>JAQPPZ010001858.1:0-1292345 GCA_028583015.1 Wollemia nobilis
ACCGATTCTACGTGATCATGGTGGTCGACGCCTTAGGTTGGGTTTTGTTATATGATTGTGAGGTCTGAGGACCAATTTTGTAGCCTGCGGGCATTTTTTTGACGATATATATATATATACCGGTTTTATTTTGGTTATGTACATGTGATGATTTGATCTTTATGCATGATGGCTGATGACTATGGATGTATGCATGTTTTATTTTTTTGGACGCGTATGTTATGATGAATGCAAATGTTTTTGATTTTATATGTGATATGCAAAAATGAAATGGATGAATGGTATTTGTGATGTTTGGCTATGGCACCATAGACTATTTAGAACTCTTTTGTTGTTTCTGGTCAATTGTTGTGATACATTACTTTGTATGTATACATGTGGTTTTTTTGTTTTTGTATTTTTTGATTGTATGGTAAGGATGAAAAGTAGCACAGTTGGTTCAGAAATGTAACTAAGGTTTTCTGAGACTTAGACAGTTCTAACTCACTAGCCACGACTGTACTTTATCTTTCAAGACTTTTTAACAAGGTATGAATCAGACTTGTTTTTGACCAAGCTATTTCACATCCCTGTGTGTGAATTGAGTTCATTTATGTGGTATTTTCCAGGATACCACCAGTGCCAGATGGGCTTTCAACCGAACCTGTACTGAGGATCACCTAATTAGCTCCACTAACTCCTTTGTTGTATTAAGTTAGATTAATCTACGATGTTATCCAGGATGCCATAAGCTAGCTCATCCACATGCAAACATTGATTTGTACGCAAGTTAATGTGTCATATATATCGTCATGCGAGAAGTTTACCGCTAGTTATTGATAGGCTATCAACCAAACCAGTACTGAGGCTTGAATTATGACCTGTTAGAATGCTGAGAGTTCCAGGGATTCAAGTTCAACTCCCTTCTTTTCTTCAATTATATTGGGATACTTGCTCATTTGTAGTGATAAGATCACTATTTATTTTGATTTATTTTTCTTTTGAGCAAGGGATTGGGGATATGGAGTGACAAAAATCACTATTGTTTGTGTTGTTTGATGTGTACACTGTAGTATGTCAAATGTTTGAGTTTTGACGTTTTGTAAATTTTTGATGTTTTGCAACTATTGAGAACTAGGGGTTCTTAGGGAATTGGGTAGGGAGTATGCTTGTCCTTTTGCCAACTCTCAGCATTCTTGGGGTCATTCGCACAGGGGGATGAGCAAGATAACCGTTTCGCTTGTGGTGACCTTGATTACTGTGTAGGTTTCATCTTTCGTTCACACAACTTAGGAATTGTTTTATGTGTTTTAGTTTGTGTTGGGATGTTATGTAACAAGGTGTATTTCAAGTGTAACTCTACCTTCATAAAATCTGTTTGAATTGATACATTACATGGCATAAGAGCAAAATGATGACTGAATCATGCAAAACTCTTGATACATTAAAAGACCATTGACTCTAGTGTGGTAGAAGCAATGCATGGTGTTTTTGTTGTTTTTGTAAAATGGAACAGTGTGGAACAAGATGGACTAGCAGAGCCATTATAGCCTATGGTGCCTTTGACCTATACGACCACAAATATGCAATGTATGGATGCAATGCTTAATGCAGCTACATATTTTTGTATTTTTGATGGATTGATTTTTGTGAATATGAATATGAGGTGCGAGAAGAGCTCTCTATTGGTGAATTTGAGTATGCCTAGAAATGAGATGCAAATTTTTTTTGTTATTTTTGATGATTTTTGTTGTTTTTGAATTTTCTTGATTTTTGACCAAGCGATTACAAGAATCCTTGGAGCCTTTTGGGATTGACCAAGTGATTTTATTGATTGTTGGAGCATTTTGGGATTGACCAAGCTATTGTGGAGATCCTTGGATCATTTTGGGATTGACCAAGCAATTGCGATAATCCTTGGAGCTTTTAGTGTTTTGACCAAGTGATTGTGATAATCCTTGAAGCATTTTTGTGATTTGACCAAGTGATTTTATAATCCTTGGAGCATTTTGGGGCAACCAAATGATTGCGATAATCCTTGGAGCATTTTGGGGTGACCAAGTGATTGCGATAATCCTTGGAGCCTTTTGGGGTGACCAAGTGATTACGATAATCCTTGGAGCATTTTGAGGTGACCAAGTGATTGTGATAATCCTTGGAGCCTTTTGGGGTGACCAAGTGATTGCGATAATCCTTGGAGCATTTTGGGGTGACCAAGTGATTGCGATAATCCTTGGAGCATTTTTGGGATTTGAACAAGCAATTATGATAATCCTTGGAGCATTTTGGGGTGACCAAGTAATTGCGATAATCCTTGGAGCATTTTGGGGTGACCAAGTGATTGCGATAATCCTTGGAGCATTTTTGGGATTTGACCAAGCGATTGCGATAATCCTTGGAGCATTTTTGGGATTGACCAAGCGATTTCAGGAATCCTTGGAGCATTTTTGGGATATGGCTCTCTTAGATATGAAATGGTCATAAATGACTAATATTCAAGGGTTCTGTTTCCTTGATACCGTCAAGAGAAGCTAGCCGGTATGTCCTGGGTCCTATTTTGCTATCAATGACATATGGACCTAACCAATTTGCCACGAACTTGTCCCTTAGGTGGGACGGAAAATTAGAGTTCTATTGGTTTTCCTTCAAAACCAAATCACCAATCCAAAAGTCCCTTAGTTGAGCTTTCATGTTGTAGGCTTTCTTAAACCGCTCTTGATAGATACGTAAGTGCTCAAGAGCATTAACGCGTCATTCTTCAAGCAATGTAAGTTGGTCTAACCAGGCCTGTCATGCAATGTCATCATCGATGAACTCTTGCATTGATATGCAGAGGGAAGGAATTTCCAACTTGAGAGGCATTACTACCTCTGAGCCATACACAAGCGAAAACAGAGTTGCCCTAGTTGGTGTCCGAATGCTAGTGTGATAAGCCCAAAGGGCAAGTGGGATTTGGATGTGCCAATCCTTATGACTATCTACGACCATATTTTTAAGGATGGCAACTAGCGTTTTGTTTGACGCTCTGCTTGCCCATTTACCTGCGGATAATAGGGTGTCGAAAAACTATGCTAAATTTTGTACTTTGTGGTCAAAGCACACATGTCTTTGTTCTTGAATGATGGCCCATTATTTGAGATTATTTTGGATGGAATACCAAAACAACATATGATGTTATGCAAAATGAACTCCACAATGCGGGGTCCTGTCGTAAAGGTCAGCCAAATTGCTTCCACCCATTTGGTAAAATACTCTGTGGCCATTATGATAAATGTGTGACGGCCTGACGATGCAGGGGAGATCTTTCCAATTAGATCGAAGCCCCATCGCAAAAATGGCCAAGCAGACTGGACTTTCTGCAAGGCTGGGAAGGTACATGCATCAAATTGGCATGATGTTGACACTTCACGCACTTCTTGACATATGCGCAACAATCTCGTTCTAAATATGGCCAATAATATCCCATGCAAAGAATGCGCTTTGCAATGGCCATACCACTAAAGTGGCCACCACATGTACTGTCGTGCGCTTGGGCGACTGCCCAAGTGGACTCTTGCTAGTCCAAGCAACGAAGAAGAATTCCTTCATAGCTACGACGATACAAAATGTCTCCTATCAAGACATATTTAGCCACTTTATGCTTGAATGTTCGTTTCACGACGTGCATCAATCCAAGGGGAAGATTACCTAACTTGAGGTAGTCTCTAATGTGTAGATACTAGTCATGTTTATCGGAAACCTCAACAGTATGAACATCCAATCCATTTTGAAGTTCTTCCCTAACAAACTCTAAATGGGATAGAACTTGTAAGAACAACATTGTGTTGCTATTGATGGGAGTAGGGGAAAATAAGGAACCCTAGTTGGCATGTTTCAGACGATCACAGATTCTAGAGAACTTATCCGAGGATGGTTCAATCTAGATCATGTGGATTCCTGACGTCAAGTCAGAGCTGGCACGCTCCATCGTGGATTGTGATAAGGTTTTGACTTGAATGGTTGTCATATCACCAGAAAGGTCTTGCAGGATTAGTGACCCCAAGGAGGCCATTGTGTCCGCAAAATGATTTGATTACCGAGGGAGTGCTTCGATGTCGTACCATTCAAGTTTTGCCAAGAATTTTTCCACAAGGGCTTTATAGGCCTTCAGAACTGGGCATTTGCATTGGTATACCCCTTTGACTTGATTGACGATTAACAGCGAATCACCAAAGATGTTTAGTCGTTTGATGTTCATGGCGATTGTTGTCTAAAGACCTAGGAGCAAGGCTTCATATTCTGCATTATTGTTGGTGCACTAGAAGTTTAATTTAAATGACAGGGGCATTGGAGCACCCTGCGATGTGAAGAATACAATTCTCGCGCCACCACCTTGCTCACATTTAGAACCATCAAAGAATAGGGTTATGTCGGCCTATGACTTAGGCTCATCAGAATCTGGTGATTCTGAGACATGGAAGACCCCATCATCTGGTAGTTCTATGACTAAAGGCTAATCGTCTTCAAGAGGATCCTCTACTATTCGATCGGCTATGACTTGTCCTTTGATAGATTTTTGTCCAATAAACTCTATGTCAAATTCCGTCAACAACATGATCCATTTTGCCATGCGACTACTATGATAAGTACGACTCATCATGTATCACAATGGATTCTCCTTAGACACAACATACGTAGTGTTTCTTAGCATGTAGTGGCATAGCTTTTTGGTAGCAAACACCACTACCAAGCAGATTTTCTCAACGTATGCATAGTTAAGTTCATAACTGACCAGGGTGCGGCTAAGATAGTAAGTAGCCTGTTCCTTGTGAAGTTCATTCTTCTGGGCTAGCATGGAGCCCAGTGCCACCTTAGTAGCTGAAATGTATAAGTAGAACGACACTCCTGGTCTAGGTGGTGCCAACACTGGCGATGAAGCCAGGTATTGTTTAATTTCGTCAAAGGCTGACTGGCACTCGTCATCCCAGTGAAATGTAACCCCCTTGTGCAATAATTTTTTCATGGGTCAGCACTTGTCAGATAATTGCACTATGAAGCGTTTAATCGATGCAACCTTTCCTTGTAGACTTCTGAGCTGCTTGATAGTGGTTGGGGGAGCCATTTCAAGGATTGCCTTGACTTTCTGTGGGTCCACCTTGATTCCTCGTTTTGACACTATGAAACCCAAGAGTTTTCCAGATGTGATGCCAAATACGCACTTCTTGGGATTTAGTCTAACCTTATGCTCTATGAGGCGATCGAGGATCTTGCTTAAGTCACCGAGATGATCTGAGCACAAAAGAGACTTGGCTAATAAATCATCCATGTAATCTTCCAAAGTTTTATGCATGTAATCATGGAAGATGTACGTCATGGCACGTTGGTAGGTGGCGCCAACATTTTTAAGGCCAAAAGGCATGACCTTATAACAAAATTTCCCCCAAGGCATTGTGAACGCCATTTTGAGTTGGTCTTCAGGATTGATACGAATTTGATTGTACCCTGAGAAACCATCCATTAGGGATAGCATTTCGTGACTTGTTGTTGCATCTACCAACGCGTTAATGCTAGGCAAGGGGAAATCATCTTTAGGACTCGCTTTGTTTAGATCTCGAAAATCAGTGCATATGCGAATCCTCCTATCGGGCTTCTTGATGGGAGCCATGGCGGATAATCCACGCAGATGACAAACTGTGCATCCAACAACTTTTGCAATTCATCTTTGACCATCAAGGCCACTGTTGGGTGCATCTTACGTAGTTTTTGCTTTACAGGCTTGATTGTCGGATCAAGCGTTAAATTGTGTGTAACTAGCTACGGGTCTAGTCCTGGCATATCCTTGTACGACCATGCAAAAACCTCCTTCTTCTATTTAAGAAGGGCAATGTAGTCGGCTTGCTCTTCATGGGAAATACTTACCCCCAGCTTGAGAATTTGTGGATTCATTGGATCTATGCCAATATCTACGTCAGTCGTCTCCTCGACTGACATGTGGGATCCATCCTCCAACTGATGTGGAGTCGGGATCAAATGGATATCATTCGCTGAATTTAGATCTGCATTGGGAACCTCGAGTCCCTCTTCAGCTTGAAAAATATCCTAAGTTGTCCTTGGGGTAAAATGAGGCATTTCACCGAAAGGCCAGTACTCTGATGGTGATAAAGGTGAATTGATGCGATCCCAGTCGATGCATCTATGTCTAGATGCAATGGCCGTGCTGGATCGACCAGATTGCGGATGGGTGCAGTCAAATCAATGGAGATCATGTGGATGAAATGAATTTGGTCTCCATCACCATGAGTGCTATAACATGAACATTCTGGATGCTCCCTATGCTCTAGGTCTGGTTCTATAGGGACGGGCATGAACGGATCGGCCCTATGTGTTGATAGGAAGATGGGGTATTCCATCGGTATTGATGTCATGATAGGATCTCGAGGTGGACGGTGCTCATCATGAATTTGGAGCCATGGATCCAACACTTGGTCCCACCTCGCTAGGTCTACCCACCATTCATGCCCTAGCGGTATGCCCATCTATCCCATTAGATCTTCATGAGTTAAAGGGTAGTTATGTCGTTGCGCATGTCTGAGATAGTCCATCTCAGTCTCATCTTCTGAATCATTTTTGAAGATCCAAAAATTTTTATTCTCTTCAACAACTATTACTTGCGACATTGAGGGTTCTCCTTGTTCCAGTAAGTTAATCTGGTCCCATGGTGGTTGTTCCACTCTTGGTGGAGGGACATGATTCTATTGACACTGTATTGACTCAACTGGAACCTCTAAGGGGAATAGCTTCAAAAATATTTTTGGACACCGTTGATGTTCTCTTTGGGGATTAATGTCTGAACTTTCACCTCCCTCTAGCAAAGGAGAGGGATTACTGTTGTTTACAAGGGTGTTTGTTGACCATGGGAGGTAATCTCCTAGTGTATATTCTGTATTTGGGTTGGCATAAAGATCTGGTGCCAATCCCCCCTTGTTGCCTATTTCTAGGCCTTGTATATTTTCTACCAAGATGTCTAAGGGCAAGGGGTGGTTGAACCCTACTCCCGAATTATCATAAGGCATTTGATATCTTGGTTGAAAAATGACACGCATCCCGTGCTCATATCTTCCTAGCCCGTATCCATGCCAATTGCATTGGCCGAGATATCTTAGAGCGAAGTCCGGGTTTGACAGATAGTTCATATTTTTGACAAAAGGCTCTTTGTCTGCTTCCTTTTGTTTGCATGGTTCAAGACCATGATCAAGGCCCCCATACACAAAATTTGTCTGGTTTGGTGGGTAACCTAGAGGAACAAGTGTTCCTATGGGAAGGCGAGGTCTCCCCATGTCCTATACTGATTCCAATGCAGGCGTTGCCACAACATTCTGCACTAAATACTCCCCCAGGCCCGTACTGGCCATTTCAACAGTGATTTTTGATGCTTGGGAGGTAGGGAATGGGAGTCCTTCCTGAGTCCACTCCATGTTTGGTGTTTTACGAATTTCAGCTTCTGTTGTGCTAGGTATTTCCTTTGTCGATATTGTTGATATTGATGGAAACCCCTTTTCTTGGGGCTGAGCCTCTTCCATGATATTTTTTCCCTTGTACTTCTATTTAGCAATTACCGGTGGCATTGGTAGTGAAGGAGCAGATGATGAAGGCTCACCTGGCTGGGATTTTGCTATTTTGGTCACCAGTGGTGCCTCCGGTGTTGGACCCTGTTTAGATGGATTTAGATGAAAGTCTAAATGCATTGAAGGGAGGGTCGGTTGAGGCATTAATTGCATCTCATTGCAATACTTGAAGGGTTCTAGGTCCATCGAGACTACATGTATTTCTCCTTCAAAAGCATACTTTAAGCACTGGTGAGCGATCGAAGGGACACACTTCATGTCCCTGATCCAAGGCCGCCCTAGCAGTATATTGTAAGCCATCTCGCCTTCCAACACATGGAACAATGTAGGTATTGTCTTTTGTCCTACCTGGAGAGGCAAAACAACTGTGTCGACTGTCGAGCATATTGCATCATTGAAAGCTCGCTGTGTGTACGTGGAGGCTATGATATGAGAGTCTGGCAGCTTCAAATGTTTTAAGGTCATAGTGGTAATGATGTTACTGGACGAGCCAGTATCTACCAACACTCTCTTGTACGAGATCCCATTGACCCGCGCGATAACGTGCAGGGGTGGATCTGCCATGTCATTCGATATTGTTTTGACTTCATCCTCTCTGAAAGTAATGACCAGCTCTGTACATCGTTTCACATGTCCAACGAAGTTGTTGAAAGAATTTGCTTCATGAGGCTGTAATTCGATGGCTTTTAAAATTTCCATAAGAGCTTCTCTATGAGGTGTTGACTGTTGAATAAGCTCGTAGATGGAAAGCCTAGCCGATGTGGTCCGCAAACTCTGTGTGAGTTTGGTTCGTATCGTGACCTCGGGTCTAGGCGGAGGTAACTGCACAAGGCGTTGTTGAGGTTGCAACATTGTTGGAACTTCCCTTGTAGCTACCTCGAGGGCAAATGCTGGGTAATTTTTGTTTCTGGTCATTATGCTAATCATTCCCACAAATCCTTGCATGGGAAGATTTTGTCGCACCTCATTAATTTGGAGAGGTTTTGCCTGTGCCTCATGGGTAGGCAAAGGGTCCTTGAATACCTCCATTTGTTGATTATTTGGTGCTATGGGGTTTTCCATGGCCAATGTTCTATTGTCGATCAAATCTTGGACTAATCCTTTGAATTTCCAGCATCCATTCAAGTCGTGTCCCCTTCGCCTATGGAATCTACAATATAGTTCCTCTTTGTATCCCTTAGGTTTGGGGGCGTTAGGGTCTATAGTCTGGATCTCTGGAAGGGTAACTAAATTTTCCGCTGACAAGCGATCAAATAAGGAGTCCCTAGACTCTGTGTAAGGGGTGAATTATTGCCTAGGGCGACGCTGCTGATTCTGCTCCTGTATTGTATTTTCTCTTTCATAACTAGGAGGCACTACCTGGTAATTAGCCTTTTGGGGCTGTATTTCTTGCACAAGCTTGGGAATATTTATCGTAACTTGGTTAACCATAGCAGGTTGTGATTGCATAGTCCCGATCTTAGTGGTTTTATTCCACTCTTTCTTTTTAGGCTTGGCAATTGCGCCTTCGCCTATTTTGATCTCTTCTATGACTCTAGCTTGCGCCAGAGCTTCTTCTAGACTATCGTATTGTTGCAACAGCAATAGCCCAGAGATTGATTTTAAGAAACTCTGTGCAAACATCTGTGTGAGATCAGACATAGGGGGATGGTAGGGTAGCTTAGAAAGCAAAGCCCTCCATTGATTCTCGTATGCTACCATTGTTTCTTCCTCATATTTCTTGAGGCTGGCCAGATCACTCAGTGATGCCTTCTTCCTTGTGTTGAAAGCAAAGCATTCAAGAAACGCATCTACTAATTGATCTAGGTTGTTTATGCTATGTTTTGGTAATTGTGTGAACCAATCCGAGGTAGGGCCTACGAATGTGGTTATGAATGTCCTAAGCAACAATGCATCATTATCTTGGATGCCAAAGCATTGGCTTAGAAATCTTGTGACATGTTCTTGTGCGTCCTCTTCACCTTTAAAGACTGCCAATTGAGGCAACTTGAAATGTTCGGGGTAAAGAGGTGTGGGCACTAAGGGATGCACTAGATGACTACGAAGTTGACATAATGTGGGTTTTTGATGCCCAGCAGCTTTTGTCTCCACGGACTCCAAATGCTCTAATAGCGCTTTGTATGCATCTGAAGATTTTATTTTTTTCTCTTTTGTTTGCTCCCGTTGTGAGTTATGGGAGACTAGAGGCCTATGGAGGGGTGGCCGAGTGGCAGCCCTCTCGCATTGATGGGGAGTTTCAGCACGTTCTATTTCTGGTTCATACTCCTCATAAAGTTCTTGAGGAGTCTCTAGGCGAGACCTATGACCCTGATTGAGTCCCTGCTGAGGGTACCCATCATTGTTTCGGGGAGTGGCCTCCCTCTTGGGTCTATAAGGTCTTGGAGACAAATCTTGACAAGGTCACGGAGACCTTTCCTATACCAAAGGGTTGTGCCTCACATATTGTTCTACTCTTTGGGTGCGATGGGTTGGCACCCTCTCAGGTAGTTTATAGCACAACTCATCCGCTTCGCGTTACATGCGCTCTTTATTTAGGCGGTATAGGTACTCTAACTCCTGATGACCTTGTTCAAGCCATGTGATTTGGGCTTGATGGGTGACATGTCTGATGACTACTGGGTCAATTTGGTCCACTGTCTTTTGCTCAGGAGGCTTGAATGTTTCTTCTATGTATTTGCCTCGATCTTGATGATCTAAAATTTCAATGGGTCGCTTCCCTCTGTCGAGGTAGGCGGTGTTGACTTGAGGATCTAGCCTCGATGTGTGTCTATTATATCTAGAAGGCATGGAAATGCGAGGCTCTCACGCTGTATGTTGTTCCCAAGAAATGCGATGATCTTCCTCGTACTCCCTTTCATGGGTGTGAAAGGGGCGGGCGAAGTTAGCTCGCCCTGTGTGAAGAGCCCTACGCTCTAGGTTTTGTCTTTCTGTTCTAATGGGAGGTAAAGAAGAGACGCCATATTCATGTTGTCTCTCCAAATGGACAGTGTGCCTTTCTAGCGCTTCATCGTGCTGTGGCCACTCATGTCTAACCTCAAAAGGCGATTCTCTATTTACGTCAAGGTCTACATGTAAAGCATCTTCCTGAAAGTGGCTGTGTTGAATGGGCATACCCCACAGAGGGGGATCCCAATAATTATTTCTTGTTGTGGTCTGACGTGGACCTTCTTGTGGGCCAGACCACCAAGGGGGTATGACTAAGTCCTCAAGACTAAAGCGAAGGCGACTTGTGCCTGCTTCTTGTGTACCTTTCAAAGCTTCTGCCCTTGATTGGGCTTGGCTATGGGTGTACACCATTGTGGCACTTCTCTACTATCTAAGTAGATTTTTATCTTGTTTATGATGATTTTTCTTTTTGTCTACACCAAGCAGAAATGAACACACATACACAAATAGTGATTATCTCTTTTAAATATTTAATGGTGTGTCCTAAACTGGTTTAGTGCATTTTTATGTTTTGTTTTGTTTTTGCAAGTTTTGAAGAACATTTAAATGCATAATGTTGGCTCATATAACTCCCATAAATGGTCGCCCCTTCAATATACCAACCAGGCCGATATACCAACCTCTCTATATACCCGCCCTTACGAGAGGGAGACTATAGGTACGTGAGAGCAGATGGTACATGGTACGTAGGCGGTACAGAAGGGGGATTGTCCTGTTAATGGAACCTACCATAGAAGACTTATCCTTGCATGCTAGGAATCACCCCAGCAACACTTGGTCAGCTTTCATCAAGATTTACGCCTAACAACAGTGACAATCGGGGTAATGGATGCAAAGCTAAGCCAAGGTGGTGATGAACCCACCGTTGGTCTTGCTCAAGGGCTAGGGTCTTACGACCATCTCCTTGGTTTAATTTACCACATGATGTGTGTGGGATTCATTTTATTTAACGAAAATGAAACAAGCATAAATGACTTTCCCTAAGCAAACAGGATAAACTGAAAACAACCAAAGAAACAGAAACATAAATAGAAAAATTAACGAGAGATTATAAAAATCCCTACCTCTTCTCTCGCTCGGACCGGTTGCTTCTGACTTTCTGTTCTAAAAATTCATAGGCAGGAATTCGTCCCTCTGTGAGACGAATTGTAGAACAGAATTTGTCCCTGCCAGAGATGAATTTGAATTCGTCTCAGGGTCAGACAAATTACAGTAAATAATTCGTCATAGTCAAATATGAATAACAGTCTGCTAAAAAATCTTGTACCTATCAAGCACAAAACAAAACAAGGATCGGTTATTTGATCTTAAAACCAGGGGACAGGGTCCCACCGTGATCGCCACTGAAAGCATGAGATTTCGGGTGAAGGAAACACTAATTGCGATGCATTCAAAATCAAATACACTTAAGTCCTAAAAATGTAGAATGCATGAAATGAAAGAGACGCATTGAAATGGGATACAAGAAAATAGAGAAAACATAGCCCTTTTATTAAACTCTCTTGATCTCTGTTACAAAGACGCCTCCTCCCTTTTCAGGGGCTAGGAGCATTAAAAAAATTTGACTACAATCAAGACTTAATGTTCCTTTTTTCGTGTGCCCACACTTGAGATGGGCGGGCCAAGACGATGCCACCGCTGATGTTGATGAGTCCTTAACCTCTGCTGCTCCTCCTGCGAACAAAGAAACAACAAAGATTTCAGTAGCACCTACTACAAATAATTAGTGTTTGTTCTCTAAAATTAACAAAATATGCATGTAAATGATTAGCCAAATCGATAGACAAAATGACTCTAAATGACCTGCAAACTCGATAGAGACCGAGAAACATTACCAGAGGGCCACTGCCATTGAAACATTCGGCCAATTTGCCTTCAACTGGAATTCGTCCCTGGGCATGACGCTATTCGTCCCTGGGTGGGACAAATTCGACTGTGTTGGAAAAGCCGAGGTGATACTGCTCCAATGTCAACTCCCGAGACCTCCAAAACACCTACAAATAGAGGGGTTATGTAATTGGGGCCATTTTGGGACGACCCAGATGGTCGGATTCTCCCAATTTGGCCTCTATCCTCGAGAATTTGATATCACCACCTGCAAGTTAGTAGGACAACAAAGCAACAAAAGGCATGATAAAATCTGATCAAAATGTTATGGAATTGAAGCTATGAGTTCACTAAATAGAATAACATAATATGCAACATGAACAAATAATATAGAACGCTTTAGAGTAAAACCTAGAAAATACGGGGGTGCCCAAGTGGGCCTCCCACCATTGGCACTTGATTTCGATGCCAATCCACTAGGGATGGGCCCAAAACCTCTTAGGATTGGGATGTCTGCAAATTGGTGGTGTAAGGTGGTCAAATGTTGGATTTGGGTTGGATCCACGCTTCCAAAAGCCACCCAATAACCTCCCTTGCAAAAGAGATTAGTGGATGTGAGAAGGTGAATCAAAAGGGTGCAAATGGGTGTTCAATTGGACAACACTTCGTTGCTTGAAATTGCCTCCAATCTGTCCTCATTGGGTGAGAAAATTCTCACATTTTATAGACCCATGGGGTCTCTTTTGAGAGGGATGCATAAGCGCCATGTGTTGGTCATAGGTGCCATGTGGCGGTCATGTCTTACCATGAGGGAGGGGAGTCCTGCATGACTTGGGCTTTCATAACTACCCTTGTGATAGTCCTCTAATGGCCCATCTATCCACCCACACATGCATGCGAGGCAGGAGTCATCAACTGACTGTCCCTGGCTGCCACTTGGCGCCATTCTTCTTTTTGCCCGTTAAACATGAAATTTGTCCCTACCAGAGACGAATTCAAAATTCATCCCTAGGTGAGACAGATCCCAGTTTGAATTTGTCCCTGGGTGAGACAAATACTAAGAAAAGTACCTGAATGTGCCAAATTGCGTCTTGACCTCAAAAAATTGCTATGAAAGTGGTTAAGACCACTGTTTAACCTCTGAGGGCTACCCTGGGGGCTATTTTTTTCAAAGCGATCAATGTTTGCAGCCACATAATCGGATTGGTGCTATTTTGGTGTCTACACCAACGTGCCATGACGTATATCTTCCATGATTACATGCATAAAACTTTGGAAGATTACATGGATGATTTGTTAGCCAAGTCTCTTTTATGCTCAGATCATCTCGATGACTTAAGCAAGATCCTTGATCGCCTCATAGAGCATAAGGTTAGACTAAATCCCAAGAAGTGCGTATTTGGCATCACATCTGGAAAACTTTTGGGTTTCATAGTATCAAAACGAGGAATCGAGGTGGACCCACAGAAATTCAAGGCAATCCTTGAAATGGTTCCCCCAACTACCATCAAGCAGCTCAGAAGTCTACAAGGAAAGGTCACGTCGATTAAACGCTTCATAGCTCAATTATCTGACAAGTGCCAGTCATTACACAAGGGGGTTACATTTCACTAGGATGACGAGTGCCAGTCAGCCTTTGACAAAATCAAACAATACCTGGCTTCGCCACCAGTATTGGCACCACCTAGACCAAGAGTGTCGTTCTACTTATACATCTCAACTATCGAGGTGGCATCGGGTGCCATGTTAGCCCGGAAGAATGAACTTCACAAGGAACAGGCTACTTACTATCTTAGCCACACCCCAGTCGGTTATGAACTTAACTATGCATACGTTGAGAAACTGCGCTAGCAGTGGTGTTTGCTACCAAAAATCTATGCCACTACATGTTGAGCAACACTACGTATGTTGTGTCTAAGGATAATCCATTGCGATACATGATGAGTCGTACTTATCATAGTAGTCGCACGACAAAATGGATCATGTTGTTGATGGAATTTGACATAGAGTTTATTGGACAAAAATCTATCAAAGGACAAGTCATAGCCGATCAACTAGCAGAGGCTCCTCTTGAAGACGATCAACCTCTAGTCATAGAACTACCCGATGATGGGGTCTTCCATGTCTCAGAATCTCCAGATTTTGATGAACCTGAGTCACAGGCCGACATAACCCTATTCTTCGATGGTTCTAAATGTGAGCAAGGTGGTGGTGCGGGAATTGTATTCTTCACACCGCAGGGTGCACCAATGCCCCTGTCATTTAAATTAAACTTGTAGTGCACCAACAATAATGCAAAATATGAAGCCTTGCTCCTAGGTCTTTAGACAGCAATCGCCATGAACATCAAATGACTAAACATATTTGGTGATTCGCTGTTAATAGTAAATCAAGTCAAAGGGGTATATAAATGCAAATACCCAATTTTGTAGGCTTATAAAGCCCTTGTGGACAAATTCCTAGAAAAACTTGAGTGGTATGACATCAAGGCACTCCCTCGATCATCGAATCATTTTGCGGACACAATGGCCTCATTGGGGTCACTAATTCTGTAAGACCTTTCTGGTGATATGACAACCATTCAAGTCAAAACCTTATTGCAATCCACGTGGAGCATGCAAGCTCAGACTTGACGCCAGGAATCCACATGATCGAGATTGAACCATCCTCAGATAAGTTCTTTCGAATCTAAGATCGTCTAAAACGTGCCAACTGGGGGTCCTTGTTTTCCCCTACTCCCATTAATAGCAACACAACGCTATTCTTACAAGTTCTATTCAATTCAACGTTTGTTATGGAAGAACTTCAAAAGGGATTGGATGTTCATACTGTCGAGGTTTTTGATCAACAGGACTGGTTTTTACCCATTAGAGACTACCTCAAGTTAGGTAATATTCCCCTTGGATTGACGCATGCCACAAAACAAACATTCAAGCAGAAAGTGGCTAAATATGTCTTGATAGGAGACATTTTGTATCGTCGCAGCTATGAAGGAATTCTTCTTCGTTGCTTGGACCAGCAAGAGTCCACTTGGGCAGTCGCCCAAGTGCACGATGGTACATGTGGTGGCAAAATTAGTGGTATGGCCATTGCAAAGTGCATTCTTCGCATGGGATATTATTGGCCATATTTAGAGCGAGATTGTTGCGCATATGTCAAGAAGTGTGTGAAGTGTCAACATCATGCCAATTTGATGCACGTACCTTCCCAAGCCTTGCAAACAGTCCAGTATTCTTGGCCATTTTTGCAATGGGGCTTTGATATAATTGGAAATATCTCCCCTGCATTGTCAGGTCGTCACACATTTATCATAACGGCCACAGAGTATTTTACCAAATGGGTGGAAGCAATTCTGCTGACCTCGACAACAGGACCCCGCATTGTGGAGTTCATTTTGCATAACATCATATGTCATTTTGGTATTCCATCCAAAATAATCTCGGATAATGGGCCATCATTCAAGAACAAAGACGTGCGTGCTTTGACCACAAAGTACAAAATTTAGCATAGTTTTTTGACACCCTATTATCCACAGGCAAATGGGCAAGCAGAGGCGTCAAACAAAACACTAGTTGCCATCCTTTAAAAGATGATCGTAGACAGTCATAAGGATTGGCACATCCAAATCCCACTTTCCCTTTGGGCTTATTGCACTAGCATTCGGATGCCAACTGGGGTAACTTCGTTTTCGCTCGTGTATGGCTCAGAGGTAGTAATGCCTCTCGAGTTGAAAATTCCTTCCCTCCGCATATCAATGCAGGAGTTCATCGATGATGACACTGAATGGCAAGCCCGGTTAGACCAAATTACGTTGCTTGACGAATGACGCATTAATGCTCTCAAGCACTTACGTATCTATCAAGAGTGGCTTAATAAAGCTTACAACATGAAAGTTCACCTAAGGGACTTTCGGGTTGGTGATTTGGTTTTGAAGGAAAACCAACAGAACTCTAATTTGCTGTCCCACCTAAGGGACAAGTTCACGACAAATTGGTTAGGTCCATATGTCATTGATAGAAAAATAGGACCCGAGACGTACCGGCTAGCTTCTCTTGACGGTATCAAGGAGACAGAACCCTTGAATATCAGTCATTTACGACCATTTCATATCTAAGAGAGCCATATACCAAAAATGCTCCAAGGATTCCTAAAATCGCTTGGTCAATCCCAAAAATGATCCAAGGATTATCGCAATCGCTTGGTCACCCCAATTGCTCCAAGGATTATCGCAATCACTTGGTCACCCAAAAATTCTCCAAGGATTATCGCAATCACTTGGTCACCCCAAAATGCTCCAAGGATTATCGCAATCACTTGGTCACACCAAAAGCTCCAAGGATTATCACAATCGCTTGGTCAATCCCAAAAATGCTCCAAGGATCACTAAAATCGCTTGGTCAAACCCCAAAAATGCTCCAACGATCCATAAAATCGCTTGGTCAATCCCAAAAGGCTCCAAGGATTCTTGTAATCGCTTGGTCAAAAATAAAGAAAATTCAAAAAAAACAAAAATCAATAAAAACAACAAAATTTTTGCATCTCATTTCTAGGCATACTCAAATTCACCAATAGAGAGCTCTTCTCGCACCTCATCTTCATATTCACAAAAATCAATCCATCAAAAATACAAAAATATGTAGCTGCATTAAGCATTGCATCCATACATTGCATATTTGTGGTCGTATAGGTCAAAGGCACCATAGGCTGTAATTGCTCTGCTAGTCCACCTTGTTCCACACTGTTCCATTTTACAAAAACAACAAAAACACCATGCATTGCTTTTACCACACTAGAGTCAGTGGTCTTTTAATGTATCAAGAGTTTTTCGTGATTCGAGTCATCATTTTGCTCTTAAGCCATGTAATGTATCAAGTCAAACAGATTTTATGAAGGTAGAGTTACACTTGAAATACACCTTGTTACGTAACATCCCAACACAAACTAAAACACATAAAACAATTCCTAAGTTGTGTGAACGAAAGATGAAACCTGCACAGTAATCAAGGTCACCACAAGCAAAACGGTTATCTTGCTCATCCCCTTGTGCGAATGACCCCAAGAATGCTGAGAGTTGGCAAAAGGACAAGCATCCTCCCTACCCAATTCCCTAAGAACCCCTAGTTCTCAATATTTGCAAAACATCAAAAATTTGCAAAATGTCAAAACTCAAACATTTGACATCCTACAGTGCACACATAAAACAACACAAACAATAGTGATTTTCGTCACTCCATATCCCCAATCCCTTGCTCAAAAGAAAAACAAATCAAAATAAATAGTGATCTTATCACTACAAACGAGCAAGTATCCCACTATAATTGAAGAAAAAAAGGGAGTTGAACTTGAATCCCTGGAACTCTCAGCATTCTAACAAGTCATAAGGCAAGCTTTAGTACCAGTTTGGTTAATAGCCTATCGATAACTGGCAGTAAACTTCTCGCATGATGATATATCTGTCACATTAACTTGCATACAGATCAATATTTGCATGTGGATGAGCTATCTTATGGCATCCTAGATAACATCGCAAATTAATCTAACCGAATACAACAAAGGAGTTAGTGGAGCTAATTAGGTGATCCTCAGTACAGGTTCGGTTGAAATCCCATCTGGCACTAGCGGTATCCTGACAAATACCATATAAATGAACTCAATTGCACACACAGGGATGTGAAATAGCTTGGTCAAACACAATTCTGATTCATACCTTGTTCAAAAGTCTTGTAAGATAAAGTATAGTCATGGCCAGTGAGATAGAACTGTTTGAGTCTTAGAAAACCTTAGCTACATTTCTGAACCAACTGCGCTACAATCAAAAAATACAAAAACAAAAAAACCACATGTATACATACAAAGTAATGTATCACAACAATCGCCCAGAAACAACAAAAGAGTTCTAAATAGTCTATGGTGCCATAGCCAAACATCACAAATCACATTCATCCATTTCACTTTTGCATATCATATATAAAATCAAAAACATTTGCATTCATCATAACATACGCGTCCAAAAATAAATAAACATGCATACATCCATAATAATTAGCCATCATGCATAAAGATCAAATAATCACATGTACATAACCAAAATAAAATCGGTATATATATATATATATATATATATATATCGTCAAAAAAATGCCTGCAGGCTACAAAATTGGTCCTCAGACCTCGTAATCATATAACAAAACCCACCCTAAGGCGTCGACCACCATGATCACGCAAGATCGGTGCAACGAGAACTACCCCCTATGGTGTGGGTCCTATGGGACCCTGTAGGGCAGCTACTACTAGCCCCCACATCATGCCTGCTATCACCTCCCCAATCCAATCACGTGCGACGAGATGATGCTGACTGCTCAGTCACACTATCCCTCATCCGGTGTGAAGATCCACTTCCCGAGGGCTCAGGTAGCCACCCACCAAGGTGGATGACCTCCCTCTCCAAGTCTATCCAATGCCAAAACCACTCTGCCTCTCGTTGATGGTAGTAAGATGCCGCATCATCACGTTGTGCCAAAACCCTATCCCGCTCTGCTAGCTGGGCCCACAGGAGATCCCTCTCCCGTAGCGCGTCCCCTAGCTCCAGATCTCGCATCCGAAGCAGCTCTGTCAGTCATGCATTTTCAGTACATATCTCAGACTCCATCTCCTTTTTATCTGCCTAACGAACATGACTCTTTGGAACAATAGCCTACTCTATCTCCCACTGCTCCTCCGCGTCTTGCATGTCTGGCTGATCCAGAGTGCCCAAATCTGCATCCTCATCCCCCACATCAACCATGTTTGCATCATCCAATGGAACTCCCCAATCATCCCCTACTGCCTTAGCACCCTCCACTGCCGCCTCCGTGCCTCCCAGTGGCCCCTCTCCTCTCCATCGCTGCAGTACCCACCATGAGTCATACTCAGTGGTAGTCCCGACATCATCCACATCCGGGACGTCAATCACTACATCTGACTCCTCGCCCAATGGCACGGTGACCGGTCGATCTAGAGTCCTCTCATCTCCTCGGTTCCGATATACCATGGGCTCACCAGGCAACCCCTGGCGCATCCCAAACTGTCGTGTAACCCGACTATATGAGAATAACTCATGCTCAGTCTCGTGCCGCCCAATCAACCACCAATCCCTACATACCCGTCGGAGCCACTCTCTAGCCTTCGGCCAGGCTAGACAGTACTGATAAGGGTGCCAAACCACCTCCCCTGGAGTGAGCCGAGATAAGGCATCAGTATAGTGCTCTATGACACCTGCCCATCACCGACTCTGCCCCTGCTCCGCAGACCACCACCACAATGCTGCATAGCCTATCTCCTCATCCTCCATCGCCGCCCGAGTTGTCCATGGTAACCCGGTTGGCCTCTCAACTGCTACGTGCTGCCAAACCCAACACTATAATAGATAACTGCAGATAACCCACTTTCGCTGCTGACAATGGACCCCATACAGCTCCTCGTAGAGCTGTTCCAACAGTGTCTGTCCCCATCTCAAGATCAACGGTGCCTCTATCGGGCACTCTACCAACTACCACACCAAATCCAGCAGGTTTCATAGGAACCTCATGCCTGACGAGTCAGGTAGTAACATGTTAGAAATGAGGCCCATCAAGAATACGTGCCTCACTCCTAACACCCCCCTCTTCTACCACCATCCAACCAAAATCTCGCCAGCCTAGCAGTCCACCTCGGCTGTCCCCACTGGGTTCTCTACACCCAGCCGCTCCCCATGCCCGAAGCATCTCATAAGTATAGTAGTCCACTGATCAAACGACGATCAAATTGACCCGGCTGTCGCCAGATATACCACCCGTCAAGCCCAAATCATGCGGATTAAACAAAGTCAGCAAGAGATAGAGTATCAATACCGCTTGGATAAAGAACGCATGCAACATGAAGCGGATGAGTTACAATATGAAATACTTGAGAGAGGGCCAACCCCTCATGTCCAAAGAGCCGAACAAAATGAGAGGCATAACCCTTTAACGTAGGACAGGTCTCCACGACCTCGTCAAGCTCTGCCTCCAAGACCTCATAGATTCGAGAGGGAGGCAACTCCCCGAAACAATGATAGGTACCTTTAGCAAGAGCTTGATCAGGGTCATAGGTTTTGTCCAGAGACTCCTCAAGAATTTTACGAGGAGTATGAACCAGAAGAGGAACATGTTGAAACTCTCCATCAAGGCAGGAGGGCTGCCATTCAGCCACCCCTCCATAGGCCTCCATTTTACCGTAACTTGCAACAAGAGCGAACAAGAGAGGAAGAAATAAAATATTTCGATGCATACCAAGCGCTATTGGAGCGTTTGGAGTCTATGGAGACAAAAGCTGCTGGGCATCAAAAACCTACATTACGTCTACTCCGTAGTAATCCGGTGCATCCCTCAGTGCCTACACCTCTTTACCCCGAACACTTCAAGTTGCCTCAATTGGCAGTTTTTAAAGGTGAAGAGGACACACAGGAACACGTTACATGATTTCTAAGCTAATGCTTCGGCATCCAAGATAATGACGCGTTGTTGCTTAGAAAATTTATAACCACATTCGCAGGCCCTGCCTCAGATTGGTTCACACAACTGCCCAAACACAGCATAAGCAATTTAGATCAATTAGTAGACGTGTTTCTTGAACGCTTTGCCTTCAACACAAGGAAGAAGGCATCACTAAGTGATTTAGCGAGCCTCAAGCAATTTGAAGAGGAAACAATGGCAGCATACGGGAATCGATGGAGATCTTTGCTTTCTAGGTTACCCTACCGTCCTCCTATGTCTGATCTCACACAGATGTTCGCAAAAAGTTGCTTAAAATCAATCTTCGGTCTATTGTTGCTGCGACAATACGACAACTTAGAAGAAGCTTTGGCACAAGCCAGAGTCATAGAAGAGATTAAGATAGGCGAATGCGCAATTGCCAAGCCTAAGAAGAAAGAGTGGAATAAACCCACTAAAACTGGGACAACGCAACCACAACACATTGCAGTCAATCAAGTTGTGATAAATGTTCCCGCGCATGTGCAAGAAACGCAGCCTCAAAAGGCTAACTACCAGGTAGTGCCTCCTGATTACGAAAGAGATAACAGAAGACAGGAGCAGTATCAGCAGTGTCGCCCTAGGCGACAATTCACCCCATATGCGGAGTCTAGGGACTCCTTATTTGACCGCTTTTCAACGGCAAATTTAGTTACTCTGCCAGAAATCCAAATTTTTGACCCTAACATTCCCAAGCCTAGGGGGTATAGGGAGGAATTGTATTGCAGATTCCATAGGCGCAGAGGACATGACCTAAATGGGTGCTGGAAATTCAAAGAACTAGTCCAGGATTTGATCGACAAAAAAACATTGGTCATGGACAACCCCATCGCACCAAACAACCAACAAATGGGGGTATTCAAGGACCCCTTGCCTGCCCACAAGGCACAGACAAAACCGCTCCAGATTAACGAGGTGCGACAAGATCTTCCCGCGTAAGGATTTGTGGGAATGATTAGCATTGTAACAAGGAACAAAATATACCCAACAGTTGCCCCCGAGATAGCTACGAGGGAAGTTCCGTCGACATCGCAGCCTCAACAACGCCCAATGCAGTTACCTTCGCCTAGACCTGAGGTCACGATACGAACCAAACTCACGTAGAGTTTGCAGACCATGTCGTCTAGGCTGTACATCTACGAGCTTATTCAACAATCAGCTCCCCATAGAGAAGCTATTATGGACATTTTAAAAGCCATTGAAGTACAACCCCATGAAGCAAATTCTTTCAACGCCTTCATGGGACATGTGAAATAATGTACGAAGCCTGTCATCACATTCAGAGAAGACGAGGTCAAAACGATATCAAATGACATGACGGATCCACCCCTGCACGTTATCGCGTGGGTCAACGGGATCCCGTACAAGAGAGTGCTGATAGATACTGGCTCGTCCAGTAACATTATAACCACTATAGTGTTAAAACATTTAAAACTTCCAGCCTCTCACATCACCGCTTCCACATACACACTGCAAGCTTTTAACGATTCAATTTGCTTGACAGTCGGCACATTCATTCTGCCAGTCCAGGTAGGACAAAAGTTAATACCTACACTATGCCATGTGCTGGAAGGTGAAATGGCTTATAATATACTGCTAGGGCGGCCTTGGATCAGGGACATGAAGTGTGTCCCCTCGATCGCACACCAGTGCTTGAAGTATGCCTATGAAAGGCAAATACATGTAGTCCCAATGGACTTAGAGCCCTTCAAGTATTGCAATGCGGTACAATTCATACCTCAATCGACCCTCCCTTCAACGCATTTGGATTTTCAATTAAATTCATCTAAACAGGGTCCAATACCGCAGGCACCACTAGTGGTCAATAAGGCAAAATCCCAGCCAGGTGAGACTTCATCATCGGCTCCTTCATCATCAACGCCACCTATCATGGCCCAACAGAAGGACAAGGGAAAACAAATCATGGAAGAGGTTAAGCCCTTAGAAGAAAGGTTGCCCACAATTTCAACAATAACAACGGAGGAAGCGCCCAACGCAACGAAAACCAAGATTCCTGAACCACCAAACATGGAATGGACTCAGGAAGGACTACCGTTTCCTCCCACCCAATCATCAACAATCACTGTTGAAATGGCCAGTACAGGCCTCGGGGAATACTTAGTGCAAAATTTTGTAGCAACCCCCACACTGGAGTCAGTACAAGACATGGGAAGACCTCGCCTTCCCATTGGAACAATCGTCCCCCTAGGCTACCCACTGAACCAGACAAATTTTGTGTATGGGGGCTTTGATCATGGTCTTTAACCATGCCAAAAAAAGGAAACAAATGAAGAGCCTTTTGTTGAAAACATCAATTATCTGTCGAACCTAGAATTTTCCCTAAAATATCTCGGCCAATGCAATTCGCATGGATACGGACTCGGCAGATATGAGCAAGGGATGCGGATCCTTTGCCAACCAAGATATCAGATGCCATATGAAAAGTTAGGGGTAGGGTTCAACCATCCCTTGCCATTAGACATTTTGGTTGAAAATATGAAATGCCTAGAAATAGGCAACAAGGGGGGATTGGCACAAGACCCGTACGCCAATCCAAACACAAAATACACATTGGGGGACTATCTCCCATGGTCAACAAACACCCCTGGAAACAACAATAATCCCTCTCCTTCGCTAGAGAGAGGCAAAAGTTCAGAGATAAATACTCAAAGAGAACATCAATGGCTGCCAGACATTTTTTTGAAACTGTTCCCCTTAGAGGTTCCAGACGAAATAACACAGTCTCAAAAGAATCAGGTCCCTCCACTAAGAGTGGAACAACCGCAATGGGACCAAATTAATTCACTGGAACAGGAAGAGTCCTCAACGCCATAAGCAACAGATGCTGAAGAGGATGAACAATTTTGGATCTATGAAAGTGAGTCAGAAGACGAGACTGAGATGGACTATCTCAGACATGCACGACGGCATCATCGAGCTTTAACGCATGAAGATCTAATGGGACAAATGGGTATATGGTTAGGACATGAATGGCATGTAGACCCAGCGAGGTGGGACCAAGTGTTAGACCCATGGCTCCAAATTCAAGAGGAGCATCGTCCACCTCAAGATCCCATCAGGACAGCAGTACCGAGGGAAGACCCCGCCTTCCTTTTTGCATAAAGAGATGAGTTTGCACCTAGAGAGGATCCATTCGTGCCTGTTCTTGTAGAGCCAGATCCAGAGTATAGGGAACATATAAAAGAATCAAGTCATCACACCCGTGGTTATGGAGACCAAATTCATTCCATCCACATGATCTCCATTGATTTGACCACACCCATCCACAATCCGATCAATCCATCATGATCATTGCATCTAGACATGGATGCCATCGACTGGGATCACGTCAATTCACCATTGTCACCATCAGAGTACTGGCCTTTCGGTGAAATGCTTCATTTTACCCCAAGGACAACTTAGGATATTTTTCAAGCTGAAGAGGGACCCGAGGTTCCAAACATAGATCTTAACTCAGCTGATGATATCCATTTAATCCCAACTCCACATTAGTTGGAGGATGGATCTCACATGTCAGTCGAGGAGACGACTGACGTAGACATCGGCACAGATCCAATGAATCCATGGATTCTCAAGCTGGGGGTAAGCCTTTCCCCCGAGGAGCAAGCCGATTACATTGCCCTTCTTAAAGAAAAGGAGGTTTTTGTATGGTCATACAAAGATATGCCAGGACTAGACCCACAGCTAGTCATGCACAATTTAACGCTTGATCCGAAAATTAAGCTTGTAAAGCAAAAACTAAGAAAGATGCACCCAACAGTGGCCTTGATGGTCAAAGATGAATTGCAAAAGCTGTTGGATACACAATTTGTCATCTATATGGATTATCTGCCATGGTTGTCCAACATGGTTCCCATCAAGAAGCCCGACAGGAGGATTCGCATATGCACCGACTTTCGAGACCTAAACAAAGTGAGTCCTAAGGATGATTTCCCCTTACCAAGCATCGACGCATTGGTAGACGCTACAAAAGGTCACAAAATGCTCTCCCTAATGGACGGTTTCTCAGGATACAATCAAATTCGTATCAATCCTGAAGACCAACTCAAAACGGCATTCACAATGCCTTGGGGGACATTTTGTTATAAGGTCATGCCTTTTGGCCTTAAAAACATTGGCGCTACATACCAACGTGCTATGACGTATATCTTCCATGATTACATGCACAAAAATTTGGAAGATTACATGGATGATTTGTTAGCCAAGTCTCTCTTGCGCTCAGATCATCTCGGTGACTTAAGCAAGATTCTCGATCGCCTCATAGAGCATAAGGTCAGACTGAATCCCAAGAAGTGCATGTTTTATAGTCTCCAAGAGAGGCATCGAAGTGGACCCAAACAAAGTCAAGGCAATCCTTGAAATGGCTCCCCCAACCACTATCAAGCAACTCAGAAGTCTGCAAGGAAAGTTCGCATCGATTAAACGCTTCATGGCGCAATTATCTGACAAATGCCGACCAATGAACAAATTATTGCACAAGGGGGTCACATTTCATTGGGATGACGAGTGCCAGTCAGCCTTTGACGAAATCAAATAGTCCTTGGCTTCGTCGCCAGTATTGGCACCACCTAGACCAGGTGTGCCGTTCTACTTATACATCTCAGCTACTGAGGTGGCACTGGGCGTAATTCTAGCCTAGAAGAATGAACTTCACAAAGAACAGGCTACTTACTATCTTAGCCACACCCTGGTCAGTTATGAACTTAACTATGCATACGTTGAGAAACTCTGCTTGGCAGTGGTGTTTGCTACCAAGAGGCTACGCCATTACATGCTGAGCAACATGACGTATGTTGTGTCTAAGGAGAATCCATTGCGATACATGATGAGTCGTACTTATCATAGTAGTCGCACGGCGAAATGGATCATGTTGTTGACGAAATTTGACATTGAGTTTATTGGGAAAAAATCTATAAAAGGACAAGTCATAGCCGATCAACTAGCAGAGGCTCCTCTTGAAGACGATCAGCCTCTGGTCATAGAAATACCCGATGATGGGGTCTTCCATGTCTCAAAATCGCCAGATTCTGATGAGCCTAAGTCTCAGGCCGACATAACCTTATTTTTTTATGGTTCTAAATGCGAGCAAGGTGGTGGTGCAGGAATTGTATTCTTCACACCGCAGGGTGCTCCAATGCCCCTGTCATTTAAATTAAACTTCCAGTGCACCAAAAACAATGCAGAATATGAAGCCTTGCTCCTAGGTCTTCAAACGACAATCGCCATGAATATCAAAAGACTGAACATCTTTGGTGATTCGCTGTTAATCGTCAATCAATTCAAAGGGGTATATCAATGCAAATGCCCAGTTCTGAAGGCCTATAAAGCCCTCGTGGATAAATTCTTGGAAAAACTTGAGTGGTATGACATCGAGGCACTCCCTCGATCATCGAATAATTTTGCGGACACAATGGCCTCCTTAGGGTCACTAATCCCGCAAGACCTTTCCGGTGATATAACAACCATTCAGGTCAAAACCTTATCGCAACCCGCGATGGAGCGCGCAAGCTCAGATTTGACGTCAAGAGTCCACATGATCTAGATCGAACCATCTTCGGATAAGTTCTTTCGAATCCGAGACTATTTGAAATGTGTCAACTGGGGGTCTTTGTTTTCCCCCACTCCCATTAATAGCAACACAACGCTATTCTTACAAGCTCTATCCCAATCAGCATTTGTTAGGGAAGAACTTCAAAAGGGATTGGTTGTTCAAACTATCGAGGTTTCTGATAAACAGGACTGGTATTTACCCATAAGAGACTACCTCAAGTTAGGTAATCTTCCCTTTGGATTGACGCATGCCGCAAAATGAACATTCAAATAGAAAGTGGCAAAATATGTCTTGATAGGAGACATTTTGTATCGTCGCAGCTATGACGGAATTCTTCTTCATTGCTTGGACCAACAAGAGTCCACTTGGGCAGTCACCCAAGCGCATGATGGTACATGTGGTGGCCAATTCAGTGGTATGGCCATTGCAAAGCGCATTCTTCGCATGGGCTATTATTGGCAATCTTTAGAGCGAGATTGCTGCACATATGTCAAGAGGTGCATGAAATGTCAACATCATGCCAATTTAATGCACGCACCTTCCCAGGCCCTACAGACAGTCCAGTCTGCTTGGCCATTTTCATAGTGGGGCCTCGATCTAATTGAAAAGATATCCCCTGCATCGTCAGGTCGTCACACATTTATTATAACGACCACAAAATATTTTACCAAATGGGTGGAAGCAATTCCATTAACCTCTACGACAGGACCCTGCATTGCGGAGTTCATTTTGCATTACATCATATGTCGTTTTGGTATTCCATCCAAAATAATCTTGGATAATGGGCCATCATTCAAGAACAAATAAGTGTGTGCTTTAACCACAAAGTACAAAATTCAGCACAGCTTTTCAACACCCTATTATCTGCAAGCAAATGGGCAAGTAGAGGTGTCAAACAAAATGCTAGTCGCCATCCTTAAAAAGATCGTCGCAGACAGTCATAAGGATTGGCACATACAAATCCCACTTGCCCTTTGGGCTTATCGCACTAGCATTCAGAAAACCACTAGGGCAACTCCGTTTTCACTAGTGTATGGCTCAGAGGCAGTAATGCCTCTCGAGTTGGAAATTCCTTCCCTGCGCATATCAATGCAAGAGTTCATCAATGATAACACTGCGCGACAGGCCCGATTAGACCAACTTACGTTGCTTTATGAACGACGCGTTAATGCTCTCGAGCACTTACGTATCTATCAAGAGCGGCTTAAGAGAGCTTACAACATGAAAGTTCACCTAAGAGACTTTCGGGTTGGTGATTTGGTTCTGAAGGAAAACCAACAAAACTCTAATTTGCCATCCCATATGAGAGACAAATTCGTGGAAAATTGGTTAGGTCCTTATGTCATTGATAGCAAAATAGGACCGGGAACGTACAGGCTAGCTTCTCTTGACGGTATCAAGGAAACAAAACCCTTGAATATCAGTCATTTGCGACCATTTCATATCTAAGAAAGCCAAAAAAAAAAAAAAAAAAAAAGCTCCAAGGATTATCGCAATCTCTTGGTCAACCCAAAAAGCTCCAAGGATTATCACAATCTCTTGGTCACCCAAAAAACTCCAAGGATTATCGCAATCTCTTGGTCACCCAAAAATCTCCAAGGATTATCACAATCTCTTGGTCAATATAAAAATCTCCAAAGATTATCACAATCTCTTGGTCAACCCAAAAAGCTCCAAGGATTATCGCAATCTCTTGGTCAACCCAAAAAGCTGCAAGGATTATCACAGTCTCTTGGTCAAAAAAAAAAAAAAAAACAAAACAAAACAACAAAAATCATCAAAAACAACAAAGATTTGCATCTCAATTCTAGGCATACTCGAATTCATCAAAAACAAAAAAAACACCAAGCATAACTTTTACCACACTACAGTCAGTGGTCTGGGAATATACCAAGAGTTTCAGTGATTCAGTCATCATGTTCCTCTTTAGCCATGTAGTGTATCAAGTCGAACAAATTTTACAAAGGTAGAGTCATACTTGAAATACACCTTGTTATGTAACATCCCAACACAAATCAAAACACTAAAATTCCCAAATTGTGTGAACGAAAGATGAAACCTGCAAAATAATCTAGGTCATAAAAAGCGAAATGGTTATCTTGCTCATCCCCCTGTGCGAATGACCCCTAGAATGCTGAGAGTTGGCAAAAGGACAAGCATCCTCCCTACCCAATTCCCTAAGAATCCCTAAAGTTCTCAAAAGTTGCAAAACACAAAAGCAAAATGTCAAAACTCCAAATTTGACAAACTATAGTGCACACATCAAAAGGCACAAACAACAGTGATTTTCGTCACTCCATATCCCCAATCCCTTGCTCGAAAGAAAAAAAAACAGTGATCTCATCACTACAATGAGCAAGTATCCCAATACAATTGAAGAAAAGAAGGGAGTTGACCTTGAATCCCTGGAACTCTTAGCATTCTATAGGTCATAAGGCAAGCTTCAGTACCAATTTGCTTGATAGCCTATCGGTAATGTAGTAAACCTCCCGCATGACGATATATCTGTCACATTAACTTGCGTACAGATCAATGTTTGCATGTGGATGAGCTAGCTTATGGCATCCTGGATTACACCGCAGATTAATCTTAGTACATACAACAAAGGAATTCGTGGAGCTAATTAGGTGATCCTTAGTATAGGTTCGGTTGAAAGCCTACCTGGCACTGGCGGTATCCTAACAAATACCACTAAATGAACTCAATTGCACACACAAGGATGTTAAATAACTTGGTCAAAAATAGGTCCGATTCATACCTTGTTCAAAAGTCTGGTAAGATAAAGTACAGTCATGGATGGTGAGTTAAAACTGTCTGAATCTCAGAAAATCTTACATTCATTCCAAAACCATCTGCGCTACTTATCATCCTTATGATACCATCAGAAAATACCAAAAAAAAAAATAGAAAAACCATGTAAATAAAAAGCTTCTTAAACAGCCTACAGTACAATCACCACAAATGTCATTCATCCATTTCACCTCGCATATCACATAGACATCAAAAACATATACATTTATCATAACATCTGCATCCATCAAAATAAATAAACATGCATAACAAAAAAAAAAAAAATCACATCATCACATGTACAAAACCAAAAATAAAACCGGTATATATATATATATATATATATATATATATATATATATATATCGTCAAAAAGATGCCCGCAGGCTACAAAACCGGTCCTCAGACCCTATAATCATATCCAAAAACCCAACCTAAGGCGTCGACCACCATGATCACGTAGGATCGGTGTGACGAGAACTACCCCCCGTTGTGTGACGGGAACTACCCCCCGCATCATGCCTGCTACCACCCCCCTCATCTAACTGCCTACGACGAGATGATGCTGACTGCTCAGTCAAACTATCCATCATCCATCGAGAAGATCTACTGATCGAAGGCTCAGGTAGCCACCCGCCAAGGCGGATGACCTCCCTCTCTAAGTCTATCCGGTACAGACACCACTCTACCTCTCGTCGATGATAGATAGACAATGCATCATCGCGCTGTGCCAAAACTCTATCCCGCTCTGCCAACTGAGCCCGTAGAAGATCCCTCTCCTACCGCGCATCCCCCAACTCCAGATCCCACATCCATAGCAGTTCTATAAGTTGAGCAATCTTAACACCTACCTCTGACCCCACCTCCTCTGTATCTTTCGGATGCATAGGACTCGCGAGGACAGTAGCCTGCTCAGGCTCCAACTCCTCCTCCACATCCTGCATGTCCGGCTGCTCCGGCACACCCAAGTCCACATCCTCATCTCCCACATCCACCATGTTTGCATCATCCAACGGACCTCCCCAATCACCCCCTACTGCCTTAGCATCCTCCACTGCCGCCTCCACGCCTCCCAGTGGCCCCTATCCTCTCCAATGCCACAGTACCCACCATGAATCGTACTCATTGGTAGTCCCGATGTCATCCACATCTGGAACCTCAATCACTGCATCGGACTCCTCGCCCAATGGCACGATGACCGATGGCTCCAGATCCCTCTCATCCCCCCATCGTCGATAGACCACGGGTTCACCAGGCAACCCCTGGCGCACCCCAAACTACCGTGTAACCCGATGGTACGGAAAGAACTCATGCTCCGTCCCGTGCCGCCCAGTCAACCACCACTCCCTTCATACCCTTCAGAGCCACTCTCCAGCCTCAGCCTAGCCTGGACAGTCCCGATAGGGATGCCGAAACACCTCCCCTGGAGTGAGCCTAGAAAAGGCATCAGTGTAGTGCTCAACGGCACCTGCCCATCGCCGACTCTGCCCCTGCTCCGTAGACCGCCGCCACAAAGCTGCATAGCCAATCTCATCGTCATCCATCACCGCCCGTGTTGTCCACGGTAACTCGATCGGCCTCTCCACTGCTATGTGCTACCAACCCCAGCAATGAAGAAGATAACTGCAACTCACCCCCTTTCGCTGCCGATAGCGGACGCCGTACAGCTCCCCGTAGAGCTGTGCCAACAATGTTTGTCCCCATCCATAAATCAGCGGTGCCTCTATCGGGCACTCTACCAACTGCCATACCAACTCCAGAAGGTTCCACGGGAACCTCCCGCCTGATGAATTAGGTAGAAGCATGTTATAAATGAGGCCCATCAAGAATGCGTGCCTCACTCCTAACACCCCCCTCTCCTGCCACCAGCTAACAAAAATCCCGCTAGCCTGACAGTCCACCTCGGCTGTCTCCACTGGGTTCGTTACACCCAGCCACTCCACATGCCCAAAAAATCTCGTCGATACGACGAGTCCGCTGATCACACGATGATGTCCTAATGGGCAGTCCATCTATCGGAATCCGAAGCAACCGATAAACGTCCTCCAGTGTCACAGTCATCTCCCCTGTCGGAAGATGAAAAGTGTTGGTCCGTGGATCCCAAACTTTGATCAGGGCCATCAAATAAGCCTGATCCAGGACCACAGGCTCCAGTTGAGCCACCTGCTTGAGCCCAAGGGCACCAAGCCACTTCCAGTCAACATCAGTCAGTGCCGATCGTGCCTCAGCAAATGTGGCAGGTACACGGTATCGGCTCCTAACCTGCAAAACAATAACACGCACAAAAAGTCAAAACTAATTTTTTAGATTTAGGGTTCCTAACCTAAACTGAGTAATTACAAAAAACAACACAAAAATTAAAAAATAAATCTTTCAGATCTAGGGTTTCTAACCTTAACTGATTGAATACAAAGAAATAACTAAGTGTCAAGATCTAAATTTTATTTCAAATAAATAAATAAACAAAATCAATTCAAATCAAATCATCAATTGCAAGAATAAACTCTAGGGAGCACTTACGGATTTCGCCTCCGCTCCGCCGCTCGAACCAGTTTGTGCACTCATGATGACAAAGAAAATTTTGGCAGCGCTTCGCTTCGCAGAATTACCTCCTCCTCCTAGAGCTACCAAATCGCAAGAAAAAAAATGACACAAATGAGCCCAAATCCAAGTTTTGGGCCTTAAATAGGCCTACCAACTGGAAATCATCATTGGCTGGGACAAGCGCTCTGGTCAGCACTCGTCCCACCCAGGGATGATTTCTGCAATTGGAAATCGTCCCACCCAGGGACGATTTCCAGCCAAAAAAGTCAAAACAACAAAAACTCAACAAAAATGGACTAAAAACAAAAAAACAAATTTGCCTAATAAGAGTGTTGTTGCACTTGACATCCTGGCATACAAAATATGCATTGGCGTTACAAAATGTCAATATCCTACCCCCCAAGAAGGCTAACATAGCCGGACTGCTCCACGGGCAGACGGATTGCAGACAATTTAATCCCCAAATGGTGTCACAAAAACAACAAAAACAGTACAAAATTCAACAAAAACATAGAAAAACATTGCTAGACATAAGTGCTCATGCACTTAACCTCTAGGCAAATAAAATCGATGTCGAGGTCCAAATTATTGCTCTCCTGCTTCCCTAAGAAGGCTACAATAGCCGGACCGCTCCACGGGAAGTTAGATTTTCGATGATTTCACCTCATTATGGCATCACCAAAAGGGTTAACACCCACCAAAAATGGGTCCGAATGTTGGAAAAAAATTGCACATGCTTAACGATAAACCCTTTAAAGGCACCCTGGCATAAGTCATCTTGGGTCAAGCGACTCGTCGCTTCTCTCACGAAGGTCATTCCCTCATCGATTCGTCGCTTGAGGGGGTAGTCACACTTAGTCACCAACCAACAATCACACACCCAATTAAGGAAAACGACATGCATTCAAAGAATCATTGACAGCAAAATAGGACCGGGAACGTACAGGCTAGCTTCTCTTGATGGTATCAAGGAAACAGAACCCTTGAATATCAGTCATTTGCGACCATTTCATATCAAAAAAAAAAAAAAATCTCCAAGGATTATCGCAATCTCTTGGTCAACCTAAAAAGCTCCAAGGATTATCACAATCTCTTGGTCACCCAAAAAGCTCCAAGGATTATCGCAATCTCTTGGTCACCCAAAAATCTCCAAGGATTATCGCAATCTCTTGGTCAATATAAAAAGCTCCAAAGATTATAGTAATCTCTTGGTCAACCCAAAAATCTCCAAGGATTATCGCAATATCTTGGTCAACCCAAAAAGCTCCAAGGATTATTGCAATCTCTTGGTCAACCCAAAAAGCTCCAAGGATTATCACAGTCTCTTGGTCAAAAAAAAAAAAACAAAACAAAACAACAAAAATCATCAAAAACAACAAATATTTGCATCTCAATTCTAGGCATACTCGAATTCATCAAAAACAAAAAAAAACACCAAGCATAACTTTTACCACACTACAGTCAGTGGTCTGGGAATATACCAAGAGTTTTAGTGATTCAGTCATCATGTTCCTCTTTAGCCATGTAGTGTATCAAGTCGAACAGATTTTACAAAGGTAGAGTCATACTTGAAATACACCTTGTTATGTAACATCCCAACACAAATCAAAACACTAAAATTCCCAAATTGTGTGAACGAAAGATGAAACCTGCAAAATAATCTAGGTCATAAAAAGTGAAATGGTTATCTTGCTCATCCCCCTGTGCGAATGACCCCTAGAATGCTGAGAGTTGGCAAAAGGACAAGCATCCTCCCTACCCAATTCCCTAAGAATCCCTAAAGTTCTCAAAAGTTGCAAAACACAAAGCAAAATGTCAAAACTCCAAATTTGACAAACTATAGTGCACACATCAAAAGGCACAAACAACAGTGATTTTCGTCACTCCATATCCCCAATCCCTTGCTCGAAAGAAAAAAAAACAGTGATCTCATCACTACAATGAGCAAGTATCCCAATACAATTGAAGAAAAGAAGGGAGTTGACCTTGAATCCCTGGAACTCTTAGCATTCTATATGTCATAAGGCAAGCTTCAGTACCAATTTTCTTGATAGCCTATCGGTAACAGAAGTAAACCTCCCGCATGACGATATATCTTTCACATTAACTTGCGTACGGATCAATGTTTGCATGTGGATGAGCTAGCTTATGGCATCCTGGATTACACCACAGATTAATCTTAGTACATACAACAAAGGAATTTGTGGAGCTAATTAGGTGATCCTCAGTATAGGTTCGGTTGAAAGCCCACCTGGCACTGGCGGTATCCTAACAAATACCACTAAATGAACTCAATTGCACACACGGGGATGTTAAATAACTTGGTCAAAAATAGGTCCGATTCATACCTTGTTCAAAAGTCTTGTAAGATAAAGTACAGTCATGGATGGTGAGTTAAAACCGTCCTGAATCTCAGGAAAATCTTACATTCATTCCAAAACCATCTGCGCTACTTATCATCCTTATGATACCATCAGAAAATACAAAAAAAAAAAAAAACAGAAAAACCATGTAAATAAAAAGCTTCTTAAACAGCCTACAGTACAATCACCACAAATGTCATTCATCCATTTCACCTCGCATATCACATAGACATCAAAAACATATACATTTATCATAACATCTGCATCCATCAAAATAAATAAACATGCATAACAAAAAAAAAAAATCACATCATCACATGTACAAAACCAAAAATAAAACCGGTATATATATATATATATATATATATATATATATATATCGTCAAAAAGATGCCCGCAGGCTACAAAACCGGTCCTCAAACCCCGCAATCATATCCAAAAACCCAACCTAAGGCGTCGACCACCATGATCATGTAGGATCGGTGCGACGGGAACTACCCCCCGTGGTGTGGGTCCTACGGGACCCTACAGGGCGGCTACTACTAGCCCCCGCATCATGTCTGCTACCACCCCCCTCATCTAACCGCCTACGACGAGATGATGCTGACTGCTCAGTCAAACTATCCCTCATCCATCGAGAAGATCTACTGATCGAAGGCTCAGGTAGCCACTCGCCAAGGCGGATGACCTCCCTCTCCAAGTCTATCCGGTACAGACACCACTCTACCTCTCATCGATGATAGATAGACAATGCATCATCGCGCTGCGCCAAAACTCTATCCCGCTCTGCCAACTGAGCCCGTAGAAGATCCCTCTCCTACCGCGCATCCCCCAACTCCAGATCCCACATCCATAGCAGTTCTATAAGTTGAGCAATCTTAACACCTACCTCTGACCCCACCTCCTCTGTATCTTTCGGATGCATAGGACTCGCGGGGACAGTAGCCTGCTCAGGCTCCAACTGCTCCTCCACATCCTGCATGTCCGGCTGCTCCGGAACACCCAAGTCCACATCCTCATCTCCCACATCCACCATGTTTGCATCATCCAACAGACCTCCCCAATCACCCCCTACTGCCTTAGCATCCTCCACTGCCGCCTCCGCACCTCCCAGTGGCCCCTATCCTCTCCAATGCCACAGTACCCACCACGAATCGTACTCAGTGGTAGTCCCAATGTCATCCACATCTGGAACCTCAATCACTGCATCAGACTCCTCGCCCAATGGCGTGATGATCGATGGCTCCAGATCCCTCTCATCCCCCCAACGCCGATAGACCACGGGTTCACCAGGCAACCCCTGGCGCACCCCAAACTGCCGTGTAACCCGACGGTACAGAAAGAACATATGCTTCGTCCCGTGTCGCCCAGTCAACCACCGCTCCCTCTGTACCCTTCGGAGCCACTCTCCAGCCTCAGCCTAGCCTGGACAGTCCCGATAGTGATGCCAAAACACCTCCCCTGGAGTGAGCCTAGAAAATGCATCAGTGTAGTGCTCAACGGCATCTGCCCATCGTCGACTCTGCCCCTGCTCCGTAGACCGCCGCCACAAAGCTGCATAGCCAATCTCATCGTCATCCATCATCGCCCGTGTTGTCCACGGTAACCCGATCGGCCTCTCCACTACTATGTGCTGCCAACCCCAGCAATGAAGAAGATAACTGCAACTCACCCCCTTCCGCTGCCGACAATGAACGTCGTACAGCTCCCCGTAGAGCTGTGCCAACAATGTCTGTCCCCATCCATAAATTAGCGGTGCCTCTATCATGCACTCTACCAACTGCCATACCAACTCCAGGAGGTTCCACGGGAACCTCCTGCCTGATGAATCAGGTAGAAGCATGTTATAAATGAGGCCCATCAAGAATGCGTGCCTCACTCCCTAACACCCCCCTCTCCCGCCACCGCCTAACAAAAATCCCGCTAGCCTCGACAGTCCACCTCGATCTGTCTCCACTGGGTTCGTTACACCCAGCCACTCCGCATGCCCAAAACATCTCGTCTGTACAACAGTCCGCTGATCACGCGATGATGTCCTAATGGGCAGTCCATCTATCGGAATCCGAAGCAACCGATAAACGTCCTCCAATGTCACAGTCATTTCCCCTGTCGAAAGATGAAAAGTGTTGGTCCACGGATCCCAAACTTTGATCAGGGCCATCAAATAAGCCTGATCTGGGACCATAGGCTCTAGTCGAGCCACCTGCTTGAGCCCAAGGGCACCAAGCCACTTCCAGTAAACATCAGTCAGTGCCGATCGTGCCTCAGCAAATGTGGCAGGTACACGGTATCGGCTCCTAACCTGCAAAACAATAACACGCACAAAAAGTCAAAACTAATTTTTTAGATTTAGGGTTCCTAACCTAAACTGAGTAATTACAAAAAACAACACAAAAATTAAAAAATAAATCTTTCAGATCTAGGGTTTCTAACCTTAACTGATTGAATACAAAGAAATAACTAAGTGTCAAGATCTAAATTTTATTTCAAATAAATAAATAAACAAAATCAATTCAAATCAAATCATCAATTGCAAGAATAAACTCTAGGGAGCACTTATGGATTTTGCCTCCGCTCCGTCGCTCGAACCAGTTTGTGCACTCATGATGACAAAGAAAATTTTGGCAGCGCTTCGCTTCGCAGAATTACCTCCTCCTCCCAGAGCTACCAAATCGTAAGAAAAAAAATGACACAAATGAGCCCAAATCCAAGTTTTGGGCCTTAAATAGGCCTACCAACTAGAAATCGTCCTTGGCTGGGACAAGCGCTCTGGTCAGTGCTCGTCCCACCCAGGGACGATTTTTGCAATTGGAAATCGTCCCACCCAGGGACGATTTCCAGCCAGAAAAGTCAAAACAACAAAAAATCAACAAAAATGGACTAAAAACAAAAAAACAAATTTTCCTAATAAGAGTGCTGTTGCACTTGACATCCTGGCATACAAAATATGCATTGGCGTTACAAAATGTCAATATCCTACACCCCAAGAAGGCTAACATAGCCGGATCGCTCCACAGGTAGACGGATTGCCGACAATTTAATCACCAAATGGTGTCACAAAAACAACAAAAACAGTACAAAATTCAACAAAAACACAGAAAAACATTGCCAAAAATAAGTGCTCATGCACTTAACCTCTAGGCAAATAAAATTGATGTCGAGGTCCAAATTATTGCTCTCCTGCTTCCCTAAGAAGGCTACAATAGCCGGACCGCTCCACGGGAAGTTAGATTTTCGATGATTTCACCTCATTATGGCATCACCAAAAGGGTTAACACCCACCAAAAATGGGTCCGAATGTTGGAAAATAATTGCACATGCTTAACGGTAAACCCTTTAAAGGCACCCTGGCACAAGTCATCTTGGGTCAAGCGACTCGTAGCTTCTCTCACGAAGGTCATTCCCTCATCGATTCGTCACTTGAGGGGGTAGTCACACTTAGTCGCCAACCAACAATCACACACCCAATTAAGGAAAACGACATGCATTCAAAGAATCATTGACAACAAAATAGGACCGGGAACGTACAGGCTAGCTTCTCTTAACGGTATCAAGGAAACATAACCCTTGAATATCAGTCATTTGCGACCATTTCATATCTAAGAAAGCAAAAAAAAAAAAAAAAAAAAAAAAAAGCTCCAAGGATTATCGCAATCTCTTGGTCAACCCAAAAAGCTCCAAGGATTATCACAATCTCTTGGTCACCCAAAAAGCTCCAAGGATTATCGCAATCTCTTGGTCACCCAAAAATCTCCAAGGATTATCGCAATCTCTTGGTCAATACAAAAAGCTCCAAGGATTATCGCAATCTCTTGGTCAACCCAAAAAGCTCCAAGGATTATTGCAATCTCTTGGTCAACCCAAAAAGCTCCAAGGATTATCACAGTCTCTTGGTCAAAAAAAAAAAAAAAAAAAAAAAACAAAACAACAAAAATCATCAAAAACAACAAAGATTTGCATCTCAATTCTAGGCATACTCGAATTCATCAAAAACAAAAAAAAACACCAAGTATAACTTTTACCACACTACAGTCAGTGGTCTGGGAATATACCAAGAGTTTCAGTGATTCAGTCATCATGTTCCTCTTTAGCCATGTAGTGTATCAAGTCGAACAGATTTTACAAAGGTAGAGTCATACTTGAAATACACCTTGTTATGTAACATCCCAACACAAATCAAAACACTAAAATTCCCAAATTGTGTGAACAAAAGATGAAACCTACAAAATAATCTAGGTCACAAAAAGAGAAATGGTTATCTTGCTCATCCCCCTGTGCGAATGACCCCTAGAATGCTGAGAGTTGGCAAAAGGACAAGCATCCTCCCTACCCAATTCCCTAAGAATCCCTAAAGTTCTCAAAAGTTGCAAAACACAAAAGCAAAATGTCAAAACTCCAAATTTGACAAACTATAGTGCACACATCAAAAGGAACAAACAACAGTGATTTTCGTCACTCCATATCCCCAATCCCTTGCTCGAAAGAAAAAAATAAAAAATAAAAAGTGATCTCATCACTACAATGAGCAAGTATCCCAATACAATTGAAGAAAAGAAGGGAGTTGACCTTGAATCCCTGGAACTCTTAGCATTCTATAGGTCATAAGGCAAGCTTCAATACCAATTTGGTTGATAGCCTATCGGTAACAGAAGTAAACCTCCCGCATGACGATATATCTGTCACATTAACTTGCGTACAGATCAATGTTTGCATGTGGATGAGCTAGCTTATGGCATCCTGGATTACACCGTAGATTAATCTTAGTACATACAACAAAGGAATTCGTGGAGCTAATTAGGTGATCCTCAGTATAGGTTCGATTGAAAGCCCATCTGGCACTGGCGGTATCCTAACAAATACCACTAAATGAACTCAATTGCACACACAGGGATGTTAAATAACTTGGTCAAAAATAGGTCCGATTCATACCTTGTTCAAAAGTCTTGTAAGATAAAGTACAATCATGGCTAGTGAGTTAAAACCGTCTCGAATCTCGGAAAACCTTACATTCATTCCAAAACCATCTGCGCTACTTATCATCCTTATGATACCATCAGAAAATACAAAAAAAAAAAAAAAATAGAAAAACCATGTAAATAAAAAGCTTCTTAAACAGCCTACAGTACAATCACCACAAATGTCATTCATCCATTTCACCTCGCATATCACATAGACATCAAAAACATATACATTCATCATAACATCTCGCATCCATCAAAATAAATAAACATGCATAACAAAAAAAAAATCACATCATCACATGTACAAAACCAAAAATAAAACCGGTATATATATATATATATATATATCGTCAAAAATATGCCCGCAGGCTACAAAACCGGTCCTCAGACCCTACAATCATATCCAAAAACCCAACCTAAGGCGTCGACCACCATGATCACGCAGGATCGGTGCGACGGGAACTACCCCCCGTGGTGTGGGTCCTACGGGACCCTACAGGGCGGCTACTACTAGCCCCCGCATCATGCCTGCTACCACCCCCCTCATCTAACCGCCTACGACGAGATGATGCTGACTGCTCAGTCAAACTATCCCTCATCCGTCGAGAAGATCTACTGATCGAAGGCTCAGGTAGCCACCCGCCAAGGCGGATGACCTCCCTCTCCAAGTCTATCCGGTACAGACACCACTCTGCCTCTCGTCGATGATAGACAATGCATCATCGCGTTGTGCCAAAACTCTATCCCGCTCTGCCAACTGAGCCCGTAGAAGATCCCTCTCCTACCGTGCATCCCCCAACTCCAGATCCCGCATCCATAGCAGCTCTGTAAGTCGAGCAATCTCAACACCTACCTCTGACCCCACCTCCTCTGTATCTTTTGGATGCATAGGACTCGCGGGGACAGTAGCCTGCTCAGGCTCCAACTGCTCCTCCACATCCTGCATGTCCGGCTGCTCCGGAACACCCAAGTCCACATCCTCATCTCCCACATCCACCATGTTTGCATCATCCAACGGACCTCCCCAATCACCCCCTACTGCCTTAGCATCCTCCACTGCCACCTCCATGCCTCCCAGTGGCCCCTCTCCTCTCCAATGCCACAGTACCCACCACGAATCATACTCAGTGGTAGTCCCGATGTCATCCACATCCGGAACCTCAATCACTGCATCGGACTCCTCGCCCAATGGCGCGATGACCGGTGGCTCCAGATCCCTCTCATCCCCCCGTCGTCGATAGACCACGGGTTCACTAGGAAACCCCTGGCGCACCCCAAACTGTCGTGTAACCCGACGATATGGAAAGAACTCATGCTTCGTCCCATGCCGCCCAGTCAACCACTGCTCCCTCCGTACCCTTCGGAGCCACTCTCCAGCCTCAGCCTAGCCTGGATAGTCCCGATAGGGATGCCAAAACACCTCCCCTGGAGTGAGCCTAGAAAAGGCATCAGTGTAGTGCTCAACGGCACCTGCCCATCGCCGACTTTGCCCCTGCTCCGTAGACCGCCGCCACAAAGCTGCATAGCCAATCTCATCGTCATCCATCATCACCCGTGTTGTCCACGGTAACCCGATCGGCCTCTCCACTGCTATGTGTTGCCAACCCCAGCACTGAAGAAGATAACTGAAACTCACCCCCTTCCGCTGTCGACAGCGGACGCCGTACAGCTCCCCGTAGAGCTGTGCCAACAATGTCTGTCCCCATCCATAAATCAGCGGTGCCTCTATCGGGAACTCTACCAACTGCCATACCAACTCTAGCAGGTTCCACGGGAACCTCCCGCCTGATGAATCAGGTAGAAGCATGTTAGAAATGAGGCCCATCAAGAATGCGTGCCTCACTCCTAACACCCCCCTCTCCTGCCACCAGCTAACAAAAATCCCGCTAGCCTGATAGTCCACCTCGGCTGTCTCCACTGGGTTCGTTACACCCAGCCACTCCGCATGCCCAAAACATCTCGTCAGTATAGCAGTCCGCTGATCACGCGATGATGTCCTAATGGGCAGTCCATCTATCGGAATCCGAAGCAACCGATAAACGTCCTCCAGTGTCACAGTCATCTCCCCTGTCGAAAGATGGAAAGTGTTGGTCCGCGGATCCCAAACTTTGATCAGGGCCATCAGATAGGCCTGATCCGGGACCACGGGCTCCAGTCGAGCCACCTGCTTGAGCCCAAGGGCATCAAGCCACTTCCAGTCAACATCGGTCAGCGCCGATCGCGCCTCAAAGAAATGCGGCAGTACACGGTACCGGCTCCTAACCTGCAAAACAATAACACGCACAAAAAGTCAAAACTAATTTTTTAGATTTAGGGTTCCTAACCTAAACTGAGTAATTACAAAAAACAACACAAAAATTCAAAAATAAATCTTTCAGATCTAGGGTTTCTAACCTTAACTGATTGAATACAAAGAAATAACTAAGTGTCAAGATCTAAATTTTATTTCAAATAAAGAAATAAACAAAATCAATTCAAATCAAATCATCAATTGCAAGAATAAACTCTAGGGAGCACTTACGGATTTCGCCTCCGCTCCACCGCTCGAACCATTTTGTGCACTCATGATGACAAAGAAAATTTTGGCAGCGCTTCGCTTCGCAGAATTACCTCCTCCTCCCAGAGCTACCAAATCGCAAGAAAAAAAATGACACAAATGAGCCCAAATCCAAGTTTTGGGCCTTAAATAGGCCTACCAACTGGAAATCGTCCTTGGCTGGGACGAGCGCTCGGGTCAGCGCTCGTCCCACCCAGGGACGATTTTGCAATTGGAAATCGTCCCACCCAGGGACGATTTCCAGCCAGAAAAGTCAAAACAACAAAAAAATCAACAAAAATGAACTAAAAACAAAAAAATAAATTTGCCTAATAAGAGTGTTGTTGCACTTGACATCCCGGCATACAAAATATGCATTGGCGTTACAAAATGTCACTATCCTACTCCCCAAGAAGGCTAACATAGCCGGACCGCTCCACGGGAAGACGGATTGCAGACAATTTAATCCCCAAATGGTGTCACAAAAACAACAAAAACAGTACAAAATTCAACAAAAACACAGAAAAACATTGCCAGACATAAGTGCTCATGCACTTAACCTCTAGGCAAAGAAAATCGATGTCGAGGTCCAAATTATCGCTCTCCTGCTTCCCTAAGAAGGCTACAATAGCCGGACCGCTCCACGGGAAGTTAGATTTTCGATGATTTCACCTCATTATGGCATCACCAAAAGGGTTAACACCCACCAAAAATAGGTCCAAATGTTGGAAAAAATTGCACATGCTTAACGGTAAACCATTTAAAGGCACCCTGGCACAAGTCATCTTGGGTCAAGCGACTCGTCGCTTCTCTCACGAAGGTCATTCCCTCATCGATTCGTCGCTTGAGGGGGTAGTCACACTTAGTCGCCAACCAACAATCACACACCCAATTAAGGAAAACGACATGCATTCAAAGAATCATTGACAAAGACAATCACGCTCCTGCTTGGGGCAGTAAACAAGCAACAATCAAATCAATCGAACACTTGGCATTTCGTGAATCATGAACACAAGGTTCCCCTTGAGGATAAAAATGCCCTTGGCCTGTTCATGACTGATCAATGTCTAAATTCAAGTCACACCTCACCAAAACAGGTTAATACTTGAAATCAAATTCCTTAGCTCGTCAGAAGCAAGGATTCAAGAATGCATGCCCTTTCCATACTTGGGGCATCAAAAGTTGGTTAGGTTACCAAGAAACCCTAATCAATAGTGCTTTGGTTATCTATTTTTGCTCAGAGCACTGCATCACCCGTAGCGCTTCCCAAAAAGGGGCATCTATAGACACCAAAACAGCACCAATCCGATTATGTGACTGCAAACATTGATCGCTTTGACAAACACAGCCCCCAGGGCAGCCCTCAGAGGTCAAACAATGGTCTTAACCACTTTCATAGCAATTTTGTGAGGTCAAGAAGCAATTTGGCACACTTAGACACTTTGCCTAGTAATCGTCTCACCCAGGGACGATTGCTGAATTGAAATCGTCTCACCCAGGGATGATTTCTGAAATCGTCCCTGGGTGGGACGATTTCCAAGTTTAACGGGCAAAAAGGCAAATGGTGCCAAGTGGCAGCCTAGAACAGTCAGTTAATGACTCCTGCCTTGCACGCGTGTGTAGGTGGACAGAGGGGCCGTTAGAAGACTGTCACAAAAGGCATTTATCAAAGCCCAAGTCAACGGAGGACTCCCCTCCCTCATGGGAAGACAAGACTGCCACATGGCGCCTATGACCAACACATGGCATTTGTGCTTTCCTCCCAAAAGAGACCCCATGGGTCTATAAAAGGTGGGACTTTTCTCACCCAAAATAGACAAAGTTGAAGGAGTTTTCAAGCAACGAAGTGCTCGCCGAGTTGAAGACCCACTTGCATCCCTTTTGGTTCACCTTCCCACATCCACCAATCTCTTTTGCAAGGGAGGTTGTTGGGTGGCCTTTGGAAGCTCGAACCTGACCCAAATCCAACACATGGACACCTGAACCAACCAATTCGCCGACCCACCAATCCTAAGAGGTTTTGGGCCCATCCCTAGTGGATTGGCTCCAAAATCAAGTGCCAACGGTGGGAGGCCCACTTGGGCACCCCCGCACTTCCCAAGTCCTATTTTAAGTTTTAGAGCATTTTAGATTACTTTTTTAGGTTGCATTTTGTGTTATTAGGTTTGATTAACCCATAGCTGCAATTTTGTAACTTTTGGTCAGATTCTAGTATGTTTTGTGTCGCTTTGTTGTTTCATTGACTTGCAGGTGGCGATATCAAATTCCCGAAGATAGAGGCCAAATTGGGAGAATCCGACCATCTGGGTCGTCCCAAAATGGCCCCAATTACATAACCCCCTTGTTTGCAGGTGTTTTGGAGACCTCGAGAGTCGACATTGGAGCGTGTCAGTTCGGCTTCCCCAACACAGAAGAAATCGTCCCACCCAGGGACGATTTACAGTCAGAAATCGTCCCACCCAGGGACGATTTCCAGTTGAAAGCAGATTGGCCGACTGTCTCAGTGGCAATGGCCTGTTGGTAACATTTTCTATCTTCTGGCAAGTTTTCAGGCTGTTTAGAATCATTTTGTTCACTGTTTTAGATAAATGTTTGCATGCATATTTTGTTAATTTTAAAGAACAAACACCTTTCATTTGCAGCAGGTGCTACTGACATCTTGGTTGTTTCTTTGTTCGCAGGAGAAGCAAGCAGAGGTGAAGAACTCATCGACATCAGCTGGCGACATCATCTTGGCCCGCCCATTGCAATCGTGGGCACGCGGAAGGAGGAAGACTAAATCGCACATTGTAATCAATACCAAATTTAACGCTCCTAACCCCTAAAAAGGGAGGAGACGTCTATGTAACCGAGGATCAGATATTTGAATAAAGAGGGCTGTGATTTCTTTACATCTTTTCTTTCCTTTCCAAATTGTCTCTTTCCTTTGTTTTGGTGCATAAGGTTAAAGCGTTGCATTTTGTCTTACATTGCATAATTAGTGTTTCCTTTGCCCGGAATCTCGTGCTTTCAAAAATAAATTGTATGTTTTGTTAGTCGCACCATACGTTGATAGAAATGCCATAATATGGAAGCACCGTATAATGATATAAGCACTATATAATTTTTTACATTATTGTATTCTAGAGTTATACCAATTTTATTTTTGAACCTACAAAATCAATAAAACTACAAATAAGGATAGAAAATAATTATGTGCCATGATGGAATTTGTCCAATTTCTTCCTAGAATAAGGATCTTCTTTGGTAGAGGAATCAAACACCTACTCCTTGATGGTTGATGTTTCAAATAATATCATATTGGAACACTCAATATGTAGCTTGAAATAAGATTGATGCTAAATATAAGGACTGTAAAAAATATTAATAACATACTCAGATTACCTTGATATGAACATAGATTTATCATAAATGATGATACTTTAATTCCCTTTGGTTTACTTCCTTTTTCTTGCTATGCTCTTGAATCTAATATTATTTCTAGGTTGTAAATTTTATAGATCACACAAGCCCCTTCGAGGATATGTTACAAGATGCATATGTGGAGAATAAGTTTCCTAGTTTGCAGGTAGAGTTTTTATGTTTAGAATTTGAGGTATCTCGCAAAATAGAGTTGAAAGAGGTGACTAGGTAATAATGAGTAGTTGCACAAGGTTTGTTAAAGATTTAACTATATTTATTGGTAATTTTATGCCTTGATTGTGTAGTTACCTAGTTGGATTGTGCTTTATTGGTAGTTAAATGACATATTTGCTAGTCAAGTCAGACACTAGATGAGGTGATGATTGAGATTAATGAGGAATCAACTTAACAAGCAACTAGACTATCGAGTGTTAATACAAAATCTTCATGAGTGCATGAAGGTATTGTATAAAATTATATATGACGCTAACATAAGTACCATATAAAATTTTGTATAGTGATTCTATAAGCCATTTGAGCATTTTATAGGTGTTATTTGTTAGGTAAACATAGGTATGTTTATACTCATTGGAGAACTCTTCTCAAGCACTTCTCATTGTAGCACTTTTATACTCATTGTGATGTGATGATTTTTTGAATTTACACATTCTTGATTTTCTATACACTAATGTAAGTTATTGCAGCATTTATTTTTCTATTTTCTTCAACTATAACAATATTATCACTCTTTAACAATTCCTTAATGTTTTATTAAAAAAATGAATTCATTAAGTTCATGAGAACTATCAATATGGAGAGAGAAAATGTCCTCCCATAATTCTTCCATAGAGATATTTATTTTATCAATATTTTATCACCTCTTTATGTGATAATGGACATTATATTTAATACAAGCTTAACCTAGGTTTTTTTATCTTGTGCAACTTATAATACAATATCTTAGATATCACTAAATTTTTAATATATTATTCCATTTAGATTTTAAAATATTGATTCCTTGAAATAACTTGTATGCTTGGTTAGTTGCACCATACGTTGATAGAAATGCCATAATGTGAAAGCACCTTATAGTGATAGAAGCACTATATATATTTTTACATTATTGTATAGTAGAGTTGTACCACTTCCATTTTTAAACCTCCAAAATCATTAAAACTCCAAATGAAATTTAATGCTGGTTATTTCTATTGAAATTTAATTTTAAGAATTATTTTATTCCATTCAATCCTTAGATTCTAACAAATGATGGTAGGATGATATAGATACAAAAAATATAATGCTTTAGATTTGAAATCACTTATGTAATAGTTCATCGTCACTTTTAATGTTGATTGACACATTGTTTTGAAAAAAGCATACTCGAAAGGTGTACGCTAAGCACAATGAAGGATTAAATGATGCAATATTTTTAAATTTATTTTATACACCTAATTTGTACTTGATGTCCTTTGCTTCGCAAACAATCATGTGTGGGAATATTTCTTTATTTATGCATCCAAATGGTTTGAGATCTTGGGGGTGTCTCAAGTGACCAAAACTTCTTCTAAGGGAAATATATCCCAATTTATAAAAGTATTCCCCATCTGACAGATAAATTTTATTTCAATTTATCCTTCCATGTAAAACAGGGAAAAAAAATAAATCTGAAATGTGTGTTGATATAAATTTATGATTTATTTGAAATGCTTTTTTTTTAACAAGTTGCTTGTATCAATAAAAAATTTAATCTTTGGAAATATCCAAACTACACATGCTTAACATATGGACCACAACTTTAGACTAAAATAAAATTATAATACTTTATTTAAGAATTATATAAAATTTATTATATCACCCTCGTTAACTAACCACCTATTATATTTCTTGATCAATTGGAAACCCCTTGATATGAAGTTCCATCTTATATATATCTTTCATACGGTTTTTTTTCTTTATAATTGTATTACATGTAAATAACCTATATGTTCTTTAAGTAGCATATTTTTAGTAAACTCTCACCTTTATTATTGATTAATCTCTATCTATAATTTATACCAAATATGAAACTCTTATGTCTATAATATTGTATTCTATCCCTCCACTATTATGTCATTTTAAAAAACTTACCTCACATACATAAAAAAATAATTAATTTTTTGTTGCATCATTTCTAAAGGAAATAGCTTTAAATTTCATAAAACACAAATGTTTAACCTCACGGTCATTTTAAAAGTGATATCATATATAGGCATGTGAAAATATAGACTCAATGGGTTTAGACTTATATTCATGATTGAGAACTTACCATTCTATATTATAAAACAACAATTATTCTATCCAAAAATATGTGCCAAAGATACCTCCTCTATTAGATAAATGAATTTTTACATAGGTTGATAGAAATTTTTGAAATTCAAACACTTAAATATTTATAATAGTATTATGTAAATTAATGGTAATGATAATAAAAAGTATCCTTATTTTTTATAGTATTAATCAAATTCCCATAACTTACCATAGCATGATAGCATTTATTTAATGATGGGTACCTTAATTTTATAGATCACACAAGCCCCTTGGAGGATATTTTTATAAGGTTCATATCCGGAGAATAAGTTTCCTAGTTTGCTGGTAGAGTTTTTAGTTTTAGAAGTTGAGGTATCTAGCAAAATAGAGGTGAAAGGAATGACTAGGTAGTAAAGAGTAGTTGCACGGGGTTTGTTAGAGATTTAACTATATTTATTGGTAATTTTATTCCTTGATTATGTAGTCACCTAGTTGGATTCTGCTTGATTGGTAGTTAGATGACATATTTGCTAATCAAGTTACACACTAGATGTGGTGATGAGTGTGATTCATGAGGAATCAACTTAACAAGCGGTTAGATTGTCGAGTGTCAATACAAAATCTTTGAGTGCTTTTCTAATAATAAGAATTTTAAATACTTACTTGAGGTTAATTGAATCCTTTTAAAAAATTGAGTTACCATGGACCAATATTTTATTTATTTCTATGAAACTATCTATATCCTCTCTTACAAAAATATTACCTCTATATGATGTGATATGTTCTAACCTTTAATTCTCTACATAAATTTAAGTTTGTTTGTGTTTAATTTTTAAGGTAATTATTGTTACAAAGAGAGTGAAGTTAAAAGTAAACATGAATCTAATTACATAAAATAAAAGAAACAATCAATTACAATTATTGATGTATCAAAATTTATGTAACGATATATAACCAACAACAAATACAAGTATCTTCTACAATATTTTCCTAAATAAAAAGAAAAAATAAATGGTATAACAATCCTCCAACACCCAGGTGTTTGTAGGTGAGTTGGAGAGGAGAGGGCAATCCTCCAAGGGAGATCCCAGGTTCGAATCTCCACCCTACCAAAAAGCTGAATTGGGTACCCAAAATCCATTTGATAATGTTGGTGCGGGCAGGGCTGGGTGCGACCCCCGGGTGAATTTGATGGTGTAGAACCCCCTGTTCGTGGTCTCTTAGAACAAGGTGGCCCCGCAAGGGGTTTTTGCTTAAAAAAAAATAACAATGCTCCAACACTTTGAATCTAGGAGGACAAAACCCATGCTATATTACATGTTAATACATAGTTATATAATTTATAAAGCATGTAAAAAAATTAAAAGCGATGATTAGGTTTAATACAAATATAAAATATCTCTTCATTATTATGGTGATTAGGTATGAAACAAATATATAAAATAATATTGAAGCACATTAAATATTAAATATTTGGTAGATGATCAAATATTAGACACATAATAATATACACCAACAATAAATTTATAATGAGCTAAATATTAAGATCACACCTTACTTTTATTATACAAACAAATATATCTATACCAATCATAAATTCTACCAAGAACATGAATATATATTGAACTATGTCTCAAGAACAACCCACCTATCATCTATTTCAAAAAGTCGTAATATAACCATACCTATGTTATGGGAAACAAGGAAAATAACATCAATGGTATCCTCTGCCCAAATATTAAGGAGACCCACACCAAACCTTCTATTTCCATACTCCATAAGGTCATAATAACCCTATATAAAACCAAGACTACTACATCTATGATATAGGTAAGTGACCATAGCCGCATTGGTCTATGATGAGTAGATTGTAAACTATGTAAGCTTGTAATATCAAAATATGTATGGATACACTAAGTTTGCATGATAGATAATATTATAGATCATACATAACATTAATAATAAAATAATTAAGTTTATAAAGTTTGATATACTATAATACACCCTTGTAGTACTAACAATTGTTTCATTTTAAATTTTTAGTTTAGATTAGGAAATTTGGCATCGTTTAGTAGGAGTGATGATCCTAACTCACAATGTCCCTTACACAAAAATTTTCTCATTAATTTGTTTAGATTAAATATATACCTGGAGAAAATTTTGATAATTTTTTTTAAATATATTTAAAACCCATTTTGTTTGTGTAAGGCTAGGGCGATGTAATCAATATGTTTTTATTTTCAAGGCTATGAATAATCTTAGGATATATATTTTTAATTTTTTCATTATTGATGTCATTAGTTTTAGGATTTTATATATCATTTTAATTTTCAATGTAGTTTTATTTATGCTATTTGAATTGCACATAAAGAGATGTGATTATGATTCTAATTTTGTTAATGATAGTCTATTAAGTATGTATATGAATACAACCATAATAATAGAATCAAAGGTGATCAATTTTAGACTTTCAATAAATAAAATAAAATTAATAAAATTATATATGAAGCATAAATAGATTAATAACATATAAAATTATTCAAACGAATTAAACCCACCATATTTTTCTCGTTTATATTTATAGTTTAGCTTATCAGAATATTATGTGATTAGTTTTAATTTGTGGGCATCATTGCATTCTATCGATTTTGAAATTGCAGATAAAAGTTTAAATGCTCAAGCTACATTTGTGTTCAAAGAGGTGAAACGTAGGCGTGAAAAGGAAAAAAAAAAACAGACCTCCAAAAGACGAAGAACTCTTGCGGGTAACGCTTGTTATCAAGAGACGATGGATTACCCAAATTTTATTACAATTACCAGAACCCTTCTTAGCATTTGAATTCAAAGAAAAAGAAAAGGAAAAGAATAAGTGGATGCGGATTTAGATTTAGGTGGTAATTTCATTTGTCCTATAGAATAGCCATCAGTCAATACAAATATCTGTCTTTATTCTGGTGGAAGAAGCCTCGACATAGCAAATGGAATAGCTATTTATGTCTTATTTGTTTCCATAATGGAACTTGTCGAATACTTGCTACTCGATGTGCGATTTTGGCCCTGCAGTTTCCACATGAGGGGGAATATGTCCACCAGTGGAAATCTTTCCATATCCCCATCGCCAATTCTGGTCCGTTATCATTGGCTTTTGGTTTTCTTTTTTATACTTGGAAGGTGGATTTTTGCAGCAATTCTTGTCTGGAGTATTGCCACTGCAGTTTGCGCAGCTTTGTAACTCTTCCTCTATGCTGGCAAACAGATATTTATCTCCGCTGTTGACTGCATTTGCGTTTGCATTAATGTCGCGTCCAGCGGAGACACGGGCCACAAATATAACATGGAGCACAACAAGCAATGCGCTGATTTTCAAAAGCATTAATCGCACCATATCTTCAGCGGTGGCAACGATAGCTTTGGTTACCTCACACTAAAAGGAATACCTTCAAGTTCTATGAATCTCGGTAGATGCAATTGATGCGAATTGTCATTCATAAAATCATATATTTATATACAGGAGACGAGGCATCAGGCTCTTAAACGAAGTAATCATCACGGTGTGGTAGGTATTGACTTTGAAATTAATTTTCTTTTTTGAACACTGCTCTGTCTAGTATTTGGCTGGGCAGATGTTTTCGCCGTGTGAGTAGTTATCATGTAAACCTGACTTGTTCGCAGTGGTATGCGACAATTTAGCAAAGCGGTCTTTTCGCGGTCTTTTCATTTGCAAAATCTTATAGAAATTTAATCTTTTTGTTGCAACCTTTCCAAAGGAAATAGCTTTAAATTTTATAAAACTCACCTGTTTTACCTAACAGTCACTTTGAAAGTAAAATTATGTACCTATATGGGTATGTTACAATATATCTTCAATGAGTTTAGCATTTTTGTGAAATTTTATATTGTCAAATAAAAATGAAGCTCATAGACTCGATTTTGTGAGGCCATCTGTTACAAGTTTGAAACAAGTTTGAAACCGCTGATGGAAAGACTTCGCCTTTAAACCATAAGCTGATATCTTTCAATGCCAATAAATAAATAAATAAATAAATATATATATATATATACATATATATATATATATATATATTTATTTATTTATGAAAGCCTTCACGCTTACTTGTTGTATAAGGTTGTGGGGTTCCTTTCAAAACCCTCTTTTAATATTAATACAAAAAAAAAGAATTATATAAAAGTTATGATATCACCCTCATTAACTAACCACCTATTATGTTTTTTGATCAATTGGAAACCCCTTGATATGAAGTTCCATGCTATCTATATCTTTCATACGATTTGTTTTCTTGATAATTGTATTGCATGTAAAGAACCTATATGTTCTTTAAGTAGCATATTTTAGTCAAATATCACCTTTATTATTGATTAATATCTATCCATACTTTATACCAAATGTGAAACTCTTATGTCTATAATATTGTATTCTATTCCTCCACTATTATTTCATATTAAAAAACTTATCTCACATACATAGAAAAAAAAAAAATTGTTGCATCCTTTCTAAAGGAAATAGCTTTAAATTTCATAAAACTCACATGTTTTACCTCATGGTCATTTTAAAAGTTATATCATATATTGGTATGTGACAATATAGCCTCAATGAGTTTAGCCTTGCATTCATGATTGAGAACTTACCATTCTTTATTATAAAACAATCATTATTCTATCCAAAAATATGTGCCAAAGATACCTCCTCTATTAGATAAATGAATTTCTACATAGGTTGATAGAATTTTTTAACTTTAAATACATAAATATTTAAAATAGTATAGTGTAAATCAATGGTAATGATAATATAAAATATCCTTAATTATTGTAGTATTAATAAAATTCCCATAACTTACCGTAGCATTATAGCATTTATTTAATGATGGTTACCTTATTATGTAACGAGTAGTCCAAATAAAAGCATCATCAATAAACTTACAATGATATTAAAAGGAACTATTTAATGAAACCTATATGTATTTAATTTTACATTCCATATTTTTTCCTTTAAAAATATCTTTTTAATGGTTCAAAAACTATAATTAAGATACAATGAGACAATGGGACAACCTAGAGGAGCTTATCAACATATTTATCAAGGGATCCATTCATCAACATTGAATATGAAAGCACGAGATTCCGGGCAAAGGGAACACTAATTATGCAATGTAAGACGAAATGTAACGCTTTAACCTTATGCACAAAAACGAAGAAAAGAGACAATTTGAAAAGGAAAGAAAAGATGTAAAGAAATCACAGCCCTCTTTATTCAAATATCTTATCCTCGGTTACATAGACGTCTCCTCCCTTTTTGGGGGCTAGGAGCGTTAAATTTGTCTTTGTTACAATATGTGACTTAGTCTTCCTCCTTCCCGCGTGCCCACGATTGCAATGGGCGGGCCAAGATGATGTCGCCGCTGATGTCGATGAGTCCTTACCTCTGCTGCTCCTCCTGCGAACAAAGAAACAACCAAGATGTCAGTAGAACCTACTGCAAATGAAAGGTTTTTGTTCTTTAAAATTAACGAAATATGCATGCAAACATTTATCTAAAACAGTAAACAAAATGAGTCCAAATGGCCTAAAAACTTGACAGAAGATAGAAAATATTACCAGGAGGCCATTGCCACCGAGACAGCTGGCCAATCTGCCTTCAACCGGAATTCGTCCCCGGGTGGGATGATTTTTGACCCGGGGGACGATCTCATCGCAATTCGTCCCTGGGTGGGACGAATTCTTCTGTGTTGAAGAAGCCGACATGTCGCTGCTCCAATGTCGATTCCCGAGACCTGCAAAACACCTGCAAATAAGGGGGTTATGTAATTGGGGCCATTTTGGGACGACCCAGATGGTCGGATTCTCCCAATTTGGCCTCTACCCTCAAGAATTTGATCTTGCCACCTGCAAGTCAGTGAAACAACAAAGCGACACAAAACATACTAGAATCTGACCAAAAGTTACAAAATTACAAGCTATGGGTTAACCAAACATAATAACACAAAATGCAACCTAAAAAAGTAATCTAGAATGCTCTAAAACTTAAAATAGGACTTGGGAGGTGCGGGGGTGCCCAAGTGGGCCTCCCACCGTTGGCACTTGATTTTGGAGCCAATCCACTAGGGATGGGCCCAAAACCTCTTAGGATTGGGGGTCGGCGAATTGGTTGGTTCAGGTGTCCATGTGTTGGATTTGGGTCAGGTTCAAGCTTCCAAAAGCCACCCAACAACCTCCCTTGCAAAAGAGATTGGTGGATGTGGGAAGGTGAACCAAAAGGGATGCAAGTGGGTCTTCAACTCGGCAGCACTTCGTTGCTTGAAAACTCCTTCAACTCTGTATATTTTGGGTGAGAAAAGTCCCACCTTTTATAGACCCATGGGGTCTCTTTTGGGAGGGAAGCACAAATGCCATGTGTTGGTCATAGGCGCCATGTGGCAGTCTTGTCTTCCCATGAGGGAGGGGAGTCCTCCATTGACTTGGGCTTTGATAAATGCCTTTTGTGACAGTCTTCTAACGGCCCCTCTGTCCACCTACACACGCGTGCAAGGCAGGAGTCATCAACTGACTGTTCTGGGCTGCCACTTGGCGCCATTTGTCTTTTTGCCCGTTAAGCTTAGAATTCGTCCCACCCAGGGACGGATTCGGAATCAGTCCTGGGGTGGGACGGATTCTATTTTGAATTCGTCCCTGGGTGAGACGAATATCGGGCAAAGTGCCCAAGTGTGCCAAATTGCTTCTTGACCTTACAAAATTGCTATGAAAGTGGTTAAGACCACTGTTTAACCTCTGAGGGCTGCCCTGGGGGCTGTGTTTGTCAAAGCGATCAGTGTTTGCAGTCACATAATCGGATTGGTGTTGTTTTGGTGTCTACAGATGCCCCTTTTTGGGAAGCACTACGGGTGACGCAGTGCTGAGCAAAAAATAGATAACCAAAGCACTAATGATTAGGGTTTCTTGGTAACCTAACCAACTTTTGATGCCCCAAGTATGGAAAGGGCATGCATTCTTGAATCCTTGCTTCTGACGAGCTAAGGAATTTGATTTCAAGTATTAACCTATTTTGGTGAGGTGTGACTTGAACTTAGACATTGATCAGTCATGAACGAGCAAAGGGCATTTTTATCCTCGGGGGGAACCTTGTGTTCATGATTCACGAAATGCCAAGTGTTTGATTGATTTGATTGTTGCTTGTTTATCGCCCCAAGCAGGAGCGTGATTGTCTTTGTCAATGATTCTTTGAATGCATGTCATTTTCCTTAATTGGGTGTGTGATTGTTGGTTGGTGACTAAGTGTGACTACCCCTTCAAGCGACGAATCGATGAGGGAATGACCTTCGTGAGAGAAGCGACGAGTCGCTTGACCCAATATGACTTGTGCAAGGGTGCCTTAAAGGGTTTACCGTTAAGCGTGTGCAATTTTTCCAACATTTGGACCTATTTTTGGTGGGTGTTAACCCTTTTGGTGATGCCGTAATGAGGTGAAATCCAGAAAACTTAACTTCCCGTGGAGAGGTCGGCTATGTTAGCCTTCTTGGGGAAGGGAGGAGAGATGATTTGAATCTCGCCATCGATTTTCTTTGCCCAGAGGTTAAGTGCAAGAGCACTTATGTCCGACAATATTTTTTTTGCTGTTTGTTTTTGAAAGCACGAGATTCCGGGCAAAGGAAACACTAATTATGCAATGTAAGACGAAATGTAACGCTTTAACCTTATGCACCAAAACGAAGGAAAGAGACAATTTGGAAAGGAGAGAAAAGATGTAAAGAAATCACAGCCCTCTTTATTCAAATATCTTATCCTCGGTTACATAGACGTCTCCTCCCTTTTTAGGGGCTAGGAGCGTTAAATTTGTCATTGTTACAATGTGCGATTTAGTCTTCCTCCTTCCGCGTGCCCACGATTGCAATGGGCGGGCCAAGATGATGCCGTCGCTGATGTCGATGAGTTCCTAACCTCCGCTGCTTCTCCTGCGAACAAAGAAACAACCAAGATGTCAGTAGCATCTGCCGCAAATGAAAAGTGTTTGCTCTCTAAAACTAACGAAATATGCATGTAAACATTTGCCTGAAACAGTAATTACAGTGAGTCCAAATGGCTTCAAAACTTGACAGAAGATAGGAAAAGTTACCAGAAGGCCACTGCCACTGAGACAGCTGGCCAATCTACCTTCAACTGGAATTCGTCCCTGGGCAGGACGAATTCTGACTGCAATTCGTCCCTGGGTGGGACGAATTCTTCTGTGTTGAAGAAACCGACCTGCTGCTGCTCCAATGTCGGATCCCGAGACCTGCAAAACGCCTGCAAACAGGGGGGTTATGTAATTGGGGCCATTTTGGGACGACCCAGATGGTCGGATTATCCCAATTTGGCCTCCACCCTCGGGAATTTGACCTCGACACCTGCAAGTCAGCGAAACAACAAAGCAACACAAAACATACTAGAATCTGACCAAAAGTTACAAAATTGCAGCTATGGGTTAATCAAACCTAATAACACAAAATGCAATCTGAAAAGTAATCTAAAATGCTCTAAAACTTAAAATAGGACTTGGGAGGTGCGGGGGTGCCCAAGTGGGCCTCCCACCGTTGGCACTTGATTTTGGAGCCAATCCACCGGGGATGGGCCCAAAACCTCTTAGGATTGGGGGGTCGGCGAATTGGTTGGTTCAGGTGTCCATGTGTTGGATTTGGGTCGGGTTCGAGCTTCCAAAGGCCACCCAACAACCTCCCTTGCAAAAGAGATTGGTGGATGTGGGAAGGTGAACCAAAAGGGATGCAAGTGGGTCTTCAACTCGGCAGCACTTCGTTGCTTGAAAACTCCTTCAACCTGTCTATTTTGGGTGAGAAAAGTCCCACCTTTTATAGACCCATGGGGTCTCTTTTGGGAGGGAAGCACAAATGCCATGTGTTGGTCATAGGCGCCATGTGGCAGTCTTGTCTTCCCATGAGGGAGGGAGTCCTCCATTTACTTGAGCTTTGATAAATGCCTTTTGTGACGGTCTTCTAACGGCCCCTCTGTCCACCTACACACGCATGCAAGGCAGGAGTCATTAACTGACTCATTACGGGCTGCCACTTGGCACCATTTGTCTTTTTGCCCGTTAAGCTTAGAATTCGTCCCACCCAGGGACGGATTCAGAATTCATCCTGGGGTGGGACGGATTCTATTTTGAATTCGTCCCTGGGTGAGACGAATCTTGGGCAAAGTTTCCAGGTGTGCCAAATTGCTTCTTGACCTCACAAAATTGCTATGAAAGTGGTTAAGACCACTTGTTTAACCTCCGAGGGCTGCCACTGGGGGCTGTGTTTGTCAAAGCGATCGGTGTTTGCGAGTCACATAATCGGATTGGTGCTGTTTTGGTGTCTACAGATGCCCCTTTTTGGGAAGCGCTACGGGTGACGCGAGTCTTGAGCAAAAATAGATAACCAAAGCACTAATGATTAGGGTTTCTTGGTAACCTAACCAACTTTTGATGCCCCAAGTATGGAAAGGGCATGCATTCTTGAATCCTTGCTTCGACGAGCTAAGGAATTTGATTTCAAGTATTAACCTGTTTTGTTGAGGTGTGACTTGAACTTAGACATTGATCGAGTCATGAACAAGTGAAGGGCGTTTTTATCCTCAGGGGGAACCTTGTGTTCATGATTCACGAAATGCCAAGTGTTTGATTGATTTGATTGTTGCTTGTTTATTGCCCCAAGCAGGAGCGTGATTGTCTTTGTCAATGATTCTTTGAATGCATGTCATTTTCCTTAATTGGGTGTGTGATTGTTGATTGGTGACTAAGTGTGACTACCCCCTCAAGCGACGAATCGATGAGGGAATGACCTTCGTGAGAGAAGCGACGAGTCGCTTGACCCAAGATGACTTGTGCAGGTGTGCCTTTAAAGGGTTTACCGTTAAGCGTGTGCAATTTTTCCAACATTTGGACCTGTTTTTGGTGGGTGTTAACCCTTTTGGTGATGTCGTAATGAGGTGAAATCATCGAAAATCTAACTTCCCGTGGAGCGGTCCGGCTATTGTAGCCTTCTTGGGGAAGTAGGAGAGCGATAATTTGGACCTCGACATCGATTTTCTTTGCCTAGAGGTTAAGTGCATGAGCACTTATGTCTGGCAATGTTTTTTTGTATTTTTGTTGAATTTTGTACTGTTTTTGAGTGGGCTTTGACCCTTTTGGTGATGTCGTTTGGGGATGAAATTGTCTAAAATCCGTCTTCCCGTGGAGCGGTCCGGCTATGGTAGCCTTCTTAGGGAGTATGATAGTGACAATTTGTGACTCCAATGTCGATTTTGTATGCCCTTGTTGTCAGGTGCAGTAGCAATCCTGTCGGGCAATTTTATTGTCTATTTTTAGTGCATTTTTAGTCATTTTTGTTGATTTTTTTTGTGCTGGCCTGAATTCGTCCCTGGGTGGGACGAATTCCAGCTGGAGAATTCGTCCCTGGGTGGGACGAGCGCTGATCAGAGTGCTCGTCCCAGTCAAGGATGAATTCCAGTGCAAAAGGCCTATTTAATGGCCAAAACTTGATTTTGGGCTCATTTGTGTCATTTTTTTCTTGCGATTTTGGAGCTCTGGGAGGAGGAGGTAATTCTGCGAAGCGAAGCGCTGTTGGAATTCTCTCTGCCATCATGAGTGCACAAACTGGTTCGAGCGGCGGAGCCGAGGCGAGACCTGTAAGTGACCCTAGGGTTTATTTTGCTTTAATTTAATGCATTGTTTTTGTGTTGACGCTTTTCAAAACTTTAATATTTTTTTTTGTGATGTTTTTGTTTAACATTTAAGTTTAGAAACCCTAGAACTGAAAATTTGATCTGTTATATATAATATATATATTTTTTTTTTTTGCTTTGCAGGTTGTTAGGAGCCGGTACCGTGTACCCGCTGCATTTACTGAGGCGCGGTTGGCATTGACCGATGATGACTGGGAATGGCTTGATGCCCTTGGGCTCAAGCAGGTGGCTCGACTGGAGCCTGTGGTTTCTGATCAGGCCTATCTGATGGCCCTGATCAAGCTTTGGGATCCGCGGACCAATACTTTCCATCTCCCGATAGGGGAGATGACTGTGACTCTTGAGGACGTCTATCGGTTACTTCGGATTCCGATAGATGGTCTGCCTATTAGGACATCTCCGTTTGATCAGCGGACTGCTATACTTACGAGATGTTTTGGGCATGGGGGGGAGCTGGGTGTAGCAGACCCAGTGGAGACAGCCGAGGCGGATTGCCAGGTGGCGGGATTTTGGTTAGCTGGTGGAAGGAGAGGGGGTGTTAGGAGTGAGGCACGCATTATTTATGGGCCTCATTTCTAACATTCTTCTCCCTGATTCGTCGAGCGCGAGGTTCCCGTGGAACCTGCTGGATTTGGTGTGGCAGTTGGCAGAGTGCTCGATAGAGGCACCGTTGATTTTGAGATGGGGACAGACTTTGTTGGCACAACTTTACGGGGAGCTGTACGGGGTCCGCTGTCGACAGCGGAAGGGTGTCGATTGCGGTTTTTGTTGCAGTGCTGGGGTTGGCAGCACATAGCTGTTGAGAGGCCTACCGGGTTACCGTGGATGACTCGGGCGGTGATGGAGGATGAGGAGATTGGTTATGCGGCTTTGTGGCGACGGTCTGCGGAGCAGGGGCAAAGTCGGCGATGGGCAGGTGCCGTTGAGCACTACATTGATGCCTTTTCTCGGCTCACTCCAGGGGAGGTGTTTTGGCGTCCCTATCGGGACTGTCCAGCCTGGCCTGAGGCTGGAGAGTGGCTCCGACGGGTACGGAGGGAGCGATGGTTGACTGGGCGGCACGGGACGGAGCATGAGTTCTTTCCGTACCGTCGGGTTACACGACAGTTTGGGGTGCGCCAGGGGTTGCCTGGTGAGCCCGTAGGCTATCGGCGTCGGGGAGACGAGAGGGATCTGGAGCCACCGGTCACCGTGCCATTGGGCGAGGAGTCGGATGCGGTGATTGAGGTCCCGGATGTGGATGACGTCGGTACTACCACTGAGTATGACTCGTGGTGGGTATTGCGGTGCTGGAGAGGAGAGGGGCCACTTGGAGGCGCGGAGGCGGCAGTGGAGGATGCTGAGGCAGCAGGGGGTGATTGGGGGGGGCCGTTGGATGATGCAGATATGGTGGATGTGGGAGATGAGGATGTGGGCCTGGGTGTTCCGGAGCGGCCGGACATGCAGGATGTGGGGGCGCAGTGGGAGCCTGAGCAGGCTACTGTCCCCGCGAGTCCTATGCATCCGGCAGATACAGAGGAGGTGGGGTCGGATGTAGGCGTTGAGGTTGCGCGACTTACAGAGCTGCTGCGGATGCGGGATCTGGAGAGGGATCTTCTGCGGGCTCAGTTGGCAGAGCGTGATAGAGTTTTGGCGCAGCGCGATGATGCATTGTCTATCTATCATCGGCGAGAGGCAGAGTGGTGTCTGTACCGGATAGACTTGGAGAGGGAGGTCATCCGCCTTGGCGGGCGGCTTCCTGAGCCTTCGATCAGTAGATCTTCTCGACGGACGAGGGATAGTTTGACTGAGCAGTCAGCATCATCTCGTCGCAGGCGGTTAGATGAGGGGGTGGTAGCAGGCATGATGCGGGGGCTAGCAGTAGCCGCCCTGCAGGGTCCCGTAGGACCCACACCACGGGGGGTAGTTCCCGTCGCACCGATCCTGCGTGATCATGGTGGTCGACGCCTTAGGTTGGGTTTTTGGATATGATTGCGGGGTCTGAGGACCGGTTTTGTAGCCTGCGGGCATATTTTTGACGATATATATATATATATATATATATATATACCGGTTTTATTTTTAGTTTTGTACATGTGATGATGTGATTTTTTTGTTATGCATGTTTATTTATTTTGATGAATGCAGATGTTATGATAAATGTATATGTTTTTGATGTCTATGTGATATGCGAGGTGAAATGGATGAATGACATTTGTGATGATTGCACTATTATTGTTTAAGAAGCTCTTTATTTACATGGTTTTTTTTTTTTTGTATTTTATGATGGTATCATAAAGATGATAAGTAGCGCAGATGGTTTTGGAATGAATGTAAGGATTTCTGAGATTCAGTCAGTTTGAACTCACCATCCATGACTGTACTTTATCTTACAAGACTTTTGAACAAGGTATGAATCGGACCTATTTTTGACCAAGTTATTTAACATCCCTGTGTGTGCAATTGAGTTCATTTAGTGGTATTTGTTAGGATACCGCCAGTGCCAGATGGGCTTTCAACCGAACCTGTACTGAGGATCACCTAATTAGCTCCACGAATTCCTTTGTTGTATGTACTAAGATTAATCTGCGGTGTAATCCAGGATGCCATAAGCTAGCTCATCCACATGCAAACATTGATATGCACGCAATTTAATGTGACAGATATATCGTCATGCGGGAGGTTTACTTCATTACCGATAGGCTATCAACCAAATTGGTACTTAAGCTTGCCTTATGACCTATAGAATGCTTGAGAGTTCCGGGGATTCAAGGTCAACTCCCTTCTTTTCTTCAATTGTATTGGGATACTTGCTCATTGTAGTGATGAGATCACTATTTATTTTGATTTATTTTTCTTTCGAGCAAGGGATTGGGGATATGGAGTGATGAAAATCACTGTTGTTTGTGCCTTTTGATGTTTGCACTGTAGTTTGTCAAATTTAGAGTTTTGACATTTTGCAACTTTTTGTGTTTTGCAACTATTGAGAACTTTAGGGATTCTTAGGGAATTGGGTAGGGAGGATGCTTGTCCTTTTGCCAACTCTCAGCATTCTAGGGGTCATTCGCACAGGGGGATGAGCAAGATAACCGTTTCGCTTGTGGTGACCTAGATTATTTTGCTAGGTTTCGTCTTTCGTTCACACAATTTTGGAATTTTAGTGTTTTGATTTGTGTTGGGATGTTACGTAACAAGGTGTATTTCAAGTATGACTCTACCTTCGTAAAATCTGTTCGACTTGATACACTACATGGCTAAAGAGGAAAATGATGACTGAATCACTGAAACTCTTGGTACATTCCCAGGACCAACGATTGTAGTGTGGTAAAAGTTATGCTTGGTGTTTTTGTTGTTTTTGTAACATGAGACAATGCGGAACAAGATGGACTATTAGAGCTATTGCAGCTTATGGTGCCTTTGACCTGTATGACTACAAATATGCAATGTATGGATGCAATGCTTAATGCAACTATATATTTTTGTAATTTTGATGGATTGTTTTTGGTGAAGGTGAAGATGAGGTGCGAGAATATTAATTTTTTTGATGAATTTGAGTATGCCTAGAATTGAGATGCAAATCTCTATTGTTTTTGATGATTTTTGTTGTTTTTTTTTTTTTTGAATTTCTTGATTTTTTTTGACCAAGCGATTGCGATAATCCTTGGAGCTTTTTGGGTTGACCAAGAGATTGCGATAATCCTTGGAGCTTTTTGTATTGACCAAGAGATTGCGATAATCCTTGGAGCTTTTTGGTTGACCAAGAGATTGCGATAATCCTTGGAGCTTTTTGGTTGACCAAGAGATTGCGATAATCCTTGGAGCTTTTTGGTGACCAAGAGATTGCGATAATCCTTGGAGCTTTTTGTATTGACCAAGAGATTGTGATAATCCTTGGAGCTCTTTTTTTTTTTTTTTTTTTTGGTATATGGCTTTCTTAGATATGAAATGGTCTCAAATGACTGATATTCAAGGGTTCTGTTTCCTTGATACCGTCAAGAGAAGCTAGTATGTACGTCCCGGGTCCTATTTTGCTATCAATGACATAAGGACCTAACCAATTTGCCATGAATTTGTCCCTCATATGGGACGGCAAATTAGAGTTTTGTTGGTTTTCCTTCAAAACCAAATCACCAACCCGAAAGTCTCTTAGGTGAACTTTCATGTTGTAAGCTCTCTTAAGCCGCTCTTGATAGATACGTAAGTGCTCGAGAGCATTAACGCGTCGTTCGTCAAGCAACGTAAGCTGGTCTAATCGGGCCTGCCGCGCAGTGTTATCATCGATGAACTCCTGCATTGATATGCGCAGGGAAGGAATTTCCAACTCGAGAGGCATTACGCCTCTGAGCCATACACTAGTGAAAACGGAGTTGCCCCAGTGGGCGTCCGAATACTAGTGCGATAAGCCCAAAGGGCAAGTGGGATTTGTATGTGCCAATCCTTATGACTATCTGCGACGGTCTTTTTAAGGATGGCGACTAGCATTTTGTTTGACGCCTCCGCTTGCCCATTTGCTTGCGGATAATAGGGTGTTGAAAAGTTGTGCTGAATTTTGTACTTTGTGGTTAAAGCACGCACGTCTTTGTTCTTGAATGATGGCCCATTATCCGAGATTATTTTGGATGGAATACCAAAATGACATATGATGTAATGCAAAATGAACTCCGCAATGCGGGGTCCTGTCGTAGAGGTTAACGGAATTGCTTCCACCCATTTGGTAAAATATTATGTGGCCGTTATGATAAACGTGTGACGGCTTGACGATGCAGGGGAGATCTTTCCGATTAGATCGAGGCCCCACTGCAAAAATGGCCAAGCATACTGGACTGTCTGTAGGGCCTGGGAAGGTGCGTGCATCAAATTGGCATGATGTTGACACTTTACGCACCTCTTGACATACGCGCAACAATCTCGCTCTAAAGATGGCCAATAATAGCCCATGCGAAGAATGCGCTTTGCAATGGCCATACCATTGAAGTGGCCGCCACATGTACCGTCATGCGCTTGGGTGATTGCCCAAGTGGACTCTTGTTGGTCCAAGCAACGAAGAAGAATTCCGTCGTAGCTGCGACGATACAAAATGTCTCCTATCAAGACATATTTTGCCGCTTTCTGTTTGAATGTTCGTTTTGCGGCGTGCGTCAATCCAAAGGGTAGATTACCTAACTTGAGGTAGTCTCTTATGGGTAAATACCAGTCCTGTTGATCGGATACCTCGACAGTTTGAACAGCCAATCCCTTTTGGAGTTCTTCCCTAACAAATGCTGATTGGGATAGAACTTGTAAGAATAGCGTTGTGTTGCTATTAATGGGAGTGGGGGAAAATAAAGACCCCCAGTTGGCATGTTTCAAATAGTCTCGGATTCGAAAGAACTTATCCGAAGATGGTTCGATCTGGATCATGTGGACTCCTGGCGTCAAGTCTGAGCTTGCGCGCTCCATCGCGGGTTGCGATAAGGTTTTGACCTGAATGGTTGTTATATCACCGAAAAGGTCTTGCGGGATTAGTGACCCCAAGGAGGCCATTGTGTCCGCAAAATGATTCGATGATCGAGGGAGTGCCTCGATGTCATACCACTCAAGTTTTGCCAGGAATTTATCCACGAGGGCTTTATAGGCCTTTAGAACTCGGGCATTTGCATTGATATACCCCTTTGACTTGATTGACGATTAACAGCGAATCGCCAAAGATGTTCAGTCTTTTGATGTTCATGGCGATTGTTGTTTGAAGACCTAGGAGCAAGGCTTCATATTCTGCATTGTTGTTGGTGCATTGGAAATTTAATTTAAATGACAGGGGCATTGGAGCGCCCTGCGGTGTGAAGAATACAATTCCTGCGCCACCACCTTGCTCGCATTTAGAACCATCAAAAAATAAGGTTATGTCGGCCTGAGACTTAGGCTCTTCAGAATCTGGCGATTACGAGACATGGAAGACCCCATCATCGGGTAGTTCTATGACTAGAGGCTGATCGTCTTCAAGAGGAGCCTCTGCTAGTTGATCGGCTATGACTTGTCCTTTTATAGATTTTTGCCCAATAAACTCAATGTCAAATTCCGTCAACAACATGATCCATTTCGCCGTGCGACTACTATGATAAGTACGACTCATCATGTATCGCAATGGATTCTCCTTAGACACAACATACGTAGTGTTGCTCGGCATGTAGTGGCGTAGCCTTTTGGTAGCAAACACCACTGCCAAGCAGAGTTTTTCAACGTATGCATAGTTAAGTTCGTAACTGACCAGGGTGCGGCTAAGATAGTAAGTAGCCTATTCTTTGTGAAGTTCATTCTTATGGGCTAGCATTGCACCCAGTGCCACCTCAGTAGCTGAGATGTATAAGTAGAACGGCACACCTGGTCTAGGCGGTGCCAATACTGGCGGCGAAGCCAAGTATTGTTTGATTTCGTCAAAGGCTGACTGGCACTCGTCATCCCAATGAAATGTGACCCCCTTGTGCAATAATTTGTTCATTGGTCGGCATTTGTCAGATAATTGCGCTATGAAGCGTTTAATCGACGCGACCTTTCCTTGCGGACTTCGAGCTGCTTGATAGTGGTTGGGGGAGCCATTTCAAGGATTGCCTTGACTTTGTTTGGGTCCACTTCGATGCCTCTCTTTGAGACTATAAAACCCAAGAGTTTTCCAGATGTGACGCCGAACACGCACTTCTTGGGATTTAGACCTTATGCTCTATGAGGCGATCGAGAATCTTGCTTAAGTCACCGAGATGATCTGAGCGCAAGAGAGACTTGGCTAACAAATCATCCATGTAATCTTCCAAAGTTTTGTGCATGTAATCATGGAAGATATACGTCATAGCACGTTGGTATGTAGCGCCGGCATTTTTAAGGCCAAAAGGCATGACCTTATAGCAAAATGTCCCCCAAGGCGTTGTGAATGCCGTTTTGAGTTGGTCTTCAGGATTGATACGAATTTGATTGTATCCTGAGAAACCGTCCATTAGGGAGAGCATTTCGTGACCTGTTGTAGCGTCTACCAATGCGTCGATGCTTGGCAAGGGGAAATCATCCTTAGGACTCGCTTTGTTTAGGTCTCGAAAGTCGGTGCATATGCGAATCCTCCCGTCGGGCTTCTTGACGGGAACCATGTTGGACAACCATGGCGGATAATCCACGCAGATGACAAATTGTGCATCCAATAGCTTTTGCAATTCGTCTTTGACCATCAAGGCCACTTTTGGGGTGCATCTTTCTTAGTTTTTGCTTTACGAGGCTTGATTTTCGGATCAAGCGTTAAGTTGTGCATGACTAGCTGCGGGTCTAGTCCTGGCATATCTTTGTACGACCATGCAAAAACTTCCTTCTTCTCTTTGAGAAGGGCAATATATTCGGCTTGCTCTTCGGGGGAAAGGCTTACCCCCAGCTTGAGAATCCGTGGATTCATTGGATCTATGCCGATGTCTACGTCAGTCGTCTCTTCGACTGACATGTGGGATCCGTCCTCCAACTGATGTGGAGTTGGGATTAAATGAATATCATCAGCTGAGTTAAGATCTACGTTTGGAACCTCGGGTCCCTCTTCAGCTTGAAAGATATCCTGAGTTGTTCTTTGGGTAAAATGAAGCATTTCACCGAAAGGCCGATACTCTGATGGTGACAATGGTGAATTGACGCGATCCCAATCGATGGCATCCATGTCTAGATGCAATGACCGTGATGGATCGATCGGATTGCGGATGGGTGCGGTCAAATCAATGGAGATCATGTGGATGGAATGAATTTGGTCTCCGGAACCGCGGGTGTGATGACTTGATTCTTTTAGATGTTCCCTATACTCTGGATCTGGCTCTACGGGAACAGGCACGAATGGATCCTCTCTAGGTGCAAATTCATCTCTATGTGTGAAAAGGAAGGCGGGGTCTTCCCTTGGCACTTCTGTCATGATGGGATCTCGAGGTGGACGATGCTCATCTTGAATTTGGAGCCATAGGTCTAACACTTGGTCCCACCTCGTTGGGTCTACGTGCCATTCATGTCCTAACCGTATACCCATTTGTCCCATTAGATCTTCATGAGTTAGAGCGCGGTGATGTCGTCGTGCATGTATGAGATAGTCCATTTCGGTTTCGTCTTCTGAATCGCTTTCATAGATCCAAACTTGTTCATCCTCTTCAACATCTGTTGCTTGCGATGTTGAGGACTCTTCCTGTTCCAGTGAATTAATCTGGTCCCATTGCGGTTGTTCCACTCTTAGTGGAGGGACCTGATTCTTTTGAGGCTGTGTTATTTCATCTGGAACCTCTAAGGGGAACAGTTTCAGAAAAATGTCCGGAAGCCGTTGATTGTTCTCTTTGAGGATTTCTCTCTGAACTTTCACCTCTCTCTAGCAAAGGAGAGGGATTATTGCTATTTCCAGGGGTGTTTGTAGACCATGGGAGATAATCCCCTAATGTGTATTCTGTGTTTGGATTGGCGTACGGGTCTTGTGCCAATCCCCCCTTGTTGCCTATTTCTAGGCCTTGCATATTTTCAACCAAGATGTCTAATGGCGGGGGATGGTTGAACCCTACCCCTGACTTGTCATATGGCATCCGATATCTTGGTTGGCAAAGGATCCGCATCCCTTGCTCATATCTGCCTAGCCCATACCCATGCCAATTGCATTGTTCGAGATATTTTAGGGCAAATTCTGGGTTCGACAGATAATTGATGTTTTCGACAAAAGGCTCTTCATCTGTTTCCTTTTGTTCGCATGGTTCAGAACCATGATCAAGGCCCCCATACACAAAATTCGTCTGGTTGGGAGGGTAGCCTAGTGGAACAATTGTCCCTATGGGAAGGCGAGGTCTTCCCATGTCCTGCACTGACTCCAATGTGGGGGTTGCCACAACATTTTGCACTAAGTATTCCCCCAGGCCTGTACTGGCCATTTCAACAGTGATTGTTGATGATTGGGTAGGAGGAAACGGTAGTCCTTCCTGAGTCCATTCCATGTTTGGTTGTTCAGGAGTCTTGGTTTGTGTTGTGTTGGGTGTTTCCTCTGTTGATATCGTTGAAATCGTGGGCAACCCCTCTTCTAGAGGCTTAACCTCTTCCATGATTTGCTTTCCCTTGTCCTTCTGTTGGGCCATGATAGGTGGCGTTGATGATGAAGGAGTAGGTGATGAAGTCTCACCTGGCTGGGATTTTGCCTTGTTGGCCACCAGTGGTGCCTGCGGTATCGGACCCTGTTTAGATGGATTTAATTGAAAATCCAAATGCGTTGATGGGAGGGTCGATTGAGGTATGAATTGTACCGCATTGCAATACTTGAAGGGCTCTAAGTCCATTGGGACTACATGTATTTGCCCTTCATAGGCATACTTCAAGCAATGGTGTGCGATCGAGGGGACACACTTCATGTCCACGATCCAAGGCCGCCCTAGCGAGTATATTATAAGCCATTTCGCCTTCCGGCACATGGCACGGTGTGGGTATTGACTTTTGTCCTACCTGGATAGGCAGAACAACCGTGCCGACTGTCGAGCAAATTGCATCGTTAAAAGCTCGCAGTGTGTACGTGGAAGCGGTGATGTGAGAGGCTGGCGATTTTAAATGTTTCAATGCTGCAGTGGTTATAATGTTCTTTGGACGAGCCGGTATCTATCGGCACTCTCTTGTACGGGATCCCGTTGACCCGCGCGATAACGTGCGGGGGTGGATCCGGCATGTCATTTGATATCGTTTTGACCTCGTCTTCTTTGAATGTGATGACGAGGCTCCGTACATTGTTTCACATGTCCCACGAAGGCGTTGAAAGAATTTGCTTCGTGGGGTTGTACTTCAATGGCTTTTAAAATGTCCATAAGAGCTTCTCTATGGGGAGGTGATTGTTGAATAAGCTCGTAGATGGACAGCCTAGCCGACGTGGTCCGCAAACTCTGCGTGAGTTTGGTTCGTATCGTGACCTCAGGTCTAGGCGGAGGTAACTGCGTTGGGCGTTGTTGAGGCTGCGATGTCGACGGAACTTCCCTCGCAGCTACCTCGGGGGCAACTGTTGGGTATTTTTTGTTCCTTGTTACAATGCTAATCATTCCCACAAATCCTTGCGCGGGAAGATCTTGTCGCACCTCGTTAATCTGGAGCGGTTTTGTCTGTGCCTCGTGGGCAGGCAAGGGGTCCTTGAATACCCCCATTTGTTGGTTGTTTGGTGCGATGGGGTTGTCCACGACCAATGTTCTATTGTCGATCAAATCCTGGACTAGTTCTTTGAATTTCCAGCACCCATTTAGGTCATGTCCTCTGCGCCTATGGAATCTGCAATACAATTCCTCCCTATACCCCCTAGGCTTGGGAATGTTAGGGTCAAAAATTTGGATTTACGGCGAGTAACTAAATTTGCCGCTGACAAGCGGTCAAATAAGGAGTCCCTAGACTCCGCATATGGGGTGAATTGTCGCCTAGGGCGACGCTGCTGATACTGCTCCTGTCTTCTGTTATCTCTTTCGTAAGCAGGAGGCACTGCCTGGTAGTTAGCCTTTTGAGGCTGCGTTTCTTGCACAGGCGCGGGGACATTTATCGCAACTTGGTTGACTGCAGCGTGTTGTGGTTGCGTTGTCCCGGTTTTAGTGGTTTTATTCCACTCTTTCTTCTTAGGCTTGGCAATTGCGCCTTCGCCTATCTTAATCTCTTCTATGACTCTGGCTTGCGCCAAAGCTTCTTCTAAGCTGTCGTATTGTCGCAGTAACAATAGACCAGAGATTGATTTTAAGCAACTTTTTGCGAACATTTGCGTGAGGTCCGACATGGGAGGACGGTAGGGTAACTTAGAAAGCAAAGCTCTCCATCGGTTCCCGTACGCTGCCATTGTTTCCTCCTCAAATTGTTTAAGGCTAGCAAGATCACTAAGTGATGCCTTCTTCCTTGTGTTGAAGGCGAAACGTTCAAGAAACGCATCTACTAGCTGATCTAAGTTGCTTATGCTTGTGTTTGGGCGGTTGTGTGAACCAATCCGAGGTAGGGCCTACGAATGTGGTTATGAATGTTCTAAGCAATAATGCGTCATTATCTTGGATGCCGAAGCATTGGCTTAGAAATCGTGTAACGTGTTCCTGTGCGTCCTCTTCACCTTTAAAAACTGCCAATTGAGGCAACTTGAAGTGTTCGGGGTAAAGAGGTGTAGGCACTGAGGGATGCACCGGATTATTGCGGAGTAGACGTAATGTGGGTTTTTGATGCCCAGCAGCTTTTGTCTCCACGGACTCCAAACGCTCCAATAGCGCTTGGTATGCATCGGAAGATTTTATTTCTTCCTCTCTTGTTCGCTCTTGTTGCAAGTTACGGTAAAGTGGAGGCCTATGGAGGGGTGGCCGAATGGCATCCTTCCTGCCTTGATGGGGAGTTTCAACATATTCCTCTTCTGGTTCATACTCCTCGTAAAATTCTTGAGGAGTCTCTGGGCGAAACCTATGACCCTGATCAAGCTCTTGCTGAAGGTACCCATCATTGTTTCGGGGAGTTGCCTCCCTCTCGAATCTATGAGGTCTTGGGGGAAGAGCTTGACGAGGTCGTGGAGACCTGTCTTGCACCAACGGATTATGCCTCTCATCTTGTTCAGCTCTTTGGATGCGAGGGGTTGGCCCCCTCTCGGGTATTTCATAGCGTAACTCATCCGCTTCGCGTTGCATGCGTTCTTTATCCAAGCGGTATTGATACTCTATCTCTTGCTGACTTTGTTTAAGCCGCATGATTTGGGCTTGACGGGTGGTATATCTGGCGACAATCGGGTCAATTTGATCTACCCTATTTTGTTTAGAAGGTTCAAATGTTCCTCCTATGGGTTTACCTCGGTTTTGATGCTCTAAAATCTCAAGGGGTCGCTTCCCTCCGTCGAGGTAGGCGGTATGTGCTCGAGGTTACGGCCTCAAGGGGTGATCATGATATCCTGCTGGTGCGGAAATGCAAGGTTCCCGCGTTGTTTGTTGCCCTCGAGGAATGCGATGGCTTTCCTCATACTCCCTTTCACGGGTGTAAATGGGTTGGGCGGAGTTAGGTCGCCCTATGTAAGGAGCCCTGCGCTCCGGATTTGGTCTCTCTGTTCTGATGATAGGTAAAGAAGGGACGCCATATCCACGTTGCCCCTCCAAATGGACGGTGTGCCTGTTTAGCGCTTCATCGCGCGGTGGCCACTCATGCCTAACTTCAAGAGGTGATTCTCTATTTATGTCAAGGTCTACATGTAAGGCATCTTCCCGAAAGGGGCTGCTTTGAATAGGCATACCCCACCGAGGATTCTGAATTGGATTCTTTTGTAGGTTAGACCTATAAGGCGGTATGACCAAATCCTCGGGACTGAAGTGAAGGCGATTTGTGCCTGCTTTTTGTGTACCTTCCGGAGCTTACGCCCTTGATTGGGCTTGACTGCGGGTGTACACCATTGCGGTGCTTCTATGCTATCTAAATAAGTTTTTATCTCGTTTATGATGATTTTTTTTTTTTGTCTACACTAAGCAGAATTAAGCACACACATTCACAAAATCGTGATTATCTCTTTTAAGGATTAAATGGTGTGTCCTAAACTGGTTTAGTGCATTTTGATGTTTTGTTTTGTTTTTGTAGGTTTTGAAGATCGTTTAAATGCATTATGACGGCTCATATAACTCCCAAAATGGTAGCCCCTTCAATATACCAACCAGGCCGATATACCAACCTCTCTATATACCCGCCCTTACGAGAGGGAGACTATAGGTACGTGAGAGCAGAAGGTACGTGGTACATAGGCGGTACGGAAGGGGGATTGTCCTGTTAATGGCACCTACCATAGAAGACTTATCCTCGCGCGCATGGGAATCACCCCAGCGACACTCGGTCTGTCTTCGTCAGGATTTACGCCTAACAACAGTTGACAATCGGGAAATGGATGCAAATCAAGCCAAGGTGGTGATGAAATCCACCAATGGTCTTGATCAAGGGCTGGGGTCTTACGACCAGCTCCTTGGTTTAAAATTGTTTCGTGATGTGTGTGGGATTCGTTTTATTCAACAAAAATGAAACAAGCATACATGACTTTTCTTATGCAATGCAGGACAAGATGAAAACAATCAAAGGAACAGAAACAGAAACAAAAAAATATAACAGAGATCATGAAAATCCCTACCTCTTCTCTGCCTGCTCCTGTTGTCTCTGAATTTCTGCTCTAAAAATCTGCAGGCAGGAATTCGTCCCTCTGGGAGACGAATTGCAGAATAGAATTCGTCCCTCCCAGAGACGAATTTGAATTCGTCTCAGGGTCAGACGAATTGCAGAACAGAATTCGTCCCTGCCAGAGACGAATAGCAGTCTGCAAAAAAAAAATGTACCTGTCAAGCACAAACACAAAACCTTGATCAGTTTCTGTGATTTTAAAAACCAGGGAACAGGGTCCCACCGTGATCGCCACTGAAAGCACGAGATTCCGGGCAAAGGAAACACTAATTATGCAATGTAAGACGAAATGTAACGCTTTAACCTTATGCACCAAAACGAAGGAAAGAGACAATTTGGAAAGGAGAGAAAAGATGTAAAGAAATCACAGCCCTCTTTATTCAAATATCTTATCCTCGGTTACATAGACGTCTCCTCCCTTTTTAGGGGCTAGGAGCGTTAAATTTGTCATTGTTACAATGTGCGATTCAGTCTTCCTCCTTCCGCGTGCCCACGATTGCAATGGGCGGGCCAAGATGATGCCGCCGCTGATGTCGATGAGTTCCTAACCTCCGCTGCTTCTCCTACGAACAAAGAAACAACCAAGATGTCAGTAGCATCTGCCGCAAATGAAAAGTGTTTGCTCTCTAAAACTAACGAAATATGCATGTAAACATTTGCCTGAAACAGTAATTACAGTGAGTCCAAATGGCTTCAAAACTTGACAGAAGATAGGAAAAGTTACCAGAAAGCCACTGCCACTGAGAAAACTGGCCAATCTACCTTCAACTGGAATTCGTCCCTGGGCAGGATGAATTTTGACTGCAATTCGTCCCTGGGTGGGACGAATTCTTCTGTGTTGAAGAAACCGACCTGCTGCTGCTCCAATGTCGGATCCCGAGACCTGCAAAATGCCTGCAAATAGGGGGGTTATGTAATTGGGGCCATTTTGGGACGACCCAGATGGTCGGATTCTCCCAATTTGGCCTCCACCCTCGGGAATTTGACCTCGACACCTGCAAGTCAGCGAAACAACAAAGCAACACAAAACATACTAGAATCTGACCAAAAGTTACAAAATTGCAGCTATGGGTTAATCAAACCTAATAACACAAAATGCAATCTAAAAAGTAATCTAAAATGCTCTAAAACTTAAAATAGGACTTGGGAGGTGCGGGGGTGCCCAAGTGGGCCTCCCACCGTTGGCACTTGATTTTGGAGCCAATCCACCAGGGATGGGCCCAAAACCTCTTAGGATTGGGGGGTCGGCGAATTGGTTGGTTCGGGTGTCCATGTGTTGGATTTGGGTCAGGTTCGAGCTTCCAAAGGCCACCCAACAACCTCCCTTGCAAAAGAGATTGGTGGATGTGGGAAGGTGAACCAAAAGGGATGCAAGTGGGTCTTCAACTCGGCAGCACTTCGTTGCTTGAAAACTCCTTCAACTTGTATATTTTGGGTGAGAAAAGTCCCACCTTTTATAGACCCATGGGGTCTCTTTTGGGAGGGAAGCACAAATGCCATGTGTTGGCCATAGGCGCCATGTGGCAGTCTTGTCTTCCCATGAGGGAGGGGAGTCCTCCATTGACTTGAGCTTTGATAAATGCCTTTTGTGACAGTCTTCTAACGGCCCCTCTGTCCACCTACACACGCGTGCAAGGCAGGAGTCATTAAGCGACTCGTTACGGGCTGCCACTTGGCACCATTTGTCTTTTTGCCCGTTAAGCTTAGAATTCGTCCCACCCAGGGACGGATTCAGAATTCATCCTGGGGTGGGACGGATTCTATTTTGAATTCGTCCCTGGGTGAGACGAATATTGGGCAAAGTGTCCAAGTGTGCCAAATTGCTTCTTGACCTTACAAAATTGCTATGAAAGTGGTTAAGACCACTGTTTAACCTCCGAGGGCTGCCACTGGGGGCTGTGTTTGTCAAAGCGATCGGTGTTTGCGGTCACATAATCGGATTGGTGCTGTTTTGGTGTCTATACCCCTTTTTGGGCCCCCCGAAAAAAACCCAACCAGTTCCCCCCCCACATGGCCCCCCCAGGGCCCCTCCCCCCGCCCCGACGACCGGGGGGCCAACCAGCGCGCCCCGAAGGGGGGCCCCCGGGCCGGCCGCACCCAACACGCAGGGGGTGTGGTTCTTGGCTGCCCCCCCGCGCCGGCGCGGTTCTCTTTCTCTTTCTTCTGCGGCTCTTCCCCCGTTGTGGGGGGGGGGGGTGGGGGGGGGGCGGCGAGGCCCCCCCCCCCCCGCGCAGCCGCCGGGGGGGGGGGCACGGGGGGGGGGGGGGGCGGCGCGACCCCGCCGGGCGCGCGGGGGGGGCGCGCAGGGCGGCGCACCAGCTGCGCCACCTCTCCCACCCTCCGTCCCTCCTTTTGGCGGGTGTGTGCCGTCGTGGCCGCCACGCGGGGAGGGCGCAACAGCGACCAACCCTCCCGGCGCCGCGCGCGGCGGCCGGCGCCCGCGGGCGGCGGGGGGGGGGGGCGGGAGGGCGGCGCCACGCTCCTCCTCTCTCCCCGCCTGGAGGGGGCGGGCGCGCTCACCCCCTCTTTTTTTTTTTTTTTTGTTTTTGTTGAATTTTGTACTTGTTTTTGTTACCTTTTTGTGACGTCATTTGGGGATTAAATTGTCTAAAATATGTCTTCCCGTGGAGCGGTCCGGCTATGGTAGCCTTCTTAGGGAGTATGATAGTGACAATTTGTGACTCCAATGTCGATTTTGTATGCCCTTGTTGTCAGGTGCAGTAGCAATCCTGTCGGGCAATTTTATTGTCTGTTTTTAGTGCATTTTTAGTCATTTTTTTTTATCTGGCCTGAATTCGTCCTTGGGTGGGACGAATTCCAGCTAGAGAATTCGTCCCTGGGTGGGACGAGCGCTAATCAGAGCGCTCGTCCCAGTCAAGGACGAATTCCAGTGCAAAAGGCCTATTTAATGGCCAAAACTTGATTTTGGGCTCATTTGTGTCATTTTTTTCTTGCGATTTTGGAGCTCTGGGAGGAGGAGGTAATTCTGCGAAGCGAAGCGCTGCTGGAATTCTCTCTGCCATCATGAGTGCACAAACTGGTTCGAGCGGCGGAGCCGAGGCGAGACCTGTAAGTGTCCCTAGAGTTTATTTTGCTTTTATTTAATGCATTGTTTTTGTGTTGACGCTTTTCAAAACTTTAAGATTTTTTGTGATGTTTTTGTTTAACAGTTAAGGTTAGAAACCCTAGAACTAAAAATTTGATCTGTTATATATATATATATTTTTTTTGTTTTTGTTGATTTTTTTTTTTTTTGCTTTGCAGGTTGTTAGGAGCCGGTACCGTGTACCCGCTGCATTTACTGAGGCGCGGTTGGCATTGACCGATGATGACTGGGAATGGCTTGATGCCCTTGGGCTCAAGCAAGTGGCTCGACTGGAGCCTGTGGTTTCGGATCAGGCCTATCTGATGGCCCTGATCAAGCTTTGGGATCCGCGGACCAATACTTTCCATCTCCCGACAGGGGAGATGACCGTGACTCTTGAGGACGTCTATCGGTTGCTCCGGATTCCGATAGATGGTCTGCCTATTAGGACATCGCCGTTTGATCAGCGGACTGCTATACTTACGAGATGTTTTGGGCATGGGGGCGAGCTGGGTGTAGCAAACCCAGTGGAGACAGCCGAGGTGGATTGCCAGGCTGGCGGGATTTTGGTTAGCTGGTGGAAGGAGAGGGGGGTGTTAGGAGTGAGGCACGCATTCTTGATGGGCCTCATTTCTAACATTCTTCTCCCTGATTCGTCAGGCACGAGGTTCTCGTGGAACCTGTTGGATTTGGTGTGGCAGTTGGCAGAGTGCCCGATAGAGGCACCATTGATTCTGAGATGGGGACAGACTTTGTTGGCACAGCTCTACGGGGAGCTGTATGGGGTCCGCTATCGACGACGGAAGGGTGTCGATTGCAGTTTTTTGTTGCGATCGTTGGGGTTGGCAGCACATAGCTGTTGAGAGGCCTACCGGGTTACCGTGGACGACTCGGGCGACGATGGAGGATGAGGAGATTGGTTATGCAGTTTTGTGGCGGTGGTCTACGGAGCAGGGGCAGAGTCGGCGATGGGCAGGTGTCGTTGAGCACTACATTGATGCCTTTTCTCGGCTCACTCTAGGGGAGGTGTTTTGGCGTCCCTATCGGGACTGTCCAGCCTGGCCTGAGGCTGGAGAGTGGCTCCGACGGGTACGGAGGGAGCGATGGTTGACTGGGCGGCACGGGACGGAGCATGAGTTCTTTCCGTACCGTCGGGTTACACGACAGTTTGGGGTGCGCCAGGGGTTGCCTGGTGAGCCCGTGGTCTATCGACGGTGGGGAGATGAGAGGGATCTGGAGCCACCGGTCACCGTGCCATTGGGCGAGGAGTCGGATGCGGTGATTGAGGTCCCGGATGTGGATGACATCGGGACTACCATTGAGTATGACTCGTGGTGGGTACTGCGGCGTTGGAGAGGAGAGGGGCCACTGGGAGGCGCAGAGGCGGCAGTGGAGGATGCTGAGGCAGCAGGGGGTGATTGGGGGGGTCCATTGGATGATGCGGACATGGTGGATGTGGGAGATGAGGATGTGGACTTGGGTGTTCCGGAGCAGCCGGACATGCAGGATGTGGAGGAGCAGTTGGAGCCTGAGCAGGCTACTGTCCCCGTGAGTCCTATGCGTCCGACAGATACAGAGGAGGTGGGGTCGGATGTAGGCGTTGAGATTGCGCGACTGACAGAGCTACTGTGGATGCGAGATCTGGAGTTGGGGGATGCGAGGCGGGAGCTGGGGGATGCGCGATAGGAGAGGGATCTTCTACGGGCTCATTTGGCAGAGCGGGATAGAGTTTTGGCGCAGCGCGATGATGCATTGTCTATCTATCATCGGCGAGAGGCAGAGTGGTGTCTGTACTGGATAGACTTGGAGAGGGAGGTCATCCGCCTTGGTGGGCGGCTACCTGAGCCTTCGATCGATGGATCTTCACGACGGACAAGGGATAGTCTGACTGAGCAGTCAGCATCATCTCATCGCAGGCGGTTAGATGAGGGGGGTGGTAGCAGGCATGATGCGGGGGCTAGTAGTAGCCGCCTTGCGGGTCCCGTAGGACCCACACCACGGGGGGTAGTTCCCGTCGCACCGATCCTGCGTGATCATGGTGGTCGACGCCTTAGGTTGGGTTTTTGGATATGATTGCGGGGTCTGAGGACCGGTTTTGTAGCCTGCGGGCATCTTTTTGATGATATATATATATATATATACCAGTTTTATTTTTGGTTTTGTACATGTGATGATGTGATTTTTGTTATGCATGTTTATTTATTTTGATGAATGCAGATGTTATGATGAATGTAAATGTTTTTGATGTCTATGTGATATGCAAGGTGAAATGGATGAATGACATTTGTGATGATTGCACTATAGGCTGTTTAAGAAGCTCTTTATTTACATTGTTTTTTTTTTTTGTATTTTCTGATGGTATCATAAGGATGATAAGTAGCACAGATGGTTTTGGAATGAATGTAAGGTTTTTTGAGATTCAGTCAGTTTTAACTCACCATCCATGACTGTACTTTATCTTACAAGACTTTTTGACCAAGGTATGAATCGGACTTGTTTTTGACCCAGTTATTTCACATCCCTGTGTGTGCAATTGAGTTCATTTAGTGGTATTTGTTAGGATACCGCCAGTGCCAGATGGGCTTTCAACCGAACTCGTATCGAGGATCACCTAATTAGCTCCACGAATTCCTTTGTTGTATGTACTAAGATTAATCTGCGGTCTAATCCAGGATGCCATAAGCTAGCTCATCCACATGCAAACATTGATCTGTATGCAAGTTAATGTGAGAGATATATCATCATGCGGGAGGTTTATTGTACCCATGGCTATCAACCAAATTGGTACTGAAGCTTGCCTTATGACCTATAGAATGCTGAGAGTTCCAGGGATTCAAGGTCAACTCCCTCTTTTCTTCAATTGTATTGGGATACTTGCTCTTTGTAGTGATAAGATCACTGTTTATTTTGATTTGTTTTTCTTTTGAGCAAGGGATTGGGGATATGTAGTGATGAAAATCACTATCGTTTGTGCCCTTTGATGTGTGCACTGTATTTTGTCAAATTTTGGAGTTTTGACATTTTGCAAATTTTTGTGTTTTGCAACTGTTGAGAACTTTAGGGATTCTTAGGGAATTGGGTAGGGAGGATGCTTGTCCTTTTGCCAACTCTCAGCATTCTAGGGGTCATTCGCACGGGGGATGAGCAAGATAACCGTTTCACTTGTGGTGACCTAGATTATTTTGCAGGTTTCGTCTTTCGTTCACACAATTTGGGAATTTTAGTGTTTTGATTTGTGTTGGGATGTTACGTAACAAGGTGTATTTCAAGTATGACTCTACCTTCGTAAAATCTATTCGACTTGATACACTACATGGCTAAAGAGGAAAATGATGACTGAATCACTGAAACTCTTGGTACATTCCTAGACCACTGACTGTAGTGTGGTAAAAGTTATGCATGGTGTTTTTGTTGTTTTTGTAACATGAGACAATGGGGAACAAGATGGACTATCAGAGCTATTGCAGCCTATGGTGCTTTGACCCGTATGACTACAAATATGCAATGTATGGATGCAATGCTTAATGCAGCTATGTATTTTTGTAATTTTGATGGATTGTTTTTGGTGAAGGTGAAGATGAGGTGCGAGAATATTAATTTTTTGATGAATTTGAGTATGCCTAGAATTGAGATGCAAATCTTTGTTGTTTTTGATGATTTTTGTTGTTTTTTTTTTTGAATTTCTTGATTTTTTTTTTGACCAAGCGATTGCGATAATCGTTGGAGCTTTTTGGGTTGACCAAGAGATTGCGATAATCCTTGGAGCTTTTTGGTGACCAAGAGATTGCGATAATCCTTGGAGATTTTTGGGTTGACCAAGAGATTGCGATAATCCTTGGAGCTTTTTGGGTGACCAAGAGATTGCGATAATCCTTGGAGCTTTTTGGTTGACCAAGAGATTGCGATAATCCTTGGAGCTTTTTGGGTGACCAAGAGATTGCGATAATCCTTGGAGCTTTTTGGGTGACCAAGAGATTGCGATAATCCTTGGAGATTTTTGGGTGACCAAGAGATTGCGATAATCCTTGGAGCTTTTTGGGTGACCAAGAGATTGCGATAATCCTTGGAGATTTTTGGGTGACCAAGAGATTGCGATAATCCTTGGAGTTTTTTTTTTTTTTTTTTGAATTTTTTTTTTTTGGGATATGGCTTTCTTAGATATGAAATGGTCGCAAATGACTGATATTCAAGGGTTCTGTTTCCTTGATACCGTCAAGAGAAGCTAGCCGGTACGTCTCGGGTCCTATTTTGCTATCAATGACATAAGGACCTAACCAATTTGCCGCGAATTTGTCCCTCATATGGGACGGCAAATTAGAGTTTTGTTGGTTTTCCTTCAGAACCAAATCACCAACCCGAAAGTCTCTTAGGTGAACTTTCATGTTGTAAGCTCTCTTAAGCCGCTCTTGATAGATACGTAAGTGCTCGAGAGCATTAACGCGTCGTTCGTCAAGCAACGTAAGTTGGTCTAATCGGGCCTGCCGCGCAATGTTATCATCGATGAACTCCTGCATTGATATGCGCGGGGAAGGAATTTCCAACTCGAGAGGCATTACTGCCTCTGAGCCATACACTAGTGAAAACGGAGTTGCCCTAGTGGGCGTCCGAATGCTAGTGCGATAAGCCCAAAGGGAAAGTGGGATTTGTATGTGCCAATCCTTATGACTATCTGCGACGGTCTTTTTAAGGATGGCGACTAGCGTTTTGTTTGACGCCTCTGCTTGCCCATTTGCTTGCGGATAATAGGGTGTTGAAAAGTTGTGCTGAATTTTGTACTTTGTGGTTAAAGCACGCACGTCTTTGTTCTTGAATGATGGCCCATTATCCGAGATTATTTTGGATGGAATACCAAAACGACATATGATGTAATGCAAAATGAACTCCGCAATGCGGGGTCCTGTCGTAGAGGTTAACGGAATTGCTTCCACCCATTTGGTAAAATATTCTGTGGCCGTTATGATAAACGTGTGACGGCCTGACGATGCAGGGGAGATCTTTTCGATTAGATCGAGGCCCCACTATGAAAATGGCCAAGTAGACTGGACTGTCTGTAGGGCCTGGGAAGGTGCGTGCATTAAATTGGCATGATGTTGACATTTCACGCACCTCTTGACATACGCGCAACAATCTCGCTCTAAAGATGGCCAATAATAGCCCATGCGAAGAATGCGCTTTGCAATGGCCATACCACTAAAGTGGCCACCACATGTACCGTCATGCGCTTGGGTGATTTCCCAAGTGGACTCTTGCTGGTCCAAACAACGAAGAAGAATTCCGTCATAGCTTCGACGATACAAAATGTCTCCTATCAAGACATATTTTGCCGCTTTCTGTTTGAATGTTCGTTTTGCGGCGTGCGTCAATCCAAAGGGAAGATTACCTAACTTGAGGTAGTCTCTTATGGGTAAATACCGATCCTATTGATCAGAAACCTCGACAGTATGAACATCCAATCCCTTTTGAAGTTCTTCCCTAACAAATGCTGATTGGGATAGAACTTGTAAGAATAGCGTTGTGTTGCTATTAATGGGAGTGGGGGAAAACAAAGACCCCCAGTTGGCACGTTTCAAACAGTCTCGGATTCGAAAGAACTTATCCGAAGATGGTTCGATCAGGATCATGTGGACTCCTGGCGTCAAGTCTGAGCTTGCGCGCTCCATCGCGGGTTGCGATAAGGTTTTGACCTGAATGGTTGTTATATCACCGGAAAGGTCTTGCGGGATTAGTGACCCCAAGGAGGCCATTGTGTCCGCAAAATGATTCGATGATCGAGGGAGTGCCTCGATGTCATACCACTCAAGTTTTGCCAAGAATTTATCCACGAGGGCTTTATAGGCCTTTAGAAGTGGGCATTTGCATTGATATACCCCTTTGACTTGATTGACGATTAACAGCGAATCGCCAAAGATGTTCAATCTTTTGATGTTCATGGCGATTGCTGTCTGAAGACCTAGGAGCAAGGCTTCATATTCTGCATTGTTGTTGGTGCACTGGAAGTTTAATTTAAATGACAGGGGCATTGGAGCGCCCTGCGGTGTGAAGAATACAATTCCTGCGCCACCACCTTGCTCGCATTTAGAACCATCAAAAAATAAGGTTATGTCGGCCTGAGACTCAGGCTCATCAGAATCTGGCGATTCTGAGACATGGAAGACCCCATCATCGGGTAGTTCTATGACCAGAGGCTGATCGTCTTCAAGAGGAGCCTCTGCTAGTTGATCGGCTATGACTTGTCCTTTTATAGATTTTTGCCCAATAAACTCAATGTCAAATTCCGTCAACAACATGATCCATTTCGTCGTGCGACTACTATGATAAGTACGACTCATCATGTATCGCAATGGATTCTCCTTAGACACAACATACGTAGTGTTGCTCAGCATGTAGTGGCGTAGCCTTTTGGTAGCAAACACCACCGCTGCAGCAGAGTTTTTCAACGTATGCATAGTTAAGTTCGTAACTGACCAGGGTGCGGCTAAGATAGTAAGTAGCCTATTCTTTGTGAAGTTCATTCTTCTGGGCTAGCATTGCGCCCAGTGCCACCTCAGTAGTTGAGATGTATAAGTAGAACGGCACACCTGGTCTAGGTGGTGCCAATACTGGCGGCGAAGCCAAGTATTGTTTGATTTCGTCAAAGGCTGACTGGCACTCGTCATCCCAATGAAATGTGACCCCCTTGTGCAATAATTTGTTCATTGGTCGGCATTTGTCAGATAATTGCGCTATGAAGCGTTTAATCGACGCGACCTTTCCTTGCGGACTTCGAAGCTGCTTGATAGTGGTTGGGGGAGCCATTTCAAGGATTGCCTTGACTTTGTTTGGGTCCACTTCGATGCCTCTCTTTGAGACTATAAAACCCAAGAGTTTTCCGGATGTGACGCCGAACACGCACTTCTTGGGATTCGATTGACCTTATGCTCTATGAGGCGATCGAGAATCTTGCTTAAGTCACCGAGATGATCTGAGCGCAAGAGAGACTTGGCTAACAAATCATCCATGTAATCTTCCAAAGTTTTGTGCATGTAATCGTGGAAGATATACGTCATAGCACGTTGGTATGTAGCGCCAGCATTTTTAAGGCCAAAAGGCATGACCTTATAGCAAAATGTCCCCCAAGGCGTTGTGAATGCCGTTTTGAGTTGGTCTTCAGGATTGATACGAATTTGATTGTATCCTGAGAAACCATCCATTAGGGAGAGCATTTCGTGACCTGCTGTAGCGTCTACCAATGCGTCGATGCTTGGCAAGGGGAAATCATCCTTAGGACTCGCTTTGTTTAGGTCTCGAAAGTCGGTGCATATGCGAATCCTCCCGTCGGGCTTCTTGACGGGAACCATGTTGGACAACCATGGCGGATAATCCACGCAGATGACAAATTGTGCATCCAACAACTTTTGCAATTCATCTTTGACCATCAAGGCCACTGTTGGGTGCATCTTTCTTAGTTTTTGCTTTATAGGCTTGATTTTTGGATCAAGCGTTAAATTGTGCATGACTAGCTGCGGGTCTAGCCCTGGCATATCTTTGTACGACCATGCAAAAACTTCCTTCTTCTCTTTGAGAAGGGCAATATATTCGGCTTGCTCTTCGGGGGAAAGGCTTACCCCTAGCTTGAGAATCCGTGGATTCATTGGATCTGTGCCGATGTCTACGTCAGTCGTCTCCTCGACTGACATGTGGGATCCGTCCTCCAACTGATGTGGAGTTGGGATTAAATGGATATCATCAGCTGAGTTAAGATCTACGTTTGGAACCTCGGGTCCCTCTTCAGCTTGAAAAATATCTTGAGTTGTCCTTGGGGTAAAATGAAGCATTTCACCGAAAGGCCAATACTCTGATGGTGACAATGGTGAATTGACGTGATCCCAGTCGATGGCATCCATGTCTAGATGCAATGACCGTGATGGATCGGTCGGATTGCGGATGGGTGCGGTCAAATCAATGGAGATCATGTGGATGGAATGAATTTGGTCTCCAGAACCGCGGGTGTGATGACTTGATTCTTTTAGATGTTCCCTATACTCTGGATCTGGCTCTACGGGAACGGGCACGAATGGATCCTCTCTAGGTGCAAATTCATCTCTATGTGTGAAAAGGAAGGCGGGGTCTTCCCTTGGCACTACTGTCATGATGGGATCTCGAGGTGGACGATGCTCATCTTGAATTTGGAGCCATAGGTCTAACACTTGGTCCCACCTCGCTGGGTCTACGTGCCATTCATGTCCTAACAGTATACCCATCTGTCCCATTAGATCTTCATGAGTTAGAGCGCGGTGATGTTGTCGCGCATGTCTGAGATAGTCCATTTCGGTTTCATCTTCCGAATCACTTTCATAGATCCAAAATTGTTCATCCTCTTCAACATCTGTTGCTTGCGATGTTGAGGACTCTTCCTATTTCGGTGAATTAATCTGGTCCCATTGCGGTTGTTCCACTCTTAGTGGAGGGACCTGATTCTCTTGAGGCTGTGTTATTTCGATCCGGAACCTCTAAGGGGAACAGTTTTAGAAAGATGTCTGGCAGCCGTTGATGTTCTCTTTGAGGATTAATCTCTGAACTTTCGCCTCTCTCTAGCAAAGAAGAGGGATTACTGTTGCTGCCAGGGGTGTTTGTTGACCATGGGAGGTAGTCTCCCAATGTGTATTCTGTATTCGGATTGGCATAAGGACCTTGTGCCAATCCCCCCTTGTTGCCTATTTCTAGGCCTTGCATATTTTCAACCAAGATGTCTAATGGCAGGGGATGGTTGAACCCTACCCTTGACTTGTCATATGGCATCCGATATCTTGGTTGGCAAAGGATCCGCATCCCTTGCTCATATCTGCCTGAGCCCGTATCCATGCCAATTGCATTGGCCGAGATATTTTAGGGCAAATTCTGGGTTTGACAGATAATTGATGTTTTCAACAAAAGGCTCTTCGTCTGTTTCCTTTTGTTGGCATGGTTCAAGACCATGATCAAAGCCCCCATACACAAAATTTGTCTAGTTCGGTGGGTAGCCTAGAGGGACGATTGTTCCAATGGGAAGGCGAGGTCTTCCCATGTCTTGTACTGACTCCAGTGTGGGGGTTGCCACAACATTTTGCACTAAGTATTCCCCCAGGCCTGTCTTGGCCATTTCAATGGTGATTGTTGATGATTGGGTGGGAGGAAACGGTAGTCCTTCTCGAGTCCATTCCATGTTTGGTGGTTCAGGAATCTTGGTTTCCGTTGCGTTGGGCGCTTCCTCTGTTGTTATTGTTGAAATTGTGGGCAACCTTTCTTCTAAGGGCTTAACCTCTTCCATGATTTGTTTTCCCTTGTCCTTCTGTTGGGCCATGATAGGTGGCATTGATGATGAAGGAGCCGATGATGAAGTCTCACCTGGCTGGGATTTTGCCTTGTTGGCCACCAGTGGTGCCTACGGTATTGGACCTTGTTTAGATGGATTTAATTGGAAATCCAAATGCGTTGAAGGGAGGGTCGATTGAGGTATGAATTGTACCGCATTGCAATACTTGAAGGGCTCTAAGTCCATTGGGACTACATGTATTTCTCCTTCATAAGCATACTTCAAGCATCGGTGGGCGATCGAAGGGACACATTTCATATCCCTGATCCAAGGCCGCCCTAGCAGTATATTATAAGCCATTTCACCTTCCAGCACATGGCACAGTGTAGGTATTGACTTTTGTCCTACCTGGACTGGCAGAATGACTGTGTCGACTGTCGAGCATATTGCATCATTAAAAGCTCGCAGTGTGTACGTGGAGGCTGTGATGTGAGAGGCTGGCAACTTCAAATGCTTCAAGGCTGCGGTGGTTATGATGTTCTTGGACGAGCCGGTATCTATCAGCACTCTCTTGTACGGAATCCCGTTGACCCGCGCGATAACGTGCGGGGGTGGATCTGCCATGTCATTTGATATCGTTTTGACCTCATCTTCTCCGAATGTGATGACCGGCTCCGTACATTGTTTCACATGTCCCACGAAGGCGTTGAAAGAATTTGCCTCGTGGGGTTGTAATTCAATGGCTTTTAAAATGTCCATAAGAGCTTCTCTATGGGGAGCTGATTGTTGAATAAGCTCGTAGATGGACAGCCTAGCCGACGTGGTCCGCAAACTCTGCGTGAGTTTGGTTCGTATCGTGACCTCAGGTCTAGGCGGAGGTAACTGCGTTGGGCGTTGTTGAGGATGCGATGTTGCCGGAACTTCCCTCGTAGCTACCTCAGGGGCAGTTGTCGGGTACCTTCTGTTCCTTGTTACTATGCTAATCATTCCCACAAATCCCTGTGTGGGAAGATCTTGTCGCACCTCGTTAATGCGGAGTGGTTTTGTTTGTGCCTCGTGGGGTGGCAAGGGGTCCTTGAATAACCCCATTTGTTGGTTTTTTTGTGCGATGGGGTTGTCCACAACTAATGTTCCATTGTCGATCAAATCCTGGACTAGGTCTTTGAATTTCCAGCACCCATTCAAGTCATGTCCTCTGCGCCTATGGAATCTACAATACAATTCCTCTCTGTACCCCCTAGGCTTGGGAATGTTAGGGTCTATAATTTGGATTTTCGACAGAGTGACTAAATTTGCCGCTGACAAGCGGTCAAATAAGGAGTCCCTAGACTCCGCATATGGGGTGAAATTTTGCCTAGGGCGACGCGGGTAATTTTGCTCCTATCTTCTATTATCTCTTTCATAAGCAGGAGGCACTGCCTGGTAGTTAGCCTTTTGAGGCTGCGTTTCTTGCACAGGCGCGGGAACATTTATCGCAACTTGGTTGACTGCAGCGTGTTGTGGTTGCGTTGTCCCAGTTTTAGTGGTTTTATTCCACTCTTTCTTCTTAGGCTTGGCAATTGCGCCTTCGCCTATCTTAATCTCTTCTATGACTCTGGCTTGCGCCAAAGCTTCTTCTAAGCTATCGTATTGTCGCAGTAACAATAGACCAGAGATTGATTTTAAGCAACTTTTTGCGAACATCTGCGTGAGATCAGACATAGGAGGACGGTAGGGTAACCTAGAAAGCAAAGCTCTCCATCGATTCCCGTACGCTGCCATTGTTTCCTCTTCAAATTGCTTGAGGCTCGCTAAATCACTTAGTGATGCCTTCTTCCTTGTGTTGAAGGCAAAGCGTTCAAGAAACGCGTCTACTAATTGATCTAAATTGCTTATGCTTGTGTTTGGGCAAGTTGTGTGAACCAATCCGAGGCAGGGCCTACGAATGTGGTTATGAATGTTCTAAGCAACAATGCGTCATTATCTTGGATGCCGAAGCATTGGCTTAGAAATCATGTAACGTGTTCCTGTGCGTCCTCTTCACCTTTAAAAACTGCCAATTGAGGCAACTTGAAGTGTTCGGGGTAAAGAGGTGTAGGCACTGAGGGATGCACCGGATTACTGCGGAGTAGACGTAATGTGGGTTTTTGATGCCCAGTAGCTTTTGTCTCCACAGACTCCAAACGCTCCAATAGCGCTTGGTATGCATCGGAAGATTTTATTTCTTCCTCTCTTGTTCGCTCTTGTTGCAAGTTACGGTAAACTGGAGGCCTATGGAGGGGTGGCCGAATGGCATCCTTCCTGCCTTGATGGGGAGTTTCAACATATTCCTCTTCTGGTTCATACTCCTCATAAAATTCTTGAGGAGTCTCAGGGCGAAACCTATGACCCTGATCAAGCTCTTGCTGAAGGTACCCATCATTGTTTCGGGGAGTTGCCTCCCTCTCGAATCTATGAGGTCTTGGAGGCAGAGCTTGACGAGGTCGTGGAGACCTATCCTGCACCAACGGATTACGCCTCTCATACTTTTCAGCTCTTTGGATGCGAGGGGTTGGCCCCCTCTCAGGTATTTCATAGCGTAACTCATCCGCTTCGCGTTGCATGCGCTCTCTATCCAAGCGGTGTCGATACTCTATCTCCTGATGACTTTGTTTAAGCCGCATGATTTGGGCTTGACGGGCGGTATATCTGGCGACAGCTGGGTCAATTTGGTCTACCCTATTTTTCTCAGGAGGTTCGAATGTTTCTCCTATGTGTTTACCTCGAGTTTGCTGGTCTAAGGTTTCAATGGGTCGCTTCCCTCCGTCGAGGTAAGCGGTATGTGCTCGAGGTTCTGGCCTCAAGGGGTGATCATGATATCCTGCTGGTGCGGAAATGCAAGGTTCCCGCGTTGTTTGTTGCCCTCGAGGAATGCGATGGCTTTCCTCGTACTCCCTTTCACGGGTGTAAAGGGGGTGGGCGGAGTTAGGTCGCCCTATGTAAGGAGCCCTGCGCTCCGGATTTGGTCTCTCTGTTCTGATGATAGGTAAAGAAGGGACGCCATATCCACGTTGCCCCTCCAAATGGACGGTGTGCCTGTCTAGCGCTTCATCGTGCGGTGGCCACTCATGCCTAACTTCAAGAGGTGATTCTCTATTTATGTCAAGGTCTACATGTAAGGCATCTTCTCGAAAGGGGCTGCTTTGAATAGGCATACCCCACCGAGGATTCTGAATTGGATTCTTTTGTAGGTTAGACCTATAAGGCGGTATGACCAAATCCTCAGGACTGAAGTGAAGGCGACTTGTGCATGCTTTTTGTGTACCTTTCGGAGCTTCTGCCCTTGATTGGGCTTGACTATGGGTGTACACCATTGCGGTGCTTCTATGCTATCTAAATAAGTTTTTATCTCGTTTATGATTTTTTTTTTGTCTACACTAAGCAAAATTAAGCACACACATTCACAAAACCGTGATTATCTCTTTTAAGGATTATTGGTGTGCCCTAAACTGGTTTAGTGCATTTTGGTGTTTTGTTTTGTTTTTGTAGGTTTTGAAGATCGTTTAAATGCATTATGACGGCTCATATAACTCCCAAAATGGTAGCCCCTTCAATATACCAACCAGGCCGATATACCAACCTCTCTATATACCCGCCCTTACGAGAGGGAGACTATAGGTACGTGAGAGCAGAAGGTACGTGGTACGTAGGCGGTACGGAAGGGGGATTGTCCTGTTAATGGCACCTACCATAGAAAACTTATCCTCGCGCGCATGGGAATCACCCCAGCGACACTCGGTCTGTCTTCGTCAGGATTTACGCCTAACAACAGTTGACAATCGGGAAATGGATGCAAAGCTAAGCCAAGGTGGTGATGAACCCACCGTTGGTCTTGCTCAAGGGCTGGGGTCTTACGACCAGCTCCTTGGTTTAAAATTGTTTCGTGATGTGTGTGGGATTCATTTTATTTAACGAAAATGAAACAAGCATGAATGACTTTTCCTATGCAATGCAGGATAAAATGAAAACAGTCAAAGAAACAGAAACAGAAACAAAAATTTTAACAGAGATTATAAAAATCCCTACCTCTTCTCTGCCTGCTCCAGTTGCTTCTGAATTTCTGCTCTGAAAATTCGTAGGCAGGAATTCGTCCCTCTGGGAGACGAATTGCAGAATAGAATTCGTCCCTCCCAGAGACGAATTTGAATTCGTCCCAGGGTCAGACGAATTCCAGAATAGAATTCGTCCCTGCTAGAGACGAATAGCAGTCTGCAACAAAAAAATGTACCTGTCAAGCACAAAACACAAAAATTTAATCAGTTTCTATGATTTTAAAAATAGGGAATAGGGTCCCACCGTGATCGCCACTGAAAGCACGAGATTCCGGGCAGAGGGAGCACTAATTATGCAACATAAGACGAAATGTAACGCTTTAATCCTATGCACAAAAACGAAGAAAGGAGACAATTTGAAAATGAAAGAAAAGATGTAAAGAAATCACAGCCCTCTTTATTCAAATATCCTCGGTTACATAGACGTCTCCTCCCTTTTTGGGGGCTAGGAGCGTTAAATTCGTATTTGTTACAATATGTGACTTAGTCTTCCTCTTTCCGCGTGCCCACGTTTGAATGGACGGGCCAAGATGATGCCGCCGCTTACGCTGATGAGTCCTTACCTCTGCTGCTCCTCCTGCGAACAAAGAAACAACCAAGATGTCAGTAGCACCTGCTGCAAATGAAAAGTGTTTGTTCTTTAAAATTAACGAAATATGCATGCAAACATTTATCTAAAACAGTAAACAAAATGATTCTAAACAGCCTAAAAACTTGACAGAAGACAGAAAATGTTACCAGAAGGCCATTGCCACTGAGACAGCTGGCCAATCTGCCTTCAACTGGAATTCGTCCCTGGGTGGGACGATTTTTGACTGCAATTCGTCCCTGGGTGGGACGAATTCTGGAATTCGTCCCTGGGTGGGACGATCTCTGACTGCAATTCGTCCCTGGGTGGGACGAATTCTTCTGTGTTGAAGAAGCCGACCTGCTGCTGCTCCAATGTCGATTCTCGAGACCTACAAAATGCCTGCAAACAAGGGGGTTATGTAATTGGGGCCATTTTGGGACGACCCAGATGGTCGGATTCTCCCAATTTGGCCTCTACCCTCGGGAATTTGATCTCGCCACCTGCAAGTCAGTGAAACAACAAAGCGACACAAAACATACTAGAATCTACCAAAAGTTACGAAATTGCAGCTGTGAGTTAACCAAACATAATAACACAAAATGTAACCTGAAAAAGTAATCTAGAATGCTCTAAAACTTTAGAAAGTGCGGGGGTGCCCAAGTGGGCCTCCCACCGTTGGCACTTGATTCTGGCGCCAATCCACTAGGGATGGGCCCAAAACCTCTTAGGATTGGGGGGTCGGCGAATTGGTTGGTTCAGGTGTCCATGTGTTGGATTTGGGTCAGGTTCAAGCTTCCAAAAGCCACCCAACAACCTCCCTTGCAAAAGAGATTGGTGGATGTGGGAAGGTGAACCAAAAGGGATGCAAGTGGGTCTTCAACTCGGCGACACTTCGTTGCTTGAAAACTCCTTCAACTCTGTATATTTTGGGTGAGAAAAGTCCCACCTTTTATAGACCCATGGGGTCTCTTTTGGGAGGGAAGCACAAATGCCATGTGTTGGTCATAGGCGCCATGTGGCGGTCTTGTCTTCCCATGAGGGAGGGGAGTCCTCCGTTGACTTGGGCTTTGATAAATGCCTTTTGTGACAGTCTTCTAACGGCCCCTCTGTCCACCTACACACGCGTGCAAGGCAGGAGTCATCAACTGACTGTTCTGGGCTGCCACTTGGCGCCATTTGTCTTTTTGCCCGTTAAGCTTAGAATTCGTCCCACCCAGGGACGGATTCAGAATTCATCCTGGGGTGGGACGAATTCTATTTTGAATTCGTCCCTGGGTGAGACGAATACTGGGCAAAGTGTCCAAGTGTGCCAAATTGCTTCTTGACCTTACAAAATTGCTATGAAAGTGGTTAAGACCACTGTTTAACCTCTGAGGGCTGCCATGGGGGCTGTGTTTGTCAAAGCGATCAGTGTTTGCAGTCACATAATCGGATTGGTGTTGTTTTGGTGTCTACAGAACATTATAGAGTGCTATAAGAATATCTAATCATTCATACCAACCATAAATATATTTATATTTTTTAAGAATGGTATGTTAAAATATCCAACAATCCCTATCGTATGCTTTATTTATATTTAGTATTACATATGCTTGGATTTTATAGAATGAAGAAAATTTTGTCCTCTTATACAATGGTTCTACCATTAATGATTTGTTTACCCTAAATGAAACCACAATTTTATTGTGAAAGAACACAATCTAAATGATTCTCATATTCCCATTTATAATTTTTTATATTAACTTATAAATTATACTAGACTAACCATTTGAATATAAAACTTCTTAAAACACATCATTCTATCCTTTCAGGAAACTAATACAAAAAACACTAATGTAAGTCATTGTGGCCTTTGTGCTTCTATCTGCTTCAATTATAACAACATTATCTTTTTTTTTTTTAGCGAAAAACCCCTTGTAGGGCCGTCTTGGTCTGAGAGACCACAAATAGGGGGTTCTATAACGTCAAAGTCACCCGAGAGTCGCACCCAGCCCTGCCCGCACCAACATTATCAATTGGATTTGGGTACCCAATTCAAATTTTTGGTAGGGTGGAGATTCTAACATGGGACCTCCCTTGGAGGATTGCCCTCTCCTCTCCAACTCACCTACAACACCTGGGTAATTATAACAACATTATCACTCTTTAACAAATTCATAATGTTTTATTGAAAAAGGAATCCATTAAGTACATAAGAACTATCAAAATGGAGAGAGAAAATGACCTTCCACAATTATTCCATAGAGATAATTATTTTATCAAGATTTTATTACCTCTTTATGTGATAATGGATATTATATTTGATACAAGCTTAAGCTAGGTTTCTTTATCTTGTGCAACTTATAATAATTTTTTAGATATAACTAAATTTTAATATATTCTTCCATTTGGAGTTTAAAAATTTTGATTCCATAAAAGAAATTGTATGTTTTGTTAGTCGCACCATACGTTGATAGAAATGCCATAATATGGAAGCACCGTATAATGATATAAGCACTATATAATTTTTTACATTATTGTATTCTAGAGTTATACCAATTTTATTTTTGAACCTACAGAATCAATAAAACTACAAATAAGGATAGAAAATAATTATGTGCCATGATGGAATTTGTCCAATTTTTTCCTAGAACAAGGATCTTATTTGGTAGAGGAATCAAACACCTACTCCTTGATGGTTGATGTTTCAGATAATATCATATCGGAACACTCAATATGTAGCTTGAAATAAGATTGATGCCAAATATAAGGACTGTAGAAAATATTAATAACATACTCAGATTACCTTCATATGAACATAGATTTATCATAAATGATGATACTTTAATTCCCTTGGGTTTACTTCATTTTTCTTGCTATGCTCTTGAATCTAATATTATTTCTAGGTTGTAAATTTTATAGATCACACAAGCCCTTTCGAGGATATGTTACAAGATGCATGTGGAGAATAAGTTTCCTAGTTTGCAGGTACAGTTTTTATGTTTAGAAGTTGAGGTATCTAGCAAAATAGAGTTGAAAGAGGTGACTAGGTAATAATGAGTAGTTGCACAAGTTTTGTTAAAGATTTAACTATATTTATTGGTAATTTTATCCCTTGATTGTGTAGTTACCTAGTTGGATTGTGCTTTATTGGTAGTTAAATGACATATTTGCTAGTCAAGTTAGACACTAGATGAGGTGATGATTGAGATTAATGAGGAATCAACTTAACAAGAAACTAGACTATCGAGTGTTAATACAAAATCTTCATGAGTGCATGAAGGTATTGTATAAAATTATATATGACGCTAACATAAGTACCATATAAAATTTTTATAGTAATTCTATAAGCCATTTGAGCATTTTATAGGTGTTATTTGTTAGGTAAACATAGGTATGTTTATACTCATTGGAGAACTCTTCTCAAGCACTTCTCATTGTAGCACTTTTATACTCATTGTGATGTGATGATTTTTTGAATTTACACATTCTTGATTTTCTATACACTAATGTAAGTCATTCTGGAATTTGTTTTTCTATTTTCTTCAACTATAACAATATTATCACTCTTTAACAAATCCTTAATGTTTTATTAAAAAAATGAATTCATGAAGTTCATTAGAACTATCAATATGGAGAGAGAAAATGTCTTCCCATAATTCTTCCATAGAGATATTTATTTTATCAATATTTTATCACCTCTTTATGTGATAATGGACATTATATTTAATACAAGCTTAACCTAGGTTTTTTTATCTTGTGCAACTTATAATACAATATCTTAGATATCACTAAATTTTTAATATATTCTTCCATTTAGATTTTAAAATATTGATTCCTTGAAATAACTTGTATGCTTGGTTAGTTGCACCATACATTGATATAAATGCCATAATATGAAAGCACCTTATAGTGATAGAAGCACTATATAGATTTTTACATTATTGTATAGTAGAGTTGTACCACTTCTATTTTTAAACCTCCAAAATCATTAAAACTACAAATGGAATTTAATGTTGGTTATTTCTATTGAAATTTAATTTTAAGAATTATTTTATTCCATTCAATCCTTAGATTCTAACAAATGATGGTAGGATGATATAGATACAAAAAATATAATGCTTTAGATTTGAAATCACTTATGTAATAGTTCATCATCACTTTTAATGTCGATTGACACATTGTTTTGAAAAAAGCATACTCGAAAGGTGTATGCTAAGCACAATGAAGGATTAAATGATGCAATATTTTTAAATTTTTTTTATACACCTAATTTGTACTTGATGTCCTTTGGTTCGCAAACAATCATGTGTGGGAATATTTCTTTATTTATGCATCCAAATGGTTTGATATCTTGGGGGTGTCTCAAGTGACAAAAACTTCTTCTAAGGGAAATATATACCAATTTATAAAAGTATTCCCCATGTGACAAATAAATTTTATTTCAATTTATCCTTCCATGTAAAACAAGGAAAAAAAATAAATCTGAAATGTGTGTTGATATAAATTTATGATTTATTTGAAATGTTTTTTTTTAACAAGTTGCTTGTATCAATAAAAAATTTAATCTTTGGAAATATCCAAACTACAGATGCTTAACATATGGACCACAACTTTAGACTAAAATAAAATTATAATACTTTATTTAAGAATTATATAAAAGTTATTATATCACCCTCATTAACTAACCACCTATTATATTTCTTGATTAATTAGAAACTCCTTGATATGAAGTTCCATATTATATATATCTTTCATATGGTTTTTTTTCTTTATAATTGTATTACATGTAAATAACCTATATGTTCTTTAAGTAGCATATTTTTAGTAAACTCTCACCTTTATTATTGATTAATCTCTATCTATAATTTATACCAAATATGAAACTCTTATTTCTATAATATTGTATTTTATCCCTCCACTATTATGTCATTTTAAAAAACTTACCTCACATACATAAAAAAATAAATAATTTTTTGTTGCATCATTTCTAAAGGAAATAGCTTTAAATTTCATAAAACACACATGTTTTACCTCACGGTCATTTTAAAAGTGATATCATATATAGGCATGTGAAAATATAGACTCAATGGATTTAGACTTATATTCATGATTGAGAGCTTACCATTTTATATTATAAATGAATTTTTACATAGATTGATAGAAATTTTTGAAATTCAAACACTTAAATATTTATAATATAATTATGTAAATTAATGGTAACGATAATAAAAAATATCCTTATTTTTTATAGTATTAATCAAATTCCCATAACTTACCATAGCATGATAGCATTTATTTAATGATGGGTACCTTAATTTTATAGATTACAAAAGCCCCTTGGAGGATATTTTTATAAGGTTCATATCCGGAGAATAAGTTTCCTAGTTTGTTGGTAGAGTTTTTATTTTTAGAGTTGAGGTATCTAGCAAAATAGAGGTGAAAGGGATTACTATGTAGTAAATAGTAGTTGCACGGGGTTTGTTAGAGATTTAACTATATTTATTGGTAATTTTATTCCTTGATTATGTAGTCACCTAGTTGGATTCTGCTTGATTGGTAGTTAGATGACATATTTGCTAGTCAAGTTACACACTAGATGAGGTGATGAGTGTGATTCATGAGGAATCAACTTAACAAGCAGTGAGTGTCAATACAAAATCTATGAGTGCTTTTCTAAAAATAAGAATTTTAGATACTTACTTGAGGTTAATTGAATCCTTTTAAAAAATTGAGTTAGCATGGACCAATATTTTATTTATTTCTATGAAACTATCTATATCCTCTCTTACAAAAATATTACCTCTATATGATGTGATATGTTCTAACCTTTAATTCTCCACATAAATTTAAGTTTGTTTGTGTTTGATGTTTAGGGTAATTATTGTTACAAAGAGAGTGAAGTTAAAACTAAACATGAATCTAATTACATAAAATAAAAGAAACAATCAATTACAATTATTGATGTATCAAAATTTATGTAACGATATATAACCAACAACAAATACAAGTATCTTCTACAATATTTTCCTAAATAAAAAGAAAAAATAAATGGTATAACAACCCTCCAACACCCAGGTGTTGTAGGTGAGTTGGAGAGGAGAGGGCAATCCTCCAAGGGAGGTCCCAAGTTCGAATCTCCTCCCTACCAAAAAGCTGAATTGGGTACCCAAAATCCATTTGATAATGTTGGTGCGGGCAGGGTTAGGTGCAACCCCCGGGTGAATTTGACATTGTAGAACCCCCTATTCGTGGTCTCTTAGACCAAGGTGGCCCCACAAGGGGTTTTTCGCTAAAAAAAAAATAACAATGCTCCAACACTTTAAATCTAGGAGGACAAAACCCATGCTATATTACATGTTAATACATAGTTATATAATTTATAAAGCAATGATTAGGTTTAATACAAATATAAAATATCCTTTCATTATTATGGTGATTAGGTATGAAACAAATATATAAAATAATATTGAAGCACATTAACTATTAAATATTTGGTAGATGATCAAATATTAGACAAATTATAATATACACCAACAATAAATTTATAATGAGCTAAATATTAAGATCACACCTTACTTTTATTATACAAACAAATATATCTATACCAATCATAAATTCTATCAAGAACATGAATATATATTGAACTATGTCTCAAGAACAACCCACCTATCATCTATTTCAAAAAGTCATAATATAACCATACCTATGTTATGGGAAACAAGGAAAATAACATCAATGGTATCCTCTGCCCAAATATTAAGGAGACCCACACCAAACCTTCTATTTCCATACTCCATAAGGTCATAATAACCCTATATAAAACCAAGACTACTACATCTATGATATAGGTAAGTGACCATAGCCACATTGGCCTATGATGAATAGATTGTAAACTATGTAAGCTTGTAATATCAAAATATGTATGGATACACTAAGTTTGCATGATAGATAATATTATAGATCATACATAACATTAATAATAAAATAATTAAGTTTATAAAGTTTGATATACTATAATACACCCTTGTAGTGCTAAAAATTGTTTCATTTTAAATTTTTAGTTTAGATTAGGAAATTTGGCATCGTTTAGTAGGAGTGATGATCCTAACTCACAATGTCCCTTACACAAAAATTTTCTCATTAATTTGTTTAGATTAAATATATATCCGGAGAAAATTTTGATAATTTTTTTCAAATATATTTAAAACCCATTTTGTTTGTGTAAGGCTAGGGTGATGTAATCAATATGTTTTTATTTGCATTTGCGTTTGCATTAGGCTCTTAAACGAAGTAATCATCACGGTGTGGTTGGTATTGACTTTGAAATTAATTTTCTTTTTTGAACACTGCTCTGTCTAGTATTTGGCTAGGCAGATGTTTTCGCCGTGTGAGAAGTTATCATGTAAACCTGACTTGTTCGCAGTGGTATGCGACAATTTAGCAAAGCGGTCTTTTCGCGGTCTTTTCATTTGCAAAAACTTATAGAAATTTAATCTTTTTGTTGCAACCTTTCCAAAGGAAATAGCTTTAAATTTTATAAAACTCACCTGTTTTACCTAACAGTCACTTTGAAAGTAAAATTATGTACCTATATGGGTATGTTACAATATATCTTCAATGAGTTTAGCATTTTTGTGAAATTTTATATTGTCAAATAAAAATGAAGCTGATAGACTCGATTTTGTGAGGCCATTTGTTTCAAGTTTGAAACCGTTGATGGAAAGACTTCGCCTTTAAACCATAAGCTGATATCTTTCAATGCCAATAAATAAATAAATATATATATATATATATGAAAAGCCTTCACGCTTACTTGTTGTATAAGGTTGTGGGGTTCCTTTCAAAACCCTCTTTTAATATTAATACAAAAAAAAAGAATTATATAAAAGTTATGATATCACCCTCATTAACTAACCACCTATTATGTTTCTTGATCAATTGGAAACCCCTTGATATGAAGTTCCATGCTATCTATATCTTTCAAACGATTTGTTTTCTTGATAATTGTATTGCATGTAAAGAACCTATATGTTCTTTAAGTAGCATATTTTAGTCAAATATCACCTTTATTATTGATTAATATCTCTCCATACTTTATACCAAATGTGAAACTCTTATGTCTATAATATTGTATTCTATTCCTCCACTATTATTTCATATTAAAAAACTTATCTCACATACATAGAAAAAAAAATTGTTGCATCCTTTCTAAAGGAAATAGCTTTAAATTTCATAAAACTCACATGTTGTACCTCGTGGTCATTTTAAAAGTGATATCATATATTGGTATGTGACAATATAGCCTCAATGAGTTTAGCCTTGCATTCATGATTGAGAACTTACCATTCTTTATTATAAAACAATAATTATTCTATCCAAAAATATGTGCCAAAGATACCTCCTCTATTAAATAAATGAATTTCTACATAGGTTGATAGAATTTTTTAACTTTAAATACATAAATATTTAAAATAGTATAGTGTAAATCAATGGTAATGATAATATAAAATCTCCTTAAGTATTAATCAAATTCCCATAACTTACCATAGCATTATAGCATTTATTTAATGATGGTTACCTTATTATGTAACGAGTAGTCCAAATAAAAGAATCATCAATAAACTTACAATGATATTAAGAGGAACTATTTAATGAAACCTATATGTATTTAATTTTACATTCCATATTTTTTCCTTTAAAAATATATTTTTAATGGTTCAAAAACTATAATTAAGATACAATGAGACAATGGGACAACCTAGAGGACCTTATCAACATATTTATCAAGGGATCCATTCATCAACATTGAATATTATAGAGTGCTAATACAAAATCTTCATGAGTGCATGAAGGTATTGTATAAAATCTTCATGAGTGCATGAAGGTATTGTATAAAATTATATATGAGGCTAACATAAGTACCATATAAAATTTTGTATAGTGATTCTATAAACCATTTGAGCATTTTATAGGTGTTATTTGTTAGGTAAACATAGGTATGTTTATACTCATTGGAGAACTCTTCTCAAGCACTTCTCATTGTAGCACTTTTATACTCATTGTGATGTGATGATTTTTTGAATTTACACATTCTTGATTTTCTATACACTAATGTAAGTCATTCTGGAAATTGTTTTTTTATTTTCTTCAACTATAATAGTATTATCACTCTTTAACAAATCCTTAATGTTTTATTAAAAAATTGAATTCATGAAGTTCATGAGAACTATCAATATGGAGAGAGAAAATGTCCTCCCATAATTCTTCCATAGAGATATTTATTTTATCAATATTTTATCAACTCTTTATGTGATAATCGACATTATATTTAATACAAGCTTAACCTAGGTTTTTTTATTTTGTGCAACTTATAATACAATATCTTAGATATCACTAAATTTTTAATATATTCTTCCATTTAGATTTTAAAATATTGATTCCTTGAAATAACTTGTATGCTTGGTTAGTTGCACCATACGTTGATAGAAATGCCATAATATGAAAGCACCTTATAGTGATAGAAGCACTATATAGATTTTTACATTATTGTATAGTAGAGTTGTACCACTTCTATTTTTAAACCTCCAAAATCATTAAAACTACAAATGAATTTTAATGCTGGTTATTTCTATTGAAATTTAATTTTAAGAATTATTTTATTCCATTCAATCCTTAGATTCTAACAAATGATGGTAGGATGATATAGATACAAAAAATATAATGCTTTAGATTTGAAATCACTTATGTAATAATTCATCATCACTTTTAATGTTGATTGACACATTGTTTTGAAAAAAGCATACTCGAAAGGTGTATGCTAAGCACAATGAAGGATTAAATGATGCAATATTTTTAAATTTTTTTTATACACCTAATTTGTACTTGATGTCCTTTGCTTCGCAAACAATCATGTGTGGGAATATTTCTTTATTTATGCATCCAAATGGTTTGATATCTTGGGGGTGTCTCAAGTGACCAAAACTTCTTCTAAGGGAAATATATCCCAATTTATATAAGTATTCCCCATCTGACAGATAAATTTTATTTCAATTCATCCTTCCATGTAAAACAAGGAAAATAAATAAATCTGAAATGTGTGTTGATATAAATTTATGATTTATTTGAATTTTTTTTTTTTAACAAGTTCCTTGTATCAATAAAAAATTTAATCTTTGGAAATATTCAAACTACACATGCTTAACATATGGACCACAACTTTAGACTAAAATAAAATTATAATACTTTATTTAAGAATTATATAAAAGTTATTATATCACCCTCATTAACTAACCACCTATTATATTTCTTGATCAAATGGAAACCCCTTCATATGAAGTTCCATGTTATATATATCTTTCATACTATTTTTTCTTTATAATTGTCTTACATGTAAATAACCTATATGCTCTTTAAGTAGCATATTTTTAGTAAAATCTCACCTTTATTATCGATTAATCTCTATCTATAATTTATACAAAATATGAAACTCTTATGTCTATAATATTGTATTCTATCCCTCCACTATTGTGTCATTTTAAAAAACTTACCTTAGACTTATATTCATGATTGAGAACTTACCATTCTATATTATAAAACAACAATTATTCTATCCAAAAATATGTGCCAAAGATACCTCCTCTATTAGATAAATGAATTTTTACATAGGTTGATAGAAATTTTTGAAATTCAAACACTTAAATATTTATAATAGTATTATGTAAATTAATGGTAATGATAATAAAAAATATCCTTATTTGTTATAGTATTAATCAAATTCCCATAACTTACCATAGCATGATAGCATTTATTTAATGATGGGTACCTTAATTTTATAGATCACACAAGCCCCTTGGAGGATATTTTTATAAGGTTCATATCCGGAGAATAAGTTTCCTAGTTTGCTGGTAGAGTTTTTATTTTTAGAAGTTGAGGTATCTAGCAAAATAGAGGTGAAAGGGATGACTAGGTAGTAAAGAGTAGTTGCACGGGGTTTGTTAGAGATTTAACTATATTTATTGGTAATTTTATTCCTTGATTATGTAGTCACCTAGTTGGATTATGCTTGATTGGTAGTTAGATGATATATTTGCTAGTCAAGTTACACACTAGATGAGGTGATGAGTGTGATTCATGAGGAATCAACTTAACAAGTAGTTAGATTGTCGAGTGTCAATACAAAATCTATGAGTGCTTTTCTAAAAATAAGAATTTTAGATACTTACTTGAGGTTAATTGAATCCTTTTAAAAAAATGAGTTAGCATGGACCAATATTTTATTTATTTCTATGAAACTATTTATATCCTCTCTTACAAAAATATTACCTCTATATGATGTGATATGTTCTAACCTTTAATTCTCTACATAAATTTAATGTTTTTTTGTGTTTGATGTTTAGGGTAATTATTGTTACAAAGAGAGTGAAGTTAAAAGTAAACATGAATCTAATTACATAAAATAAAAGAAACAATCAATTACAATTATTGATGTATCAAAATTTATGTAACGATATATAACCAACAACAAATACAAGTATCTTCTACAATATTTTCCTAAATAAAAAGAAAAAATAAATGGTATAACAATCCTCCAACACCCAGGTGTTGTAGGTGAGTTGGAGAGGAGAGGGTAATCCTCCAAGGGAGGTCCCAGGTTCGAATCTCCACCCTACCAAAAAGCTGAATTGGGTACCCAAAATCCATTTGATAATGTTGGTACGGGCAGGGCTGGGTGCGACCCCCAAGTGACTTTGACTATGTAGAACCCCCTGTTCGTGGTCTCTTAGACCAAGGTGGCCCGCAAGGGGTTTTTCGCTGAAAAAAAAATAACAATGCTCCAACACTTTAAATCTAGGAGGACAAAACCCATGCTATATTACATGTTAATACATAGTTATATAATTTATAAAGCAATGATTAGGTTTAATACAAATATAAAAAATACCTTCATTATTATGGTGATTAGGTATTAAACAAATATATAAAATAATATTGAAGCACATTAACTATTAAATATTTGGTAGATGATCAAATATTAGACACATAATAATATTCACCAACAATAAATTTATAATGAGCTAAATATTAAGATCACACCTTACTTTTATTATACAAACAAATATATCTATACCAATCATAAATTCTACCAAGAACATGAATATATATTGAACTATGTCTCAAGAACAACCCACCTATCATCTATTTCAAAAAGTCGTAATATAACCATACCTATGATATGGGAAACAAGGAAAATAACATCAATGGTATCCTCTGCCCAAATATTAAGGAGACCCACACCAAACCTTCTATTTCCATACTCCATAAGGTCATAATAACCCTCTATAAAACCAAGACTACTACATCTATGATATAGGTAAGTGACCATAGCCGCATTGGCCTATGATGAGTAGATTGTAAACTATGTAAGCTTGTAATATCAAAATATGTATGGATACACTAAGTTTGCATGATAGATAATATTATAGATCATACATAACATTAATAATAAAATAATTAAGTTTATAAAGTTTGATATACTATAATACACCCTTGTAGTACTAACAATTGTTTCATTTTAAATTTTTAGTTTAGATTATGAAATTTGGCATTGTTTAGTAGGAGTGATGATCCTAACTCACAATGTCCCTTACACAAAAATTTTCTCATTAATTTGTTTAGATTAAATATATATTTGGAGAAAATTTTGATAATTTTTTTTTAAATATATTTAAAACCCATTTTTTTTGTGTAAGGCTAGGGCGATGCAATCATAATGTTTTTATTTTCAAGGCTATGAATAATCTTAGGATATATATTTTTAATTTTTTCATTATTGATGTTATTAGTTTTAGGATTTTATATATCATTTTAATTTTCAATGTAGTTTTATTTATGCTATTTGAATTGCACATAAAGAGATGTGATTATGATTCTAATTTTGTTAATGATAGTCTATTAAGTATGTATATGAATACAACCATAATAATAGAATCAAAGGTGATCAATTTTAGACTTTCAATAAATAAAATAAAATTAATAAAATTATATATGAAGCATAAATAGATTAATAACATATAAAACTATTCAAAAGAATTAAACCCACCATATTTTTCTCGTTTATATTTATAGTTTAGCTTATCAGAATATTATGTGATTAGTTTTAATTTGTGGGCATCATTGCATTCTATCGATTTTGAAATTGCAGATAAAAGTTTAAATGCTCAAGCTACATTTGTGTTCAAAGAGGTGAAACGTAAGCGTGAAAAGGAAAAAAAAACAGACCTCCAAAAGACGAAGAACTCTTGCGGGTAACGCTTGTTATCAAGAGACGATGGATTACCCAAATTTTATTACAATTACCAGAACCCTTCTTAGCATTATATCCACCACGTTGAATTCAAAGAAAAAGAAAAGGAAAAGAATAAGTGGATGCGGATTTAGATTTAGGTGGTAATTTCATTTTTCCTATAGAATAGCTATCAGTCAATACAAATATCTGTCTTTATTCTGGTGGAAGAAGCCTCGACATAGCAAATGGAATAGCTATTTATGTCTTATTTGTTTCCATAATGGAACTAGTCGAATACTTGCTTCTCGATGTGCGATTTTGGCCCTGAAGTTTCCACATGAGGGGGAATATGTCCACCAGTGGAAATCTTTCCATATCCCCATCTCCAATTCTGGTCCGTTATCATTGGCTTTTGGTTTTCTTTTTTATACTTGGAAGGTGGACTTTTGCAGCAATTCTTGTCTGGAGTATTGCCACTGCAGTTTGCGCAGCTTTGTAACTCTTCCTCTATGCTGGCAAACAGATATTTATCTCCGCTGTTGACTGCATTTGCGTTTGCATTAATGTCGCGTCCAGCGGAGACACGGGCCACAAATATAACATGGAGCACAACAAGCAATGCGCTGATTTTCAAAAGCATTAATCGCACCATATCTTCAGCGGTGGCAACGATAGAATTTTTTAACTTTAAATACATAAATATTTAAAATAGTATAGTGTAAATCAATGGTAATGATAATATAAAATCTCATTAATTATTGTAGTATTAATCAAATTCCCATAACTTACCGTAGCATTATAGCATTTATTTAATGATGGTTACCTTATTATGTAACGAGTAGTCCAAATAAAAGCATCATCAATAAACTTGCAATGATATTAAAAGGAACTATTTAATGAAACCTATATGTATTTAATTTTACATTCCATATTTTTTCCTTTAAAAGTATATTTTTAATGGTTCAAAAATTATAATTAAGATACAATGAGACAATGGGACAACCTAGAGGAGCTTATCAACATATTTATCAAGGGATCCATTCATCAACATTGAATATTATAGAGTGCTATAAGAATATCTAATCATTCATACCAACCATAAATATATTTATATTTTTTAAGAATGGTATGTTAAAATATCCAACAATCCCTATCGTATGCTTTATTTATATTTAGTATTATATATGCTTGGATTTTATGGAATGAAGAAAATTATGTCCTCTTATACAATGGTTCTACCATTAATGATTTGTTTACCCTAAATGAAACCACAATTTTGTTGTGAAAGAACACAATCTAAATGATTCTCATATTCCCACTTATAATTTTTTATATTAACTTATAAATTATACTAGACTAACCATTTGAATATAAAACTTCTTAAAACACATCATTCTATCCTTTCAGGAAACTAATACAAAAAAATACACTAGTGTAAGTCATTGTGGCCTTTGTGCTTCTATATTCTTCAATTATAACAACATTATCTTTTTTTTTTTTTAGCGAAAAATCCCTTACGAGGCCGCCTTGGTCTGAGAGACCACAAATAGGGGGTTCTATACCGTCAAAGTCACACGGGAGTCGCACCCAGCCCTGCCTGCACCAACATTATCAATTTTATTTGGGTACCCAATTCAACTTTTTGGTAGGGTGGAGATTCAAACCTGGGACCTCCCTTGGAGGATTGCCCTCTCCTCTCCAACTCACCTACAACACTCGGGTAATTTTAACAACATTATCACTCTTTAACAAATTCTTAATGTTTTATTGAAAAAGGATTCCATTAAGTTCATAAGAACTATCAAAATGGAGAGAGAAAATCACCTTCCACAATTATTCCATAGAGATAATTACTTTATCAAGATTTTATTACCTCTTTATGTGATAATGGATATTATATTTGATACAAGTTTAAGCTAGGTTTCTTTATCTTTTGCAACTTATAATAATTTTTTAGATATAACTAAATTTCTAATATATTCTTCCATTTGGAGTTTAAAAATTTTGATTCCATAAAAGAAATTGTATGTTTTGGTAGTCACACCATACGTTGATAGAAATGCCATAATATGGAAGCACCGTATAAAAATATAAGCACTATATAATTTTTTATATTATTGTATTCTAGAGTTATACCAATTTTATTTTTGAACCTACAAAATCAATAAAACTAGAAATAAGGATAGAAAATAATTATGTACCATGATGGAATTTGTCCAATTTCTTCCTAGAACAAGGATCTTCTTTGGTAGAGGAATCAAACACCTACTCCTTGATGGTTGATGTTTCAGATAATATCATACTGGAACACTCAATATGTAGCTTGAAATAAGATTGATGCTAAATATAAGGACTGTAAAAAATATTAATAACATACTAAGATTACCTTGATATGAACATAGATTTATCATAAATGATGATACTTTAATTCCCTTGGGTTTACTTCATTTTTCTTGCTATGCTCTTGAATCTAATATTATTTCTAGGTTGTAAATTTTATAGATCACACAAGCCCCTTCGAGGATATGTTACAAGATGCATATGTGGAGAATAAGTTTCCTAGTTTGCAGGTAGAGTTTTTATGTTTAGAAGTTGAGGTATCTAGCAAAATAGAGTTGAAATAGGTGACTAGGTAATAATGAGTAGTTGCACAAGGTTTGTTAAATATTTAACTATATTTATTGGTAATTTTATGCCTTGATTGTGTAGTTACCTAGTTGGATTGTGCTTTATTTGTAGTTAAATGACATATTTGCTAGTCAAATCAGACACTAAATGAGGTGATGATTGAGATTAATAAGGAATCAACTTAACAAGAAACTAGACTATTGAGTGTTAATGCAAAATCTTCATAAGTGCATGAAGTTATTATATAAAATTATATATGACGCTAACATAAGTACCATATAAAATTTTGTATAGTGATTCTATAAGCCATTTGAGCATTTTATAGGTGTTATTTGTTAGGTAAACATAGGTATGTTTATACTCATTGGAGAACTCTTCTCAAGCACTTCTCATTGTAGCACTTTTATACTCATTGTGATGTGATGATTTTTTGAATTTACACATTCTTGATTTTCTAACATAAGTACCATATAAAATTTTGTATAGTGATTCTATAAGCCATTTGAAAATTTTATAGGTGTTATTTGTTAAGTAAAAATAGGTATGTTTATACTCATTGGAGAAATCTTCTCAAGCACTTCTCATTGTAGCACTTTTATACTCATTGTGATGTGATGAATTTTTGAATTTACACATTCTTGATTTTCTATACACTAACGTAAGTCATTCTGGAATTTGTTTTTCTATTTTCTTCAACTATAATAGTATCATCACTCTTTAACAATTCCTTAATGTTTTATTAAAAAAATGAATTCATTAAGTTCATGAGAACTATCAATATGGAGAGAGAAAATGTCCTCCCATAATTCTTCCATAGAGATATTTATTTTATCACCTCTTTATGTGATAATGGACATTATATTTAATACAAGCTTAACCTAGGTTTTTTTATCTTGTGCAACTTATAATACAATATCTTAGATATCACTAAATTTTTAATATATTATTCCATTTAGATTTTAAAATATTGATTCCTTGAAATAACTTGTATACTTGGTTAGTTGCACCATACGTTGATAGAAATGCCATAATATGAAAGCACCTTATAGTGATAGAAGCACTATATAGATTTTTACATTATTGTATAGTAGAGTTGTACCACTTCTATTTTTAAACCTCCAAAATCATTAAAACTACAAATGAAATTTAATGTTGGTTATTTCTATTGAAATTTAATTTTAAGAATTATTTTATTCCATTCAATCCTTAGATTTTAACAAATGATGGTAGGATGATATATATACAAAAAATATAATGCTTTAGATTTGAAATCAGTTAAGTAATAGTTCATCATCACTTTTAATGTTGATTGACACATTGTTTTGAAAAAAGCATACTCGAAATGTGTATGCTAAGCACAACGAAGGATTAAATGATGCAATATTTTTAAAAAAAAATTATACACCTAATTTGTACTTGATGTCCTTTGCTTTGCAAACAATCATGTGTGGGAATATTTCTTTATTTATGCATCCAAATGGTTTGATATCTTGGGGGTGTCTCAAGTGACCAAAACTTCTTCTAAGGGAAATATATCCCAATTTATAAAAGTATTCCCCATCTGACAGATAAATTTTATTTCAATTTATCCTTCCATGTAAAACAGGGAAAAAAAATAAATCTGAAATGTGTATTGATACAAATTTATGATTTATTTGTGAAAGCACGAGATTCCGGTCAAAGGAAATCATTCAAGTGCAATTGCATTCGAAGTTAAGCACGCCTAAGTCCTAGGAATGTACATTACATGAAACGGAAAAGAGACATGTTGTAAGAGACGCAATCAGATAAAGAAAAACAGCCCTTTCATTAATTTCTTTCAATCTCTATTATAATAATGCCTCCTCCCTTTTCAAAGGCTAGGAGTGCAAATAGGGTTTGATTACAATCGCTGAATGGTTCCTCCTTCCACGTGCCCACGATTACACTGGGCGGACTAAGATGATGCCGCCGCTGATGTTGATGGGTTCTTCGCCTCTGCTGCTTCTCCTGCAAACAAATAAATGATCAAGACGTTAGTAGCACCTGCTGCAAATGAAAAGCATTCTCTCTCTAAAACTAACAAAATATGCATACGAATATTTGCCTGAAACCGTGAAAACAGTGAATCCAAATTGCTTCAAAATCTGACAGAAGGTAAGAATAGTCACCAGAAGGCCACTGCCACTGAGGCAGCTGGCCAATCCACCTTAAACTGGAATTCGTCCCTGGGCAGGACGAATTCTGACTGTAATTCGTCCCTGGGTGGGACGAATTCTTCTAAATAGGAGAAATCGACCTCTTCGCTGCTCCAATGTCGGATCCGGGACACTGCAAAACTCCTGCAAATAGGGGGGTTAGGTAATTGGGGCCATTTTGGGACGACCCAGATGGTTGGATTTTCCCAATTTGGCCTCCTCCCTCGGGAATTTAACCTTGACACCTGCAAGTTAGCGAAACGATAAAGCAATACAAAACACCCTAAACTCTGACCAAAAGCTACAAAATTGCAATTATAGACTAATCAAGACCTAGTAACACGGGAATGCAATCTAAAAATTAATCTAAAGTGCTCAAAAACTGACATTAGAATTTGGGGGTGCGGGGGTGCCCAAGTGGGCCTCCCACCATTGGCCCTCGATTTTGGAGCCAATCCACCAAGGATGGGCCCAAAACCTTTTAGGATTGGGGGGTTGGAAAATTGGTAGGTTCAGATGTCCATGCGTCGGATTTGAGTAAGGTTCGAGCTTCCAAAGGCCACCCAACAACCTCCCTTGCAAAAGAGATTGATGGATGTAGGAAGGTGAACAAAGGGGATGCAAATGAGTCTTTGATTCGGCAGCACTTCGTTGCTTGAACACTCCTTCCACCTGCATGTTTTGGGTGAGAAAATTCCCACCTTTTATAGACCCAAGGGGTCTCTTTTGGGAGGGAAGCACAAAAGCCAAGTGTTGGCCATGGGAGCCATGTGGCAGTCTTGTCTTCCCATGAGGGAGGGGAGTCCTTCATTGACTTGAACTTTGATAAATGCTTCTTGTAACAGTCCTCTAACGGCCCCTCTGTCCACTTACACATGCGTGCAAGGTAGGAGCCCTTAACTGACTGTTCTGGGCTGCCACTTGGCACCATCTGCCTTTTTTTCCCGTTAAGCTTAGAATTCGTCCCACCCAGGGATGGATTCAGAATCCGTCCTGGGGTGGGACGGATTCTATCTTGAATTCATCCCGGGGTGAGACGAGTACTGGGCAAAGTGTCCAAGTGTGCCAAATTGCTCCTTGACCTTACCAAATTGCTATGAAAGTGGTTAAGACCACTGTTTAACCTCCGAGGGCTGCCCTGGGGGCTGTGTTTGCCAAAGCGATCAGTGTTTGCAATCACATAATCGGATTGGTGCTGTTTTGGTGTCTACAATTTGAAATGTTTTTTTTTAACAAGTTGCTTGTATCAGTAAAAAAATTAATCTTTGGAAATATCCAAAGTCCACATGCTTAACATTTGGACAACAACATTAGACTAAAATAAAATTATAATACTTTATTTAAGAATTATATAAAAGTTATTATATCACCCTCATTAACTAACCACCTATTATATTTCTTGATCAATTGGAAACCCCTTGATATGAAGTTCCATGTTATATATATCTTTCATACGGTTTTTTTTCTTTATAATTGTATTACATGTAAATAACCTATATGTTATTTAAGTAGCATATTTTTAGTAAACTCTCACCTTTATTATTGATTAATCTCTATTTATAATTTATACCAAATATGAAACTCTTATGTCTATAATATTGTATTGTATCCCTCCACTATTATGTCATTTTAAAAAACTTACCTCACATACATAAAAAAATAATTAATTTTTTTTTGCATCATTTCTAAAGGAAATAGCTTTAAATTTCATAAAACACACATGTTTTACCTCACGGTCATTTTAAAAGTGATATCATATATAGGCATGTGAAAATATAGACTCAATGGGTTTAGACTTATATTCATGATTGAGAACTTACCATTCTATATTATAAAACAACAATTATTCTATCCAAAAATATGTGCCAAAGATACCTCCTCTATTAGATAAATGAATTTTTACATAGGTTGATAGAAATTTTTGAAATTCAAACACTTAAATATTTATAATAGTATTATGTAAATTAATGGTAATGATAATAAAAAATATCCTTATTTTTTATAGTATTAATCAAATTCCCATAACTTACCATAGCATGATAGCATTTATTTAATGATGGGTACCTTAATTTTATAGATCACACAAGCCCCTTGGAGGATATTTTTATAAGGTTCATATCCGGAGAATAAGTTTCCTAGTTTTTTGGTAGAGTTTTTATTTTTAGAAGTTGAGGTATCTAGCAAAATAGAGGTGGAAGGGATGACTAGGTAGTAAAGAGTAGTTGCACGGGGTTTGTTAGAGATTTAACTATATTTATTGGTAATTTTATTCCTTGATTATGTAGTCACCTAGTTGGATTCTGCTTGATTGGAAGTTAGATGACATATTTGCTAGTCAAGTTACACACTAGATGAGGTGATGAGTGTGATTCATGAGGAATCAACTTAACAAGCAGTTAGATTGTCGAGTGTCAATACAAAATCTATGAGTGCTTTTCTAAAAATAAGAATTTTAAATACTTACTTGAGGTTAATTGAATCCTTTTAAAAAATTGAGTTAGCATGGACCAATATTTTATTTATTTCTATGAAACTATCTATATTCTCTCTTACAAAAATATTACCTCTATATGATGTGATATGTTCTAACCTTTAATTCTCTACATAAATTTAAGTTTGTTTGTGTTTGATGTTTAGGGTAATTATTGTTACAAAGAGAGTGAAATTAAAACTAAACATGAATTTAATTATATAAAATAAAATAAACAATCAATTACGATTATTGATGTATCAAAATTTATGTAACGATATATAACCAACAACAAATACAAGTATCTTCTACAATATTTTCATAAATAAAAAGAAAAAATAAATGGTATAACAATCCTCCAACACCCAAGTGTTGTAGGTGAGTTGGAGAGGAGAGGGAAATCCTCCAAGGGAGGTCCCAGGTTCGAATCTCCTCCCTACCAAAAAGCTAAATTGGGTACCCAAAATCCATTTGATAATATTGATGCGGGCAGGGCTGGGTGCGACCCCCATGTGACTTTGATGGTGTAGAACCCCCTGTTCGTGGTCTCTTAGACCAAGGCGGCCCCGCAAGGGGTTTTTCGCTGAAAAAAATAACAATGCTCCAACACTTTAAATCTAGAAGGACAAAACCCATGCTATATTACATGTTAATACATATTTATATAATTTATAAAGCAATGATCAGGTTTAATAAAAATATAAAATATCCTTTCATTATTGTTGTGATTAGGTATGAAACAAATATATAAAATAATATTGAAGCATATTAAATATTAAATATTTGGTAGATGATCAAATATTAGACACATAATAATATACACCAACAATAAATTTATAATAAGCTAAATATTAATATCACACCTTACTTTTATTATACAAACAAATATATCTATACCAATCATAAATTCTACCAAGAACATGAATATATATTGAACTATGTCTCAAGAACAACCCACCTATCATCTATTTCAAAAAGTCGTAATATAACCATACCTATGTTATGGGAAACAAGGAAAATAACATCAATGGGATCCTCTGCCCAAATATTAAGGAGACCCACACCAAACCTTCTATTTCCATACTCCATAAGGTCATAATAACCCTATATAAAACCAAGACTACTACATCTATGATATAGGTAAGTGACCATAGCTGCATTGGCAAAATTTTACAAGGAGTTGAAATTTTACATGCTGAGCAACACTACGTATGTTGTGTCTAAGGAGAATCCATTGTGATACATGATGAGTCGTACTTATCATAGTAGTTGCACGGCAAAATGGATCATGTTGTTGATGGAATTTGACATAGAGTTTATTGGACAAAAATCCATCAAAAGACAAGTCATAGCCGATCAACTAGCAGAGGCTCCTCTTGAAGACGATCAGCCTCTAGTCATAGAACTACCCGAAGATGGGGTATTCCATGTCTCAGAATCGCCAGATTCTAATGAGCCTGAGTCACAGGTTGACATAACCCTATTTTTGATGGTTTTAAATGTGAGCAAGGTGGTGGCACGGGAATAGTATTCTTCACACCACAAGGTGCTCTAGTGCCCCTGTCATTTAAATTAAATTTCCCATGCACCAACAATAATGCAGAGTATGAAGCCTTGCTCATAGGTCTTCAGACAACAATCGCCATGAACATCAAATGACTAAACATCTTTGGTGATTCGTTGTTAATTGTCAATCAAGTCAAAGGGGTATTCCAATGCAAATGCCTAGTTCTACAGGCTTATAAAGCCCTTGTGGACAAATACTTGGCAAAACTTGAGTGGTATGACATCGAGGCACTCCCTCGGTCATCAAATCATTTTGCGGACACAATGTCCTCCTTGGGGTCACTAATTCCACAAGAACTTTTTGGTGATATGACAACCATTCAAGTCAAAACCCTATCGCAATCCATGATGGAGCGTGCAAGCTCTGACTTGACGCTAGGAATCCACATGATCTAGATTGAACCATCCTCGGATAAGTTCTCTCGAATCCATGATCATATGAAACATGCCAATTGGGGGTCCTTGTTCTCCCCTACTCCCATTAATAGCAACACAATGCTATTCTTACAAGTTCTATCCCACTCAGCATTTTCTAGGGATGAACTTCAAGAGGGATTGGATGTTCATATCGTCGAGGTTTTTGATCAACAGGACCGGTATTTACCCATTAGAGACTACCTCAAGTTAGGTAATCTCCCGCTTAGATTGATGCATGCCACAAAACGAGCATTAAAGTAGAAAGTGGCTAAGTATGTCTTGATAGGAGGCATTTTGTACCGTCGCAGCTATGAAGGAATCCTCCTTCGTTGCTTGGACCAGCAAGAGTCCACTTGGGTAGTCGCCCAAGCGCACGATGGTACATGTGGTGGCCACTTCAGTGGTATGGCCATCGCAAAGCACATTCTTTGCATGGGCTATTATTGGCCATCTCTAGAGCGAGATTGTTGCACATATGTTAGGAAGTGTGTGAAGTGTCAATGCCATGCAAATTTGATGCATGTACCTTCCCAGGCCTTGCAGATAGTCCAATTTGCTTGGCCATTTTCATAGTGGGGCTTCAATATAATTGGAAAGATCTCCCCTACATCGTCATGCCATCACATGTTTATCATAACGGCCATAGAATATTTTACCAAGTGAGTGGAAGCAGTTCCGCTTACCTCTACGATAGGACCCTGCATTGTGGAGTTCATTTTGCATAAAATCATTTGTCATTTTGGTATTCCATCCAAAATAGTCTCAGATAATGAGACACCATTCAAGAACAAAGACGTGCGTGCTTTGACCACAAAGTACAAAATTTAGCACAATTTTTTGACACCCTATTATCCATAGGCGAATGGGAAAGCAGAGGCGTCAAACAAAATGCTAGTTGCCATCCTTTAAAAGACGATCGTAGATAGTCATAAGGATTGGCACATCCAAATCCTACTTGCCCTGTGGGCTTATCGCACTAGCATTCGGATGCCCACTGGGGCCACTCCATTTTTGCTCGTGTATGGCTCAGAGGCAGTCATGCCTCTCGAGTTGGAAATTCCTTCCCTGTGCATATCAATGCAAGAGTTCATCGATGATGACGCTACATGGTAGGCCCGGTTAGACCAGCTTACATTGCTTGACAAACAAGCAACATAAGAAAGCTTACAACATGAAAGTTCACCTGAGGGACTTTCAGGTTGGTGATTTGGTTTTGAAGGAAAACCAGTAGAACTCTAGTTTGCCGTCCCACCTAAAGAACAAATTCATGGCAAATTGGTTAGGTCCATATGTCATTGATAGCAAAATAGGACCCAAGACATACCGGCTAGCTTCTCTTGACGAAATCAAGGAAACAAAACCCTTGAACATCAGTCATTTGTGACCATTCCATATCTAAGAGAGACATATCCCAAAATGCTCCAAGGATTCATATAATCGCTTGGTCAATCCCAAAATGCTCCAAGAATTTCTATAATCACTTGGTCAATCCCAAAATGCTCCAAAGATTCCTATAATCGTTTAGTCAATCCCAAAATGCTTCAAGGATTCCTATAATCACTTGGTCAACCCCAAAATGCTCCAAGGACTCCTACAATCGCTTGGTCAATCCAAAAATGCTCCAAGGATTCCCACAATCGCTTGGTCAAAAATAAGAAAATCCAAAATCCAAAAATCATCAAAAACAACAAAAAAAAAATTGCATCTCATTTCCAAGCATGCTCAAATTCATCAATAATCTCACATCTCATTTTCATATTCTCAAAAATCAATCCATCAAAAATACAAAAATATATAGCTGCATTAAGCATCGCATCCATACATTGCATATTTGTGGTCGTACAGGTCAAAGGCACCATAGACTGTAATTACTAAAAGCATGAGATTCCGGAAGAAAGAAATACTAAGATGCAATGAAAACAAAACTAACTCGATGCATGAAATAGGAAGAACGTAATCAAATCGAGACAAAATATAAAGAGAAAGCAGGAGCACAACCCTTTTATATTAATTCCAAACTCGGTTACAATACATCTCCTCCATTTTCAGGGGCTAGGAGTGTTATCATGTCTTTGTTACAATCGTGATTAGTGATCCCTCTTCCGCATGCCCACATTTAAAATGGGCGGGCCAGAGTGTTGCCGCCGCTTACGATACTGAATCCTTGCTTGCTGTTTCTCCTGTGATCAAAGAAACACAGAGACGTTAGTAACACCTGCAACACAAGGACAAAATGTTTGACTTTAGAAATTAATAAGAACTATGTGCAAAAGATTGATTAAATACGTGCAACCCTGATAAAGACCCGAAAACATCACCAAAACATTGTTGCCAGTAAAAAAATCGATGAAACTGATCGCTGTTACCTGCAAGTTAGTGAAGAACCAACAACGTAGAACATAGAACGTAATGCAAGATGTCTTCGATAAATATCTTCTGAAATCTAAACTAGACGTAAAGCGTAATGCAGTATATATATATTCGAACAGAAAGCATAATCTATTTAAACACTGTTAACTATAGGATATATTCGAAAATAGCATAAATTAAATTGAAACTAAGAACGTGTGTGGGGTGCCCAAGCGGGCCGCCCCCGTTAAAACTTGATTTTGACGCCAATCCACTAAGGAAGGGCCCAAAATCTCTCAGGTTGTGATGTCGTCGAATTGATGGGTTGCTGTGATCCACTGTCGGGTTTAGGTCCAGATCCATGCTTCTAGCAGCCACCAATAACCTCCCTGCGAAAGAGATTACGGGTGTAGAAGAATGAATCTCAAAAGATGCAATCGGGTGTTTGATTTTGGCAGCACTTCGTTGCTCAAAATGTCTGTCAACTTCTTCTTTTTTGGGCAAGAAAGTTTGCCATTTTATAGACCCATGGGGTATCTTTGGAGGGGGCACGCAGGGATGCCACGTGGCAGCCATGCCTTCCCAAAAGGGAGGAGACTTCTCTTTGACTTGGGCTTACATGACTACCCTTGTGACAGTCCGCTAACTGCCAATCTGCCCACCTACGTGCGCATGCACAATAGGCGACAATAACTGACTGTCATCAGCTACCACTTGTTGAATGTCTGCTTTGATGGATTTAATGGCACTTTTGAATGCTTTAATGTCTGCCTTTGATTGGTTGAATTTTGCCTCTGATTGGTTAAGGTCCGCCTCTGATTGGTTAAATGTCTGCCTTTGAATGCTTGAATTTTTGTCCAGGCACAAATGCCGAAGTGTCACGATATCGCAACGTCGTGATATCACGACACTTCGACCAAGGCCTTTCTTTGGGTGCCGAAGTGTCGCGATATCGTGACGTCGCGATATCGCGACACTTCGGCCAAGGCTTTGCCTTGGGCACCGAAGTGTCGCGATATCGTGATGTCGCGATATCGTGACACTTTGACCAAGGCTTTGCCTTGGGCATCAAAGTGTCGTGATATCGCGACACTTCGGCCAAGGCTTTGCTTTGGACGCCGAAGTGTCGCAATATCATGACACTTCGGCCAAGGCTTTGCCTTGGGTGCCGAAGTGTCATGATATCGCGACGTCGCGATGCTTCGACGACGTCGCGATATCGCGACGCTTCGGCCAAGGCTTTGCCTTGGGCGCCGAAGTGTCGTGATATCATGACGTCGCGATATCATGATGCTTCGGCCAAGGCTTTGCCTTGGGCACCAAAGTGTCACGATATCGTGACACTTCGACCAAGGCTTTGCCTTGGGCGCCGAAGTGTCGCGATATCACGACACTTCGGCCAAGGCCTTCTTTTGATTAAGGCTTGCTCTTGCTTAAGGTTTGCTCTTGCTTAAGGCTTGTTTTTGCTTAAGGTTTGCTCTTGCTTAAGGTTTGCTCTTGCTTAAGGCTTGTTAAAATGACTAGCTTTTCTTTGTTTACTTTTTGACCTTCTAAACTACTGTGTAAGTGGCTAGGACCACTGTTTGACCTTTGAGGGCTGCCCTAAAAGCTGTGTATGTCAATGCGATCAGTGTTTGTAGTCACATAATTGGATTGGTGTTGTTTTGGTGTCTACAGATGCCCATTTTTGGGAAGCACTGTGGGTGACACAGTTCTGAGCAAAAATAGATAACCAAAGAACTAATGATTAGGGTTTCTTGGTAACCTAACCAACTTTTGATGCCCCAAGTATGGAAATGGCATGCATTCTTGAATCCTTGCTTCTAACGAGCTAAGGAATTTGATTTCAAGTGTTAACCTATTTTGGTGAGGTGTGACTTGAGCTTGGACATTGATCAGTCATGATTAGGCAAAGGGCATAACCTTTTGTCCATAGGGGAACCTTGTGTTCATGCTTTGAGAATGCCAAGTGTTTGATCAATTTGATGATTGCTTGTTTACTGCCCCAAGCAGGAGCATAATTATCTTTGTCAATGATTCTTTGAATGCATGTCATTGCCTTGATTGGGTGTGTGCTTGTTGATTGGTGACTAAGTGTGACTACCCCCTCAAGCGATGAATCGATGAGGGAATGACCTTCATGAGAAAAGCGATGAGTCGCTTGACCCAAGATGACTTAGGTTAGGGTGCCTTCAGATGTTTGTCCATTGAAAGCTTAAGCAAGTTCTCGACATTTGGACCTATTTTTGGTGGGTGTTAACCCTTTTGGTGATGCCATAATGGGGTGAAATCATCAAAAACCCATCTTCCCGTGGAGCGGTCCGGCTATGGTAGCCTTCTTGGGGAAGTAGGAGAGTGACAATTTGAATCTCGACATCGATTTTCTATGCCAAGAGGTTAAGTGCAAGAGCACTTGTGTCCGGCAATGCTTATTGCTATGTTTTTGTGTTGCTTTTTTGTGATGTTTTTTTTGTTTTGATTTTCTTGCTTTGTGTATATGTCATGATTTTATGTTATGCATAATGATTGATGTTGATGGATGCATGCTACTTTATATTGATGTATGCATATGGTATGATAAATGCGATTGTTGTATGTTGATTTATTTTGATGGATGCATATGTTATGATGAATGCAAATGTTTTTGATTTATATGTGATATGCAAAAATGAAATGGATGAATAGAATTTGTGATGTTTGGCTATGGCACCATAGACTGTTTAGAACTCTGTTATTTTGTCTTTAGGCGATTGTTGTGATGCATGACTTTGTATGTATACATGTAGTTTTTCTCTTTTTGTATTTTTTGATGGTATTGTAAGGATGAAAAGTAGCGTAGTTGGTTTAGAAATGTAGCTAAGGTTTTCTAAGACTCAGATGGTTTTAACTCACTAGCCATGATTGTACTTTATCTTACAAGACTTTTGAACAAGGTATGAATTGGAATTGTTTTTGACCAAGCTATTTCACATCCCTATGTGTGTAATTGAGTTCATTTATGTGGTATTTGTTAGGATACCGCCAGTGCCAGATAGGCTTTCAACCGAACTTGTACTGAGGATCACCTAATTAGCTCCACTAACTCCTTTGTTGTATTTAGTTAGATTAATCTACGGTGTTATCCAGGATACCATAAGCTAGCTCATCCTTATGCAAACATTGGTCTGCACATACGCAAAGCAAATGTGATAGACATATCGTCATGCGGGTAGGATACCACCATTGCTAGATAGGCTATCAACCAAACCTGTAATGAGGATCACCTAGATGGTTTTCGAATGCTGAGAATTCCAGGGATTCAAGTTCAGGATATTTGTTGGCTGAATGATTTAGAAAGTTGCTCGTCTATATAGTGATGAAGATCACTATTTATTTTCTTATTAATTCTTTTTGAGCAAGGATTTTGAATAGTAGTGATAACCACTGTTATTTGATTTTGTATTTTGAGTATTGTGATATTGGGCTGGTGAGTGGCCTTGATCCTTGTGGCCTTGGGGATGACTACTCATCCTTTTCAAGGACATGTAGTATGAATCCTTACAACGTTGGGAACCAAGGGGGTGATGGAGATTATGGAGTAAGGGCATTGATCTTTTAGGCCTTGGGGATGACTACCCATCCTGGTTAGGGGCGGATAGTACGAATCCTTACAACTTGGAGACCAAAGGTGAATAGAAAGTGTTAAGATGATGATTTGTTGGAATTTTGTTTATGAATGGCGTTGATCCCTTTTAGGTCTTGGGGATGACTACCCATCCTTGGCAGGGATGTGTAGTACAAATCCTTACAACTTTGGGAACCAACTATGATTTGGATTTTGCAGTGGTGAAAACCATTGTATATGGAGGTGAATGGATAGGAAAGAGCTTGTCCTTTTGTCAATTCTCAGCATTCTAGAACCATTCGCACGGGGGGATGGGCAAGATAACCGTTTCGCTTATGGTGACCTGGATTACTATGCAGGTTTCATATTTCGTTCACACAACTTGGGAATTTTTATGTGTTTTAATTTGTGTTGGGATGTTATGTAACAAGGTGTATTTCAAGTGTAACTCTACCTTCATAAAATTTGTCTGACTCGGTACATGATGTAGCTAAAAAGAAAAATGATGACTGAATTACGAAAACTCTTGATACATTAAAAGACCACTGACTCTAGTGTGGTAAAAAGCAATGCATGGTGTTTTTGTTGTATTTGTAAAATGGAACAGTGTGGAACAAGATGGACTAGCAGAGCAATTATAGCCTATGGTGCCTTTGACCCGTACGACCACAAATATGCAATGTATAGATGCAATGCTTTAATGCAGCTATGTATTTTTTTGTATTTTTGATGGATTGATTTTTTTTTAATATGAAGATGAAGTGCGAGAAGAGATCTCTATTGATGAATTTGAGTATGCCTAGAAATGAGATGCAAATTTTTGTTGTTTTTGATGATTTTTGTTGTTTTTAAATTTTCTTGATTTTTGACCAAGCGATTGTGGAAATCCTTGGAGCATTTTTGGGATTGACCAAGCGATTTTAGGGATCCTTGGAGCATTTTTGGGGATTTGACCAAGCGATTTTGAATCCTTGGAGCATTTTTGGGATTTGACCAAGTGATTTTGAATCCTTGGAGCATTTTTGGGATTTGACCAAGTGATTTTGATAATCCTTGGAGCATTTTTGGGATTGACCAAGCGATTATAGAATCCTTGGAGAATTTTTGGGATTTGACCAAGCGATTATGATAATCCTTGGAGCATTTTTGGGATTTGACCAAGCGATTATGATAATCCTTGGAGCATTTTTGGGATTTGACCAAGCGATTATGATAATCCTTGGAGCATTTTTGGGATTTGACCAAGCGATTATGATAATCCTTGGAGCATTTTTGGGATTTGACCAAGTGATTATGATAATCCTTGGAGCATTTTTGGGATTTGACCAAGCGATTATGATAATCCTTGGAGCATTTTTGGGATATGGCTCCTTAGATATGAAATGGTCGCAAATGACTGATATTCAAGGGTTCTGTTTCCTTGATACCGTCAAGAGAAGCTAGCCGATACGTCTCGGCTCCTATTTTGCTATCAATGACATATGGACCTAACCAATTTGCCAAAAAATTGTCCCTTAGGTGGGATGACAAACTAGAATTCTATTGGTTTTCCTTCAAAACCAAGTCACCAACCCAATAGTCTCTCAGGTGAACTTTCATGTTGTAAGCTTTCTTAAGTCGCTCTTGATAAATACGTAAATGCTCGAGAGCATTAACGCGTCATTATTCAAGCAACGTAAGCTGGTCTAACCGAGCCTACCGCGTAGAGTCAGCATCGATGAACTCCTGCATTGATATGCGCAGGGAAGGAATCTCCAACTCTAGAGGCATGACTACCTCGGAGCCATACACGAGTGAAAATAGAGTGGCCCTAGTGGGTGTCCGAATGCTAGTGCAATAGGCCCATAGGGAAAGTGGGATTTGAATGTGCCAATCCTTATGATTGTCTGCAATGATCTTTTTAAGGATGGCAACTAGCATTTTGTTTGACACTTCTACTTGCCCATTCGCCTACAGATAATAGGGTGTCGAAAAGCTGTGCTGAATCTTGTACTTTGTGGTCAAAGCACGCACTTCTTTGTTCTTGAAAGGCATCCCATTATCTGAGACTATTTTTGATGGAATACCAAAATGACATATGATGTTATGCAAAATGAACTCCACGATGCGGGGTCCTGTCATAGAGGTAAGCGAAATTGCTTCCACCCACTTGGTAAAATACTCTATGGCCGTTATGATAAATGTGTGATGGCCCGACGACACAGGGGAGATCTTTCCAATTAGATCGAAGCCCCATCGCGAGAACGGCCAGCGGACTAGGCATGCTCGCAAGGCCTGAGAAGGTATGTGCATCAGATTGGCATGATGTTGACACTTCATGCACTTCTTGACATATGCGCAACAATCTCGCTCTAAATATGGCCAATAATAGCCCATGTGAAGAATGCACTTTGCAATGGCCATACCACTGAAGTGGCCACCACATGTACCATCGTGTGCTTGGGCGACTACCCAAGTGGACTCTTGCTGGTCCAAGCAACGAAGGAGGATTCCTTCATAGTTGTGACAATACAAAATGTCTCCTATCAAGACATACTTAGTCGCTTTCTGCTTGAATGCTTGTTTTGCGGCATGAGTCAATCCAAGTGGGAGATTACCTAACTTGAGGTAGTCTCTAATGGGTAAATACCAGTCCTATTGATCAGAAACCTCGAGAGTATGAATAGCCAATCCCTCTTGAAGTTCATCCCTAGAAAATGCTAAATGGGATAGAACCTATAAGAATAGCGTTGTGTTGCTATTAATGGGAGTAGGGGAGAACAAGGACCCCCAGTTGGTGCATTTCAGATGATCTCGGATTCGAAAGAACTTATCCGAGGATGGTTCAATCTAGATCATGTGGATTCCTGGCATCAAGTCTGAGCTTGCATGCTCCATCGTGGATTGCGATAAGGTTTTGAATTGAATGGTTGCCATATCATTGGAAATGTCTTGCGAATTAGTGACCCCAAGGAGGACATTGTGTTCGCAAAACTATTTGATGATCGAGGGAGTGCCTCGATGTCAAACCACTCAAGTTTTGCTAGGAATTTGTCCACAAGGGCTTTATAAGCCTGTAGGACTAGGAATTTTCATTGATATACCCCTTTGACTTGATTGACTATTAACACCGAATCACCAAAGATATTCAATCATTTGATGTTCATGGCGATTGTTGTCTAAAGACCTAGGAGCAAGGCTTCATACTCTGCATTATTGTTGGTGCATGGGAAGTTTAATTTAAATGATAGGGGCATTGGAGCACCCTGCGGTGTGAAGAATACAATTCCCATGCCACCACCTTGCTCACATTTAGAACCATCAAAGAATAGGGTTATGTCGGCCTGTGACTCAGGCTCATCAAAATTTGGTGATTCTAAGACATGGAAGACCCCATCATCGGGTAGTTCTATGACTAGAGGCTGATCGGCTATGACTTGTCCTTTGATAGATTTTTGTCCAATAAACTCTATGTCAAATTCCGTCAACAACATGATCCATTTTGCCGTGTGACTACTATGATAAGTACGACTCATCATGTATCGCAATGGATTCTCTTTAGACACAACATACGTAGTGTTGCTCAGCATGTAGTGGCGTAGCTTTTTGGTAGCAAACACCACTGCCAAGCAGAGTTTCTCAATGTATGCATAGTTAAGTTCATAACCCGACCGAGGTGCGGCTAAGATAGTAAGTAGCCTATTCCTTGTGAAGTTCATTCTTCTGGGCTAACATGGCACCCAGTGCCACCTCAGTAGCTGAGATGTATAAATAGAATGACACTCCTGGTCTAGGTGGTGCCAATACTGGCGACAAAGCCAAGTATTGTTTGATTTCGTCAAAGGCTGGCTGGTACTCGTCATCCCAATGAAATGTAACCCCATTGTGCAATAATTTGTTCATGGGTTGGCACTTGTCAGATAATTGTGCTATGAAGTGTTTGATCGATGCGACCTTTCCCTGCAGACTTCTGATTTGCTTGATTGTAGTTGGGGGAACCATTTCAAGGATTGCCTTGACCTTCTTTGGGTCCACCTTGATTCCTCACTTTGAGACTATGAAACCCAAGAGTTTTCTAGATGTGACACCAAATACGCACTTCTTGGGGTTTAGTCTAACTTTATGCTCCATGAGGTGATCGAGGATTTTACTTAAGTCATCGATATGATTTGAGCGCAAAAGAGACTTGGCTAACAAATCATCCATGTAATCTTCCAAATTTTTGTGCATGTAATCGTGGAAGATATATGTCATGGCACGTTGGTAGGTAGCGCCAACATTTTTAAGGCCAAAAGGCATGACCTTATAACAAAATGTCCCCCAAGGCATTGTGAACACCATTTTTAGTTGGTCTTTAGGATTGATACGAATCTGATTGTATCCTGAGAAACCATCCATGAGGGAGAGCATTTCATTACCTGCTGTAGCATCTACCAACGTGTCAATGCTTGGCAATGGGAAATCATCCTTAGGACTCGCTTTGTTTAGATATCGAAAATCGATGCATATGCAAATTTTCTCGTTGGGCTTCTGGACGAGAACCATGTTGGACAGCCATGGTGGATAATCCACGTAGATGACAAACTATGCATCCAATAGCTTTTGCAATTCATCTTTGACCATCAAGGCCACTGTTGGGTGCATCTTATGTAGTTTTTGCTTTACAGGCTTGATTATCAGATCAACCGTTAAATTATGCGTGACTAGCTGTGGGTCTAGTCCTGACATATCCTTGTACAACCATGAAAAAACCTCCTTCTTCTCTTTGAGAAGGGCAATGTAGTCAGCTTGCTCTTCGAGGGAAAGACTTACCCCCAGCTTGAGAATCTATGGATTCCTTGGATTTGTGCCGATATCTACATCAGTCGTCTCCTCGACTGACATGTGGGATCCGTCCTCCAACTGATGTGGAGTCGGGATCAAATGGATATCATTAGCTGAGTTTAGATCTATGTTTGGAACCTCGGGTCCCTCTTCAGCTTGAAAAATATCCTGAGTTGTCCTTGGGGTAAAATGAGGCATTTCATCGAAAGTCCAATACTCTGATGGTGATAAAGGTGAATTGATGCAATCCCAGTCAATGGCATCTATGTCTAGATGCAATGACCATGCTGGATTGGCTGGATTGCGGATGGGTGCGATCAAATCAATGGAGATCATGTGGATGGAATGAATTTGGTCTCCATTACCACGGGTATGATAACTTGAATCTTCTAGATGCTCCTTATACTCTGGATCTAGCTCTAGGGGAACGGGCACGAACGGATCAGCCCTATGTGTGAATAGGAGGACAGGGTCTTCCCTCGGCACTGATGTCATGATAGGGTCTTAGGGTGGACAGTGCTCATCGTGAATTTGGAGCCATGGATCGAACACTTGGTCCCACCCCACTGGGTCTACCCACCATTCATGCCCTAACCTTATGCCCATTTGTCCCATCAGATCTTCATGAGTTAAAGGGCAATTATGCCATCGCGCATGATTGAGATAGATCATCTCAGTATCATCTTCTGAATCACTTTCAAAAATCCAAAAATGTTCCTTATCTTCAGCAATTATTTACAACGTTGAGGGTTCTCCTTGTTCCAGCAAATTGATCTAGTCCCATTGCGGTTGTTCCACTCTTGGTGGAGGGACCTGATTCTCTTGAAACTGTATTGACTCAACTGGAACCTCTAAGGGGAACAACTTCAAAAAGATGTCCGGACATCGTTTATGTTCTCTTTGGGGATTAGTGTCCGAGCTTTCACTTCTCTATAGCAAAGGAGAGGGATTATTGATGTTGCCAAGGGTGTTTGTTGACCATGGGAGGTAATCTCCCAATGTATATTTTGTATTTGGGTTGGCATAAATATCTGGTGCCAATCCTCCCTTGTTGCCTATTTCTAGGCCTTGCATATTTTCTACCAATATGTCTAAGGGCAGGGGGTAATTGAACCCTACTCCCGACTTATCATATGGCATCTGATATCTTGGTTAGCAAAGGACACACATCCCTTGCTCATATCTACCTATCCCATATCCATGCCAATTGCATTGGCCAAGATATCTTAGGGCAAAGTCCGGGTTTGACAAATAGTTGATATTTTTAGCAAAAGGCTCTTTGTCTTCGTCCTTTTGCTTGCATGGTTCAAGGCCCCCATACATAAAATTTATCTGGTTTGTTGGGTAACCTAGAGGAACAACTGTTCCTATGGAAAGGTGAGGTCTCCCCATATACTGTACTGACTCTAATGCGGGTGTTGCCACAACATTTTGCACTATATACTCCCCCAGGCCTGTACTGGCCATTTCAACAGTGATTGTTGATGCTTGGGAGGGAGGGAACAGGAGTCCTTCTTAAGTCCATTCCATGTTTGGTGGGTTAGGAGTCTCAGCTTCCGTTGTGCTAGGTATTTCCTCTATTGATACCATTGATATTGTTGGCAACCCCTCTTCTAGGGGCTGAGCCTCTTCCATGATCTGTTTTCCCTTGTCCTTATGTTTAGCCATGATAGGTGGCATTGGTAGTGAAGGAGAAGATGATGAAGACTCACCTGGCTGGGATTTTGCTATTTTGGTCACCAGTGGTGCCTGCGGTATTGGACCCTGTTTAGATGGATTTAACTGGAAATACAAATGCGTTGAAGCGAGGGTCGATTGAGGCATTAATTACATCACATTGCAATACTTGGAGGGTTCTAATTCCATCGGGACTACATGTATTTCTCCTTCAAATGCATACTTTAAGCATTGGTGAGCGATCGAAGGGACACACTTCATGTCCCTGATCCATGGCTGCCCTAGCAGTATGTTATAATCCATCTCGCCTTCCAAAACATGGCACAATGTTGGTATTGTCTTTTGTCCTACCTGGATAGGTAGAACAACTGTGCCGACTGTCGAGCATATTGCATCGTTGAAAGCTCACAGTGTGTATGTGGAGGCTGTGATATGAGAGGTTGGTAGCTTCAAATGTTTTAAGGCTACAATGGTAATGATGTTATTGGACGAGCCAGTATCTACCAACACTCTCTTGTACGGGATCCCGTTGACCCGTGCAATAACGTGCAGGGGTGGATCTACCATGTCATTCGATATTGTTTTGACTTCATCCTATCTGAAGGTAATGACCGGCTCCATACATTGTTTCACATGTCCCACGAAGTTGTTGAAAGAATTTGCTTTGTGAGGCTGTAATTCGATGGCTTTTAAAATTTCCATAAGAGCTTCCCTATGAGGTGTTGACTGTTGAATAAGCTCATAAATGGAAAGCCTAGCTGATGTGGTCCATAAAATCTATGTGAGTTTGGTCCATATCGTGACCTCGGGTCTAGGTAGAGGCAACTGCACAGGGCATTGTTGAGGCTGCGACATTGTTGGAACTTCCCTTTAGCTACCTTGAGGGCAACTACTGGGTACTTTTTGTTCCTGGTCACTATGCTGATCATTCCCACAAATCCTTGCATAGGAATATTATGTCGCACCTCATTAACATAGAGAGGTTTTGCCTGTGCCTCGTGGGCAGGAAAAGGGTCCTTGAATACCCCCATTTGTTGATTATTTGGTGCTATGGGGTTGTCCACGACCAATGTTTTATTGTCAATCAAATCTTGGATTAATCCTTTGAATTTCTAGCATCCATTCAAGTCATGTCCCCTTCGCCTATGGAATCTACAATATAATTCCTCTCTGTATCCCTTAGGCTTGGGAGCGTTACGATATACAGTTTGGATTTCTGGAAGGGTGACTAAATTTGCCATTGACAAGCGATCAAATAGGGAGTCCCTGGACTCCGCATAAGGGGTGAATTATTGCCTAGGGCGACGCTGCTGATTCTGCTCCTATTTTTTATTATCTTTTTCATAACTAGGAGGCACTGCCTGGTAATTAGCATTTTGGGGCTGTATTTCTTGCACAGGCTTGGGGACATTTATCGCAACTTGATTAACTATAGCGTTTTGTGATTGCATAGTCCCGGTCTTAGTGGTTTTGTTCCACTCTTTTTTTTTAGGCTTGGTGATTACGCCCTCACCTATTTTAATCTCTTCTATAACTCTAGCTTGCGCAAAAGCTTCTAAGTTGGAGTATTGCTGTAGCAGAAATAGCCCGGAGATTGATTTTAAGCAACTCTGTGCAAACATTTGTGTGAGATCAGACATCGAGGGAAGGTAGGGTAGCTTAGAAGGCAAAGCCCTCCATCGATTCTCGTATGCTACCATTTTTTCTTCCTCATATTGCCTGAGGCTGGCCAGATCACTTAGTGATGCCTTCTTCTTTGTGTTGAAAGCAAAGCGTTCAAGAAATGCATCTACTAATTGATCTAGGTTGTTTATGTTGTGTTTTGGTAACTGTGTGAACCAATCCGAGGTAGGGCCTGTGAATGTGGTTATGAATGTCCTAATCAACAATGCATCATTATCTTGGATGCCGAAGCATTGGCTTAAGAATATTGTGACATGTTCTTGTGCGTCCTCTTCACCTTTAAAGACTGCCAATTGAGGCAACTTGAAATGTTCAGGGTAAAGAGGTGTGGGCACTGAAGGATGCACTGGATGACTACGGAGTTGACATAACATGGGCTTTTGATGCCTAAAATCTTTTGTCTCCACAGATTTCAAATGCTCTAATAGCACTTTGTATGCATCGAAAGATTTTATTTCTTCCTCTTTTGTTTTCTCTCGTTGTGAGTTATGGGAGACTGGAGGCCTATGGGGGGGTGGCCGAATGGCAGCCCTCCCGCCTTGAAGGGGCATTTTGGCCCATTCTATTTCTGGTTCATACTCCTCACAAACTTATTGAGGAGTCTCTGGGTGAGACCTATGACCTTGATTGAGTCCCTGCTGAGGGTAACCATCATTTTTTTGGGGAGTGGACTCCCTCTCGGGTCTATAAGGTCTCGGAGGCAAAGCTTGAAGAGGTTGCGGAGACCTGTCCTATGTTGGATGTGTCTCATTCTTTGCCAAAAAATAATTGTACAACAGGCACTACAGTGCAAAAGACGATGGGTAGGGGGGGTCTGGGGGTGTCGGAGGCACCCAAGGACCCCCAGCTATGGTAAAGGTGATTACATAATAGGTGATGGCTCGGGGTGCGTAGGGGGATGCCCTCAGATACGGTGAAAGTGATAGAAGCCGGCGAAGCCGATGTCGTTATAAAGCCGACGAAGCCGGCTTCAATTTTTTCACCTACTTTTATTGCTACTTTTCACCTACTTTTATCACTACTTATGGAGTGACCCCTAGGATTCCCATGGTTGGTGGGTGGTTAGTGGGTGTCGGTGGTTTAGCCCATGGTGTTGTATCCACGGTACCCTAATACCACTTGGTGGTTTAGGGTTGTATGAGTTTCCTTATATAATTATTGTAATGTCCCGTTTAAGGAACAAGGAGAGAGAATAATATATCAAGGATAATAGACTCTTGTTTGCTAGACTAACCCAAATTGGGTGAACCAGGGTAAATCTTGTGTGTTATATGTGCATTGAATGGTGTCATTATTTCCTTAGTTATTATTTCTGCATTTTTTCTAGAATATGTTTCTATAAATTCTCTTCATTTTGGTATCAGAGCCAAGTCATTAGCCATAGGGGGATGCCTTTATTGCTAGGGTTTAAATCCATTTGAAGAAGATCTAGGGTTTATAGGAGTGAGAGGAAACCTATTATGGAGTGGGAGTTACGCAGAAGGAGTTTGAAGGAAAAATGTTAGGAAATCATTCAAGGATAGAGATCAAGAAATTTGATGGCAAAAGTTTTGAGCTATGGAAGTTAAAGATGGAAGATATGCTCGTGGACAGAGATTAGTGGGTTGCTATTTCAGAAACAACAAAACCTACGGGTACTTTTGATGAATATTGAGATAAGATGAATTGAAAAGCAAGGAGTCTGATTCGACTTTGTCTTGCAGATTCGGTGCTCATCAATGTTTCGGGAGAAGCTACAACAAAGGATCTCTAGGAGAGGTTAGGGGCTTTGTATCAATCGAAGTCCCTAGTGAACAAATTATTGCTCAAAAAGAAACTGTACAATCTTAGGATGCATGATGGGGATTCGGTTGCAGATCATCTGAATGCATTCAATATAGTGGTAAGTCAACTAACATCTGTAGAAATTAAGTTGAGTGAGGAAGATAAATGCATTACTTTGTTATGCTCTTTACCAGATTCATGGGATAACTTAGTAGTAGCAATTGGTAGTACAACTTCATCCACATTGAAGTTTGAAGATATAGTGGCATCTCTATTATCTGAGGATATGAGGAGAAAAGCCATGGAGGGCACATCTAAGGAAGCACTAACAGTGAGAGGGCGTGCCAAGGAGAAGGACAAATCTAGATATGGTGATAGGTCTAAGTCTAAAGGTAGATCCAAGTCTCGGGGGAAGTTTGAGAGAAAATGCTGGAATTGTGGCAAGCTTGGTCATATGAAGAAGGATTGCAGATCAAAGAAAGCTGAGTCTGGAAAAAAATTTTGATGAATCGACTTCCATAGAGATGAATAAATCCATTTATGAAGCAGGGGATGTATATCTGGCATCCTACTCATCATGCTCCACATGATCAGATAAAAATGATTGGTTGATTGATACTGGTGCCTCTTTTCATATGACTCCTCATAGAGGGTGGTTCAGTGAATATGAAAGATATGATGGAGGGGAGGTACTATTGGGAGATGATTCACCACTTAGAATCATGGGTCGTGGAAGAGTGAAAATTTTTCTACAAGATGGTAGGGTTAAGACCCTACCAGGTGTGATGCATATTTCAGGACTTGCTAGAAATTTGATTTCGGTAAGCAAAATGGCCGATGCAACAGTGAATGTCAATTTTGGCAAGGATTCATGCAAAATGGTTCGTGGATCAATGGTGTTGGCAAGGGGAGTTCGGATTGGAACATTGTATAAGCTATTGGGAAGCACTATGACAAATGAGTGCAATAGCTCAACTAATCCTGAGGCTGATTCTGATAAAAGCTCAACACTCTGGCATCAAAGGATGGGACATATTGGAGAAAATGGATTGCGTACCCTGTACACAAAAGGTATGGTTCATGGTATCCCTCATTACTCAATGTCTTCCAAGTTCTGTGAACATTGTATTTATGGTAAACAGAATCGGGTTAGTTTTCCATCTGGTGCCACAAGATCTAGTGGGGTACTAGATTTGATCCACAGTGATATTTTTGGTCCTGTTCCTATGCCGTCTCTTGGAAAATCATGGTATTATGCTTCCTTTGTTGATGATTTTTCAAGATATGCATGAATTTACTTTCTTAAGAGAAAATATGAAGTGTTTGAAAAATTTAAGAAATTTAAAGCACTTGTTGAGAATCAAACTGATAAAAGGATTAAGGTGTTGAGGTCTAATAATGGAGGGGAATATTGTTCTAATATATTTGAGAAATTTTGTAAGCAATGTGGTATTGCAAGACAGAAGACTAATTCATATACACATCAACAAAATGGAGTTGCAGAGAGGTTGAACAGATCACTGATGGAGAAGGCTAGAAGTATGCTCAGTGGTGCAGGTTTGGCATAGGAATTTTGGGCAGAAGCAGTGAGTGCAGCATGCTACTTGCGAAATCGGTCACCTACATCAGCATTGCCATATCAAACTCCATTTGAAGCTCTATTTGGTAAGAAACCATCTATTTCACATCTCAGAGTTTTTGGTTATGATGCATACATGCATATTCCAAAGGAGAAAAGAAGTAAGCTAGATAATAAGGCTGTTAAATGTATCTTTATTGGTTATAAAGATGGTGTTAAAGGATATAATATTTGGAATCCAAAAACTAAAAGTACAGTGTATAGTAGAGATGTGGTGTTTAGGGAGATGATCAGTGATTCCAGGAAGGTAGTTACAGAAGAGGAACCTAGAACGGTCCAATTTGATCTCATGGAAAACTATCAGACAGTAGAGGATCTGGAAGAGGAGCATACAGATGAGGATATGGAAGAGGAGCATACAGGTGAGGATCTGGAAGAGGATGAAGAAGAGGTTCATACACCTGTGGTAAGGAGATCAACACGGGAAAGGAAGCAACCTGAAAGGTACAGTCCATCTACTTTTCCTACTTCTTTTGTACTATCTGTTATTGATGAAGATCCTAGAACAGTTAGAGAAGCTATTAATTTTGGAGAGGCAAACCATTGGGAAGAGGCCATGGATGAGGAAATGATGTCCCTGAAAAAGAATAGAACATGGGATTTAGTGAAATTACCAAGTGGTAGGAAAGCAATAGGTTGCAAGTGGATCTTTAAGAAGAAGCAGAATGCTGAAGGTAAAGTTGAGAAATATAAAGCTCGCCTGGTTGCTAAAGGTTTTTCCTAGGTTGAAGGAATTGATTATGGTGAATTTTTTTCTCCCGTTGCAAAGCTAACATCAATTAGATTTATGTTAGTTGTGGCTGCTGCATTTGATCTTGAAATAGAACAGATGGATGTGAAAATTGCATTCCTTCATGGAGATTTGGAGGAAGAAATCTATATGAGGCAGCTCGAAGGTTTCACTATTGGCAGAAAGGAGGATCTGGTATGTAAGTTAAAGAAATCATTGTATGGACTGAAACAATCACCTAGAATGTGGTACCAAAAATTTGATGCTTATTTTTTAGGAATTGGTTTTGTTCGTAGCAATGCTAATCACTGTGTGTATTCAAAGAAAATTGGTAATGTAATTGTCATTATAGTTCTTTATGTTGATGACATGTTACTAATTGGAAATAGCAAGAAACTGGTCAGGGAAGTAAAGTCTCAGTTGGCATCACAGTTTGACATGAAGGAGGCCCTGCAAATTTTATATTGGGTATGCAAATAAAAAGAGATCGCTCTAACAGAAAGTTGTGGCTGGATCAGAAAAAGTATGTTGAGACAGTGTTGAAAAGGTTCAATATGCAGGATTGCAAACCGATGAAGGTACCTATTCCTTTAGGTGAAAAATTGTCTACTAAACAATGTCCAAAGACAGAAGAAGAGGTAGAGGAAATGTCACATATTCCTTATGCAAATGCTATAGGTAGTTTAATGTATGCCATGGTTTGTACTAGAGTAGACATTGCCCATGCAGTGGGAGTCTTGAGTAGATATATGTCTAAACCTGGTAAAGAGCATTGGACTGCTGTGAAAAGGGTTTTCAGATATTTGCATGGCACCTTTGATTTTATAATCTGCTATGAGGGTATAGGTAAAGAAAATAGACAACTGGATATAGAAGGGTTTGTTGATGCATATTGGGCTGGAGATCTGGATAGGAGAAGATCTACTAGTGCTTATGTATTCAATTTGTTCGGAGGGGCCATTAGTTGGATGAGCAAGAGGCGGATCGTTGTTGCTCTTTCAACTATCGAAGCTGAGTATATGGCTGCCACTTATGCAAGTAAGGAAGCTGTATGGCTGCAAAGATTATGTGCTGAAATTGGGTTCTTTCAAGGAGTTGTGAAGATAAACTGTGACAGTCAGAGTGCCATATTTTTGGCAAAGAACCCTGCTTACCATTCAAGAACGAAGCACATTGATACAAAGTTCCATTTCTACAGGGACATGCTTGAACAGAGGAAAGTGTTGCTAGAAAAGGTAGACACCAAGGAAAATGTTGCAGATGCTTTAACCAAGGCTATAAGCATTGAAAAGTTTAGATTCTGTATAATTGAAATGGGCCTGGCAAAGTATTCAACAAGTGGGAGAATGTTGTATGTGTCTCATTCTTTGTCAAAAAATAATTGTACGACAGGCACTACAGCGCAAAAGACGACGGGTAGGGGGGGTAGATTTTTTCACCTACTTTTATGCTACTTTTCACCTAGTTTTATCGCTACTTATGGAGCGACCCCCGGGATTCCCATGGTTGGTGGGTGGTTAGTGGGTGTGGGTGGTTTAGCCCATGGTGTTGTATCCACGGTACCCTAATACCACTTGGTGGTTTAGGGTTGTATGAGTTTTCATATATAATTATTGTAATGTCCCATTTAAGGAACAAGGAGAGAGAATAATATATCAAGGAGGATAGACTCTTGTTTGCTGGACTAGCCCAAATTGGGTGAACCAGGGTAAATCTTGTGTGTTATATGTGCATTGAATGGTGTCATTATTTCCTTAGTTATTATTTTGCATTATTTCTAGAATATGTTTCTGTAAATTCTCTTCATCCTGCACCAAAGGGTTGTGCCTCTCATATTGTTCTGCTTTCTGGGTGCGAGGGGTTGTCACCCTCTCAGGGAGTTTATAGCGCAACTCATCCGCTTCGCGCTGCATGCGCTCTTTATTTAGGTAGTATAAGTACTCTAACTCCTTATGACCTTGCTCAAGCTGCGTGATTCAAGCTTGGCGGGCTACATGTTTGGTGACTGTCGGGTCAACTTGGTCCGCCCTCTTTTTATTAGGAGGCTTGAAAGTTTCTCCTATGTGTTTGCCTTGATCTTGATGATTTAAAATTTCAATGGGTCACTTCCCTTTGTCGAGGTAGGCGACATTTACTTGAGATTCTGGCCTCGATGGGTGACCATGCTATCTAGCAGGTGCAGAAACACAAGGTTCCCATGCTGTATGTTGTTCCTGAGGAATGTGATGGTCTTCCTCATACTCCCTTTCATGGGTGTGAAAGGGGTGGGTGGAGTGAGCTCGCCCTGTGTAAAGAGCCCTGCACTCTGGATTTTGTCTTTCTATTCTAATGGGAGGCAAAGAAGAGGTACCATATTCACGTTGTCTCTCCTCATGGACACTATGCCTCTCTAGCACTTCATCGTGCTGTGGCCACTCAGATCTAGCCTCAAAAGGTGATTTTCTATTTACATTGAGATCTACATGTAAAGCTTCTTCCCGAAAGGGGCTGTGTTGAATAGGTATACTCCAATGAGGAGGGTCCCAATAATTCCTTTTTGATGTGGCCTGATGTGGACTCTCTTGTAGGCCAGACCGCCAAGGTGGTATGGCCAAGTCCTCAGGGCTAAAACAAAGGCGACCAACGCCCTCTCTTTTTGTACCTTCCATAGCATCCGCCCTTGATTGGGCTTGGCTACGGGTGTACACCATTGTGGTGCTTCTCTACTAGCTAAGCAAATTTTTATCTTGTTTATGATGATTTTTTTTTTGTTTACACTAAGCAGAAATGAACACACCCATACACAAACACTGATTATCTCTTTTAAGGATTAATAGTGTGTCCTAAACTGGTTTAGTGCATTTTGATGTTTTTTTTTGTTTTTGCAAGTTTTGAAGAACATTTAAATGCATAATGTTGGCTCATATGACTCCCATAAATGGTCTCCCCTTCAATATACCATTGTCGGACCGATATACCAACCTCTCTATATACCCATCCTTACGAGAGAGAAACTATAGGTACATGAGAGCAGATGGTATGTGGAACATAGGTGGTACAAAAGGGGGGATTGTCCTGTTAATGACACCTACCATAGAAGACTTATCCTCACGCGCATGGGAATCACCCCAGCGACACTCGGTCAGCTTTCGTCAGGATTTATGCTTAACAACAGTGACAATCGGGGAAATGGATGCAAATCTAAGCCAAGGTGGTGATGAACCCACCATTGGTCTTGCTCAAGGGCTGGGGTCTTACGACCAGCTCCTTGGTTTAATTTACCATGTGATGTTTGTGGGGTTCATTTTATTTAATAAAAATGAAACAAGCATAAACAACTTTCCTTAAGCAAGTAAAATCTGAAAGAAAAAAATAGAAACAAAAAATAAAAATAAAAAAAGACAGGTACAGTTTTAGAACCTTACCTCTTTTTTGCTTATATCGGCTGTCTCTGATTCAGCCCGGTACCTTTAAGCACAGAAATGTAAATTTCAATTAGTTTTTGAATCTAAAAAAAAATAGGCGATAGAGTCCCACCATGATCGCCACTGAAAGCATGAGATTTCAGAAGAAAGAAATACTAAAGTGCAATGAAAATAGAACTAACTCGATGCATGAAATAGGAAGAACGTAATCAAATCAAGACAAAATATAAAGAGAAAGCAAGAGCACAACCCTTTTATATTAATTACAAACTTGGTTACAATACATATCCTCACTTTTTAGGGGCTAGGAGTGTTATCATGTCTTGGTTACAGTCGTGATTAGTGATCCCTCTTCCGCATGCCCACATTTAAAATGGGCGGGCCAGAGTGTTGCCGCCGCTTATGATACTGAATCCTTGCTTGCTGTTTCTCCTACGATCAAAGAAACATAGAGATGTTAGTAACACCTACAACACAAGGACAAAACGTTTGACTTTAGAAATTAATAAGAACTACGTGCGAAAGATTGATTAAATACATGCAACCCTGATAAAGACCTGAAAACATCACCAAAATGTTGCTGCCAGTAAAACAATCGATGAAACTGATCGCTGTTACCTGCAAGTTAGCGAAGAACCAACAGCGTAGAACGTAGAACGTAATGCAAGATGTCTTCGATAAATATCTTTTAAAATATAAACTAGACGTAAAGCGTAATGTAGTATATATATATTCGAATAGAAAGCATAATCTATTTAAACACTGTTAACTGTAGGATATATTCAAAAATAGCATAAATTAAATTGAAACTAAGAATGTGTGTGGGGTGCCCAAGCGGGCCGCCCCCGTTAAAACTTGATTTCGGTGCCAATCCACTAAGGAAGGGCCCAAAATATCTCAGGTTGTGATGTCATCGAATTGATGGGTTGCTGTGATCCACTATCGGGTTTAGGTCTAGATCCACGCTTCTAGCAGCCACCAATAACCTCCCTACGAAAGAGATTATGGGTGTAGAAGAATGAATCTCAAAAGATGCAATTGGGTATTTTATTTTGGCAGCACTTCGTTGCTCGAAATGTCTGTCAACTTCTTTTCTGGGCAGGAAATTCCACCATTTTATAGACCTATGGGGTCTCTTTGGACGGGGTACGCAGGGATGCCATGTGGTGGCCATGCCTTCCCAAAAGGTAGGAGACTCCTCCTTGACTTGGGCTTACATGACTACCCTTGTGATAGTCCGCTAACTACCAATCTGCCCACCTATGCGCGCATGCATAGCAGGCGGCAATAACTGACTGTCCTCGACTGCCACTTGTTGAATGTCTGCTTTGATGGCTTTAATGACACTTTTGAATGCTTTAATGTCTACCTTTGATTGGTTGAATTCTGCCTCTAATTGGTTAAGGTCTGCCTCTGATTGGTTAAATGTCTGCCTTTGAATGCTTGAATTTTTGCCCAGGAGCAAATGCCGAAGTGTCGTGATATCGTGACATCGTGATATCGCAACGCTTCGGCCAAGGCTTTGCCTTGGGCGCTGAAGTGTCATGATATCGTGATGCTTCAGCCAAGGCTTTGCCTTGGGCACCGAAGTTTCACGATATTGCGACGTCGTGATATCGTGATGCTTCAGCCAAGGCTTTGCCTTGGGCGTTGAAGTGTCGCGATATCGCGATGTCGCGGTATCGCGACACTTCGGCCAAGGCCTTCTTTTGATTAAAGCTTGCTCTTGCTTAAGGTTTTCTCTTGCTTAAGGCTTATTTTTGCTTAAGGTTTGCTCTTGCTTAAGGTTTGCTCTTGCTTAAGGTTTGCTCTTGCTTAAGGCTTGTTAAAATGACCAGATTTTCTTTGTTTACTTTTCGACCTTTTAAACTATTGTGTAAGCGGCTAGGACCACTATTTGACCTCTGAGGGCTGCCCTGAAAGCTGTGTATGTCAATGCGATCAATGTTTGTAGTCACATAATCAGATTGGTTTTTTTTTGGTGTCTATAGATGCCCATTTTTGGGAAGCGTTGTGGGTGACACAGTGCTAAGCAAAAATAGATAACCAAAGCACTAATGATTAGGGTTTCTTGGTAACCTAACCAAATTTTGATGCCCCAAGTATGGAAAGGGCATGCATTTTTGAATCCTTGCTTCTGACGAGCTAAGGAATTTGATTTTAAGTTTTAACCTATTTTGGTGAGGTGTGACTTGAGCTTGGACATTGATCAGTCATGATTAGGCAAAGGGCGTAACCTTTTGTCCATAGGGGAACCTTGTGTTCATGCTTCGAGAATGCCAAGTGTTTGATTAATTTTATGATTGCTTGTTTACTGCCCCAATTCCACATTTTTTCATTTTATAAGCAGTCCAAAAAACAACAAAAACGTGCCATTCACTACCTTTTACCACAATAGAGTCAAGTGGTCTTATAATTTATCAAGATTTTTTGTCTTTCAGTCATAATTTTGCTTTCTAGCCATGTACTATACCAAGTCAGATAGATTTTACGAAGGTAGAGTTCTACTTGAATCACACTGTTACATAGCATCCCAACACAAGTTAAAACACATAAAAATTCCTAAGTTGTTTGAACGAAAGATGAAACCTGCACAGTAATCTAGGTCACCATAAGCGAAATGGTTATATTGCTCATCCCCCTATGCAAATGACCCAAATAATGCTGAGAGTTGGCAAAAGGACAAGCATATTCCCTACCCAATTCCCCAAGAATCCCATGTTATCAAAAAGTTGCAAACATCAAAATTTTGCAAAATGTCAAAACTCCAAAAATTTGATATCCCAAATTGCACACATCAAAAGGCACAAATAATAGTGATTCTCGTCACTCCATATCCAAATCCCTTGCTCAAAATAAAAACAAATAAAATAAAAATAAATAATGATTTTTATCACTACCAACGAGCAAGTATCCCAATACAATTGAAGAAAATAAGGGAGTCGAACTTGAATCCCTGGAACTCTCAGCATTTTGATAGGTCATGAGGTAAGCTTTAGTATCGGTTTGGTTGATAGCCTATCGGTCACTATGGTAAACTTCTCACACGATGATATATCTGTCACATTAACTTGTGTACAGATCATTGTTTGCATGTGGATGAGCTAGCTTATGGTATCCTAGATAACACCACATATTAATCTGACTAAATACAATAAAGGAGTTAGTGGAGCTAATTAGGTGATCCTCAGTACAGGTTTGGTTGACAACCTATCTGGCACTGGTAGTATCCTGACAAATACCACAAAAATAAACTCAATTGCACACACAGGGATGTGAAATAACTTGGTAAAAAACAATTCTGATTCATACCTTGTTCAAAAGTCTTGTAAGATAAAGTACAGTCATGGCTAGTGAGTTAAAACCGTCTGAGTCTCAGAAAACCTTAGCTACATTTCTAGACCAACCGCGTTACTTTTCATCCTTACAATACCATCAGAAAATACAAAAAAACCACATGTATACATACAAAGTCATTTACCACAACAATCGCCTAAAAACAAAATAAAAAATAGAGTCCTAAACATTCTATGGTGCCCTAACCAAACATCACAAATTCCATTAAACCATTTCATTTTTGCATATCACATATAAATCAAAAACATTTGCATTCATCATAACATATGCATCCATCAAAATAAATTAACATGCATACATCCATATTCATCAACCATCATGCATAAAATCAAATCATCACATGTGCATAAACAAAATAAAGCCGATATATATATATATATATATATATATATATATATATATATATATATATATATATATATATATATATATATATATATATATATATATATATCGTCAAAAAATTGCCCGTAGGCTACAAAACTGGTCCTCTGACCCCGCAATCATACAACAACACCACCCAACCTAAGATGTCAGCCACCATGATCACATAGGATCGGTGCAATGGGAACTACCCCCCATGGTGTGGGTCCTATGGGACCCCTCAGGGTGGCTACTACTAGCCCCCGCATCATGCCTACTACCACCTCCCTCATCCAATCGCCTGCGACGATATGATGCTGACTGCTCAGTACCACTATCCCTCGTCTAGTGTAAAGATCCACCTCTCGAGGGCTCAAGTACCCGCCCCCCAAGGTGGATGATCTCCCCCTCCAAATCCATTTGGTGTCGACACCACTCCACCTCCCATCGATGGTACATCATGACTACATCATCGTGTTGTGCCAGCTGCATCCACAGGAGATCTCTCTCTAGAGCTATGTCGGTTCCCCCCTCCTATCGACGATGTGCAACCCATATGCTCTCCTGCTCTGCTAGCTGAGCTTGCAGGAGATCCCTCTCCAGCAGTGCATCCCCCAGCTCCTCATCTCACCTTTGCAGCATCTTTGCCAACTGTGCATTCTTAATGCGTATCCCAGACTTTGTGTCCTTCACATCCACCTAAGGCATGGGACTCTCTGGAATAGCAGCCTGCTTTGGCTCCCACTGCTCCGCAATGTCCTGCATCTCCGACTAATTCAGAGCCCCCAAATCTGCATCCTCACCCTCCACCTCCACCATGTTCGCATCCTCCAAAGGAGCTCCCCAATCATCCCCTAGTGCCTTAGCACCCTCCCCACCCGTCGCTGCTACCTTCATGCCTCCCAGTGGCCCCTCTCCCCACCATCACCGTAGTACCCACCACTGGTTGTACTCAGCAGTAGTCCTGACATCATCCACATCCGGGACGTTAATCATCGTGTCTAAATCCTTGCCCAGTGGTGCAATGATCGATCGGTCCAGAGTCCTCTCATCCCCGACATCGATAGACCATAGGCTCACTAGGAAACCCCTAGAACACCCCAAACTATCATGTCACTCGACTGTACAAGAAGAGGTCATGCTCAGTCCCAAGTCGCCCAATCAACCACCACTCTTTGTGTACCTATCAGAGCCACTCTCCAGCCTTTGATCAGGCTGGACAGTCCCGATAAGGGCACCAAACCACCTCCCCTGGAGTAAGCCAAGAGAAGGTATTAGCATAGTGCCCTACGACACCTGCCCACCATCGACTTTGCCCCTACTCCTTGGATTGCCGCCATAGAACTGCATACCCTATCTCCCTATCCTCCATCTCCGCCCGAGTCATCTAGGGTAGCTCAGCTGGTCTCTCCATTGCTATGTGCTTCCAATCCCAGCACTGCAATAAGTAGCTACAACTAATCCCCTTTTGTTGTCGATAGTGGACCTCGTACAGCTCCCCATAGAGCTATGCCAACAGCGTCTGTCCCCATCTCATGATAAGTGGTGCCTCTATCGGGCACTCTACCAACTGCCAAACCAAATCCAGTAGGTTCCATGGGAACCTCGTGCTTGACGAGTCAGGTAACAACATGTTGGACATGAGGCCCATAACGAATGTGTGCCTCACACCCAACACCCCCCTCTCTAGCCACCATCGGACTAAAATCTTGCCAATCTGGAAATCGTCCTCTGCCCTCTCTAGTGGATCCTCCACACCCAGCTCCTCCCCATGCTTGAAGCATCTCGTCAATACAATTGTTCGCTGATCATGCGGCGATGTCCTGATTGATAGTCCATCTATCGAAATCTGTAGAAGCTGATACATATCCTCCAAGGTCACAGTCATCTCCCCTATTGGGAGATGGAAGGTGTTGGTTCGTGGATCCCAAATATTGTTCAAGGCCATCAAATAGGCCTGATCCACGACCACAGGCTCCAATCGAGCCACTGCTTGAGCCCAAGGGCATCAAGCCACTCCTAGTCAGCTACAGTCAGTGCCCCCTGCGCTTTAGTAAAAGTAGTGGGTACACGGTACCGGCTCCTAACAACCTGCAAAGAAAATAATTCAAAAAATTAAAATCATGGAAAAAGAACTGTACAACAATAACATGAATATACAACATTGCCTACCAATGTACAACAAAAACAAACATAAAAATTCAAACAAAAATTAATTTTTCGGTTCTAGGGTTTCTAATTCTAATTGATAAAATTAAAAACAAAACAAACATTCCAAATTCAAACAAAATTAATTTCCATTTCTAGGGTTTCTAATCCTAACTGATAAATTACAAAAATAAAACAAAACAAAATTCAAAAATTAATTTTTCAGTTCTAGGGTTTCTAATCCTAACTGATAAATTACAAAAATAAAACAAAAAAAAATTCAAAAATTATTTTTTCAGTCCTAGGGTTTCTAATCCTAACTGATAAATTCCAAAAATACAACGAAACAAAATTCAAAAATTAATTTTTCAGTCCTAAGGTTTCTAATCCTAACTGATTAAATTAAAAACAAAACAAAAATTCAACAAAAAAAAAAACAAAACACTAAGTCTTAGGATTTTACGTTCCGTTTCTCCTAGAATTTAATTATAAGCTAAATAACAATTCTTCACCTAGGTTTTTCGCTACGTTTAGTTGTACACTAAGTTTTAGTTGTTTTCAGCCTAGTTTCAGGGTTTCAGTTTTAAAATTTTGAAAAACATCATCATAAAGAAAATTAAACAAAACAATTGCAATTTTAAACAAAAGTAATAATGCTAGGGAGCACTTACTAGTCTCACTTCGGCTCTGCCGCTCGATCCGATTTGTGCACTCATGATGGCAGGGAAAATTCAGTAGTGCTTCGCTTCGAAAAATTAACCTCCTTCTCCACAGAGCTCCAAATTGCAATAAAAATCAGATGCAAATGAGCCCAAACCCTAGTTTTGGCCTTTAAATAGGCCTTTTGAGCTTAAATTCATCCTCCCCTGGGACGAGCATATGTGGAGAATAAGTTTCCGAGTTTGCAGGTAGAGTTTTTATGTTTAGAAGTTGAGGTATCTAGCAAAATAGAGTTGAAAGAGGTTACTAGGTAATAATGAGTAGTTGCACAAGGTTTGTTAAAGATTTAACTATATTTATTGGTAATTTTATGCCTTGATTGTGTAGTTACCTAGTTGGATTGTGCTTTATTGGTAGTTAAATGACATATTTGCTAGTCAAGTCAGACACTAGATGAGGTTATGATTGAGATTAATGAGGAATCAACTTAACAAGCAACTAGACTATCGAGTGTTAATACAAAATCTTCATGAGTGCATGAAGGTATTGTATAAAATTATATATGACGCTAACATAAGTACCATATAAAATTTTGTATAGTGATTTTATAATCCATTTGAGCATTTTATAGGTGTTATTTGTTAGGTAAACATAGGTATGTTTATACTCATTGGAGAACTCTTCTCAAACACTTCTCATTGTAGCACTTTTATACTCATTGTGATGTGATGATTTTTTGAATTTACACTTTCTTGATTTTCTATACACTAATGTAAGTTATTGTAGCATTTATTTTTCTATTTTCTTCAACTATAACAATATTATCACTCTTTAACAATTCCTTAATGTTTTATTAAAAAAATGAATTCATTAAGTTCATGAGAACTATCAATATGGAGAGAGAAAATGTCCTCCCTTAATTCTTCCATAGAGATATTTAATTTATCAATATTTTATCACCTCTTTATGTGATAATGGACATTATATTTAAAACAAGCTTTACCTAGGTTTTTTTATCTTGTGCAACTTATAATACAATATCTTAGATATCACTAAATTTTTAATATATTCTTCCATTTAGATTTTAAAATATTGATTCCTTGAAATAACTTGTATGCTTGGTTAGTTGCACCATATGTTGATATAAATGCCATAATATGAAAGCACCTTATAGTGATAGAAGCACTATATAGATTTTTACATTATTGTATAGTAGAGTTGTACCACTTCTATTTTTAAACCTCCAAAATCATTAAAACTACAAATGAAATTTAATGTTGGTTATTTCTATTGAAATTTAATTTTAAGAATTATTTTATTCCATTCAATCCTTAGATTCTAACAAATGATGGTAGGATGATATAGATACCAAAAATATAATGCTTTAGATTTGAAATCACTTATGTAATAGTTCATCATCAATTTTAATGTTGATTGACACATTGTTTTGAAAAAACCATACTCGAAAGGTGTATGCTAAGCACAATGAAGGATTAAATGATGCAATATTTTTAATTTTCTTTTAGACACCTAATTTGTACTTGATGTCCTTTGCTTCACAAACAATCATGTGTGGGAATATTTCTTTATTTGTGCATCCAAATGGTTTGAGATCTTGGGGGTGTCTCAAGTGACCAAAACTTCTTCTAAGGGAAATATATCCCAATTTATAAAAGTATTCCCCATCTAACAGATAAATTTTATTTCAATTTATCCTTCCATGTAAAATAGGGAAAATAAATAAATCTGAAATGTGTGTTGATATAAATTTATGATTTATTTGAATCTTTGTTTTTTAACAAGTTGCTTAACATATGGACCACAACTTTAGACTAAAATAAAATTATAATACTTTATTTAAGAATTATATAAAAGTTATTATATCACCCTCGTTAACTAACCACATATTATATTTCTTGATCAATTGGAAACCCCTTGATATGAAGTTCCATGTTATATATGTCTTTCATACGGTTTTTTTTCTTTATAATTGTATTACATGTAAATAACCTATATTATTGATTAATATCTATCTATAATTTATACCAAATATGAAACTCTTATGTCTATAATATTGTATTCTATCCCTCCACTATTATGTCATTTAAAAAAAATTACCTCACATACATAAAAAAATAATTAATTTTTTGATGCATCATTTCTAAAGGAAATAGCTTTAAATTTCATAAAACACACATGTTTTACCTCACGGTAATTTTAAAAGTGATATCATATATAGGCATGTGAAAATATAGACTCAATGGGTTTAGACTTATATTCATGATTGAGAACTTACCATTCTATATTATAAAACAACAATTATTCTATCCAAAAATATATTCCAAAGATACCTCCTCTATTAGATAAATGAATTTTTACATAGGTTGATAGAAATTTTTGAAATTCAAACACTTAAATATTTATAATAGTATTATGTAAATTGATGGTAATGATAATAACAAATATCCTTATTTTTTATAGTATTAATCAAATTCCCATAACTTACCATAGCATGATAGCATTTATTTAATAATGGGTACCTTAATTTTATAGATCACACAAGCCCCATGGAGGATATTTTTATAAGGTTCATATCCAGAGAATAAGTTTCCTAGTTTGCTGGTAGAGTTTTTAGTTTTAGAAGTTGAGGTATCTAGCAAGATAGAGGTGAAAGGGATGACTAGGTATTAAAGAGTAGTTGCACGGGGTTTGTTAGAGATTTAAGTATATTTATTGGTAATTTTATTCCTTTATTATGTAGTCACCTAGTTGGATTCTGCTTGATTGGTAGTTAGATGACATATTTTCTAGTCAAGTTACACACTAGACGAGGTGATGAGTGTGATTCATGAGGAATCAACTTAACAAGCAGTTAGATTGTCGAGTGTCAATACAAAATATATGAGTGCTTTTCTAAAAATAATAATTTTATATACTTACTTGAGTTTAATTGAATCCTTTTAAAAAAATTGAGTTAGCATCGACCAATATTTTATTTATTTCTATGAAACTATCTATATCCTCTCTTACAAAAATATTACCTCTATATGATGTGATATGTTCTAACCTTTAATTCTCTACATAAATTTAATTTTTTTTGTGTTTGATGTTTATGGTAATTATTGTTATAAAGAGAGTGAATTTAAAAGTAAATGTGAATCTAATTACATAAAATAAAAGAAACAATCAATTACAATTATTGATGTATCAAAATTTATGTAACGATATATAACCAACAAAAAATACAAGTATCTTCTACAATATTTTCCTAAATAAAATAAATAAATAAATGGTATAACAATCCTCCAACACCCAGGTGTTGTAGGTGAGTTGGAGAGGAGAGAGCAATCCTCCAAGGGAGGTCCCAGGTTCGAATCTCCACCCTACCAAAAATCTGAATTGGGTACCCAAAATCCAATTGATAATGTTGGTGCGGGCAGGGCTGGGTGCGACCCCCGGGTGACTTTGACGGTGTAGAACCCCCTGTTCGTGGTCTCTTAGACCAAGGCGGCCCTGCAAGGGTTTTTTCGCTTAAAAAAAATAACAATGCTCCAACACTTTAAATCTAGGAGGACAAAACCCATGCTATATTACATGTTAATACATAGTTATATAATTTATAAAGCAATGATTAGGTTTAATACAAATATAAAATATCCCTTCATTATTATGGTGATTAGGTATGAAGCAAATATATAAAATAATATTGAAGCACATTAAATATTAAATATTTGGTAGATGAACAAATATTAGACACATAATAATATACACCAACAATAAATTTATAATGAGCTAAATATTAAGATCACACCTTACTTTTATTATACAAACAAATATATCTATACCAATCATAAATTCTACCAAGAACATGAATATATATTGAACTATGTCTCAAGAACAACCCACCTATCATCTATTTCAAAAAGTCGTAATATAACCATACCTATGTTATGGGAAACAAGGAAAATAACATCAACGGTATCCTCTGCCCAAATATTAAGGAGACCCACACCAAACCTTCTATTTCCATACTCCATAAGGTCATAATAACCCTATATAAAACCAAGACTACTACATCTATGATATAGGTAAGTGACCATAGCCGCATTGGCCTATGATGAATAGATTGTAAACTATGTAAGCTTGTAATATCAAAATATGTATGGATACACTAAGTTTGCATGATAGATAATATTATAGATCATACATAACATTAATAATAAAATAATTAAGTTTATAAAGTTCGATATACTAGAATACACCCTTGTAGTACTAACAATTGTTTCATTTTAAATTTTTAGTTTAGATTAGGAAATTTGGCATCGTTTAGTAGGAGTGATGACCCTTACACAAAAATTTTCTCATTAATTTGTTTAGATTAAATATATATCTGGAGAAAATTTTGATAATTTTTTTTAAATATATTTAAAACCCATTTTGTTTGTGTAAGGCTAGGGCGATGTAATCAATATGTTTTTATTTTCAAGGCTATGAATAATCTTAGGATATATATTTTTAATTTTTTCATTATTGATGTCATTAGTTTTAGGATTTTATATATCATTTTAATTTTTAATGTAATTTTATTTATGCTATTTGAATTGCACATAAAGAGATGTGATTATGATTCTAATTTTGTTAATGATAGTCTATTAAGTATGTATATGAATACAACCATAATAATAGAATCAAAGGTGATCAAGACTTTCAATAAATAAAATAAAATTAATAAAATTATATATGAAGCATAAATAGATTAATAACATATAAAATTATTCAAAAGAATTAAACCCACCATATTTTTCTCGTTTATATTTATAGTTTAGCTTGTCAGAATATTATGTGATTAGTTTTAATTTGTGGGCATCATTGCATTCTATCGATTTTGAAATTGCAGATAAAAGTTTAAATGCTCTACATTTGTGTTCAAAGAGGTGAAACGTAAGCGTGAAAAGGAAAAAAAAAAACAGACCTCCAAAAGACGAAGAACTCTTGCGGGTAACGCTTGTTATCAAGAGACGATGGATTACCCAAATTTTATTACAATTACCAGAACCCTTCTTAGCATTATATCCACCACGTTGAATTCAAAGAAAAAGATAAGGAAAAGAATAAGTGGATGCGGATTTAGGTGGTAATTTCATTTGTCCTATAGAATAGCCATCAGTCAATACAAATATCTGTCTTTATTCTGGTGGAAGAAGCCTCGACATAGCAAATGGAATAGCTATTTATGTCTTATTTGTTTCCATAATGGAACTAGTCGAATACTTGCTACTCGATGTGCGATTTTGGCCCTGCAGTTTCCACATGAGGGGGAATATCTCCAATTCTGGTCTGTTATCATTGGCTTTGGTTTTCTTTTTTATACTTGGAAGGTGGATTTTTGCAGCAATTCTTGTCTGGAGTATTGCCACTGCAGTTTGCGCAGCTTTGTAACTCTTCCTCTATGCTGGCAAACAGATATTTATCTCGGCTGTTGACTGCATTTACGTTTGCATTAATGTCGCGTCCAGCGGAGACACGGGCCACAAATATAACATGGAGCACAACAAGCAATGCGCTGATTTTCAAAAGCATTAATCGCCAATAAATAAATAAATAAATATCTTATATATATATATATATATATATATATATATATATATATATATGAAAAGCCTTCACGCTTACTTGTTGTATAAGGTTGTGGGTTTTTTTCAAAACCTTCTTTTAATATTAATACAAAAAAAAGAATTATATAAAAGTTATGATATCACCCTCATTAACTAACAACCTATTATGTTTCATGATCAATTGAAAACCCCTTGATATGAAGTTCCATGCTATCTATATCTTTCATACGATTTGTTTTCTTGATAATTGTATTGCATGTAAAGAACCTATATGTTCTTTAAGTAGCATATTTTAGTCAAATATCACCTTTATTATTGATTAATATCTATCCATACTTTATACCAAATGTGAAATTCATGTCTATAATATTGTATTCTATTCCTCCACTATTATTTCATATTAAAAAACTTATCTCACATACATAAAAAAAAAAATTGTTGCATCCTTTCTAAAGGAAATAGCTTTAAATTTCATAAAACTCACATTTTTTACCTCATGGTCATTTTAAAAGTGATATCATATATTGATATGTGAAAATATAGCCTCAATGAGTTTAGCCTTGCATTCATGATTGAGAACTTACCATTCTTTATTATAAAACAATAATTATTCTATCCAAAAATATGTGCCAAAGATACCTCCTCTATTAGATAAATGAATTTCTACATAGGTTGATAGAATTTTTTAACTTTAAATACATAAATATTTAAAATAGTATAGTGTAAATCAATGGTAATGATAATATAAAATATCCTTAATTATTGTAGTATTAATCAAATTCCCATAACTTACCGTAGCATTATAGCATTTATTTAATGATGGTTACCTTATTATGTAACGAGTAGTCCAAATAAAAGCATCATCAATAAACTTACAATGATATTAAAAGGAACTATTTAATGAAACCTATATGTATTTAATTTTACATTCTATATTTTTTCCTCTAAAAATATCTTTTTAATGGTTCAAAAACTATAATTAAGATACAATGAGACAATGGGACAACCTAGAGGAGCTTATCAACATATTTATCAAGGGATCCATTCATCAACATTGAATATTATAGAGTGCTATAAGAATATCTAATCATTCATACCAACCATAAATATATTTATATTTTTTAAGAATGGTATGTTAAAATATCCAACAATCCCTATCGTATGCTTTATTTATATTTAGTATTACCTATGCTTGGATTTTATGGAATGAAGAAAATTATGTCCTCTTATACAATGGTTCTACCATTAATGATTTGTTTACCCTAAATGAAACCACAAGTTTGTTGTGAAAGAACACAATCTAAATGATTCTCATATTCCCATTTATAATTTTTTATATTAAATTATAAATTATACTAGACTAACCATTTGAATATAAAACTTCTTAAAACACATCATTCTATACTTTCAGGAAACTAATACAAGAAAATACACTAATGTAAGTCATTGTGGCCTTTGTGCTTCTATCTTCTTCAATTATAACAACATTATCTTTCTTTTTTTTTAGCGAAAAACCCCTTGCGGGGCCGCCTTGGTCTGAGAGACCACAAATAGGGGGTTTTATACCGTCAAAGTAACCCAGGAGTCGCACCCAACCCTGCCCGCACCAACATTATCAATTGGATTTGGGTACCCAATTCAGCTTTTTGGTAGGGTGGAGATTCGAACCCGGGACCTCCCTTGGAGGATTGCCCTCTCCTCTCCAACTCACCTACAACACCTGGGTAATTATAACAAAATTATCACTCTTTAAAAAATTCTTAATGTTTTATTGAAAAAGGAATCCATTAAGTTCGTAAGAACTATCAAAATGGAGAGAGAAAATGACCTTCCACAATTATTCCATAGAGATAATTATTTTATCAAGATTTTATTACCTCTTTATGTGATAATGGATATTATATTTGATACAAGCTTAAGCTAGGTTTCTTTATCTTGTGCAACTTATAATAATTTTTTAGATATAACTAAATTTTTAATATATTCTTCCATTTGGAGTTTAAAAATTTTGATTCCATAAAAGAAATTGTATGCTTTGTTAGTCACACCATATGTTGATAGAAATGCCATAATATGGAAGCACCGTATAATGATATAAGAACTATATAATTTTTTAAATTATTGTATTCTAGAGTTATACCAATTTTATTTTTGAACCTACAAAATCAATAAAACTACAAATATGGATAGAAAATAATTATGTGCCATGATAGAATTTGTCCAATTTCTTCCTAGAACAAGGATATTCTTTGGTAGAGGAATCAAACACCTACTCCTTGATGGTTGATGTTTCAGATAATATCATATTGGAACACTCAATATGTAGCTTGAAATAAGATTGATGCTAAATATAAGGACTGTAAAAAATATTAATAACATACTCAGATTACCTTGATATGAACATAGATTTATCATGAATGATGATACTTTAATTCCCTTGGGTTTACTTCCTTTTTCTTGCTATGATCTTGAATCTAATATTATTTCTAGGTTGTAAATTTTATAGATCACACAAACCCCTGCGAGGATATGTTACAAGATGCATATGTGTAGAATAATTTTCCTAGTTTGCAGGTAGAGTTTTTATGTTTAGAAGTTGAGGTATCTGGAAAAATAGAGTTGAAAGAGGTGACTAGGTAATAATGAGTAGCTGCACAAGGTTTGTTAAAGATTTAACTATATTTATTGGTAATTTTATGCCTTGATTGTGTAGTTACCTAGTTGGATTGTGCTTTATTGGTAGTTAAATGACATATTTGCTAGTCAATTCAGACACTAGATGAGGTGATGATTGATATTAATGAGGAATCAACTTAACAAGCAACTAGACTATCGAGTGTTAATACAAAATCTTCATGAGTGCATGAAGGTATTGTATAAAATTATATATGACGCTAACATAAGTACCATATAAAATTTTGTATAGTGATTCTATAAACCATTTGAGCATTTTATAGGTGTTATTTGTTAGGTAAACATAGGTATGTTTATACTCATTGGAGAACTCTTCTCAAGCACTTATCATTGTAGCACTTTTATACTCATTATGATGTGATGATTTTTTGAATTTACACGTTCTTGATTTTCTATACACTAATGTATGTCGTTGCAACATTTATTTTTCTATTTTCTTCAACTATAACAATATTATCACTCTTTAACAATTCCTTAATGTTTTAATAAAAAAATGAATTCGTTAAGTTCATGAGAACTATCAATATAGAGAGAGAAAATGTCCTCCCATAATTCTTCCATAGAGATATTTATTTTATCAATATTTTATCACCTCTTTATGTGATAATGGACATTATATTTAATACAATATTAACCTAGGTTTTTTTATCCTGTGCAACTTATAATACAATATCTTAGATATCACTAAATTTTTAATATATTATTCCATTTAGATTTTAAAATATTGATTCCTTGAAATAACTTGTATGCTTGGTTAGTTGCACCATACGTTGATAGAAATGCCATAATGTGAAATCACCTTAAGTGATAGAAGCACTATATATATTTTTACATTATTGTATAGTAGAGTTGTACCACTTCCATTTTTAAACCTCCAAAATCATTAAAACTCCAAATGAAATTTAATGCTGGTTATTTCTATTGAAATTTAATTTTAAGAATTATTTTATTCCATTCAATCCTTAGATTCTAACAAATTATGGTAGGATGATATAGATACAAAAAATATAATGCTTTAGATTTGAAATCACTTATGTACTAGTTCATCGTCACTTTTAATGTTGATTGACACATTGTTTTGAAAAAAGCATACTCGAAAGGTGTACGCTAAGCACAATGAAGGATTAAATGATGCAATATTTTTAAACTTTTTTTATACACCTAATTTGTACTTGATGTCCTTCGCTTCGCAAACAATCATGTGTGGGAATATTTCTTTATTTATGCATCCAAATGGTTTGAGATCTTGGAGGTGTCTCAAGTGACCAAAACTTCTTTTTTTTATGTATCAATTACAATTATTGATGTATCAAAATTATTGATGTGATATTGATGAATTTGAGTATGCCTAGAAATGAGATGCAAATTTTTTTTTTGTTTTTTTTTTGTTTTTGATGATTTTTGAATTTTAACTTTTCTTATTTTTGACCAAGCGATTATGGAAATCCTTGGAGCATTTTGGGATTGACCAAGCGATTGCGATAATCCTTAGAGCATTTGGGGGTTGACCAAGTTATTTAAAGAGATCCTTGGAGCATTTTGGGATTGACCAAGCGATTTTAGAGATCCTTGGAGCATTTTGGGATTGACCAAGCGATTTTAGAGATCCTTGGAGCATTTTGGGATTGACCAAGCGATCTGATGGATCCTTGGAGCATTTTTGGGATTGACCAAGTGATTTTATGGATCCTTGGAGCATTTTTGGGGTATGGCTCTCTTAGATATGAAATGGTCACAAATGACTGATATTCAAGGGTTATTTTTCCTTGATACCATCAAGAGAAGCTAGCCGGTACATCCTGGGTCCTATTTTGCTATCAATGACATATGGACCTAACCAATTTGCCGCAAACTTGTCCCTTAGGTGGGACGACAAACTAGAATTCTGTTGGTTTTCCTTCAAAACCAAATCACCAACCCGAAAGTCTCTGAGGTGAACTTTCATGTTGTAAGCTTTCTTAAGTCGCTCTTGATAAATACATAAATGCTCGAGAGCATTAACGCATCATTCATCAAGCAACGTAAGCTGGTCTAATCGGGCCTGTCGCGCAACATCATCATCGATGAACTCCTACATTGATATGCGCAGGGAAGAAATCTCCAACTCTAGAGGCATGACTGCCTCGAAGCCATACACGAGCAAAAATGGAGTGGCCCCAGTGGGTGTCCGAATGCTAGTGCGATAGGCCCATAGGGCAAGTGGGATTTGAATGTGCCAATCCTTATGACTATCTGTGACGATATTTTTAAGGATGGCAACTAGTGTTTTGTTTGACGCTTCTGCTTGCCCATTCGCCTATGGATAATAGGGTGTCGAAAAGCTATGCTGAATTTTGTACATTATGGTCAAAGCACGCACGTCTTTGTTCTTGAATGGCGTCCCATTAACCAAGACTATTTTGGATGGAATACCAAAACGACATATGATGTTATGCAAAATGAACTCCATGATGCGGGGTCCTATCGTAGAGGTAAGCGGAATCGCTTCCACCCACTTGGTAAAATACTCTGTGGTCATTATGATAAATGTGTGATGGCCTGACGATGTAGGGGAGATCTTTCCAATTAGATTGAACCCCCACTACGAAAATGGCCAAGCAGATTGGAGTGTCTGCAAGGCCTGGGAAGGTATGTGCATCAAATTGGCATGATGTTGACACTTCATGCACTTCTTGACATATGCGCAACAATCTCGCTCTAAAGATGGCCAATAATAGCCCATGCAAAGAATGCGCTTTGCAATGGCCATACCACTAAAGTGGCCACCACATGTACCATCGTGTGCTTGGGCGATCGCCCAAGTGGACTCTTGTTGGTCCAAGCAACGAAGGAGGATTCCTTCATAGCTACGAAGATACAAAATGTCTCCTATCAAGACATACTTAGCCGCTTTCTGCTTGAGTGCTCATTTTGCGGCATGAGTCAATCCAAGCGGGAGATTACCTAACTTGAGGTAGTCTCTAATGGGTAAATACTAGTCTTGTTGATCAGAAACCTCGACAGTATGAACAACCAATCCCTCTTGAAGTTCATCCCTAGAAAACGCTGAACGGGATAGAACTTGTAAGAATAGCGTTGTGTTGCTATTAATGGGAGTAGGGGAGAACAAGGACCCCCAGTTGGCGCATTTCAGATGATATTGGATTTGAGAGAACTTATCCGAGGATAGTTCAATCTGGATCATGTGGATTCCTGGCGTCAATTCTGAGCTTGCACGCTCCATCGCATATTGTGTTAAGGTTTTGACTTGAATGGTTGTCATATCACCAGAAAGGCCTTGTAGAATTAGTGACCCCAAGGAGGCCATTGTGTCCGCAAAATGATTCGATGATCGAGGGAGTGCCTCGATATCATACCACTCAAGTTTTGCCAAGAATTTGTCCACAAGGGCTTTATAAGCCTGTAGAACTGGGCATTTGCATTGATATACCCCTTTGACTTGATTGACAATTAACAACGAATCACCAAAGATATTCAGTCATTTGATGTTCATGGCGATTGTTGTCCGAAGACCTAGGAGCAAGGCTTCATACTCTGCATTATTGTTGGTGCACGGGAAGTTTAATTTAAATGACAGGGGCATTGGAGTGCCCTACAGTGTGAAGAATACAATTCCTGTGCCACCACCTTGCTCACATTTAGAACCATCGAAGAATAGTGTTATGTTGGCTTGTGACTTAGGCTCATCAGAATCTGGCGATTCTGAGACATGGAAGACCCCATCATCGGGTAGTTCTATGACTAGAGGCTGATCGTCTTCAAGAGGAGCCTCTGCTAGTTGATCGGCTATGACTTGTCCTTTGATAGATTTTTGTCCAATAAAATCTATGTCAAATTCCGTCAACAACATGATCCATTTCGCCGTGTGACTACTATGATAAGTACGACTCATCATGTATCGAAATGGATTCTCCTTAGAAACAACATACGTAGTGTTTCTCAGCACGTATTGGTAGCAAACACCATTGCCAAGCAGAGTTTCTCAACGTATGCATAGTTAAGTTCATAGCTAACCAGGGTGCGGATAAGATAGTAAGTAGCATGTTCCTTGTGAAGTTCATTCTTCTAGGCTAACATGGCACCCAGTGCCACCTTAGTAGCTGAGATGTATAAGTAGAATGACACTCCTGGTCTATGTGGTGCCAATACTGGCAGCGAAGCCAGATATTGTTTGATGTCGTCAAAGGTTGATTGGCACTTGTCATCCCAATGAAATGTAACCCCCTTGTGCAATAATTTGTTCATGGGTCGGCACTTGTCAGATAATTGCGCTATGAAGCATTTAATCGATGCGACCTTTCCCTGCAGACTTCTGAGCTACTTGATAGTAGTTGGGGGAACCATTTCAAGGATTGCCTTGACTTTCTTTGGGTCCACCTTGATGCCTCGCTTTGAGACTATGAAACCCAAGAGTTTTCCAGATGTGATGCCAAAGATGCACTTCTTGGGGTTTAGGCTAACTTTATGCTCCATGAGGAGATCGAGGATTTTTCTTAAGTCATCGATAAGATTTGAGCGCAAAAGAGACTTGGCTAACAAATCATCCATGTAATCTTCCAAATTTTTATGCATGTAATCGTGGAAGATATACGTCATGGCACTTTTGTAGGTGGAACCAGCATTTTTAAGGCCAAAAGGCATGACCTTATAACAAAATGTCCCCCAAGGCATTGTGAACGCCATTTTTAGTTGGTCTTCGGGATTGATACGAATCTGATTGTATCTTGAGAAACCATCCATGAGGGAAAGCATTTCGTGACCTGCTGTAGCATCTACCAACGCGTCGATGCTCGGCAAGGGGAAATAATCCTTAGGACTCGCTTTGTTTAGATCTCAAAAATTGGTGCATATGCGAATCCTCCCATCGGGATTCTTGACGGGAACCATGTTGGATAGCCATGGCGGATAATCCATGTAGATGACAAACTGTGCATCCAATAGCTTTTGCAATTTGTCTTTGACCATCAAGGCCACTGTTGGGTGCATCTTACATAGTTTTTGCTTTACAGGCTTGATTTTTAGATCAAGCGTTAAATTATGCGTGACTAGCTGCGGGTCTAGTCTTGGCATATCCTTGTACAACCATGCAAAAACCTCCTTCTTATCTTTGAGAAGGGAAATGTAGTCGGCTTGCTCTTCGGGGGAAAGACTTACCCCCATCTTGAGAATCTATGGATTCATTGGATCTATGTCGATATCTATGTCAGTCGTCTCTTCGACTGACATGTGGGATCCGTCCTCCAACTGATGTGGAGTCGGGATCAAATGGATATCATTAGCTGAGTTTAGATCTACGTTTGGAACCTTGGGTCCCTCTTCAGCTTGAAAAATATCCTGAGTTGTCCTTGGGGTAAAATGAGGCATTTCACCAAAAGGCCAGTACTCTGATGGTGATAAAGGTGAATTGATGCAATCCCAGTCGATGGCATCTGTGTCTAGATGCAATGACCATGCTGGATCGACTGGATTGCGGATGGGTGTAGTCAAATCAATGGAGATCATGTGGATGAAATTAATTTGGTCTCCATTACTATGGGTATGATACCTTGAATCTTCTAGATTCTCCCTATGCTCTAGATCTAGCTCTAGGGGAACGAGCACGAATGGATCGGCCCTATGTGCTAATAGGAAGATAGGGTCTTCTCTCAGCACTGATGCCCTTATAGGGTTTTAGGGTGGACGATGCTCATCGTAGATTTGGAGCCATGGATCCAACACTTGGTCCCACCCTGCTGGGTCTACATACCATTCATGCCCTAACCTTATGCCCATCTGTCCCATCAGATCTTCATGAGTTAAATGGCAATTGTGCCATCGTGCATGATTGAGATAGTCCATCTCAATCTCATCTTCTGAATCACTTTCAAAGATCCAAAAATGTTCATTCTCTTCAGCAACTGTTACTTGCAACATTGAGGGTTCTCCTTGTTCCAGCAAATTAATCTGGTCCCATTGCGGTTGTTCCACTCTTGGTGGAGGGACCTGATTCTCTTGACACTGTATTGACTCAACTAGAACCTCTAAGGGGAAAAGCTTCAAAAAGATGTTCGGACACCGTTTATGTTCTCTTTGGGGATTAGTGTCCGAACTTTCACCTCTCTCTAGCAAAGGAGAGGGATTACTGATGTTTCCAAGGGTGTTTGTTGACCATGGGAGGTAATCTCCCAATGTATATTCTGTATTTGGGTTGGCATAAGGATCTGATGCCAATCCACCCTTGTTGCCTATTTCTAGGCCTTGCATATTTTCTACCAAGATGTCTAAGGGTAGGGGGTGGTTGAACCCTACTATCGACTTATCATATGGCATCTGATATCTTGGTTGGCAAAGGACATGCATCCCTTGCTCATATATGCCTAGCCCATATCCATGCCAATTGCATTGGTCGAGATATCTTAGAGCGAAGTCCGGGTTTGACAAATAATTGATATTTTTAGCAAAATGCTCTTTGTCTTTGTCCTTTTGCTTGCATGGTTCAAGACCATGATCAAGGCCCCCATACACAAAATTTGTCTGGTTTGGTGGGTAACCTAGAGGAACAACTGTTCCTATGGGAAGGCGAGGTCTCCCCATGTCCTGTATTGATTCTAATGTGGGCGTTGCCACAACATTCTGCACTAGATACTCCCCCAGGCCTATACTGGCCATTTCAACAATGATTATTGATGCTTGGGAGGGAGGGAACGGGAGTCCTTCTTGAGTCCATTCCATGTTTGGTGGGTTAGGAATCTCAACTTCTGTTGTGCTAGGTATTTCCTCTATTGATACCATTGATATTGTTGGCAAGCCCTCTTCTAGGGATTGAGCCTCTTCCAGGACCTATTTTCCCTTGTCCTTCTATTTAGCCATGACATGCGGTGTTGGTAGTGAAGGAGCAGATGATGAAGACTCACCTGGCTGGGATTTTTATGATTTGGTCACCAGTGGTGCCTACGGTATTGGACCCTATTTAGATGGATTTAACTAAAAAACCAAATGCGTTGAAGGGAGGGTTGATTGAGGCATTAATTGCACCACATTGCAATACTTGAAGGGTTCTAAGTCCATCGAGACTACATGTATTTCTCCTTCAAATGCATACTTTAGGCATTGGTGAGCGATCGAAGGGACACACTTCATGTCCCTGATCCATGGCCGCCCTAGCAGTATGTTGTATGCCATCTCACCTTCCAACACATGGCACAATGTTGGTATTTTCTTTTGTCCTACCTGGAAAGGCAGAACAACTGTGTCGACTGTCGAGCATATTGCATCGTTGAAAGCTCACAGTGTGTATGTGGAGGCTGTGATATGAAAGGTTGGTAGCTTCAGATGTTTTAAGGCTACGATGGTAATGATGTTACTGCACGAGCCAGTATCTACCAACACTCTCTTGTACGAGATCTCGTTGACCCGCATGATAACATGAAGGGGTGGATCTTCCATGTCATTCGATATTGTTTTGACTTCATCCTCTCTGAAGGTAATGACCGACTTCGTACATCGTTTCACATGTCCCATGAAGTTGTTGAAAGAATTTGCTTTGTGAGGCTGTAATTCGATGGCTTTTAAAATTTCCATAAGAGCTTCCCTATGAGGTGTTGACTATTGAATAAGCTCGTAAATGGAAAGCCTAGCCGATGTGGTCCGCAAACTCTACGTGAGTTTGGTCCGTATCATGACCTCGGGTCTAGGTAGAGGCAACTGTACAGGGCGTTGTTGAGGCTGCGACGTTGTTGGAACTTCCCTTGTAGCTACCTCGGGGGCAACTCCTGGGTACTTTTTGTTCCTGGTCACTATGCTGATCATTCCCACAAATCCTTGCATGGGAATATTCTATCGCACCTCATTAACCTGGAGAGGTTTTGCCTATGCCTTGTGGGTAGGCAAAGGGTCCTTGAATACCCCCATTTGTTGATTATTTGGTGCTATGGGGTTGTCCATGGCCAATGTTTTATTGTTGATCAAATCTTGGATTAATCCCTTGAATTTCCAACATCCATTCAAGTCATGTCCCCTTCGCCTATGGAATCTACAATATAATTCCTCTCTGTATCCCTTAGGCTTGGGAGTGTTAGGGTCTAAAGTTTGGATTTCTGGAAGGGTGACTAAATTTTCCATTGATAAGCGGTCAAATAGGGAGTCCCTGGACTCCGCATAAGGGATGAATTGTCACCTAGGGTGACGTTGCTGATTCTGCTCCTATTTTTTATTATCTCTTTCATAACTAGGAGGCACTACCTGGTAATTAGCCTTTTGGGGCTATATTTCTTGCACAGGCTTGGGGACATTGATCGCAACTTGATTAACTGTAGTGGGTTGTGATTGCGTAGTCCCGGTCTTAGTGGTTTTATTCCACTCTTTCTTTTTAGGCTTGGTGATTGCACCCTCACCTATTTTAATCTCTTCTATAACTCTGGCTTGCGCCAAAGCTTCTTCTAGGCTGGCGTATTGCTGCAGCAGCAATAGCCCAGAGATTGATTTTAAGCAATTTCGTGCAAACATTTGTGTGAGATCAAACATAGGGGGAAGGTAGGGTAGCTTAGAAAGCAAAGCCCTTCATCGATTCCTGTATGCTGCCATTGTTTCTTCCTCATATTGCTCGAGGTCGGCCGGATCACTCAGTGATGCCTTCTTCTTTGTGTTGAAGGCAAAGCGTTCAAGAAACGCATCTACTAATTGATCTAGGTTGTTTATGCTGTTTTGGTAATTATGTGAACCAATTCGAGGTAGGGCCTACAAATGTGGTTATGAATGTCCTAAGCAACAATGCGTCATTATCTTGAATGCCGAAGCATTGGCTCAGGAATCTTGTGACATGTTCTTGTGCATCCTCTTCACCTTTAAAGACTGCCAATTGAGGCAACTTGAAATGTTTGGGGTAAAGAGGTGTGGGCACTGAGGGATGCATTGGATGACTGCGGAGTTGATGTAATGTGGGTTTTTGATGCCCAGAAGATTTTGTCTCCATAGACTCCAAACGCTCTAATAGCACTTTGTATGCATCGAAAGATTTTATTTCTTCCTCTTTTGTTTGCTCCCGTTGTGAGTTATGGGAGACTGGAGGCCTATGGGGGGGTGGCCGAATGGCAGCCCTCCCACCTTGATGGGGCGTTTTGGCCTGTTCTATTTTTGGTTCATACTCCTCATAAACTTCTTGAGGAGTCTCTAGGCGAGACCTATGACCCTAATTGAGTCCCCGCTGAGGGTACCCATCATTATTTTGGGGAGTGGCCTCCCTCTCGGGTCTATAAGGTCTCAGAGGCAAACCTTGATGAGGTCGCAGAGACCTTTCCTACACTAAAGGGTTGTGCCTCTCATATTGTTTTGATTTTTGGGTGCGAGGGGTTGGCACCCTCTCAGGGAGTTTATAGTGCAACTCATCCACTTCGTGCTGAATGCGCTCTTTATTAAGGTGGTATAAGTACTCTAACTCATGATGACCTTGCTCAAGCTATGTGATTCATGATTGGCAGGTGGCATGTCTGGCGACTATCAGGTCAATTTGGTTTGCCATTCTTTGCTCAGGAGGCTTGAATGTTTCTCCTATGTATTTGCCTTTGTCTTGATGATCTAAAATTTCAATGGGTCGCTTCCCTCTATCAAGGTTGGCGGCATTTACTTGAGGCTCTAGCCTCGATGGGTGACCATGATATCTAGCAGGTGCAGAAACGAAAGGTTCCTGCGCTGTATGTTATTCTCGAGGAATGTGATGTTCTTCCTCGTACTCCCTTTCATGGGTGTGAATGGGGCGGGTGAAGTTGAAAGCATGAGATTTCGGAAAAAGGAAATACTAAGATGCAATGAAAGCAGAACCAGATTGATGCATGAAATGACACAGATATAATCAAATTAAAAGTAGGAGCACAACCCTTTTTATTAATATGATTCAAACTCTGTTACAATATGTCTCTCCAGTTACACATTCTCAGTTACAATCATGAATAATGATCTTCTTCCGCATGCCCACATTTGAATCAGGCGGGCCAAAGTGTTGCCGTCGTTTATGCCTGATGGATCCTTACTTGCTGCTGTTCTTCCTGCATTCAAGAAAACAATAAACTGTTAGTAGCACCTGCTACAAGAATGAGAGATTTACTTCTTACAATTAGTGAAAGACATATACCTAAAATCATTGAAACAGTGAATAAAATGCATATAGGTGACCTGCACGCTTTAACAGAATAAAATACGTAAACTGTTGTTTTAATATATTCGCAAATAGCATGTATTATAAAACGTAAACTATTGTTTTAAGACATTCAAAAACAACATATATTCGAACATATAAAACGTAGACTGTTGTTTTAATATATTCGAGAACAACATGTATTCAAAAACGTAAAACGTAAACAGTTGTTTCAACAACATAAAGCGTCTTCTGAATATGAAAACGTCTAGACGTCAGAGAATACCATATGATAGAATAAAAAAGCTTGAAACATAGGAACGTGTGTGGGATGCCCAAATGGGCCGCCCCGTAAAAGCTTGACTTCGGCACCAATCCACTGGGGATGGGCCCAAAATCTGGAGAGTGAGTTGTGATGTCGTCGAATTGGTAGTTTACCGTGTCCACTGTCGGATCCGAAAGTGCAGAAGAATGAGTTCGAAAAGACTGTAAATCGGCCTCTGGTTTTGCAGCACTTCGTTATGTTAAGAAAATGCTTTCTCCTCCCTCTTGAGCGGGAAAGTCTACCCTTTTTATAGACCCACGGGGTCTCTTTTAAAAATAGCATGCAGGGATGCCACGTGGCGGTCATGCCTCCTCAATAGGGAGGAGACTCCGCCTTGACTCGGGCCTACGTGACTGCAGTCTGCTAACTGCCAATCTGCCCACCTACGCGCGCATGCACAGCAAGAGCCATAAATGACTGTCTTTGGCTGCCATTTGTCATTAAGTCGTATTAATGCCTGCCTTTGATTGGTCGATGCCTGCCTCTGATTGGTTGATGCTTGCCTCTGATTGGTCGAATGCCTGCCCTTGAATGGCGGATGTCCACCTTGATGTCTGCTAAAGTTTGCCTAGTCGCAATTGTCGAAGTGTCATGATATCGCGACACTTCGGCCAAGGCCGCCTTGGGCGCCGAAGTGTCACGAAGTGTCACGAAATCGTGACACTTCGGCCAAGGCAAGGCCTTGGGCGATGAAGTGTCACGAAATCGCGACACTTCGGCCAAGGCAAGGCCTTGGGCACCGAAGTGTCACAAAATCGTGACACTTCGGCCAAGGCAAAGCCTTGGGCGCCGAAGTGTCGCGATATCATGACACTTCGGCCAAGGCAAAGCCTTGGGCGTCGAAGTGTCACGAAATCGTGACACTTCGGCCAAGGCGAAGCCTTGGGCATCGAAGTGTCACGAAATCGTGACACTTCGACCAATGCGAAGCCTTGGGCGCTGAAGTGTCGCGATATCGTGACGTCGCGATATCGCGACGTCGCGATATCGTGACACTTCAGGCAAAGCTTTGCTTTGGGCGCCGAAGTGTCGCGATATCGCGACGTCGTGATATCGCGACACTTCGACCGAGGCCCACTTTTGATTAAGACTTTGATTTAATGGAGGCTTGCTTTGACTAAGGCTTGGTTTTTGATGAAGGCTTTGCTTTTGATAAAGGCTTGGTTTTTGATGAAGGCTTGTTAAAATGACCAACTTTGTTTCGTTTACTTTTCGACCTTCTAAACTGCTATGTGAGTGGCTAGGACCACTGTTTGACCTCTGAGGGCTGCCCTGAAAGCTGTGTATGTCAATGCGATCAGTGTTTGTAGTCACTTAATCGGATTGGTGTTGTTTTGGTGTCTACAGATGCCCCTTTTTGGGAAGCACTGCGGGTGACGCAGTCTTGAGCAAAAATAGATGACCAAAGCACTAATGATTAGGGTTTCTTGGTAACCTAACCAACTTTTGATGCCCCAAGTATGGAAAGGGCATGCATTCTTGAATCCTTGCTTCGACGAGCTAAGGAATTTGATTTCAAGTGTTAACCTATTTTGGTGAGGTGTGACTTGAGCTTGGACATTGATCGGTCATGATTAGGCAAAGGGCGTAACCTTTTGTCCATAGGGGGAACCTTGTGTTCATGCTTCGGGAATGCCAAGTGTTTGATCAATTTAATGATTGCTTGTTTACTGCCCCAAGCAGGAGCGTGATTGTCTTTGTCAATGATTCTTTGAATGCATGCCATTGCCCCGATTGGGTGTGTGTTTGTTGATTGGTGACTAAGTGTGACTACCCCCTCAAGCGACGAATCGATGAGGGAATGACCTTCATGAGAAAAGCGACGAGTCGCTTGACCCAAGATGACTTAGGTTAGGGTGCCTTTAGATGTTTTACCATTTAAGCACGTGCAATTTCTTGACATTTGGACCTATTTTTGGTGGGTGCTAACCCTTTTGGTGATGCCATAATGGGGTGAAATCATCAAAAACCCGTCTTCCCGTGGAGCGGTCCGGCTATGGTAGCCTTCTTGGGGAAGTGGGAAAGTGACAATTTGAGCCCCGACATCGATTTTCTTTATGCCAAGAGGTTAAGTGCAAGAGCACTTGTGTCCGGAAACTTATTGCTATGGTTTTTGTGTTGCATTTTTGTGATGTTTTTGTTGTTTTGATTTTCTTTCTTTGTGTATATGTCATGATATTATGGTATGCATAATGATTGATGTTGATGGATGCATGCTACTTTATATTGATGGATGCATATGGTATGATAAATGCGATTGTTGTATGTTGATTTATTTTGATGGATGCATATGTTGTGATGAATGCAAATGTATGTGATATACAGAAATGAAATGGATGGATGGACTTTGTGGTGTTTGGCTATGGCACCATAGACTGTTTAGAACTCTATTATTTTGTCTTTTAGGCGATTGTTGTGATGCATGACTTTGTATGTATACATGTGGTTTTTTTTTTTTTTTTTGTATTTTCTGATGGTATTGTAAGGATGAAAAGTAGCGCAGTTGGTTTAGAAATGTAGCCAAGGTTTTATGAGACTCAGACGGTTTTAACTTACTAGCCATGACTGTACTTTATCTTACAAGACTTTTGAACAAGGTATGAATCGGACTTGTTTTTGACCAAGCTATTTCACATCCCTGTGTGTGCAATTGAGTTCATTTATGTGGTATTTGTCGGGATACCGCCAGTGCCAGATGGGCTTTCAACCGAACCTGTATCGAGGATCACCTAATTAGCTCCACTAACTCCTTTGTTGTATTTGGTTAGATTAATCTGCGGTGTTATCCAGGATACCATAAGCTAGCTCATCCACATGCAAATATTGATCTGTACACAAGTTAATGTGATAGATATATCGTCATGCGAGAAGTTTACCGCCAGTGACCGATAGGCTATCAACCAAACCGGTGTCGAGGCTTGCCTCATGACCTGTTAGAATCTTGAGAGTTCCGGGGATTCAAGTTCAACTCCCTTCTTTTCTTCAATTGTATTGGGATACTTGCTCGTTTGTAGTGATAAGATCACTGTTTATTTTGATTTGTTTTTCTTTTGAGCAAGGGATTGGGGAAATGGAGTGACGATAATCACTATTGTTTGTGCCTTTTGATGTGTGCACTGTAGGATGTCAAATTTTGATGTTTTGACTTTTTGCAAATTTTTGATGTTTTGCAATTATTGAGAACTAGGGATTCTTAGGGAATTGGGTAGGGAGGATGCTTGTCCTTTTGCCAACTCTCAGCATTCTTGGGGTCATTCGCACGGGGGGATGAGCAAGATAACCGTTTCGCTTATGGTGACCTGGATTACTGTGCAGGTTTCATCTTTCGTTCACACAACTTGGGAATTTTTATGTGTTTTAATTTGTGTTGGGATGTTACGTAACAAGGTGTATTTCAAGTGTAACTCTACCTTCGTAAAATCTGTCGACTTGATACATTTCATGGCTAAAGAGCAAAATGATGACTGAATCACGAAAACTCTTGATACATTAAAAGACCACTGACTCTAGTGTGGTAAAAGCAATGCATGGTGTTTTTGTTGTTTTTGTAAAATGGAACAGTGTGGAACAAGATGGACTAGCAGAGCAATTACAGCCTATGGTGCCTTTGACCTATACGACCACAAATATGCGATGTATGGATGCAATGCTTTAATGCATCTATGTATTTTTGTATTTTTGATGGATTGATTTTTGTGAATATGAAGATGAAGTGCGAGAAGAACTCTCTATTGATGAATTTGAGTATGCCTAGAAATGAGATGCAAAATTTTGTTGTTTTTGATGATTTTTGTTGTTTTTGAATTTTCTTGATTTTTGACCAAGCGATTGTGGAAATCCTTGGAGCATTTTGGGATTGACCAAGCGATTGCAAGAATCCTTGGAGCCTTTTGGGATTGACCAAGCGATTGCGAGAATCCTTGGAGCCTTTTGGGATTGACCAAGCGATTGCAAGAATCCTTGGAGCCTTTTGGGATTGACCAAGCGATTGCAATAATCCTTGGAGCCTTTTGGGATTGACCAAGCGATTCAAGAATCCTTGGAGCATTTTGGGATTGACCAAGCGATTGCAAGAATCCTTGGAGCATTTTGGGATTGACCAAGCGATTTCAAGAATCCTTGGAGCCTTTTTGGGATTGACCAAGCGATTTCAAGAATCCTTGGAGCATTTTTGGGATTTGGCTCTCTTAGATATGAAATGGTCGCAAATGACTGATATTCAAGGGTTCTTTTTCCTTGATACCATCAAGAGAAGCTAGCCGGTATGTCCCGGGTCCTATTTTGCTATCAATGACATATGGACCTAACCAATTTGCCGCAAACTTGTCCCTTAGGTGGGGTGGCAAACTGGAATTATGTTGGTTTTCCTTCAAAACCAAATCACCAACCCGAAAGTCCCTTAGGTGAACTTTCATGTTGTAAGCTTTCTTAAGTCGCTCTTGATAAATACGTAAATGCTCGAGAGCATTAACGCGTCGTTCGTCAAGCAACGTAAGCTGGTCTAACCGGGCCTGCCGCGTAGAGTCATCATCGATGAACTCCTGCATTGATATGCGCAGGGAAGGAATCTCCAACTCTAGAGGCATGACTGCCTCGGAGCCATACACAAGCGAAAATGGAGTGGCCCAGGTGGGTGTCCGAATGCTAGTGCGATAGGCCCATAGGGCAAGTGGGATTTGAATGTGCCAATCCTTATGACTGTCTGCGATGGTCTTTTTAAGGATGGCAACTAGCATTTTGTTTGACGCTTTTGCTTGCCCATTCGCCTGCGGATAATAGGGTGTCGAAAAGTTGTGCTGAATCTTGTACTTTGTGGTCAAAGCATGCACGTCTTTGTTCTTGAAAGGCGTCCCATTATCCGAGACTATTTTGGATGGAATACCAAAATGACATATGATGTTATGCAAAATGAACTCCACAATGCGGGGTCCTGTCGTAGAGGTAAGCGGAATTGCTTCCACCCACTTGGTAAAATACTCTGTGGCCGTTATGATAAATGTGTGATGGCTTGACGACGCAGGGGAGATCTTTCCAATTAGATCGAAGCCCCACTACGAGAACGGCCAAGCAGACTGGACTGTCTGCAAGGCCTGAGAAGGTACGTGCATCAAATTGGCATGATGTTGACACTTCACGCACTTCTTGACATAGGTGCAACAATCTCGCTCTAAATATGGCCAATAATAGCCCATGCGAAGAATGCGCTTTGCAATGGCCATACCACTAAAGTGGCCACCACATGTACCATCGTGCGCTTGGGCGATCGCCCAAGTGGACTCTTGTTGGTCCAAGCAACGAAGGAGGATTCCTTCATAGGCTGCGACGATACAAAATGTCTCCTATCAAGACATACTTAGCCGCTTTCTGCTTGAGTGCTCGTTTTGCGGCATGAGTCAATCCAAGTGGGAGATTACCTAACTTGAGGTAGTCTCTGATGGGTAAATACCAATCCTGTTGATCAAAAACCTCGATAGTATGAACAACCAATCCCTCTTGAAGTTCATCCCTAGCAAACGCTGAATGGGATAGAACCTGTAAGAATAGCGTTGTGTTGCTATTAATGGGAGTAGGGGAGAACAAGGACCCCCAATTGGCACGTTTCAGACGATCTCGGATTCGAGAGAACTTATCCGAGGATGGTTCAATCTGGATCATGTGGATTCCTGGCGTCAAGTCTGAGCTTGCACGCTCCATCACGGATTGCGATAAGGTTTTGACTTGAATGGTTGTCATATCACCGGAAAGGTCTTGCGGAATTAGTGACCCCAAGGAGGCCATTGTGTCCGCAAAATGATTCGATGATCGAGGGAGTGCCTCGATGTCATACCACTCAAGTTTTGCCAAGAATTTGTCCATGAGGGCTTTATAAGCCTGCAGGACTGGGCATTTGCATTGATATACCCCTTTGACTTGATTGACTATTAACAACGAATCACCAAAGATATTCAGTCATTTGATGTTCATGGCGATTGTTGTCTGAAGACCTAGGAGCAAGGCTTCATACTCTGCATTATTGTTGGTGCACGGGAAGTTTAATTTAAATGACAGGGGCATTGGAGCACCCTGCGGTGTGAAGAATACAATTCCCATGCCACCACCTTGCTCACATTTAGAACCATCGAAGAATAGGGTTATGTCGGCCTGTGACTCAGGCTCATCGGAATCTGGCGATTCTGAGACATGGAAGACCCCATCATCGGGTAGTTCTATGACCAGAGGCTGATCGTCTTCAAGAGGAGCCTCTGCTAGTTGATCGGCTATGACTTGTCCTTTGATAGATTTTTGTCCAATAAACTCTATGTCAAATTCCGTCAACAACATGATCCATTTCGTCGTGCGACTACTATGATAAGTACGACTCATCATGTATCGCAATGGATTCTCCTTAGACACAACATACGTAGTGTTGCTCAACATGTAGTGGCATAGCTTTTTGGTAGCAAACACCACTGCCAAGCGAGTTTCTCAACGTATGCATAGTTAAGTTCATAACCGACCGGGTGCGGCTAAGATAGTAAGTAGCTTGTTCCTTGTGAAGTTCATTCTTCTGGGCTAGCATGGCGCCCAGTGCCACCTCGATAGCTGAGATGTATAAGTAGAACGACACTCCTGGTCTAGGTGGTGCCAATACTGGTGGCAAAACCAGGTATTGTTTGATCTCATCAAAGGCTGACTGGCACTCGTCATCCCAATGAAATGTAACCCCCTTGTGCAATAATTTGTTCATGGGTCGGCACTTGTCAGATAATTGCGCTATGAAGCGTTTAATCGACGTGACCTTTCCTTGCAGACTTTTGAGCTGCTTGATTGTAGTTGGGGGAACCATTTCAAGGATTGCCTTGACTTTCTTTGGGTCCACCTCGATGCCTCGCTTTGAGACTATGAAACCCAAGAGTTTTCCGGATGTGACGCCAAAGACGCACTTCTTGGGGTTTAGTCTAACTTTATGCTCCATGAGGCGATCGAGGATCTTGCTTAAGTCATCGATATGATTTGAGCGCAAGAGAGACTTGGCTAACAAATCATCCATGTAATCTTCCAAAGTTTTGTGCATGTAATCATGGAAGATATATGTCATGGCACGTTGGTAGGTAGCGCCGACATTTTTAAGGCCAAAAGGCATGACCTTATAACAAAATGTCCCCCAAGGCGTTGTGAACGCCATTTTTAGTTGGTCTTCAGGATTGATACGAATTTGATTGTATCCTGAGAAACCATCCATTAGGGAGAGCATTTCGTGACCTGCTGTAGCGTCTACCAATGCGTCGATGCTCGGCAAGGGGAAATCATCCTTAGGACTCGCTTTGTTTAGATCTCAAAAATTAGTGCATATGCGAATCCTCCCGTCGGGCTTCTTGACGGGAACCATGTTGGACAGCCATGGCGGATAATCCACGTAGATGACAAACTGTGCATCCAACAGCTTTTGCAATTCATCTTTGACCATCAAGGCCACTTTTGGGTGCATCTTACGTAGTTTTTGCTTTACGAGCTTGATTGTCGGATCAAGCGTTAAATTATGCGTGACTAGCTGCGGGTCTAGTCCTGGCATATCTTTGTACGACCATGCAAAAACCTCCTTCTTCTCTTTGAGAAGGGCAATGTAGTCGGCTTGCTCTTCGGGGGAAAGACTTACCCCTAGCTTGAGAATCTGTGGATTCATTGGATCTGTGCCGATATCTACGTCAGTCGTCTCCTCGACTGACATGTGGGATCCGTCCTCCAACTGATGTGGAGTCGGGATCAAATGGATATCATTAGCTGAATTTAGATCTGCATTGGGAACCTCGGGTTCCTCTTCAGCCTAAAAAATATCCTGAGTTGTCCTTGGGGTAAAATGATGCATTTCACCGAAAGGCCAGTACTCTGATGGTGATAAAGGTGAATTGACGTGATCCCAGTCGATGGCATCTATGTCTAGATGCAATGACCATGTTGGATCGGCGGATTGCGGATGGGTGCGGTCAAATCAATGGAGATCATGTGGATGGAATGAATTTGGTCTCCATTACCGTGGGTGTGATAACTTGATTCTTCTAGATGCTCCCTATACTCTGGATCTGGCTCTAGGGGAACGGGCACGAACGGATCGGCCCTATGTGCTGAAAGGAGGACAGGGTCTTCCCTCGACACTGTTGTCATGATAGGGTCTCGGGGTGGACGGTGCTCATCGTGAATTTGGAGCCATGGATCCAACACTTGGTCCCACCTCGTTGGGTCTACCCACCATTCATGCCCTAACCTTATGCCCATCTGTCCCATTAGATCTTCATGAGTTAAAGGGCGATAATGTCATCGCGCATGTCTGAGATAGTCCATCTCAGTCTCATCTTCTGAATCACTTTCGGAGACCCAAAAATGTTCATTCTCTTCAGCAACCGTTGCTTGCGACATTGAGGGTTCTCCTTGTTCCAGGAAGTTAATCTGGTCCCATTGCGGTTGTTCCACTCTTGGTGGAGGGACCTGATTCTCTTGACACTGTATTGACTCAACTGGAACCTCTAAGGGGAACAGCTTCAAAAAGATGTCCGAAAGTCGTTGATGTTCTCTTTGAGGATTAATGTCCGAACTTTCACCTCTCTCTAGCAAAGGAGAGGGATTACTGCTATTTCCAAGGGTGTTTGTTGACCATGGGAGGTAGTCTCCCAATGTATATTCTGTATTTGGGTTGGCATAAAGATCTGGTGCCAATCCCCCCTTGTTGCCTATTTCTAGGCCTTGCATATTTTCGACCAAGATGTCTAAGGGCAGGGGGTGGTTGAACCCTACTCCTGACTTATCATATGGCATCTGATATCTTGGTTGGCAAAGGACCCGCATCCCTTGCTCATATCTGCCTAGCCCGTATCCATGCCAATTGCATTGGCCGAGATATTTTAGGGCAAAGTCTGGGTTTGACAGATAGTTGATATTTTCAACAAAAGGCTCTTCGTCTGCTTCCTTTTGTTTGCATGGTTCAAGACCATGATCAAGGCCCCCATACACAAAATTTGTCTGGTTGGGTGGGTGACCTAGAGGAACAACTGTTCCTATGGGAAGGCGAGGTCTCCCCATATCCTGTACTGACTCTAATGCGGGCGTTGCCACAACATTCTGCACTAAATACTCCCCCAGGCCCGTGCTGGCCATTTCAACAGTGATTGTTGATGCTTGGGAGGGAGGGAACGGGAGTCCTTCTTGAGTCCATTCCATGTTTGGTGGTTTAGGAATCTCAGCTTCCATAGTGCTAGGTGTTTCCTCTGTTGATACCGTTGAAATTGTGGGCAAACCCTCTTCTAGGGGCTGAGCCTCTTCCATGATCTGTTTTCCCTTGTCCTTCTGTTTAGCCATGACAGGTGGCATTGGTAATGAAGGAGCAGATGATGAGGATTCACCTGGCTGGGATTTTGGTGATTTGGTCACCAGTGGTGCCTGCGGTATTGGACCCTGTTTAGATGGATTTAACTGGAAATCCAAATGCGTTGAAGGGAGGGTCGATTGAGGCATTAATTGTACCGCATTGCAATACTTGAAGGGTTCTAAGTCCATCGGGACTACATGTATTTCTCCTTCAAAAGCATACTTTAAGCATTGGTGAGCGATGGAAGGGACACACTTCATGTCCCTGATCCAAGGCCGCCCTAGCGGTATATTGTAAGCCATCTCGCCTTCCAACACATGGCACAATGTTGGTATTGTCTTTTGTCCTACCTGGATAGGTAGAACAACTGTGCTCGACCGTTATCGAGCATATTGCATCATTGAAAGCTCACGGTGTGTACGTGGAGGTTGTGATATGAGAGGCTGGCAACTTTAAATGTTTTAGTGCTATCGTGGTAATGATGTTACTGGACGAGCCAGTATCTACCAGCACTCTCTTGTACGGGATCCCGTTGACCCGCGTGATAACGTGCAGGGGTGGATCTGCCGTGTCATTCGATATTGCTTTGACTTCATCCTCTCTGAAGGTGATGACCGGCTCCGTACATCATTTCACATGTCCCACAAAGTTGTTGAAAGAATTTGCTTCGTGAGGCTATAATTCGATGGCTTTTAATATTTCCATAAGAGCTTCTCTATGAGGTGTTGACTGTTGAATAAGCTCGTAAATGGAAAGCCTAGCCGATGTGGTCCGCAAACTCTGCGTGAGTTTGGTCCGTATCGTGACCTCGGGTCTAGGCGGAGGTACTTGCACAGGGCGTTGTTGAGGCTGCGACGTCGTTGGAACTTCCCTCGTAGCTACCTCGGGGGCAGCTGCTGGGTACTTTTTGTTCCGTGTCACTATGCTAATCATTCCCACAAATCCTTGCATGGGAAGATTCTGTCGCACCTCATTAATCTGGAGAGGTTTTCCTGTGCCTCGTGGGGAGGCAAAGGGTCCTTGAATACCCCCATTTGTTGATTATTTGGCGCTATGGGGTTGTCCACGGCCAATGTTTTATTGTCGATTAAATCTTGGATTAATCCTTTGAATTTCTAGCATCCATTTAAATCATGTCCCCTTCTCCTATGGAATCTACAATACAATTCCTCTCTGTATCCCTTAGGCTTGGGAGCGTTAGGGTCTACAGTTTGGATCTCTGGAAGGGTAACTAAATTTTCCACTAACTGAAAGCACGAGATTTCGGGCAAAGGAAACACTAATTGCGATGCATTCAAAATCAAATACGCTTAAGTCCTAGAAATGTAAATTGCATGAAATGAAAGAGACGCATTAAAACGAGATACAAGCAAATGGAGAAAACACAGCCCTTTCATTAAACTTTCTTGATCTCTGTTACAAAGACGCCTCCTCCCTTTTCAGGGGCTAGGAGCGTTAAAAGAATTTGACTACAATCGAGACTTAAGGTTCCTCTTTCCGCGTGCCCACACTTGAAATGGACGGGCCAAGATGATGCCGCCGCTGATGTCGATGAGTCTTTGACCTCTGCTGCTCCTCCTGCGAACAAAGAAACAACGAAGATGTCTGTAGCACCTGCTGCACATAAGAAGTGTTTGTTCTCTAAAATCGCCAAAAGATGCATGCAAACATTTGTCCGAAACAGTGAGTAAAATGACTCTAAATGACCTGAAAACTTGACAGAGGATAGAAAACATCACCAGAAGGCCACTGCCACCGAGACAGTCGGCCAATCTGCCTTCAACTGGAATTCGTCCCTGGGCAGGACGAATTCTGACTGCAATTCGTCCCTGGGTGGGACGAATTCTTCTGTGTTGGAAAAGCCGACCTGATGCTGCTCCAATGTCGAATCTCGAGACCTGCAAAACGCCTGCAAACAGGGGGGTTATGTAATTGGGGCCATTTTGGGACGACCCAGATGGTCGGATTCTCCCAATTTGGCCTCTATCCTCGGGAATTCGATATCGCCACCTGCAAGTTAGTGAAACAACAAAGCGACACAAAGCATGATAAAATCTGATCAGAATGTTATGAAATTGAAGCTATGAATTCACCAAATAGAATAACACAAAATGCAACATGAACAAGTAATCTAGAATGCTTCAGAATAAAACTTAGAAAGTGCGGGGGTGCCCAAGTGGGCCTCCCACCGTTGGTACTTGATTTTGGAGCCAATCCACTAGGGATGGGCCCAAAACTTCTTAGGATTGGGGGGTCGGCAAATTGGTTGATTCAGGTGTCCATATGTTGGATTTGGGTCAGATTCAAGCTTCCAAAAGCCACCCAACAACCTCCCTTGCAAAAGAGATTGGTGGATGTGAGAAGGTGAATCAAAGGGGATGCAAGTGGGTGTTCAACTCGGCAGCACTTCGTTGCTTGAAATCTCCTTCAATCTGTCTCTTTTGGGTGAGAAAAGTCCCACCTTTTATAGACCCATGGGGTCTCTTTTGAGAGGGAAGCATAAGTGCCATGTGTTGGTCATAGGTGCCATGTGGCAGTCTTGTCTTCCCATGAGGGAGGAGAGTCCTCCATGACTTGGGCTCTCATAACTGCCCTTGTGACAGTCCTCTAACGGCCTATCTGTCCACCCACACACGCGTGCGAGGCAGGAGTCATCAACTGACTGTCTTGGGCTGCCACTTGGCGCCATTCTTCTTTTTGCCCGTTAAACTTGGAATTCGTCCCTACCAGAGACGAATTCAGAATCTGTCTCTGGGTGAGACAGATTCCATTTTGAATTCGTCTCTGGGTGAGACAGATTCTGAGCAAAGTGCCTGAATGTGCCAAATTGCCTCTTGACCTTACAAAATTGCTGTGAAAGTGGTTAAGACCACTGTTTAACCTCTGAGGGCTGCCCTGGGGGCTGTGTTTGTCAAAGCGATCAGTGTTTGCAGTCACATAATCGGATTGGTGTTGTTTTGGTGTCTACAGATGCCCCTTTTTGGGATGCGCTGTGCATAGCGCAGCGTCGAGCAAAAATAGATAACCAAAGCACTAATGATTAGGGTTTCTTGGTAACCTAACCAAATTTTGATGCCCCAAGCATGGAAAGGGCATGCATTCTTGAATCCTTGCTTCTGACGAGCTAAGGAGTTTGATTTCAAGTGTTAACCTATTTTGGTGAGGTGTGACTTGAACTTGGACATTGATCAGTCATGATTAGGCAAAGGGCGCAACCTTTTATCCTCGGGGGAACCTTGTGTTCATGATTCACGAAATGCCAAGTGTTTGATTGATTTGATTGTTGCTTGTTTACTGCCCCAAGCAGGAGCGTGATTGTCTTTGTCAATGATTCTTTGAATGCATGTCGTTTTCCTTAATTGGGTGTGTGATTGTTGATTGGTGACTAAGTGTGACTACCCCCTCAAGCGACGAATCGATGAGGGAATGACCTTCATGAGAAAAGCGACGAGTCGCTTGACCCAAGATGACTTGTGCAAGGGTGCCTTTAGATGGTTTATCGTTAAGCATGTGCAATTTTTCCAACATCTGGACCTATTTTTGGTGGGTGTTAACCCTTTTTGTGATGCCATAATGGGGTGAAATCGTCGACAACCCATCTTCCCGTGGAGCGGTCCGGCTATGATAGCCTTCTTGGGGAAGTAGGAGAGTGACAATTTGAACCCCGACATCGATTTTCTATGCCAAGAGGTTAAGTGCGAGAGCACTTGTGTCCGGCAATGCTTATTGCTTTGTTTTTATGTTGCATTTTTTGTTGTTTTTGTTGTTTTTTTGTGACACCATTTGGGGATTAAATTTTCGAAAATCCGTCTCCCGTGGAGCGGTCCGGCTATGGTAGCCTTCTTAGGGAGTAGGATAGTGATAATTTGTGACTCCAGTGTCTATTTTGTATGCCCTAGATGTCAGGTGCAGCAGCACTCTTATCGGGCAAATTTATTGCTTGTTTTTAGTGCATTTTTTATCATTGTTTGATGTTTTGAATTTTTTGGCCTGAATTCGTCCCAGGGTGAGACGAATTCCAGTAGTAGAATTCGTCCCTGGGTGGGACGAGCGCTAACCAGAGCGCTCGTCCCAGTCAAGGACGAATTCCAGCTCAAAGGCCTATTTAAGGGCCAAATCTTGAATTTGGGCTCATTTGTGTCATTTTTTCTTGCGATTTCGGAGCTCTGGGAGGAGGAGGTAATTCTGCGAAGCGAAGCACTGCTGGAATTCTCTCTGCCATCATGAGTGCACAAACTGGTTCGAGCGGCGGAGCCGAAGCGAAACCTGTAAGTGCTCCTAGAGTTTATTTTTGTTTAAATTTGCACTGGTTTTATTTAATTGTTTTTGTGATGATGTTTTCAAAATGTGTTTTAAAACTTAAACCCTGAAACCGGATTTAAGACAACTAAGACTTATTGTACAATGGACGTAACATTAAAACCTCTTTAAGAATTTTACTTACACACACAAACCTAAGACGTATTTTTTTGTGTTTTTTAATTTTTTTTATTCTTTTTTGAATTAATCAGTTAAGATTAGAAACCTTTAACTGAAAATTTGTTTTTATTTGAATTTTTGTGCTTGTTATTGCTGTACAGTTCTATTCCATTATATTTTAATTTTTTTGTTGAATTGTTTTCTTTTGCAGGTTAGGAGCCGGTACCGTGTATCTGCTGCTTTTGCTGAGGCACGGGGTGCACTGACTGATGGTGACTGGGAATGGCTTGAGGCCCTTGGGCTCAAGCAGGTGGCTCGACTGGAGCCTATGGTCCCGGATCAGGCCTATCTGATGGCCCTGATCAAACTTTGGGATCCGTGGACCAATACCTTCCATCTCCCGACAGGGGAGATGACTGTGACTCTTGAGGATGTCTATCGGCTGCTTCGGATTTCGATAGACGGACTGCCTATTAGGACATCGTCGTTCGATCAGCGGACTGCTATACTGACGAGGTGTTTTGGGCATGGGGAGCGGGTGGGTGTAGCGAACCCAGTTGAGACAGCCGAGGTGGACTGCCAGGCTGGCGGGATATTGGTTGGTTGGTGGCAGGAGAGGGGGGTGTTAGGAGTGAGGCACGCATTCTTGATGGGCCTTATTTCTAACATGCTTCTCCCTGATTCGTCAGGCGCGAGGTTCCCGTGGAACCTGCTGGATTTGGTATGGCAGTTGGTAGAGTGCCCGATAGAGGCACCACTGATTTTGAGATGGGGACAGACATTGTTGGCACAGCTCTACGGGGAGCTGTATGCGGTCCGCTGTCGGCAGCGGAAGGGCGTCAGTTGCAGTTATCTGCTGTAGTGCTGGGGTTGGCAGCACATAGTAGTGGAGAGGCCGACCGGGTTACCGTGGATGACTCGGGCGGCGATGGATGACACGGAGATAGGCTATGCAGTTTTGTGGCGGCGGTCTACGGAGCAGGGGCAGAGTCGGCGATGGGCAGGTGTTGTAGAGCACTATACCGATGCCTTCTCTCGGCTCACTCCAGGGGAGGTGTTTTGGTGCCCTTATCGGGACTGTCCAGCCTGGCCAGAGGCTGGAGAGTGGCTCCGTCGGGTACGCAGGGAGCGGTGGTTGACTGGGAGGCACGGGACGGAGCATGAGTTCTTTTCATACAGCCGGGTTACACGATAGTTTGGGGTGCGCCGGGGTTGCCTGGTGAGCCCGTGGTCTATCGACGGTGGGGAGATGAGAGGGATTTAGATCCACCGGTCACCGTGCCATTGGGCGAGGAGTCAGATGCGGTTATTGATGTCCCGGACGTAGATGACGTCGGGACTACCACTGAGTATGACTCGTGGTGGGTACTACGGTGATGGAGAGGAGAGGGGCCACTGGGAGGCGCGGAGGCGGCAGTGGAGGGTGCTGAGGTAGCAGGGGATGATTGGGGAGGTCCGTTGGATGATGCGGACATGTTGGATGTGGGGGATGAGGATGTAGACTTGGGCGCTCCGGATCAGCCGGACATGCAGGACGTGGAGGAGCAGTGGGAGCCAGAGCAGGCTGTTGTTCCAGAGGGTCCTGTTCGTCAGGCAGACATAGAGGAGGTGGAGTCTGAGATACGTGCTAAAAATGCATGACTGACAGAGCTACTGCGGATACGGGATCTAGAGTTGGGGGATGCGAGGCGGGAGGGGGGACGCTGAAGGAGAGGGATCTCCTACGGGCTCGGTAGCGAGAGCGGGATAGGGTTCGGCACAGCATGATGATGCAGTGTCATACTATCATCGATGAGAGGCAGAGTGGTGTCGGCACCGGATAGAGTTGGAGAGGGAGGTCATCCACCTTGGTGGGTGACTTCCTGAGCCCTCGGTCAGTGGATCTTCACGGTGGACGAGGGATAGTGCGACTGAGCAGTCAGCATCATCTCGTCGTCGACGATTAGATGAGGGGGCGGTAGAGGCATGATGGGGGCTAGTAGTAGCCGCCCTTGAGGTCCCATAGGACCCACACCACGAGGGGTAGTTCTCGTCGCACCGATCCTGCGTGATCATGGTGGTCGACGCCTTAGGTTGGGTTTTTGGATATGATTGCGGGGTCTGAGGACCAGTTTTGTAGCCTACGGGCATCTTTTTGACGATATATATATATATACCGGTTTTATTGTGGTTTTTTACATGTGATGATGTGATTTTTGTTATGCATGATGGCTAATGACTATGGATGTATGCATGTTTATTTATTTTGATGAATGCTTATGTTATGATGAATGCAAATGTTTTTGATTTCTTTTTGATATGCAAAGTGAAATGGATGAATGATATTTGTGGTGATTGGTTACGGCACCATAGGCTATTTAAGACGCTCTTTAATTCATTTTTAGGCGATTGCTATGATGTATGGCTCTTGTATGTATACATGTGGTTTTCTCTTTTTGTATTTTCTGATGGTATTGTAAGGATGAAAAGCAGCGTAGTTGGTTTAGAAATGTAGCTAAGGTTTTCTGAGACTCAGACGGTTTTAACTCACTAGCCAAGACTGTACTTTGTCTTACAAGACTTTTGAACAAGGTATGAATCAGACTTGTTTTTGACCAAGCTATTTCACATCCCTGTGTGTGCAATTGAGTTCATTATTGTGGTATTTATCAGGATACCGCCAGTGCCAGATGGGCTTTCAACCGAACCTGTACTGAGGATCACCTAATTAGCTCCACTAACTCCTTTGTTGTATTTAGTTAGATTAATCTGCGGTGTTATCCAAGATGCCATAAGCTAGCTCATCCACATGCAAACATTGATCTACTCACAAGTTAATGTGATAGATATATCGTCATGCGAGAAGTTTACCGCCAGTGACTGATAGGCTATCAACCAAACCGGTACTGAGGCTTACCTCATGACCTTTTAGAATGCTGAGAGTTCCAGGGATTCAAGTTCAACTCCCTTCTTTTCTTCAATTGTATTGGGATACTTGCTCGTTTGTAGTGATAAGATCACTGTTTATTTTGATTTGTTTTTCTTTTGAGCAAGGGATTGGGGATATGGAGTGATGAAAATCACTATCGTTTGTGCCTTTGTGCATTGTAAGATGTCAAATTTTTGAGTTTTGACATTTTGCAAATTTTTGATGTTTTGCAACTATTGAGAACTAGGGATTCTTAGGGAATTGGGTAGGGAGGATGCTTGTCCTTTTGCCAACTCTCAGCATTCTTGGGGTCATTCGCACAGGGGGATGAGCAAGATAACCGTTTCGCTTTTGGTGACCTGGATTACTATGCAGGTTTCATCTTTCGTTCACACAACTTAGGAATTGTTTTATGTGTTTTAATTTGTGTTGGGATGTTACGTAACAAGGTGTATTTCAAGTATGACTCTACCTTCGTAAAATCTGTTTGACTTGATACATTACATGGCTAAAGAGCAAAATGATGACTGAATCACGAAAACTCTTGATACATTAAAAGACCACTGACTCTAGTGTGGTAGAAGCAATGCATGGTGTTTTTGTTGTTTTTGTAAAATGGAACAGTGTGGAACAAGATGGACTAGTAGAGCAATTACAGCCTATGGTGCCTTTGACCTATACGACCACAAATATGCAATGTATGGATGCAATGCTTAATGCAGCTACATATTTTTGTATTTTTGATGGATTGTTTTTTGTGAATATGAATATGAGGTGCGAGAAGAGCTCTCGATTGATGAATTTGAGTATGCCTAGAAATGAGATGCAAATTTTTGTTGTTTTTGATTATTTTTTATTTTTGACCAAGTGATTGTACATCCTTCTTTTTGTGACATTCATAATCCTTGGAGCCTTTTGGTGACCAAGTGATTGCGATAATCCTTGGAGCTTTTTGGGTGACCAAGTGATTGCGATAATCCTTGGAGCTTTTGGTTGACCAAGTGATTGCGATAATCCTTGGAGCTTTTTGGTTTTGACCAAGTGATTGCGATAATCCTTGGAGCTTTTTTGGGTTTTGACCAAGTGATTGCGATAATCCTTGGAGCTTTTTGGGTTTTGACCAAGTGATTGCGATAATCCTTGGAGCTTTTTTGGGTTTTTGACCAAGTGATTGCGATAATCCTTGGAGCTTTTTGGGTTTTGACCAAGTGATTGCGATAATCCTTGGAGCTTTTTGGGTTTTGACCAAGTGATTGCGATAATCCTTGGAGCTTTTTGGTTTTGACCAAGTGATTGCGATAATCCTTGGAGCTTTTTTTGGGTTTTGACCAAGTGATTGCGATAATCCTTGGAGCTTTTTGGGTTTTGACCAAGTGATTGCGATAATCCTTGGAGCTTTTTGGGTGACCAAGTGATTGCGATAATCCTTGGAGCTTTTTGGTTGACCAAGTGATTGCGATAATCCTTGGAGCTTTTTGGTTTGACCAAGTGATTGCGATAATCCTTGGAGCTTTTTGGTTTGACCAAGTGATTGCGATAATCCTTGGAGCTTTTTGGTTTGACCAAGTGATTGCGATAATCCTTGGAGCTTTTGTGTTTTTGACCAAGCGATTTTATGGATCCTTGGAGCATTTTTTGGGATATGGCTCTCTTAGATATAAAATGGTCGCAAATGACTGATATTCAAGGGTTCTGTTTCCTTGATACCGTCAAGAGAAGCTAGCCGGTACGTCCCGGGTCCTATTTTGCTATCAATGACATATGGACCTAACCAATTTGCCGTGAACTTGTCCCTTAGGTGGGACGGCAAATTAGAGTTCTGTTGGTTTTCCTTCAAAACCAAATCACCAACCCGAAAGTCCCTTAGGTGAACTTTCATGTTGTAAGCTTTCTTAAGCCGCTCTTGATAGATACGTAAGTGCTCGAGAGCATTCACGCGTCGTTCGTCAAGCAACGTAAGTTGGTCTAACCGGGCCTGCCGCGTAGTGTCATCATCGATGAACTCCTGCATTGATATGCGAAGGGAAGGAATTTCCAACTCGAGAGGCATTACTGCCTCTGAGCCATACACGAGCGAAAACGGAGTTGCCCCAGTTGGCGTCCGAACGCTAGTGCGGTAAGCCCAAAGGGCAAGTGGGATTTGTATGTGCCAATCCTTATGACTGTCTGCGACTGTCTTTTTAAGGATGGCCACTAGTGTTTTGTTTGATGCCTCTGCTTGCCCGTTTGCTTGCGGATAATAGGGCGTTGAAAAGCTGTGCTGAATTTTGTACTTTGTGGTCAAAGCACGCACGTCTTTGTTCTTGAATGATGGCCCATTATCCGATATTATTTTGGATGGAATACCAAAATGACATATGATGTTATGCAAGATGAACTCCACAATGCGGGGTCCTTTCGTTGAGGTTAACGGAATTGCTTCCACCCATTTGGTAAAATACTCTGTGGCCGTTATGATAAACGTGTGACGGCCTGACGATGCGGGGAGATCTTTCCGATTAGATCGAGGCCCCACTACGAAAATGGCCAAGCAGCTGGACTGTCTGTAGGGCACGGGAAGGTACGTGCATCAAATTGGCATGATGTTGACATTTCACGCACTTCTTGACATATTCGCAACAATCTCGCTCTAAAGATGGCCAATAATAGCCCATGCGGAGAATGCGCTTTGCAATGGCCATACCACTAAAGTGGCCACCACATGTACCGTCGTGCGCTTGGGCGATTGCCCAAGTGGACTCTTGCTGGTCCAAACAACGAAGAAGAATTCCGTCATAGCTGCGACGATACAAAATGTCTCCTATCAAGACATACTTAGCCGCTTTCTGCTTGAATGTTCGTTTTGCGGCGTGCGTCAATCCAAAGGGAAGATTACCTAACTTGAGGTAGTCTCTAATGGGTAAATACCAGTCCTGTTGATCGGAAACCTCGACAGTATGAACAGCCAATCCCTTTTGAAGTTCTTCCCTAACAAATGCTTGAATGGGATAGAACTTGTAAGAATAGCGTTGTGTTGCTATTAATGGGAGTGGGGGAAAACAAGGACCCCCAGTTGGCATGTTTCAGACGGTCTCGGATTCGAAAGAACTTATCCGAGGATGGTTCGATCTGGATCATGTGGATTCCTGGTGTCAAGTCTGAGCTTGCACGCTCCATCGCGGATTGCGATAAGGTTTTGACTTGAATGGTTGTCATATCACCGGAAAGGTCTTGCGGGATTAATGACCCCAAGGAGGCCATTGTGTCCGCAAAATGATTCGATGATCGAGGGAGTGCCTCGATGTCATACCATTCAAGTTTTGCCAGGAATTTGTCCATGAGGGCTTTATAGGCCTTCAGAACTGGGCATTTGCATTGATATACCCCTTTGACTTGATTGACTATTAACAGTGAATCACCAAAGATATTCAATCGTTTGATGTTCATGGCGATTGTTGTCTGAAGACCTAGGAGCAAGGCTTCATATTCTGCATTATTGTTGGTGCATTGGAAGTTTAATTTAAATGACAGGGGCATTGGAGCGCCCTGCGGTGTGAAGAATACAATTCCCGTGCCACCACCTTGCTCACACTTAGAACCATCGAAGAATAGGGTTATGTCGGCCTGTGACTCAGGCTCATCAGAATCTGGCGATTATGAGACATGGAAGACCCCATCATCGGGTAGTTCTATGACCAGAGGCTGATCGTCTTCAAGAGGAGCCTCTGCTAGTTGATCGGCTATGACTTGTCCTTTGATAGATTTTTGCCCAATGAACTCTATGTCAAATTCCATCAACAACATGATCCATTTCGCCGTGCGACTACTATGATAAGTACGACTCATCATGTATCGCAATGGATTCTCCTTAGACACAACATACGTAGTGTTGCTCGGCATGTAGTGGCGTAGCTTCTTGGTAGCAAACACCACTGCCAAGCGAGTTTCTCAACGTATGCATAGTTAAGTTCAGTAACTGACCAGGGTGCGGCTAAGATAGTAAGTAGCCTGTTCTTTGTGAAGTTCATTCTTTTGGGCTAGCATGGCTCCCAGTGCCACCTCAGTAGCTGAGATGTATAAGTAGAATGGCACTCCTGGTCTAGGTGGTGCCAATACTGGCGGTGAAGCCAAGTATTGTTTTATTTCGTCAAAGGCTGACTGGCACTCGTCATCCCAATGAAATGTGACCCCCTTGTGCAATAATTTGTTCATGGGTCGGCATTTGTCAGATAATTGCGCTATGAAGCGTTTAATCGATGTGACCTTTCCTTGCAGACTTCTGAGCTGCTTGATAGTGGTTGGGGGAGCCATTTCAAGGATTGCCTTGACTTTCTTTGGGTCCACTTCGATGCCTCGTTTTGAGACTATAAAACCCAAGAGTTTTCCAGATGTGACGCCGAATACGCACTTCTTGGGATTCAATATGACCTTATGCTCTATGAGGCGATCGAGAATCTTGCTTAAGTCACCGAGATGATCCGAGCGCAAAAGAGACTTTACTAACAAATCATCCATGTAATCTTCCAAAGTTTTGTGCATGTAATCATGGAAGATATATGTCATGGCACGTTGGTAGGTAGCGCCAGCATTTTTAAGGCCAAAAGGCATGACCTTATAACAAAATGTCCCCCAAGGCGTTGTGAACGCCGTTTTAAGTTGATCTTCAGGATTGATACGAATTTGATTGTATCCTGAGAAGCCATCCATTAGGGAGAGCATTTCATGACCTACTGTAGCGTCTACTAACGCGTCGATGCTTGGCAAGGGGAAATCATCCTTAGGACTCGCTTTGTTTAGGTCTCAAAAATTGGTGCATATGCGAATCCTCCCATCGGGCTTCTTGACGGGAACCATGTTGGACAGCCATGGCGGATAATCCATGCAGATGACAAACTGTGCATCCAACAGCTTTTGCAATTCATCTTTGACCATCAAGGCCACTGTTGGGTGCATCTTTCATAGTTTTTGCTTTACGGGCTTGATTGTCGGATCAAGCGTTAAATTATGCATGACTAGCTACGGGTCTAGTCCTGGCATATCCTTGTATGACCATGCAAAAACTTCCTTCTTCGCTTTGAGAAGGGTGATGTATTCGGCTTGCTCTTCAGGGGAAAGACTTACCCCCAGCTTGATAATCTGTGGATTCGTTGGGTCTAAGCCGATGTCTACGTCAATCGTTTCCTCGACTGACATGTGGGATCCGTCCTCCAACTGATGTGGAGTTGGGATCAAATGGATATCATTAGCTGAGTTTAGATCTACGTTTGGAACCTCGGGTCCCTCTTCAACCTGAAAAATATCCTGAGTTGTCCTTGGGGTGGAATGAAGCATTTCACCGAAAGGCCAGTACTCTGATGGTGATAAAGGTGAATTGACGTGATCCCAGTCGATGGCATCTATGTCTAGGTGCAATGATTGTGATGGATCGGCCGGATTGCGGATGGGTGCGGTCAAATCAATGGAGATCATGTGGATGGAATGAATTTGGTCTCCAGAACCGTGGGTGTGATAACTCGATTCTTTTAGATGCTCCCTATACTCTGGATCTGGCTCTACGGGAACGGGCACGAATGGATCTTCCCTAGGTGCGAATTCGTCCCTATTTGTGAAAAGGATGGCAGGGTCTTTTCTCGGCACTGATGTCATGATGGGATCTCGAGGTGGACGATGCTCATCTTGAATTTGGAGCCATGGATCCAATACTTGGTCCCACCTTGCAGGGTCTACCCACCATTCATGCCCTAGCAGTATGCCCATCTGTCCCATTAGATCTTCATGAGTTAAAGGGCGGTGATGTCGTCGCGCATGTCTGAGATAGTCCATCTCAGTCTCATCTTCTGAATCACTTTCGGAGACCCAAAAATGTTCATTCTCTTCAGCAACTGTTGCTTGCGACGTTGAGGACCCTCCTTGTTCCAGTAAGTTAATCTGGTCCCATTGTGGTTGTTCCACTCTTGGTGGAGGGACCTGATTCCCTTGACACTGTATTGTTTCATCTGGAACCTCTAAGGGGAACAACTTCAGAAAGATGTCCGGAAGTCGTTGATGTTCTCTTTGAGGATTAATCTCTGAACTTTCGCCTCTCTCTAGCAAAGGAGAGGGATTACTGCTGTTTCCAGGGGTGTTTGTTGACCATGGGAGGTAGTCTCCCAATGTGTATTCTGTATTTGGATTGGCATACGGATCTTGTGCCAATCCCCCCTTGTTGCCTATTTCTAGGCCTTGCATATTTTCAACCAAGATGTCTAAGGGCAGGGGGTGGTTGAACCCTACTCCTGACTTGTCATATGGCATCTGATATCTTGGTTGGCAAAGGACCCGCATCCCTTGCTCATATCTGCCTAGCCCGTATCCATGCCAATTGCATTGGCCGAGATATTTTAGGGCAAAATCTAGGTTTGATAGATAGTTGATGTTTTCAACAAAAGGCTCTTCGTCTGCTTCCTTTTGTTGGCATGGTTCAAGACCATGATCAAGGCCCCCATACACGAAATTCATCTGGTTTGGAGGGTAGCCTAGAGGAACAACTGTCCCTATGGGAAGGCGAGGTCTTCCCATGTCTTGTATTGACTCCAATGCTGGCGTCGCCACAACATTTTGCACTAAATATTCCCCCAGGCCCGTACTGGCCATTTCAACAGTGATTGTTGATGATTGGGTGGGAGGAAACGGTAGTCCTTCCTGAGTCCATTCCATGTTTGGTGGTTCAGGAGTCTTAGTTTCTGTTGTGCTTGGTGTTTCCTCCGTTGATACCGTTGAGATTGTGGGCAACCTTTCTTCTAAGGGTTTAACCTCTTCCATGATCTGTTTTCCCTTGTCCTTCTGTTGGGCCATGATAGGTGGCGTTGATGATGAAGGAGCAGGTGATGAAGTCTCACCTGGCTGGGATTTTGCCTTGTTGGTCACCAGTGGTGCCTGCGGTATTGGACCCTGTTTAGATGGATTTAACTGGAAATCCAAATGTGTTGAAGGGAGGGTCGATTGAGGCATGAATTGTACCGCATTGCAATACTTGAAGGGCTCTAAGTCCATTGGGACTACATGTATTTCTCCTTCATAAGCATACTTTAAGCACTGGTGGGCGATCGAAGGGACACACTTCATGTCCCTGATCCAAGGCCGCCCTAGCAGTATATTATAAGCCATCTCGCCTTCTAACACATGGCACAGTGTAGGTATTGACTTTTGTCCTACCGGATAGGCAGAACAACTGTGTCGACTGTCGAGCATATTGCATCGTTAAAAGCTCGCAGTGTATACGTGGAGGCTGTGATGTGAGAGGCTGGCAGCTTCAAATGTTTTAAGGCTGCAGTGGTAATGATGTTACTGGATGAGCCAGTATCTATCAACACCCTCTTGTACGGAATCCCGTTGACCCGCGCGATAACGTGCAGGGGTGGATCTGCCATGTCATTCGATATCGTTTTGACCTCATCTTCTCTGAATGTGATGACCGGCTCCGTACATTGTTTCACATGTCCCACGAAGTTGTTGAAAGAATTTGTTTCATGAGGCTGTAATTCGATGGCTTTTAAAATGTCCATAAGAGCTTCCCTATGGGGTGTTGATTGTTGAATAAGCTCGTAAATGGACAGCCTAGCCGATGTGGTCCGCAAACTCTGTGTGAGTTTGGTCCGTATCGTGACCTCGGGTCTAGGCGGAGGCAGCTGCGTTGGGCGTTGTTGAGGCTGCGATGTTGTCGGAACTTCCCTCGTAGCTACCTCGGGGGCAACTACTGGGTACCTTCTGTTCCTTGTTACTATGCTAATCATTCCCACAAATCCCTTGCATGGGAAGATTCTATCGCACCTCGTTAATCTGGAGTGGTTTTGCCTGTGCCTCGTGGGCAGGCAAAGGGTCCTTGAATACCCCCATTTGTTGATTGTTTGGCGCTATGGGGTTGTCCACGGCCAATGTTCTATTGTCAATCAAATCTTGGATTAATTCTTTGAACTTCCAGCATCCATTCAAGTCGTGTCCTCTGCGCCTATGGAATCTACAATACAATTCCTCTCTGTATCCCCTAGGCTTAGGAGCATTAGGGTCTATATTTTGGATTTATGGTAGAGTGACTAAATTTGCCACTGACAAGCGGTCAAATAGGGAGTCCCTGGACTCCGTGTAAGGGGTGAATTGTCGCCTAGGGCGACACTGCTGATTCTGCTCCTGTCTTCTATTATCTCTTTCATAAGCAGGAGGCACTGCCTGGTAATTAGCCTTTTGAGGCTGCATTTCTGGCATAGGCGTGGGAACATTTATCGCAACTTGGTTGACTGCAGCGTGTTGTGATTGTGTTGTCCCGATCTTAGTGGTTTTATTCCACTCTTTCTTTTTAGGCTTGGCGATTGCGCCTTCGCCTATCTTAATCTCTTCTATAACTCTGGCTTGCGCCAAAGCTTCTTCTAAGCTGTCGTATTGTCGCAACAACAATAGACCAGAGATTGATTTTAAGCAACTTTTTGTGAACATCTACGTGAGATCAGACATAGGGGGACGGTAGGGTAACTTAGAAAGCAAAGCTCTCCATCGATTCCCATATGCTGCCATTGTTTCTTCCTCAAATTGCCTGAGGCTCGCCAGATCACTCAGTGATGCCTTCTTCCTTGTGTTGAAGGCAAAGCGTTCAAGAAACGCATCTACTAATTGATCTAAGTTGCTTATGCTGTGTTTAGGTAGTTGTGTGAACCAATCCGAGGCAGGGCCTGCGAATGTGGTTATGAATGTTCTAAGCAACAATGCGTCATTATCTTGGATGCCGAAGCATTGGCTTAGAAATCTTGTAACGTGTTCTTGTGCGTCCTCTTCACCTTTAAAGATTGCCAATTGAGGCAACTTGAAGTGCTCGGGGTAAAGAGGTGTAGGCACTGAGGGATGCACCGGATTACTGCGGAGTTGACGTAATGTGGGTTTTTGATGCCCAACAACTTTTGTCTCCATAGACTCCAAACGCTCTAATAGCGCTTGGTATGCATCGGAAGATTTTATTTCTTCCTCTCTTGTTCGCTCCCGTTGTAAGTTATGGTAAAGTGGGGGCCTATGGAGGGGTGGCCGAATGGCAATCCTCCTGCCTTGATGGGGAGTTTCAGCATATTCTATTTCTGGTTCGTACTCCTCATAAAGTTCTTGAGGAGTCTCTAGGCGAGACCTATGACCTTGATCGAGTCCTCGCTGAAGGTACCCATCATTGTTTCGGGGAGTGGCCTCCCTCTCGGGTCTGTAAGATCTCGGAGGCAAAGCTTGACGAGGTCGTGGAGACCTGTCCTGCACCAATGAATTATGCCTCTCATATTGTTCGGCCCTTTGGATGCGAGGGGTTGGCTCCCTCTCAGGTAGTTCATAGCGTAACTCATCCGCTTCGCGTTGCATGCGCTCTCTATCCAAGCGGTGTCGGTACTCTATCTCCTGATGACTTTGTTTAAGCCGCGTGATTTGGGCTTGACGGGTGGCCTGTCTAGCAACTATCGGGTCAATTTGGTCTACCCTATTTTGCTCAGGAGGTTCGAATGTTTCTCCTATGTGTTTGCCTCGAGTTTGCTGATCTAAAGTTTCAATGGGTCGCTTCCCTCCGTCGAGGTGGGCGACATGTACTCGAGGCTCTGGCCTTGATGTATGATCATGATACCTAGCAAGTGCGGAAATGCAAGGTTCCCACGCTGTTTGTTGTCCTCGAGGAATGCGATGGCTTTCCTCGTACTCTCTTTCATGGGTTTGGACGGGGCGGGCGGAGTTAGCTCGCCCTGTGTAAGGAGCCCTGCGCTCCGGATTTTGTCTTTCCGTCTTGATGGGAGGTAAAGAAGGGACGCCATATCCACGTTGTCCCTCCAAATGGATAGTGTGCCTCTCTAGCGCTCCATCGCGCTGTGGCCACTCATGTCTAACCTCGAGAAGGTGATTCTCTATTTACATCAAGGTCTACATGTAGGGCGTCTTCCCGAAAGGGGCTGCTTTGAATGGGCATACCCCACCGAGGATTCCGAATTAGATTCTTTTGTAGGCCAGACCGATAAGGCGGTATGACCAAGTCCTCAGGACTGAAGCGAAGGTGACTTGTGCCTGCTTCTTGTGTACCTTCCGGAGCTTCTGCCCTTGATTGGGCTTGGCTACGGGTGTACACCATTGCGTTGCTTCTATACTATCTAAGTAGATTTTTATCTCGTTTATGATGATTTTTTTTTTTTTGTCTACACTAAGCAGAATTAAACACACGCATACACAAACCGTGATTATCTCTTTTAAGGATTATTGGTGTGCCCTAAACTGGTTTAGTGCATTTTGATGTTTTGTTTTGTTTTTGTAGGTTTTGAAGAACGTTTAAATGCATTATGAAGGCTCATATAACTCCCAAAATGGTAGCCCCTTCAATATACCAACCAGGCCGATATACCAACCTCTCTATATACCCGCCCTTACGAGAGGGAGACTATAGGTACGTGAGAGCAGAAGGTACATGGTACGTAGGCGGTACGGAAGGGGGATTGTCCTGTTAATGGCACCTACCATAGAAGACTTATCCTCGCGCGCATGGGAATCACCCCAGTGACACTCGGTCAGCTTTCGTCAGGATTTACGCCTAACAACAGTTGACAATCGGGAAATGGATGCAAAGCTAAGCCAAGGTGGTGATGAACCCACCGTTGGTCTTGCTCAAGGGCTGGGGTCTTACGACCAGCTCCTTGGTTTAAAATTATTGCGTGAAGTGTGTGTGATTCATTTTATTTAACAAAAATGAAACAGACATAAATGACTTTCCTTATGCAATGCAGGATTAAATGAAAACAATTAAAGAAACAGAAACAGAAACAGAAAATTTAACAGAGATTATGAAAATCCCTACCTCTTCTCTGCTTGGACCGGTTGCTTCTGAATTTCTGCTCTGAAAATCTACAAGCGGGAATTCGTCCCTCTGTGAGACGAATTTCAGAACAGAATTCGTCCCGCCAGAGATGAATTTGAATTCATCTCGAGGTCAGACGAATTACAGTAAAGAATTCATAACAGTCAGAGACGAATAGCAGTCTGCAACAAAAAAATGTACCTGTCAAGCACAAAACACAAAAATTTAATCAGTTTCTATGATTTAAAAAAACAGGGAACAGGGTCCCACCGTGATCGCCACTGAAAGCACGAGATTCTGGGCGAAGGAAACACTAATTGCGATGCATTCAAAATCAAATACGCTTAAGTCCTAGAAATGTAAATTGCATGAAATGAAAGAGACGCATTAAAACGAGATACAAGAAAATGGAGAAAACATAGCCCTTTCATTAAACTTTCTTGATCTCTGTTACAAAGATGCCTCCTCCCCTTTCAGGGGCTAGGAGCGTTAAAAGAATTTGACTACAATCGAGACTTAAGGTTCCTCTTTTCGCGTGCCCACACTTGAAATGGACGGGCCAAGATGATGCCGCCATTGATGTCGATGAGTCTTTGACCTCTGCTGCTCCTCCTATGAACAAAGAAACAACGAAGATGTCAGTAGCACCTGCTGCACATAAGAAGTGTTTGTTCTCTAAAATCGCCAAAAGATGCATGCAAACATTTGTCTAAAACAGTGAGTAAAATGACTCTAAATGACCTGAAAACCTGACAGAGGATAGAAAACATCACCAGAAGGCCACTGCCACTGAGACAGTCGGCCAATCTGCCTTCAACTGGAATTCGTCCCTGGGCAGGATGAATTCTGACTGCAATTCGTCCCTGGGTGGGACGAATTCTTTTGTGTTGGAAAAGCCGACCTGATGCTGCTCCAATGTCGAATCTCGAGACCTACAAAATGCCTGCAAACAGAGGGGTTATGTAATTGGGGCCATTTTGGGATGACCCAGATGGTCGGATTCTCCCAATTTGGCCTCTATCCTCGGGAATTCGATATCGCCACCTGCAAGTTAGTGAAACAACAAAGCGACACAAAGCATGATAAAATCTGATCAGAATGTTATGAAATTGAAGCTATGAATTCACCAAATAGAATAACACAAAATGCAACATGAACAAGTAATCTAGAATGCTTTAGAATAAAACTTAGAAAGTGCGGGGGTGCCCAAGTGGGCCTCCCACCGTTGGTACTTGATTTTGGAGCCAATCCACTAGGGATGGGCCCAAAACTTCTTAGGATTGGGGGGTCGGCAAATTGGTTGATTCGGGTGTCCATATGTTGGATTTGGGTCAGATTCAAGCTTCCAAAAGCCACCCAACAACCTCCCTTGCAAAAGAGATTGGTGGATGTGAGAAGGTGAATCAAAGGGGATGCAAGTGGGTGTTCAACTCGGCAGCACTTCGTTGCTTGAAATCTCCTTCAATCTGTATATTTTGGGTGAGAAAAGTCCCACCTTTTATAGACCCATGGGGTCTCTTTTGAGAGGGAAGCATAAGTGCCATGTGTTGGTCATAGGTGCCATGTGGCAGTCATGTCTTCCCATGAGGGAGGAGAGTCCTCCATGACTTGGGCTCTCATAACTGCCCTTGTGACAGTCCTCTAACGGCCTATCTGTCCACCCACACACGCGTGCGAAGCAGGAGTCATCAACTGACTGTCCTGGGCTGCCACTTGGCGCCATTCTTCTTTTTGCCCGTTAAACTTGGAATTCGTCCCTACCAGAGACGAATTCAGAATCTGTCTCTGGGTGAGACAGATTCCATTTTGAATTCGTCTCTGGGTGAGACAGATTCTGAGCAAAGTGCCTGAATGTGCCAAATTGCCTCTTGACCTTACAAAATTGCTGTGAAAGTGGTTAAGACCACTGTTTAACCTCTGAGGGCTGCCCTGGGGGCTGTGTTTGTCAAAGCGATCAGTGTTTGCAGTCACATAATCGGATTGGTGCTGTTTTGGTGTCTACACTAACAAGCGGTCAAATAGGGAGTCCCTGGACTCCGTGTAAGGGGTGAATTGTCACCTAGGGTGACGCTGCTAATTTTGCTCCTATTTCTTATTATATCTTTCATAACTAGGAGGCACTACCTAGTAATTAGCCTTTTGGGGCTGCATTTCTTGCATAGGATTGGGAGCATTTATCACAACTTGGTTAACCACAGTGGGTTGTGATTGCATTGTCCCAGTGTTAGTGGTTTTATTCCACTCTTTCTTTTTAGGCTTGGTGATTGCACCTTCGCCTATCTTAATCTATTCTATAACTCTAGCTTACGCCAAAGCTTCTTCTAAACTGTCGTATTGCTGTAGCAGCAATAGACCAGAGATTGATTTTAAGCAACTCCGTGCAAACATCTGTGTAATATTAGACATAGGGGGATGGTAGGGTAACTTAGAAAGCAAAGCCCTCCATCGATTCCCATATGCTACCATTGTTTCTTCCTCATATTTCCTGAGGCTGGCCAGATCACTCAGTGATGCCTTCTTTCTTGTGTTGAAGGCAAAGCGTTCAAGAAACGCATCTACTAATTGATCTAGGTTGTTTATACTATGTTTGGGTAATTGTGTGAACCAATCCGAGGCAGGGCCTACGAATGTGGTTATGAAAGTTCTAAGAAACAATGCATCATTATATTGGATGCCGAAGCATTGACTTAGGAACCTTGTGACATGTTCTTGTGCATCCTTTTCACCTTTAAAAACTACCAATTGAGGCAATTTGAAGTTTTCGGGGTAAAGAGGTGTAGGCACTGAGGGATGCACTAGATGACTGCGGAGTTGACACAACATGGGTTTTTGATGCCTAGAAGCTTTTGTCTCCACAGACTCCAAACGTTCTAATAGCGCTTTGTATGCATCGGAAGATTTTATTTATTCCTCTTTTGTTTGCTCCCGTTGTGAGTTATGGGATACTGGAGGCCTATGGGGGGGTGGCCGAGTGGCAGCCCTCCCACATTGATGGGGTGTTTCGGCCCATTCTATTTATGGTTTGTACTCCTCATAAAATTCTTGAGGAGTCTCTGGGTGAGACCTATGACCCTGATTGAGTCCCCGTTGAGGGTACCCATCATTGTTTCGGGGAGTGGCCTCCCTCTCGGGTCTATAAGGTCTCGGAGGCAAAGCTTGACGAGGTCGTGGAGACTTTTCCTGCACCAAAATATTGTGCCTCTCATATTGTTCTTCTTTGTGGGTGTGAGGGGTTGGCACCCTCTCAGGTAGTTTATAGCACAACTCATCCGCTTCGTGCTGCATGTGCTCTTTATTCAAGCGGTATAAGTACTCTAACTCCTGATGACCTTGCTCAAGCTGCAAGATTCGGGCTTGACGAGCGGCATGTCTGGTGACTGCCAGGTCAACTTGGTCTGCTCTCTTTTGCTCAAGAGGCTTAAATGTTTTTCCTATGTGTTTGCCTCGATTTTGATGATCTAAAATTTCAATGGGTTGCTTCCCTCTATCGAGGTAGGCGACATTTACTTGAGGCTCTGGCCTCGATGTATGATCATGATACCTAGCAGGTGTTAAAATGCAAGGTTCCTGTGTTGTTTGTTGTCTTTGAGGAATGCGATGGCTTTCCTCGTATTCCATTTCATGGGTTTGAAAGGGGCGGGAGGAGTTGGCTCGCCCTGTGTAAAGAGCCCTACGCTCTGGATTTTGTATTTCTATTTGAATGTGAGACAAAGAAGAGGTAGCATATTCACACTGTCTCTCCTCATGGACACTATGCATCTCTAGCGCTTCATCACGCTGCAACCATTCAGATCTAGCCTCGAGAGGCGGTTGTCTACTTACATTAAGATCTACATGTAAAGCATCTTCCCGAAAGGGGCTGTGTTGAATGGGCATACCCCAATGAGGGGGGTCCCAATAGTTCCTTTTTGAAGTGGCCTGATGTGGAATTTCTTGTAGGCCAGACCGCCAAGGCGGTATGGCCAAGTCCTTAGGGCTAAAGCGAAGGCGACTAGCGCCCTCTCTTTGTGCACCTTCCGCAGCGTCTGCCCTTGATTGGGCTTGGCTACGAGTGTACACCATTGTGGTGCTTCTATACTCTCTAAGCAGATTTTATCTCATTTATGATGATTTATCTTTTTGTTTACACTAAGAAGAAATGAACACACACATACACAAAACCGTGATTATATCTTTTAAGGATTGATAGTGTGTCCTAAAATGGTTTAGTGCATTTTGATGTTTTGTTTTGTTTTTGCAATTTTTTGAAGAACATTTAAATGCATAATGTTGGCTCATATGACTCCCATAAATGGTCACCCCTTCAATATACCATTGTCGGACCGATATACCAACCTCTCTATATACCCGCCCTTACGAGAGGGAAACTATAGGTACATGAGAGCAGATGGTACGTGGAACATAGGCGGTACGAAAGGGGGGATTGTCCTGTTAATGACACCTACCATAGAAGACTTATCCTCGCATGCATGGGAATCACCCCAGCAACACTCGATCAGCTTTCGTCAGGATTTATGCCTAACAATAGTGACAATCGGGGAAATGGATGCAAAGCTAAGCCAAGGTGGTGATGAACCCACCGTTGGTCTTGCTCAAGGGCTGGGGTTTTATGACTAGCTCCTTGGTTTAATTTACCATGTGCAGTGTGTGTAGTTCATTTTAATAAAAATGAAACAAGCAACAAAAAGAAATTTTCCCTATGCCATACAAACACTACAAACCAGAAAACAGCGAGTAGAAGTTTGAATTTTTTTTTTTTTAAATAAAGCAAGAAAATTGACTACCTTTCTTTAATAATTAAAAAAAAAAATGCAAGTAAAAAAAATCAACAAATACAATAAACAGAAATAAGACAGCAGAAAATGATAGAGACAGTTAGAAACCGTTACCTCTTTTCTGCCCGGACTTGCTATTTTTGACCTTCGGCTTGAAAAAGAAAGGTACCTGTTAAGCACAAACACAACAAATCTGATTAGTTTTTGTGATTTAAAAATCTGGGAACGGTCCCACCATGATCGCCACTGAAAGCATGAGATTCCGAAAAAGGAAATACTAAGATGCAATGAAAGCAGAACCAGATTGATGCATGAAATGACACAGATATAATCAAATTAAAAGTAGGAGCACAACCCTTTTTATTAATATGATTCAAAATCTGTTACAATATGTCTCTCTAGTTACACATTCTCAGTTACAATCATGAATAATGATCTTCTTCCACATGCCCACATTTGAATCAGGCAGGATCCTTACTTGCTACTGTTCTTCCTGCATTCAAGAAAACAATAAACTGTTAGTAGCACCTGCTGCAAGAATGAGAGATTTACTTCTTACAATTAGCGAAAGACATATACCTAAAATCATTGAAACAGTGAATAAAATGCATATAGGTGACCTGCACGCTTTAACAGAATAAAATACATAAACTTTTGTTTTAATATATTCACAGACAACATGTAGTATAAAACGTAAACTGTTGTTTTAAGACATTCAAAAACAACATATATTCGAACATATAAAACGTAGACTGTTGTTTTAATATATTCGAGAACAACATGTATTCAAAAACGTAAAACGTAAACAGTTGTTTCAACAACATAAAGCGTCTTCTGAATATGAAAACGTCTAGACGTCAGAGAATACCATATGACAAAATAAAAAAGCTTGAAACATAGGAACGTGTGTGGGATGCCCAAACGGGCCGCCCCATAAAAGCTTGACTTCGGCACCAATCCACTGGGGATGGGCCCGAAATCTGGAGAGTGAGTTGTGATGTCGTCAAATTGGTAGTTTACCGTGTCCACTGTCGGATCCAAAAGTGCAGAAGAATGAGTTCGAAAAGACTGTAAATCGGCCTCTAGTTTTGCAGCACTTTGTTATGTTAAGAAAATGCTTTCTCCTCTTTCCTGAGCGGGAAAGTTTGCCCTTTTTTATAGACCCACGGGGTATATTTTAAAATAGCACATAGGGATGCCACATGGCGATCATGCCTCCTCAATAGGGAGGAGACTCTGCCTTGACTCGGGCCTACGTGACTGCAGTCTGCTAACTACCACTCTGCCCACCTACGTGCGCATGCACAGCAAGAGCCATAAATGACAGTCTTTGGCTGCCATTTGCCATTAAGTCGTATTAATGCCTACCTTTGATTGATCGACGGCTGCCTCTGATTGGTCGATGCTTGCCTCTAATTGGTCAATGCCTATCCTTGAATGGCGAATGTCTGCCTTGATGTCTACTAAAGTCCGCCTAGTCGCAACTGTCGAAGTGTCACGATATCGCGACGTCGCGATATCGCGACACTTCGACCAAGGCCCTACCTTGGGCACTAAAGTGTCTCAAAATCATGACACTTCAGCCAAGGCAAGGCCTTGGGTGATGAAGTGTCATGAAATCATGACACTTCGGCCAAGGCGAGGCCTTGGGCACCGAAGTGTCACGAAATCGTGACACTTCGGCCAAGGCGAAGCCTTGGGCGCCGAAGTGTCACGAAATCGCAACACTTCGTCCAAGGCAAAGCCTTGGGCATCGAAGTGTCACAAAATCATGACACTTCGGCCAAGGCAAAGCCTTGGGCACCAAAGTGTCGCGATATCACGACGTCACGATATCGCGACACTTCAGGCAAAGCTTTGCTTTGGGTGCCGAATTGTTGCGATATAGCGACGTTGCAATATCGTGATGTCGCGATATCATGACACTTCGGCCGAGGCCCACTTTTGATTAAGACTTTGCTTTAATGGAGGCTTGCTTTGACTAAGGCTTGGTTTTTGATGAAGGCTTTGCTTTTGATAAAGGCTTGGTTTTTGATGAAGGCTTGTTAAAACGACCAACTTTGTTCTGTTTACTTTTCGACATTCTAAACTGCTGTGTGAGTGGCTAGGACCACTGTTTGACCTCTGAGGGCTGCCCTAAAAGCTGTGTATGTCAATGCGATCAGTTTTTGTAGTCACTTAATCGGATTGGTGTTGTTTTGGTGTCTACAAGAGTGAGCTCACCCTGTGTGAAGAACCCTGCATTCTGGGTTTTGTCTTTTTGTTCTAATGGGAGGCAAAGAAGAGGTACCGTATTCATGTTGTCTCTCCTCATGGACACTATGCCTCTCTAGCACTTCATCGTGCTGTGGCCACTCAGATCTAGCCTCAAAAGGTGATTTTCTATTTACATTGAGATCTACATGTAAAGCTTCTTCCCGAAAGGGGCTGTGTTGAATGGGCAAACTCCATAGAGGAGGGTCCTAATAATTCCTTCTTGATGTGGCCTAATGTGGACTCTCTTGTAGTCCAGACTGCCAAGGCGGTATAGCCAAGTCCTCAGGGCTAAAGCAAAGGTGACCAGCGCCCTCTCTTTGTGCACCTTCCACAGCGTCCGTCCTTGATTGGGCTTGGCTACGGGTGTACACCATTGTGGTGCTTCTCTACTAGCTAAGCAAATTTTTATCTCGTTTATGATGATTTTTCTTTTTGTTACACTAAGCAAAAATGAACACACACATACACAAATAGTGATTATCTCTTTTAAGGATTAATAGTGTGTCCTAAACTGGTTTAGTGCATTTTGATGTTTTGTTTTGTTTTTGCAAGTTTTGAAGAATGTTTAAATGCATAATTTTGGCTCATATGACTCCCATAAATGGTCGCCCCTTCAATATACCATTTTCGAACCAATATACCAACCTCTCTATATACCCACCCTTACGAGAGGGAAACTATAGGTACATGAGAGCAGATGGTACGTGGAACATAGGCAGTACAGAAGGGGGGATTGTCCTGTTAATGACACCTACCATTGAAGACTTATCCTTGCACTCATGGGAATCACCGTAGCAACACTCGGTCAGTTCATCAAGATTTACGCCTACCAATAGTGACAATCAGGGTGATGGATGCAAAATCAAGCTAAGGTGGTGATGAAATCCACCGATTGTCTTAATCAAGGGCTAGGGTTTTACGACCAGCTCCTTGGTTTAATTTCACCACGTGATGTGTGTGGGGTTCATTTTATTTAATAAAAATGAAAAAAGCATAAACAACTTTCCCTAAGCAAGTAAAAGTTGACAAAAAAGTAGAAACAAAAAATAATAATAATAAAATTCAGGTACAGCTTTGGAACCTTACCTTTTTTCTGCTCAAATCGGCTATCTTTTTTGCCCAAATCAATTGTTTCTAATTCAGCCCGGTACCTTTAAGCACAAAAATGTAAATTTCAATCAATTTCTAAATCTAAAAAAAAATAGAAGACAAGGTCCCACTGTGATTGCCACTGAAAGCATGAGATTTCAGAAATAAAAGAAACACTAATTGCTGCAATGTAAAATAACTAGCTTGATGCATGAAATAACACGGATATAATCAAATCAAAAGCAGGAGCACAAACCTTTTCTTTAATGTGATTCCAACTCGGTTACAATACGTCTCCTCCCTTTTTAAAGGCTAGAAGAGTTAGCATGTTTCCATTACAAAAAGTGAATAGTGATCTTCTTTTTCGCATGCCCACATTTGAAACAGGCGGGCCAAAGTGTTGCCGCTGCTTATGTTGATGAATCCTTGCTTGCTACTTCTCCTGCGTTCAAAGAAACACATAGACGTTAGTAGCACCTATAACAAAAGGACAGAATGTTTGAATTTAGAAATTAATAAGAAATACGTGTGAAAGATTGATTAAATACGTGCAACCCTGACAGAGACCCGAAAACATCACCAAAACGTTGCTGCCAGCAAAACAGTCGGTGACTCCGATCGCTGTTACCTGCAAGTTAGTGAAGAACCAAAATCGGTAGAAACATGATAATATTTGATAGAGGTCTAAAGCCGTGATAGCATGATAATATATTCGATAAACTATTTAAGCATGATAATATGTGATAAACGTCTTCTGAAATCCAGATCGTGAACTATGTAAATAGCATAAAGTGTAACATAGGAAAAACACATGATAACAGAATAAATCAAAATGAAGTTGAGAGCGTGCGGGGCACCCAAGCAGGCCGCCCGCTGTTGGAATTTTATTTCGATGCCAATCCACTAGGGATAGGCCCAAAATCTTAGAAAATGTGGTGTCATCAAATTGATGGATTACTGTGATCCAATGTCGGGTTTTAAGGTCCGGATTCACCTTCTAGCAGCCACCAATAACCTCTCCTACGAAAGATATTACGTGTGTAGAAGAGATGAATCGAAAGCAATGCAATCGGGAATTTGGTTTGGTAGCACTTCGTTGCTTTAAAATGCTTGTCAACTTGTCCCTTTTGGGCAGGAAAGTCTGCTATTTTATAGACCCACTGGGTCTCTTTGGAGGGGTACGTAGGGATGCCACATGGCGTCCATGCCTTCCCAAAAGTGAGGAGACTCCTCCTTGACATGGGCTTACATGACTGCCCTTGTGACAGTCCGCTAATTGCCAATCTTCCCACCTACGCACGCATGCATAGCAGGCGGCAATAACTGACTGTCCTCGGCTGCCACTTGTTTAACGTCTACTTTAAATTGTTTTAATGGCACTTTTAAATGTTTTAATGTTTGCCTTTGAATGCTTGAATTCTACCTTTGATTGGTTGAGTTTCTACCCAGGCGCGAATGCCGAAGTGTCACGATATCGCGACGTCATGATATCGTGACACTTCGGCCAAGGCCTTTCTTTGGGCGTCAAAGTGTCACGATATCACAATGTCACAATATCGTGACACTTCGGCCAAGGATTTGCCTTGGGCGCCGAAGTGTCGTGATATTGTGACGTCATGATAACATGACACTTCGGCGAAGGCTTTGCCTTGGGCACCGAAGTGTCATGATATCGTGACACTTTGGCCAAGGCAAAGCCTTGGGTGTCGAAGTGTCGTGATATTGCGACATTGTGATATTGCGACACTTCGGCCAAGGCTTTGCCTTGGGCACCGAAGTGTCGTGATATCGTGACACTTCGGCCAAGGTTTTGCCTTGGGTGTCGAAGTGTTGCAATATCGCAATGTCACGATATTGCGACACTTCAGCCAAGGCTTTGCCTTGGGTGCCGAAGTGTCGCGATATTGCGACGTCGCAAAATCGTGACACTTCGGCCAAGGCTTGATTAAGGCTTGTTAAAACGACCAACTTCTGCTTTGTTTACTTTTCGACCTTCTAAACTGCTATGTAAGTGGCCAGGACCACTGTTTGACCTCTGAGGGCTGCCCTGAAAGCTGTGTGTGTCAATGCGATCAGTGTTTGTAGTCACATAATCGGATTGGTGCTATTTTGGTGTCTACAATGTTGATATAAATTTATGATTTATTTGAAATGCTTTTTTTTTAACAAGTTGCTTGTATCAATAAAAAATTTAATCTTTGGAAATATCCAAACTACACATGCTTAACATATGGACCACAACTTTAGACTAAAATAAAATTATAATACTTTATTTAAGAATTATATAAAAGTTATTATATCACCCTCGTTAACTAACCACCTATTATATTTCTTGATCAATTGGAAACCCCTTGATATGAAGTTCCATCCTATATATATCTTTCATACAGTTGTTTTTTCTTTATAATTGTATTACATGTAAATAACCTATATGTTCTTTAAGTAGCATATTTTTAGTAAACTCTCACCTTTATTATTGATTAATCTCTATCTATAATTTATACCAAATATGAAACTCTTATTTCTATAATATTGTATTTTATCCCTCCACTATTATGTCATTTTAAAAAACTTACCTCACATACATAAAAATTAATTAATTTTTCGTTGCATCATTTCTAAAGGAAATAGCTTTAAATTTCACAAAACACAAATGTTTAACCTCACGGTCATTTTAAAAGTGATATCATATATAGGCATGTGAAAATATAGACTCAATGGGTTTAGACTTATATTCATGATTGAGAACTTACCATTCTATATTATAAAACAACAATTATTCTATCCAAAAATATGTGCCAAAGATACCTCCTCTATTAGATAAATGAATTTTTACATAGGTTGATAGAAATTTTTGAAATTCAAACACTTAAATATTTATAATAGTATTATGTAAATTAATGGTAATGATAATAAAAAGTATCCTTATTTTTTATAGTATTAATCAAATTCCCATAACTTACCATAGCATGATAGCATTTATTTAATGATGGGTACCTTAATTTTATAGATCACACAAGCCCCTTGGAGGATATTTTTATAAGGTTCATATCCGGAGAATAAGTTTCCTAGTTTGCTGGTAGAGTTTTTAGTTTTAGAAGTTGAGGTATCTAGCAAAATAGAGGTGAAAGGAATGACTAGATAGTAAAGAGTAGTTGCACGGGGTTTGTTAGAGATTTAACTATATTTATTGGTAATTTTATTCCTTGATTATGTAGTCACCTAGTTGGATTTTGCTTTATTGGTAGTTAGATGACATATTTGCTAATCAAGTTACACACTAGATGTGGTGATGAGTGTGATTCATGAGGAATCAACTTAACAAGAAGTTAGATTGTCGAGTGTCAATACAAAATCTTTGAGTGCTTTTCTAATAATAAGAATTTTAAATACTTACTTGAGGTTAATTGAATCCTTTTAAAAAATTGAGTTACCATGGACCAATATTTTATTTATTTCTATGAAACTATCTATATCCTCTCTTACAAAAACATTACCTCTATATGATGTGATATGTTCCAACCTTTAATTCTCTACATAAATTTATGTTTGTTTGTGTTTAATTTTTAAGGTAATTATTGTTACAAAGAGAGTGAAGTTAAAAGTAAACATGAATCTAATTACATAAAATAAAAGAAACAATCAATTACAATTATTGATGTATCAAAATTTATGTAACGATATATAACCAACAACAAATACAAGTATCTTCTACAATATTTTCCTAAATAAAAAGAAAAAATAAATGGTATAACAATCCTCCAACACCCAAGTGTTTGTAGGTGAGTTGGAGAGGAGAGGGCAATCCTCCAAGGGAGATCCCTGGTTCGAATCTCCACCCTACCAAAAAGCTGAATTGGGTACCCAAAATCCATTTGATAATGTTGGTGCGGGCGAGGTGGGTGCGACCCCTGGGTGAATTTGACGGTGTAGAACCCCCTGTTCGTGGTCTCTTAGAACAAGGTGGCCCCGCAAGGGGTTTTTCGCTTAAAAAAAAATAACAATGCTCCAACACTTTGAATCTAGGAGGACAAAACCCATGCTATATTACATGTTAATACATAGTTATATAATTTATAAAGCATGTTAATACATAGTTAAATAATTTATAAAGTGATGATTAGGTTTAATACAAATATAAAATATCCCTTCATTATTATGGTGATTAGGTATGAAACAAATATATAAAATAATATTGAAGCACATTAAATATTAAATATTTGGTAGATGATCAAATATTAGACACATAATAATATACACCAACAATAAATTTATAATAAGCTAAATATTAAGATCACACCTTACTTTTATTATACAAACAAATATATCTATACCAATCATAAATTCTACCAAGAACATGAATATATATTGAACTATGTCTCAAGAACAACCCACCTATCATCTATTTCAAAAAGTCGTAATATAACCATACCTATGTTATGGGAAACAAGGAAAATAACATCAATGGTATCCTCTGCCCAAATATTAAGGAGACCCACACCAAACCTTCTATTTCCATACTCCATAAGGTCATAATAACCCTATATAAAACCAAGACTACTACATCTATGATATAGGTAAGTGACCATAGCCGCATTGGTCTATGATGAGTGGATTGTAAACTATGTAAGCTTGTAATATCAAAATATGTATGGATACACTAAGTTTGCATGATAGATAATATTATAGATCATACATAACATTAATAATAAAATAATTAAGTTTATAAAGTTTGATATACTATAATACACCCTTGTAGTACTAACAATTGTTTCATTTTAAATTTTTAGTTGAGATTAGGAAATTTGGCATCGTTTAGTAGGAGTGATGATCCTAACTCACAATGTCCCTTACACAAAAATTTTCTCATTAATTTGTTTAAATTAAATATATACCTGGAGAAAATTTTGATAATTTTTTTTAAATATATTTAAAACCCATTTTGTTTGTGTAAGGCTAGGGCGATGTAATCAATATGTTTTTATTTTCAAGGCTATGAATAATCTTAGGATATATATTTTTAATTTTTTCATTATTGATGTCATTAGTTTTAGGATTTTATATATCATTTTAATTTTCAATGTAGTTTTATTTATGCTATTTGAATTGCACATAAAGAGATGTGATTATGATTCTAATTTTGTTAATGATAGTCTATTAAGTATGTATATGAATACAACCATAATAATAGAATCAAAGGTGATCAATTTTAGACTTTCAATAAATAAAATAAAATTAATAAAATTATATATGAAGCATAAATAGATTAATAACATATAAAATTATTCAAACGAATTAAACCCACCATATTTTTCTCGTTTATATTTATAGTTTAGCTTATCAGAATATTATGTGATTAGTTTTAATTTGTGGGCATCATTGCATTCTATCGATTTTGAAATTGCAGATAAAAGTTTAAATGCTCAAGCTACATTTGTGTTCAAAGAGGTGAAACGTAAGCGTGAAAAGGAAAAAAAAAAACAGACCTCCAAAAGACGAAGAACTCTTGCGGGTAACGCTTGTTATCAAGAGACGATGGATTACCCAAATTTTATTACAATTACCAGAACCCTTCTTAGCATTTGAATTCAAAGAAAAAGAAAAGGAAAAGAATAAGTGGATGCGGATTTAGATTTAGGTGGTAATTTCATTTGTCCTATAGAATAGCCATCAGTCAATACAAATATCTGTCTTTATTCTGGTGGAAGAAGCCTCGACATAGCAAATGGAATAGCTATTTATGTCTTATTTGTTTCCATAATGGAACTTGTCGAATACTTGCTACTCGATGTGCGATTTTGGCCCTGCAGTTTCCACATGAGGGGGAATATGTCCACCAGTGGAAATCTTTCCATATCCCCATCGCCAATTCTGGTCCGTTATCATTGGCTTTTGGTTTTCTTTTTTATACTTGGAAGGTGGATTTTTGCAGCAATTCTTGTCTGGAGTATTGCCACTGCAGTTTGCGCAGCTTTGTAACTCTTCCTCTATGCTCGCAAACAGATATTTATCTCGGCTGTTGACTGCATTTGCGTTTGCATTAATGTCGCGTCCAGCGGAGAGACGGGCCACAAATATATCATGGAGCACAACAAGCAATGCTCTGATTTTCAAAAGCATTAATCGCACCATATCTTCAGCGGTGGCAACGATAGCTTTGGTTACCTCACACTAAAAGGAATACCTTCAAGTTCTATGAATCTCGGTAGATGCAATTGATGCGAATTGTCATTCATAAAATCATATATTTATATACAGGAGACGAGGCATCAGGCTCTTAAACGAAGTAATCATCACGGTGTGGTAGGTATTGACTTTGAAATTAATTTTCTTTTTTGAACACTGCTCTGTCTAGTATTTGGGTGGGCAGATGTTTTCGCCGTGTGAGTAGTTATCATGTAAACCTGACTTGTTCGCAGTGGTATGCGACAATTTAGCAAAGCGGTCTTTTCGCGGTCTTTTCATTTGCAAAATCTTATAGAAATTTAATCTTTTTGTTGCAACCTTTCCAAAGGAAATAGCTTTAAATTTTATAAAACTCACCTGTTTTACCTAACAGTCACTTTGAAAGTAAAATTATGTACCTATATGGGTATGTTACAATATATCTTCAATGAGTTTAGCATTTTTGTGAAATTTTATATTGTCAAATAAAAATGAAGCTCATGGACTCAATTTTGTGAGGCCATCTGTTACAAGTTTGAAAACCGCTGATGGAAAGACTTCGCATTTAAACCATAAGCTGATATCTTTGAATGCCAATAAATAAATATATATATATATATATATATATATATATATATATATATATGAAAAGCCTTCACGCTTACTTGTTGTATAAGGTTGTGTGGTTCCTTTCAAAACCCTCTTTTAATATTAATACAAAAAAAAGAATTATATAAAAGTTATGATATCACCCTCATTAACTAACCACCTATTATGTTTTTTGATCAATTGGAAACCCCTTGATATGAAGTTCCATGCTATCTATATCTTTCATACGATTTGTTTTCTTGATAATTGTATTGCATGTAAAGAACCTATATGTTCTTTAAGTAGCATATTTTAGTCAAATATCACCTTTATTATTGATTAATATCTATCCATACTTTATACCAAATGTGAAACTCTTATGTCTATAATATTGTATTCTATTCCTCCACTATTATTTCATATTAAAAAACTTATCTCACATACATAGAAAAAAAAAATTGTTGCATCCTTTCTAAAGGAAATAGCTTTAAATTTCATAAAACTCACATGTTTTACCTCATGGTCATTTTAAAAGTTATATCATATATTGGTATGTGACAATATAGCCTCAATGAGTTTAGCCTTGCATTCATGATTGAGAACTTACCATTCTTTATTATAAAACAATCATTATTCTATCCAAAAATATGTGCCAAAGATACCTCCTCTATTAGATAAATGAATTTCTACATAGGTTGATAGAATTTTTTAACTTTAAATACATAAATATTTAAAATAGTATAGTGTAAATAAATGGTAATATAAAATATCCTTAATTATTGTAGTATTAATCAAATTCCCATAACTTATCGTAGCATTATAGCATTTATTTAATGATGGTTACCTTCTAATGTAACGAGTAGTCCAAATAAAAGCATCATCAATAAACTTACAATGATATTAAAAGGAACTATTTAATGAAACCTATATGTATTTAATTTTACATTCCATATTTTTTCCTTTAAAAATATCTTTTTAATGGTTCAAAAACTATAATTAAGATACAATGAGACAATGGGACAACCTAGAGGAGCTTATCAACATATTTATCAAGGGATCCATTCATCAACATTGAATATTATAGAGTGCTATAAGAATATCTAATCATTCATACCAACCATAAATATATTTATATTTTTTAAGAATGGTATGTTAAAATATCCAACAATCCCTATCGTATGCTTTATTTATATTTAGTATTACATATGCTTGGATTTTATGGAATGAAGAAAATTATGTCCTCTTATACAATGGTTCTACCATTAATGATTTGTTTACCCTAAATGAAACCACAAGTTTGTTGTGAAAGAACACAATCTAAATGATTCTCATATTCCCATTTATAATTTTTTATATTAAATTATAAATTATACTAGACTAACCATTTGAATATAAAACTTCTTAAAACACATCATTCTATACTTTCAGGAAACTAATACAAAAAAATACACTAATGTAAGTCATTGTGGCCTTTGTGCTTCTATCTTCTTCAATTATAACAACATTATCTTCTTCTTTTTTTAGCGAAAAACCCCTTGTGGGGCTGCCTTGGTCTGAGAGACGACAAATAGGGGGTTCTATACCATCAAAGTCACCCGAGAGTCGCACCCAGCCCTGCCCGCATCAACCTTATCAATTGGATTTGGGTACCCATTTCAGCTTTTTGGTAGGGTGGAGATTCGAACCTGGGACCTCCCTTGGAGGATTGCCCTCTCCTCTCCAACTCACCTACAACACCTGGGTAATTATAACAACATTATCACTCTTTAACAAATTCTTAATGTTTTATTGAAAAAGGAATCCATTAAGTTCGTAAGAACTATCAAAATGGAGAGAGAAAATGACCTTCCACAATTATTCCATAGAGATAATTATTTTATCAAGATTTTATTACCTCTTTATGTGATAATGGCTATTATATTTGATACAAGCTTAAGCTAGGTTTCTTTATCTTGTGCAACTTATAATAATTTTTTAGATATAACTAAATTTTTAATATATTCTTCCATTTGGAGTTTAAAAATTTTGATTCCATAAAAGAAATTGTATGTTTTGTTAGTCGCACCATACGTTGATAGAAATGCCATAATTATGGAAGCACCTTATAATGATATAAGCACTATATAATTTTTTACATTATTGTATTCTAGAGTTATACCAATTTTATTTTTGAACCTACAAAATCAATAAAACTACAAATAAGGATAGAAAATAATTATGTGCCATGATGGAATTTGTCCAATTTCTTCCTAGAATAAGGATCTTCTTTGGTAGAGGAATCAAAAACCTACTCCTTGATGGTTGATGTTTCAAATAATATCATATTGGAACACTCAATATGTAGCTTGAAATAATATTGATGCTAAATATAAGGGCTGTAAAAAATATTAATAACATACTCAGATTACCTTGATATGAACATAGATTTATCATAAATTATGATACTTTAATTCCCTTTGGTTTACTTCCTTTTTCTTGCTATGCTCTTGAATCTAATATTAGTTCTAGGTTGTAAATTTTATAGATCACACTCGAGGATATGTTACAAGATGCATATGTGGAGAATAAGTTTCCTAGTTTGTAGGTAGAGTTTTTATGTTTAGAATTTGAGGTATCTCGCAAAATAGAGTTGAAAGAGGTGACTAGGTAATAATGAGTAGTTGCACAAGGTTTGTTAAAGATTTAACTATATTTATTGGTAATTTTATGCCTTGATTGTGTAGTTACCTAGTTGGATTGTGCTTTATTGGTAGTTAAATGACATATTTGCTAGTCAAGTCAGACACTAGATGAGGTGATGATTGAGATTAATGAGGAATCAACTTAACAAGCAACTAGACTATCGAGTGTTAATACAAAATCTTCATGAGTGCATGAAGGTATTGTATAAAATTATATATGACGCTAACATAAGTACCATATAAAATTTTGTATAGTAATTCTATAAGCCTTTTGAGCATTTTATAGGTGTTATTTGTTAGGTAAACATAGGTATGTTTATACTCATTGGAGAACTCTTCTCAAGCACTTCTCATTGTAGCACTTTTATACTCATTGTGATGTGATGATTTTTTGAATTTACACATTCTTGATTTTCTATACACTAATGTAAGTTATTGCAGCATTTATTTTTCTATTTTCTTCAACTATAACAATATTATCACTCTTTAACAATTCCTTAATGTTTTATTAAAAAAATGAATTCATTAAGTTCATGAGAACTATCAATATGGAGAGAGAAAATGTCCTCCCATAATTCTTCCATAGAGATATTTATTTTATCAATATTTTATCACCTCTTTATGTGATAATGGACATTATATTTAATACAAGCTTAACCTAGGTTTTTTTATCTTGTGCAACTTATAATACAATATCTTAGATATCACTAAATTTTTAATATATTATTCCATTTAGATTTTAAAATATTGATTCCTTGAAATAACTTGTATGCTTGGTTAGTTTCACCATACGTTGATAGAAATGCCATAATGTGAAAGCACCTTATAGTGATAGAAGCACTATATATATTTTTACATTATTGTATAGTAGAGTTGTACCACTTCCATTTTTAAACCTCCAAAATCATTAAAACTCCAAATGAAATTTAATGCTGGTTATTTCTATTGAAATTTAATTTTAAGAATTATTTTATTCCATTCAATCCTTAGATTCTAACAAATGATGGTAGGATGATATAGATACAAAAAATATAATGCTTTAGATTTGAAATCACTTATGTAATAGTTCATCGTCACTTTTAATGTTGATTGACACATTGTTTTGAAAAAAGCATACTCGAAAGGTGTACGCTAAGCACAATGAAGGATTAAATGATGCAATATTTTTAAATTTCTTTTATACACCTAATTTGTACTTGATGTCCTTTGCTTCGCAAACAATCATGTGTGGGAATATTTCTTTATTTATGCATCCAAATGGTTTGAGATCTTGGGGGTGTCTCAAGTGACCAAAACTTCTTCTAAGGGAAATATATCCCAATTTATAAAAGTATTCCCCATCTGACAGATAAATTTTATTTCAATTTATCCTTCCATGTAAAACAGGGAAAAAAAATAAATCTGAAATGTGTGTTGATATAAATTTATGATTTATTTGAAATGCTTTTTTTTTAACAAGTTGCTTGTATCAATAAAAAATTTAATCTTTGGAAATATCCAAACTACACATGCTTAACATATGGACCACAACTTTAGACTAAAATAAAATTATAATACTTTATTTAAGAATTATATAAAAGTTATTATATCACCCTCGTTAACTAACCACCTATTATATTTCTTGATCAATTGGAAACCCCTTGATATGAAGTTCCATCTTATATATATCTTTCATACAATTTTTTTTTCTTTATAATTGTATTACATGTAAATAACCTATATGTTCTTTAAGTAGCATATTTTTAGTAAACTCTCACCTTTATTATTGATTAATCTCTATCTATAATTTATACCAAATATGAAACTCTTATGTCTATAATATTGTATTCTATCCCTCCACTATTATGTCATTTTAAAAAACTTACCTCACATACATAAAAAAATAATTAATTTTTCGTTGCATCATTTCTAAAGGAAATAGCTTTAAATTTCATAAAACACAAATGTTTAACCTCACGGTCATTTTAAAAGTGATATCATATATAGGCATGTGAAAATATAGACTCAATGGGTTTAGACTTATATTCATGATTGAGAACTTACCATTCTATATTATAAAACAACAATTATTCTATCCAAAAATATGTGCCAAAGATACCTCCTCTATTAGATAAATGAATTTTTACATAGGTTGATAGAAATTTTTGAAATTCAAACACTTAAATATTTATAATAGTATTATGTAAATTAATGGTAATGATAATAAAAAGTATCCTTATTTTTTATAGTATTAATCAAATTCCCATAACTTACCATAGCATGATAGCATTTATTTAATGATGGGTACCTTAATTTCATGGATCACACAAGCCCCTTGGAGGATATTTTTATAAGGTTCATATCCGGAGAATAAGTTTCCTAGTTTGCTGGTAGAGTTTTTAGTTTTAGAAGTTGAGGTATCTAGCAAAATAGAGGTGAAAGGAATGACTAGATAGTAAAGAGTAGTTGCACGGGGTTTGTTAGAGATTTAACTATATTTATTGGTAATTTTATTCCTTGATTATGTAGTCACCTAGTTGGATTTTGCTTTATTGGTAGTTAGATGACATATTTGCTAATCAAGTTACACACTAGATGTGGTGATGAGTGTGATTCATGAGGAATCAACTTAACAAGCAGTTAGATTGTCGAGTGTCAATACAAAATCTTTGAGTGCTTTTCTAATAATAAGAATTTTAAATACTTACTTGAGGTTAATTGAATCCTTTTAAAAAATTGAGTTACCATGGACCAATATTTTATTTATTTCTATGAAACTATCTATATCCTCTCTTACAAAAACATTACCTCTATATGATGTGATATGTTCCAACCTTTAATTCTCTACATAAATTTATGTTTGTTTGTGTTTAATTTTTAAGGTAATTATTGTTACAAAGAGAGTGAAGTTAAAAGTAAACATGAATCTAATTACATAAAATAAAAGAAACAATCAATTACAATTATTGATGTATCAAAATTTATGTAACGATATATAACCAACAACAAATACAAGTATCTTCTACAATATTTTCCTAAATAAAAAGAAAAAATAAATGGTATAACAATCCTCCAACACCCAAGTGTTTGTAGGTGAGTTGGAGAGGAGAGGGCAATCCTCCAAGGGAGATCCCAGGTTCGAATCTCCACCCTACCAAAAAGCTGAATTGGGTACCCAAAATCCATTTGATAATGTTGGTGCGGGCAGGGCTGGGTGCGACCCCTAGGTGAATTTGACGGTGTAGAACCCCCTGTTCGTGGTCTCTTAGAACAAGGTGGCCCCGCAAGGGGTTTTTCGCTTAAAAAAAAATAACAATGCTCCAACACTTTGAATCTAGGAGGACAAAACCCATGCTATATTACATGTTAATACATAGTTATATAATTTATAAAGCATGTTAATACATAGTTATATAATTTATAAAGCGATGATTAGGTTTAATACAAATATAAAATATCCCTTCATTATTATGGTGATTAGGTATGAAACAAATATATAAAATAATATTGAAGCACATTAAATATTAAATATTTGGTAGATGATAAAATATTAGACACATAATAATATACACCAACAATAAATTTATAATAAGCTAAATATTAATATCACACCTTACTTTTATTATACAAACAAATATATCTATACCAATCATAAATTCTACCAAGAACATGAATATATATTGAACTATGTCTCAAGAACAACCCACCTATCATCTATTTCAAAAAGTCGTAATATAACCATACCTATGTTATGGGAAACAAGGAAAATAACATCAATGGTATCCTCTGCCCAAATATTAAGGAGACCCACACCAAACCTTCTATTTCCATACTCCATAAGGTCATAATAACCCTATATAAAAGCAAGACTACTACATCTATGATATAGGTAAGTGACCATAGCCGCATTGGTCTATGATGAGTGGATTGTAAACTATGTAAGCTTGTAATATCAAAATATGTATGGATACACTAAGTTTGCATGATAGATAATATTATAGATCATACATAACATTAATAATAAAATAATTAAGTTTATAAAGTTTGATATACTATAATACACCCTTGTAGTACTAACAATTGTTTCATTTTAAATTTTTAGTTGAGATTAGGAAATTTGGCATCGTTTAGTAGGAGTGATGATCCTAACTCACAATGTCCCTTACACAAAAATTTTCTCATTAATTTGTTTAAATTAAATATATACCTGGAGAAAATTTTGATAATTTTTTTTAAATATATTTAAAACCCATTTTGTTTGTGTAAGGCTAGGGCGATGTAATCAATATGTTTTTATTTTCAAGGCTATGAATAATCTTAGGATATATATTTTTAATTTTTTCATTATTGATGTCATTAGTTTTAGGATTTTATATATCATTTTAATTTTCAATGTAGTTTTATTTATGCTATTTGAATTGCACATAAAGAGATGTGATTATGATTCTAATTTTGTTAATGATAGTCTATTAAGTATGTATATGAATACAACCATAATAATAGAATCAAAGGTGATCAATTTTAGACTTTCAATAAATAAAATAAAATTAATAAAATTATATATGAAGCATAAATAGATTAATAACATATAAAATTATTCAAACGAATTAAACCCACCATATTTTTCTCGTTTATATTTATAGTTTAGCTTATCAGAATATTATGTGATTAGTTTTAATTTGTGGGCATCATTGCATTCTATCGATTTTGAAATTGCAGATAAAAGTTTAAATGCTCAAGCTACATTTGTGTTCAAAGAGGTGAAACGTAAGCGTGAAAAGGAAAAAAAAAAACAGACCTCCAAAAGACGAAGAACTCTTGCGGGTAACGCTTGTTATCAAGAGACGATGGATTACCCAAATTTTATTACAATTACCAGAACCCTTCTTAGCATTTGAATTCAAAGAAAAAGAAAAGGAAAAGAATAAGTGGATGCGGATTTAGATTTAGGTGGTAATTTCATTTGTCCTATAGAATAGCCATCAGTCAATACAAATATCTGTCTTTATTCTGGTGGAAGAAGCCTCGACATAGCAAATGGAATAGCTATTTATGTCTTATTTGTTTCCATAATGGAACTTGTCGAATACTTGCTACTCGATGTGCGATTTTGGCCCTGCAGTTTCCACATGAGGGGGAATATGTCCACCAGTGGAAATCTTTCCATATCCCCATCGCCAATTCTGGTCCGTTATCATTGGCTTTTGGTTTTCTTTTTTATACTTGGAAGGTGGATTTTTGCAGCAATTCTTGTCTGGAGTATTGCCACTGCAGTTTGCGCAGCTTTGTAACTCTTCCTCTATGCTCGCAAACAGATATTTATCTCGGCTGTTGACTGCATTTGCGTTTGCATTAATGTCGCGTCCAGCGGAGAGACGGGCCACAAATATATCATGGAGCACAACAAGCAATGCTCTGATTTTCAAAAGCATTAATCGCACCATATCTTCAGCGGTGGCAACGATAGCTTTGGTTACCTCACACTAAAAGGAATACCTTCAAGTTCTATGAATCTCGGTAGATGCAATTGATGCGAATTGTCATTCATAAAATCATATATTTATATACAGGAGACGAGGCATCAGGCTCTTAAACGAAGTAATCATCACGGTGTGGTAGGTATTGACTTTGAAATTAATTTTCTTTTTTGAACACTGCTCTGTCTAGTATTTGGGTGGGCAGATGTTTTCGCCGTGTGAGTAGTTATCATGTAAACCTGACTTGTTCGCAGTGGTATGCGACAATTTAGCAAAGCGGTCTTTTCGCGGTCTTTTCATTTGCAAAATCTTATAGAAATTTAATCTTTTTGTTGCAACCTTTCCAAAGGAAATAGCTTTAAATTTTATAAAACTCACCTGTTTTACCTAACAGTCACTTTGAAAGTAAAATTATGTACCTATATGGGTATGTTACAATATATCTTCAATGAGTTTAGCATTTTTGTGAAATTTTATATTGTCAAATAAAAATGAAGCTCATAGACTCGATTTTGTGAGGCCATCTGTTACAAGTTTGAAACCGCTGATGGAAAGACTTCGCATTTAAACCATAAGCTGATATCTTTGAATGCCAATAAATATATATATATATATATATATATATATATATATATATATATATATATATGAAAAGCCTTCATGGGCACCTTTCGAGCTGTTACATTCATGATATTTTTGAATCATTAGATACATATTATTTGCAAGTAAGTTAAAATGGTAAGGTTTAGTTTATTTGATTGAATTTCATTTTATACAAGATATATAATTTTAGCACAATTAGAAAAAACGTAAGTAAAATAAAATTTATGTTGTTAATAGTTGTTCTAAATTCAAAGAATACGTACAAATAAATATTAATAACATTTCATATAGCCTTTGTGTAGTAGCTAGATGGATGTTCATAATTCTATATAAGTAAGATGAATATTACCTTTATTACTAAAACCAAAAATCCCACTATTAATTTTTCTTTTATTCGCTTTAGAATAATATTCAAAATAAATTTTAATCAACCTAATTTTTAGGGATCTTCATATGTAGATTATGTTAATTATATTGTCGACATAGATGACTGATGCATGTATATTCAAATATTTTAACCAAGTGGTCAGTACCACTAGTATTTATACTTAGATAATATTGTGATGAGCACCATGATTGTAAATATTCAATAATAGAAAAAACATGTGATTTTAATGTTAGATATTTCTCTTGAAATAAAATTTTAAGAATTCTTTTATTTCATTCAATTCTTAGATTCTAATAAATGATGGTAGGATGAATATGCTACAAAAAGTATAATGCTTTAGCTTTGAAATCATTTATGTAATAGTTCATCATCACTTTCAATATTGATTGATACATTTTTTGAAAAAGCACCCTCAAAAGGTGTATGCTAAGCACAATGAAGTATTAAATGATACAATATTTTTAGATTTTTATACGCCTAATTTGTACTTGATATCCTTTGCTTTACAAATGATCAGGTGTGGGAATTTTTCTTTGTTTGTGCATCCAAATGGTCTGAGGTCTTGGGGATGTCTCAAGTGACCAAAAATCCTTCTAAGGGAAATATATCCCAATTTATACAAGTATTCCCCATCTAACAAATATATTTTATTTCAATTTTTCCTTCCATGAAAAATAGGAAAAAATATAACTCTGAAATATGTGTTGATGTAAATTTACTATTTATTTTAGATGTTTTTCAACAAGTTGCCTATTTCAAAAAAAAATTAATCTTGGGAAATATCCAAACTACACATGCTTAACATATGGGCTACAACTTTAGACTAAGATATGGTTATAATACTTTATTTAAGAATTATATAAAATTTGTCTATCTTAGCAAACTTGGGAGTTTTTTCTCAAGGCTTATCTATATGGTAGTGGGATTTTTCCATCGATATTGTACTTCACATCAGGGAGAAAGCTCCTTAACTCTTGTAAAATTTTGGTTCCTTTCGTAGATCTGGGCGATTTGGTTGGTACCCATATGTTTAAGCACTTTATGATGTGTACTGGCCTTGATTATGCTATTCACTCAATATATTCCTGCCTTTCCTGATTGTCCCTTCTGACCCCTTGGTGACGTCACCCCTTCTTATGCATGAGCTTGCCAATCATTGCAACCTGTTATGACTTTCAAATTTTAAATGATGCATTTATTTTTATTGGTAGTTTCTGGCTCCTCATGTTGTCTTGATTTTCTTTAGGGCTGAGTTGTTTGGGTTTTATCCTTGGCTTGCCTTCGTGGGGATGGTGTGAACTCCCTCGGTTTCCCTTCCCCAGAGGGTGGTTGCCTTAGTTTGTAATACCTTGTTGTCCTTTTGGGAGGGCCTCCCTTATGGAGGTCATCGTGTGCTTTAATTGGCCTTCAGGCTTACTTGTTGTATAAGGTTGTGGGGCTCCTTTCAAAACCCTCTTTTAATATTTATACAAAAAAAAATAATTATATAAAAGTTATGATATCACCCTCATTAACTAGCCACCTATTATGTTTATTGATCAATTGGAAACCCCCTGATATGAAGTTCCATGTTATTTATATATTTCATACAGTTTGTTTTCTTGATAATTGTATTGCATGTAAAGAACCTATATGTTCTTTAAGTAGCATATTTTCAGTTAACTCTCACCTTTATTATTGATTAATATCTATCCATATTTTATACCAAATGTGAAACTCTTATGTCTATAGTATTGTATTCTATCGCTCCACTATTATTTCATTTAAAAAAAAACTTATCTCACATACATAGAAAAAATTTAAATTTTTTGTTGCATCCTTTCTAAAGTAAATAACTTTAAATTTCATAAAACTCACATGTTTTACCTCATGGTCATTTTAAAATTGATATCATATATAGGTATGTGACAATATATCCTCAATGAGTTTATCCTCCTTGCATATATGATTGAGAACTTACCATTCTATATTATAAAACAATAATTATTCTATCCAAAAATATGTGCCAAAGATACCTCCTCTATTAGATAAATGAATTTCTACATAGGTTGATAGAAATTTTTGAACTTTAAAAACTTAAATATTTATAATAGTATAGTGTAAATCAATGGTAATGATAATATAAAATATCCTTAATTATTATAGTATTAATCAATTTACCTTGACTTACCGTAGCATGATAGTATTTATTTAATGATGGCTACCTTATTATGTAAGGATTAGTCCAAATAAAAGCATCATCAATAAACTTCAATGATATTAAAATGAACTATTTAATGAAACCTATATGTATTTAATTTTGCATTCCATGTTTTTTCCTTTAAAAAAATATTTTTAATGGTTCAAAAACTATAATCAAGATACAAGGAGAAAATGGGATAACCTAGAGGATCTTATGAGCTAAATAAACATATTTATCAAGGGATCCATTCTTCAACATTGAATATTATAGAGTGTTATAACAATATCTAAACATTCATACCAACCATGAATATATTTATATTTTTTGAGAATGGCATGTTAAAATCTCCAACAGTATGCTTTATTTATATTTAGTATTACATATACTTGGATTTTATGGAATAAAGAAAATTATGTCCTCTTATACAATGGTTCTACCATTAATGATTTGTTTACCCTAAATGAAGCCACAAGTTTGTTGTGAAAGAACACAATCTAAATGATTCTCATCTTATCATTTGTAGTTTTTTATATTATCTTATAAATCATATTAGACTATCATTTTTAATATAAAACTTCTTAAAACACCTCATTCTATCATTTCATAGAACTAATACAAAAAAATACACTAATGTAAGTCATTGTGGACTTTGTTTTTCTATCTTCTTTATTTATAACAACATTATCACTCTTTAATAAATTCTTAATAATTTATTAAAAAAAGGAATCCATTGAGTTCATGAGAACTATCATGATGGACAAAGAAAATGACCTCCCATAATTCTTCCATAGATATATTTATTTTATCAAGATTTTATTACCTCTTTATGTGATAATGGATGTTATATTTGATACAATATTAACCTAGGTTTCTTTATCTTGTGCAACTTATAATACAATATTTTAGATATAACTAAATTTTTAATATATTCTTCCATTTGGATTTTAAAATATTGATTCCATAAAATAACTTGTATGTTTTGTTAGTCGCACCATACGTTGATAGAAATGCCATAATATAGAAGCACCGTATACTTATAGAAGCACTATATAAATTTTTACATTATCGTATTGTAGTGTTGTACCAATTTTATTTTTGAACCTACAAAATCAATAAAACTACAAATAAGGATATAAAATAATTATATACCATGATGGAATTTGTGCAATTTATTCCTAGAACAAGGATCATCCATGGTACAGGAATCAAACACCTATTCCTTGATGGTTGATGCTTTAGATAATATCATATTGGAATACTCAATAAGTGGTAACATGCTGAGATTACCCCGATATGAAAATAGATTTGTCATAAATTATGATCCTCTAATTAGCTTGGGGTTGCTCCCTTTTTCTTGCTATGCTCTTGAATCTAAGATTACTTCAAGGTTGTAAATTTTATAGATCACACAAGCCCCTTGGAGGATATGTTACAAGGTGCATATGTGGAGAATAAGTTTCCTAGTTTGCAGGTAGAGTTTTTATGTTTAGAAGTTGAGGTGTCTAGAAAAATAGAGTTGAAAGGGATTACTAGGTAGTAATGAGTAGTTGCACGGGATATGTTAGAGATTTAACTATATTTATTGATAATTTTATGCCTTGGTTGTGTAGTTACCTAGTTGGATTGTGCTTGATTGGTAGTTAAATGACATATTTGCTAGTCAAGTCACACACTAGATGAGGTGATGAGTGATATTCATGAGGAATCAACTTAAGAAGTAGCTAGGTTGTCAAGTATCAATACAAAATCTTCACGAGTACATGAAAGCATTGTATAAAATTATATATGAAACTAACATAAGTACCATATAAAATTTTGTATAGTGATTCTATAAGCCTGTGGTACTACCATTTGATCATTTTATAGGTGTTATTTTTTAGTTAAATATAGGTATGTTTATACTCATTGGAGAGCTCTTTTAAAGCACTTCTAATTGTAGCAATTTTATACTCATTGTGATGTGATGATTTGTTGGATTTACACATTCTTGATTTGTCTTAGAAAATAATTCTATTATTATTTAGGTTTGGTAATATTTTTTATGGATTCTAGATGGACTTTATCTTTCTTAGAATTAAAAAACAATATTGTGATGAGTTCAAAATTTAAACAAATATGTTAATTTATATTTTTTATTGACCATTAAGGATATCAATATGAGCTTATCAATAAAATCAAGGATTTTATGTCTCCCACCCATGTCTCCATGGATTTGTTATTTTATATAAATGTTGTATGACACAATTTAACACCTACTTAGTATCAATAATATGCTAAAGTTATAAAAAAAAATACTAATATTATAAAACAAGCCTAATATTGCCATCATATATGAACCTCCACTACTTTTCTAAAATTAAAAACTTTATATCTTTATTGGAGGTTAATTGAATAAAATGATTTAGCATGGATCAATATTATCCTTTATTTCCATGAAACTATCTATATCCTCTTCTACAAAACTATTACCTCTATATGATGTGATATGTCCTAACCTTTAATTCTCTACATAAATTTTTATTTGTGTTTCAACTTTTGGATGTTCGGGTAACTATTGTTACAAAGAAAGTGAAGTTAAAACTAAACATGAATCTAATTACATAAAATAAAACAAACAATAAAATACAATTATTTGTGTATCAAAATCTATGTAACTAGTTAATGGTATATAACCAACAACAATGACAAGTATCTTCTACAATATTTTACTAAATAAAAATAAAAAATAAATGGTATAATAATCCTCCAACACTTTAAATCTAGGAGGACACAACCTATGCTATATTACATGTTAATAAATAATTATATAATTTATAAAGCAATGATTAGGTTTAATGCAAATATAAAATATCCCTTCATTGTTACAGTAATTAGGTATGAAATAAATATATAAAATAATATTGAAGAACATAAAAGATTAAATATTTGGTAGGTGATCAAATATTAGACACATAATAATATACCCAAATAATAAATTTACAATAAGCTAAATATTAAGATCATACCTTACTTTTATTTATACAAATAAATATATCTATACTAATCATAAAGTCTACCAAGAAGATGAATATATATTGAACTATGTCTCAAGAACAACCCACCTATCATCTATTTCAAAAATTACTAATATAACCATACCTATGTTATGGGATCAAGAAAAATAACATCAATGTTTTCCTCTGCCCAAATATTGAGGAGACCCACACCACACCTTCTATTTCAATACTCCATAAGGTCATAATAACCCTATATAAAACCAAGACTACTACATCTATGATATATGGAAGTGACCATAGTCGCATTCACCTATGATGAATAGATTGTAAACTATGTAAGCTTGTAATATCAAAATATGTATGGATACACTACTTTTGCATGATAGATAATATTATAGTCATACATAACATTAAAAATAAAATAATTAAGTTTATAAAGTTTGATATACTATAATATGTTTTACTTAAAATTTTTAGTTTAGATTAGGAAATTTGGCATCCTTTAGTGAGTGATGATCCTAACTCACAATATCCCTTACACAAAAAAATTCTCATTAAGTTGTTTAGATTAAATATATATTTGGAAATTTTTTTGATATTTTTTTTTAAATATATTTAAAACCCATTTTGTTTGTATAAGACTAAGGTGATGTAATCAATATGTTTTTTATTTCCAATGCTATGAAGAATCCTAGGATATATATTTTTACTTTTTTCATGATTGATGTCATTAATTTTAAGATTTTATATATCATTATAATATGGTATGTAGTTTTATTGATGCTATTTGAATTGCACATAAAGAGATATGATTATGATTCTAATTTTTTTAATTATAATCCATTAAGTATGTATATGAATACAACCATACTAATAAAGTCAAAGGTGATCAATTTTAGACTTTCAAGAAATAAAATAAAATTATATATGTAGCATAAATAGATTGATAACATATAAAATTATTCAAAAGAATTAAACCCACCATATTTTTCTCGTCTGTATTTATAGTTTCGCTTATCAGAATATTATTTGATTAGTTTTAATTTGTGGGCATCATTGCATTCTATCGATTTTGAAATTGCAGATAAAAGTTTAAAGAGGTTGAAATTGCAGATAAAAGTTTAATTTGTGGGCATCATTGCATTCTATCGATTGTGGGCTACATTTGTGTTCAAAGAGGTGAAACGTAAGCGTGAAAAGGAATAAAAAAACAGACCTCCACAAGACGAAGAACTCTTGCCGGTAACGCTTGTTATCAAAAGACGATGGATTACCCAAATTTTATTACAATTACCAGAACCCTTCTTAGCATTATATCCACCACGTTGAATTCAAAGAAAAAGAAAAGGAAAAGAATAAGTCGATACGGATTTAGATTTACGTAGTAATTTCAGTTGTCCCATATAATAGCTATGGGTCAATACAAATATCTGTCTTTATTCTGGTGGAAGAAGCCTCGACATAACAAATGGAATAGCTATTTATGTCTTATTTGTTTCCATAATGGAACTAGTCGAATACTTGCTACTCGATGTGCGATTTTGGCCCTGCAGTTTCCACATGAGGGGGAATATGTCCACCAGTGGAAATCTTTCCATATCCCCATCTCCAATTCTGGTCCGTTATCATTGGCTTTTGGTTTTCTTTTTTATACTTGGAAGGTGGACTTTTGCAGCAATTCTTGTCTGGAGTATTGCCACTGCAGTTTGCGCAGCTTTGTAACTCTTCCTCTATGCTGGCAAACAGATATTTATCTCCGCTGTTGACTGCATTTGCGTTTGCCGTGTCCAGCGGAGACACGGGCCACAAATATAACATGGAGCACAACAAGCAATGCGCTGATTTTCAAAAGCATTAATCGCACCATATCTTCAGCGGTGGCAACGATAGCTTTGGTTACCTCACACTAAAAGGAATACCTTCAAGTTCTAAGAATCTCGGTAGATGCAATTGATGCGAATTGTCATTCATAAAATCATATATTTATATACAGGAGACGAGGCATCAGGCTCTTAAACGAAGTAATCATCACGGTGTGGTAGGTATTGACTTTGAAATTAATTTTCTTTTTTGAACACTGCTCTGGCCAGTATTTGGCTGGGCAGATGTTTTCGCCGTGTGAGTAGTTATCATGTAAACCTGACTTGTTCGCAGTGGTTGCGACAATTTAGCAAAGCGGTCTTTTCGCGGTCTTTTCATTTGCAAAAACTTATAGAAATTTAATCTTTTTGTTGCAACCTTTCCAAAGGAAATAGCTTTAAATTTTATAAAACTCACTGTTTTACCTAACAGTCACTTTGAAAGTAAAATTATGTACCTATATGGGTATGTTACAATATATCTTCAATGAGTTTAGCATTTTTGTGAAATTTTATATTGTCAAATAAAAGACTCGAGGCCATCTGTTACAAGTTTGAAACCGCTGATGGAAAGACTTCGCCTTTAAACCATAAGCTGATATCTTTCAATGCCAATAAATAAATAAATAAATATATATATATATATATATATATATATATATATGAAAAGCCTTCACGCTTACTTGTTGTATAAGTTTGTGTGGTTCCTTTCAAAACCCTCTTTTAATATTAATACAAAAAAAAGAATTATATAAAAGTTTTAATATTAATACAAAAAAAAGAATTATATAAAAGTTATGATATCACCCTCATTAACTAACCACCTATTATGTTTCTTGATCAATTGGAAACCCCTTGGAAACTCTTATGTCTATAATATTGTATTTTATTTCTCCACTATTATTTCATATTAAAAAACTTATCTCACATACATAGAAAAAGAAAAATTGTTGCATCCTTTCTAAGGGAAATAGCTTTAAATTTCATAAAACTCACATGTTTTACCTCATGGTCATTTTAAAAGTGATATCATATATTGGTATGTGACAAGATAGCCTCAATGAGTTTAGCCTTGCATTCATGATTGAGAACTTACCATTATTTATTATAAAACAATAATTATTCTATCCAAAAATATGTGCCAAAGATACCTCCTCTATTAGATAAATGAATTTCTACATAGGTTGATAGAATTTTTTAACTTTAAATACATAAATATTTAAAATAGTATAGTGTAAATCAATGGTAATGATAATATAAAATATCCTTAATTATTGTAGTATTAATCAAATTCCCATAACTTACCGTAGCATTATAGAATTTATTTAATGATGGTTACCTTATTATGTAACGAGTAGTCCAAATAAAAGCATCATCAATAAACTTACAATGATATTAAAAGGAACTATTTAATGAAACCTATATGTATTTAATTTTACATTCCATATTTTTTCCTTTAAAAATATATTTTTAATGGTTCAAAAACTATAATTAAGATACAATGAGACAATGGGACAACCTAGAGGAGCTTATCAACATATTTATCAAGGGATCCATTCATCAACATTGAATATTATAGAGTGCTATAAGAATATCTAATCATTCATACTGAAAGCACGAGATTTCGGTCAAAAGAAACACCAAGTGTGATTGCGTTCAAAATTAATCACGCTTAAGTCCTAGGAATGTACATTGTATGAAACGAAAGAGACATGTTGCAAGAGACGCAATCAGATAAAGAAAAACAGCCCTTTCATTAATTTCTTTCGATCTCTGTTACAATAATGCCTCCTCCCTTTTCAGGGGCTAGGAGCGCAAATAAGATTTGATTACAATCGTTGAATGGTTCCTCCTTCCGCGTGCCCACGATTGTACTGGGCGGGCTAAGATGATTCCGCCGCTGATGTTGATGGGTTCTTCACCTCTGCTGCTTCTCCTGCAAACAAAGAAATGATCAAGACGTTAGTAACACCTGTTGCAAATGAAAATCATTCTCTCTTTAAAACTAACAAAATATGCATACGAATATTTGCCTGAAACCATGAAAACAGTGAATCCAAATTGCTTCAAAATCTGACAGAAGGTAAGAACAGTCACGAGAAGGCCACCCCCACTGAGGCAGCTGGCCAATTCACCTTAAACTGGAATTCGTCCCTCGTGCGGGACGAGTTCGATCGTATATTCGTCCCTGGGTGGGACGAATTCTTTTGAATAGGAGAAATCGACTGCTTGCTTGCTCCAATGTCGGATCTCGGGACCTGAAAAACTCTTGCAAATAGGGGGGTTAGGTAATTGGGGCCATTTTGGGACGACCCAGATGGTCGGATTTTCCCAATTTGGCCTCCTCCCTCGAGAATTTAACCTTGACACCTGCAAGTTAGCGAAATGATAAAGCAATACAAAACACTCTAAACTCTGACCAAAAGCTACAAAATTGCAATTATAGACTAATCAGACTTAGTAACAAGGATGCAATCTAAAAATTAATCTAAAGTGCTCAAAAACTGAAATTAGAATTTGGGGGTGCGGGGGTGCCCAAGTGGGCCTCCCACCGTTGGCCCTCGATTTTGGAGCCAATCCACCAAGGATGGGCCCAAAACCTTTTAGGATTGGGGGGTCGGCGAATTGATGGGTTCAGATGTCCATGCGTCGGATTTGAGTAAGGTTCGAGCTTCCAAAGGCCACCCAACAACCTCCCTTGCAAAAGAGATTGATGGATGTAGGAAGGTGAACAAAGGGGGATGCAAATGAGTCTTCGATTCGGCAGCACTTCGTTGCTTGAACACTCCTTCTACCTGCATATTTTGGGTGAGAAAAGTCCCCTCTTTTATAGACCCAAGGGGTCTCTTTTGGGAGGGAAGCACAAAATCCAAGTGTTGGCCATGGGCGCCATGTGGCAGTCTTGTCTTCCCATGAGGGAGGGGAGTCTTCCCTTGACTTGAACTTTGATAAATGCTTCTTGTAACAGTCTTCTAATGGCCCCTCTGTCCACTTACACATGCGTGCAAGGTAGGAGCCCTTAACTGACTATTTTGGGCTGCCACTTGGCACCATTTTCCTTTTTGCCCGTTAAGCTTAGAATTTGTCCCACCCAGGGACGGATTCAGAATTCGTCCTAGGGTGAGACGGATTCTATTTTGAATTCGTCCCTAGGTGAGACGAATACTGGGCAAAGTGTCCAAGTGTGCCAAATTGCTTCTTGACCTCACAAAATTGCTATGAAAGTGGTTAAGACCACTGTTTAACCTCTGAGGGCTGCCCTGGGGGCTGTGTTTGTCAAAGCGATCAGTGTTTGCGGTCACATAATCGGATTGGTGCTGTTTTGGTGTCTACAGATGCCCCTTTTTGGGAAGCGCTGCGGGTGACGCAGTGTTGAGAAAAAATAGATAACCAAAGCACTAATGATTAGGGTTTCTTGGTAACCTAACCAACTTTTGATGCCCCAAGTATGGAAAGGGCATGCATTCTTGAATCCTTGCTTCTGACGAGCTAAGGAATTTGATTTCAAGTATTAACCTATTTTGGTGAGGTGTGACTTGAACTCAGACATCGATCAGTCATGAACAAGGGAAGGGCGTTTTTATCCTCAGGGGGAACCTTGTGTTCATGATTCATGAAATCTTGAACTTAGACATTGATCAGTCAACATCTGTAGACACCAAAATAGCACCAATCCGATTATGTGACTGCAAACACTGATCGCTTTGACAAACATAGCCCCCGGGGCAGCCCTCGAGAGGTTAAACGAGTGGTCTTAACCACTTTCATAGCAATTTTGTAAGGTCAAGAAGCAATTTGGCACACTTGGACACTTTGCCCAATACTCGTCTCACCCGGGACGAATTCAAAATAGAATCCGTCCCACCCCAGGACGAATTCTGAATCCGTCCCTGGGTGGGACGAATTCTAAGCTTAACGGGCAAAAAGGCAAATGGTGCCAAGTGGCAGCCCAGAACAATCAGTTAAGGGCTCCTACCTTGCACGCATGTGTAAGTGGACGAGAGGGCCGTTAGAGGACTCGTTACAAGAAGCATTTATCAAAGTTCAAGTCAAGGAAGGACTCCCCTCCCTCATGGGAAGACAAGACTGCCACATGGCGCCCATGGCCAACACTTGGCTTTTGTGCTTCCCTCCCAAAAGAGACCCCTTGGGTCTATAAAAGGTGGGACTTTTCTCACCCAAAACATGCGAGGTGGAAGGAGTGTTCAAGCAACGAAGTGCTGCCGAATCGAAGACTCATTTGCATCCCCCTTTGTTCACCTTCCTACATCCATCAATCTCTTTTGCAAGGGAGGTTGTTGGGTGGCCTTTGGAAGCTCGAACCTTACTCAAATCCGACGCATGGACATCTGAACCTACCAATTCGCCGACCCCCCAATCCTAAAAGGTTTTGGGCCCATCCTTGGTGGATTGGCTCCAAAATCGAGGGCCAACGGTGGGAGGCCCACTTGGGCACCCCCGCACCCCCAAGTTCTAATTTCAGTTTTTGAGCACTTTAGATTAATTTTTAGATTGCATTCTGTGTTACTAGGTCTGATTAGTCTATAATTGCAATTTTGTAGCTTTTGGTCAGAGTTTAGGGTGTTTTGTATTGCTTTATCGTTTCGCTAACTTGCAGGTGTCAAGGTCAAATTCCCGAGGGAGGAGGCCAAATTGGGAAAATCCGACCATCTGGGTCGTCCCAAAATGGCCCCAATTACCTAACCCCCTGTTTGCGGGAGTTTTGCGAGTCCCGAGATCCGACATTGGAGCGACGACGAGTCGATTTCTCCTATTCGGAAGAATTCGTCCCACCCGGGGACGAATTACGGTCGAAATTCGTCCGCCCGGGGACGAATTCCGGTTTAAGGTGAATTGGCCAGCTGCCTCGGTGGCGGTGGCCTTACGGTGACTGTTCTTACCTTCGTCGGATTTTGAAGCAATTTGGATTCACTTGTTTTCATGGTTTCGAGCAAATATTCGTATGCATATTTTGTTAGTTTTAGAGAGAGAATGATTTTCATTTGCAACGAGTGCTACTAACGTCTTGATCATTTCTTTGTTTGCGGGAGAAGCGGCGGAGGCGAAGAACCCATCAACATCGGTGGCGGCATCATCTTAGCCCGCCCAGTGCAATCGTGGGCACGCGGAAGGAGGAACCATTCAACGATTGTAATCAAACCTTATTTGCGCTCCTAGCCCACGAAAAGGGAGGAGGCATTATTGTAATAGAGATCGAAAGAAATTAATGAAAGGGCTGTTTTTCTTTATCTGATTGCGTCTCTTACAACATGTCTCTTTTCGTTTCATGCAATGTACATTCCTAGGACTTAAGCGTGATTAATTTTGAATGCAATTGCACTTGGTGTTTCCTTTGACCGGAATCTCGTGCTTTCAGTGGCGATCACGGTGGGACCCTGTTCCCTGGTTTTGAAATCATAGAAACTGATCAAAGTTTTGTGTTTGTGCTTGACAGGTACACTTTTTTTTGTTGCAGACTGCTATTCGTCTCTGACAGGGACGAATCCTTTTCTGCAATTCGTCTGACCCTGAGACGAATTCAAATTCATCTCTGGGTGGGACGAATTCCGTTCTGCAATTCGTCTCCCAGAGGGACAAATTCCTGTCTGTGAATTTTTAGAGCAAAAATTCAGAGACAACAGGAGCAGGCAGAGAAGAGGTAGGGATTTTCATGATCTCTGTTATAATTTTTTGTTTCATTTCTGTTTCTGCTTTGTTAATTGTTTTCATTTAATCTTGCATTGCATTAGGAAAAGTCATGTATGCTAGTTTCATTTTTGTTGGATAAAACGAATCCCACACACATCACGAAACAACTTTAAACCAAGGAGCTGGTCGTAAGACCCCAGCCCTTGATCAAGACCATTGGTGGATTTAATCACCGCCTTGGCTTGATTTGCATCCATTTCCCGATTGTCAACTGTTGTTAGGCGTAAATCCTGATGAAGACAGACCGAGCGTAGCTGGGGTGATTCCCATGCGCGCGAGGATAAGTTTTCTATGGTAGGTGTCATTAACAGGACAATCCCCCTTCCGTACCGCCTATGTACCACGTACCTTCTGCTCTCACGTACCTATAGTCTCCCTCTCGTAAGGGCGGGTATATAGAGAGGTTGGTATATCGGCCTGGTTGGTATATTGAAGGGGCGACCTTTTTGGAGTTATAAGAGCCTACATGATGCATTTAAACGTTCTACAAAACCTACAAAAACAAAACAAAACATCAAAATGCACTAAACCAGTCTAGGGCACACCAAGAATCCTTAAAAGAGATAATCACGGTTTTGTGAATGTGTGTGTTTAATTCCGTTTAGTGTAGACAAAAAAAATCATTAAAAACAAAGATAAAAAAAAAAAATCTACGCATTTTGTCATTTTCTCCAAAAAGCTCCAAGGATTCCCGTAATCGCTTGGTCACTCCAAAATGCCCCAAAGGTGTCCATGAACCCTTTGGTCAACCCAAAATCACCCCAAATGTGCCCACAAGTGATGCAGGACCATCCAACAAAATATGGGAAATCTTGTATTTTTCTCTAAATTTTAGTGCATCTTGTCGGGGCCATAACTTCTCAACCGTAGCTCCGATTGACTTGAAATTTTACAGGGAGTTAGGTGGGATAATTTTAAACAAATATAATTCCCTAGAATTCTATTTGCCCAAAAAAGTCAGTTTTCGGGGCCAAATTCCATCATCTAGTGCCCCGAAATTAGGTTTTAAAATTGGACACGCAATTCTATGCACTTTTTGAGCTGTTCGGATGTCAATATCTCCTAATGTATTTAGAGCTAGGACTTGAAACTTCATTTTTGTCTTATCTACTATAAGAGGGATGCACACGCCAATTTTGGGCCCCATATGACTCATTTCAATTTTAGGGCTTTTTAGAGAGACATCGTCATGGTGCTCACCCATAGCCAAGCCCAATCACGGGCGGAGGCTATGGGGAATATCCAAGGAAGAACAAGTCATCTCCATTACAATCCCAAGGATTTGGTCATACCACCTTGGCGACCTAACACACAATGCAGTCCCCTCCACACCTTAAAGGAAAGAGACTACAGGGACACCTCTTCGAGGAGCACTCCTGTTCAACATAGCACTCATCACACACCCTTCCATGAGGGGTACGAGTCATAGGAGAGCTCCCTTAGATGATCGCTATGAGCGGTCACCGCGCGATGAAGCGCTAGGTCAACATAGGGTTCGACGGGAGGAACCACATCATTACACTACCCGTCCTTCACCCCCTCTAGTTGTCAGGACTACAAAGACAAATCCAGAGCACAAGGCTCCTCGGGCGGGGCGGGCCAACTCCACCCGTTCCTTTTTCATTTATGAAAGAGAGCACGAGGAAGACCTCTACCTTCCTCGAGAGCAATATACGATGCGAGAGCAATATGCCTCCGCACTTGCTATCTATCAGGGAACACTCACCGAGGCCAAAGCCTCGAGGGAATGTTGTTACCCCCAATAGAGGGAGGTCGCCTATAGAGATCTTGGATCACTACGACCGAGATAGATATCTAGAAGAGGCATCTAGGCCTTCTAGACATGAAGCAATGAGAGCTCCCTTAGATGCTCGCTATGAGCGGTCATCGCGCGATGAAGTGCTAAGTCAACATAGGGTTCGATGGGAGGAACCACATGATTACATTATCCCTCCTTCACCCCCTCTAGTTGCCGGAACTACAAAGACAAATTCAGAGCACAAGGCTCTTTGGGCAAGGCGAGATAGCTTCGTCCATCCCTTTTTCACTTATGAAAGAGAGCATGAGGAAGACCTCTACCTTCCTCGAGAGCAATATATAGTGCGAGAGCAATATGCCTCCGCACCTGCTATCTATCAGGACCACTCACTGAGGCCAAAGCCCCGAGAGAATGCTTCTACCCCTAACAGAGGGATGTGTCCTATAGAGATCTTGGATCACTACGACCAAGATTTTTATCTAAGAGAGGCGTCTAGGCCTTCTAGACATGAGGCGGTGGGACCAACTATCGTAGAATCTACCGAATATATCACACATCTCAAGCAACTCACGCAACTTGAGCTCGAACGACTACCGTTAGAGGAACCGTACCATATTAACGAAGAGCACCTTCAGCGCCAGAAGGATGAGCTGTTCCAACACACTATGCAAGAGAAGACTCCAACCCCTCACATGCATAAGACAAAATATTTTGAGTGGCACAACCCATGGGGGGAAGATAGGTCATCGCGACCTCATCAAAAGCTACCCCCAACACCTCCTAGACAGGAGCGGGAAGCTACTCTCCCGATTCTTGAAGCACCACCCCCGACGCCTCCTAGACATGAATGGGAGGCCGCTCCTATAACCAATGACGGGTGCCTTCCTCAGACATCCAACCAGGGCTTATGAGCCACCCTTAGAAATTCATCAAGAAGCCTCTAAGGAATCGGAGCGCGAAGAAGAGCGGGATGAACTGCCCTACCAAGGCATGGGGGTGCCATCTGGCCACCCCTCCATAAGCCCCAAGTTCCTCAACAAGAACCAACCAAAGAGGAGGAGTTCAAATCTCCCAATACATGCAAAGCACTAGAGCACTTAGAGTTGGTAGAGGCCAAGATTTTGGAGCTCCCAAGGCCCAACTTACATAAGGCTCCTTTCGAAGAGGATCAACCTTTAACCATAGGGCTACCCGATGATGTAGTCCTCCATGTCTCAGAATCTCCAGATTCCGATAAGCTATACACATTGTCCGAAGGTGAGGATGAAACAGAGATAGCCCACAGCAATCACATGCGACAACATCGGCATCCCATAAAATTTGAGGAAGCATGTCAACAGATAAACATAATACTAGGGCATGAGTGGCGTGTTAACCCACCACAGTGGGACCAAGCATTACATCCACAACTTTGGGCACACAAAGAGCAACTTCCACCAAGAGACATCATAGCAACATCAGTGTCACGGGCGGACCCTGTCCTCATCTCCGTGCATAGGGCCGATCCATTCATGCCCATACCTCTAGAGCCAGATCCGGAGTGCAAAGACCATCAAGCTAGGGGTACCTCTATCCCCTGAAGAACCATAATCCAAACCAAAAAGCTCCAAGGATTATCGCAATCCCTTGGTCACCCAAAAACTCCAAGGATTATCGCAATCACTTGGTCAACCAAAAAGCTCCAAGGATTATCGCAATCTCTTGGTCAACCCCAAAAAGCTCCAAGGATTATCGCAATCTCTTGGTCAACCCCAAAAAGCTCCAAGGATTATCGCAATCTCTTGGTCACCCAAAAAGCTCCAAGGATTATCGCAATCTCTTGGTCACCCAAAAAGCTCCAAGGATTATCGCAATCACTTGGTCACCAAAAAGCTCCAAGGATTATCGCAATCTCTTGGTCACCAAAAAGCTCCAAGGATTATCCAATCTCTTGGTCCCCAAAAAGCTCCAAGGATTATCACAATCTCTTGGTCACCCAAAAAGCTCCAAGGATTATCGCAATCTCTTGGTCACCCAAAAAGCTCCAAGGATTATCGCAATCTCTTGGTCACCCAAAAAGCTCCAAGGATTATCGCAATCTCTTGGTCACCCAAAAAGCTCCAAGGATTATCGCAATCTCTTGGTCAATCCAAAAAGCTCCAAGGATTATCGCAATCTCTTGGTCAACCCCAAAAAGCTCCAAGGATTATCGCAATCTCTTGGTCACCCAAAAAGCTCCAAGGATTATCGCAATCTCTTGGTCACCCAAAAAGCTCCAAGGATTATCGCAATCTCTTGGTCACCCAAAAAGCTCCAAGGATTATTGCAATCTCTTGGTCACCCAAAAAGCTCCAAGGATTATCGCAATCTCTTGGTCAATACAAAAAGCTCCAAGGATTATCGCAATCTCTTGGTCAACCCCAAAAAGCTCCAAGGATTATCGCAATCTCTTGGTCACCCAAAAAGCTCCAAGGATTATCGCAATCTCTTGGTCACCCAAAAAGCTCCAAGGATTATCGCAATCTCTTGGTCACCAAAAAGCTCCAAGGATACGCAATCTCTGGACCAAGAAGGAAGGAAAACTCAAGGATTATCGCAATCTCTTGGTCAAACAAAAAGCTCCAAGGGTTATCGCAATCTCTTGGTCAATCCAAAAAGCTCCAAGGATTATCGCAATCACTTGGTCACCCCAAAAGCTCCAAGAATTATCGCAATCTCTTGGTCAATACAAAAAGCTCCAAGGATTATCGCAATCTCTTGGTCAACCCAAAAAGCTCCAACGATTATCGCAATCGCTTGGTCAAAAAAAAAATCAAGAAATTAAAAAAACAAAACAAAACAAAAAAAAAAAAATCATCAAAGACAACAAAGATTAGCATCTCAATTCTAGGAATACTCAAATTCATCAAAAATAATTCAAATTCTCGCACCTCATCTTCACCTTCACCAAAAACAATCCATCAAAATTACAAAAATACATAGCTGCATTAAGCATTGCATCCATACATTGCATATTTGTAGTCATAAAGGTCAAAGGCACCATAAGCTGCAATTGCTCCGTTAATCCATCTTGTTCCACACTGTTTCATTTCACAAAAACAACCAAAAACACCATGCATTGCTTTTACCAAATTAGAACTAGTGGTCTGGGAATGTACCAAGAGTTTTCGTGATTCAGTCATCATTTTTCTCTTTAGCCATGTAATGTATCAAGTCGGACAGATTTTACGAAGGTAGAGTCATACTTGAAATACACCTTGTTACATAACATCCCAACACAAATCAAAACACATAAAAATTCCAAAATTGTGTGAAAGAAAGATGAAACCCGCACAAATAATCTAGGTCACCACAAGCGAAACGGTTATCTTGCTCATCCCCCCGTGCGAATGACCCCTAGAATGTCGAGAGTTGGCAAAAGGACAAGCATCCTCCCTACCCAATTCCCTAAGAATCCCTAAAGTTCTCAACTGTTGCAAAACACAAAAATTTGCAAAATGTCAAAACTCAAAAATTTGACAAACTATAGTGCACACATCAAAAGGCACAAACAACAGTGATTTTCATCACTCCATATCCCCAATCCCTTGCTCAAAAGAAAAAAAAAACAAATCAAAATAAACAGTGATCTTATCACTACAAAAGAGCAAGTATCCCAATACAATTGAAAAAAAGAAGGGAGTTGACCTTGAATCCCTGGAACTCTCAGCATTCTGTAGGTCATAAGGCAAGCTTTTGTACCAATTTGGTTGATAGCCTATCGGTAACAGAAGTAAACCTCCCGCATGACGATATATCTGTCACATTAACTTGCGTACAGATCAATGTTTGCATGTGGATGAGCTAGCTTATGGCATCTCGTAGACAACAACGCAGATTAATCTTAGTACACACAACAAAGGAATTCGTGGAGCTAATTAGGTGATCCTCGATACGAGGTTCGGTTGAAAGCCCATCTGGCACTGGCGGTATCCTAACAAATACCACTAAATGAACTCAATTGCACACACAGGGATGTGAAATAGCTCGGTCAAAAACAAGTCTGATTCATACCTTGTTCAAAAGTCTTGTAAGACAAAGTACAGTCTTGGCTAGTGAGTTAAAACCGTCTGAGTCTCAGAAAACCTTAGCTACATTCCTAAAACCAGCTGCGCTACTTTTCATCCTTACGCAAATACCATCAAAAAAATACAAAAACAAGAAAAACCACTTAACAAAAACAACACAAAAAACAAGGTAAATAAAGAGCGTCTTAAACAGTCTATGGTGCCATAGCCAAACATCACAAATCCCATTCATCCATTTCATATCTGCATATCACATATAAATAAATAAAAAAAACCATTTGCATTCATCATAGCATATGCATCCATCAAAATAAATCAACATGCATACATCCATATTCATCAACCATCATGCACAAGATCAAAGAAAATCAAAACAACAAAAACAACAAATAAATGCAACAAAAAAAACAAAAAGCAATAAACATTGCCAGACACAAGTGCTCTTGCACTTAACCTCTTGGCATAACAAAACTGATGTCGGGGTCTACATTGTCGCTATCCTACTCCCTAAGAAGGCTACCATAGCCGGACCGCTCCACGGGAAGACGGATTTTTGACAATTTCATCCCCAAATGACATCACAAAAGGGTCAAAGCCCACTCAAAAACAACAAGAAAATCAAAACAACACAAAACAGACAATAAAACTGCCTGACAGGATTGCAAATGCAACTGACAACATGGGCATACAAATTCGACATCGGGGTCACAAATTATTATTATCCTACTCCCTAAGAAGGCTACCATAGCCGGACCGCTCCAGGGGAAGACAGATTTTGAAAATTTAATCCCAAAATGGTGTCACAAAAAAACAACAAAACAACAAAAAAAATGCAACACAAAACAAGCAATAAACATTGCCAGACACAAGTGCTCTTGCACTTAACCTCTTGGCATAGCAAAATTGATGTCAAGGTTTACATTGTCACTATCCTACTCCCGAAGAAGGCTACCATAGCTGGACCGCTCCACGGGAGGACGGATTGCCGACAATTCAATCACCAAATGGTGTCACAAAAAAAAAAAAAACAACAACAAAACAACAAAAAATGCAACACAAAACAAGCAATAAACATTGCCAGACACAAGTGCTCTTGCACTTAACCTCTTGGCATAGAAAAATCGATGTCGAGGTTTACATTGTCACTATCCTACTCCCGAAGAAGGCTACCATAGCTGGACCGCTCCACGGGAGGACGGATTTCCGACAATTCAATCACCAAATGGTGTCACAAAAAAAAAAAAACAACAACAACAAAAAATGCAACACAAAACAAGCAATAAACATTGCCAGACACAAGTGCTCTTGCACTTAACCTCTTGGCATAGCAAAATTGATGTCGGGGTTTGCATTGTCACTATCCTACTCCCGAAGAAGGCTACCATAGCCGGACCGCTCCACGGGAGGACGGATTGCCGACAATTCAATCACCAAATGGTGTCACAAAAAACAACAAAACAACAAAAAATGCAACACAAAACAAGCAATAAACATTGCCAGACACAAGTGCTCTTGCACTTAACCTCTTGGCATAGCAAAATTGATGTCGGGGTTTGCATTGTCACTATCCTACTCCCGAAGAAGGCTACCATAGCCGGACCGCTCCACGGGAGGACGGATTGCCGACAATTCAATCACCAAATGGTGTCACAAAAACAACAAAAATAGTACAAAATTCAACAAAAACACAACAAAAACATTGCCGGGCATAAGTGCTCATGCACTTAACCTCTAGGCAAAGAAAATCGATGTCGAGGTCCAAATTATCGCTCTCCTAGTTCCCCAAGAAGGCTATCATAGCCGGACCGCTCCACGGGAAATAGGTTTTCGACGATTTCACCTCATTATGACATCACCAAAAGGGTTAACACCCACCAAAAATAGGTCCATATGTTGGAAAAATTGCACACGCTTAACGGTAAACCCTCTAAAGGCAAACCTTGCACAAGTCATCTTGGGTCAAGCGACTCGTCGCTTCTCTCACGAAGGTCATTCCCTCATCGATTCGTCGCTTGAGGGGGTAGTCACACTTAGTCACCAACCAACAATCACACACCCAATTAAGGAAAACGACATGCATTCAAAGAATCATTGACAAAGACAATCACGCTCCTGCTTGGGGCAATAAACAAGCAACAATCAAATCAATCAAACACTTGGCATTTCGTGAATCATGAACACAAGGTTCCCCTGAGGATAAAAACGCCCTTCACTTGTTCATGACTGATCAATGTCTAAGTTCAAGATTTCGTGAATCATGAACACAAGGTTCCCCCTGAGGATAAAAACGCCCTTCACTTGTTCATGACTGATCGATGTCTGAGTTCAAGTCACACCTCACCAAAACAGGTTAATACTTGAAATCAAATTCCTTAGCTCGTCAGAAGCAAGGATTCAAGAATGCATGCCCTTTCCATACTTGGGGCATCAAAAGTTGGTTAGGTTACCAAGAAACCCTAATCATTAGTGCTTTGGTTATCTATTTTTGCTCAACGATCTGCGTCACCCGTAGCGCTTCCCAAAAAGGGGCATCTCGTAGACACCAAAACAGCACCAATCCGATTATGTGACTGCAAACACCGATCGCTTTGACAAACACAGACCCCCGGGGCAGCCCTCAGAGGTTAAACGGTGGTCTTAACCACTTTCATAGCAATTTTGTAAGGTCAAGAAGCAATTTGGCACACTTGGACACTTTTCCCGATACTCGTCTCACCCGGGGACGAATTCAAAATAGAATCCGTCCCACCCCGGGACGAATTCTGAATCCGTCCCCTGGGTGGGACGAATTCTAAGCAACGGGCAAAAAGGCAAATGGTGCCAAGTGGCAGCCCGAACGGTCGGTTAAGGGCTCCTACCTTGCACGCATGTGTAAGTGGACGAGAGGGCCGTTAGAGGACCGTTACAAGAAGCATTTATCAAAGTTCAAGTCAAGGGAAGACTCCCCTCCCTCATGGGAAGACAAGACTGCCACATGGCGCCCATGGCCAACACTTGGCTTTTGTGCTTCCCTCCCAAAAGAGACCCCTTGGGTCTATAAAAGGTGGGAATTTTCTCACCCAAAATATGCAGGTGGAAGGAGTGTTCAAGCAACGAAGTGCTGCCGAATCGAAGACTCATTTGCATCCCCCTTTGTTCACCTTCCTACATCCATCAATCTCTTTTGCAAGGGAGGTTGTTGGGTGGCCTTTGGAAGCTCGAACCTTACTCAAATCCGACGCATGGACATCTGAACCTACCAATTCGCCGACCCCCAATCCTAAAAGGTTTTGGGCCCATCCTTGGTGGATTGGCTCCAAAATCGAGGGCCAACGGTGGGAGGCCCACTTGGGCACCCCCGCACCCCCAAATTCTAATTTCAGTTTTTGAGCACTTTAGATTAATTTTTAGATTGCATTTTGTGTTACTAGGTCTGATTAGTCTATAATTGCAATTTTGTAGCTTTTGGTCAGAGTTTAGGGTGTTTTGTATTGCTTTATCGTTTCGCTAACTTGCAGGTGTCAAGGTCAAATTCCCGAGGGAGGAGGTCAAATTGGGAAAATCCGACCATCTGGGTCGTCCCAAAATGGCCCCAATTACCTAACCCCCTTGTTTGCAGGAGTTTTGCGAGGTCCCGAGATCTGACATTGGAGCAGCAGCAGGTCGATTTCTCCTATTCAGAAGAATTCGTCCCACCCAGGGACGAATTACAGTCAAAATTCATCCTGCCCAGGTACGAATTCCGGTTTAATGTGAATTGGCCAGTTGCCTCAGTGGCAGTGGCCTTCAGTGATTGTTCTTACCTTACGTCGGATTTTGAAGCAATTTGGATTCATTGTTTTCATGGTTTCGGGCAAATATTCGTATGCATATTTTGTTAGTTTTAGAGAGAGAATGATTTTCATTTGCAACGGGTGCTACTAACGTCTTGATCATTTCTTTGTTTGCGGGAGAAGCGACGGAGGCGAAGAACCCATCAACATCAGCGGCGGCATCATCTTAGCCCGCCCAGTGCAATCGTGGGCACGCGGAAGGAGGAACCATTCAACGATTGTAATCAAACCTTATTTGCGCTCCTAGCCCCTGAAAAGGGAGGAGGCATTATTGTAATAGAGATCGAAAGAAATTAATGAAAGGGCTGTTTTTTCTTTATCTGATTGCGTCTCTTACAACATGTCTCTTTTCCGTTTCATGCAATGTACATTCCTAGGACTTAAGCGTGATTAATTTTGAATGCAATTGCACTTGGTGTTTCTTTTGACCGGAATCTCGTGCTTTCACATACCAACCATAAATATATTTATATTTTTTAAGAATGGTATGTTAAAATATCCAACAATCCTTATCTTATGTTTTATTTATATTTAGTATTACATATGCTTGGATTTTATGGAAGGAAGAAAATTATGTCCTCTTATACAATGGTTCTACCATTAATGATTTGTTTACCCTAAATGAAACCACAAGTTTGTTGTGAAATAACACAATCTAAATGATTCTCAAATTCCCATTTATAATTTTTTATATTAAATTATAAATTATACTAGACTAACCATTTGAATATAAAACTTCTTAAAACACATCATTCTATACTTTGAGGAAACTAATACAAAAAAATACACTAATGTAAGTCATTGTGGCCTTTGTGCTTCTATCTTCTTCAATTATAACAACATTATCTTTTTTTTTTTTTAGTGAAAAACCCCTTGAGGGGCCGCCTTGGTCTGAGAGACCACAAATAGGGTGTTCTATACCATCAAAGTCACCCGGGAGTCGCACCTAGCCCTGCCCGCACCAACATTATCAATTGGATTTGGGTACCCAATTTAGCTTTTTGGTAGGGTGGAGATTCGAACTTGGGACCTCCCTTGGAGGATTGCCCTCTCCTCTCCAACTCACCTACAACACCTGGGTAATTATAACAACATTATCACTCTTTAATAAATTCTTAATATTTTATTGAAAAAGGAATCCATTAAGTTCATAAGAACTATCAAAATGGAGAGAGAAAATGACCTTCCACAATTATTCCATAGAAATAATTATTTTATCAATATTTTATTACCTTGTTATGTGATAATGGATATTATATTTGATACAAGCTTAAACTAGGTTTCTTTATCTTGTGCAACTTATAATAATTTTGTAGATATAACTAAATTTTTAATATATTCTTCCATTTGGAGTTTAAAAATTTTGATTCCATAAAAGAAATTGTATGTTTTGTTAGTCACACCATACGTTGATAGAAATGCCATAATATGGAAGCACCGTATAATGATATAAGCACTATATAATTTTTTACATTATTGTATTCTAGAGTTATACCAATTTTATTTTTGAACCTACAAAATCAATAAAACTACAAATAAGGATAGAAAATAATTATGTGCCATGATGGAATTTGTCCAATTTCTTCCTAGAACAAGGATCTTCTTTGGTAGAGGAATCAAACACCTACTCCTTGATGGTTGATGTTTCAGATAATATCATATTGGAACACTCAATATGTAGCTTTAAATAAGATTGATGCTAAATATAAGGACTGTAAAAAATATTAATAACATTCTCAGATTACCTTGATATGAACATAGATTTATCATAAATGATGATACTTTAATTCCTTTGGGTTTACTTCCCTTTTATTTCTATGCTCTTGAATCTAATATTATTTCTAGGTTGTAAATTTTATAGATCACACAAGCCCCTTCGAGGATATGTTACAAGATGCATATGTGGAGAATAAGTTTCCTAGTTTGCAGGTAGAGTTTTTATGTTTAGAAGTTGAGGTATCTAACAATATAGAGTTGAAAGAGGTGACTAGGTAATAATGAGTAGTTGCACAAGGTTTGTTAAAGATTTAACTATATTTATTGGTAATTTTATGCCTTGATTGTGTAGTTACCTAGTTGGATTGTGCTTTATTGGTAGTTAAATGACATATTTGCTAGTCAAGTCAGACACTAGATGAGGTGATGATTGAGATTAATGAGGAATCAACTTAACAAGCAACTAGACTATCGAGTGTTAATACAAAATCTTCATGAGTGCATGAAGGTATTGTATAAAATTATATATGACGCTAACATAAGTAACATATAAAATTTTGTATAGTGATTCTATAAGCCATTTGAGCATTTTATAGGTGTTATTTGTTAGGTAAACCTAGGTATGTTTATACTCATTGGAGAACTCTTCTCAAGCACTTCTCATTGTAGCACTTTTATACTCATTATGATCTGATGATTTTTTGAATTTACACGTTCTTGATTTTCTATACACTAATGTAAGTCATTACAGCATTTATTTTTCTATTTTCTGCAACTATAACAATATTATCACTCTTTAACAATTCCTTAATGTTTTATTAAAAAAATGAATTCATTAAGTTCATGAGAACTATCAATATGAAGAGAGAAAATGTCCTCCCATAATTCTTCCATAGAGATATTTATTTTATCAATATTTTATCACCTTTTTATGTGATAATGGACATTATATTTAATACAAGCTTAACCTAGGTTTTTTTATCTTGTGCAACTTATAATACAATATCTTAGATATCACTAAATTTTTAATATATTATTCCATTTAGATTTTAAAATATTGATTCCTTGAAATAACTTGTATGCTTGGTTAGTTGCACCATACGTTGATAGAAATGCCATAATGTGAAAGCACCTTATAGTGATAGAAGCACTATATATATTTTTACATTATTGTATAGTAGAGTTGTACCACTTCCATTTTTAAACCTCCAAAATCATTAAAAGTCCAAATGAAATTTAATGCTGGTTATTTCTATTGAAATTTAATTTTAAGAATTATTTTATTCCATTCAATCATTAGATTCTAACAAATGATGGTAGGATGATATAGATACAAAAAATATAATGCTTTAGATTTGAAATCACTTATGTAATAGTTCATCGTCACTTTTAATGTTGATTGACACATTGTTTTGAAAAAAGCATACTCGAAAGGTGTACGCTAAGCACAATGAAGGATTAAATGATGCAATATTTTTAAATTTTTGTTATACACCTAATTTGTACTTGATGTCCTTTGCTTCACAAACAATCATGTGTGGGAATATTTCTTTATTTATGCATCCAAATGGTTTGAGATCTTGGGGGTGTCTCAAGTGACAAAAACTTCTTCTAAGGGAAATATATCCCAATTTATAAAAGTATTCCCCATCTGACAGATAAATTTTATTTCAATTTATCCTTCCATGTAAAACAGGGAAAAAAAATAAATCTAAAATGTGTGTTGATATAAATTTATGATTTATTTGAAATGTTTTTTTTTTAACAAGTTGCTAGTATCAATAAAAAATTTAAACTTTGGAAATATCCAAACTACACATGCTTAACATATGGACCACAACTTTAGACTAAAATAAAATTATAATACTTTATTTAAGAATTATATAAAAGTTATTATATCACCCTCGTTAACTAACCACCTATTATATTTCTTGATCAATTGGAAACCCCTTGATATGAAGTTCCATCTTATATATATATAACCTATATGTTTTTTTTTCTTTATAATTATATTACATGTAAATAACCTATATGTTCTTTAAGCAGCATATTTTTAGTAAACTCTCACCTTTATTATTGATTAATCTCTATCTATAATTTATACCAAATATGAAACTCTTATGTCTATAATATTGTATTCTATCCCTCCACTATTATGTCATTTTAAAAAACTTACCTCACATACATTAAAAAATAATTAATTTTTTGTTGCATTATTTCTAAAGGAAATAGCTTTAAATTTCATAAAACACACATGTTTTACCTCACGGTCATTTTAAAAGTGATATCATATATAGGCATGTGAAAATATAGACTCAATGGGTTTAGACTTATATTCAAGATTTAGAACTTACCATTCTATATTATAAAACAACAATTATTCTATCCAAAAACATGTGCCAAAGATACCTCCTCTATTAGATAAATGAATTTTTACATAGGTTGATAGAAATTTTTGAAATTCAAACAGTTGAGTATTTATAATAGTATTATGTAAATTAATGGTAATGATAATAAAAAATATCCTTATTTTTTATAGTATTAATCAAATTCCCATAACTTACCATAGCATGATAGCATTTATTTAATGATGGGTACCTTAATTTTATAGATCACACAAGCCACTTGGAGGATATTTTTATAAGGTTCATATCCGGAGAATAAGTTTCCTATTTTGCTGGTAGAGTTTTTAGTTTTAGAAGTTGAGGTATCTAGCAAAATAGAGGTGAAAGGAATGACTAGGTAGTAAAGAGTAGTTGCATGAGATTTGTTAGAGATTTAACTATATTTATTGGTAATTTTATTCCTTGATTATGAAGTCACCTAGTTGGATTCTTCTTGATTGGTAGTTAGATGACATATTTGCTAGTCAAGTTACACACTAGATGAGGTGATGAGTGTGATTCATGAGGAATCAACTTAACAAGCAGTTAGATTGTTGAGTGTCAATACAAAATCTTTGAGAGCTTTTCTAAAAATAAGAATTTTAAATACTTACTTGAGGTTAATTGAATCCTTTTAAAAAATTGAGTTACCATGGACCAATATTTTATTTATTTCTATGAAACTATCTATATCCTCTCTTACAAAAATATTACCTCTATATGATGTGATATGTTCTAACCTTTAATTCTCTACATAAATTTAAGTTTGTTTGTGTTTGATGTTTAGGGTAATTATTGTTACAAAGAGAGTGAAGTTAAAAGTAAACATGAATCTAATTACATAAAATAAAAGAAACAATCAATTACAATTATTGATGTATCAAAATTTATGTAACGATATATAGCCAACAACAAATACAAGTATCTTCTACAATATTTTCATAAATAAAAAGAAAAAATAAATGGTATAACAATCCTCCAACACCCATGTGTTTGTAGGTGAGTTGGAGAGGAGAGGGCAATCCTCCAAGCGAGATCCCAGGTTCGAATCTCCACCCTACCAAAAAGCTGAATTGGGTACTCAAAATCCATTTAATAATGTTGGTGCGGGAAGGGCTGGGTGCGACCCCCAAGTGACTTTGACGGTGTAGAACCCCCTGTTCGTGGTCTCTTAGACCAAGGTGGCCCCGCAAGGGGTTTTTCGCTTAAAAAAAATAACAATGCTCCAACACTTTAAATCTAGGAGGACAAAACCCATGCTATATTACATGTTAATACATAGTTATATAATTTATAAAGCATGTTAATACATAGTTATATAATTTATAAAGCGATGATTAGGTTTAATACAAATATAAAATATCCCTTCATTATTATGGTGATTAGGTATGAAACAAATATATAAAATAATATTGAAGCACATTAAATATTAAATATTTGGTAGATGATCAAATATTAGACACATAATAATATACACCAACAATAAATTTATAATGATCTAAATATTAAGATCACACCTTACTTTTATTATACAAAAATATATATCTATACCAATCATAAATTCTACCAAGAACATGAATATATATTGAACTATGTCTTAAGAACAACCCACCTATCATCTATTTCAAAAAGTCGTAATATAACCATACCTATGTTATGGGAAACAAGGAAAATAACATCAATGGTATCCTCTGCCCAAATATTAAGGAGACCCTCACCAAACCTTCTATTTCCATACTCCATAAGGTCATAATAACCCTATATAAAAACAAGACTACTACATCTATGATATAGGTAAGTGACCATAGCCGCATTGGTCTATGATGAGTAGATTGTAAACTATGTAAGCTTGTAATATCAAAATATGTATGGATACACTAAGTTTGCATGATAGATAATATTATAGATCATACATAACATTAATAATAAAATAATTAAGTTTATAAAGTTTGATATACTATAATACACCCTTGTAGTACTAAAAATTGTTTCATTTTAAATTTTTAGTTTAGATTAGGAAATTTGGCATCGTTTAGTAGGAGTGATGATCCTAACTCACAATGTCCCTTACACAAAAATTTTCTCATTAATTTGTTTAGATTAAATATATACCTGGAGAAAATTTTGATAATTTTTTTTAAATATATTTAAAACCCATTTTGTTTGTGTAAGGCTAGGGCGATGTAATCAATATGTTTTTATTTTCAAGGCTATGAATAATCTTAGGATATATATTTTTAATTTTTTCATTATTGATGTCATTAGTTTTAGGATTGTATATATCATTTTAATTTTCAATGTAGTTTTATTTATGCTATTTGAATTGCACATAAAGAGATGTGATTATGATTCTAATTTTGTTAATGATAGTCTATTAAGTATGTATATGAATACACCCAAAATAATAGAATCAAAGGTGATCAATTTTAGACTTTCAATAAATAAAATAAAATTAATAAAATTATATATGAAGCATAAATAGATTAATAACATATAAAATTATTCAAACGAATTAAACCCACCATATTTTTCTCGTTTATATTTATAGTTTAGCTTATCAGAATATTATGTGATTAGTTTTAATTTGTGGGCATCATTGCATTCTATCGATTTTGAAATTGCAGATAAAAGTTTAAATGCTCAAGCTACATTTGTGTTCAAAGAGGTGAAACGTAGGCGTGAAAAGGAAAAAAAAAAACAGACCTCCAAAAGACGAAGAACTCTTGCGGGTAACGCTTGTTATCAGACCTCCAAAAGACGAAGAACTCTTGCGGGTAACTCTTGTTATCAAGAGACGATGGATTACCCAAATTTTATTACAATTACCAGAACCCTTCTTAGCATTATATCCACCACGTTGAATTCAAAGAAAAAGAAAAGGAAAAGAATAAGTGGATGCGGATTTAGATTTAGGTGGTAATTTCATTTGTCCTATAGAATAGCCATCAGTCAATACAAATATCTGTCTTTATTCTGGTGGAAGAAGCCTCGACATAGCAAATGGAATAGTTATTTATGTCTTATTTGTTTCCATAATGGAACTAGTCGAATACTTGCTACTCGATGTGCGATTTTGGCCCTGCAGTTTCCACATGAGGGGGAATATGTCCACCAGTGGAAATCTTTCCATATCTCCATCGCCAATTCTGGTCCGTTATCATTGGCTTTTGGCTTTCTTTTTTATACTTGGAAGGTGGATTTTTGCAGCAATTCTTGTCTGGAGTATTGCCACTGCAGTTTGCGCAGCTTTGTAACTCTTCCTCTATGCTGGCAAACAGATATTTATCTCCGCTGTTGACTGCATTTTCGTTTGCATTAATGTCGCGTCCAGCGGAGACACGGGCCACAAATATAACATGAGCACAACAAGCAATGCCCTGATTTTCAAAAGCATTAATCGCACCATATCTTCAGCGGTGGCAACGATAGCTTTGGTTACCTCACACTGAAAGGAATACCTTCAAGTTCTAAGAATCTCGGTAGATGATGCGAATTGTCATTCATAAAATCATATATTTATATATAGAAGACGAGGCATCAGGTTCTTAAACGAAGTAATCATCACGGTGTGGTAGGTATTGACTTTGAAATTAATTTTCGGTTTTGAACATTGCTTTGGCTAGTATTTGGCTGGGCAGATGTTTTCGCCGTGTGAGAAGTTATAATGTAAACATGACTTGTTCGCAGTGGTATGCGACAATTTAGCAAAGCGGTCTTTTCGCGGTCTATTCATTTGCAAAAACTTAAAGAAATTTTTTTTGTTGCAACCTTTCGAAGGAAATACCTTTAAATTTTATAAAACTCACTTGTTTACCGAAGAGTCACTTTAAAAATGAAACTCATAGTCTCGATTTTGTGAGGCCATCTGTTACAAGTTGATAGAAAGACTTCGCCTTCAAACCATAAGCTGACGTCCTTCATTACCAAAAAAAAATATATATATATATATATATATATATATATATATATATATATTTAACGAAAAGCCTCCATTGCCACCTTTCCAGCTATTACATTCATGATATTTTTTAATCATTAGATACATATTATTTGCAAGTAAGTTAAAATGGTAAGGTTTAGTTTATTTGATTGAATTTCATTTTATACAAGATATATAATTTTAGCACAATTAGAAAAACGTAAGTAAAATAAAATTTTAAATGTAAAAATTTATGTTGTTAATAGTTGTTCTAAATTCAAAGAATACGTACAAATAAATATTAATAACATTTCATATAGCCTTTGTGTAGTAGCTAGATGGATGTTCATAATTCTATATAAGTAAGATGAATATTACCTTTATTACTAAAACCAAAAATCCCACTATTAATTTTTCTTTTATTCGCTTTAGAATAATATTCAAAATAAATTTTAATCAACCTAATTTTTAGGGATCTTCATATGTAGATTATGTTAATTATATTGTCGACATAGATGACTGATGCATGTATATTCAAATATTTTAACCAAGTGGTCAGTACCACTAGTATTTATACTTAGATAATATTGTGATGAGCACCATGATTGTAAATATTCAATAATAGAAAAAACATGTGATTTTAATGTTAGATATTTCTCTTGAAATAAAATTTTAAGAATTCTTTTATTTCATTCAATTCTTAGATTCTAATAAATGATGGTAGGATGAATATGCTACAAAAAGTATAATGCTTTAGCTTTGAAATCATTTATGTAATAGTTCATCATCACTTTCAATATTGATTGATACATTTTTTGAAAAAGCACCCTCAAAAGGTGTATGCTAAGCACAATGAAGTATTAAATGATACAATATTTTTAGATTTTTATACGCCTAATTTGTACTTGATATCCTTTGCTTTACAAATGATCATGTGTGGGAATTTTTCTTTGTTTGTGCATCCAAATGGTCTGAGGTCTTGGGGATGTCTCAAGTGACCAAAAATCCTTCTAAGGGAAATATATCCCAATTTATACAAGTATTCCCCATCTAACAAATATATTTTATTTCAATTTTTCCTTCCATGTAAAATAGGAAAAAATATAACTCTGAAATATGTGTTGATGTAAATTTACTATTTATTTTAGATGTTTTTCAACTATATCAAAAAAAAATTTAATCTTGGGAAATATCCAAACTACACATGCTTAACATATGGGCTACAACTTTAGACTAAAATATGGTTATAATACTTTATTTAAGAATTATATAAAATTTGTCTATCTTAGCAAACTTGGGAGTTTTTTCTCAAGGCTTATCTATATGGTAGTGGGATTTTTCCATCGATATTGTACTTCACATCAGGGAGAAAGCTCCTTAACTCTTGTAAAATTTTGGTTCCTTTCGTAGATCTGGGCGATTTGGTTGGTACCCATATGTTTAAGCACTTTATGATGTGTACTGGCCTTGATTATGCTATTCACTCAATATATTCCTGCCTTTCCTAATTGTCCCTTCTGACCCCTTGGTGATGTCACCCCTTCTTATGCATGAGCTTGCCAATCATTGCAACCTGTTATGACTTTCAAATTTTAAATGATGCATTTATTTTTATTGGTAGTTTTTGGCTCCTCATGTTGTCTTGATTTTCTTTAGGTCTGAGTTGTTTGGGTTTTATCCTTGGCTTGCCTTCATGGGGATGGTGTGAACTCCCTCGGTTTACCTTCCCCGGGGGGTGCTTGCCTTAGTTTGTAATACCTTGTTGTCCTTTTGGGTGGGCCTCCCTTATGGAGGTCATCTTGTGCTTTAATTGGCCTTCGAGGCTTACTTGTTGTATAAGGTTGTGGGGCTCCTTTCAAAACCCTCTTTTAATATTAATACCAAAAAAAATAATTATATAAAAGTTATGATATCACCCTCATTAACTAGCCACCTATTATGTTTATTGATCAATTGGAAACCCCCTGATATGAAGTTCCATGTTATTTATATATTTCATACAGTTTGTTTTCTTGATAATTGTATTGCATGTAAAGAACCTATATGTTCTTTAAGTAGCATATTTTCAGTTAACTCTCACCTTTATTATTGATTAATATCTATCCATATTTTATACCAAATGTGAAACTCTTATGTCTATAGTATTGTATTCTATCGCTCCACTATTATTTCATTTAAAAAAAAACTTATCTCACATACATAGAAAAAATTTAAATTTTTTGTTGCATCCTTTCTAAAGTAAATAACTTTAAATTTCATAAAACTCACATGTTTTACCTCATGGTCATTTTAAAATTGATATCATATATAGGTATGTGACAATATATCCTCAATGAGTTTATCCTCCTTGCATATATGATTGAGAACTTACCATTCTATATTATAAAACAATAATTATTCTATCCAAAAATATGTGCCAAAGATACCTCCTCTATTAGATAAATGAATTTCTACATAGGTTGATAGAAATTTTTGAACTTTAAAAACTTAAATATTTATAATAGTATAGTGTAAATCAATGGTAATGATAATATAAAATATCCTTAATTATTATAGTATTAATCAATTTACCTTGACTTACCGTAGCATGATAGTATTTATTTAATGATGGCTACCTTATTATGTAAGGATTAGTCCAAATAAAAGCATCATCAATAAACTTCAATGATATTAAAATGAACTATTTAATGAAACCTATATGTATTTAATTTTGCATCCCATGTTTTTTCCTTTAAAAATATATTTTTAATGGTTCAAAAACTATAATCAAGATACAAGGAGAAAATGGGATAACCTAGAGGATCTTATGAGCTAAATAAACATATTTATCAAGGGATCCATTCTTCAACATTGAATATTATAGAGTGTTATAACAATATCTAATCATTCATACCAACCATGAATATATTTATATTTTTTGAGAATGGCATGTTAAAATCTCCAACAGTATGCTTTATTTATATTTAGTATTACATATACTTGGATTTTATGGAATAAAGAAAATTATGTCCTGTTATACAATGGTTCTACCATTAATGATTTGTTTACCCTAAATGAAGCCACAAGTTTGTGTAGACACCAAAACAGCACCAATCCGATTATGTGACTGCAAACACTGATCGCTTTGGCAAAAATAGCCCCCAGGGCAGCCATCAGAGGTTAAAAAGTGGTCTTAACCACTTTCATAGCAATTTTGTAAGGTCAAGAAGCAATTTGGCACACTTGGACACTTTGCCCGGTATTCGTCTCACCCGGGGACGAATTCAAAATAGAATCCGTCCCACCCCGGGACGAGTTCAGAATCCGTCCCTGGGTGGGACGAATTCTAAGCTTAACGGGCAAAAAGGCAAATGGTGCCAAGTGGCAGCCCAGAACAATCAGTTAAGGGCTCCTACCTTGCACGCATGTGTAAGTGGACAGAGGGGCCGTTAGAGGACTGTTACAAAAAGCATTTATCAAAGTTCAAGTCAATGGAAGACTCCCCTCCCTCATGGGAAGACAAGACTGCCACATGGCGCCTATGGCCAACACTTGGCTTTTGTGCTTCCCTCCCAAAAGAGACCCCTTGGGTCTATAAAAGGTGGGACTTTTCTCACCCAAAATAGACAGGTTGAAGGAGTGTTCAAGCAACGAAGTGCTGCCGAATTGAAGACTCACTTGCATCCCCCTTTGTTCACCTTCCTACATCCATCAATCTCTTTTGCAAGGGAGGTTGTTGGGTGGCCTTTGGAAGCTCGAACCTTACTCAAATCCGACGCATGGACATCTGAACCTACCAATTCGCCGACCCCCAATCCTAAAAGGTTTTGGGCCCATCCTTGGTGGATTGGCTCCAAAATCGAGGGCCAACGGTGGGAGGCCCACTTGGGCACCCCCGCACCTCCCAAGTCCTAATTTTAGTTTTTGAGCACTTTAGATTATTTTTTAGATTGCATTATGTAGTTACTAGGTCCGATTAGTCTATAATTGCAATTTTGTAGCTTTTGGTCGGAGTTTAGGGTGTTTTGTATTGCTTTGTCGTTTCGCTAACTTGCAGGTGTCAAGGTCAAATTCCCGAGGGTGGAGGCCAAATTGGGAAAATCCGACCATGCGGGTCGTCCCAAAATGGCCCCAATTACCTAACCCCCTGTTTGCGGGAGTTTTGCGGGTCCCGGGATCCGACATTGGAGCGGCGGCGGGTCGGTTTCTCCTACTCGGGAAGAATTCGTCCCACCCGGGGACGAATTACGATCGGAAGTCGTCCTGCCCGGGGACGAATTCCAGTTTAAGGTGGATTGGCCAGCTGCCTCAGTGGCAGTGGCCTTCTGGTAACTTTTCTTACCTTACGTCGAGTTTTGAAGCAATTTGGATTCACTGTTTTCATTGTTTCAGGCAAATATTCGTATGCATATTTTGTTAGTTTTAGAGAGAGAATGCTTTTCATTTGCGGCAGGTGCTACTAACGTCTTGATAATTTCTTTGTTCGTAGGAGAAGCAGCAGAGGTGAAGAACTCATCGACATCAGCGGCGGCATCATCTTGGCCCGCCCATTGCAATCGTGGGCACGCGGAAGGAGGAATCATTCGGCGATTGTAATCAAACCCTATTTGCGCTCCTAGCCCCTAAAAGGGAGGAGGCATTATTGTAACGAGAGATCGAAAGAAATTAATGAAAGGGCTATTTTTCTTTATCTGATTGCGTCTCTTCCAATATGTCTCTTTTCGTTTCATGCAATTTATATTTCTAGGACTTAAGCGTGCTTAATTTTGAATGCAATTGCACTTGGTGTTTCCTTTGACCGGAATCTCGTGCTTTCAGTGGCGATCACGGTGGGACCCTATTCCCTAGTTTTTAAAATCACAGAAACTAATTAAATTTTTGTGTTTGTGCTTGACAGGTACACTTTTTTTTTATTGCAATCACTATTCGTCTACGACGGGGACGAATCCTTTTCTGCAATTCGTCTGACCCTGAGACGAATTCAAATTCATCTCTAGGAGGGACGAATTCTATTCTGCAATTCGTCTCCCAGAGGGACGAATTCCTGTCTACGGATTTTCAGAGCAGAAATTCAGAGACAACAGGAGCAGGCAGAGAAGAGGTAGGGATTTTCATGATCTTTGTTATATTTTTTCTATTTCTATTTCTATTTCTTTAATTGTTTTCATTTAATCCTGCATTGCATTAGGAAAAGTCATGTATGCTAGTTTCATTTTGTTGGATAAAACGAATCCCCCACACATCACGAAACAACTTTAAACCAAGGAGCTGGTCGTAAGACCCCAGCCCTTGATCAAGACCATTGGTGGATTTAATCACCACCTTGGCTTGATTTGCATCCATTTCCCGATTGTCAACTGTTGTTAGGCGTAAATCCTGACGAAGACAGACCGAGCGTAGCTGGGGTGATTCCCATGCGTGCGAGGATAAGTTTTCTATGGTAGGTGTCATTAACAGGACAATCCCCCTTCCGTACCGCCTATGTACCATGTACCTTCTGCTCTCACGTACCTATAGTCTCCCTCTCGTAAGGGCGGGTATATAGAGAGGTTGGTATATCGGCCTGGTTGGTATATTGAAGGGGCGACCTTTTTGGAGTTATAAGAGCCTACATGATGCATTTAAACGTTCTACAAAACCTACAAAAACAAAACAAAACATCAAAATGCACTAAACCAGTTTAGGACACACCAAGAATCCTTAAAAGAGATAATCACGGTTTTGTGAATGTGTGTGTTTAATTATGCTTAGTGTAGACAAAAAAAAAAAAGAAAATCATAAAAACGAGATAAAAATTTATTTAGATAGCATAGAAGCACCGCAATGGTGTACACCCGTGATCAAGCCCAATCAAGGGCGGAAGCTCCGGAAGGTACACAAAAAGCGAGCGCAAGTCGCCTTCACTTCGGTCCTGAGGATTTGGTCATACCGCCTTATAGGTCAAACCTACAAAAGAATCCAATTCGAAATCCTCGGTGGGGTATGCCTATTCAAAGCAGCCCCTTTCGGGAAGATGCCTTACATGTAGACCTTGACATAAATAGAGAATCACCTCTTGAAGGTAGGCATGAGTGGCCACCGCGCGATGAAGCGCTAAACAGGCACTGCTTGTCCATTTGGAGGGGCAACGTGGATATGGCGTCCCTTCTTTACCTATCATCGAACGAGAGAGACCAAATCCGGAGCGCAGGGCTCCTTACATAGGGCGACCTAACTCCGCCCATCCCATTTACACTCGTGAAAGGGAGTATGAGGAAAACCATCGCATTCCTCGAGAGCAACAAACAATGCGGGAACCTTGCATTTCCGCACCGGCAGGATATCATGATCACCCCTTGAGGCCAGAACCTCGAGCACATACCGCTTACCTCGACAGAGGGAAGCGACCCATTGAAACCTTAGAGCATCAAAATCGAGGTAAACCCATAGGAGGAACATTTGAACCTTATGAACAAAATAGGGTAGAACAAATTGATCCGGCTGTCGCCAGATATACCACCCGTCAAGCCCAAATCATGCGGCTTAAACAAAGTCAACAAGAGATAGAGTATCAATACCGCTTGGATAAAGAACGCATGCAACGCGAAGCGGATGAGTTACGCTATGAAATACCTGAGAGGGGGCCAACCCCTCGCATCCAAAGAAGCTGAACAGTATGAGAGGCGTAATCCGTTGGCGCAAGATAGGTCTCCACGACCTCGTCAAGCTCTGCCTCCAAGACCCCATAGATTCGAGAGGGAGGCAACTCCCAGAAACAATGATGGGTACCTTCAGCAAGAACTTGATCGGGGTCATAGGTTTCGCCCTGAGACTCCTCAAGAATTTTACGAGGAGTATGAACCAGAAGAGGAGTATATCGAAACTCCCCATCAAGGCGGGGAAGGATGCCATTCGGCCACCCCTCCATAGGCCTCCGGTTTACCGTAACTTGCAACAAGAGCGAACAAGAGAGGAAGAAATAAAATCTTCCGATGCATACCAAGCGCTATTGGAGCGTTTAGAGTCGGTGGAGACAAAAGCTGCTGGGCATCAAAAACCCACATTACGTCTACTCCGCAATAATCCGGTGCATCCCTCAGTGCCTACACCTCTTTACCCCGAACACTTCAAGTTGCCTCAATTGGCGGTTTTAAAGGTGAAGAGGACGCACAAGAACATGTTACACGGTTTCTAAGCCAATGCTTCGGCATTCAAGATAATGACGCATTATTGCTTAGAACATTCATAACCACATTCGCAGGCCCTGCCTCGGATTGGTTCACACAGCTGCCCAAACACAGCATAAGCAGCTTAGATCAGCTAGTAGATGCGTTTCTTGAACGTTTCGCCTTCAACACAAGGAAGAAGGCATCACTTAGTGATCTTGCTAGCCTTAAACAATTTGAGGAGGAAACAATGGCAGCGTACGGGAACCGATGGAGAGCTTTGCTTTCTAAGTTACCCTACCGTCCTCCCATGTCGGACCTCACGCAAATGTTCGCGAAAAGTTGTTTAAAATCAATCTCTGGTCTATTGTTGCTGCGACAATACGACAGCTTAGAAGAAGCTTTGGCGCAAGCCAGAGTCATAGAAGAGATTAAGATAGGTGAAGGCGCAATTGCCAAGCCTAAGAAGAAAGAGTGGAATAAAACCACTAAAACTGGGACAACGCAACCACAACACGCTGCAATCAACCAAGTTGCGATAAATGTCCCCGCGCTTGTGCAAGAAACGCAGCCTCAAAAGGCTAACTACCAGGCAGTGCCTCCTGCTTACGAAAGAGATAACAGGAGACAAGAACAGTATCAGCAGCGTCGCCCTAGGTGACAATTCACCCCGTATGCGGAGTCTAGGGACTCCTTATTTGACCGCTTGTCAGCGGCAAATTTAGTTACTCTGCCAGAAATCCAAATTTTTGACCCTAACGTTCCCAAGCCTAGGGGGTATAGGGAGGAATTGTATTGCAGATTTCATAGACGCAGAGGACATGACCTAAATGGGTGTTGGAAATTCAAAGAACTAGTCCGAGGATTTGATCGAAAACCGAACATTGGTCGTGGACAACCCCATCGCACCTAACAACCAACAAATGGGGGTATTCAAGGACCCCTTGCCTGCCCACGAGGCGCAGACAAAACCGCTCCAAATTAACGAGGTGCGACAAGATCTTCCCGCGCAAGGATTTGTGGGAATGATTAGCATTGTAACAAGGAACGAGAAAATACCCGGCGGTTGCCCCCGAGGTACCTGCGAGGGAAGTTCCGTCGACATCGCAGCCTCAACAACGCCCAACGCGGTTACCTCCGCCTAGACACGAGGTCACGATACGAACCAAACTCACGTAGAGTTTGCGGACCACGTCAGCTAGGTTGTCCATCTACGAGCTTATTCAACAATCAGCTCCACATAGAGAAGCTCTTATGGACATCTTAAAAGCCATTGAAGTACAACCCCACGAAGCTAATTCTTTCAACGCCTTCGTGGGACATGTGAAACAATGTACGGAGCTTGTCATCACATTCAAAGAAAATGAGGTCAAAACAATATCGAATGACATGCCGGATCCACCCCTGCACGTTATCGCGCGGGTCAACGGGATCCCGTACAAGAGAGTCTTGATAGATATCGGCTCGTCCGAGTAACATCATAACCAACTGCAGCGTTAAAGCATTTAAAGCTGCCGACCTCTCACATCACCGCTTCCACGTACACACTGCGAGCTTTTAACGATGCAATATGCTCGACGATCGGCACGGTCGTTACGCCTATACGGGTAGGACAAAAGTCAATACCCACACTTGTGCCATGTCTTTGGAAGGCGAAATGGCTTATAACATCTTGCTAGGGCGGCCTTGGATCGAGGGACATGAAGTGTGTCCCCTCGATCGCACACCAGTGCTTGAAGTATGCCTATGAAGGGCAAATACATGTAGTCCCAATGGACTTAGAGCCCTTCAAGTATTGCAATGCGGTACAATTCATACCTCAATCGACCCTACCATCAACGCATTTGGATTTTCAATTGAATCCATCTAAACAGGGTTCGATACCGCAGGCACCATTGGTGGCCAATAAGGCAAAATCCCAGCCAGGTGAGACGTCATCATTGGCTCCTTCATCATCAACGCCACCTATCGTGGCCCAACAGAAGGACAAGGGAAAGCAAATCATGGAGGAGGTTAAGCCTCTAGAAGAGGGGTTGCCCACGATCTCGGCAATATCCAACGAGAGGAAGCGCCCAACGCAACGGAAACCAAGATTCCTGAACAACCAAACATGGAATGGACTCAGGAAGGACTACCGTTTCCTCCTACCCAATCATCAACAATCACTGTTGAGATGGCCAGTATAGGCCTGGGAGAATACATAGTGCAAAATGTTGTGGCAACCCCCACACTGGAGTCAGTACAAGACATGGGAAGACCTCGCCTTCCCATTGGAACAATCGTCCCTCTAGGCTACCCACCGAACCAAACGAATTTTGTGTATGGGGGCCTTGATCATGGTTATGAACCATGCGAACAAAAGGAAACAGATGAAGAACCTTTTGTCGAAAACATCAATTATCTGTCGAACCCAGAATTTGCCCTAAAATATCTCGAACAATGCAATTGGCATGGGTATGGGCTAGGCGAGATATGAGCAAGGGATGCGGATCCTTTGCCAACCAAGATATCAGATGCCATATGACAAGTCGGGGGTAGGGTTCAACCATCCCCTGCCATTAGACATCTTGGTTGAAAACATGCAAGGCCTAGAAATAGGCAACAGGGGGGGATTGGCACAAGACCCGTACGCCAATCCAAACATAGAATACACATTGGGGGATTATCTCCCATGGTCTACAAACACCCCTGGAAATAGCAATAATCCCTCTCCTTTGCTAGAGAGAGGTGAAAGTTCAGAGAGCAGTCCTCAAAGAGAACAACAACGGCTTCCAGACATTTTTTGAAGGCTGTTCCCCTTAGAGGTTCCGAGACGAAATAACACGGTCTCAAAAGAATCAGGTCCCTCCACTAAGAGTGGAACAACCGCAATGGGACCAGATTAATTCATTGGAGCAGGGAAGAGTCCTCAATGTCGGAAGCAACAGATGCTGAAGAGGATGAACAATTTTGGATCTATGAAAGCGATTCAGAAGACGAGACTGAGATGGACTATCTCAGACATGCGCGACGACATCACCGCGCTCTAACCCATGAAGATCTAATGGGACAAATGGGTATACGGTTGGGACATGAATGGCACTTAGACCCAACGAGGTGGGACCAAGTGCTAGGCCTATGGCTCCAAATTCAAGATGAGCATCGTCCACCTCAAGATCCCATCAGGACAACAGTACCAAGGGAAGACCCCGCCTTCCTTTTCGCACATAGAGACGAATTTGCACCTAGAGAGGATCCATTCGTGCCTATTCCCGTAGAGCCAGATCCAGAGTATAGGGAACATCTGAAAGAATCAAGTCGTCACACCCGTGGTTACGGAGACCAAATTCATTCCATCCACATGATCTCCATTGATTTGACCACACCCATCCGCAATCCGACCGATCCATTACGGTCATTGCATCTAAACATGGATGCCATTGGCTGGGATCGCGTCAATTCACCATTGTCACCATCGAGTGCTGGCCTTTCGGTGAAATGCTTCATTTTACCCCAAGGACAACTCAAGATATTTTTCAAGCTGAAGAGGGACCCGAGGTCCCAAACGCAGATCTTAACTCGGCTGATGATATCCATTTAATCCCAACTCCACATCAGTTGGAGGACGGATCTCACATGTCAGTCGAAGAGACGGTCGACGTAGACATCGGCACAGATCCAATGAATCCAAGGATTCTCAAGCTGGGGGTAAGCCTTTCCCCCGAAGAGCAAGCCGATTACATTGCCCTTCTCAAAGAGAAGAAGGAAGTTTTTGCATGGTCATACAAAGATATGCCAGGACTAGACCCATGACTAGTCATGCACAATTTAACGCTTGATCCGAAAATCAAGCCGGTAAAGCAAAAACTAAGAAAGATGCACCCAACAGTGGCCTTGATGGTCAAAGACGAATTGCAAAAGCTGTTGGATGCACAATTTGTCATCTGCGTGGATTATCCGCCATGGTTGTCCAACATGGTTCCCGTCAAGAAGCCCGACGGGAGGATTCGCATATGCACCGACTTTCGAGACCTAAACAAAGCGAGTCCTAAGGATGATTTCCCCTTGCCAAGCATCGACGCATTGGTAGACGCTACAACGGGTCACGAAATGCTCTCCCTAATGGACGGTTTTTCAGGATACAATCAAATTCGTATCAATCCCGAAGACCAACTCAAAACGGCATTCACAACGCCTTGGGGGACATTTTGCTATAAGGTCATGCCTTTTGGCCTTAAAAAGCTGGCGCTACATACCAACGTGCTATGACGTATATCTTCCACGATTACATGCACAAAACTTTGGAAGATTACATGGATGATTTGTTAGCCAAGTCTATCTTGCGCTCAGATCATCTCGGTGACTTAAGCAAGATTCTCGATCGCCTCATAGAGCATAAGGTCAGACTGAATCCCAAGAAGTGCGTGTTCGGCGTCACATCTGGAAAACTCTTGGGTTTTATAGTCTCAAAACGAGGCATCGAAGTGGACCCAAACAAAGTCAAGGCAATCCTTGAAATGGCTCCCCCAACCACTATCAAGCAGCTCAAAGTGCAAGGAAAGGTCGCATCGATTAAACGCTTCATAGCGCAATTATACGACAAATGCCGACCAATGAACAAACTATTGCACAAGGGGGTCACATTTCATTGGGATGACGAGTGCCGGTCGACCTTTGACGAAATCAAACAATACTTGGCTTCGCCGCCGGTGTTGGCACCGCCTAGACCGGGTGTGCCGTTCTACTTATACATCTCGGCTGCGAGGTGGCCTTTGGCGCAATGCTAGCCCGGAAGAATGAACTTCACAAAGAACGAGGCTACTTACTATCTTAGCCGCACCACAGTCGATTCCGAACTTAACTATGCATACGTTGAAAAACTGCGCGGCAGTGGTGTTTGCTACCAAAAGGCTACGCCACTACATGTTGAGCAACACGACGTATGTTGTGTCTAAGGAGAATCCATTGCGATACATGATGAGTCGTACTTATCATAGTAGCCGCACGGCGAAATGGATCATGTTGTTGACGGAATTTGACATTGAGTTTATTGGGCAAAAATCTATAAAAGGACAAGTCATAGCCGATCAACTAGCAGAGGCTCCTCTTGAAGACGATCAGCCTCTGGTCATAGAACTACCCGATGATGAGGTCTTCCATGTCTCAGAATCGCCAGATTATGAAGAGCCTGAGTCTCAGGCCGACATAACCTTATTTTTTGATGGTTCTAAATGCGAGCAAGGTGGTGGCGCGGGAATTGTATTCTTCACACCGCGGGGGCGCTCCAATGCCCCTGTCATTTAAATTAAACTTCCGAGTGCACCAACAACAATGCGAGAATATGAAGCCTTGCTCCTAGGTCTTCAGACAGCAATCGCCATGAACATCAAAAGACTGAACATCTTTGGCGATTCGCTGTTAATCGTCAATCAAGTCAAGGGGGTATACCAATGCAAATGCCCAGTTACGAAGGCCTATAAAGCCCTCGTGGATAAATTCCTGGCAAAACTTGAGTGGTATGACATCGAGGCACTCCCTCGATCATCGAATCGTTTTGCGGACACAATGGCCTCCTTGGGGTCACTAATCCCGCAAGACCTTTCCGGTGATATAACAACCATTCGGGTCAAAACCTTATCGCAACCCGCGATGGAGCGCGCAAGCTCAGACTTGATGCCGAGGAATCCACATGATCCGAGATCGAACCATCTTCGGATAAGTTCTTTCGAATCTGAGACTATTTGAAACACACCAACTGGGGGTCTTTGTTCTCCCTCACTCCCATTAATAGCAACACAACGCTATTTTTACAAGTTCTCTCCCAATCAGCATTTGTTAGGGAAGAACTCCAAAAGGGATTGGTTGTTCAAACTGTCGAGGTATCCGATCAACAGGACTGGTATTTACCAATAAGAGATTACCTCAAGTTAGGTAATCTACCCTTTGGATTGACGCAAGCCGCAAAACGAACATTCAAACAGAAAGCGGCAAAATATGTCTTGATAGGAGACATTTTGTATCGTCGCAGCTACGACGGAATTCTTCTTCGTTGCTTGGACCAGACAAGAGTCCACTTGGGCGATCACCCAAGCGCATGACGGTACATGTGGCGGCCACTTCAGTGGTATGGCCATTGCAAAGCGCATTCTTCGCATGGGCTATTATTGGCCATCTTTAGAGCGAGATTGTTGCGCGTATGTCAAGAGGTGTGTAAAATGTCAACATCATGCCAATCTGATGCATGCACCTTCCCAGGCCCTACGAGACAGTCCAGTCTGCTTGGCCATTTTTGCAGTGGGGCCTCGATCTAATCGGAAAGATCTCCCCTGCATCGTCAGGCCGTCACACGTTTATCATAACGGCCACAGAATACTTTACCAAATGGGTGGAAGCAATTCCGTTAACCTCTACGACAGGACCCCGCATTGCGGAGTTCATTTTGCATTACATCATATGTCGTTTTGGTATTCCATCCAAAATAATCTCGGATAATGGGCCATCATTCAAGAACAAAGACGTGCGTGCTTTAACCACAAAGTACAAAATTCAGCACGGCTTTTCAACACCCTATTATCCGCAAGCAAATGGGCAAGCAGAGGCGTCAAACAAAACGCTAGTCGCCATCCTTAAAAAGACCGTCGCAGACAGTCATAAGGATTGGCACATACAAATCCCACTTGCCCTTTGGGCCTATCGCACTAGCATTCGGACGCCCATTGGGGCAACTCCGTTTTCACTAGTGTATGGCTCAGAGGCAGTAATGCCTCTCGAGTTGGAAATTCCTTCCCTCCGCATATCAATGCAAGAATTCATCGATGATGACACTGCACGGCGAGCCCGGTTAGACCAGCTTACGTTGCTTGATGAAAGACGCGTTAATGCTCTCGAGCACTTACGTATCTATCAAGAGCGGCTTAAGAGAGCTTACAACATGAAAGTTCACCTAAGAGACTTTCGGGTTGGTGATGCGGTTACGAAGGAAAACCAACAAAACTCTAATTTGCCGTCCCATATGAGGGACAAATTCACGGCAAATTGGTTAGGTCCTTATGTCATTGATAGCAAAATAGGACCAGGAACGTACAGGCTAGCTTCTCTTGACGGTATCAAGGAAACAGAACCCTTGAATATCAGTCATTTACGACCATTTCATATCTAAGAAAGCCATGTACCAAAAAAAAAAAAAAAAAACAACAACAAACAAACAAAAAGCTCCAAGGATTATCGCAATCTCTTGGTCACCCAAAAAGCTCCAAGGATTATCACAATCTCTTGGTCACCCAAAAAGCTCCAAGGATTATCGCAATCTCTTGGTCAACCCAAAAAGCTCCAAGGATTATCGCAATCTCTTGGTCAACCAAAAAAGCTCCAAGGATTATCGCAATCTCTTGGTCACCCAAAAAGCTCCAAGGATTATCGCAATCTCTTGGTCACCAAAAAGCTCCAAGGATTATCGCAATCTCTTGGTCACCCAAAAAGCTCCAAGGATTATCGCAATCTCTTGGTCACCTAAAAAGCTCCAAGGATTATCGCAATCTCTTGGTCACACAAAAAGCTCCAAGGATTATCGCAATCTCTTGGTCAACCCAAAAAGCTCCAAGGATTATCGCAATCTCTTGGTCAAACAATCAAGAAATTCAACAAAAACAAAACAACAAAAATCATCAAAAACAACAAAAATTTGCATCTCAATTCTAGGCATACTCAAATTCATCAAAATCAACAAAAACACCATGCATAAATTTTACCACACTACAGTCAGTGGTCTAGGAATGTACTAAGAGTTTCAATAATTCGGTCATCATTTTCCTCTTTAGCCATGTAGTGTACCAAGTCGAACGGATTTTACAAAGGTAGAGTCATACTTGAAATACACCTTGTTACGTAACATCCCAACACAAATCAAACATTAAAATTCCCAAAATTGTGTGAACGAAAGATGAAACATGCATAGTAATCTGGTTCACCATAAGCGAAACGGTTATCTTGTTCATCCCCCTGTGCGAATGACCCCTAAAATGTTGAGAGTTGGCAAAAGGACAAGCTTCCTCCCTACCCAATTCCCTAAGAATCCCTAAAGTTCTCAATAGTTGCAAAACACAAAAATTTGCAAAATGTCAAAACTCAAAAATTTGACAAACTATAGTGCACACATCAAAAGGCACAAACAACGGTGATTTTCATCACTCCATATCCCCAATCCCTTGCTCAAAAGAAAAATAAATCAAAATAAACAGTGATCTTATCACTACAAAGAGCAAGTATCCCAATACAATTGAAAAAAAAGAAGGGAGTTGACCTTGAATCCCTGGAACTCTCAGCATTCTGTAGGTCATAAGGCAAGCTTCAATACCAATTCGGTAACAGAAGTAAACCTCCCGCATGACGATATATCTATCACATTAACTTGCGTACAGATCAATGTTTGCATGTGGATGAGCTAGCTTATGGCATCCTGGATTACAACGCAGATTAATCTTAGTACATACAACAAAGGAATTCATGGAGCTAATTAGGTGATCCTCAGTACAGGTTCGGTTGAAAGCCCATCTAGCACTGGCGGTATCCTAACAAATACCACTAAATGAACTCAATTGCACACACGAGGGATGTTAAATAACTCGGTCAAAACAGGTCCGATTCATACCTTGTTCAAAAGTTCTGTAAGATAAAGTACAGTCATGGATAGTGAGTTAAAACTGTCTGAATCTCAGAAAATCTTACATTCATCCCAAAACCATCTGCGCTACTTATCATCCTTATGATACCATCAGAAAATACAAAAACAGCAAAGAAAAACCAGATAAATAAAAATATCATTCATCCATTTCAATTTGCATATCACATAGACATCTAAAACACTTCAATTCATCATAACATCTGCATTCATCAAATAAATAAACATGCATAACAAAAATCACATCATCACATGTACAAATCCAAAAATAAAACCGGTATATATATATATATATCGTCAAAAAAGATGCCCGCAGGCTACAAAACAGGTCCTCAGACCCCGCAATCATATCCAAAACCCAACCTAAGGCGTCGGCCACCATGATCACGCAGGATCGGTGCGACGGGAACTACCCCCCGTGGTGTGGGTCCTACGGGACCCTGCAGGGCGGCTCTCGCTAGCCCCCGCATCATGCCTACTACCACCCCCTCATCTAACCGCCTGCGGCGAGATGATCTTGCTGCTCGGTCGGACTATCCCTCGTCCGTCGAGAAGATCTGTGATCGAAGGCTCAAGGAGCCGCCCGCCAAGGCGGATGACCTCCCTCTCCAAGTCTATCCGGTACAGACACCACTCTGCCTCCCGTCGATGATAGATAGACAATGCATCATCGCGCTGCGCCAAAACGCTATCCCGCTCTACCAACTGAGCCCGCAAAAGATCCCTCTCCAGATCCTGCATCCGTAGCAGCTCTGTAAGCCGTGCAACCTCATCGCCTACATCCGACCCCACCCCCTCCGTATCTGCCGGACGCATAGGACTCGCGGGGACAGTAGCCTGCTCAGGCTCCAACTGCTCCTCCACATCCTGCATGTCCGGCTGCTCCGGAACACCCAAGTCCACATCCTCATCTCCCGCATCCACCATATCTGCATCATCCAACGGCCCTCCCCAATCACCCCCTGCCGCCTCAGCATCCTCCACTGCCGCCTCCGTGCCTCCCAGTGGACCCTCTCCTCTCCAGCGCCGCAAAACCCACCACGAGTCATACTCAGTGGTAGTACCTACGTCATCCACATCCAACACCTCAATAACCGCATCCGACTCCTCGCCCAATGGCACGAGGACCGGTGGCTCCAGATCCCTCTCATCTCCCCGACGGCGATAGCCAACGGGCTCACCGAGCAACCCACGGCGCACCCCAAACTGTCGTGTAACCTGGCGGTATGGAAAGAACTCATGCTCCGTCCCGTGCCGCCCAGTCAACCATCGCTCCCTCCGTACCCATCGGAGCCACTCTCCAGCCTCAGGCCAGGCTGGACAGTCCCGATAGGGATGCCAAAACACCTCCCCTAGAGTGAGCCGTGAAAAGGCATCAATGTAGTGCTCAACTGCACCTGCCCATCGCCGACTCTCCCCTGCTCCGTAGACCATCGCCACAAAGCTGCATAACCAATCTCCTCATCCTCCATCGCCGCCCGAGTCATCCACGGTAACCCGGTAGGCCTCTCAACGACTATGTCTGCCAACCCCGACATCGCAACAAAAGCTGCAACTGACACCCTTCCGTTGTCGACAGCGGACCCCGTACTGACTCCCCGTAAAGCTGCGCCAACAAAGTCTATCCCCATCTCAGGATCAACGGTGCCTCTATCGGGCACTCTGCCAACTGCCACACCAAATCCAGTAGGTTCCACGGGAACCTCGCGCCTGACGAATCAGGGAGAAGAATGTTAGAAATGAGGCCCATCAAGAATGCGTGCCTCACTCCTAACACCCCCCTCTCCTTCCACCGACCAACCAAAATCCTGCCGGCTGGCAATCCGCCTCGGTTGTCTCCACTGGGTCTGCTACACCCAGCTCCCCCCATGCCCAAAACATCTCGTGAGTATAGCGATCCAGTGATCAAACGGAGATGTCCTAATAGGCAGACCATCTATCGGAATCCGAAGCAACCGATAGACGTCCTCAAGAGTCACAGTCATCTCCCCTGTCGGGAGATGGAAAGTATTGGTCCACGGATCCCAAAGCTTGATCAGGGCCGTCAGATAGGCCTGATCCGAAACCACAGGCTCCAGTCGAGCCACCTGCTTGAGCCCAAGGGCATCAAGCCATTCCCGATCATCATCGGTCAAGGCCAACCGCGCCTCAGTAAAGGCAGCGGGTACACGATACCGGCTCCTAACAACCTACAAGCAAACAAAAAAAAAAATAAATAAATAAATGAAAAAGATAAAATTTTCAATTCTAGGGTTTCTAACCTTAGTTGTTAAACAAAAACATCACAAAAAATCTTAAAGTTTTGAAAAGCGCAACACAAAAACAATGCATTAAGTTAAAGCAAAATAAACCCTAGGGTCACTTACGAGGTCTCGCCTCGGCTCCGCCGCTCGAACCGGTTTGTGCACTCATGATGGCGAGAGAGAATTCCAGCGGCGCTTCGCTTCGCAGATTACCTCCTCCTCCCGAGCTCCAAAATCGCAAGAAAAAATGACACAAATGAGCCCAAAATCAAGTTTTGGCCCTTAAATAAGCCTTTTGCCTGGAATTCATCCTTGAGTGGGACGAGCGCTACGATCAGTGCTCGTCCCACCCAGGGACGAATTCTCCAGTGGAATTCGTCCCACCCAGGGACGAATTCAGGCCAGCACAAAAAAATCAAGAAAAATGACTAAAAATGCACTAAAAAAGACAATAAAAGCGCTGACGGGGATTGCAAATGCAACTGACAACATGGGCATACAAAATCGACATCGGGGTCACAAATTATTACTATCCTACTCCCTAAGAAGGCTACCATAGCCGGACCGCTCCACGGGAAGACAGATTTTGACAATTTAATCCCAAAATGGTGTCACAAAAAAACAACAAAACAACAAAAAATGCAACACAAAACAAGCAATAAACATGCCAGACAAAAGTACTCTTGCACTTAAACTCTTGGCATAGCAAAATTGATGTCGGGGTTTTAATTGTCACTATCCTACTCCCGAAGAAGGCTACCATAGCCGGACCGCTCCACGGGAGGACGGATTGCAGACAATTCAATCACCAAATGGTGTCACAAAAACAACAAAAACAGTACAAAATTCAACAAAAACACAACAAAAACAATGCCGGACACAAGTGCTCTCGCACTTAGCCTCTAGGCAAAGAAAATCGATGTCGAGGTCCAAATTATCGCTCTCCTAATTCCCCAAGAAGGCTATCATAGCCGGACCGCTCCACGGGAAATAGGTTTTCGACGATTTCACCTCATTATGACATCACCAAAAGGGTTAACACCCACCAAAAATAGGTCCATATGTTGGAAAAATTGCACACGCTTAACGGTAAACCCTCTAAAGGCAACCTTGCACAAGTCATCTTGGGTCAAGCGACTCGTCGCTTCTCTCACGAAGGTCATTCCCTCATCGATTAGTCGCTTGAGGGGGTAGTCACACTTAGTCACCAACCAACAATCACACACCCAATTAAGGAAAATGACATGCATTCAAAGAATCATTGACAAAGACAATCACGCTCCTGCTTGGGGAAGTAAACAAGCAACAATCAAATCAATCAAACACTTGGCATTTCGTGAATCATGAACACAAGGTTCCCCACGAGGATAAAAATGCCCTTCACTTGTTCATGGCTGATCAATGTCTAAGTTCAAGTCACACCTCACCAAAACAGGTTAATACTTGAAATCAAATTCCTTAGCTCGTCAGAAGCAAGGATTCAAGAATGCATGCCCTTTCCATACTTGGGGCATCAAAAGTTGGTTAGGTTACCAAGAAACCCTAATCATTAGTGCTTTGGTTATCTATTTTTGCTCAGCATTGCGTCACCCGCAGCGCTTCCCAAAAAGGGGCATCTGTAGACACCAAAACAGCACCAATCCGATTATGTGATTGCAAACACTGATCGCTTTGGCAAACACAGCCCCAAGGGCAGCCCTCAGAGGTTAAACAGTGGTCTTAACCACTTTCATAGCAATTTTGTAAGGTCAAGAAGCAATTTGGCACACTTGGACACTTTGCCCGGTACTCGTCTCACCCGGGGACGAATTCAAAATAGAATCCGTCCCACCCCGGGACGAATTCTGAATCCGTCCCTGGGTGGGACGAATTCTAAGCAACGGGCAAAAAGGCAAATGGTGCCAAGTGGCAGCCCGAACGATCGGTTAAGGGCTCCTACCTTGCACGCATGTGTAAGTGGACGGAGGGGCCGTTAGAGGACTGTTACAAAAAGCATTTATCAAAGTTCAAGTCAATGGAAGACTCCCCTCCCTCATGGGAAGACAAGAGTGCCACATGGTGCCTATGGCCAACACTTGGCTTTTGTGCTTCCCTCCCAAAAGAGACCCCTTGGGTCTATAAAAGGTGGGACTTTTCTCACCCAAAATAGACAGGTTGAAGGAGTGTTCAAGCAACGAAGTCCTTGCCGAATTGAAGACTCACTTGCATCCCCCTTTGTTCACCTTCCTACATCCATCAATCTCTTTTGCAAGGGAGGTTGTTGGGTGGCCTTTGGAAGCTCGAACCTTACTCAAATCCGACGCATGGACATCTGAACCTACCAATTCGCCGACCCCCAATCCTAAAAGGTTTTGGGCCCATCCTTGGTGGATTGGCTCCAAAATCGAGGGCCAACGGTGGGAGGCCCACTTGGGCACCCCCGCACCTCCCAAGTCCTAATTTTAGTTTTTGAGCACTTTAGATTATTTTTTAGATTGCATTATGTGTTACTAGGTCCGATTAGTCTATAATTGCAATTTTGTAGCTTTTGGTCGGAGTTTAGGGTGTTTTGTATTGCTTTGTCGTTTCGCTAACTTGCAGGTGTCAAGGTCAAATTCCCGAGGGTGGAGGCCAAATTGGGAAAATCCGACCATCTGGGTCGTCCCAAAATGGCCCCAATTACCTAACCCCCTGTTTGCGGGAGTTTTGCGGGTCCCGGGATCCGACATTGGAGCAGCGGCGGGTCGGTTTCTCCTACTCAGAAGAATTCGTCCCACCCAGGGACGAATTACGGTCGAAAATCGTCCTGCCCAGGGACGAATTCCAGTTTAAGGTGGATTGGCCAGTTGCCTCGGTGGCGAGTGGCCTTACGGTAACTTTTCTTACCTTACGTCGGGTTTTGAAGCAATTTGGATTCATCTGTTTTCACTGTTTCGGGCAAATATTCGTATGCATATTTTGTTAGTTTTAGAGAGAGAATGCTTTTCATTTGCGGCGGGTGCTACTAACGTCTTGATCATTTCTTTGTTCGCGGGAGAAGCGAGCAGAGGCGAAGAACTCATCGACATCAGCGGCGGCATCATCTTGGCCCGCCCATTGCAATCGTGGGCACGCGGAAGGAGGAATCATTCAGCGATTGTAATCAAACCCTATTTGCGCTCCTAGCCCCTGAAAAGGGAGGAGGCATTATTGTAACAGAGATCGAAGGAAATTAATGAAAGGGCTGTGTTTTCTTTATCTCATTGCGTCTCTTCCAATGTGTCTCTTTTCCGTTTCATGCAATTTACATTTCTAGGACTTAAGCGTGCTTAATTTTGAATGCAATTGCACTTGGTGTTTCCTTTGACCGGAATCTCGTGCTTTCAAGTGTGTTGTGAAAGAACACAATCTAAATGATTCTCATCTTATCATTTGTAGTTTTTTATATTATCTTATAAATCATATTAGACTATCATTTTTAATATAAAACTTCTTAAAACACCTCATTCTATCATTTCATAGAACTAATACAAAAAAATACACTAATGTAAGTCATTGTGGACTTTGTTTTTCTATCTTCTTTATTTATAACAACATTATCACTCTTTAATAAATTCTTAATAATTTATTAAAAAAAGGAATCCATTGAGTTCATGAGAACTATCATGATGGACAGAGAAAATGACCTCCCATAATTCTTCCATAGATATATTTATTTTATCAAGATTTTATTACCTCTTTATGTGATAATGGATGTTATATTTGATACAATATTAACCTAGGTTTCTTTATCTTGTGCAACTTATAATACAATATTTTAGATATAACTAAATTTTTAATATATTCTTCCATTTGGATTTTAAAATATTGATTCCATAAAATAACTTGTATGTTTTGTTAGTCGCACCATACGTTGATAGAAATGCCATAATATAGAAGCACCGTATACTTATAGAAGCACTATATAAATTTTTACATTATCGTATTGTAGTGTTGTACCAATTTTATTTTTGAACCTACAAAATCAATAAAACTACAAATAAGGATATAAAATAATTATATACCATGATGGAATTTGTCCAATTTATTCCTAGAACAAGGATCATCCATGGTACAGGAATCAAACACCTATTCCTTGATGGTTGATGCTTTAGATAATATCATATTGGAATACTCAATAAGTGGTAACATGCTAAGATTACCTCGATATGAAAATAGATTTGTCATAAATTATGATCCTCTAATTAGCTTGGGGTTTCTCCCTTTTTCTTGCTATGCTCTTGAATCTAAGATTACTTCAAGGTTGTAAATTTTATAGATCACACAAGCCCCTTGGAGGATATGTTACAAGGTGCATATGTGGAGAATAAGTTTCCTAGTTTGCAGGTAGAGTTTTTATGTTTAGAAGTTGAGGTGTCTAGAAAAATATAGTTGAAAGGGATGACTAGGTAGTAATGAGTAGTTGGACGGGATATGTTAGAGATTTAACTATATTTATTGATAATTTTATGCCTTGGTTGTGTAGTTACCTAGTTGGATTGTGCTTGATTGGTAGTTAAATGACATATTTGCTAGTCAAGTCACACACTAGATGAGGTGATGAGTGATATTCATGAGGAATCAACTTAAGAAGTAGCTAGATTGTCAAGTATCAATACAAAATCTTCACGAGTACATGAAAGCATTGTATAAAATTATATATGAAACTAACATAAGTACCATATAAAATTTTGTATAGTGATTCTATAAGCATGTGGTGCTACCATTTGATCATTTTATAGGTGTTATTTTTTAGTTAAATATAGGTATGTTTATACTCATTGGAGAGCTCTTTTAAAGCACTTCTAATTGTAGCAATTTTATACTCATTGTGATGTGATGATTTGTTGGATTTACACATTCTTGATTTGTCTTAGAAAATAATTCTATTATTATTTAGGTTTGGTAATATTTTTTATGGATTCTAGATGGAATTTATCTTTCTTAGAAGTAAAAAACAATATTGTGATGAGTTCAAAATTTAAACAAATATGTTAATTTATATTTTTTATTGACCATTAAGGATATCAATATGAGCTTATCAATAAAATCAAGGATTTTATGTCTCCCACCCATGTCTCCATGGATTTGTTATTTTATATAAATGTTGTATGACACAATTTAACACCTACTTAGTATCAATAATATGCTAAAGTTATAAAAAAATATACTAATATTATAAAACAAGCCTAATATTGCCATCATATATGAACCTCCACTACTTTTCTAAAATTAAAAACTTTATATCTTTATTGGAGGTTAATTGAATCCTTTTAAAAAAATGATTTAGCATGGATCAATATTATCCTTTATTTCCATGAAACTATCTATATCCTCTTCTACAAAACTATTACCTCTATATGATGTGATATGTCCTAACCTTTAATTCTCTACATAAATTTTTATTTGTGTTTCAACTTTTGGATGTTCGGGTAACTATTGTTACAAAGAAAGTGAAGTTAAAACTAAACATGAATCTAATTACATAAAATAAAACAAACAATAAAATACAATTATTTGTGTATCAAAATCTATGTAACTAGTTAATGGTATATAACCAACAACAATGACAAGTATCTTCTACAATATTTTACTAAATAAAAATGAAAAATAAATGGTATAATAATCCTCCAACACTTTAAATCTAGGAGGACACAACCTATGCTATATTACATGTTAATAAATAATTATATAATTTATAAAGCAATGATTAGGTTTAATGCAAATATAAAATATCCCTTCATTGTTACAGTAATTAGGTATGAAATAAATATATAAAATAATATTGAAGAACATAAAAGATTAAATATTTGGTAGGTGATCAAATATTAGACACATAATAATATACCCAAATAATAAATTTACAATAAGCTAAATATTAAGATCATACCTTAATTTTATTTATACAAATAAATATATCTATACCAATCATAAAGTCTACCAAGAAGATGAATATATATTGAACTATGTCTCAAGAACAACCCACCTATCATCTATTTCAAAAATTACTAATATAACCATACCTATGTTATGGGATCAAGAAAAATAACATCAATGTTTTCCTCTGCCCAAATATTGAGGAGACCCACACCACACCTTCTATTTCAATACTCCATAAGGTCATAATAACCCTATATAAAACCAAGACTACTACATCTATGATATAGGGAAGTGACCATAGTCGCATTCACCTATGATGAATAGATTGTAAACTATGTAAGCTTGTAATATCAAAATATGTATGGATACACTACTTTTGCATGATAGATAATATTATAGTCATACATAACATTAAAAATAAAATAATTAAGTTTATAAAGTTTGATATACTATAATATGTTTTACTTAAAATTTTTAGTTTAGATTAGGAAATTTGGCATCCTTTAGTGAGTGATGATCCTATCTCACAATGTCCCTTACACAAAAAAATTCTCATTAAGTTGTTTAGATTAAATATATATTTGGAAATTTTTTTGATATTTTTTTTAAATATATTTAAAACCCATTTTGTTTGTATAAGACTAAGGTGATGTAATCAATATGTTTTTTATTTCCAATGCTATGAAGAATCCTAGGATATATATTTTTACTTTTTTCATGATTGATGTCATTAATTTTAAGATTTTATATATCATTATAATGTAGTTTTATTGATGCTATTTGAATTGCACATAAAGAGATATGATTATGATTCTAATTTTTTTAATTATAATCCATTAAGTATGTATATGAATACAACCATACTAATAAAGTCAAAGGTGATCAATTTTAGACTTTCAAGAAATAAAATAAAATTATATATGTAGCATAAATAGATTAATAACATATAAAATTATTCAAAAGAATTAAACCCACCATATTTTTCTCGTCTGTATTTATAGTTTCGCTTATCAGAATATTATTTGATTAGTTTTAATTTGTGGGCATCATTGCATTCTATCGATTTTGAAATTGCAGATAAAAGTTTAAAGAGGTTGAAATTGCATATAAAAGTTTAATTTGTGGGCATCATTGCATTCTATCGATTGTGGGCTACATTTGTGTTCAAAGAGGTGAAACGTAAGCGTGAAAAGGAATAAAAAAACAGACCTCCACAAGACGAAGAACTCTTGCCGGTAACGCTTGTTATCAAGAGACGATGGATTACCCAAATTTTATTACAATTACCAGAACCCTTCTTAACATTATATCCACCACGTTGAATTCAAAGAAAAAGAAAAGGAAAAGAATAAGTCGATACGGATTTAGATTTACGTAGTAATTTCAGTTGTCCCATATAATAGCTATGGGTCAATACAAATATCTGTCTTTATTCTGGTGGAAGAAGCCTCGACATAACAAATGGAATAGCTATTTATGTCTTATTTGTTTCCATAATGGAACTAGTCGAATACTTGCTACTCGATGTGCGATTTTGGCCCTGCAGTTTCCACATGAGGGGGAATATGTCCACCAGTGGAAATCTTTCCATATCCCCATCTCCAATTCTGGTCCGTTATCATTGGCTTTTGGTTTTCTTTTTTATACTTGGAAGGTGGACTTTTGCAGCAATTCTTGTCTGGAGTATTGCCACTGCAGTTTGCGCAGCTTTGTAACTCTTCCTCTATGCTGGCAAACAGATATTTATCTCCGCTGTTGACTGCATTTGCGTTTGCCGTGTCCAGCGGAGACACGGGCCACAAATATAACATGGAGCACAACAAGCAATGCGCTGATTTTCAAAAGCATTAATCGCACCATATCTTCAGCGGTGGCAACGATAGCTTTGGTTACCTCACACTAAAAGGAATACCTTCAAGTTCTAAGAATCTCGGTAGATGCAATTGATGCGAATTGTCATTCATAAAATCATATATTTATATACAGGAGACGAGGCATCAGGCTCTTAAACGAAGTAATCATCACGGTGTGGTAGGTATTGACTTTGAAATTAATTTTCTTTTTTGAACGCTGCTCTGTCTGGTATTTGGCTGGGCAGATGTTTTCGCCATGTGAGAAGTTATCATGTAAACCTGACTTGTTCGCAGTGGTATGCGACAATTTAGCAAAGCGGTCTTTCCGCGGTCTTTTCATTTGCAAAAATTTACAGAAATTTAATCTTTTTGTTGCAACCTTTCCAAAGGAAATAGCTTTAAATTTTATAAAACTCACCTGTTTTACCTAACAGTCACTTTGAAAGTAAAATTATGTACCTATATAGATATGTTACAATATATCTTCAATGAGTTTAGCATTTTTGTGAAATTTTATATTGTCAAATAAAAATGAAGCTCATAGACTCGATTTTGTGAGGCCATCTGTTACAAGTTTGAAACCGCTGATGGAAAGACTTCGCCTTTAAACCATAAGCTGATATCTTTCAATGCCAATAAATAAATAAATAAATATTTATTTATTTGAAAAGCCTTCATGTGCACCTTTCTAGCTATTACAACCATGCCAATTTTGAATCAGTAGATGCATATTATTTGCAAGTAAGTTAAAATTCTAAGTTTTAGTTTATTTGATTGAATTTCATTTTGTAAAAGATATAGAATTTTAGCACAACTAGAAAAAAAATAAGTAAAATAAAAATATTGTATTGTTAATAGTTGTTCCACATTCAAAGAATACATACAAACAAATATTAATAGCATTTCATATAGCCTTTGTGTAGTAGCTAGTTGGTTGTTCATAATTCTATAAGAGTAAGATGAATATTACATTTATTACTAAAACCAAAAACCTCACTATTAATTTTTCTTTTATTTGCTTTAGAATAATATTAATAAAAAATTTAATCGGCCTAATTTTTAGGGATCTTCATATATAGATTATGTTAAATCTATTGTCGACATAGATGATTGATACATGTATATTCAAATATTTTAATCAAGTGGTCAGTACCACTAGTATTTATACTTAGATAATGTTGTGATGAGGTAAACATTCAATAATAGACAAAAATATGTGATTTTAATAATAGGTATTTCTATTGAAATATAATTTTAAGAATTATTTTATTTCATTCAATCCTTAGATTCTAACAAATTATGGTAGGATGAATCCACTACAAAAAGTATAATGTTTTAGCTTTGAAATCATTTATGTAATAGTTGATCATCACTTTCAATGTTGATTGACATATTTTTTGAAAAAGCACCATCAAAAGGTGTATGCTAAGCACAATGAAGGATTAAATGATTTTTTTATACACCTAATTTGTACTTGATATCCTTTGCTTTTGAAATAATCATGTGTGGGAATTTTTCTTTATTTATGCATCTAAATGGTTTGAGGTCTTAGGGATGTCTCAAGTGACCAAAAATTCTTCTAAGCAAAATATATCCCAATTTATACAAGTATTCCCCATCTAACAAGTAGATTTTATTTCAATTTATCCTTCCATGTAAAATATGAAAAAATATAACTTTGAAATGTGTGTTCATGTAAAATTGCTATTTATTTGAGATGTTTTCAACAAGTTGCTTGTATCAATTAATTTTTTAACCTTTGGACATATCCAAACTACACATGCTTAATATTTGGGCTACAACTTTAGACTAAAATAATACTATAATACTTCATGTAAGAATTATATAAAATTTATATATCTTAGCAAAATTAGGAGTTTATTCTCAAGGCTTATCTATATGGTAGTGAGATTTTTCCATGGATATTATACTCTGCGTCAGGGAGGAAGCTCTTTAAATATTTTTAGATTTTGGTTCCTTTCGAAGATCTGGGTGATCGGGTTTGTACCCGTAGGTTTAAGCACTTTATGATGTGTATTGGCCTTTATTATGCTATCCACTCAATATGTTCATGCATTTCCTAATTATCCATTTTGACCCCTTGGTGATGTCGACCCTTCTTATGTTCAGGCTTGTCGATCATTGCAGCCTGTTATGACTTTCAAATTTTAAATGATGCATTTATTTTGATTGGTAGTTTTTGGCTCCCCGCATTGTACTGATTTTCTTTAGGGCCAATTTGTTTGGGTTTTTCTCCCTAGCTTGCCTTCATGGGGATGGTGTGAACTCCATCGGTTATGCTTCCCCATAGGGTGCTTGCCTCAGTTTGTAATACCTTATTGTCCTTTTGAGTGGGCCTCCCTTATGGCGATCATCTTGTGCTTTAATTGGCCTTCACGCTTACTTGTTGTATAAGGTTGTGGGGTTCCTTTCAAAACCCTCTTTTAATATTAATACAAAAATAAGAATTATATAAAAGTTATGATATCACCCTCATTAACTAACTACCTATTATGTTTCTTGATCAATTGGAAACCCCTTGATATGAAGTTCCATGTTATCTATATCTTTCATACGATTTGTTTTCTTGATAATTGTATTGCATGTAAAGAACCTATATGTTCTTTAAGTAGCATATTTTAGTCAAATATCACCTTTATTATTGATTAATATCTATCCATACTTTATACCAAATGTGAAACTCTTATGTCTATAATATTGTATTCTATTCCTCCACTATTATTTCATATTAAAAAACTTATCTCACATACATAGAAAAAAAAATTGTTGCATCCTTTCTAAAGGAAATAGCTTTAAATTTCATAAAACTCACATGTTTTACCTCATGGTCATTTTAAAAGTGATATCATATATTGGTATGTGACAATATAGCCTCAATGATTTTATTCTTGTATTCATGATTGAGAACTTACCATTCTATATTATAAAACAATAATTATTCTATCCAAAAATATGTGCCAAAGGTACCTCCTCTATTAGATAAATGAATTTCTACATAGGTTGATAGAAACCTTTTAACTTTAAATTCATAATTATTTAAAATAGTATAGTGTAAATCAATGGTAATGATAATATAAAATCTCCTTAATTATTATAGTATTAATCAAATTCCCATAACTTATCGTAGCATTATAGCATTTATTTAATGATGGTTACCTTATTATGTAACAAGTAGTCCAAATAAAAGCATCATCAATAAACTTACAATGATATTAAAAGGAACTATTTAATGAAACCTATATGTATTTAATTTTACATTCCATATTTTTTCCTTTAAAAATATGTTTTTAATGGTTCAAAAACTATAATGAAGATACAATGAGACAATGGGACAACCTAGATGAGATTATCAACATATTTATCAAGGGATCCATTCATCAACATTGAATATTATAGAGTGCTATAAGAATATCTAATCATTCATACCAACCATAAATATATTTATATTTTTTAAGAATGGTATGTTAAAATATCCAACAATCCCTATCGTATTCTTTATTTATATTTAGTATTACATGTGACTGGATTTTATAGAATGAAGAAAATTATGTCCTCTTATACAATGGTTCTACCATTAATGATTTGTTTACCCTAAATGAAACCACAATTTTGTTGTGAAAGAACACAATCTAAATGATTCTCATATTCCCATTTATAATTTTTTATATTAACTTATAAATTATACTAGACTAACCATTTGAATATAAAACTTCTTAAAACACATCATTCTATCTTTCAAGAAACTAATACAAAAAAATACACTAATGTAAGTCATTGTGGTCTTTGTACTTCTATATTCTTCAATTATAGCAACATTATCACTCTTTAACAAATTCTTAATGTTTTATTAAAAAATGAATCCATTAAGTTCATAAGAACTGTCAAAATGGAGAGAGAAAATGACTTTCCACAATTATTCCATAGATATAATTATTTTATCAAGATTTTATTACCTCTTTATGTGATAATGGATATTATATTTGATACAAACTTAAGCTAGGTTTCTTTATCTTGTGCAAATTATAATAATTTTTTTAGATATAACTAAATTTTTAATATATTCTTCCATTTGGATTTTAAAATATTGATTCCATAAAAGAACGTGTATGTTTTGTTAGTCGCACCATACGTTGATAGAAATGCCATAATATGGAAGCACCGTATAATGATATAAGCACTATATATTTTTTTACATTATTGTATTGTAGAGTTATACCAATTTTATTTTTAAACCTACAAAATCAATAAAACTACAAATAAGGATAGAAAATTATTATGTACCATGATGGAATTTGTCCAATTTCTTCCTAGAAAAAGGATCTTCTTTGGTAGAGGAATCAAACACCTACTCCTTGATGGTTGATGTTTCAGATAATATCATATTGGAACACTCAATATGTAGCTTGAAATAATATTGATGCTAAATATAAGGACTGTAAAAAATATTAATAACATACTCAGATTACCCTGATATGAACATAGATTTATCATAAATTATGATACTTTAATTCCCTTGGGTTTACTTCCTTTTTCTTGCTATGCTCTTGAATCTAATATTATTTCAAGGTTGTAAATTTTATAGATCACACAAGCCCCTTTGAGGATATTTTACAAGATGCATATGTGGAGAATAGGTTTCCTAGTTTGCAGGTAGAGTTTTTATGTTTAGAAGTTGAGGTATCTAGAAAAATAGAGTTGAAAGAGGTGACTAGGTAGTAATGAGTAGTTTCACAAGGTTTGTTAAAGATTTAACTATATTTATTGGTAATTTTATGCCTTGATTGTGTAGTTACCTAGTTGGATTGTGCTTTATTGGTAGTTAAATGACATATTTGATAGTCAATTCAGACACTAGATGAGGTGATGATTGAGATTCATGAGGAATCAACTTAACAAATAGCTAGATTATCGAGTGTTAATACAAAATATTCATGAGTGCATGAAAGTATTGTATAAAATTATATATGATGCTAACATAAGTACCATATACAATTTTTTATAGTGATTCTATAAGCCATTTGAGCATTTTATAGGTGTTATTTTTTAGGTAAACATAGATATGTTTATACTCATTGGAGAACTCTTCTCAACCACTTCTAATTGTAGCACTTTTATACTCATTGTGATGTGATGATTTTTTGAATTTACACATTCTTGATTTTCTATACACTAATGTAAGTCATTGTGGCATTTGTTTTTCTATTTTCTTCAACTATAACAATATTATCACTCTTTAACAAATCCTTATTGCTTTATTAAAAAAATGAATTCACTAAGTTCATGAGAACTATCAATATGGAGAGAGAAAATGTCCTCCCATAATTCTTCCATAGAGATATTTATTTTATCAATATTTTATCACATCTTTATGTGATAATGGACATTATATTTAATACAAGCTTAACCTAGGTTTTTTTATCTTGTGCAACTTATAATACAATATCTTAGATATCACTAAATTTTTAATATATTATTCCATTTAGATTTTAAAATATTGATTCCTTGAAATAACTTGTATGCTTGGTTAGTTGCACCATAAGTTGATAGAAATGCCATAATCTGAAAGCACCTTATAGTGATAGAAGCACTATATAGATTTTTACATTATTGTATAGTAGAGTTGTACCACTTCTATTTTTGAACCTCCAAAATCATTAAAACTACAAATGAAATTTAATGTTGGTTATTTCACTTGAAATTTAATTTTAAGAATTATTTTATTCCATTCAATCCTTAGATACTAACAAATGATGGTAGGATGATATAGATACAAAAAATATAATGCTTTAGATTTGAAATCACTTATGTAATAGTTCATCATCACTTTTAATGTTGACTGACACATTGTTTTGAAAAAAGCATCCTCGAAAGGTGTATGCTAAGCATAATGAAGGATTAAATGATGCAATATTTTTAAATTTTTTTATACACCTAATTTGTACTTGATGTCCTTTGCTTTGCAAACAATCATGTGTGGGAATATTTCTTTATTTATGCATCCAAATAGTTTGAGATCTTGGGGGTGTCTCAAGTGACCAAAAATTCTTCTAAGGGAAATATATCTCAATTTATAAAAGTATTCCCCATCTAACAAATAAATTTTATTTCAATTTATCCTTCCATGTAAAACAGGGAAAAAAAATAAATCTGAAATGTGTGTTGATATAAATTTATGACTTATTTGAAATGTTTTTTTTTAACAAGTTGCTTGTATCAATAAAAAATTTAATCTTTGGAAATATCCAAACTACACATGCTTAACATATGGACTACAAATTTAGACTAAAATAAAATTATAATACTTTATTTAAGAATTATATAAAAGTTATTATATCACCCTCATTAAATAACCACCTATTATATTTCTTGATCAATTGGAAACCCCTTGATATGAAGTTCCATGTTATATATATCTTTCATATAGTTTTTTTTCTTGATAATTGTATTACATGTAAATAACCTATATGTTCTTTAAGTAGCATATTTTTAGTAAACTCTCACTTTTATTATTGATTAATATCTATCTATAATTTATACCAAATATGAAACTCTTATGTCTATAATATTGTATTCTATCCCTCCACTATTATTTCATTTTAAAAAACTTACCTCACAGACATAAAAAAATTAATTAATTTTTTGTTGCATCATTTCTAAAGGAAATAGCTTTAAATTTCATAAAACACACATGTTTTACCTCACGGCCATTTTAAAAGTGATATCATATATAGGCATGTGAAAATATAGACTCAATGGGTTTAGCCTTATATTCATGATTGAGAACTTACCATTCTATATTATAAAACAACAATTATTCTATCCAAAAATATGTGCCAAAGATACCTCCTCTATTAGATGAATTTCTACATAGGTTGATAGAAAATTTTGAAATTTAAACACTTAAATATTTATAATAGTATTATGTAAATTAATGGTAATGATAATAAAAAATATCCTTAATTGTTATAGTATTAATCAATTAGCTTTGAAATCATTTATGTAATAGTTCATCATCACTTTCAATGTTGATTGACACATTTTTTGAAAAAGCACCCTCAAAAGGTGTATGCTAAGCATAATGAAGTATTAAATGATACAATATTTTTAGATTTTTTTATATGCCTAATTTGTACTTGATATCCTTTGCTTTACAAATAATCATGTGTGGGAATTTTTCTTTGTTTATGCATCCAAATGGTTTGAGGTCTTAGGGATGTCTCAAGTGATAAAAAATTCTTCTAAGGGAAATATATCCCAATTTATAAAAGTATTCCCCATATAACAAATAAATTTTATTTCAATTTATCCTTCTATGTAAAATAGGAAAAAATATAACTCATAATGTTTTTTAACAAGTTGCTTGTATCAATAAAATTTTTAATCTTTGAAAATATCCAAACTACACATGCTTAACATATGGGCTACAACTTTAGACTAAAATAATATTATAATACTTTATTTAAGAGTTATATAAAATTTATCTATCTTAGAAAACTTAGGAGTTATATGGCAGTGGGATTTTCCCATCAATATTGTACTTTGCATCAGGGAGGAAGCTCCTTAACTCTTGTCATATTTTGGTTTCTTTCAAAGATTTTTATGATTTGGTTGGTACCCGTAGGTTTAAGTGCTTTATAGTGTGTACTGGCCTTTATTTTGTGATCCCCTCAATATGTTCCTGTCTTTCCTAATTGACCCTTTTAACTCCCTAGTGATGCCACCCCTTCTTATGCCCGATCTTGTCAATCATTGTAGCCTATTGTGACTTTCAAATTTCAAACAATGCATTTATTCAGGTTGGTATTTTCTGGTCCCCCAAGTTATCCTACTTTTATTTAGGGCTAATTTGTTTGGGTTTTGCTCCCTAACTTGCCTTCGTGGTGATGGTGTGAACTCCCTTGTTTCCCTTTCTCTAGGGGGTGCTTGCCTTGATTTGTAATACCTTGTTGTCATTTGGGTGGACCTCCCTTATGGAGGTCATCTTATGATTTAATTGGTCTTCAGCCTTCCTTTCAAAACCCTCTTTTAAGATTAATACACAAAAAAAATAATTATATAAAAGTTATGATATCACCCTCCTTAATTAACCACCTATTATGTTTCTTGATCAATTAGAAACCCCTGATATGAAGTTCCATGTTATCTATATCTTTCATATAATTTGTTTTCTTCATAATTGTATTGCATGTAAAGAACTTATATGTTCTTTAAGTAGCATATTTTTAGTCAAATCTCACCTTTATTATTGATTAATATCTATCCATACTTTATAAAAAATGTTAAACTCTTATGTCTATAATATTGTATTCTATCCCTCCACTATTATTTCATTTTAAAAAAGTTACCTCACATACGTAGAAAAAAAATTATTTTTTGTTGCATCCTTTCTCAAGGAAATAGCTTTAAATTTCATAAAACTCACATGTTTTACCTCACGGTAATTTTAAAAGTGATATCATATACATAGGTATGTGACAATATAGCCTCAATGAGTTTAGCCTTGCATTCATGATTGAGAACTTACCATTCTATATTATAAAATAATAATTATTCTATCCAAAAATCTGTACCAAAGATACCTCCTCTATTAGATAAACGAATTTCTACATAGGTTGATAGAAATTTTTGAACTTTAAAAACTTAAATTGTTATAATAGTACAGTGTAAATCAATGGTAATGATAAAAAAAATATCCTTAATTGTTATAGTATTAATCAAATTCCCATAACTTACCATAGCATGACAACATTTATTTAATGATGGTTACCTTATTGTGTAATGAGCAGTCCAAAGAAAAGCATCATTAATAAACTTACGATGATATTGAAAGGGTCTATTTAATGAAACCTATATGTATTTAATTTTACTTTCCATATTTTTTCCTTTAAAAATATCTTTCTAATGGTTCTATAATGAAGATACAAGGAGACAATGAGACAACTTAGAGGATCTTATTGTAGACACCAAAACAGCACCAATCCGATTATGTGACTGCAAACACTGATCGCTTTGACAAACACAGCCCCCAGGGCAGCCCTCAGAGGTTAAACAGTGGTCTTAACCACTTTCATAGCAATTTTGTAAGGTCAAGAAGCAATTTGGCACACTTGGACACTTTGCCCAGCATTCGTCTCACCCAGGGACGAATTCAAAATAGAATCCGTCCCACCCCAGGACGAATTCTCGAATCCGTCCCCTGGGTGGGACGAATTCTAAGCTTAACGGGCAAAAAGGCAAAGGGTGCCAAGTGGCAGCCCTGAACAGCTCGGCTAAGGACTCCCGCCTTGCACGCGTGTGTAGGTGGACAGAGGGGCCGTTAGAAGACTCTCACAAAAGGCATTTATCAAAGCTCAAGTCAACGGAGGACTCCCCTCCCTCATGGGAAGACAAGACCGCCACATGGCGCCTATGGCCAACACATGGCATTTGTGCTTCCCTCCCAAAAGAGACCCCATGGGTCTATAAAAGGTGGGACTTTTCTCACCCAAAATATACAGAGTTGAAGGAGTTTTCAAGCAACGAAGTGCTGCCGAGTTGAAGACCCACTTGCATCCCTTTTGGTTCACCTTCCCACATCCACCAATCTCTTTTGCAAGGGAGGTTGTTGGGTGGCCTTTGGAAGCTCGAACCTGACCCAAATCCAACACATGGACACCAGAACCAACCAATTCGCCGACCCCCAATCCTAAGAGGTTTTGGGCCCATCCCCGGTGGATTGGCTCCAAAATCAAGTGCCAACGTGGGAGGCCCACTTGGGCACCCCCGCACCTCCCAAGTCCTATTTTTAGTTTTTGAGCATTTTAGATTACTTTTCAGATTGCATTTTGTGTTATTAGGTTTGATTAATCCATAGCTGCAATTTTGTAACTTTTGGTCAGATTCTAGTATGTTTTGTGTTGCTTTGTCGTTTCACTGACTTGCAGGTGTCGAGGTCAAATTCCCGAGGGTGGAGGCCAAATTGGGAGAATCCGACCATCTGGGTCGTCCCAAAATGGCCCCAATTACATAACCCCCTATTTGTAGGCATTTTGCAGGTCTCGAGATCCGACATTGGAGCAGCAGCAGGTCGATTTCCTCAACACAGAAGAATTCGTCCCACCCAGGGACGAATTGCAGTCAGAATTCGTCCTGCCTGGGACGAATTCCAGTTGAAGGTAGATTGGCCATTGTCTCAGTGGCAGTGGCCTTCTGGTAACTTTTCTTATCTTCTGTCAAGTTTTGAAGCCATTTGGACTCACTGTAATTATCGTTTCAGGCAAATATTTACATGCATATTTCGTTAGTTTTAGAGAGCAAACACTTTTCATTTGCAGCAGATGCTACTGACATCTTGGTTGTTTCTTTGTTCACAGGAGAAGCAGCGGAGGTTAAGAACTCATCGACATCAGCGACGGCATCATCTTGGCCCGCCCATTGCAATCGTGGGCACGCGGAAGGAGGAAGACTAAATCGCACATTGTAACAATGACAAATTTAACGCTCCTAGCCCCTAAAAAGGGAGGAGACGTCTATGTAACCGAGGATAAGGATATTTGAATAAAGAGGGCTGTGATTTCTTTACATCTTTTCTCTCCTTTCCAAATTGTCTCTTTCCTTTGTTTTGGTGCATAAGGTTAAAGCGTTACATTTCATCTTACATTACATAAATTAGTGTTTCCTTTGCCCGAAATCTCGTGCTTTCAATGGCGATCACGGTGGGACCTGTTCCCTGGTTTTTAAAATCATAGAAACTAATCAAAGTTTTGTGTTTGTGCTTGACAGGTACATTTTTTTTGTTGCGATCGCTATTCGTCTCGACAGGACGAATTCTTTCTCGCAATTGTCCGACCCCGGGACGAATTCAAATTCTCTCGGGAGGGACGAATTCTGTTCGGCAATTCGTCTCCCAGAGGGACGAATTCCTGTCTGTGGATTTTCAGAGCAAAAATTCGAAGCAACTGGAGCAGCAGAGAAGAGGTAGGGATTTTTATCATCTCTGTTAAATTTTCTGTTTCTGTTTCTGTTTCTTTAATTGTTTTCATTTAATCCTGCATTGCATTAGGAAAAGTCATGTATGCTAGTTTCATTTTTGTTGAATAAAACGAATCCCACACACATCACGAAACAATTTTAAACCAAGGAGCCGGTCGTAATACCCCAGCCCTTGATCAAGACCATTGGTGGATTTCATCACCACCTTGGCTTGATTTGCATCCATTTCCCGATTGTCAACCCGTTGTTAGGCGTAAATCCCGACGAAGACAGACCGAGCGTAGCCGGGGTGATTCCCATGCGCGCGAGGATAAGTTTTCTATGGTAGGTGCCATTAACAGACAATCCCCCTTCCGTACCGCCTACGTACCACGTACCTTCTCCTCTCACGTACCTATAGTCTCCCTCTCGTAAGGGCGGGTATATAGAGAGGTTGGTATATCGGCCTCGGCCGGTATATTGAAGGGGCGACCTTTTGGGAGTTATAAGAGCCTACATGATGCATTTAAACGTTCTACAAAACCTACAAAAACAAAACAAAACACCAAAATGCACTAAACCAGTTTAGGGCACACCAATAATCCTTAAAAGAGATAATCACGGTTTTGTGAATGTGTGTGCTTAATTCTGCTCAGTGTAGACAAAAAAAAAAAATCATAAAAACAAGATAAAAACTTATTTAGATAGCATAGAAGCACCGCAATGGTGTACACCCGCAGTCAAGCCCAATCAAGGGCAGAAGCTCCGGAAGGTACACAAAAAGCAGGCACAAGTCGCCTTCACTTCAGTCCTGAGGATTTGGTCATACCGCCTTATAGGTCAAACCTACAAAAGAATCCAATTCATAATCCTCGGTGGGGTATGCCTATTCAAAGCAGCCCCTTTCGGGAAGATGCCTTACATGTAGACCTTGACATAAATAGAGAATCACCTCTTGAAGTTAGGCATGAGTGGCCACCGCGCAATGAAGCGCTAGACAGGCACACCGTCCATTTGGAGGGGCAACGTGGATATGGCATCCCTTCTTTACCTCTCATCAGAACAGAGAGACCAAATCCAGAGCGTAGGGTTCCTCACATAGGGCGACCTAACTCCGCCTGCCCCATTTACGCACCCATGAAAGGGAGTATGAGGAAAACCATCGCATTCCTCAAGGGCAACAACATACAACGCGGGAACCTTGCATGCTTCTGCACCAGCCGGATATCATGATCACCCCTTGAGGCCGAAACCTCGAGCACATACCGCCTACCTCGACAGAGGGAAGCGACCCCTTGAGATTTTAGAGCATCAAAACCGAGGTAAACCCATAGGAGGAACATTTGAACCTTCCGAACAAAATAGGGTAGATCAAATTGACCCGGCTGTCGCCGGATATACCACCCGTCAAGCCCAAATCATGCGGCTTAAACAAAGTCAGCAAGAGATAGAGTATCAATACCGCTTGGATAAAGAACGCATGCAACGCGAAGCGGATGAGTTACGCTATGAAATACCCGAGAGGGGGCCAACCCCTTGCATCCAAAGAGCTAAACAAGGATGAGAGGCGTAATCCGTTGGTGCAAGACAGGTCTCCACGACCTCGTCAAGCTCTGCCTCCAAGACCCCATAGATTCGAGAGGGAGGCAACTCCCCGAAACAATGATGGGTACCTTCAGCAAGAGCTTGATCAGGGTCACAGGTTTCGCCCAGAGACTCCTCAAGAATTTTATGAGGAGTATGAACCGGAAGAGGAATATATTGAAACTCCCCATCAAGGCAGGAAGGATGCCATTCGGCCACCCCTCCATAGGCCTCCAGTTTACCGTAACTTGCAACAAGAGCGAACAAGAGAGGAAGAAATAAAATCTTTCGATGCATACCAAGCGCTATTGGAGCGTTTGGAGTCTGTGGAGACAAAAGTTGCTGGGCATCAAAAACCCACATTACGTCTACTCCGCAATAATCCGGTGCATCCCTCAGTGCCTACACCTCTTTACCCCGAACACTTCAAGTTGCCTCAATTGGCAGTTTTTAAAGGTGAAGAGGACGCACAGGAACACGTTACACGATTTCTAAGCCAATGCTTCGGCATCCAAGATAATGACGCATTATTGCTTAGAACATTCATAACCACATTCGTAGGCCCCGCCTCGGATTGGTTCACACAACTGCCCAAACACAACATAAGCAGCTTAGATCAGCTAGTAGATGCGTTTCTTGAACGTTTCGCCTTCAACACAAGGAAGAAGGCATCACTTAGTGATCTTGCTAGCCTTAAACAATTTGAGGAGGAAACAATGGCAGCGTATGGGAACCGATGGAGAGCTTTGCTTTCTAAGTTACCCTACCGTCCTCCCATGTCGGACCTCACGCAAATGTTCGCAAAAAGTTGCTTAAAATCAATCTCCGGTCTATTGTTACTCGCGACAATACGACAACTTAGAAGAAGCTTTGGCGCAAGCCGGAGTCATAGAAGAGATTAAGATAGGCGAAGGCGCAATTGCCAAGCCTAAGAAGAAAGAGTGGAATAAAACCACTAAAACTGGGACAACGCAACCACAACACGCTGCAATCAACCAAGTTGCGATAAATGTTCCCGCGCTCGTGCAAGAAACGCAGCCTCAAAAGGCTAACTACTGTGCAAGTGCCTCCTGCTTACGAAAGAGATAACAGAAGACAGGAGCAGTATCGTCAGCGTCGCCCTAGGCGACAATTCACCCCGTATGCGGAGTCTAGGGACTCCTTATTTGACCGCTTGTCAGCGGCAAATTTAGTTACTCTGCCATAAATCCAAATTTTTGACCCTAACATTCCCAAGCCTAGGGGGTATAGGGAGGAATTGTATTGCAGATTCCATAGGCGCAGAGGACATGACCTAAATGGGTGCTGGAAATTCAAAGAACTAGTCCAGGATTTGATCGACAACCGAACATTGGTCGTGGACAACCCCATCGCACCAAACAACCAACAAATGGGGGTATTCAAGGACCCCTTGCCTGCCCACGAGGCACAGACAAAACCGCTCCAGATTAACGAGGTGCGACAAGATCTTCCCGTGCAAGGATTTGTGGGAATGATTAGCATTGTAACAAGGAACAGAAGATACCCAACAGTTGCCCCCGAGGTAGCTACGAGGGAAGTTCCGTCGACATCGCAGCCTCAACAACGCCCAACGCAGTTACCTCCGCCTAGACCTGAGGTCACGATACGAACCAAACTCACGCAGAGTTTGCGGACCACGTCGGCTAGGCTGTCCATCTACGAGCTTATTCAACAATCAGCTCCCCATAGAGAAGCTCTTATGGACATTTTAAAAGCCATTGAAGTACAACCCCACGAAGCAAATTCTTTCAACGCCTTCGTGGGACATGTGAAACAATGTACGGAGCCCGTCATCACATTCAGAGAAGACGAGGTCAAAACGATATCAAATGACATGCCGGATCCACCCCTGCACGTTATCGCGCGGGTCAACGGGATCCCGTACAAGAGAGTGCTGATAGATACTGGCTCGTCCAGTAACATTATAACCACTGCAGCGTTGAAACATTTAAAACTGCCAGCCTCTCACATCACCGCTTCCACGTACACACTACGAGCTTTTAACGATGCAATTTGCTCGACAGTCGGCACGGTTGTTCTGCCTATACAGGTAGGACAAAAGTCAATACCCACACTGTGCCATGTGCTGGAAGGCGAAATGGCTTATAATATACTGCTAGGGCGGCCTTGGATCAGGGACATGAAGTGTGTCCCCTCGATCGCACACCAATGCTTGAAGTATGCCTATGAAGGGCAAATACATGTAGTCCCAATGGACTTAGAGCCCTTCAAGTATTGCAATGCGGTACAATTCATACCTCAATCGACCCTCCCATCAACGCATTTGGATTTTCAATTAAATCCATCTAAACAGGGTCCGATACCGCAAGTACCACTGGTGGCCAACAAGGCAAAATCCCAGCCAGGTGAGACTTCATCACCTACTCCTTCATCATCAACGCCACCTATCGTGGCCCAACAGAAGGACAAGGGAAAGCAAATCATGGAAGAGGTTAAGCCTCTAGAAGAGGGGTTGCCCATGATTTCAACGATATCAACAGAGGAAGCACCCAACGCAACAGAAACCAAGATTCCTGAACAACCAAACATGGAATGGACTCAGGAAGGACTACCGTTTCCTCCTACCCAATCATCAACAATCACTGTTGAAATGGCCAGTACAGGCCTGGGGGAATATTTAGTGCAAAATGTTGTGGCAACCCCCACATTGGAGTCAGACAAGACATGGGAAGACCTCGCCTTCCCATTGGAACAATCGTCCCTCTAGGCTACCCACCGAACCAAACGAATTTTGTGTATGGGGGCCTTGATCATGGTTCTGAACCATGCGAACAAAAGGAAACAGATGAAGAGCCTTTTGTCGAAAACATCAATTATCTGTCGAACCCAGAATTTGCCCTAAAATATCTCGAACAATGCAATTGGCATGGGTATGGGCTAGGCAGATATGAGCAAGGGATGCGGATCCTTTGCCAACCAAGATATCAGATGCCATATGACAAGTCAGGGGTAGGGTTCAACCATCCCCTGCCATTAGACATCTTGGTTGAAAATATGCAAGGCCTAGAAATAGGCAACAAGGGGGGATTGGCACAAGACCCGTACGCCAATCCAAACACAGAATACACATTAGGGGATTATCTCCCATGGTCTACAAACACCCCTGGAAATAGCAATAATCCCTCTCCTTTGCTAGAGAGAGGTGAAAGTTCAGAGAGCAATCCTCAAAGAGAACAACAACGGCTTCCAGACATTTTTTTGAAACTGTTCCCCTTAGAGGTTCCAGATGAAATAACACAGTCTCAAAAGAATCAGGTCCCTCCACTAAGAGTGGAACAACCGCAATGGGACCAGATTAATTCACTGGAACAGGAAGAGTCCTCAATGTCGCAAGCAACGGATGTTGAAGAGGATGAACAATTTTGGATCTATGAAAGCGATTCAGAAGACGAAACCAAAATGGACTATCTCAGACATGCGCGACGACATCACCGCGCTCTAACTCATGAAGATCTAATGGGACAAATGGGTATACGGTTGGGACATGAATGGCACGTAGACCCAGCGAGGTGGGACCAAGTGTTAGGCCTATGGCTCCAAATTCAAGATGAGCATCGTCCACCTCGAGATCCCATCATGACAGCAGATGCCGAGGGAAGACCCCGCCTTCCTTTTCACACATAGAGATGAATTTGCACCTAGAGAGGATCCATTCGTGCCTGCTCCCGTAGAGCCAGATCCGGAGTATAGGGAACATCTAAAAGAATCAAGTCATCACACCCGTGGTTCTGGAGACCAAATTCATTCCATCCACATGATCTCCATTGATTTGACCACACCCATCCGCAATCCGACCGATCCATCACGGTCATTGCATCTAAACATGGATGCCATCGACTGGGATCGCGTCAATTCACCATTGTCACCATCAGAGTATCGGCCTTTCGGTGAAATGCTTCATTTTACCCCAAGGACAACTCAAGATATTTTTCAAGTCGAAGAGGGACCCGAGGTTCCAAACGCAGATCTTAACTCACTCGATGATATCCATTTAATCCCAACTCCACATCAGTTGGAGGACGGATCCCACATGTCGCTCGAAGAGACGACTGACGTAGACATCGGCACAGATCCAATGAATCCACGGATTCTCAAGTCGGGGTAAGCCTTTCCCCCGAGGAGCAAGCCGATTACATTGCCCTTCTTAAAGAAAAGAAGGAGGTTTTTGCATGGTCGTACAAAGATATGCCAGGACTAGACCCGCAGCTAGTCATGCACAATTTAACGCTTGATCCGAAAATCAAGCCTGTAAAGCAAAAACTAAGAAAGATGCACCCAACAGTAGCCTTGATGGTCAAAGACGAATTGCAAAAGCCGTTGGATGCACAATTTGTCATCTCGATGGATTATCCGCCATGGTTGTCCAACATGGTTCCCGTCAAGAAGCCCGACGGGAGGATTCGCATATGCACCGACTTTCGAGACCTAAACAAAGCGAGTCCTAAGGATGATTTCCCCTTGCCAAGCATCGACGCATTGGTAGACGCTACAGCAGGTCACGAAATGCTCTCCCTAATGGACGGTTTCTCAGGATACAATCAAATTCGTATCAATCCTGAAGACCAACTCAAAACGGCATTCACAACGCCTTGGGGGACATTTTGTTATAAGGTCATGCCTTTTGGCCTTAAAAACGCCGGCGCTACATACCAACGTGCTATGACTTATATCTTCCACGATTACATGCACAAAACTTTGGAAGATTACATGGATGATTTGTTAGCCAAGTCTCTCTTGCGCTCAGATCATCTCGGTGACTTAAGCAAGATTCTCGATCGCCTCATAGAGCATAAGGTCGATCGAATCCCAAGAAGTGCGTGTTCGGCGTCACATCCGGAAAACTCTTGGGTTTTATAGTCTCCAAGAGAGGCATCGAAGTGGACCCAAACAAAGTCAAGGCAATCCTTGAAATGGCTCCCCCAACCACTATCAAGCAGCTCAAAAGTCTGCAAGGAAAGGTCGCGTCGATTAAACGCTTCATAGCGCAATTATCTGACAAATGCCGACCAATGAACAAATTATTGCACAAGGGGGTCACATTTCATTGGGATGACGAGTGCCATCGACCTTTGACGAAATCAAACAATACTTGGCTTCGCCGCCGCATTGGCACCGCCTAGACCAGGTGTGCCGTTCTACTTATACATCTCAGCCATCGAGGTGGCACCGGGCGCAATGCTAGCCCGAAGAATGAACTTCACAAAGAACAGGCTACTTACTATCTTAGCCGCACCTCGGTCGGCTACGAACTTAACTATGCATACGTTGAAAAACTCGCTTGGCAATGGTGTTTGCTACCAAAGAGGCTACGCCACTACATGCCGAGCAACACTACGTATGTTGTGTCTAAGGAGAATCCATTGCGATACATGATGAGTCGTACTTATCATAGTAGTCGCACGGCGAAATGGATCATGTTGTTGACGGAATTTGACATTGAGTTTATTGGGCAAAAATCTATAAAAGGACAAGTCATAGCCGATCAACTAGCAGAGGCTCCTCTTGAAGACGATCAGCCTCTAGTCATAGAACTACCCGATGATGAGGTCTTCCATGTCTCAGAATCGCTAGATTCTGAAGAGCCTGAGTCTCAGGCCGACATAACCTTATTTTTTGATGGTTCTAAATGCGAGCAAGGTGGTGGCGCAGGAATTGTATTCTTCACACCGCAGGGCGCTCCAATGCCCCTGTCATTTAAATTAAACTTCCAATGCACCAACAACAATGCAGAATATGAAGCCTTGCTCCTAGGTCTTCAGACAACAATCGCCATGAACATCAAAAGACTGAACATCTTTGGTGATTCGCTGTTAATCGTCAATCAAGTCAAAGGGGTATATCAATGCAAATGCCCAGTTCTAAAAGCCTATAAAGCCCTCGTGGATAAATTCCTGGCAAAACTTGAGTGGTATGACATCGAGGCACTCCCTCGATCATCGAATCATTTTGCGGACACAATGGCCTCCTTAGGGTCACTAATCCCGCAAGACCTTTCCGGTGATATAACAACCATTCAAGTCAAAACCTTATCGCAACCCGCGATGGAGCGCGCAAGCTCAGACTTGACGCCAGGAATCCACATGATCCAGATCGAACCATCTTCGGATAAGTTCTTTCGAATCCGAGACTATTTGAAACATGCCAACCTGGGGTCTTTGTTCTCCCCCACTCCCATTAATAGCAACACAACGCTATTCTTACAAGTTCTATCCCAATCAGCATTTGTTAGGGAAGAACTCCAAAAGGGATTGGCTGTTCAAACTGTCGAGGTATCCGATCAACAGGATTGGTATTTACCCATAAGAGACTACCTCAAGTTAGGTAATCTACCCTTTGGATTGACGCAAGCCGCAAAACGAACATTCAAACAGAAAGCGGCAAAATATGTCTTGATAGGAGACATTTTGTATCGTCGCAGCTACGACGGAATTCTTCTTCGTTGCTTGGACCAAGGAAGAGTCCACTTGGGCAGTCACCCAAGCGCATGACGGTACATGTGGCGGCCACTTCAGTGGTATGGCCATTGCAAAGCGCATTCTTCGCATGGGCTATTATTGGCCATCTTTAGAGCGAGATTGCTGCGCGTATGTCAAGAGGTGCGTAAAATGTCAACATCATGCCAATTTAATGCACGCACCTTCCCAGGCCCTACAGACATCCAATCTGCTTGGCCATTTTCGTAGTGGGGCCTCGATCTAATCGGAAAGATCTCCCTTGCATCGTCAGGCCGTCACACGTTTATCATAACGGCCACATAATATTTTACCAAATGGGTGGAAGCAATTCCGTTAACCTCTACGACAGGACCCCGCATTGCGGAGTTCATTTTGCATTACATCATATGTCGTTTTGGTATTCCATCCAAAATAATCTCGGATAATGGGCCATCATTCAAGAACAAAGACGTGCGTGCTTTAACCACAAAGTACAAAATTCAGCACAGCTTTTCAACACCCTATTATCCGCAAGCAAATGGGCAAGCAGAGGCGTCAAACAAAACGCTAGTCGCCATCCTTAAAAAGACCGTCGCAGACAGTCATAAGGATTGGCACATACAAATCCCACTTGCCCTTTGGGCTTATCGCACTAGCATTCGGACGCCCACCGGGGCAACTCCGTTTTCACTAGTGTATGGCTCAGAGGCCGTAATGCCTCTCGAGTTGGAAATTCCTTCCCTCCGCATATCAATGCAGGAATTCATCGATGATGACACTGCACGGCAGGCCCGGTTAGACCAACTTACGTTGCTTGACGAAAGACGCGTTAATGCTCTCGAGCACTTACGTATCTATCAAGAGCGGCTTAAGAGAGCTTACAACATGAAAGTTCACCTAAGAGACTTTCAGGTTGGTGATCTGGTTCTGAAGGAAAACCAACAAAACTCTAATTTGCCGTCCCATATGAGAGACAAATTCATGGCAAATTGGCTAGGTCCTTATGTCATTGATAGCAAAATAGGACCGGAAACGTACAGGCTAGCTTCTCTTGACGGTATCAAGGAAACAGAACCCTTGAATATCAATCATTTGCGACCATTTCATATCTAAGAAAGCCATATACCAAAAAAAAAAAAAAAAGCTCCAAGGATTATCGCAATCTCTTGGTCAATCCAAAAAGCTCCAAGGATTATCGCAATCTCTTGGTCAATCCAAAAAGCTCCAAGGATTATCGCAATCTCTTGGTCAATCCTAAAAGCTCCAAGGATTATCGCAATCTCTTGGTCAATCCAAAAAGCTCCAAGGATTATCGCAATCTCTTGGTCAATCCAAAAAGCTCCAAGGATTATCGCAATCTCTTGGTCAATACAAAAAGCTCCAAGGATTATCGCAATCTCTTGGTCAACCCAAAAGCTCCAACGATTATCGCAATCTTTGGTCAAAAAAAAATCAAGAAATTCAAAAAAAACAAAACAACAAAAATCATCAAAAACAACAAAGATTTGCATCTCAATTCTAGGCATACTCGAATTCATCAAAAACAACAAAAACACCAAGCATAACTTTTACCACACTACATCAGTGGTCTGGGAATGTACCAAGAGTTTCAGTGATTCAATCATCATTTTCCTCTTTAGCCATGTAGTGTACCAAGTCGAACAGATTTTACGAAGGTAGAGTCATACTTGAAATACACCTTGTTACGTAACATCCCAACACAAATCAAAACACTAAAATTCCCAAATTGTGTGAACGAAAGACGAAACCAGCAAAATAATCTAGGTCACCACAAGCGAAACGGTTATCTTGCTCATCCCCCGTGCGAATGACCCCTAGAATGCTGAGAGTTGGCAAAAGGACAAGCATCCTCCCTACCCAATTCCCTAAGAATCCCTAAAGTTCTCAACAGTTGCAAAACACAAAAATTTGCAAAATGTCAAAACTCCAAATTTGACAAACTATAGTGCACACATCAAAAGGCACAAACAACAGTGATTTTCGTCACTCAATATCCCCAATCCCTTGCTCAAAAAAAAAAAAATCAAAATAAACAATGATCTCATCACTACAATGAGCAAGTATCCCAATACAATTGAAGAAAAGAAGGGAGTTGACCTTGAATCCCTGGAACTCTCAACATTCTATAGGTCATAAGGCAAGCTTCAGTACCAATTTGGTTGATAGCCTATCGGTAATGTAAGTAAACCTCCCGCATGACGATATATCTGTCACATTAACTTGCGTACAGATCAATGTTTGCATGTGGATGAGCTAGCTTATGGCATCCTGGATTACACCGCAGATTAATCTTAGTACATACAACAAAGGAATTCGTGGAGCTAATTAGGTGATCCTCAGTACAGTTCGGTTGAAAGCCCATTCTGCAATTGGCGGTATCCTAACAAATACCACTAAATGAACTCAATTGCACACACAGGGATGTTAAATAACTCGGTCAAAAATAGGTCCGATTCATACCTTGTTCAAAAGTCTTGTAAGATAAAGTACAGTCATGGATAGTGAGATAAAACTGTCTGAATCTCAGAAAATCATACATTCATCCCAAAACCATCTGCGCTACTTATCATCCTTATGATACCATCAAAAAATACAAAAAAAAAAAAACCATGTAAATAAAGAGCTTCTTAAACAGCCTACAGTGCAATCACCACAAATATCATTCATCCATTTCAATTTGCATATCACATAGACATCTAAAACATTTGAATTCATCATAACATCTGCATTCATCAAAATGAATAAACATGCATAACAAAAAATCACATCATCACATGTACAAACCAAAAATAAAACAGTTTATAAATATATATATATATATCATCAAAAAGATGCCCGCAGGCTACAAAACCGGTCCTCAGACCCCGCAAGCATATCCAAGAACCCAACCTAAGGCGTCGGCCACCATGATCACGCAGGATCGGTGCGACGGGAACTACCCCCCGTGGTGTGGGTCCGACGGGACCCTGCAGGGCGGCTACTGCTAGCCCCCGCATCATGCCTACTACCACCCCCCTCATCTAACCGCCTGCGACGAGATGATGCTGACTGCTCAGCCAAACTATCCCTCGTCCGTCGAGAAGATCTACTGATCGAAGGCTCAGGGAGCCGCCCGCCAAGGCGGATGACCTCCCTCTCCAAGTCTATCCGATACAGACACCACTCTCCCTCTCGTCAATAATAGATAGACAATGCATCATCGCGCTGCGCCAAAACTCTATCCCGCTCTGCCAACTGAGCCCGCAGAAGATCCCTCTCCAGATCCCGCATCCGTAGCAGCTCTGTAAGTCGTGCAACCTCATCGCCTACATCCGACCCCACCTCCTCTCGTATCTGCCGGACGCATAGGACTCGCGGGGACAGTAGCCTGCTCGAGCTCCAAATGCTCCTCCACATCCTGCATGTCCGGCTGCTCCGGAACACCCAAGTCCACATCCTCATCTCCCACATCCACCATGTCTGCATCATCCAACGGCCCCCCCAATCACCCCCCGCCTCAAGATCCTCCACCGCCGCCTCCGTGCCTCCCAAGGACCCTCTCCTCTCCAGCCGCAATACCCACCATGAGTCATACTCAGTGGTAGTACCGACGTCATCCACATCCGGGACCTCAATCACCGCATCCGACTCCTCGCCCAATGGCACGGTGACCGGTGGCTCCAAATCCCTCTCATCTCCCCGACGCCGATAGCCTACGGGCTCACCAGGCAACCCCTGGCGCACCCCAAACTGTCGTGTAACCCGACGGTACGGAAAGAACTCATGCTCCGTCCCGTGCCGCCCAGTCAACCATCGCTCCCTCCGTACCCGTCGGAGCCACTCTCCACCTAAGCCAGCCGGACAGTCCCGATAGGGACGCCAAAACACCTCCCCGGAGTGAGCCGAGAAAAGGCATCAATGTAGTGCTCAACGGCACCCGCCCATCGCCGACTCGCCCTCGCTCCGAGACCGTCGCCACAAAGCCGCATAACCAATCTCCTCATCCTCCATCACCGCCCGAGTCATCCACGGTAACCCGGTAGGCCTCTCAACAGCTATGTGCCGCCAACCCCAAAACCGCAACAAAAACTGCAATCGACACCCTTCCCTGTCGACAACGGACCCCGTACAGCTCCCCGTAAAGCCGTGCCAACAAAGTCTGTCCCCATCTCGGAATCAACGGTGCCTCTATCGGGCACTCGCCAACCGCCACACCAAATCCAACAGGTTCCACGGAACCTCGCGCTCGACGAATCGGGGAGAAGAATGTTAGAAATGAGGCCCATCAAGAATGCGTGCCTCACTCCTAACACCCCCTCTCCTTCCACCCCTAACCAAAATCCCGCCACCGGCAATCCGCCTCTGTCTCCACCGGGTCCGCTACACCCGCTCCCCCCATGCCCAAAACATCTCGTAAGTATAGCATCCACGATCAAACGGAGATGTCCTAATAGGCAGACCATCTATCGGAATCCGAAGCAACCGATAGACGTCCTCAAGAGTCACCATCTCCCTGTCGGGAGATGGAAAGTATTGGTCCACGGATCCCAAAGCTTGATCGGGCCATCGATAGGCCCGATCCGAAACCACAGGCTCCAGTCGAGCCACCTGCTTGAGCCCAAGGGCATCAAGCCATTCCCAGTCATCATCGGTCAATGCCAACCGCGCCTCAGTAAATGCAGTGGGTACACGGTACCGGCTCCTAACAACCTGCAAGAAAAAAAAAATATAACAGATCAAATTTTCAGTTCTAGGGTTTCTAACCTTAACTGATAAACAAAAACATCACAAAAAAAAATCTTAAAGTTTTGAAAAGCATCAACACAAAAACAATGCATTAAATTAAAGCAAAATAAACCCTAGGGTCACTTACAAGGTCTCGCCTCTGCTCCGCCGCTCGAACCAGTTTGTGCACTCATGATGGCAGAGAGAATTCCAAAGCGCTTCGCTTCGCAGAACTACCTCCTCCTCCCAGAGCTCCAAAATCGCAAGAAAAAAATGACACAAATGAGCCCAAAATCAAGTTTTGGCCATTAAATAGGCCTTTTGCACTGGAATTCATCCTTGACTGGGACGAGCGCTCTGATCAGCGCTCGTCCCACCCAGGGACGAATTCTCATGAATTCGTCCCACCCAGGGACGAATTCAGGCCAGCATAAAAAAATCAACAAAAATGACTAAAAATGCACTAAAAACAGACAATAAAATTGCCCGACAGGATTGCTACCGCACCTGACAACAAGGGCATACAAAATCGACATTGGAGTCACAAATTGTCACTATCATACTCCCTAAGAAGGCTACCATAGCCGGACCGCTCCACGGGAAGACGGATTTTAGACAATTTCATCCCCAAACGACATCACCAAAAGGGTCAAAGCCCACTCAAAAATAGTACAAAATTCAACAAAAACACAAAAAAACATTGCCAGACATAAGTGCTCTTGCACTTAACCTCTAGGCAAATAAAATCGATGTCGAGGTCCAAATTATCGCTCTCCTACTTCCCCAAGAAGGCTACAATAGCCGGACCGCTCCCATCGGGAAGTTAGATTTTCGATGATTTCACCTCATTACGGCATCACCAAAAGGGTTAACACCCACCAAAAATAGGTCCAAATGTTGGAAAAATTGCACACGCTTAACGGTAAACCCTTTAAGGCACACCTTGCACAAGTCATCTTGGGTCAAGCGACTCGTCGCTTCTCTCACGAAGGTCATTCCCTCATCGATTCGTCGCTTGAGGGGGTAGTCACACTTAGTCACCAACCAACAATCACACACCCAATTAAGGAAAACGACATGCATTCAAAGAATCATTGACAAAGACAATCACGCTCCCGCTTGGGGCAAGTAAACAAGCAACAATCAAATCAATCAAACACTTGGCATTTCGTGAATCATGAACACAAGGTTCCCCCTGAGGATAAAAACGCCCTTCACTTGTTCATGACTGATCAATGTCTAAGTTCAAGTCACACCTCACCAAAAAAGGTTAATACTTGAAATCAAATTCCTTAGCTCGTCAGAAGCAAGGATTCAAGAATGCATGCCCTTTCCATACTTGGGGCATCAAAAGTTGGTTAGGTTACCAAGAAACCCTAATCATTAGTGCTTTGGTTATCTATTTTTGCTCAAGATCGCGTCACCCGCAGCGCTTCCCAAAAAGGGGCATCTCGTAGACACCAAAACAGCACCAATCCGATTATGTGACCGCAAACACCGATCGCTTTGACAAACACAGCCCCCTGTGGCAGCCCTCAGAGGTTAAACAGTGGTCTTAACCACTTTCATAGCAATTTTGTAAGGTCAAGAAGCAATTTGGCACACTTGGACACTTTGCCCAGTATTCGTCTCACCCCGGGACGAATTCAAAATAGAATCCGTCCCACCCCAGGACGAATTCTGAATCCGTCCCTGGGTGGGACGAATTCTAAGCTTAACGGGCAAAAAGGCAAATGGTGCCAAGTGGCAGCCCAGAACAGTCAGTTAAGGACTCCTGCCTTGCACGCGTGTGTAGGTGGACAGAGGGGCCGTTAGAAGACTGTCACAAAAGGCATTTATCAAAGCTCAAGTCAATGGAGGACTCCCTCCCTCATGGGAAGACAAGACTGCCACATGGCGCCTATGGCCAACACATGGCATTTGTGCTTCCCTCCCAAAAGAGACCCCATGGGTCTATAAAAGGTGGGACTTTTCTCACCCAAAATATACAAAGTTGAAGGAGTTTTCAAGCAACGAAGTGCTCGCCGAGTTGAAGACCCACTTGCATCCCTTTTGGTTCACCTTCCCACATCCACCAATCTCTTTTGCAAGGGAGGTTGTTGGGTGGCCTTTGGAAGCTCGAACCTGACCCAAATCCAACACATGGACACCTGAACCAACCAATTCGCCGACCCCCCAATCCTAAGAGGTTTTGGGCCCATCCCTGGTGGATTGGCTCCAAAATCAAGTGCCAACGGTGGGAGGCCCACTTGGGCACCCCCGCACCTCCCAAGTCCTATTTTTAGTTTTTGAGCATTTTAGATTACTTTTCAGATTGCATTTTGTGTTATTAGGTTTGATTAATCCATAGCTGCAATTTTGTAACTTTTGGTCGATTCTAGTATGTTTTGTGTTGCTTTGTCGTTTCGCTGACTTGCAGGTGTCGAGGTCAAATTCCCGAGGGTGGAGGCCAAATTGGGAGAATCCGACCATCTGGGTCATCCCAAAATGGCCCCAATTACATAACCCCCTTGTTTGCAGGCATTTTGCAGGTCTCGGGATCCGACATTGGAGCAGCAGCAGGTCGGTTTCCTCAACACAGAAGAATTCGTCCCACCCAGGGACGAATTGCAGTCAGAATTCGTCCTGCCCAGGGACGAATTCCAGTTGAAGGTAGATTGGCCAGCTGTCTCAGTGGCAGTGGCCTTCTGGTAACTTTTCTTATCTTCTGTCAAGTTTTGAAGCCATTTGGACTCACTGTAATTATCGTTTCAGGCAAATATTTACATGCATATTTCGTTAGTTTTAGAGAGCAAACACTTTTCATTTGCGGCAGATGCTACTGACATCTTGGTTGTTTCTTTGTTCGCAGGAGAAGCAACGGAGGTTAAGAACTCATCGACATCAGCGACGGCATCATCTTGGCCCGCCCATTGCAATCGTGGGCACGCGGAAGGAGGAAGACTAAATCGCACATTGTAATAATGACAAATTTAACGCTCCTAGCCCCTAAAAAGGGAGGAGACGTCTATGTAACCGAGGATAAGATATTTGAATAAAGAGGGCTGTGATTTCTTTACATCTTTTCTCTCCTTTCCAAATTGTCTCTTTCCTTTGTTTTGGTGCATAAGGTTAAAGCGTTACATTTCGTCTTACATTACATAAATTAGTGTTTCCTTTGCCCGGAATCTCGTGCTTTCACTTATGAGCTAAATCAACATATTTATCAAGGGATCCGTTTATCAGCATTGAATATTCTAGAGTGCTATAATAATATCTAATCATTCATACCAACCTTGAATATATTTATATTTTTTGAGAAGGGCATGTTAAAATCTCCACCAATCCCTATCATATGCTTTGTTTATATTTAGTATTATGTATGCTTGGATTTTATAAAATGAAAAAAATTATGCCCTCTTATACAATGGTTCTACCATTAAGGATTTGTTTACCCTGAATGAAGCCACAAGTTTGTTGTGAAAGAACACAATCTAAATGATTCTCATATTATCATTTATGGTTTTCTATAATATCTTATAAATAATATTAGACTAACCTTTTGAATATAGAACATCTTAAACACATCGTTCTATCTTTCAGGGAAGTAATACAAAAAAATACACTAATGTAAGTCATTATGGCCTTTGTTTTTCTCTCTTCTTCAAATATAACAATATTATCACTCTTTAACAAATCCTTAATGTTTTATTTAAAAAATGAATTCGTTAACTTCATGAGAACTATCAAGATGGAGAGATAAAATGACCTCCCATAATTCTTCCATAGAGATATTTATTTTATCAAGATTTTATTACATCTTTATGTGATAATGGACGTTATATTTAATACAAGATTAACGTAGGTTTTTTTAATCTTGTGCAACTTATAATACAATATCTTAGATATCACTAAATTTTTAATATATTCTTCCATATAGATTTTAAAATATCGATTCCAAGAAATAACTTGTATGATTTGTTAGTTGCACCATACGTTGATAGAAATGCCATAATATGAAAGTATCGTATAGGGATAGAAGCACTATACATATTTTTACATTATCATATTGTAGAGTTGTACCACTTTTATTTTTGAACCTCCAAAATCAATAAAACTTCAAATGAAATTTAATGTTGGTTATTTCTCTTGAAATTTAATTTTAAGAATTATTTTATTCCATTCAATCCTTAGATTCTAACAAATTATGGTAGGATGAATCCACTACAAAAATTATAATGCTTTAGCTTTGAAATCATTTATGTAATAGTTCATCATCACTTTCAATGTTGATTGACACATTTTTTGAAAAAAACACCATCGAAAGGTGTATGCTAAGTATAATGAAGGATTAAATGATACAATATATATATTTTTTTATACACCTAATTTGTACTTGATATCCTTTGCTTTGCAAACAATCATGTGTGGGATTTTTTCTTTATTTATGCATCCAAATGGTTTGAGATCTTGGGGGTGTCACAAGTGATGAAAAATTCTTCTAAGGCAAATATATCCCAATTTATAAAAGTATTCCCCATCTAACAAATAAATTTTATTTCAATTTATCCTTCCATGTAAAATAGGGGAAAAAGTAAATATGAAATGTGTGTTGATATAAATTTATGATTTATTTGTGTAGACACCAAAACAGCACCAATCCGATTATGTGATTGCAAACACTGATCGCATTGACACACACAACCCCAGGGCAGCCCCCAGAGGTTAAACAGTGGTCCTAACCACTCTCACAATAGTTTTGGAAGGTCAGAGGTCAATTTGGCACCTTCAAGCACTCTGCTCCATACTCGTTCCACCCAGGGATGATTACAAACTGGTATTCATTCCACCCAGGGATGATTAGCAGTATTCGCTCTAGGGTGGGGCGAATAGCAGGTTTGACGGGCAAAAAGTCAAATCTTGACAAATGGCAGCTCAGATCCGCCACTTAACTCTTCCTTCATTGCATGGGAGTGTGAGTGAGCATTTTTGAGCGTTAGAGGCAGTTACAAGGGCAGTCATGGAGCCCCTAATCAGGGAGGAATCTTCTCCCCCCTGGGAAGGCATGATTGCCAAGTGGCGCCTCTGCATGCTCAATCACAAGAGACCTCCAGGTCTATAAATTGGTGAGTTTTCTCACCACAAAATATACAGAGAAGGAGAATTTTGAGCAATGAAGTGCTGTCATTTTACTTCCACACACACCTTTTTGATTTGTGCCTTTCACATCCTTGATCTCTTTTGGAAGGGAGGTCATAGGGTGGTTATTGGAAGCACAAATTCGAAACCAAAACCTGAAATTTGGCCACAAAATCCTACCAAATTTTTTGAAAACACCCCACAAGAGGTTTTGGACCCATCCCAAGTGGATTGGTGCCGAAATCGGGCCCCAAACGACGGGCGTCCTGCCCCCGGGTGCCCCCCACACTATTGTAGTTCTAATCGCCCCATCCCAGAGTGATTAGAAATCTATGGTAGATTTCCTTTCTATTATTTTTGCATCTGATTCTATGCTACTTAGATAGGTTTTCATTCAAATTTCACATCGTTTTGAGCATTTTTGATCATGTTTCTATCATTTCCCGCCTTTACTAACATGCAGGTAGCATCATCAAATTCCTGGTGATAGAGGCCAAATTGGGAAAATATGACCTTCTGGGTCTTCCCAAAATACCCCCATTTAGCTAACCCCCAACTTTTCAGGTGATTTGGAGCTTCCTGGATGTGACATTTGGGACAATGCTTTTTGACGCTTTGTTGCAGGTCTATTCGTCCCACCCCGGAGCGAATACGAATATGTGGTGAATTTTCTGACTATTATTTTTGCAGTGCCTTCTTGGTGATGTTTTTATGCCCCTATCAAGTTTTTAGTTCATTTGGATCTATTTTAGTTATCATTTTATTTATATTTTGCATGCACTAATTGAAGGCGTGGGGATTGCATGTTTCATTTTATCTACAGGTGCTACTGACTATTTCCTATTTCCTTGAACATAGGGTCTTAACATCAGAGGAGAAGAAAGGAGTCAAGACTCATCAACACAAGTGGCGATGACATTTGGTCCACCCACTTTACATGTGGGCACGCGAAAGAAGGAATGGCATCCATTGATGTGACAAGAACACATTTTTAACGCTCCTAGCCCCTAAAAAGGGAGGAGGCAAATTGTAACCAAGTTCTGAAGCATATTAATAAAAAGGGCTGTCTTCCATATTGGATTTCTATTTGGTTTTGATTCGTTTATGCCTCTTTCCTTTCATGCACTTTCAATTCATAGGATTTAGCGTTATCTTTTGTTTCATTTGCATCGCATCTTGGCTTTTCCTTTTTGTTTCCGTATCCTCATGCTTTCAGTGGTGATCACGGTGGGACCCTTGTCCTCTATTTTTAAGATCAAAAATCTGATCAAAACTTGATTGTTTTTGCTTGCAGGTACCAAGTTTTCAAACACGGGACTGTTGTTCGTTCCAGTCTGTGACGAATACAGAGCTGGAATTCGTCTTACCTAGGGACGAATGGGCATTCATCCCACCCTATGATGAATATAGTTCTATTATTCATCCCACCTAGGGATGAATAGCTCTCTATGCATTTTCAGGACAGAAACTCAGAACCAGTAGATTTGGGTAGAGAAGAGGTAAGGGTCCTAAACACCTTCTATCATTTTTTGCTTTCATTTTTCTATTTTCTGGTTACTTGCTTGCTTAGGGAAAGTTTTACTGCATGTTTACTTTCTTTCATGCAAAATAAAAATAACCCCACACATCACGTGGCAATATAAACACCAAGGAGCTGGTCGTAAAACCCCAGCCCTTGATCAAGACCAACGGTGGATTTCATCACCACCTTGGCTTGAATTTTTGCATCCATAACCCCGATCGCTACTATTGCTAGACGTAAATCCTGACGAAAGCTGACCAAGTGTAGTTGGGGTGATTCCCAGTGCATGAGGATAAGTCTTCTATGGTAGGTGTCAAAAATAGGGTGATTCCCCTTTCGTACCGCCTACGTTCCACGTACCATCTGCTCTCACGTACCAATAGTTTCCCTCACGTAAGGGTGGGTATATAGAGAGGTTGGTATATCAATCTAGAAACGGTATATCGAAGGGGCGACCATTTTTGGGAGTCATAAGAGCCATCATATTGCATTTAAACGTTCTTTACAAAAGCTTTCAAAACAAAAATCAAAACACACTAAACCAGATTTAGGGCACACTTTTAATATTTAAACGAGATAATCATTGCTTTGTGTGTGTGATATTTTCTGTTTAGTGTAGCATAAAAATCATAAAAAGAAATAAAAATCTATGCATCTTGTAGGAAAACACCACCATGGTGTACACCCGTAGCCAAGCCCAATCACGGGCAGGAGCTACGAGAGAGTGTACAAGGGGGCACAAGTCACCTCCGCTATAGCCCCAAGGACTTGGTCATACCACCTTGGCGGCCCGACCCACAAGAGAGTCCACATCGTGCCATTTCAGAATGGGACTATAGAGGCACCCCTTCGAGGGGCACTCCCGTCCAACATAGACCCTTTCAGGAGGAGTCCTTACACGTGGCACTCAATATAAATGGGAAGGCTCCCTTAGAAGCTTGGTATGAGTGGCCACCATGCGATGAAGTGCTAGAACAACATAGGGTCCATGAGGAGAGGCCACATGATTATGTCATCCCTCCTTTACCCCCCATCACTATTAGGAATAATAAGCCAAATCCAGAGCACAAGGCTCTTCAAATAGGGCGAGCCAACTCTGCCCGCCCCTTTCACATATATGAAAGGGAGCATGAGGAAGACCATTACATTCCTCAAGAGCAATACATAGCATGGGAGCAATGCACCTTCGCACCTGCTATCTACCAGAATCACCTACTGAGGCCAGAGCCTCGAGTGAATGCCGCCAACCTCGATAGAGGGAAGTGACCTATAGAGATCTCAGATCATCACGACCGAGATAAATGCATAGGAGAGGCATCTAGGCCTCCTAGACTCAATATGGCAGAACAAATCGACTTGGAAGTCGCCAGACATGCCGCCCACCAAGCGTAGATCACGCAGCTTGAGCAAGACCAACAGTAGCTAGAGCATCTATATCACCTTAGCAAAGAGCGCATTCGATGCCAAATAGATGAGCTACTCCATAAAACTATGCCTGAGAGGGTTCCAACCCCTCACACCCAAAGAGTAGAACCGTACGAGAGGTGCAACCCCTTGGTACGAGACAGGTCTCCATGACCTTACCAAGTGCTGCCTTCGAGACCTCCTAGACCTGAGCGGGAGGCCACTCCCAGGAACAACGATGGGCACCCCCCATGGGGACCCACCCATGGTTATAGGTCTCATCCAAAAACTCCTCAAGAAGCCTATGAGGAGTATGAGCAAGAAGAAGAGCGGGCCAAAACGCCCTACCAAGGTGGAGGGGCTGCTATCCGGCCACCCCTCCATAGGCCTCAAGTTTCCCACAACCCACAATAGGAGAAAACTAAGGAGGAAGAAATTAAATCTTTCGATGCATATAAAGCATTGTTAGAGCGCTTGGAGTCTATGGAGACCAAGACTTCTGGGCCCCAAAAGCCCACTTTATGCCAACTCCGTAGTCATCCTGTGCATCCGTCAGTGTCGGCACCCCCTTACCCTGAACACTTTAAACTGCCTCAATTGGCAATATTTAGAGGGGAGGAAGATGCCCAAGAGCATGTGACTAGATTCCTGAGCCAATGCTTTGGCATTCAGGACAATGATGCTTTGTTGTTAAGAACATTCATCACCACGTTCGTAGGCCCTACCTTGGATTGGTTCACTCAATTGCCAAAGCACAACATTAGTAACTTAGATCAGCTAGTGGATGCGTTCCTCGAATGCTTCACCTTCAACACCAAGAAGAAGGCATCACTAAGCGACCTAGCCAACCTCAAGCAGTATGAGGAAGAAACCATGGCGGCCTATGGGAACCGGTGGAGGACTTTGCTTTCCAAGCTACCCTACCTCCCTCCTATGTCCGACCTCACCCAAATGTTCTCAAAGAGCTGTTTGAGATCGATCTCTATGCTATTGCAGCTACAGCAATATGCCACTTTAGAGGAAGCTTTGGCGCAAGCCAGAATCATTGAGGAGATCAAGATTCAGGATGGCGAGATAGCCAAGCCAAAGAAGAAAGAATGGTCTAAGAACACCAAAATAGGGACCACGCAACAGAAACCCACTGCGGTCAATCAGGTTGCTATAAACATCCCTAAGCCTACACAAGCAACACAGCCCCAAAAGGCTAACTATCAAGTAGTGCCTCTTAATAGTTATGATAGAGAAAATCAGAGGCAAGAACAAAATCAGTAGCATCACCCTAGGCGACAATTCACACCTTACATAGAGTCCAGAGACTCCCTGTTTGACCACTTGTCAGTGGAAAACTTGATCAACCTACCCGAGATTCAACCCATAGACCCCAATGCGCCAAAACCTAAGGGCTATAGGGAAGACTTGTACTGCAGGTTCCACAGACGGAAGGGACATGACCTTAATGCATGTTGGAAGTTTAAAGGCTTGGTGCAAGACTTAATAGATAACAAGACATTAGCGGTGGATAATCCCGTGGCACCAAGCAATCAACAAATGGAGGTCTTTAAAGACCCCTTGCCTACCCATGATGCATAGGAAAAGACCCTACAAGTCAATGAGGTCACATAGAACTGCCCCATGCAGGGGTATGTAGGGATGATCAGTATAGTGACTCAGAACAAGAGGTACCCAAGCATAGCTGCCCCCGTGGTAGCTACAGGAGAGGTGCCAACAATGTCACAACCATAACAACACCTTGCACCACCTCCTCCACCTAGACCAGTGGCCACAATTCGGACCAAACTCACCCAGAGTTTGAGGACCACATCGGCTAGGCTCTCCATCTATGAGCTCATACAACAATCAACGCCCCATCGGGAGGCTCTAATGGAGATACTAAAAGCCATCGAGTTGCAGCCCCATGAAGCAAACTCCTTCAACAACTTTGTGGGACATGTCAAACGATGCACTGAGCCAGTCATCACCTTTCGAGAGGATGAATTGAAATCAGTGGCTGGTGACATGGTGGATCCACCCCTGCACATCATCACGTGGGTCAACGGGATTCCATACAAAAGGGTATTGGTGGACACTGGCTCATCCAATAATATCATTACAACAGTGGCCTTGAAGCACCTCAAGTTTCCCGCATCTCACATAGTGGCCTCCACCTATACACTATGAGCATTCAATGATGCAATATGCTCGACAGTTGGCACAATTGTCCTACCCATCCAAGTGGGACAAAAGACTATACCTACATTGTGCCACATCTTGGAGGGTGAGATGGCCTATAACATCTTGTTGGGTCGGCCATGGATCAGGGACATGAAGTGTGTCCCTTCGATAGCTCATCAGTGCTTAAAGTATACATTCGAAGGGCAGGTGCATGTAGTCCCAGTGGACTTGGAACCCTTCAAGTATTGCAATGCGGTGTAGCTGATGCCGCAATCGACCCTTCCATCAATGCATTTGGATTTTTAGTTGAATCCATCTAAACAGGGTTCGATTCCGTAGGCATCCCCATTGACAAGTCCATCAAAACCCCAGTCGGGTCCATCTTCATCGTTTGGTCCTTCACCAACGATGCCACCTATGGTGGCCACATAGAAGGACAAGGGGAAGAAACCTCTGGAAGAGGTGCAACCTCTGGAAGAAGCGCCACCATCAGTATCAACCATCTCTACTGAGGAGATGCCTAGCAGAATGGAAGTCGAGGCTCCTAGTTCACCCGACATGGAGTGGACTCAGGAAGAACTTTCGTTCCCTCCCCCTCAACCGCCAACAATCACTGTTGAAATGGCCAATACGGGCCTAGGGGAGTACCTGGTGTGGAACATTGTAGCAACGCCCGCACTTGAGTCCATGCAGGACATGGGGAGACCTCGCCTCCCCATAGGCACTATTGTTCCTCTAGGCTACCCACAAAACCAGACAAATTTTGTGTATGGGGGCCTTGATCATGGTATTGAACCATACATGCAAGAGGACGAAGATGAAGAGCCTTTTATTGAAGATGTCAATTATTTGTCCAACCCAGATTTCGCTTTGAGATACCTTGGCCAATGCAATTGGCATGGATATGGGTTAGGAAGATATGAGCAAGGAGTGCGTGTCCTTTGCCAACCAAGATACCAAATGCCATACGACAAATCAGGGGTAGGGTTCAACCACCCTCTACCCTTGGACATCTTGGTAGAGAACATGCAAGGCCTAGGGATAGGCAACAAGGGGGGATTGGCATTAGATCCATATGCCAACCCTAACACAACATATACACTAGGGGATTATCTCCCATTATTGACAACCAACCTTGTTGACCTCAACAACCCTTTCCCTTCACTCGAGAGAGGAGAAAGTTTGAGAACTCACCTACAAGAGAGGTATAGACAAGGTCAGGAAGGATCTTTCGAAGATGAGTCAGAATATGAGGTAGCACCATGGGACCCCTTCGAATCGGATAGCAATCACTCACAAGTGACCCCCATGGATGATTATCAAGAAAGCCTCTTGGCAATGTTCCCTTTGGATGCTCCAATCGAGCAAGTGCCACATCAAGAAAATTAGGTCCCCCCACAGAGAGCGGAACAACCCCAATGGGGCCAGATCAATTTGCTCAAGCAAGATGAGCCTCTAATGTCGCAAATAGTTGTTGGAACCAACGAAGGCCTTTGGATCTTTGACAATGATTATGAAGATGAAACTAAGATGGCATATCTCAATCACATGCAGTAGATGCAACAACAATACCCCTTGGATATTGATGATATGCTTGAACAACTAAACATAGTTCCAGGGCATGAGTGGCACATAAACCCAGCACAGTGGGACCAAGTGTTGAATCTACCACTTTGGGCATACAGAGAGCACCTACCACCCAGAGACCCTATAGAGATATCAGTGTCGAGGGTAGACCCTATCCTCCTATCCACACATAGGGCCGATCCATTCATGCCAATACCTCCAGAGCTAGATCCGGAGCACAAAGATCATCCAGAATGTTTGAGTCATCACACCCACGGTAATGGAGACCAAAATCATTTCATCAACATGATCTCCATTGACTTAACCACCCCCATCCACAATCTGGTCGATCCAACATAGTCATTGTATCTAGACATAGATGCCATAGACTGGGATCATGTCAATTCACCACCATCCCCATCAGAGTACTGGCCTTTCGATGAGATGCTTCATTTCACCCCAGGGCCAACTCAAGATATCTTCCATGCTGAAGAGGGACCCGAGGTTCCTAACGATGATCTAAACTTAGCAAATGATATCCACTTGATCCCAACTCCACACCAGTTGGAGGACGGATCCCACATGTCGGTCGAGGAGACGACTGACGTAGACATTGGCTCAGATCCAATGAATCCATAGATTATCAAGCTGGGGGTAAGTCTATCCCCCGAAGAGCAAGCCGACTACATTGCCCTTCTCAAAGAGAAGAAGGAGGTTTTTGCATGGTCCTACAAAGACATGCCGAGGCTAGATCCGTAGCTAGTCATGCATAATCTAACGCTTGATCCGACAGTCAAGCCAGTTAAGAAAAAACTATGCAAGATGCACCCAATAGTGGCCTTAATGGTCAAAGATGAATTACAAAAGCTGTTGGATGCATAGTTTGTCATCTGCGTGGATTACCCACCATGGTTGTCCAACATGGTGCCCATCAAAAATCTTGATGGGAGGATTCGCATATGCACTAATTTTCGAGATCTAAACAAAGTGAGTCCTAAGGATGATTTCCCCTTTTCGAGCATCGATGCATTGGTAGATGCTACAGTGGGCCACGAAATGCTTTCCCTCATGGATGGTTTCTCGGGATACAATCAAATTCGTATCAATCCCGAGGACCAACTAAAAATGGCGTTCACAATGCCTTGGGGGACATTTTCTATAAGGTCATGCCCTTTGGCCTTAAAAATGTTGGCGCCACCTACCAACGTGCCATGATGTACATCTTCCACGATCACATGCATAAAAATTTGGAAGATTACATGGATGATTTGTTGGCCAAATATCTTTTGCACCCAGATCATCTCGATGACTTAAGCAAGATCCTCGATCGCCTCATGGAACATAAATTCAGACTGAATCCCAAGAAGTGCGTATTTGGCATCACATCTGGAAAACTCTTGGGTTTCATAGTCTCAAAATGAGGCATCGAGGTGGACCCAAACAAAGTCAAGGAAATCCTTGAAATGCTTCCCCCAACTACCATCAAGCATCTCAGAAGCCTGTAGGGAAAGGTCGCATCAATCAAGCGCTTCATAGCGTAGCTATCTGACAAGTGCTGACCCATGAATAAATTATTGCACAAGGGGGTCGCATTTCATTGGGATGACGAGTGCCAATCATCATTTGACAACATCAAAAAATACTTGGCTTTGCTACTAGTATTGGCACCACCTAGACTAGGAGTGTCATTCTACTTATACATCTCAACTATTGAGGTGGCACTGGGTGCCATGCTAGCCCAGAAAAATGAACTACACAAAGAATAGGCTACTTACTATCTTAGTCGCACCCTGGTCAGTTATGAACTTAACTATGCATACATTGAGAAGCTCTACTTGGCAGTGGTGTTTGCTACCAAAAATCTATGCCATTACATGCTAAGTAACAAGATGTATGTTGTGTCTAAGGAGAATCCATTGTGGTACATGATGAGTCATACTTATCATAGTAGTCGCACGGTGAAATGGATCATGTTGTTGATAGAGTTTGACATAGATTTTATTGGACAAAAATCCATCAAAGGTCAAGTCATAGCCGATCAACTATAAGAGGCTCCTCTCGAAGATGATCAACCTCTGATCATAGAACTACTCGATGATGGGGTCTTCCATGTCTTAGAATCACTAGATTTTTATGAGCCTGAGTCATAGGCCGACATAACCCTATTTTTTGATGGTTCTAAATGTGAGCAAGGGGGTGGCATGGGAATTGTATTCTTCACACCGCAAGGGGCTCCAATGCCTCTATCATTTAAATTAGATTTCTCATGCACCAACAACAATGCAGAATATGAAGCCTTGATCATAGGTCTTCAGATAGCAATCACCATGAACATCAAATTATTAAACATATTTTGTGATTCGCTATTAATTTTTAACCAATTCAAAGGGGTATTCCAATGTAAATGCCTAGTTCCGTAGTCCTACAAAGATCTTTTGGACAAATTCTTGGCAAATCTTGAATGGTACGACATCGAGGCACTCCCTCGGTCATCGAATCATTTTACGAACACTATGGCCTCCTTGGGGTCACCAATCCCGCAAGACATTTCTGGTGATATGACAACCATTCAAGTTAAAAAACTATCGCAATCAGTTATGGAGCATGCAAGCTCTGAATTAATGCTAGGAATCCACTTGATCTAGATTGAACCGTCCCTGAAAAAGTTCTCTCAAATCCATGATTGTCTGAATCATGCCAATTGGGGGTCCTTGTTCTCCCCTACTCCCCTTAATAGCAACACAATGCTATTCTTACAAGTTCTTTCCCACTCAACTTTTTCTAGGGATGAACTTCAAGAGGGATTGGTTGTTCAGACTATCAAGGTTTTCGATCAGTAGGATTGGTATACACCCATAAGGGACTACCTCAAGTTAGGTAACCTCCCACTTGGATTGATGCATGTTGCAAAATGATCATTCAAATAGAAAGTAGTAAATCATGTCTTGTTAGGAGACATTTTGTACCATCGAAGCTACGAAGGAATCCTCCTTCATTGCTTGGACCAGCAGGAGTCCACTTGGACAATCACCCAAGTGCACAATGGTACATGCGGTGGCCACTTCAGTGGTATGGCCATCATAAAGCACATTCTCCGCATGGGCTATTATTGGCCATATTTAGAGTGAGATTGTTGCGCGTATGTAAGGAAGTGCGTGAAGTTTCAAAACCATGCCAATTTGACACATGTACCTTCTTAGGCCTTACAGCCTATCCAATTGGCTTGGCTATTTTTATAGTGGGGCTTATATCTAATCTAAAAGATCTCCCCTACGTTGTCAGGCCATCCCGGTTAGACCATCTTACGTTGCTTGATGAATGACATGTTAATGCTCTCAAGCATTTACACATCTATCAAGAGTGACTCAAGAAAGCATACAACATGAAGGTTCACCTGAGGGACTTTCAGGTTGGTGACTTGGTCTTAAAGGAGAACTAGCAAAATTCTAACTTGCCACCCCATCTAAGGGACAATTTCATGGCAAACTAGTTAGGTCCTTATGTCATCAACAGTAAAATAGGACCTGGAACATATTGGCTAGCCTCTCTCAATGGAATCAAGGAACTAGAACCCTTGAATATCAATAATTTAAGGCCATTCCACATTTAAAAGAGCCATAGCCTAAACCAAAAGATCCAAGGATTCTCATAATTGCTTGTTCAACCCCTAAAAGCTCTAAGGATTCCCACAATCGCTTGGTCAATACTCCTTTGGTCAAACCAAAAAGCTCCAAGGATTCCTGCAATTGATTGGTCAACCCCAAAACACCCCAAAGGTGCCCATTACCCCTTTGGTCAAACCAAAAAGCTCCAAGGATTCCTGCAATTGCTTGGTCAACCCCCAAAATGCCCCAAAGGTGCCCATTACCCCTTTTGTCAAACAAAATAGCTCCAAGGATTCCCACAATCGCTTGGTCAACCCCCAAAATGCCCTAAAGGTTCCCATTACCCCTTTTATCAAACCAAAAAGCTCCAAGGGTTCCCACAATTGCTTGGTCAAAATTAAGAAATTTCAAAAATAATAAAATCATCAAAAATAACAAAATTTGCATCTCGTTTCCATGCATGCTCAAAATCATCACAACAATAACGAGCTCTTTTTTCATCTCATATTCATACTCAGAAAAATAAATCCATCAAAAACACAAAAATAATAGTTGCATTAAGCATCACATCCATACATTACATATTTGTGGTCATAAAGGTAAAAGGCACCATAGACTGTAATTATTCGGCAAATTCATCATTTTACACATTTCTCCATTCTATAAATAGTCCATCAAAAATAAATGCCATGCACATCATTTTCGCCATATCATAGTTGGTTGTCTTCTAATGTAGCAAGAGTTTTTGTCATTCAACTATAATTAGCTTTCTATCCACGTACTGTACAAAGTCAAATAGATTTTACAAAGGTAGAGTTCTACTTGCATCACACCTTGTTACGTAGCATCCCAACACAAATTAAAACACATAAAATAATTCCCAAGTTGTGTGAACAAAATATGAAACCTGCAAAGCAATCTAGGTCACCATAAGCGAAATGGTTATCTTGATCATCCCCTTGTGCGAATGACCCCAAGAATGTTGAGAGCTGGCAAAAGGACAAGCATCTTCCCTACCCAATTCACTAAGAATCCCAAGTTATCAAAAAGTTGCAAAACATCACAAATTTGTAAAATTCAAAACTCCCAAAATTTGACATCACCACCAAAGTGCATACATCAAAAGACACATACAATAGTGATTCTCATCACTCAATATTCAAATCCCTTGCTCAAAAGAGAAAACAAAAATAAACATTGATTTTTATCACTACAAAAGAGCAAGTATCCCAATACAATTGAAGAAAATAAAGGAGTCAAACTTGAATCCTTGCAACTCTCAAAATTCATAAGGTCATGAAGTAAACCTCAATATTGATTTTGTGGATAGCCTATCGGTCACTGGTGGTAAACCTCCCGCATGACGATATATCAGTCACATTAAATTGTGTACAGATAAATATTTGCATGTGGATAAGCTAGCTTATGGTATCCTAGATAGCATCATAGATTAATCTAAATAATTACAACAAAGGAGTTAATGGAGATACAAGGAGCTAATAAGACAACCTAGAGGATCTTATGAGCTAAATAAACATATTTATTAAGGGATCCATTGATCAACATTGAATATTCTAGAGTGCTATAATAATATCTAATCATTTTAAAAGTGATATCATATATAGGTACGTGACAATATAGCCTCAATGATTTTAGTCTTGCATTCATGATTGAGAAATTACCAATCTATATTATAAAACGACAATTAATCTATCCAAAAATATGTGCCAAAGATACCTCCTCTATTAGATAAATGAATTTCTACATAGGTTGATAGAAATTTTTGAACTTTAAAAACTTAAATCGTTATAATAGTATAGTGTAAATCAATGGTAATGATAATAAAAATATCCTTAATTGTTATAGTATTAATCAAATTCCCATAACTTACCATAGCATGACAACATTTATTTAATTATGGTTACCTTATTGTGTAATGAGAATTCCAAAGAAAAGCATCATCAATAAACTTACGATGATATTGAAAGGGTCTATTTAATTAAACCTATATGTATTTAATTTTGCATTCCATATTTTTTCCTTTAAAAATATCTTTCTAATGGTTCTATAATGAAGACACAAGGATATAATGAGACAATGTATAGGATCTTATCCATTGATCAACATTGAATATTTCTAGAGTGCTATAATAATATCTAATCATTTATACCAAACTTGAATATATTTATATTTTTTGAGAATGACATGTTAAAATATCCAAAAATCCCTATTGTATGCTTTGTTTGTATTTAGTATTACTTATGCTTGGATTTTATAAAATGAAAAAAATTATGCCCTCTTATACAATGGTTCTACCATTAAGAATTTGTTTACCCTAAATGAAACCACAAGTTTGTTGTGAACGAACACAATATAAATGTTTTTCATATTATCATTTATAGTTTTCTATATTATATTATAAATCATATTAGACTAACCTTTTGAATATAGAACGACTTAAAACACATCGTTCTATAATTCAGGGAAGTAATACAAAAAAATACACTAATGTAAGTCATTGTGGCCTTTGTTTTTCTATCTTCTTCAACTATAACAATATTATCACTCTTTAAAAAATCCTTAATTTTTTATTAAAAAAATGAATTCATTAAGTTCATGATAACTATCAAGATGGAGAGATAAAATGACCTCCCATAATTCTTCCATAGAGATATTTATTTTATCAAGATTTTATTACTTATTTGTGTGATAATGGACGTTATATTTAATACAAGCTTAACCTAGGTTTTTTAATCTTGTGCAACTTATAATACAATATCTTAAATATCACTAAATTTTTAATATATTTTTCCATTTAGATTTTAAAATATTGATTCCATAAAAGAAATTGTATGCTTTGTTAGTTGCACCATACATTGATAGAAATGTCATAATATGAAAGAACCATATAGTGATAGAAGCACTATACATATTTTTACATTACCGTATTCTAGAGTTGTACCACTTTTATTTTTGAACTTTCAAAATCAATAAAACTACAAATGAAATTTAATGTTGGTTATTTCTCTTGAAATTTAATTTTAAGAATTCTTTTACTCCATTCAACCCTTAGATTCTAACAAATTATGATAGGATGAAGCAGATACAAAAAATATAATGCTTTAGATTTGAAATCATTTATGTAATATTTCATCATCACTTTCAATGTTGATTGACACATTTTTTGAAAAAGCACCCTCGAAAGGTGTATGCTAAGCACAATGAAAGATTAAATGATACAATATTTTTAGATTTTTATACGCCTAATTTGTACTTGATATCCTTTAATTTACAAATAATCATGTGTGGGAATTTTTATTTATTGATGCATCCAAATGGTTTGAGATCTTGGGGGTGTCTCAAGTGACCAAAAAAATTTCTAAGGGAAATATATCCCAATTTATAAAAGTATTCCCTAGCTAACAAATAAATTTTATTTAAATTTATCCTTCCATGTAAAACAGGGGAAAAAATAACTCTAAAATGTGTGTTTGTTGGAAAATTACCATTGGTAAAAGGTTAAAAAAATGTATTTTACCTTGGGTAAGATTACTTACCTTTTACCTTACCTGGACGACAGTTGGACGACAGCATCTTTGGGTGGCAAGAGAATTTGATTTTATTTTCTTCTCCCTTAATTTCTCCTATCCCCCCTTTTCTCTAGTATGGTTATTATAATGTTTATTTAAACTTTGTAACCTAATGTTAATTGTTAATGCAAATTTACCTTTGTATCAAAGAGCTCACCTCCCACATTTGGTATCAAAGCCGAGAGCCGAGACCGGCCCGAATCCCAAGGTAGTGGGGCCCATAGTTTGAGGTGATGGCATGAATCCCGAGGCAGCCAGCAGGAGCCGAGGTGGCATGGATCTTAAGGCAACCCATAGAGGCCCAAGGCAATTTATTGACGTGGCGACCTACACGTAGTCTGAGGAGGTTCATTGACGTGGAGACCTGCATGCAGCCTGAGGCAATTCATTGACATGGCAACCTGTGGGCAGCTCGAGGTGACACGTGGCCCAAGGTGGTTCGTTGACATGGTGACCTATGCGTGGTTCGAGGCAAAAGGTTCTTCATAGCCTACGACCGCCCGTAGGAAATCAAAGTACTTAGTGTGCTTTGATTTTTTTAAAGAGTAGAAACATCGTCGCATAGGCGATGTGGGACTAAAGTCCCAAAGAAAACCTTTGCTTCATGTCGAAGCGTGAAGCCATAATTGCTTCACGTTCGACGTGACAGCAACAAGGAAGGGAGCCAGCCGATTGCTCCCGGATCTGCCCGTAGCACAACAGCTACCCTTGGTGGGGTCATTTTTTTATTGCTTCACGCTATCTTATGAAAGCAATAAGGGCAGGGAGCCTACTTATGCTCCTAGATCTGCCCGGTAGCACAACGGCTACCCTTTCTCTTGACGCCCATGAGGTCGCATGATCAAACCTCGATGGGGTCAACAGTTTAAAAAAAAAAAAATTCTTTAATTTTTTTTTTTTTAAGGTAACTTTAATTAAAGGTAACTTTATTTTTTTTTATTGTCATTTCCTAAGAGGAAAAAGCTGTAAAACTTTTAAATTTTTTTTTTTTGAAAATTTTTTATTTATCATTTAAATTTGATGATTGACATTTCCTAAGAGGAAATAGTTGTAAAAAAAGTTTTTATGCTTTAAGAGATAAAAAATTAGAAAAATTTCCTAAGAGGAAATCTTTGTAAAAGAAAATTTTTGGGAAATTTTCTTAAATGATAAGATCGGAAGGATGTTACCAAGCACTTTATAGTTTGTTACTGATAACAAACGCTGAAAGCTTTGATGAGCACGTGAGAACACTAGGAATACATACAGTCTTTTCACAGTTGCAAAACGAGGTTATTGCCCAACAGAGAAATCCTGATCTAGGATACGAAGCAGATTCAGAAGATAACTCCTTTGGGAGAAAATTTGAAAAATCCGACATAGTGGCGATTGCTTCACAAGGATCTGAATATACTAATTATAGTAATTTAGTTGAAATCCTACAAACTCCTTCTCCTGAAATAATATTGATCAGTGACGATGATGAACAAGTCGCTGACAATTTTGTAATTGCTGAACAACAAGAGTGAGTTGTTTATGATTATAAATCAAGCAAGGCTTGATAGTTAATAAAGTCTTTTTGAAATAAGACTATATAATAAAGGTTTCTTGTTTTAGTAGATAATAATGGAATCACATAATAATCTACCAATACCAAAATTTAGTGGGGATAATTATGAGTACTAGTCCATCAAAATGAGGACATTACTCATAGGAAAAGGACTATGGGATAGTATTGAAGATGGTTACACTGCTCCAACATATTGGACTACTTTAAGTGCAACCGACAAGAAGATATTCAAAGATGCACAGAAAAATAACTCTTTTGCTTTATACCATCTTCAAGCGACATTAGATCCAAGTATCTTTCCTAGAATTGCATCTTACTTAACTGCCACAGATGCATGGAATGCCTTGAAAGAAGGATTCCAAGGAAGTGATAAAGTGAATCAAGTCAGGCTTCAGACCTTAAAAAGAGATTTTGAAAATCTCAAAATGAAGGAAAATGAAAGAGTCGGTGACTACTATGTACGAGTCAAAGCAGTAGTTGATATGATGCAAACTTTAGGTGATGACACAAAAATTGAAACAATTGTGAATAAAGTGTTGAGAACACTTCTTCCTAAGTGGAATCACATTGCCATCATAATTGAAGAATCCAAAGACCTTTCTACTATTACATTTGATAGTTTTATTGGATCATTAACATCACATGAAGAGAGACTTCAAGGAGCACCTTCAACAAGCTATGGAGGTGATGACAAAGCCTTCACTTTGAATGAAGCTGCAAGACGAGGACAAGGAAGAGGCCGAGGCAGAGGACAACAACAAAGAGGCAAAGGCCAAAGCAACTCCTACAGAGGAGGCAATCAAAATAGAGGTGGAAATCAAAATAGAGGAGCCAATCAGAACCAAAGCGGCAATGCAGGCCGTGGAAATCAAGGATGAGGAAGTAACAAGACTAAAACAACTTGTTTCAACTGTGGGAAACAAGGACACTTCACTCGTGACTGCTGGTCAAAGTCTTCAAAGGATAAAAGCATCAATATGGCTCATTCTACAGAGAAGAAGAAGGTCCATCAAATCTTTTTCTCTCTTATGGATAGTCAGATCGAAATCTTAAAGATAGATGGATTTTGGATATTGGTTGCTCCAACCACATGAGTGGCAAAGAAAATATCTTTGCTACATTAGATTCAAATTACAAATCCTATGTTAAGTTAGGGGATAATAAATCTTTACAAGTTGAAGGCATTGGAGCTATGGAAGTTCCAACAAAAATGATCCAAAAAATGAATTCCAAAAAATAATGGCAGGGTCAATCCTCCATAGAAGACATAATTATTTTACTTTGAAATAATTAGTCCAAAAATTCATCAACTCTTTCGTCGTTGATAGATATACCCAATATACTTTCATATTTTAAAAAATTAAACCCCAAATAGTAGAGAAAAGGGATAATTAAGAAATAAATAGTTTGATGTATCTAAATTCTTCTCACACAAGGTACATCTAAAAGTTCCATGATATACTTTTCTTGGTAGACTCTTTTAGAAGAATCTTACTTTGAACTATTAATTAATGGGATATTGAGGCCTTAGGGTGAGCCTCTACTGACCAACTATTCTTCCAAGGTAATTTTTTAGGAGTAGAAAATATTGATTGCTCTAAATATTCATATCACAAATTGATAGAGTATCCACCATCCTTTGAGAGATTTCAAATGAACTCATCCATTCATGTAAAAGTCAATAAATAAAAATCTTATCATATTTTAAATTTTATCTATAATTTGTTTGAGTTCCTCTCCTTAAACTACATTACTAAAATAAATCTATGATTTGGATTTGTTTCTCATATTAACATAGTCTTTGACCTTTTCAAACAAGGAATGTTTAATCTAATGGTTTTCATTTTGAGTCAGATATAAAATGATAAGGATTCAAGCAAGCACTATTCCTCTCATTGATTGACAATCTAATATTTCTTTATCAATTCCAATCTATCTGATATGAAGTTCCACCTTGTAGATCCTTTGGGTAGTGTTTTTGTCCTAATTAGTTTTATTGCATCAAGATAACTTATATATTTTTGAATTAATATTTTGTTTTTATTCTTTCCTTGGTCTTCAAATATTCTCTACCCAAGCTTTATCCTTAATTCCAAACTCTTAAGTCTACAATTTCACAAGCCTAGTACTCCAATATTCTTTCTTTTACAAACCCTATCCTCCATAAAAAGATAAAACCTAATTTTTTCCTCCCAACCTTTTCAAGGAAAGTCTCTTTCAATTTTATCAATTTTCAAAGCTGTGTGTGATGGAAATATTAAATTTGACATCATATAAATAGGGATGGATTGCAATGTAGTATCAATGAGTTGTAGCCTCTCCACCATGGTTAAGGACTTACCTTTTCTACCTATCAAACAAGCTTTCATTCTATCCAAAAAATAGACCCAAAATTTCTTCTTATTTTATTTATGAGAAAAAGAAAAATCCAAGCAGTTTGATGGAATCTTATCAAATTTAAACCCTAAAATATTCATAATAATGTTTTGTAAATCTAGGATTGTGGTAATTAAAAATCCTAATTTTTTTTCATATTAACTACCTATCCAATAGTTTTTTCATAGCATAATAATATTAATTTATACTCCATGGTCTCACTCACTAAGGGATTCCCCAAAGAAAAGTATCATCAAAAAGTTGAAGATGAGATATGAAGGGTACATTTTTTTATAAGTTGCATATCTCTAATTTTCCATCCATTTTTACCTTTGATAAAACTCTTCCTAATACTTCTACAAGAAGAACCAACAAATAAGGAGATAGTGGATAACCTTGGAAAATTCTACAAGATTACTTGAAGTAACCAACAAGAAAACCATTGAACAAAATAGAATATTTTGTAGTGCTATAAGAATATTTAATCCATTCACATCAACTATAATCAAAACCAAATTTTCTAACAATAGCATGTAGAAATTTCTAGGAAACCTTGTCATATGCTTTACTCATATCTAATTTAATAAACATACCTAGTTTCTTCATGGAATTAAGAGAATGTGGGACCTCATATGCAACAATTATAAAATTAATAACTTGTTTACTATAAAAAAAAACCATATTATTGTTTCTTTGATATAACACAACCAAGAATGACATTAAACCTATTTTCCGTAATTTTTTAAATGGTATTATAAATGATATTACAAAGGCTTACTAGACAAAAACTATCAAAACAATTCTCATCTTTCTTGGTAACTAATGTAATAAAAATTCCATTGATCATACATGTGAAATCCTTTAATTTTTAGGTCTCTTTAACAACAAGTAACATATCACTCTTAAATAAATTCCAACATTTTGAAAGAAACTTCTAGGAAATCCATTGGGTCTACGTGCCTTGTTAGGATGGAAAGATAAAATCACTTAATGTATCTCCTTCATAGATATGTTATTCATCAAGATTTCAATTTATTCCTATGTGATAATTGATATTATAGTTTACAAAATTTTATCTTGTGCCTCCTTATATTTCCCAATATCTCACAAAATATTTTTGGAATAATTAATTACTTCATTCCTTATAGTTTTTTATTCTCAATAGTATTTCTATCTTTATAGTTTTTTTAGTTGATGTGATGAAAATATTTATTTTTTGTTTTAGCATGGAAAAATTATATTTCTATCTCATTTCTTAAGCTATTTATCCCAAGATCTTTGGAACTAATATGAATCCTCCTTTTTTGATGCATTATGATAATCAGAAAGTAATTATTTTTGTTTCAGATAACAATCCTAATCCATTTTGCTAGTTTCTACTACATTTTTTTTGCTTGGATTCAATTTATTTTATTTTTAAAATTGTTATCAAAAGGATTCAAATTCCAAAAAAAAATTAAAAATTATATCTTTTGAAAAAACCTATACATACACTATCCATCAATTTTTTATTTATCCCACTATAACATAACCATATGAAAAAAATTAGGGTCTTGAAGCCACATCGACTTGAAGCAAAATAACTTTGGATAACCATTATTAGGTAAATCATCAGTCAAAAAAATGGGTTTGGAATTTGATCTTACTTATAATATAATATTTTAATATTGTATACTTTATTTGCAACCATTTATTGGATAACAAGAATCTATCCAATATTTCTACTATATGTTTTTTCTCAATGCATCTATTATCCCATGTATATTAAAAAATTACATCCAAAAGATAATTTGAAATGACAAATGAAGTAAACCATTGTTTTTATTTAGACCATCATGGAATACCACTCTTTATTTTTAATGGAGATAGAAAAATGTTGAATTCAATCCCAAGAATCCATAGATCACAATGAATCATCAATGCATTTGACAAAAATATGCTAAGGTTCTTCCAACATCCTTAATGAGGAGTAACTATATGAAAGCACGAGGATACGGAAACAAAAAGGAATATGCCACAAGAAAGGACAAGAAAGAACATATGCAAATTGACACAAGATAAAAGCAATAGGAAATATGGTAATATCTTTATTGATACGCTTTGTAAATTGTGTTACAATACGTATCCTTCCTTTTTAAGGGATAGGAGTGTCAAATGTATTTCTCGTCACAACATCCATGGCTAACAATCCTTCTTCCACGTGCCCACATGTAAGATGGGTGGACCAAAATGTCGTCGCCACTTTAGGTATGTGATTCTTTGCTCTTTCCTACTTCTCTTCTATCGGAAACCTGCGTTCAAAGAAATATAAAATATTAGTAGCACCTGTAGACAGAATGAAACATGTATTTCCCAAGGCCTACTGTTAGTGTATGCATGAAAATAATAAAACGACTATCAAATGACCTCTGATTGACCTAAAATTTTGATAGAAGCATAAAAATATTATCATAATACCACTGTAAAAATAACAGTCAAGAAATTCCTCACATATTTGTATTCGCTCCAGGGTGGGAGGAATAGGACTGTGACAATTTATCAGAAAGCACCCTATTTAATGTCCTACTTAGGAAGCTCCAAAAGACCTGCAAAGTTGGGGTTAGCTAATTGTGGGTGTTTTGGGAAGACCCACATGGTCAGATTTCTCCAAATTTGCCTCTAGGATCTAGTTTTTTTTGGTGCCATCTACAAGTTAGTGAAGGGGGGAAATAACAAAATCTTGGTCAAAATTGCTTAGAATGAAATGAAATTTGAACTATAACCTATTTAACATATATAGAATCAAATGCAAAAGAAAAAATAGAGAAATCTATCACAAATTTCTAATCGTCCCGGGGTGGGGCGAATAGGACTGTGACAGTTTGGGGACCGCCTGGGGGCAGGATGCCCACCGTTTGGGACACTGTTTCAGCACCAATCCTCTTGGGATGGGTCCAAAACTGATTATGGGGTGTTGTAGACAAATTTTGTGGATAGTTGTGGCCAAAAATTGGGTTTTGGGTCCGGATTCGCGCTTCCAATAGTCACCCAATAACCTCCCTTTCGAATGAGAGATTAAGGATGTAAAAGCACAAATCGCAAGTAGGTATGTAAATTGGCAGCACTTCATTGCTCAAATGCTCCTTCTCTATATATATTTTGGGTGAGAAAACTCAAAAATTTATAGAACTTAGGGTCTCCTTGTTTGAATTGCGCATGCAAGGGCACCACTTGAGTTAATTGTCCTATTTTTAGAGAAAAGCTAACTCCCTGATTAAAAATCTCTTTGCATGAGGTTTCTAAAATAAAGACATTCATCACTAAAGTCTCTCTTCTTGAATAAAAGCTATTTCTCGCAATTACATGGCCTGAAGCCTCAGTTAACTGGTAGAGTTACCGAGGTTTGACTTTTTGCCAGTCAAACTTGCTATTCACCTCACCCTAGGGCGAATGTTGCTATTCATCCCTGGGTGGGACAAATGCCAGTTTGTATTCATCCCTGGGTGGGACGAGCAGAGAGCAAGGTGCTAAAAAGGTTCCAAATTAACCTCTAACCTCTAAAACTACTTTTGAAAGTGGTTAGGCCCACTGTTTAACCTTTGGGAGCTGCCCTAGGGGTTGTGTGTGTCAATGCGATCAGCACTTGTTGTCACGTAATCGAATTGGTGCTATTTTCGTGTCTATAGATGCCCCTTTTTTGGAAGCGCTATGCAAGGCACAATGCCGAGCAAAAATAGATAACCAAAGCACTAATGATTAGGGTTTCTCAATAACCTAACCAACTCTTGATGCCCCAAGTATGGAAAGGGCACGCATTCTTGAATCCTTGCTTCTGACGAGCTAAGGAACTTAATCCAAGTGTTAACCTTGTTCGGTGAGGTGTTACTTGAGCTTGGACATTGATTAGTCATAAATAGGCAAAGGGCGCAACCTTTTGTCTGTGGGAACCTTGAGTTCATGATTCACGAATACCAAGTGTTTGATTAGTTTGTGATAATTGCTTGTTTGTTGCCCCAAGCAGGGGCACGATTGTCTTTATCAATGATCCTTTGAATGCATGTCATTTCCATGATTTGGTATTTTTTTGTTGATTGGCGACTAAGTGTGACTACCCCCTCAAGCGATGAATCGATGAGGGAATGACCGACATGAGAAAAGCAACGAGTCGCTTGACCCAAGATGACTTAAGTAAGGGTGCCTTCAGTTGTTTACCATTGAATGCGAAAGCAGTTTTTGAACATTTTGATCTATTTTTGGTAGGTTTTAATCCTTTTTGAGACGCATTTTGGAGCTAAAATGGACAAAAATCCATCCTCCCAGGGATCGGTCCAGCTATGGTAGCCTTATTAGGGAGTAGGATAGAGATAATTTGTAACCCCAACATCTATTTTGGATGCCAAGAATGTCAGGTGCAAAAGCGCCTTCATTCGGCAATGTTATTGCTATTTTTGGATGGGTTTTGACCCATTTTGGTGACGCCGTTTGGGGATGAAATTCTCGAAAATCCATCTTCCCGTGGAGCGGTCCGGCTATAGTAGCCTTCTTAGGGAGTAGGATAGTGAGGATTTGTGACCTCGACATCTATTTTGGATTCCTGAAATGTCCAGTGCAAAAGCACTATGATCGGACACTTTTAAGGCTTGTTTTGGTGAATTTTTTTGCTATTTTTGAAATTTTTACTCTGTATTCGTCCCTGGGTGGGATGAATTCCTATTTAGTATTCGTCCTAGGGTGTGACGAGCACTAACCAGAGTGCTCATACCAGGGTGGAATGAGTACAAGCTCAAAAATCCTATTTAAAGGCCAAAACTGAGTTTTGGGCTCATTTGCATTTGTTTTTCTTGGCAATTTGGAGCTTTGAGGAGGAGGAGGTCAATTCTGCGAAGCGAAGTGCTGCCGAACATTTCCTGCGACCATGAGTTCTCATACTAGATCGAGCGATGGAGCCGAAGCGATACCAGTGAGTACTTGTCCTCTTTATTACTTTGTGTTGCAATTGGAAAATCGCATTTTGCTTATTTCTTATGTTTGTTTTTGTTGTTGTTTATGGTTAAAAATGAAAACCCTAGTCTATGAACACTTAACTGAAAACTTAATTTAACCCTAGTTAAACATAGATCAAAAGTTTAGTTGAAAACTGAACTTAGAAACTTAGTTTAGAACATAACTTAAAAATTGCGTTGAGCCTGAATGAAACCAAAATCTAAACTGTAGGTTAAAAAACGGAGGATACAACTAAGCGGAAAGCATAGTGTGAACCCTAATTGACTGTTATTTTTTTTTGTTTATATATATATATATCAATTAGAGTTAAAATACCTAGATTTGACAAATTATTGTGTTTTTATTGTTAATTAATCAGTTTAGAGTTTAAAAACCCTAGGGCTGACAAATTAATTTTTTTTTGAGTTTTTGTTTTGTTTTTGAATTTATCAGTTAGGATTAGAAACCCTAGGACTGACAATTGATCTTTTCTTTGTGTTGTTTTGTAATTGTTTTTGTTGTTAATGAATCAGTTAGAGTTTAAAAACCCTAGGGCTGACAAATTAATTTTTTTTTAATTTTTGTTTTGTTTTTGGATGTATAGTTTTAATGCATTACTGTATATACATGTTAGGATTGTATAGTTTTTCATTGTTTTTAATGTTTTTGTGTTGTTTTATTTTGCAGGTTGTGAAGAGCCGATACCAAGTGCCTACTATTTTTACTGAAGTGCATGCAGTGCTGACCTTGGCTGACTGGGACTGGCTTGACGCCCTTGGGCTCAAGCAGGTGACTCGACTGGAGCCGGTGGTCATGGATCGGGCCTATCTAATGGCCCTGATCAACCTGTGGGATCCTTGGACCAATACCTTCCATCTCCCAATAGGGGAGATAATGGTGACCTTGGAAGATGTCTATCGGATTCTTCAAATTCCAATAGATGGACTATCGATTTGGACGATGCCACAGGATCGGAGGACAGCAGTACTGATACGCTATTTTTGGCATGGAGAGGAGTTGGGTGTGGAGAGCCCTGTGGAGAGGGCGGAGAGCAATTTCTATATTGGTGGCATACTGGTGCGATGGTGGCTAGAGAGGGGTGTGTTGGGAATGAGGCACGCATTACTCATGGGCCTTATTTCCAACATGCTGCTCCCTAACTCTTTTGGCACGAGGTTCCCGTGGAACCTGCTAGAGGTGGTTCTTAGGTTGGTGGAGTGTCTAACAGATGCTCCAATGATTATTATATGGGGACAGACTCTACTAGCACAGCTCTATAATGAGCTATATGAGGTCCACTACTAGAATCAAAAGGGGATTAGTTGCATCTACTTGTTGTAGTACTGGGCTTGGTAGCACATAATAGTGGATAGGCCGATGGGGCTACCCTGGATGATGCGGGCAAAGATGGCAGACCGAGAGATTGGATATGGTGTACTATGGCAGAGGTCAGATGAGAAAGGACAAATTTAGCGATGGGCAGGTGTCGTAGGGAACTATGTTGATGCCTTTTCTTGGCTTACTCCTAGAGAGGTGTTCTGTCACCCCTACCAGGATTGTTCAGCCTGGCCTGAGGCTGGAGAGTGGCTCCGACAAGTACAGATGGGGCGGTGGCTGATTGGAAGGCATGGGATGAAGCAGGAGTTCTTCCCATATGGCTGGGTGACCCAATAGTTTGGAGTGTGCCAGGGGATTCCTGATGAGCCCATGGTCTATCAGTGCTAGGGGGATGAGAGGACTCTAGACCGGCTAGTCGTTGCACCACTTGGCGAGGATTTAGATATGACAATTGATGTACCAGATGTGGATGATGTCGAGGCTACTACTGAGTATGAGCAGTGGTGGACTCTAAGGTGATGGTGAGGCGAGGGGCCTCTAGGGGGTGCAACAGGGGATAAGGGTGCAGAAGCACCAGGAGAGGGCTGGGGAGTTTCATTGGATGATGCAGACTTGGTGGAGGTTGAGGATGCTAGAGGGGAATTTGGGGTATCGTATCAGATAAATATGTAGGACATCATGGAGTAGTGGGAGCTAGAGAAGGCTGCTATCCTAGATTTGCCTATGCCTCAAGTAGGTTCAGAGGATGTGGAGGCGAGACACAACACTGAGATAGCACGATTGGAAGATCTGCTATGGAGGTGAGATGAGGATCTAGGAGAGGCTTTGTAGGAGAGAGATATCTTACAGACTTAGTTGGCAGAGTGGGAGAATGCATGGGCTATGTCTCACTATTAGGAGGGGGATACTAATGCTGCACGAGAGATGGATCTCTTGCAGACGTAGCTAGCATAATGTTATGATGTAGTAGCTTACTATCATCGATGGGAGGCAAAGTGGGGTCGACGGGAGGTAGATTGGCATCAGCATCAGCTGGATATGGAGGGAGGTTATCCACTTTGGTGGGCAAATACCTGAGCCTCATGGAGGTGGCTCGTCACATCGAATGAGAGACAACGATACTAAGCAGTCAGCATCGTCCCATCGTAGGCAGCTAGATGAGGGAGGCACTAGTGGGCATGATGTAGGGGTGAGCAGGAGTCACCCTGAGAGGTACCATAGGACCCACACTACGAGGAGTATTCTAGTCTCACCAATCCTATGTGATCATGGTGGGCGACGCCTTAGGCTTGGGGGTTTTTGAGTTTGTGGATTTTTGTTGCGGGGTCAGATGACCGGTTCATTGTAGCCTGTGGGAATTTTTGATATGATATATATACAGATGACTCTTTTTGGTGTTTATGCACTTGTCATGATTTGTTTTTATGTACATTTTGTTACATTGATGTATGCATATGCTATTATGAATGTGATGTTTCTAATTTGTATGATGTATGCCAATGGAATGAATGACATGAGTTGTTGATGACGTGTCGATGCACCATAGACCGTGCAAGATTTGACTGACTTGTTGTACTAATGGGATGACTTTTTGGAATGACTTTGTATGCAAATTTTTTTTTGTTTTATTTTGCATATTTTCTAATGGTGATGAACGGAATGAAATGCGACAGGTGTTTGAAAATGTAGTTAAGATTTTTTGAGATTCAGATATTTTAACTAACTAGCCAAGACTATACATTTACCTCGCAAGACTTTTGAACAAGGTATAAATCCGACTTGAATTGAACCAAGTTATTTCACATCCCTGTGTGTGCAATTGAGTTCGTTTATGTGTTATTCATCAGGATACTGCCAGTGCCAGATAGGCTATCAACCAAACCTGTATTGAGGATCACCTAATGAGCTCCACTAACTTCATTGTTGTATTTAGTAATATTAATCCATGAGACAATCTACGGTACCATAAGCTAGCTCATCCACATACAAACATTGGTCTACACATACGCAAAGCCGATGTGACAGACATATCATCATGTGGTTAGGATACCACCATCGCCAGGTAGGCTATCAACCAAACCCATAATGAGGATCACCTAGATGGTTCTTCAAATGCTAAGAATGCCAAAGATTCAAGTTTAGGTTGTGTGTTGGCTTAATGGTTTGGGATACTTGCTCGTCTATATAGGGATGAAAAGCATTGTTTATTTTTCTCTTTGTTTTTCTTTTTGAGCAAGGATTTTGAATAGTGGTAATAACCACTATTATTTGATGTTGTATTTTGAGCTTTGTAAAGGTGATCTTGTGAATGGCCTTGATCCTATTGGCCTTGGGGATGACTACCCATCATGTTCATGGATTTGTAGTATGAATCCTTATGACTTTAGGAACCAAGGGGCTGATGGAGATTATGAAGTAAGGGTATTGATATTTTAGGCCTTGGGGATGACTACCCATCCTGGTCAGGGGCATGTAGTACAAATCCTTACAACTTTGAGACCAAAGGTGAGTGGAGATGGTTGTGATGATGGTTTTTTGGAATTTTGTTTTTGAATGGCGTTGATCCTTTTAGGTCTTGGGGATGACTACCCATCCTTGGTAGGGACATGTAGTACGAATCCTTACAACTTTGGGGACCAACTATGATTGGGATTTGTGGGAGTGGTGAAAACCACTGTTTATGATGGGGAATGGATGGGGAAGAGCTCGTACTTTTGTCAATTCTTAGCATTTTGGAACCATTCACACAGGGGGATGAAAAGGCTAATATTTCACCTATGGTACCCTAGACTGCTTTGTAGGTTTCTCTTGCGTTCACACAACTTAGGAATTATTTTATGTGTTTGAATTTGTGTTGGGATGCTACGTAACAAGGCGTGATCCACGTAAAAATTTCCCATGTAAAATCCGTTTAACTATGTATAGTTTTGGCTATAAATTTAAAGACAACTGAATGACAAAAAAAACCCTATATACATTAGGAGACAACTAACTAAGCTACAAATGATGATGGTGTTATTCTGGATGTATGTGTTTAGGAAATGGATTTGAGGTGGAAAATGAAGGAATTGCCAAGTAATGACAGTCTATGGTGCTGTTGACTTGTATGACCTAGTAAATATGCAATGTATGGATGTGATGCCTAATGCAACCTATATTTTTGTATTGTGATTTTTATGAGTATGCATGGAATTGAAATGCAAATTTAATTTAATTTTTTTTTAGATTTTTATGAGTATGCATGGAACTGAAATGCAATTTTTTTTGTTATTTTTGATGATTTTTATTGTTTTTGTTTGTTTTTGAATATTTATGTTGACCAAGTAGTTATGGTAACTCTTGGAGCTTTTGGTGTTGACCAAAGGGTTTATGGATACCTTTGGAGCATTTTTGGGTTGACCAAGCAATTATGAGAATCCTTGGAGCTTTTGGCTTGACCAAAGGGTTTATAGATACCTTTGGAGCGTTTTTGGGTTGACCAAGCGATTATGAGAATCCTTGGAGCTTTTGGTTGGACTATGGCTCTCTAGATGTGGAATGGCCTCAAATGACTGATGTTCAAGGGTTTTGTTTCCTTGATTCCTTCAAGAGAGGCAAGCCGGTATGTTCTAGGTCCTATTCTACTGTCAATGACATAAGGACCTAACCAGTTTGCCACAAACTTGTCCCTTAGATGGGATGAAAAATTAGAATTCTACTGGTTCTCTTTTAATACCAAGTCACCAACCTAAAATTCCCTTAGGTGGACCTTCATGTTGTATTCTTTCTTAAGTTGCTCTTAATAGATACACAAATGCTTGAGAGCATTAATGCATCATTCATCGAGCAATGTCAGTTGGTCTAACCGGGCCTACCACGCAGTGTCATCATCGATGAACTCTTGCATTGAAATGCACAGGGAAGGAATTTCCAACTCAAGAGGCATGACTGCCTCAGAGCCATACACCAGTGAAATGGAGTTGCCCTAGTGGGTTTCTAGATGCTAGTGCAATAAGCCCATAGGGCAAGCGGGATCTGAATGTGCCAATCCTTATGATTGTCTATGACTATCTTTTTGAGGATGACGACTAGCATTTTTTTTTAAGCCTCTACTTGCCCATTTGCCTACGGATAATAGGGTGTTGAAAAACTATGTTGAATTTTGTACTTTGTGGTCAACGCACGCACATCTTTGTTCTTGAAGGACGTCACATTATCTGATAGGATCTTGGATGGAATACTAAAATGACATATGATTTTATGTGAAATAAACTCCGCAATGCGGGATCCAGTCATAGAGGTTAGCGGAATTACTTCCACCCACTTGGTAAAATACTCTGTGGCCGTTATGATGAACGTGTGACGACCAGATGACACAGGGGATGATGAGCAAGGTGCAACCAAAGTATTGTCATTGTTGTCAACACAGTCATGTTGATCAGTTGATGCAATGGATAGGAGTTCATTGATGAGCAAGGTGTAGCCAAAGTATAATGGATAGGAGTTCATTGATGAGTAAGGCGCAGCCAAAGTATTGTCATTGTTGTCAACACATATAGAGGATCGGTTGATGCAATGGATAGGAGTGTAGAGGTCATTAGAGAGATCAGTTGATGCAGTGGACAGAATGTTTAGAATCCATTCTAATACAGTGGACAGGAGGTCAGAGGTCATACATAGCATGTATAATGATTCTTCAAGAAGAACGTAGTGGCCCATATGCAAAAGCTCAAAGAAAAAGACAAGTAAGAAAAGTGTCACGATATCACGACATGTTGAGTAAGCATGAGAAACTATCACGATATTGTGAAATGTTGAGAAAAAAGAAGGCAAAAAGAAAAACTGTCGTGATATCGTGACATGTTTAGCCAGAAAGAAAAACTGTCATGATTTCGCAACATGTTGGAGGAAAAGAAGCCAAGAAGAAAAATTGTCGCGATTTCGCGACATGTTGGAAGAGAGAGAAAGTGCAAGGAAAACTATCGTGATTTCGTGACATGTTCAGAGAGAAGGCGCAAGTAAAGAAAACTGTCATGATTTCGTGACATGTTTGGAAAGAAGGAGCTTGCAAAGAAAAGTGTCACGATTTCGTGACAATTTGCAAGAAGGATGGTACGGACAAAAAAGTGTCACGATTTCATGACAAGTTCGAGAGAAAGAGCTCGCAAGGAAAAGAGTCACGATTTCATGAAAATTTGCAAGAGGAAGCACTAAGGAGAAAAAGTGTCACAATATAGCGACATGTCGCATTTTCGTGACCCGATGAGAAGAAAAGCACTAAGGAGGAAAATTGTCGCGATATCACGACATGTCACATTTTCGCGACCCAAAAAGAAGATAGAGTATTCGGAGGCAAAAATTTCGTGATATCGTGGCATGTCGCGTTTTCGTGACCCAAAGAGGAGAGAGAGTGTACGGAGGCAAAAAGTGTCGTGATATCACAACATGTCATGTTTTCGCTAGTGCAAGCCGAACAATGAAGCAAGGCAGCAAAAGTGTTGCGATTTCATGACATGTTTCATTTTAACGGGTGAAAGGCAGAGAAAGGCACAAGGCAGCGAAAGTGTCACGATTTTGTGACATGTTCCATTTTCATGGGCGAAAGGCAGAGAAAGGCACAAGGCAGTGAAAGTGTCACGATTTCATGACATGTTCCATTTTTGCAAGCGAAAGGCAGAGAAAGGCACAAGGCAGCGAAAGTGTCACGATTTCGTGACATGTTCCATTTTCACGGGTGAAAGGCAGAGAAAGGCATAAGGCAGCAAAAGTGTCACAATTTTGTGACATGTCATGTTTTCACGGATGCATGCCGAGAAGAGTGCAAGGAAGTGAAAAGTGTCACGATTTCATGACATGTCATATTTTTTATGGTGCATGGTGAGAAGAGTGCAAGGAAGTGAAAAGTGTCATGATTTCGTGACATGTCATGTTTTCGTTGGTGCATACCGAGAAGAGTGCAAGGAAGCGAAAAGTGTCACGATTTCGTGACATGTCATGTTTTTGCTGGTGCATGCCGAGAAGAGTGCAATGAAGTGGAAAGTGTCGTGATATCACAACATGTCTTGTTTTTGCGGTCATATGCCAAGAAAATTCAAAGGGGTGAAAATGTCATGATTTCACGACAGGTCACATTGGCATGATGGAAGAAGAAGAACCCAATCGAAGTAAAATTATCTGAAGTCGTATGATAGTAACAGAGGTAGTTATAGAAAGAATTCATGCAACCAGAATAAGAAGAGTTAACTAGAGTCAGAACTATAGTTGTAGAGGAAAAATCAGGCAGATAAAATAAGAAGAGTTAACTGGAGTCAAAACTACAGTTACAGGGGGTGTTGCAAAGAAAATCATGCAAGAAAAATAAAGAAGAGTTAACTGGAGTCAGAACTACAGTTATAGGGGGCAGTTACAAAATAAATTTATGCAGCTAAAATTAGAACAGTGCATTAAAGACAAAACGGCTATTATAGGGTCGTGATGCTATGAAACTGTCAGAGCGATGGCCATACTGAGAGTCCCAAATAAAGAGACAAACCTATTAATAGGTTGAATGTAAGAATATTGTGTCAGAAAGAAGTTACTTATAGGAGTGGCTATTAATAGGCTGCATGCAGGATTATGGAAGTTATAGAAGACTTAGGGTTTCAAAATGAAAAATATTGTTTTAAAATGATAGTTGTGTGCAGAAGAAAATGTGCTGCTCAGAATTGAAAAGAGTGCCGCTATAAAGAGGGAAGGTTCTACTGATAAAATAATATATGTGCTGAGAAAATGTTGTTGAAGAAGTTAAGAATTAGGGTTGAGCTTTGAACTGTGTAAGAGAGCAGATAAGAATGTCAGAGCATCGAAATGAGTAGAGAAGGCTGTCAGAGAGTTGTAAATGAGTAGATAAGGCTGTTAGAGAGTCGTAAATGAGCAAATAAGGCTGTCAAAGTTGTAAGCGTGTAGAGAAGGTTGTCATAGCACAGAGAAGGCTATTAGAGCACAGTAAGCAGAGCAGTAAGAGTGATCCATTAGGTTGAGTTCTTTGTGGGTAGAGATATATGAGAAAAAGCCAAAGAGATAAAATGTGTGGAGATAGAGCACTGCTGAGAGAACAACAATGAAGAAAGAGAGCAGCTGGTAGAGTGCAAATAAGAGAGTGTGACAACAAGTGCACAGAAGGAATATGTGTTTCCTGAATTGAAAGAGAGGTTGGATGAGCAATAGACTAGTAAGGGTCTTGTAAAAGTGAAGGCATATTTATGTCAATCTAAGATTCAAAATAGAAATCCAAGTTGGTTCTTGGAATCAAGGGTTGGTGCTCCTTCCAGTGGGTGCTGGTAAATTGATTATAAAGTTGGTTCTTTGCAAAGGCTGGATTTGGATGGGAGTACAAGCAGTCTATTTTTGAGGAGTAGCCAAACCTGGTGAACCTTGTTACATCTTATGTTATGTGATGCTCTCTTGTGATACTTGCTATTTCTGGTTTTAAGCTTTCATTTTCAGATTTAAGAGTTGTAGATTTGAATTTAAAATAGCTACACTGATTCACCACCCCCCTCTCAGTGCCATTGTAAGACTAACAATTGGTATAAGAGCCAATTTCCCTTATCAGGCTAAATCAATCAGGGTTGATCTTGGATTAGTATGCAATGGGTAAGAAGAATAGACCCTCCTTCAAAAAGGCATCCTAGTTAGTTTCAATTTGTGTAGAAGAGAAAATTGAACCAAAAAAGGTAGAAGAAGTGAAATTTAAAGTTTGTGGTGAAAATCTTGAGATTGAAGTAGATTTAGAAGGTGAGTTGATCTCTGAACTTGAAGAGTTGAGTATAGAGAGGAAAAAGAACAAAAGAATGTCTAAGAAGTTAGAAGAATATGGGGATGAGATTGAAGATCTCTTCCTACAAGTTCAAAAGGCAAAGAAATCAGAAGAAGCCTTGAAGACACACCTGGATGATGTATGCAGCACAAGTGAAGAGGAATCTAACAAAGTTATTGTTGATCTAAAGCTGCAAGTAGAACAGTACAAAAGGATTGAAGATATTCTCAGGTCTCAAATCAATGAGAAAGATACTGTTTGCTGCCAACAAGAAGAAGAGATTGTTTCATTGAAGAAACAACTAGAAGAGGCCAACACAAATCTCAAATTTGAGAATAGCACAGAGTTGCTAGAAAAAATGATAAGCCAACAAAGAAGTTCCACGGATAAGCGTGGTCTTGGATATGAAGTTGAACAACCTTCATCCTCCAAATATGCAGAGAAGAAGAAGTTCACAGCTAAAGGATTGAAGCATGAAAAGGTGGAAGCGGAACAACCTTCATCTTCCAAATGTGCAAAAAAGAAGAAGCTCACTATTGAAAAATCAAAGCAAGAAAAGTTTGAAGTTGAATCCTCAAAAGAAAGAAAATATCAAAGGAGATCTACAGCAAAGCAACCAGAACAAAAGAGGTTTTATCACTCCCATTCTATTCATAATAATACTTTTAATGACTATTGTTTTAGATGCAATCATTACGGTCACAAGGCAATTTATTGTGGATTGAATAATAGATCAAAGAGTTATGCTGATAGAAATACATCTGCTTCTCTGAGTGAACACCATATGCAATGTTTTAATTGTAATTGCCATGGGCGCATAGCAAGGTTTTGTCCAAGCACGTCTGTATCTAATCTAAGGAAAGACCATAGATTTTATCATACACACAAAATGCAATGCATACAGGGAATAAAACATGTGCAATGTTTTAAATGTAATGGTCAAGGGCACATAGCAAGGTTATGTCCAAGCACTTATGTATCTAATCTAAGGCAAAACCCTAGATTTCATCAGACACAAACAGGGCAACACAGACAGGGAACATATCATGTGTATCAAAGAAAGGAAAATAATCATCCATCAAGGATGCACAAGAGACAACCACCCAAGAGAAATGTTCAAGTTTACGAAAAGCTTCAAAACTGTGATGCAGTTGAGAAACTCAAGCCCAAGTTCAAAAAGGGTTGGAGAAAGAAAGAAGATAGGAAATCGAGTCTCCTTGGACTAAAGGAGATTACTCCTCTATTGCATTAAGAAACTCCAAGTAGCACATCCTCAGGGGGAGAAATGTTAAAGTTTTATTTTAATGCTCCTATGTATTTGTGTGGTTATCTGAGGATGAAAGGAAAGTAGTTGGGGAGTTGTCGTATAGTTGTCAAAATGTGTTCCAGTTCATGTAGATGTTTGTGGAGATAGTATCAAACTGATGTGCTTCAACAGAACAACACGATGAACAACTAGGTGTTCGATGCAACAGCTAATAAGCGTTATCTAAGTTAGAAAATGTAGCAAAGAGATTCCAGAGTCAAAGCAAATAGTGGCACTAGAACCCAGTTGGTCAAGAGTGCCAAGTGGCACATGCAAGGTAGAGACGTTGAGAGAATAGCACCCAGGTGGTGAAGCGCCAAGGAGGACAAGATGCCTATGCACCTAAGAAAGTATTGCATTATTTGAGGAATGCGATATATTGCCTGAGGAAGCAGAATACCAATAGTTGATGACTGTGCATAGATTGAGGTTCCAATGCTAGAGGTAACGGTCCAGAAGTATGAATTTGAGTAAGGTGTAAAAGGATATATTGTTTGTATGCTTTATATTTTTTTGGTAGTTGACTTCTAAGGATTGGAGTCATAAGGTGTTTTATGGAATAAATATTTTTGTGGTTACTTTTATGATCTAACCCTAACTTGGTGGCAAAGTTGAGGGTGGTGTTGGTAACAGGTTGAAGAACTATTCTCTTCTTCCTCAAACAAAGAGGAAGCATTTTGCACTAGGGTTTATGTAAGTCTTGCTACTTGCATTGAGATGGTGAAACCCTTAGTTGGATATTTTGAGATTGATGGTTGAGTTGCTTTCATAGAGGTTGTTTTGATCAAGTTAATGCTTTACTTGATACATGATTTGAGATTACTCCATTGAGATTGATTTGAGCAAGTTATTCTTTGCATTAGTGATTTATGTTGGTGATTGTTTTGTTCAAATACCTTTGGAAGGAAAAGGATGTCTACTAGTTTTCTTTTAATGTAGTGATTGGTTGAATGCTTCAAGGTTAATCTTGAGTTGAATGATGTTGGTTAAACCTTGTCTATAAGCATTGTTGTTAAAGCCCTAATTGGTTGAGAAAATAAAATTGGTTGTGGCTGGGTGGATTGAGGTAGTCTGCTAGATTCTCACTGCAGAGAAAGACAAACAACTATTAGTAGGTTCAAGCTTGTTGAGAATATCCAGGATGTATATGCATATGTTGCTTGCATTACAGAACAAAAAGTTGGATATATATACGATCAGTGTATGCCTTCACTAACAGTGGACAAGTTTGATATTATAGAGCAACAGAGGGTTGAGGATTAGAAGATAGTGTGAACTAAAGTGGTCACATATTCCCAAGAATAGACTAAGAATTGACTAGCCATCGGGATCAAATTCTCAAGGGGAGCATTTATGCATCTATTTATCATATTGCTCATGTTTATGCTTTTTGCTAACTGTAAATAATTTTTGCCTGAGAATGTTGTGCATGGACTCGGGGGGAGTTTTGCAACCGCCCTTTGGTATTATTCTCAAAGGGGAAGAAGAATTACAGGTAATTGCACACAATTACATGTGTTGCCAACAATTCCAAAGGGGGAGATTGATGAGCAAGGTGCAACCAAAGTATTGTCATTGTTGTCAACATAGTCATGTTGATCAGTTGATGCAATGGACAGGAGTTCATTGATGAGCAAGGTGCAGCCAAAGTATAATGGATAGGAGTTCATTGATGAGCAAGGTGCAACCAAAGTATTGTCATTTTTGTCAACACAGATAGAGGATCGGTTGATGCAATGGACAGGAGTGCAGAGGTCATTAGAGAGATCGATTGATGTAGTGGACAGAATGTTCAGAAGACATTCTGATACAGTGGATAGGAGTTCAGAGGTCATACAGAGCATGTATATAAATTCTCCAAGAAGAACGTAGTGGCCCATATGCAAAAGCTCAAAGAAAAAGACAAGTAAGAAAAGTGTCACGATATCGTGACATGTTGAGTAAGCATGAGAAACTATCGTGATATCGTGACATGTTGAGAAGAAAGAAGGCAAAAAGAAAAACTATCGCGATATCGCGACATGTTTGGCCAGAAAGAAAAACTATCACGATTTCACGACATGTTTGAGGAAAAGAAGCCAAGTAGAAAAACTGTCATGATTTCGCGACATGTTGGAAGAGAGAGAAAGCACAAGGAAAACTATCACAATTTCACGACATGTTCAGAGAGAAGGTGCAAGCAAAGAAAATTTTCATGATTTCATGACATGTTCAAAAAGAAATACCTTGCAAATAAAAGTGTCACGATTTCGTGACAATTTGCAAGAAGGATGGTACGGTTGAAAAAGTGTTATGATTTCACGACAGGTTCGAGAAAAAGAGCTCGCAAGGAAAAGAGTCACGATTTCATGACAATTTGCAAGAGGAAGCGCTAAGGAGAAAAAGTGTCATGATATCGTGACATGTCGCATTTTCATGACCCGATGAGAAGAAAATCGTTTTGGAAAAGTGTCGCGATATGGTGACATGTCACGTTTTCGTGACCCAAAAAGAAGATAGAGTATTCGGAGGCAAAAATGTCGCGATATTGCGACATGTCGCGTTTTCGTGACCCAAAGAGGAGAGAGAGTGTACAGAGGCAAAAAGTGTCGCGATATCACGACATGTCATGTTTTCGCTAGTGCAAGCCGAACAATGAAGCAAGGCAGTGAAAGTGTCATGATTTCGTGACATGTTCCATTTTCACGGGTGAAAGGCAAAGAAAGGCACAAGGAAGCAAAAGTGTCATGATTTTGCGACATGTTCCGTTTTCGCAGGCGAAAGGCAGAGAAAGGCACAAGGCAGCGAAAGTGTCACGATTTCATGACATGTTCCGTTTTCATAGGTGAAAGGTAGAGAAAGGCACAAGATAGTGAAAGTGTCATGATTTCACGACATGTTCCATTTTCACGAGCAAAAGGCAGAGAAAGGCATAATTCAGCAAAAGTGTCACGATTTTGCGACATGTCATGTTTTCGTGGATGCATGCCGAGAAGACTGCAAGGAAGTGAAAAGTGTCACAATTTTGTGACATGTCATGTTTTCGCTAGTGCATGCCGAGAAGAGTGCAAGGAAGTGAAAAGTGTCATGATTTCACGACATGTCATGTTTTCGCTGGTGCATGCCGAGAAGAGTGCAAGGAAGCGAAAAGTGTCACGATTTTGTGACATGTCATGTTTTCACTGGTGCATGCCGAGAAGAATGCAAGGAAGCGAAAAGTGTCACGATATCACGACATGTCTTCTTTTCATGGTAATATGCCAAGAAAATTCAAAGGGGCAAAAATCTAGCAATTTCACGACAGGTCACATTGGCATGATGGAAGAAGAACCCAGCCAAAGTAAAATTATCTAAAGTTTTATGATAGTAACAGAGGCAGTTATAGAAATAATTCATGTAGCCAGAATAAGAAGAGTTAACTAGAGTCAGAACTATAGTTGCAGAGGAAAAATCAGGCAGATAAAATAAGAAGAGTTAACTAGAGTTAGAACTGCAGTTGCAAGGGGTGTTGCAAAGAAAATCATGTAGGAAAAATAAAGAAGAGTTAACTGGAGTCAGAACTATAGTTACAAGGGTTAGTTACAGAATAAATTTATGCAGCTAAAATTAGAATAGTGCTTTAAATATAGAACAGCTATTACAAGGCCGTGATGGTGTGAAACTGTCAGAGCGGTGGCCATACTGAGAGTCCCAAATAAAGAGACAAACATATTAATAGGTTGCATGTAAGAATATTATGTCAGAAAGGAGTTACTTATAGGAGTGGCTATTAATAGGCTACATGCGGGATTATGGAAGTTATAGAAGACTTAGGGTTTCAAAATGAAAAATATTGTTTTAAAATGGTAGTTGTGTGTAGAAGAAAATGTGCTACTTAGAATTGAAAAGAGTGCCGCCATAAAGAGTGAAGGTGCCACTGATAAAATAATATATGTGCTGAGAAAAGGTTTTTGAAGAAGTTAAGAATTAGGGTTGAGCTTTGAACTATGTAAGAGAGCAGATAAGAATGTCAAAGCACTGAAATGAGCAGAGAAGGCTATCAAAGAGCCGTAAATGAGCAGATAAGGCTATCAGAGAGTCGTAAATGAGCAAATAAGGTTGTCAGAGCTGTAAGCGAGCAGAGAAGGTTGTCAGAGCACAGAGAAGGCTATTAGAGCATAGTAAGCAGAGCAGTAAGAGTGATCTGTTAGGTTGATTTTTGTGTGGGTAGAGATATATGAGAAAAAACCAAAGAGAGAAAATGTGTGGAGATAGAGCATTGCTGAGAGAACAACAATGAAGAAAGAGCACAGCTAGTAGAGTGCAACTGAGAGAGTGAGATAGCAAGTGCGCAGAAGAAATATGTGTTTCTTGAATTGAAAGAGAGGTTGGATGAGCAATAGACTATTAAGGGTATTTTAAAAGTGAGGGCATATTTATGTCAATATAAGATTCAAAATAGAAATCTAAGTTTGTGCTTAGAATCAAGGGTTGGTTCTCCTTCCAGTGGGTGCTGGTAAATTGATTGTAAAGTTGGTGCTTTGTAAAGGCTAGATTTGTATGGGAGTCTTAGCAGACTATTTTTTAGGAGTAGCCAAAACTGGTGAACCTCGTTACATCTTGTGTTATGTGATGCTCTCTTGTGATACTTGTTGTTCCTGGTTTTAAGCTTTCATTTTCATATTTAAGAGTTGTAGATTTGAATTTAAAATAGCTACAGTAATTCACCCCCCCTCTCAGTGCCATTGTAAGACTAATAGGGGAGATATTTTTGATTAGGTCAAAGCCCCACTATGAAAAAGGCCAAGCCGATTGGATCAGCTACAAGGCCTGAGAAGGTATGTGTGTCAAATTAGCATGGTGTTGACACTTCACGCACTTCTTCACATATGCGCAATAATATCACTCTAAATGTGGCCAATAATAACCCATGCAAAGAATGCACTTTACGATGGCCATATCGCTGAAGTGGCCACCACATGTACCATCGTGAGCTTGGGTGATCGCCCAATCAGACTCTTACTGGTCCAAACAATGGAGGAGGATTCCTTCATAGCTTTGATGATACAAAATGTCTCCTAACAAGACATGCTTTGTTTCTTTCTATTTGAATGATCTTTTCATGGCTTGTGTCAATCCAAGTGGGATGTTACCTAGCTTGAGGTAATCCCTAATGGGTGTGTACCAATCCTGCTGATCAGAAACCTAGATAGTATGAACGATCAATCCCTCTTGAAATTCATCCCTAGCAAAAGCTAAGCGAGAAAGAACTTGTAAAAACAATGTTGTGTTGCTATTAAGAGGGGTTGGGGAGAATAAATACCCCCAGTTGGATCGAGTCAGACAATCATGGATTCGAGAGAACCTATCTTGAGATGGTTCAATCTGAATTAGGTGGATTCCTAGCGTCAGGTCAGATCTTGCACACTCCATCATAGATTGTGATAATGTTTTAACCTAAATGGTTGTCATTTCATAAGAAGGTTCTTGCAGGATTAGTGACCCCAAGGAGGCCATAGTATCTACAAAATGATTTGATGATCGAGGGAGTGCCTCGATGTCATACCATTAAAGTTGTTCCAAGAATTTGTCCACAAGGGCTTTATAGGCCTGTCGAACTGGACATCTACATTGGAATATCCCCTTGACTTGATTGACAATTAACAATGAATCACCAAAGATGTTTAAATGCTTAATGTTCATGGTGATTGTTGTCTGAAGACCTAGGAGCAAGGCTTCATATTCTACATTGTTGTTGGTGCACGGGAAGTCTAATTTAAATGACAGAGGCATTGGAGCCCCTTGTGGAGTGAAGAATACAATTCCTGTGCCACCTCCTTGCTCACATTTAGAACCATCGAAGAATAGGGTCATGTCATCTTGTGACTCAGGCTCATTAGAATCTGGCAATTTTGAAACATGAAAAACACCATCATTCGGTAATTCTATGGTTAGAGTTTGATCATCTTCCAGAGGAGCCTCTGTCAGTTGATTGGTGATGACTTGACCTTTTATGGATTTTTGTCCAATGAAATCTATGTCAAACTTTGTCAACAACATGATCCATTTCACTATGTGGCTACTATGATAAGTATGACTCATCATGTATCGCAATGGATTCTCCTTAGACACAACATACATTGTATTGCTGAGCATGTAGTGGCGTGGCTTTTTGGTAGCAAACACCACCGCCAAGCAGAGCTTCTCAACGTATGCATAGTTAAGTTTATAACTGACCAGGGTGTGGGTAAGATAGTATGTAGCCTGTTCTTTGTGAAGTTCATTTTTTTGGGATAGCATGGTGCCTAGTGCCACCTTAGTAGCTGAGATGTATAAATAGAATGACACTCCTGGTCTAGGTGGTGCCAATACTTGCGACAAATCCAAGTACTGTTTAATGTCATCAAAGGCTGACTAGCACTCGTCATCCTAATGAAATGTGACCCCCTTATGCAATAATTTATTCATGGGTTGGCACTTGTCAGATAATTGCGCTATGAAGCGCTTGATCGACGCGACCTTTCCCTATAGACTCCTGAGCTGCTTGATGGTAGTTGGGGGAAGCATTTCAAGGATTGCCTTGACTTTGTGTGGGTCTGCCTCAATTCCTTGTTTAGAGACTATGTAACCCAAGAGCTTTCCAGATGTGATGCCAAAGATGCACTTCTTGGGGTTTAGTCTAACCTTATTCTCCATGAGGCGATCGAGGATCTTGCTTAAGTCATCGAGATGATCTGGGTGCAAAAGACATTTGGCCAACAAATCATCCATGTAATCCTCCAATTTTTTGTGCATGTAATCATGGAAGATGTACGTCATGACACGTTGGTAAGTGGTGCCAACATTTTTAATGCCAAAAGGCATGACCTTATAGCAAAATATCCCCCAAGGCATTGTGAATGTCCTTTTTAGTTGGTCCTTAGGATTAATACAAATTTGATTGTATCCTAAGAAACCATCCATGAGGGAAAGCATTTCGTGGCCCACTGTAGCATCTACCAATGCATCGATGATCGACAAGGGAAAATAATCCTTAGGACTTGCTTTATTTAGATCTCAAAAATTAGTGCATATGCGAATCCTCCCGTCGAGCTTCTTGATGGGAACCATGTTAGACAACCATGGTGGATAATCCATGCAGATGACAAACTATGCATCCAACAATTTTTGTAACTCGTCTTTGACCATTAAGGCCACTATTGGGTGCATCTTATGTAGTTTTTGCTTCACTAGCTTGACTATCAGATCAAGGGTTAGATTATGCATGACTAGCTGTGGGTCTAGTCTCGGCATGCCTTTGTATGACCATGCAAAACCTCCTTCTCTTTGAGAAGCGCAATGTAATTGGCTTGCTCTTCAGGGGATAAACTTACCCCCAGCTTGATGATTTGCAAATTCACTGGATCTGAGCCGATGTATACGTCAGTCGTCTCCTCGACTGACATGTGGGATCAGTCCTCCAACTAGTGTGGAGTTGGGATCAAGTGGATATCATTTTATGAATTTAGATCATCATGGGGAACATCAGGTTCCTCTTTGGCATGGAAGACATCCTGAGTCTGTCCTGGAGTGAAATGAAACATTCCTTTGCAAGGCCAGTACTCTGATGGGTATGGTGGTGTGTTAGTACGATCCTAGTTGATAGCATCTAGATCTAGATACAATGATCGTGTTGGGTTGGTTGGATCATGTATGGGGACGGTTAGGTCAATGGAGATCATGTTGATGAAATGATTGTGGTCTCCATTACCATGGGTGTTATAACTCGGACATCCTAGACAATCTGTGTGCTTCAGATCTGGCTCTGTGGGCAATGGCAAAAAGGGATCAGCCCTATGCATGGAGACGAAGACAGGATCTACCCTAGGCACTGATGGTTTGATAGGGTCTCCATGTGGAAGATGCTCTCTGTGTACCTAGAGTGGAGGGTGCAGTAATTGCTATAAATTCACTGGGTTAAGATGCCACCTATGTCTGGGACCTATATGTAAGTGTTCAAACATGTCATCTATGTCCAAGGGGTATCATTGTTGCATTTTTTGCATGTGGTTGAGATAGGCCATCTCAGTTTCATCTTTTGAATCACTTTCGGAGATCCAAAAGCCTTTGTTAGCTCCAATAGCTGCTTGCGACACATGAGGCTCATCTTGTTCAAGCAAATTGATGTGGTCCCATCGAGGTTGTTCCTATCTCTATGGGGGGACCTGATTGTCTTGAAGTGGCATGTGCTCAAATGGAGCAGCCAATGGGAACATTGTCAGGAAGCTTTCCTGATCAGCATTCATGGGATATACTTGCAAATGATTGTTATCAGACTTGAAATGATCCCAAGGGGCTACCTCATACTCTGACTCATCCTCTGAAGACCCTTCTTGGTCTTGTCCATATCCCCCTTGTGGGTGAATCCTTGAATTTTATCCTTGTTCGACCGAAGGGAAAGGGTTGTTATGGTCAACAAGGTTGGTTGTTAGCAATGGGAGATAATATCCCAATGTATAGTTTGTGTTAGGATTGGCATATTGACCTGATCCCAAAACATCCTTGTTGCCTATCCCTAGGCCTTGCATGTTTTCAACCAATATGTCTAGGGGCAAGGGGTGGTTGAACCTTACTCCTAACTTGTCATACGACATTTGATATCTCGGTTGATAAAGAACACACACTCCTTGCTCATACCTACCCAACCCATATCCATGCCAATTACATTGGCCTAGATATCTTAAAGCAAAATTAGGGTTGGATAGATAGTTGACATCCTCCACAAAGGGCTCTTCGTCTTCATATTATTGCATACAAATCTCAATGTCATTATCCAAGCCCCCATAAATAAAGTTTGTCTTATTGGGTGGGTAGCCTAAAGGAACCACTAAGCCGAAGGGGAGTCGAGGCCTCCCCATGTCTTGCATGGACTCGAATGTGGGCATTGCTATAATGTTCCTCACTAGATACTCCCCCAGGCCCATGTTGTCCATTTCAATGGTGACCGTTGGCAATTGAGGGGAAGCGAATGGGAGTCCTTCCTAAGTCCACTCCATGTGGGGTGAACTAGGCGTCTCGACTTCCATTCTACTAGGTATCTCTTCTGTCAAGATGGTTGAGACTAGAGGTGGTTCTTCTTCTAAGGGTTTCTTTCCCTTGTCCTTGGATGTGGCCACCATAGGTGGCATCATTGTGGAAGGACTGGTAGAAGAAGATGGACCCGACTGAGGACTTGATGGATTAATCACTGGAGATGCTTGCGGAATCGGACCCTATTGAGATGGATTCAATTGAAAATCTAAATGTGTTGATGGAAGGGTCGATTGCGGCATGAATTGCACTGTATTGCAGTATTTGAAAGGCTCCAAGTCTGCTAGGACTACATGCACCTGTCCTTCAAATGTATACTTTAGGCACTGATGCACGATGGAAGGGACACACTTCATGTCCCGAATCCAAGGCCGGCCTAGCAGGATATTATAAGACATATCGCCTTCCAAGATGTGGCACAATGTATGAATAGTCTTTTGTCCCACTTGGATAGGTAAGACAATTGTGCCAAATGTCGAGCAGATTGCATTTTTGAATGCTCATAGTGTGTAAGTGGAAGCCACGATATGAGATGCTGGCAACTTCAAATGTTTTAGAGCTACTGTAGTGATGGTATTACTGGACGAGCCGGTGTCCACCAACACTCTCTTATATGGAATCCCGTTGACCCGTGCGATGATGTGCAGGGGTGGATCCGCAACATCACCAGTCGTTTTCAATTCATCTTCTCTAAAGGTGATGACTGGTTCTATACATTGTTTTACATGCCCCACAAATTTTTTGAAAGAGTTCGCTTCATGGGGTGACATCTCGATTGCTTTTAAAATCTCCATTAAAGCCTCCCGATGGGGTGTCGATTGTTGAATTAGCTTGTATATGGAGAGCCTAGCCGATGTGGTCCTTAGAATTTGAATAAGTCTAGTTCGAATCGTGGCCACTGGTCTAGGTGGGGGAAGTTGCATAGGGTGCTATTGAGCTTGTGACATTGATGGAACCTCTCTTGTGGCTGCCACGAGAGCAGCTCCTGGGTACTTCTTGTTCCTAGTCACTATGCTTATCATCCCCACATATCCCTACATAGGGCAATTCTGTTGCACCTCATTAACTTGAAGGGGTTTTGCCAGTGCCTCATGGGTAGGCAAGAGGTCTCTGAATACTCCCATATGTTGGTTGTTTGGCACTACGGGGTTGTCCACCACCAATGTCTTGTTGTCAATGAGGTCTTGTACCAAACCTTTGAACTTCTAGCATGCATTAATATCATGTCCTTTATTCCTATGAAACCTACAGTACAAGTCTTCTCTATACCCTTTAGGATTCGATGCATTGGGATCTATAGTTTGAATCTCTAGAAGGTTGATCAAATTCGTTGTTGACAAGCGGTCAAACAAAAAGTCCCTAGATTCTGTGTAAAGAGTAAATTGTTGCCTTTGCTCCTGATTTTTCTACAAGCGGTCAAACGGTCAAATGTTGCTGATTTTGCTCCTACCTTTGATTTTATCTCTCATAGTTGTTGGCAGGCACCGCCTGATAGTTAGCCTTTTGAGGCTGTGTTGCTTGTGCAGGCTTAGGGACATTAATGGCAACTTGATTAACCACATCTGGTTTTGGTTGCATGGTCCTTGGTTTAGTGTTATTTTTCCTTTCTTTCTTCTTAGGTTTGGCAATCTCGCCATCCTGTATCTTAATCTCCTCAATGACTCTAGCTTGCGCTAGAGCTTCCTCTAAAATGGCATATTACTACAGCTGCAATAGCATGGAGATTGATCTCAAATAGCTTCTCAAGAACATTTGGATCAGATCTGACATGGGAGGGATTTAAGGTAGCTTCGAAAGCAACGTCCTTCATTGATTCCCGTATGCCACCATGGTCTCTTCCTCATACTGCTTGAGGCTATCTAGGTCACTCAATGATGCTTTTTTATTAGTGTTGAAGGAAAAGTGTTCGAGGAATGCGTCCACTAGCTGATCCAAATTACTGATGCTATGTTTCGGTAATTGGGTGAACCAATATGAGGCAAGGCCTGCGAATGTGGTTATAAATTTTATTAACAAAAAAGCATCGTTATCCTGAATACCAAAGCACTGGCTCAGGAATCGAGTCACATTCTCTTGGGCATACTCCCCTCTATAGAGTGCCAACTGGGGCAACTTAAAGTGTTCCAGGTATGGAGGTTCCAACACTGACAGATGTACAGGATGACTATGGAGTTGGCATAAAGTGGGCTTTTGGGGCCTAGAAGTCTTGATCTCCATAGACTCTAAGTGCTCTAACAATGCTTTATATGCATTAGAGGATTTAATTTTGTCCTCCTTAGTTTGCTCTCGTTGTGGGTTGCGGGGAGCCTGAGGCCTATTGAGAAGTAGTTCGATAGCACCCCCTCTACCTTGATAGAGCATTTCAGCCCTCTCTTCTTCTTTTTCATATTCCTCATAAGCTTCCTGAGGAGTGGCTGGCTGAGACCTATGCACATAGGTAGGTGCCCACGGAGGGTGCCCATCATTTTTTCGGGGAGTGGCCTCCCGCTCAGGTCTAGGAGGTCTCGGAGGCAATACTTGATAAGGTCGCATGGACCTCTCTCATACCAAAGGGTTATGCCTCTCATACACTTCTACTTTGTGTGTGTGAGGGTTTGGAACCTTCGCAGGCACATTGTTATGAAGCAATTCAGCTATCTGACGCTGAATGCACTCTTTGTTAAGTCGACAAAGATGCTCTAACTATTCTTGATCTTGCCTAAGCTACATGATTTGTGCTTGGCGAGTGACCTGTTTGGAAAATGCCAAGTCACTTTGTTCTACAGTCTCTTGTTTAGGAATCCTAGATGCCTCTCTTAAATGTCTACCTCGGTCATGGTGATTCGAGACCTCTATAGGTTGCTTCCCTCTGTCGAGGTTGGCTACATTAACTTGAGGCTCTAGCCTCAATGGGTGATCTTGATACATGGCAGACACGGAGGTACATCGCTCTCGTGCTATGTACTACTCTTGAGGAACATGATAATCTTCCTCGTCCTCTCTTTCATATGCATAAAAGGTGCGGGCAGAATTGTCTTGCCCTTCCTGGAAAGCTTGATACTCTGGACACTGTCTAGTGTTTCTAATAGTAATGCGATGTAGAGGAGGGAGGTCTCTTGTCTACATTTGGACCCCTATTGCTCTAGCACTTCATCACTAGGCCACCCATAATGAGATTCTAATGGAGGTATCTTGTCTACATTAAGTACTATGTATAGGTTCTCTTCTTGGAAGGACCTATGTTGAGTAGGGGTGCCCCTCAACGAGGTGCCTCTATAGTCTTGTTCTTTTATGGCATGATGTGGACTCTCTTGTGTATCAGGCCACCAAGGCGGGATGACCAGGTCCTCAAGACTATATCAGAGGCGACTTGTCCCCCTTGGTGCATTTTCTGCAAAACTTGCCCGTGATTGGGCTTGGCTACGAGTGAACACCATGGTGATGTGCTCCTAAAGATGCGTAGATTTTTATCTCTTTTAGGATTTTTTATGCTACACTTAACAAAAAGGAAACACACAATCAATGCAGTGGTTTTCTCGTTTAAAGATTTAAAAGTGTGCCCTAAACTATAGTTTTAGTGTGTTTTGATGTTGTTTTGAAAGTTTTGTGAAAGAATGTTTAAATGCAAAACTGAGGGCTCTTATGAATCCCAAAAAAATAGTCGCCCCTTCGATATACCATTGCCAGACCGATATACCAACCTCTCTATATACCCGCCCTTACGTGAGGAAAACTATTGGTACGTGAGAGCAGATGGTGGAACATAGGCGGTACTGAAGGGGGATCGATCTGTTTGACACCTACCATAGAAGACTTATCCTCATGCACTAGGAATAACCCCCGCTACACTTGGTCAGCTTTCGTCAGGATTTACGTCTAGCAATAGTTGCGATCGGGGTAATGTATGCAATATCTCAAGCCAAAGTGATGATGGAATCCACCTTTGGTCTTGCTCAAGGGTTGGGGTTTTACGACCAAATCCTTGTTGTTTCAGTTACCATGTGGTGTGTGGGGTTCCTTTTAAGTTGCATAAATGAATCACGCAAGCATTCAAACTCTCCTATGCAAGCAAATAACCAGAGAACATAAAGCAAAGAATTGACAAAAGGTGTTTAAGACCCCTACCTCTTCTCTGCCCAAGTCGGATGTCTCTGAATTTTTGCTCTAAAATAGTCCAGTGTTGGAAAAATTGGTACTTGTAATCAAAATAACAAGCAAATTTAATTAGAAATTTAATCTTAAGAATCAAGGGACAGAGGTCCCACCGTGATCGCCACTGAAAGCACGAGGATACGAAAACAAAAATGAATATGCCAAAAGAAAGGACAATAAAGAACATATAAAAATTGACACAAGATAAAAGCAATAGGAAATATGGTAATATCTTTATTGATATGCTTTGTAAATTTTGTTACAATACGTCTCCTTCCTTTTTAAGGGATAGGAGCGTCAAATGTATTTCTCGTCACAACATCCATGGCTAACAATCCTTCTTATGCGTGCCCACATGTAAGATGGGTAGACCAAAACATCACCACCACTTTAGGTATGTGATTATTTGCTCTTTCCTGCTTCTCTACTATCATAAATCTGCATTCAAAGAAATAGAAAATATTAGTAGCACCTGTAGACAGAATGAAACATGTATTTCCCAAGGCCTACTGTCAGTGTATGCATGAAAATAATAAAACGACTATCAAATGACCTCTGATTGACCTAAAATTTTGAAAGAAGAATACAAATATTATCAGAATACCACTAAAAAAATAATAGTCTAGAAACTCCTCACATATTTGTATTTGCTCTAGGGTGGGACGAATAGGACTATGATAATTTGTCAGAAAGCACCCTATTCAATGTCCTGCTTAGGAAGCTCCAAAAGACCTGCAAAGTTGGGGTTAGCTAATTGGGGGTGTTTTGGGAAGACCTAGATGGTTAGATTTATCCAATTTTACCTGTAGGATCCAGATTTTTCTGGTGCCATCTGCAAGTTAGTGAAGGCGTGAAATAACAAAATCCTGGTCAAAATTGCTCAGAATGAAATGAAATTTGAACAGTAACCTATTTAACATATATAGAATAAAATACAAAAGAAAAACCAAAGAAATCTATCACAGATTTCTAATCATCTCGGGGTGGGGCAAATAGGACTGTGATAGTTTGGGGAGCGCCCGGGGGCAAGATGCCCACTGTTTGGGACATTGTTTCGGCACCAATCCTCTTGGGATGGGTCCAAAAATGATTATGGGGTGTTTTAAACAAATTTTGTGGATAATTGTGGCCAAAAATCAGGTTTTGGGTCTATATTCACGCTTCCAATAGTCACCCAATAACATCCCTTTCGAATGAGAGATTAAGGATGTAAAAGCACAAATCGTAATTAGGTATGTAAATTGGTAGCACTTCGTTGCTCAAATGCTCCTTCTCTATATATATTTTGGGTGAGAAAACTCACCAATTTATAGACCTTAGGGTCTCCTTGTTTGAATTGCGCATGCAAGGGCGCCACTTGAGTTAACTATCCTATTTTCAGAGAAAAGCTAACTCCCTGATTAAAAATCTCCTTGCATGAGGTTTCTAAAATAAATACATTCATCACTAAAGTCTCTCTTCTTAATTAAAAGCTATTCCTCGTAATTGCATGGCCTGAAGCCTCAGTTAACTGGTAGAGTTACTGAGGTTTGACTTTTTTCCAGTCAAACTTTCTATTCACCTCACCCTGGGGCGAATGCTGCTATTCGTCCCTGGGTGGGATGAATGCCAGTTTGTATTCATCCCTGGGTGGGACGAGTAGAGAGCAAGGTGCTAAAAAGGTGCCAAATTGACCCCTGACCTCTAAAACTACTTTTGGAAGTGGTTAGGACCACTGTTTAACCTCTGGGGGCTGCTCTAGGGGCTGTGTGTGTCAATGCGATCGGTGCTTGTTGTCACATAATCAAATTGGTGTTGTTTTTGTGTCTACAGTATAGTTGGATCATATGCATTTATAATTCCAACATTTATGTTTTCCACTTTCCTATAAACTAGTCTCTCAATCTAATTACATTTTATTTCTAATAATTTTCCACCCCATTTGCATTTATCTCATATTATTATAATACTAAAACAATCAATCATCTTACAAATCTTCTTAAAAATATCCTTACACTCCTCACTACTTAATTTTATTTTTGTATTCAAATAAACTCAGGACTATAACAACCTATTAATACCTTAATAACTTTTGTAGGGATCTTTTTAATTCCCCTAATATTCTGTAATATCATTATCAATATCATCACTTTTTATTTTTATTAGTGGGCTTAGCCCCATTTATTGTTAACACCCATGAAATTTTTATTTTAGCATCCCAAATAAACATCCCTTTGAGTTTATTTTTCTCATTATTTATGGTTTCATGACATTCCTCTCCATTTTCTAGTTGCATCAACACTTTCATCTTCATCAACCTCTTCTATATTCCTATATTGTTCATAGTGAGACTTATCTTTTAAAGATGAAATTTATCCTAAAGAAACTAAAATGCAAGGAATGGCCTTACTAACATTTTCTTCTTTATGTTACCCTAAAAATCGTAATGTGCATATATGATTGTTCAGTCATTAATTTATTATGTTGGTATGAAAATCCTAAATTTACTTGGATAGCCCACATATGATTTAATTTATTGTGTTTATCTTGAAACCCTAAAATTCAATGAATGGACTATGTGAAAGCATGACATTCCGAAAGAAAGAAATACTGAGATGCAATGAAAACAGAACTAGTTTGATACATGAAATAACATGAATATAATCACATCAAAAAGTAGGAGCATAGCCCTTTTTATTCATGTGGTTCCAACTCGGTTACAATAGCATGATTTCCATTACAAAAAGTGCATAGTGATCTTCTTCCGCATGCCCACATTTGAATCGGGCGGGCCAGTGTTGCCGCCGCTTATTGCTGATGAATCCTCGCTCCTTGTTGTTCTTCCTGCATTCAAAGAAACAGTAAATTGTTTAGTAGCACCTATGTTAAAAAAAACGTAGAACGTTTAATTATAGAAATCGATAAAAATACGTGCGACAGATTGACTAAATGCGTGCAACCAAAACAATTCTATGCAACTTGCAATTCGGATAGAAATCAGAAAACGTCACCAGATGGCCACTCGCCATCGAAACAGATCGGCCAATCCACTGCGAATCAATGCTGTTATCTACGAGGTTAGTGGGACAGACAAAAGACAAAAGCATGATATATTCACTAAACTTTTGAAATCTAGATTAAACGTAGAACGTAAAGCGTGGCAGATGTATTCGAACGCAATGCATGACATAAGATATATCCGATCGTAAAGTGTGAACTATGTAAACATCATGAGCATGACATAAAATAAATATGTGATAACAGATAAGTTAAAAAGAAAATAGCTGAGAGCATGCGGGGCGCTCGAGCAGGCCGCTCGCTGTTGAAAACTTTGACTTTTATGCCAATATAACTAGAAATGGGCCCGAAATCTAAGATAATGTGATGTCGTCGAATAACTGGTTCACTGTGTCCAATGTTGGATCTGAAGGTTCGCATTCACCTTCAAACAGCCACCAATAACCTCCCTTGCAAAAGAGATTACAGATGCAGAAGAATGAATTCGAAAAGGAGTGCAATCGGGTTTTTAGTTTGACAGCACTTCGCTCTTTCAAAATGCCTGCCAACTTGCATTTGCGTGGAAAAATCCACCATTTTATAGACCCAGGGGGTCTCCTTGAATGTCGTGCATAAGCGCCACGCATTGGTCAAAGGTGCCATGTGGCGGTCGTGTCTCCACGAGAGAGGAAAGTCCTCCACGACTCGTGCTTCTATTAATGCCACTGTGATAGTCCTTCAACGGCCCATGTAACTGACTGCGGTGTCACTGCCAGTTGATCAATGTCCGCTTTGATGGCTTTTAATGAAATTTTAAATTGTTTGACATCTGCTTTTATCGGGTTAAATTTTGCCTTTGAATGCTAAAGTGTCGCCTTTGCATGTCGAAGTGTCGCATTTAAATGCTGAAGTGTCGGCTAGCGCAAATGCCAAAGTGTCGCGATATCGCGACGTCGTGATATCGCGACGCTTTGGCCAAGGCCTTGCCTTGGGCATCGAAGTGTCGCGATATCGTGACGTCACGATATGGCGACACTTCGGCCAAGGCAAAGCCTTGGGCATCGAAGTGTCACGATATCACGACACTTCGATGCCCAAGGCTTTGCCTTGGCGAAGTGTCGCGATATCGCGACGTCACGATATCGCGACACTTTGGCCAAGGCAAAGCCCTAGGCGCCGAAGTGTCACGATATAGCGACACCTCGGCCAAGGCAAAGCCTTGGGCACCGAAGTGTCGTGATATCGCTACACCTCGGCCAAGGCAAGGCCTTGGGCACCGAAGTGTCGTGATATCGTGACACATCGGCTAAGGCAAGGCCTTGGGCGTTGAAGTGTCGGGATATCGTGACACCTCGGCCAAGGCAAGGCCTTGGGCACCGAAGTGTCGTGATATCACGACACCTCGGCCAAGGCAAGGCCTTGGGCGTAGAAGTGTCGCGATATCGTGACACCTCGGCCAAGGCAAGGCCTTGGGCGTCGAAGTGTCACGATATCGTGACACCTCGGCCAAGGAAAGGCCTTGGGCACCGAAGTGTCATGATATCGCGATGTCGAGATATCGCAATGTCGCGATGTCGTGATGTCGCGATGTCGCGATGTCGCGATATCGCGACACTTCAGGCAAAGCTTTGCTTTGGGCACCGAAGTGTCGCGATATCGTAACACTTCGGTCGAGGCCCTTCTTTTGATTAAGAATTTGTCTTGCTTTAAGACTTTCTTTCTTAAGACTTTGTTTTGATGAAGGCTTGCTTTTGACTAAGGCTTGCTTTTGACTTTGATTGAGACTTTGTTTTGATAAAGGCTTTGTTTACTTTTCGACCTTCTGAATTGCTATGTAAGTGTCTAGGACCACTGTTTGACCTCTAAGGGCTGCCCAAAAAGCTGTGTATGTCAATGCGATCAGTGTTTGTAGTCACATAATTGGATTGGTACTGTTTTGGTGTCTATAGATGCCCCTTTTTGGGAAGCGTTGCGGGTGACGCAGTGCTGAGCAAAAATAGATAACCAAAGCACTAATGATTAGGGTTTCTTGGTAACCTAACCAAATTTTGATGCCCCAAGTATGAAAAGGGGCATGCATTCTTGAATCCTTGCTTCTGACGAGCTAAGGAATTTGATTTCAAATGTTAACCTCTTTTGGTGAGGTGTGACTTGAGCTTGGACATTGATCAGTCATGATTAGGCAAAGGGCGTAACCTTTTGTCCAGAGGGGGAACCTTGTGTTCATGCTTCGGGAATGCCAAGAGTTTGATCAATTTAATGATTGCTTGTTTACTGCCCCAAGCAGAAGCGTGATTGTCTTTGTCAATGATTCTTTGAATTCATGCCATTGCCTTGATTGGGTGTGTACTTGTTGATTGGTGACTAAGTATGACTACCCCCTCAAGTGATGAATCGATGAGGGAATGACCTTCGTGAGAAAAACGATGAGTCGCTTGACCCAAGATGACTTAGGTTAGGGTGCCTTTAGATGTTTTACCATTTAAGCACGTGCAATATCCCAACATTTGGACCTATTTTTGGTGGGTGTTAACCCTTTTGGTGATGCCATAGTGAGGTGAAATCATCGAAAACCCGTCTTCTCGTGGAGCGGTCTAGCTATGGTAGCCTTCTTGGGGAAGTGGGAAAGTGAGAATTTGAGCCCCGACATCGATTTTCTATGCCAAGAGGTTAAGTGCAAGAGCACTTGTGTCCGGCTACTTATTGCTTATGTTTTTGTGTTAATTTTTTGTGATGTTTTTGTTGTACTGATTTTCTTTCTTTGTGTATATGTCATGATATTATGGTATGCATAATGATTGATGTTAATGGATGCATGCTACTTTATATTGATGGATGCATATGGTATGATAAATGTGATTGTTGTATGTTGATTTATTTTGATGGATGCATATATTGTGATGAATGCAAATGTATGTGATATGTAGAAGTGAAATGGATGGATGGACTTTGTGTTGTTTGGCTATGGCACCATAGACTGTTTAGAACTCTATTATTTTGTCTTTTTAGGCAATTGTTGTGATGCATGACTTTGTATGTATGCATGTGGTTTTTTTGATTGTATTGTAAGGATGAAAAGTAGCGCAGTTGGTTTAGAAATGTAGCCAAGGTTTTCTAAGACTCAGACAGTTTTAACTTACTAGCCATGACTATACTTTATCTTACAAGACTTTTGAACAAGGTATGAATCTGACTCATTTTTGACCAAGTTATTTCACATCCCTGTGTGTGCAATTGAGTTCATTTATGTGGTATTTTTCAAGATACCGCCAGTGCCAGATGGGCTTTCAACCGAACCTGTATTGAGGATCACCTAATTAGCTCCACTAACTCCTTTGTTGTATTTAGTTAGATTAATCTGCGATGTTATCCAGGATACCATAAGCTAGCTCATCCTTATGCAAACATTGGTCTGCACATACACAAAGCGAATGTGACAGACATATCATCATGCGGGTAAGATACCACCATTGCCAGATAGGCTGTCAACCAAACCTGTAATGAGGATCACTTAGATGGTTTTCGAATGTTGAGACTTCCGAGGATTCAAGTTCAGGATATTTGTTGTCTTAATGGTTGAGAAAGTTGCTTGTCTATATAGTGATGAAGATCACTGTTTATTAATTCTTTTTGAGCAAGGATTTTGAATAGTGGTGATAACCACTGTTATTTGATTTTGGTTTTGTTTATTTTTAATTTGAGCTTGTGAATGGCTTGATCCTTGTGGCCTTGGGGATGACTACCCATCCTAGTTAGGGGTGGATAGTACGAATCCTTACGACATTGGGGAGCAAGGGGATGATGGAGATTATGGAGTAAAGGCATTGATCTGTTAGGCCTTGGGGATGACTACCCATCCTGGTTAGGGGTGGATAGTACGAATCCTTACAACTTGGAGACCAAAGGTGAATGGAAAGTGTTAGGATGATGACTTGTTGGAATTTTGTTTGTAAATGGTATTGGTCCCTTTAGGTCTTGGGGATGACTAACCTTCCTTGGTAGGGACGTGTAGTACAAATCCTTACAACTTTGGGAACCAACTATGATTTGGATCTGGTAGTGGTGAAAACCATTGTATATGGAGGGGAATGGATGGGAAAGAGCTTGTCCTTTTGTCAATTCTCAGCATTCTAGAACCATTCGCACGGGGGTATGAGTAAGATAACCATTTCACTTATGGTGACTTGGATTACTATGCAGGTTTCATCTTTAATTCACACAACTTGGGAATCTTTATGTGTTTTAATTTGTGTTAGGATGTTATGTAACAAGGTGTATTTCAAGTATGACTCTACCTTCGTAAAATCTTTCTGACTTGATACATTTCATGGCTAAAGAGCAAAATGATGACTGAATCATGAAAACTCTTGATACATTAAAAGACCACTAACTCTAGTGTGGTAAAAGTGATGCATGGTGTTTTTGTTGTTTTTGTAAAATGGAACAGTGTGGAACAAGATGGACTAGTAGAGAAATTATAGCCTATGGTGCCTTTGACCTATATGACCACAAATATGCAATGTATGTATGCAATACCGCTATGTATTTTTGTATTTTTGATGGATTGATTTTGGTGAATATGAAGATGAGGTGCGAGAAGAGCTTTCTATTGATGAATTTGAGTATGCCTAGAAATGAGATGCAAATATTTTGTTGTTTTTGATGATGTTGTTATTTTTGAATTTTCTTGATTTTTGACCAAGCGATTGTGGAAATTCTTGGAGCATTTTTGGGATTTGACCAAGCAATTTTAGGAATCCTTGGAGCATTTTTGGGATTTGACCAAGCGATTGCGATAATCCTTGGGGCTTTTGGGTTTGACCAAGCGATTGCGATAATATTTGGGGCTTTTGGGTTGACCAAGCGATTGCGATAATCCTTGGAGCTTTTGGGATGACCAAGCGATTACGATAATCCTTGGAGCTTTTTGGGTTTTGACCAAGCGATTACGATAATCCTTGGAGCTTTTTGGGTTTTGACCAAGTGATTGCGATAATCCTTGGAGCTTTTTGGGTTTTGACCAAGTGATTGCGATAATCCTTGGAGCTTTTGGGGTGACCAAGTGATTGCGATAATCCTTGGAGCATTTTGGGGTGACCAAGTGATTACGATAATCCTTGGAGAATTTTTGGGATTGACCAAGCGATTTTAAGAATCCTTGGGGCATTTTTGGGATATGGCTCTCTTAGATATGAAATGGTCATAAATGACTGATATTCAAGGGTTCTGTTTCCTTGATACCATCAAGAGAAGCTAGCCGGTACATCCTAAGTCCTATTTTGCTATCAATGACATATGGACCTAACCAATTTGCCACGAACTTGTCCCTTAGGTGGGACGACAAATTAGAGTTCTGTTGGTTTTCCTTCAAAACCAAATCACCAACCCGAAAGTCTCTTAGGTGGACTTTCATGTTGTAAGCTTTCTTAAGCCGCTCTTGGTAGATACGTAAGTGCTTGAGAGCATTAACATGTCATTCGTCAAGCAACGTAATTTGGTCTAACCGGGCCTACCGCGTAGTGTCATCATCGATGAACTCCTGCATTGATATGCAAAGGGAAGGAATTTCCAACTCAAGAGGCATTACTGCCTCTGAGCCATACACGAGTGAAAATGGAGTTGCCCCAGTTGGCATCCGAATGCTAGTGCAATAAGCCCAAAGGGCAAGTGGGATTTGTATGTGCCAATCCTTATGACTGTCTATGACCATATTTTTAAAGATGGCAACTAGAGTTTTGTTTGACGCCTCTGCTTGCCCATTTGCCTGCGGATAATAGGGTGTCGAAAAACTATGCTGAATTTTGTACTTTGTGGTCAAAGCACACACGTTTTTGTTCTTGAATGATGGCACATTATCCAAGATTATTTTGGATGGAATACCAAAATGACATATGATGTTATGCAAAATGAACTCCACAATGCGGGGTCCTGTCATAGAGGTCAATGGAATTGCTTCCACCCATTTGGTAAAATACTCTGTGGCCGTTATGATAAACGTGTGATGACCTGATGACGTAGGGGAGATCTTTCCAATTAGATCGAAGCCCCACTACAAAAATGACCAAGCAGACTGGACTGTATGCAGGGCCTGGGAAGGTACGTGCATCAAATTGGCATGATGTTGACACTTTACGCACTTCTTGACATATGCGCAACAATCTCGCTCTAAATATGGCCAATAATATCCCATGCAAAGAATGCGCTTTGCAATGGCCATACCACTAAAGTGGCCACCACATGTACTGTCGTGCGCTTGGGCGACTGCCCAAGTGGACTCTTGCTGGTCCAAGCAACGAAGAAGAATTCTGTCATAGCTGCGACGATACAAAATGTCTCCTATCATGACATACTTAGCCGCTTTCTGCTTGAATGTTCATTTTACGGCGTGCGTCAATCCAAGGGGAAGATTACCTAACTTGATGTAGTCTCTAATAAAAATACGTGCGACAGATTGACTAAATGCGTGCAACCAAAACAATTCTATGCAACCTGCAATTCGGATAGAAATCAGAAAACGTCACCAGACGGCCACTGCCACTGAAACAGTCGGCCAATCCACCGCGAATCAATGTTGTTATCTGCAGGTTAGTGGGACAGCAAACGACAAAAGCATGATATATTCACTAAACTTTTGAAATCTAGCTTAAACGTAGAACGTAAAGCGTGGCAGATGTATTCGAACGCAACGCATGACATAAGATATATCTGATCGTAAAGTGTGAACTATATAAACATCATGAGCGTGACATAAAATAAATACGTGATAACAGATAAGTTAAAAAGAAAATAGCTGAGAGCGTGCGGGGCACCCGAGCGGGCCGCCCGCTATTGAAAACTTTGACTTTTACGCCAATCTAACTAGAAATGGGCCCGAAATCTAAGATAATGTGATGTCGTCGAATAACTGGTTCACTGTGTCCAATGTCGGATCTGAAGGTTCGCATTCACCTTCAAACAACCACCAATAACCTCCCTTGCAAAAGAGATTACAGATGCAGAAGAATGAATTCGAAAAGGAGTGCAATCGGGTTTTTAGTTCGACAGCACTTCGCTCTTTCAAAATGCCTGCCAACCTCCGTTTGGGTGGAAAAATCCACCATTTTATAGACCCAGGGGGTCTCCTTGAATGTCGTGCATAAGCGCCACGCGTTGGTCAAAGGTGCCATGTGGCGGTCGTGTCTCCACGAGAGAGGAAAGTCCTCCACGACTCGTGCTTCCGTTAATGCCACTGTGACAGTCCTTCAACGGCCCACGTAACTGACTGTGGTGTCACTGCCAGTTGATCAATGTCCGCTTTGATGGCTTTTAACGACATTTTGAATTGTTTGACATCTACTTTTATCGGGTTAAATTCTACCTTTGAATGCTGAAGTGTCGCCTTTGCATGTCGAAGTGTCGCCTTTGAATGCTGAAGTGTCGGCTAGCGCAAATGCCGAAGTGTCGCGATATCGCGACGTCGCGATATCGCGACGCTTCGGCCAAGGCCTTGCCTTGGGCGCCGAAGTGTCGCGATATCGCGACGTCACGATATCGCGACACTTCGGCCAAGGCAAAGCCTTGGGCACCGAAGTGTCGCGATATCGCGACAGTCACGATATCACGACACCCAGTCGATATCGGTGTCGCGATATCGCGACGTCGCGAAGTGTCGCGATATCACGACACCTCAGCCAAGGCAAAGCCTTGGGCGCCGAAGTGTCGCGATATCGCGACACCTCGGCCAAGGCAAAGCCTTGGGCGCCGAAGTGTCGCGATATCGCGACACCTCGGCCAAGGCAAGGCCTTGGGCAGTCGATTGTCACGATATCGTGACACTTCGGCCAAGGCAAGGCCTTGGGCGCCGAAGTGTCGCGATATCATGACGTCACGATATCGCGACGTCGCGATATCGCGACACTTCGGTCGAGGCCCTTCTTTTGATTAAGACTTTGTCTTGCTTTAAGACTTTCTTGCTTAAGACTTTGTTTTGATGAAGGCTTGCTTTTGACTAAGGCTTGCTTTTGACTTTGATTGAGACTTTGTTTTGATAAAGGCTTTGTTTACTTTTCGACCTTCTGAACTGCTATGTAAGTGGCTAGGACCACTGTTTGACCTCTAAGGGCTGCCCAAAAAGCTGTGTATGTCAATGCGATCAGTGTTTGTAGTCACATAATCGGATTGGTGCTGTTTTGGTGTCTACAGATGCCCCTTTTTGGGAAGCGTTGCGGGTGATGCAGTGCTGAGCAAAAATAGATAACCAAAGCACTAATGATTAGGGTTTCTTGGTAACCTAACCAACTTTTGATGCCCCAAGTATGAAAAGGGGCATGCATTCTTGAATCCTTGCTTCTGACGAGCTAAGGAATTTGATTTCAAGTGTTAACCTATTTTGGTGAGGTGTGACTTGAGCTTGGACATTGATCAGTCATGATTAGGCAAAGGGCATAACCTTTTGTCCACAGGGGGAACCTTGTGTTCATGCTTCGGGAATGCCAAGTGTTTGATCAATTTAATGATTGCTTGTTTACTGCCCCAAGCAGGAGCGTGATTGTCTTTGTCAATGATTCTTTGAATGCATGCCATTGCCTTGATTGGGTGTGTGCTTGTTGATTGGTGACTAAGTATGACTACCCCCTCAAGCGACGAATCGATGAGGGAATGACCTTCGTGAGAAAAGCGACGAGTCGCTTGACCCAAGATGACTTAGGTTAGGGTGCCTTTAGATGTTTTACCGTTTAAGCACGTGCAATATCCCGACATTTGGACCTATTTTTGGTGGGTGTTAACCCTTTTGGTGATGCCATAGTGAGGTGAAATCATCGAAAACCCGTCTTCTCGTGGAGCGGTCCAGCTATGGTAGCCTTCTTGGGGAAGTGGGAAAGTGAGAATTTGAGCCCCGACATCGATTTTCTATGCCAAGAGGTTAAGTGCAAGAGCACTTGTGTCCGACAACTTATTGCTTATGTTTTTGTGTTACATTTTTGTGATGTTTTTGTTGTACTGATTTTCTTTCTTTGTGTATATGTCATGATATTATGGTATGCATAATGATTGATGTTAATGGATGCATGCTACTTTATATTGATGGATGCATATGGTATGATAAATGCGATTGTTGTATGTTGATTTATTTTGATGGATGCATATATTGTGATGAATGCAAATGTATGTGATATGTAGAAGTGAAATGGATGGATGGACTTTGTGTTGTTTGGCTATGGCACCATAGACTGTTTAGAACTCTATTATTTTGTCTTTTTAGGCGATTGTTGTGATGCATGACTTTGTATGTATGCATGTGGTTTTTCTGATGGTATTGTAAGGATGAAAAGTAGCGCAGTTGGTTTAGAAATGTAGCCAAGGTTTTCTGAGACTCAGACGGTTTTAACTTACTAGCCATGACTGTACTTTATCTTACAAGACTTTTGAACAAGGTATGAATCTGACTCATTTTTGACCAAGTTATTTCACATCCCTGTGTGTGCAATTGAGTTCATTTATGTGGTATTTGTCAGGATACCGCCAGTGCCAGATGGGCTTTCAACCGAACCTGTACTGAGGATCACCTAATTAGCTCCACTAACTCCTTTGTTGTATTTAGTTAGATTAATCTGCGATGTTATCCAGGATACCATAAGCTAGCTCATCCTTATGCAAACATTGGTCTGCACATACGCAAAGCGAATGTGACAGACATATCGTCATGCGGGTAAGATACCACCATTGCCAGATAGGCTATCAACCAAACCTGTAATGAGGATCACTTAGATGGTTTTCGAATGCTGAGACTTCCAGGGATTCAAGTTCAGGATATTTGTTGTCTTAATGGTTGAGAAAGTTGCTCGTCTATATAGTGATGAAGATCACTGTTTATTAATTCTTTTTGAGCAAGGATTTTGAATAGTGGTGATAACCACTGTTATTTGATTTTGGTTTTGTTTATTTTTAATTTGAGCTTGTGAATGGCTTGATCCTTGTGGCCTTGGGGATGACTACCCATCCTGGTTAGGGGCGGATAGTATGAATCCTTACGACGTTGGGGAGCAAGGAGATGATGGAGATTATGGAGTAAAGGCATTGATCTGTTAGGCCTTGGGGATGACTACCCATCCTGGTTAGGGGCGGATAGTACGAATCCTTACAACTTGGAGACCAAAGGTGAATGGAAAGTGTTAGGATGATGACTTGTTGGAATTTTGTTTGTAAATGGTATTGGTCCCTTTAGGTCTTGGGGATGACTACCCATCCTTGGCAGGGACGTGTAGTACAAATCCTTACAACTTTGGGAACCAACTATGATTTGGATCTGGTAGTGGTGAAAACCATTGTATATGGAGGGGAATGGATAGGAAAGAGCTTGTCCTTTTGTCAATTCTCAGCATTCTAGAACCATTCGCACGGGGGGATGAGTAAGATAACCGTTTCGCTTATGGTGACTTGGATTACTATGCAGGTTTCATCTTTCGTTCACACAACTTGGGAATCTTTATGTGTTTTAATTTGTGTTAGGATGCTATGTAACAAGGTGTATTTCAAGTATGACTCTACCTTCGTAAAATCTGTCTGACTTGATACATTTCATGGCTAAAGAGCAAAATGATGACTGAATCACGAAAACTCTTGATACATTAAAAGACCACTGACTCTAGTGTGGTAAAAGCGATGCATGGTGTTTTTGTTGTTTTTGTAAAATGGAACAGTGTGGAACAAGATGGACTAGCAGAGAAATTACAGCCTATGGTGCCTTTGACCTATATGACCACAAATATGCAATGTATGGATGCAATACCGCTATGTATTTTTGTATTTTTGATGGATTGATTTTGGTGAATATGAAGATGAGGTGCGAGAAGAGCTCTCTATTGATGAATTTGAGTATGCCTAGAAATGAGATGCAAATATTTTGTTGTTTTTGATGATGTTGTTGTTTTTGAATTTTCTTGATTTTTGACCAAGCGATTGTGGAAATCCTTGGAGCATTTTTGGGATTTGACCAAGCGATTTTAGGAATCCTTGGAGCATTTTTGGGATTTGACCAAGCGATTGCGATAATCCTTGGGGCTTTTGGGTTTGACCAAGCGATTGCGATAATCTTTGGGGCTTTTGGGTTGACCAAGCGATTGCGATAATCCTTGGAGCTTTTGGGATGACCAAGCGATTGCGATAATCCTTGGAGCATTTTGGGTTTTGACCAAGTGATTGCGATAATCCTTGGAGCTTTTTGGGTTTTGACCAAGTGATTGCGATAATCCTTGGAGCTTTTGGTGTTTTGACCAAGTGATTGCGATAATCCTTGGAGCATTTTGGGGTGACCAAGTGATTGCGATAATCCTTGGAGCATTTTGGGGTGACCAAGTGATTGCGATAATCCTTGGAGCATTTTTGGGATTGACCAAGCGATTTTAAGAATCCTTGGGGCCTTTTTGGGATATGGCTCTCTTAGATATGAAATGGTCGTAAATGACTGATATTCAAGGGTTCTGTTTCCTTGATACCGTCAAGAGAAGCTAGCCGGTACGTCCCGGGTCCTATTTTGCTATCAATGACATATGGACCTAACCAATTTGCCGTGAACTTGTCCCTTAGGTGGGACGGAAAATTAGAGTTCTGTTGGTTTTCCTTCAAAACCAAATCACCAACCCGAAAGTCTCTTAGGTGGACTTTCATGTTGTAAGCTTTCTTAAGCCGCTCTTGGTAGATACGTAAGTGCTCGAGAGCATTAACGCGTCGTTCATCAAGCAACGTAAGTTGGTCTAACCGGGCCTGCCGCGCAGTGTCATCATCGATGAACTCCTGCATTGATATGCGGAGGGAAGGAATTTCCAACTCGAGAGGCATTACTGCCTCTGAGCCATACACGAGCGAAAATGGAGTTGCCCCAGTTGGCGTCCGAATGCTAGTGCGATAAGCCCAAAGGGCAAGTGGGATTTGTATGTGCCAATCCTTATGATTGTCTGCGACCGTATTTTTAAGGATGGCAACTAGCATTTTGTTTGACGCCTCTGCTTGCCCATTTGCCTGCGGATAATAGGGTGTCAAAAAACTGTGCTGAATTTTGTACTTTGTGGTCAAAGCACGCACGTTTTTGTTCTTGAATGATGGCCCATTATCCGAGATTATTTTGGATGGAATACCAAAATGACATATGATGTTATGCAAAATGAACTCCACAATGCGGGGTCCTGTCGTAGAGGTCAGCGGAATTGCTTCCACCCATTTGGTAAAATACTCTGTGGCCGTTATGATAAACGTGTGATGGCCTGATGACGTAGGGGAGATCTTTCCAATTAGATCGAAGCCCCACTATGAAAATGGCCAAGCAGACTGGACTGTCTGCAGGGCCTGGGAAGGTACGTGCATCAAATTGGCATGATGTTGACACTTTACGCACTTCTTGACATATGCGCAACAATCTCGCTCTAAATATGGCCAATAATATCCCATGCGAAGAATGCGCTTTGCAATGGCCATACCACTAAAGTGGCCACCACATGTACCATCGTGCGCTTGGGCGACTGCCCAAGTGGACTCTTGCTGGTCCAAGCAACGAAGAAGAATTCCGTCATAGTTGCGACGATACAAAATGTCTCCTATCAAGACATACTTAGCCGCTTTCTGCTTGAATGTTCGTTTTGCGGCATGCGTCAATCCAAGGGGAAGATTACCTAACTTGAGGTAGTCTCTAATGGGTAAATACCAGTCCTGTTGATCGAAAACCTCGACAGTATGAACAACCAATCCCTTTTGAAGTTCTTCCCTAACAAACGCTGAATGGGATAGAACTTGCAAGAATAGCGTTGTGTTGCTATTAATGGGAGTAGGGGAAAACAAGGACCCCTAGTTGGCACATTTCAGACGATCTCGGATTCGAAAGAACTTATCCGAGGAAGGTTCGATCTGGATCATGTGGATTCCTAGCGTCAAGTCTGAGCTTGCACGCTCCATCGCGGATTGCGATAAGGTTTTGACTTGAATGGTTGTCATATCACCGAAAAGGTCTTGCGGAATTAGTGACCCCAAGGAGGCCATTGTGTCCGCAAAATGATTCGATGATCGAGGGAGTGCCTCGATGTCATACCACTCAAGTTTTGCTAGGAATTTGTCCACAAGGGCTTTATAAGCCTGCAAAACTGGGCATTTGCATTTATATACCCCTTTGACTTGATTGACTATTAACAACGAATCACCAAAGATGTTCAGTCATTTGATGTTCATGGCGATTGTTGTCTGAAGACCTAGGAGCAAGGCTTCATATTCTGCATTATTGTTGGTGCACTGGAAGTTTAATTTAAATGACAGGGGCATTGGAGCACCCTGCGGTGTGAAGAATACAATTCCTGCGCCACCACCTTGCTCACATTTAGAACCATCGAAGAATAGGGTTATGTCGGCCTGTGACTCAGGCTCATCAGAATCTTGCGATTCTGAGACATGGAAGACCCCATCATCGGGTAGTTCTATGACTAGAGGCTGATCGTCTTCAAGAGGAGCCTCTGCTAGTTGATCGGCTATGACTTGTCCTTTGATAGATTTTTGTCCAATAAACTCAATGTCAAATTCCGTCAACAACATGATCCATTTCGCCGTGCGACTACTATGATAAGTACGACTCATCATGTATCGTAATGGATTCTCCTTAGACACAACATACGTAGTGTTACTCAGCATGTAGTGGCGTAGCTTTTTGGTAGCAAACACCACTGCTAAGCAGAGTTTCTCAACGTATGCATAGTTAAGTTCGTAATTGACCAGGGTGCGGCTAAGATAGTAAGTAGCCTGTTCTTTGTGAAGGTCATTCTTCTGGGCCAGCATGGCGCCCAGTGCCACCTCAGTAGCTGAGATGTATAAGTAGAACGGTACTCCTGGTCTAGGTGGTGCCAACACTGGCGGCGAAGCCAAGTATTGTTTGATTTCGTCAAAGGCTGACTGGCACTCGTCATCCCAATGAAATGTAACCCCCTTGTGCAATAATTTGTTCATGGGTCGGCATTTGTCAGATAATTGCGCTATGAAGCGTTTAATTGACGTGACCTTTCCTTGCAGACTTCTGAGCTGCTTGATGGTGGTTGGGGGAGCCATTTCAAGTATTGCCTTGACTTTCTTTGGGTCCACTTCGATGCCTCGCTTTGAGACTATAAAACCCAAGAGTTTTCCAGATGTGACGCCGAATACGCACTTCTTGGGATTCGATCTGACCTTATGCTCTATGAGGCGATCGAGAATCTTGCTTAAGTCACCGAGATGATCTGAGCGCAAAAGAGACTTGGCTAACAAATCATCCATGTAATCTTCCAATGTTTTATGCATGTAATCGTGGAAGATGTACGTCATGGCCCGTTGGTAGGTAGCGCCAGCATTTTTAAGGCCAAAAGGCATGACCTTATAACAAAATGTCCCCCAAGGCATTGTGAACGCCGTTTTGAGTTGATCCTCAGGATTGATACGAATCTGATTGTATCCTGAGAAACCATCCATAAGGGATAGCATTTCGTGACCTGCTGTAGCGTCTACCAATGCGTCGATGCTTGGCAAGGGGAAGTCATCCTTAGGACTCGCTTTGTTTAGATCTCAAAAATCAGTGCATATGCGAATCCTCCCGTCGGGCTTCTTGACGGGAACCATGTTGGACAGCCATGGCGGATAATCCATGCAGATGACAAACTGTGCATCCAACAACTTTTGCAATTCGTCTTTGACCATCAAGGCCACTGTTGGGTGCATCTTACGTAGTTTTTGCTTTACAGGCTTGATTGTCGGATCAAGCGTTAAATTATGCGTGACTAGTTGCGGGTCTAGTCCTGGCATATCTTTGTATGACCATGCAAAAACCTCCTTCTTCTCTTTGAGAAGGGCAATGTAGTCGGCTTGCTCTTCAGGGGATAAACTTACCCCCAGCTTGATAATCTGTGGATTCATTGGGTCTAAGCCGATGTCTACGTCAGTCGTCTCCTCGACTGACATGTGGGATCCTTCCTCCAACTGATGTGGAGTCGGGATCAAATGGATATCATTGGCTGAGTTTAAATCTACGTTTGGAACCTCGGGTCCCTCTTCAATCTGAAAAATATCCTGAGTTGTCCCTGGGGTAAAATGAAGCATTTCACCGAAAGGCCAGTACTCTGATGGTGATAAAGGTGAATTGACGCGATCCCAGTCGATGGCATCTATGTCTAGATGCAATGACCATGATGGATCGGCCGGATTGCGGATGGGTGCGGTCAAATCAATGGAGATCATGTGGATGGAATGAATTTGGTCTCCATTACCGTGGGTGTGATAACTTGATTCTTCTAGATGCTCCCTATACTCTGGATCTGGTTCTGTAGGGATGGGTATGAACGGATCGGCCTTATGTGTTGATAGGAAGATGGGGTCTTCCCTCGATACTGATGTCATGATAGGATCTCATGGTGGACGGTGCTCATCTTGAATTTGGAGCCATGGATCCAACACTTGGTCCCACCTCGCTGGGTCTACCCACCATTCATGCCCTAATCTTATGCCCATCTGTCCCATTAGATCTTCATGAGTTAAAGGGCGATTGTTCCGTCGCGCATGTCTGAGATAGATCATCTCAGTCTCATCTTCTGAATCACTTTCGGAGATCCAAAAATGTTCATTCTCTTCAGCAATTGTTACTTGCGACATTGAAGGTTCTCCTTGTTCTAGCAAGTTAATCTGGTCCCATTGCGGTTGTTCCACTCTTGGTGGAGGGACCTGATTCGCTTGACACTGTGTTGATTCAACTGGAACTTCTAAGGGGAACAACTTCATAAAGATGTCTGGACACCGTTGATGTTCTCTATGGGGATTAATGTCCGAACTTTCACCTCTCTCTAGCAAAGGAGAGGGATTACTACTATTGCCAAGGGTGTTTGTTGACCATGGGAGGTAATCTCCCAATGTACATTCTGTATTTGGGTTGGCATAAAGATCTGGTGCCAATCCCCCCTTGTTGCCTATTTCTAGGCCTTGCATATTTTCTACCAAGATATCTAAGGGCAGGGGGTGGTTGAACCCTACTCCTGACTTATCATATGGCATCTGATATCTTGGTTGGCAAAGGACACGCATCCCTTGCTCATATCTGCCTAGCCTCGTATCCATGCCAATTGCATTGGCCGAGATATCTTAGAGCAAAGTCTGGATTTGACAGATAGTTGATATTTTCAACAAAAGGCTCTTCGTCTGCTTCCTTTTGTTTGCATGGTTCAACACCATGATCTAGGCCCCCATACACAAAATTTGTCTGGTTTGGTGGGTAACCTAGAGGAACAACTGTTCCTATGGGAAGGCGAGGTCTCCCCATGTCCTGTACTGACTCCAATGCGGGCGTTGCCACAACATTCTGCACTAAATACTCCCCCAGGCCCGTACTGGCCATTTCAACAGTGATTGTTGTTGCTTGGGAGGTAGGGAACGGGAGTCCTTCCTGAGTCCATTCCATGTTTGGTGGTTTAGGAGCCTCAGCTTCCGTTGTGCTAGGTGTTTCCTCTGTTGATATCGTTGATATTGTGGGCAACCCCTCTTCTAGGGGCTGAGCCTCTTCCATGATCTGTTTTCCCTTGTCCTTCTGTTTGGCCATGACAGGTGGCATTGATAATGAAGGAGCAGATGATGAAGACTCACCTGGCTGGGATTTTGTTGATTTGGTCACTAGTGGTGCCTGCGGTATCGGACCCTGTTTAAATGGATTTAACTGGAAATCCAAATGCGTTGAAGGGAGGGTCGATTGAGGCATTAAATGTACCGCATTGCAATACTTGAAGGGCTCTAAGTCCATCGGGACTACATGTATTTCTCCTTCAAAAGCATACTTTAAGCACTGGTGAGCGATCGAAGGGACACACTTCATGTCCCTGATCCAAGGCCGCCCTAGCAGTATATTGTAAGCCATCTCGCCTTCCAACACATGGCACAATGTAGGTATTGTCTTTTGTCCTACCTGGATAGGCAGAACAACTGTGCCGATCGTCGAGCATATTGCATCATTAAAAGCTCACAGTGTGTATGTGGAGGCTGTGATGTGAGAGGCTGGCAGCTTCAAATGTTTTAGTGCTGTAGTGGTAATGATGTTACTGGACGAGCCAGTATCTACCAACACTCTCTTGTATGGGATCCCGTTGACCCGCACGATAACGTGCAGGGGTGGATCTGCCATGTCATTCGATATTGTTTTGACTTCATCTTCTCTGAAGGTAATGACCGGCTCCGTACATCGTTTCACATGTCCCACGAAGTTGTTGAAAGAATTTGCTTCGTGAGGCTGTAATTCGATGGCTTTTAAAATTTCCATAAGAGCTTCCCTATGAGGTGTTGACTGTTGAATAAGCTCGTAAATGGATAGCCTAGCCGATGTGGTCCGCAAACTCTGCGTGAGTTTGGTCCGTATCGTGACCTCGGGTCTAGGCGGAGGCGACTGCATAGGGCGTTGTTGAGGCTGCGATGTTGTTGGAACTTCCCTTGTAGCTACCTCGGGGGCAACTGTTGGGTACTTTTTGTTCCTGGTCACTATGCTAATCATTCCCACAAATCCTTGCATGGGAAGATTCTGTCGCACCTCGTTAACCTGGAGAGGTTTTGCCTGTGCCTCGTGGGCAGGCAAAGGGTCCTTGAATACCCCCATTTGTTGATTGTTTGGCGCTATGGGGTTGTCCACGGCCAATGTTTTATTGTCGATCAAATCTTGGATTAATCCTTTGAATTTCCAGCATCCATTCAAGTCATGTCCCCTGCGCCTATGGAATCTACAATACAATTCCTCTCTGTATCCCTTAGGCTTAGGAGCGTTAGGGTCTATAGTTTGGATTTCTGGCAGGGTGACTAAATTTTCCGTTGACAAGCGATCAAATAGGGAGTCCCTGGACTCCGTATAAGGGGTGAATTGTCGCCTAGGGCGACGCTGCTGATTCTGCTCCTGTCTTGTATTTTCTCTTTCATAACTAGGAGGCATTGCCTGGTAATTAGCCTTTTGGGGCTGCATTTCTTGCACAGGCTTGGGGACATTTATCGCAACTTGGTTAACCGTAGCAGGTTGTGATTGCGTAGTCCCGGTCTTAGTGGTTTTATTCCACTCTTTCTTTTTAGGCTTGGCGATTGCGCCTTCGCCTATTTTGATCTCTTCTATAACTCTGGCTTGCGCCAAAGCTTCTTCTAGGCTGGCGTATTGCTGCAGCTGCAATAGCCCAGAGATTGATTTTAAGCAACTCCGTGCAAACATCTGTGTGAGATCGGACATAGGGGGACGGTAGGGTAACTTAGAAAGCAAAGCCCTCCATCGATTCCCGTATGCTGCCATTGTTTCTTCCTCATATTGCTCGAGGCTGGCCGGATCACTCAGTGATGCCTTCTTCCTTGTGTTGAAGGCAAAGCGTTCAAGAAACGCATCTACTAATTGATCTAGGTTGTTTATGCTGTGTTTGGGTAATTGTGTGAACCAATCCGAGGCAGGGCCTGCGAATGTGGTTATGAATGTTCTAAGCAATAATGCATCATTATCTTGGATGCCGAAGCATTGACTTAGGAACCTTGTGACATGTTCTTGTGCGTCCTCTTCACCTTTAAAGACTGCCAATTGAGGCAACTTGAAATGTTCGGGGTAAAGAGGTGTGGGCACTGAGGGATGCACTGGATGACTGCGGAGTTGTCGTAATGTGGGTTTTTGATGTCCAGCAGCTTTTGTCTCCACAGACTCTAAACTCTCTAATAGCGCTTTGTATGCATCTGAAGATTTTATTTCTTCCTCTTTTGTTTGCTCCCGTTGTGAGTTATGGGAGACTGGAGGCCTATGGAGGGGTGGCCGAGTGGCAGCCCTCCCGCCTTGATGGGGCATTTTGGCCCATTCTATTTCTGGTTCATACTCCTCATACACCTCTTGAGGAGTCTCTGGGCGAGACCTATGACCCTGATTGAGTCCCCGCTGAGGGTAACCATCATTGTTTCGGGGAGTGGCCTCCCTCTCGGGTCTATAAGGTCTTGGAGGCAAACCTTGACGAGGTCGTGGAGACCTGTCCTGCACCAAAGGGTTGTGCCTCTCATATTGTTCTGCTCTCTGGGTGCGAGGGGTTGGCACCCTCTCAGGGAGTTTATAGCGCAACTCATCCGCTTCGCACTGCATGCGCTCTTTATTCAGGCGGTATAAGTACTCTAACTCCTGATGACCTTGCTCAAGCTGCGTGATTCGGGCTTGGCGGGCGGCATGTCTGGCGACTATCGGGTCAATTTGGTCTACCCTATTTTGCTCAGGAGGTTTGAATGTTTCTCCTATGTGTTTGCCTCGATTTTGATGATCTAAAGTTTCAATGGGTCGCTTCCCTCTGTCGAGGTAGGCGGCATGTACTTGAGGCTTTGGTCTAAAAGGGTGACCATGATATCTAGCAGGTGCAGAAACGCAAGGTTCCCGCGCTGTATGTTGTTCTCGAGGAATGCGATGATCTTCCTCGTACTCCCTTTCATGGGTTTGAAAGGGGCGGGCGGAGTGAGCTCGCCCTGTGTGAAGAGCCCTGCGCTCTGGATTTTGTCTTTCTGTTCTAATGGGAGGCAAAGAAGAGGTACCGTATTCACGCTGTCTCTCCTCATGGACACTATGCCTCTCTAGCGCTTCATCGCGCTACGGCCACTCAGGTCTAGCCTCAAAAGGCAGTTGTCTACTTACATTAAGATCTATATGTAAAGCGTCTTCCCGAAAGGGGCTGTGTTCAATGGGCATACCCCACAGAGGGGGATCCCAATAATTCTTTCTTGATGTGGTCTGACGTGGACCTTCTTGTGGGCCAGACCGCCGAGGCGGTATGACCAAGTCCTCAGGACTAAAGCGAAGGCGACTTGTGCCTGCTTCTTGTGTACCTTTCGGAGCTTCTGCCCTTGATTGGGCTTGACTACGGGTGTACACCATTGCGGTGCTTCTCTACTAACTAAGCAGATTTTTATCTCGTTTATGATGATTTTTCTTTTTGTCTACACTAAGCAGAAATGAACACACACATACACAAACCGTGATTATCTCTTTTAAGGGTTAATAGTGTGTCCTAAACTGGTTTAGTGCATTTTGATGTTTTGTTTTGTTTTTGAATGTTTTTGAAGAACGTTTAAATGCATAATGAAGGCTCATATAACTCCCAAAATGGTCGCCCCTTCAATATACCAACCAGGCCGATATACCAACCTCTCTATATACCCGCCCTTACGAGAGGGAGACTATAGGTACGTGAGAGCAGATGGTACGTGGTACGTAGGCGGTACGGAAGGGGGATTGTCCTGTTAATGACACCTACCATAGAAGACTTATCCTCGCACGCACGGGAATCACCCCAATGACACTCGGTCAGCTTTCGTCAGGATTTACGCCTAACAACAGTGACAATCGGGGAAATGGATGCAAAGCTAAGCCAAGGTGGTGATGAACCCACCGTTGGTCTTGCTCAAGGGCTGGGGTTTTACGACCAGCTCCTTGGTTTAATTTACCACGTGAAGTGTGTGTGGTTCATTTTATTTAATAAAAATGAAACAAGCAGCAAAAAGAAACTTTCCCTAAAACAGCAATCTGATAGAAGCTTAAAAAAAAAAAAAAAATTGAACAAAAAACAACAGGAACAGTTTTAAAACCCTTACCTTTCTCTGCCCAAACTTGCTGTTTCTGATCTTCGGCTAAAAAAAGGGTACCTGCTAAGCACAAAACACAGCAAATCAAATTAGTTTCTGTGATTTAAAAATCAGGGAACGGTCCCACCGTGATCGCCACTGAAAGCATGAGATTTCGGAAGAAAGAAATACTGAGATGCAATGAAAACAGAACTAGTTTGATACATGAAATAACATGAATATAATCACATCAAAAAGTAGGAGCACAGCCCTTTTTATTCATGTGGTTCCAACTCGGTTACAATAGCATGATTTCCATTACAAAAAGTGCACAGTGATCTTCTTCCGCATGCCCACATTTGAATCGGGCGGGCCAGTGTTGCCGTCGCTTATTGCTGATGAATCCTCGCTCCTTGTTGTTCTTCCTGCATTCAAAGAAATAGTAAACTGTTTAGTAGCACCTGTGTTAAAAAAAAAAATGTAGAACGTTTAACTATAGAAATCGATAAAAATACGTGCGACAGATTGACTAAATGCGTGCAACCAAAACAATTCTATGCAACCTGCAATTCGGATAGAAATCAGAAAACGTCACCAGACGACCACTGCCACTGAAACAGTCGGCCAATCCACCGTGAATCAATGCTGTTATCTACAGGTTAGTGGGACAACAAACGACAAAAGCATGATATATTCACTAAACTTTTGAAATCTAGCTTAAACATAGAACGTAAAGCGTGGCAGATGTATTCGAATGCAACGCATGACATAAGATATATCTGATCGTAAAGTGTGAACTATATAAACATCATGAGCGTGACATAAAATAAATACGTGATAACAGATAAGTTAAAAAGAAAATAGCTGAGAGCGTGCGGGGCGCCCGAGCGGGCCGCCCGCTGTTGAAAACTTTGACTTTTACGCCAATCTAACTAGAAATGGGCCCGAAATCTAAGATAATGTGATGTCGTCGAATAACTGGTTCACTGTGTCCAATGTCGGATCTGAAGGTTCGCATTCACCTTCAAACAGCCACCAATAACCTCCCTTGCAAAAGAGATTACAGATGCAGAAGAATGAATTCGAAAAGGAGTGCAATCGGGTTTTTAGTTCGACAGCACTTCGCTCTTTCAAAATGCCTGCCAACCTGCATTTGGGTGGAAAAATCCACCATTTTATAGACCCAGGGGGTCTCCTTGAATGTCGTGCATAAGCACCACGCGTTGGTCAAAGGTGCCATGTGGCGGTCGTGTCTCCACGAGAGAGGAAAGTCCTCCACGACTCGTGCTTCCATTAATGCCACTGTGACAGTCCTTCAACGGCCCACGTAACTGACTGCGGTGTCACTGCCAGTTGATCAATGTCCGCTTTGATGGCTTTTAACGACATTTTGAATTGTTTGACATCTGCTTTTATTGGGTTAAATTTTGCCTTTGAATGCTGAAGTGTCGCCTTTGCATGTCGAAGTGTCGCCTTTGAATGCTGAAGTGTCGGCTAGCGCAAATGCCGAAGTGTCGCGATATCGCGACGCTTCGGCCAAGGCCTAGCCTTGGGCACCGAAGTGTCGCGATATCGCGACCCCCCCCGAGTCACGATACACCTCGAAGTGTCGCGATATCGCGACACTTCGGCCAAGGCAAAGCCTTGGGCGCCGAAGTGTCGCGATATCGCGACGTCGCGATATCGCGACACTTCGGCCAAGGCAAAGCCTTGGGCACCGAAGTGTCGCGATATCGCGACACCTCGGCCAAGGCAAAGCCTTGGGCGTCGAAGTGTCGCGATATCGTGACACCTCGGCCAAGGCAAAGCCTTGGGCTCGAAGTGTCGCGATATCGCGACACCTCGCCAAGGCAAAGCCTTGGGCGCCGAAGTGTCACGATATCACGACACATATCGCGACACTTCAGGCAAAGCTTTGCTTTGGGCGCCGAAGTGTCGCGATATCGCGACGTCGCGATATCGCGACACTTCGGCCGAGGCCCTTCTTTTGATTAAGACTTTGTCTTGCTTTAAGACTTTCTTGCTTAAGACTTTGTTTTGATGAAGGCTTGCTTTTGACTTTGATTGAGACTTTGTTTTGATAAAGGCTTTGTTTACTTTTCGACCTTCTGAACTGCTATGTAAGTGGCTAGGACCACTGTTTGACCTCTAAGGGCTGCCCAAAAAGTTGTGTATGTCAATGCGATCAGTGTTTGTAGTCACATAATCGGATTGGTGTTGTTTTGGTGTCTACACTATGTATTAATTTTATTTTTATTCTAAGGAGAATATTTTATGCCTACTTGAGGAAAATGAAGATGATTTACCTAGATTAAGCTTGATTTCCTTCACCCCATTCACCTCCCCATCTTCCTTTGATTTTAAATTTTCCCACCTTTCTTGCTTTGCAACTTTAATTCCTTCTATATTTGAACTTATACATTGTACTTTCTTCATCCATCATGTCAATTTTTCTTTTATTGGTTGATTCAAGTGAACAATAATGGACTTTTCCATATAATGATGCAAAGGGGTATTTCTTACCACTTTTTTAGAAGTAGAAAATCCTTGATTTGTCCTAGCTTCTCCTATGATATGATTTTCTTGTTTCATATTGAAGTTACCCTCCTACTCAAAATTTTCCATCTCTTTATCTATGTTTTTACTTTAGAGTCTTTTCCATGTACCCAATTAAATGATATTTGTGGTATTGAAATACAATGCTATCATAATCCACTTGGTTATCCAAATCTGTTGATTGAAATTTAATCCTAATGTACTACAGTAAAGTTTTTGAAATATCCATGGTAACACATAGTTTAGTTTGCATAGTATGCCTTCTCTTCTTAGTAGTTGGTCCCTCCTAGATGAAATAACCTGGATAATTACAATTATTCTTCAAGAAATACTTCCTAATGATTTTATGATAAAGTCCAAGAAACATAGTCCACCCTAAAATACTTTTAATAGTCCATGGTCTTAAATATAATACATATTTGAAGGGCCTCCATCCATTATTTTATCTTCTATTTCTAAACTAGTGAAGCTAAAAAAAAAAATTCTTTTGAAATAAAAGTCATGGAGTAATTTTATTCATTCCCCACTTTCACTTATCCAATTTTTAATCTCACAGAATCCTCATGTGGAACTTATATATTAGCCCTTTGGTGTTATGAAAATGTATATCATGCTCAATCATCTCATCCTTTGTAATCACTTATGTTGTAGTATCTGCTATCAATGGGTTTATCATAGATTTAAATTTTCTCTTGATGTTAACTTGGGAATCTATACTTCCAACTAAAGTATTCTTAATTTCAAATTAGACATCCATACTCTTAGTAAGGACATTTAAAATGGCCTTTCTTGTCATGCTACCTAGATTTTAATCACATAAATCCTTTAGCTTTTATGTTTCTTCTATGATCTAGAACAATAAGTGGTACTTGCTTCTTGATCACGCTTTACATTCTACTTCTTGCTTCTTACTTACTCTTGGCTTATTCTTCCTTCTTATTTTAAGATTTAGAATGAACTAAAAACTCATAAACACAATTAACAAAAAAATTGAAATTGTTTATTAATAATATAAAAGTAAAGTAAATAATAAAAATAAAATCTTAAACCCATGACCTTAACATTGAAATATGTCTTTATTAAAATATATATTAAAATATGGACTTTTATTTTTTATTCATTTGCTACATGACTAAAAAAATTGTAAAACTATATTTTATATTATAAATATAGATTCATAATTTAAAATTTAGAGATTCAATTACATTTCTCCAATAATTGGCTAAAATACTAAAGCCTATTTATGAGAGTGAAACCTTCCTTTGAAAACTACAATTTAATCATTTTTCACAAAGTTCAAAATAATATCATTATAATAAAAAATTATTCTTTAATAAAATAATTCTATTTTATGTACTAATATAATAATGTTTATATTATTATTTTTAATTCTAAATATTTATTCCATAAACAATATAATTGAAATAATACTTTTATAAAAGGAAATTTATTAAATATGTACATGCAATATTATAAATTGAAAACTATAAAATATTCTCTTACCAAAATGTTATTACATTTTAAAATACATTTATTAATTTGTTTATCTTATAAATATTATTAAAAATAATAGTATGTTTTTTTTTTTATTAGTAATGGGTTTTAAAAGGGACCCAAAACCTTATAACATGTTGCAAGGAGGATTTTGTGAAGGTTCAACTCCCTACAGAACAATCCAAAATGTGACCATTCACAAAATCCATAAACTAAAATAGTCTAAACTATTACAAACATACCATCCATGGGCACAAACAAAAAATAAAAATTGCATAGATATCGTAGGGATCTTTCTAAACAACTGTATACAAAGAGACAAGGAGAGCACAAAGACCATCCTAGGAAAAAAAAAGGGATGATCCCATTCAAGACCAAGTGTTTTACTCTGGGATGTAGTCCTCGTCATCTTTGGGATCATCCATAAATACATTAATCATGGTATTAATCATCATTGGTAGTGACAAATTCACTGCAGGAATCAATAATATATTGGGGAAGATTCCCCTACCACGTCAAAAAATATTAAACAGTTAAGCCAAAGTGTGACATTGTATTTGCCGCTCGATTGCCTTCTCGATACACATTGAATACACCTATTGTTGATCACCCTTAGCTGGACAATGGACTCTTCAATGGTTGGTCCCACATTCCAAGGAGGATTCGAGACCCCCTTCAAATAGTTTATGGTGTTTAAGGAGTCTCCTTCGACTATTAGGTACTGGATATTGATTTTGATGGCCATTTGATGCCTCAAAAAGCTATCCAAGCCTTAGCAAAATTATTAGATTGGACAACAAGTTTTTTTGTATACGCCAAAATTAGTTGACCTCTATCATCCCGGATCACTCCTCCATAACTCATAGCGCCAGGATTTCCTTTTGAAGCACCATCAAAATTTAGCTTGAACCAATAAGGAGGGGGAGAATCCATGAAACCAAGGATCTATCCACAACAACTTGAGGATGACCAAAAATCTCAAAATATAGGTTAGCAGAACGTGCCACTTGAATCTCAAATGGGTATGAAGGACAATTGTTCGAAGGAATTATATTAGCATTTTTTGAGGAAAACATGACAGCTCTCAAAGAAATTGACTCCGGGTCAAGGCATGAATATCGAAAAAGCATGTTTGTTCCTTTCCATATAGATTTGCCACATAAAGTGAGGGAGAATGATCGACCACCAAAAATTTAGATGAGTGGACTTAAAAGGATTTGTCCATTGAATAATAGGATCACTGATAAATTGAGGAGCAACCCAAGAAATGGATACACTTGACATGATAGAGGATAGGATAATGTAAGAAAAGGAAAACTCTAAAATAGGTGATTGATTGACTCCCATGCAGATTTGTAGAGGTAACATCTATTGGGAAAATTCATACCATGGGTTATTAAATTATCGATGGTCAATAGCCTATTTTTTGTTGCCAACCAATAAAAGTGAGAAATATTAGAAATAAGATTTTTTATGCATATACTCTTGGAGAGGAACCAATCATCTTCAAATTCAATCATAGTGGTTGAGTTGCTAGAAGAGAAAATCAGGTGGCTTGGTGCTTGGAATCACATGAGTTTGAAGAATATTAGATAGGCGAATGTGGGTAGAGTGAAGCTTAGGAGAATCCAGATCAGTAGGGATGTCAGACCAACGGGGAACCACTACTTCATTATTAATAAAATTCTCAACTTTGGGGCCAACAGATAGATCAGTGAAAGGTTTAAGAATACTTATAGACTGATCACGGATGAGGGGCTAAGTTGTAATCCATGGGTCCTCCCAAAATCTAATTTGTGATCCATATCCAAGCTTCCAATCTCCACCCTTTTGAATGATAGACCATTTTTAGCACACAATTTTTGGAATGTAGACCCAATAGGCATAAGGTAATTGTCCATCAGATATCATTGCCTGAGGTATTTGGTCTTAACAATATCAACCCACTGAGCTAGGAGTTAGACACAATATTCCATCCCTACTTTGACATCATGGCCATATTCATCTAGTGAACTCTCCTCAAGCCTAATCCTCGCCTACATTTTGGAATTTAGACCTTATCCCATGCAACAAGGGAAAATATGCTTTTATTCTTCGTTCCTGACCATAGGAAATTCTGTTGAAGTTGTTCCAATTTATTATAAATAGCTATCAGAGTTTGAAATAGGGACATAAAATATATTGGTATACTTTGAAGATAATATTGGACTAGAATGAACTTACCTGCACTACTGAGCAAGTCTTCTTTCTAGCTAGCAAGCTTCTTCATAACCCTCTAAATGACACTGTCCCACATACTCATGGTTGGGTGTCCTTGAAACAATGGTAAGCTAAGGTAAGTTGCAAGAAACTCAACAATGGCACATCCCAGGATCTAAGCTATTCTCGTTTGTCTGTCAACTGAAGTATTGATGAAGTAGATGTTGATTTTCAAGTAATTTACTCTTTGCACAACAACCTTCTCATAAGCTTCAAGTATAGATTTAATAACTTTGGCTTCGAGAATACTAGAGAGGTTAGCTAATATTGTGTTGTCAAAAAATTATTGATGAGACACTGGAGAGAGCCCATTTGAAGCCTTGATCCTTGAAATACCACCCTTAGAGAATGTTGCATTAAGAGTCCTTCCTAAGTTGTTTGCCACTAGGATGAACAGAAAAGGTGAGATCGGATCACCTTGTCTTATTACCCTTTTACTCCTAAAGTATCCCGTAGCTGCTCTATTAACAATGACCAAAAACCAGGTAGAGGACATGCATGCTTTAATCAAACGAATCCATATATGGTGAAAACCAAATGGGGCTAAGACAGTAGTGAGAAACTCCCAAGAAATATTATCAAAGGATTTACTGATGTCTAATTTTAGAAAAAAAATTGGGGAACTATTGACCATGACAGAATGGATTAGCTCATGGATAGTAATCACACTATCTGTAATAACTCTCCCACTGACAGAGCTTCTTAACACTTGTCAATGATTTTAGGTATAATGAACTTCATTCTATTTGCCATAACTTTAGTAAGAATTTTGTATAACACATTGCAGAAGCTAATGGGAAAAATGTCAGACATGGATCGACACTCATGGGTTTTTCAAGATAAGAGCAAGGAATGTGGAGTTAAGCTCTCAAGGGATAAACTTGGTTCTTTGGATTTCCATAATGGCTTCAAAGAAATATTTTCCAATGATATCCCAACAAAATTAAAAAATCTAGGAGGGAAACCATTAAGGCTAGGGGCTTTTTTAGTTGTCATAGAAAATAGAGCTTCTTTAATTTCGTCATAGGAGAAGGGTTGTAGAAGAATATTATTATTATCCTGAGACACAAGGTATGGGATGTGTTGTAGAAGGGATTTCGACACCTCAGTTGGGAAAGCCTGAGATGGGCCCAGGATATTACGAAAGTGTTCCACTGCCTCATTCTAGATTTCTTCAGGATTTTTGACTAGCGATCCATCTTCTCTACAAAGACATCTGATAGTATTTGTCCCTCTATGCCTCATTATGGTGGCATGGAAAAATTTTGTATTCAAGTCACCTTCCTTGAGCCACAAGGCTCTGTACTTTTTTCACCAAAATATTTCCTCCCTGGCCAACAAGTTGTGAAATTCACATAACATTATCTTGTATTGTCTTCAAACTTCATCAGTGGCATTGCCAAATTGAACCAATTTTTCAATTTATTTTATTTGGGAGCAGATTACTTGTTGTGACTCAAAAAATTTCTTGAATACCTCCTTATTCCATTTTTTGAGCTGAAGCTTAAGAATTTTTAGTTTCATACAGACTTTTAAAACACTCATACCATCAACAAGTTGACTCCACCATTCAATGATTTTTGTTTTGAACTCCAGATGTTGAAGCCACATGGAATTAAACCTGAATGGAGGTCTAAAATTATCATCCGGCCTAGAAATTTCTAAGAGAAGTGGGTTATGATTAGAGGCTATCATTGGTAGGGACGATAAGGTAGCATCACCAAAAAATGGGATTGATTCTCTGGATATCAGAACTCTATCAAGTCTCATTTGTATGAGTTGGTCTCTTGCATGATGATTGGTCCAAGTAAATAATGAATCCTGAAGCTCAATGTCCATTAGCTCGTTAGAGTCAATGAAATTATCAAAATTCTCATAACTCCTTGGGGTAATTGGGACACCTCCATCTTTTTCATTGGGATACAATAGATTATTAAAGTCACCTACCACCATCCATTCGTGACAAGGAAAGGATAAGCACATCTGCATAAGACTATCCCACATGCCAAGCCAATCACCAAAATTATTTAGAGCTTAGATATTTCTTAGAACCCATTGTTTGTTGGTTTAATTACATTTAAATAGGATATTGATAACTCTGTCACTTTTAGATATCAATTCTCTAGTAACTTTCTTTGGATCCCATAGACATAGCAGCCCTCCTGAAGCACCATGGGCAGAGTTGGCTACAAACTTGCAATTATTCCACATTGATTTAAGTACCTTGTCTATGTTTGGTTCTTCTACCTTTGTTTCTTGGATGGTAAATATTGAGGGTCTCATATCCTTTCTCAGAGAATAAAATACTCTTTGTTTTACTGATCCATTGAGCCCTCTAGAATTCCAATATAGGACCTTCATTTGCTAGGTTTTGAAGTGGATTTCTTCCCCCTTTTCACTTGTGGGGGTTTGAGTATTTTACCTTCTTCCTTAGACATCTCTTTGGGTGGAGATAGTGAAGATAGTAATGTTGTTTGCATGCCATTAGCAATGTCATTTGTCATCTGCTTTTTCCTGGAATCTAGGTTGGGCGGTCGATCCCGTCTTCTTTCTGTACCCACATCAAATTGGGGTTTCTTATGACTTATGGTGTTATTCATGGGGGGACTTGAAGGTTTGCCACCACTCGATAAGAAAAGGATAAGATAAGGAGAACCCAAAGAAAAATCTTCAAAGGGGGATCTCCCTTCCCACAAAGGAGAGCACACAGGGGAAGGCGACAAGGGGGAAGAAAGTTGGGGTGGGTGGGGGGAGGTTGGCTTGATAGGAGAAGCCAATGGAGAAGAGACGAAGGTGGTTTTATGTAGGGACTTGAGGGGGGAGGGTAAGGGGGATGTGGGGGTGGAGGTATTAGCAGTGGTGGGCATGAGTGAAGAGGATTTATGAGGAACAAGGGATGGGGTAGAGGTAGCGATGGAGGTGGATGGTCGAGGAGAGGATGAAGGGAGGGAATTTTGGGGGATTTCTAAGATTTCTTGGGGAATAATGGGTTCATAAGGAATGGCTTGATTTTCAAGGGATGGGTTAGGATGGGGAAGTTGTTAAAAAACAAACCCTTTAGAAGGAATTTCACTATATTTATCTATAAGAATTTCAAAATGGTTAGAAAAGAGAGAAAATACCTCATGGGTATCGCGAATTTATCCTTTGGATGATGATTTAGGTGGAACTTCTTTTTGCTTCCCTTTCTCTTTCCACAGATGCATATTGTGGTCCTCATTCTAAATGTTGAAATTCCTAGGGTGCCTCCCACCAACACGGATTCCACAAACTTTTTTTTTAGGGATGGGCACATCTCCTTCGAATGATATTGGCTCTTGCATACACTGCATATCACTTATTTTGGCTTCAATTTTTTCTTATCCATGGGACATTGAGATTTTAAATGTCCTTGCTTCTGGCACCCCACAAAAAAGGTAGGTTTATTCTCATACTCGAAGGCCTATCTACAACGGTATGACCCATAAGTTAGGGCAATAAACGTTGGGAGTTGAGATTCGAGATTTGTCATTACACAGAAGTGAGCATAAGGCATTCAGGACTATGCTTTGGTGGTCGAGTCAAAGGCTATCAAATCACAAATAACACATGAAATGCTCTGAATAAATTTCTCATCCTAGAACTAAAAGGGAAGTTTGAGAAGTCTAACCCAAATGGGGCCAGATTGATACTTTGTGTGCCTGGGTTGAAACCAAGGTTTCATCGCATAACAAAAATGGGTTTTCACCTGAAGAACCAAGGTCCTCCCATTAGAATTCGAGTTGTATCATTTGCATTGTTCAGTCGTATGAGAAAAAACCTGCAGGTCAAAACAATGAGTTCCATGTGTCCTTGAAGCTTCCACTTGGCCATCTCCCAATGATGAATGGATTCGATATCAAGTCTCGATCCAAAGAAATTTCCCACCAAGGACAGGGATTTCTTACTCAACACCTTTGTCATGACATCTTCAAGGAAGTTCAGCTCTTTACAGTCATTAGAGAAAGTACCGATGGTTGGTGAGGAGTCTGAGTGACTCTAACGGGTATTCCCTCTAACTTTATCCATGAATGAAGCATTTGGGCCCAACATCTCATAGGGGGTCCCATGAGAGTTGGGCCTGTCAGGGGGTTTTTCGAGGGGGTCTTCTGTAGCATCCTCATCAGATGTCCCTTCTTGCCTATCATCCTCCTTAGGAAGAATCGAATAGAATTGGGCATCCCATGTCCTCCTAGGACTGACCTGTGACCACCACCAAGGCTACCTCCTTTCCTTATTTGACCAGTTTTAAAATTTAAACTTCTGTGTTGTTCCTAGTCTGCTCTGTTCTGCTCCGCTCCATTTCTCTCCATTTCTCGCTTTCTCAAGAAGACAGGTTTTCAAAAATATGTGGTATGCCTCTTTTATATATATAATTCATTATACTATGATAGACTATAACTAATAATAATTTATCTTCAAAGGTTAAAAATATACAATTCTTGTTTCATTTATAATTATTAATAAATAAAAAAATTATTAATTTAAAGAGAAGGTTTTGAAAGATCCCCACAACCTTATATATACAACTATACTCTCAACAATAAAAACAATCTCCAAAATATTATACCTATTAAAAATAATGGAGAGAGTTTAATTCCTAACAACCATAATGATTCTAGAGAGAACTTTAAAAAAGCAACACTATGAAGGTAAAACAAACTCTAACAAACGCAGGTCAAGGGGCAAAGAGAGACCGAACACCCCTTCCAAGGAGAGCCAAAGGGATGTCGACTCTTCCTTACAAAGCATCATAACAAATCGGAACTGGGGGTGGACATATGGAAAGGTTGTTATGGACTATCATGAAACAAGCGATGCTAAGCCCTGCTTTGCGCAATGACTGATACCTGCCAATAGCACCTCTCCTGTTAGATTAGCACTTAGCTCTCATGCTCCCCACAATTCACTTCATATTGTCATACCACCAGGATACATTTGTTATATTTATGTTGCACATGTTACCATGCAAACCAAGAAAAAAAAAACGAGAATCAAAATAATAAACGAATAAAACTGTGACCGCAGAATTCAGTAGGATTTCTTATAAATTCAGTCCGAATGACATTATCTTTGTCGTTGATCTTTGAATTTTACAGGATACGTAAAAAACAATACATGGAAGAAGAGATGCATGCAGTATAAGGTCGCTCTACTATTGGGGAAGACAGGTGACTCTGATTAGCAAATATTCTACGTGGCAATCCTTCGTACCAAATTGTTTGGCGTGTGTTTGACGCGAAGATGGATAGCCATTTTAAGTCGTAGTTTTCATCCAACAATAAATAATTTGAATGTAAACATTTTTCGAAATAATTTTTATAGTAGAGATCCTGGCAGATAGGGTGTTTGCTCCTTAATATCTAAGGGTTAACATAGATATCAGGCATGAAAAACAATTTTATTATTTTTTATATGTATAATTATTTTAAAATAAAATAAGTAAATAATTTAATTTTTTTAAAGGATTTGGGATCATATATAAAAATAAATTCAAAATACCTACTTTAAAATCGAAAGCTAAGAGCAAACTCGCGTAACGTGCATAAATACTTCATAACGTGAACAGATGTGCTAGGGATTTGCAAAATTAGAATAATAATCATAATTCTTATAATAAAAAATAATTTGATTCTAAATCTTAGTTGAATATTTTCTTTTGTTCAAATCCTGCCAGGTACGGTACGCGTGTCTTTTGGAAATCTCAGACTTCAATTCAAAACTTTAAAAAATTATATTACTAATTTATATATATTAAATAAAATTATAAAATAAAAGATTTTGTAAAACAATTTTTCTATGTTAATGAACATAAATTCAAAATTTGAATGCGGAGAGAATTTGAATTTGAGAGTGGGCGGGAGAACCGTAGTGGTACTGGATTCAGTAAAGGAGACCATGTCCATGAACGGTGTGGATTCAGTAGAGGAGACCATGTCCATGAACGGTGAGATTGAGGACCACTTCATCTCGATGCATGTTTTTGAAGGCCTCTTCAATGGTGCTTGTAAACTTCATCAAAGAGAATCCTTTGATTTTTCTTTGGAGGCTTGTTTTTCATTAACTGAGTTGAAAACCCCTTTTGTCTTTTAAGTTAGGTAAACCAGAGGACCAAGAGAACCCGTGGTGGATTGTGGAGTCTACCTTTTGTTTGATAGTGCTGACCCTGTGGTGGTGCTTGGGGTGTCTCTTTTTTCAGATTTTCCCAAAGCGTTGTTGTGGGGCAGTTAGTTGGGTGATGGGTCTAGATGTTGGAATTTAGTCTTTGAAAGATTTGGTGGTTGTGGTTAGAACCCACAAAGGTTGAGAGTTTGGCTTTCTTGTGTATCTTTGGGGGTGGTATCTGTAGGTTTTAAGGTTCTGGGTCCTTCTCAAAACCTTGCTGCAAGGTTCTAGGAACCTTTTAAAACCAAGCTTCTCTTATCTCCCTTGGCAGCAATGTTCAAGTTTTACTCTTTTGTGTGTTGGGAGCTTGGTAGACCTCTGGTGGTGGTGGTTTTTCCAGATGTGGAGGCTAGGATTGTGGGTTCTCCGCTGTGTATTTTTAATTGGTGATTGATGCTTTGTGCTGGGGATTGTTTGGATAGTCTTTTGGTGCACAGTGATTTGACATGTAGACCTCTTGGTGCTGAATGCTCTTTTCTAGGTGTTCTCTTTTATTTTCCATATTGATGTAGGGTTTTGAACTTCTGGTTTTTCTATCCCCGACTTTTGTTTGCACAGAAATTTGGTCCCAAAGTTGTTTTGAGTTGTGAAGCACTATTTTGGGTAAAATTTTCAATGGAATTTGTAATCTTTTGTGCTTCTTGTGTTCTCTATTGTTTGCTGAAGGATTTTGAAATCCTAATTTTCTTGGTATGGATGGTAGGTATTTGGATCATGAAGTTTAAATGGTTATGTCAGTGTCGTTTGTGGGTATTAATTGTTTTACTGTTGGAGATCTCTGCCTTTGGGTTAATCGATGTTGGTGATACATCATTGATACACTCAACCCTAGTTGGTAGGGTGCCTATCTATTATGATTTGTTGGCCCCCTTTTGGGTTGTATGTTGGTTGCCTTCTGTGCCATTATTATTTTGTTTGAGGTTGGTAGGGTGGTTGGATTTTCTTTTTCCATCCATGTTCATTGGTGGTTGGATATTTCCTTTTGGTGTTCTAGTTGTAAGTTTTCATTTGGAGTTTGATGTTTTAGGTTGTGAAATCCTCTCAAAACCCTCACCTTATCAATTAATAAAAAAACATAAATTTTAAATATTTATTTAAAAAAATAAAATGATTATATTTTAAAATTTTATTTTTAAAATATAGATCTTGTTGTAGGTTGCTCCTAGGGGTCTTTTTTTGGGTGGTAAAGGTCTTTGAATCTTGGTCATTTTCAGTTTCAATTTTTTTGGGCAATTTTTTGGTCCCAAAGTTGTCTTCTATAGGAAGCTTTTGTCTAAGAGGGCCTTATTGTTTGTTAGAGATTTGATCATTATCAATATTGGAAATTGGCCCAACTCTCTGCCTTCATTTATTGGTTTTGATTTTGTTTTGGTAGAATGGTGCCTTGTATGGGCACAAAGTTCTCCCTCCATTGTATTCACTATTTTTTTTTTTTTTATGCTGAGGGTGTACTTAAGTGGTTGTCCGCAATGGGGTGTGGCCCACTTGCTTGCATGTTGAGTCACCATCTTCCCCTTGCTAGCGTTAGTTATATGACTTTGAAAATCTTGCTAGGGAAGGTGTCTTATATCTTGGATGTTTTAAGAAGTATTTCAAAGTTCAAATTTTCCTTTTTCCTCATGCTTCAATCTATTAGTTCTATTTGTTGGTTTCACTAGATGTTTTTGTTGCAAGGGCCCTCTTGTTCCAAGATGTCAAATTTGTTTTGGAGCATTTTTTTTTAATTTCAAATTCTTGTTAGGCTATATTTATAAAGTGGTGATTAGTGTCACCTACAGGTTTTTAATGTTTTATTTTTAGATATCTCTACCTTTGTTAGGAGTTAGGAGTTTTTGATCCTTTATTTTGGGTTGTCAGTTGGTGCCTTTGGTGTGAAAGCTATAATTTTTGTAGGTTGTGCTCTTTGTTGGTTGTAAGTCTCTAATTGGAGCTTTTTGTTAAGGTTGTGGGATCCTCTTAAAACCCTCACCTTTCAATTAATAAAAAAAAAGTTTTTTAGGTTTATATGTTAATCCATATTGTCTAAAATTAATGATTCTTTAATTTGAAAATGACCTTAAATTTTTTAATTATAGTGTAAAAAATATAATATAAATAAAGAATTAAACTTGATAATAATTTAAAAATATGTAATTTTCTTTTATAAATAATCACAATATAATAAAAAATCGGTAAACTTTCATTTCCTCTTTAGAAATCCATTTTAAGTTAAACCTTTTAGCTAAGTCAATAAATTCAAACACTAAATTTTAAGAGAAGTATATAGTTTTAATCATCCTTGTCAATTTTTATTATTTTTTAAAATTTATTTACATATTATTTCTTAAAAATTTTGGGATTGGTTTTGAATCATTCTTCTCTAGAATTTGTCGATGACTAATGTTTATTCCCCGAAGGAATATTCTGTGAAGAAAAGTGCTCTTTTGCATAGCCTGCGTCTGATTAAAATTAAGCAACGTACGATTTGGAGCTCTATTAAGATGGCTTTAGATTTTGCTAGAGGAGATTGTCCAAATGTCTGGTAATGTTGTCCATGATCTTGAATCGATGATGTAGAACTATCTTGGTTCTCTTATTGGTTGAGTCGTCTTGTTGCCCTTGCTATTTTGGGGACCTCTTTCTTTTATGTGTTTTGTTGTGTTTTTGTATGACTACCTCTATGGCAGGTTACTTTTCAAAAGGTTGTGGGGTCCCTGTCAAAACCCCATTTCCTCTTAATAGTACAAAACAAAAATTATTTATTAATGTTCAACCATAAAATCTTCTAAAAATATTAAAAATGTCTTGAAATGGCTAGGATTTTGAGTATCAATATGGTCCCCAACACTAACAAATTAATGGAAAATATTGGTGCCACAGAAGGGAATGCATGTGATAATGGCTCTTCTCAACCGACTATGTAGGTTTGTGTTGAGAATGATCCACAAGATAACCCTCATTATCCTGATGTAATTCTTTCATTTCCTAAATTTGATTTTGCATGTCATTGTTTAGAATCATTCACCATTGTCAGGTATTTTGTTGGATGTATCCCTGATGAGTCTTCCCTTAGGGCTTGGGTTAACACAACTTGGAATCCTCATGGAATCCAACTAATGATGGTTCAAAAACTTAAGAAGTCTTTTTTTGTTTTGCTTTACCAAAAAATTCCACACTAAGGTGATTTATGAGCATGGCCCTTGGTACATGAGAAGCTCTCTACTTGTTTTTTCTCCTTGGACTCGTGACTTTTTTATTTCTAAGGAAAGATCTACCAAATTCCCTATGTGGGTGGAATTCCTAGGACTCCTTCTACCTTTGTGGCCCTTTCTCAGTTGCATAGTAGACCCTTTAGGGTGTGTCATAGGTGGGGATAGACAAATTTTTCCATGCATGTTGTCAAAAATTTATTTGCATAGAGATTGATATTTCTCAAAATCTCAAGGAGACTATTGATGTACAAGTTGGAGATATTGTGTTATCCAAGTGGGTCCTCTATATTAATTTACCCAACACAAGTTTTTAGTGCTAGTCCTCAAAACACAAGATCAGATATTGTCCTTGATGCTGCATAACAGGGACAAGCAGAGCCCCACGACAATGAGTGCACCCACTCCTCAACCTTAGAAGGATGGTTGGATGATGATGGGAGGGCATAAAAATACATGTTTATCTACTTCTAAAGGTAAACAGTCCAAATCGACATGTGTCAAAACTAGTAGAAAAAGGATATGAAAAGGAAAAAGCTAGTCCCCAACTGAAATTGCCAATAATGCAAAAATATTATCTCACTCTACTATTGGGAAGACAAAAAAATTTGATTAGAAAATATTCAATGTGGTAATCCTTCATACCAAATTGTTTGGCATGTGTTTGATGAGAATATCAATAGTTATTTTAAATTGTAGTTTTCATCCAACAACAAATAATTTAAATGTAAATATTTTTTGAATATTTCTTATAGTAAGGTCCAAGGTGTAGACCAATTGGTTTGACCAAATCCTATAATGGGGTTGGAGGTCCAAAGTTCAAATATTGGACTTCGTTGAACTGAACGCTTGTCCCTTTTCTGGTGCTTTTAGTGGCGTAAAAGGTTTTAAATGATTGTGGCATGGTGGTTATAGGGTGGACTACATGAAGAATTGTGTGGCAACTTTCAAGGTAGACAATGCAAAATACTATGATAGTCATAAAAGTTGGACAACCTGCTAAAATTCATGGTGGCTATCGATTCCACCATATAAATATGGAAAAATATATATATTTATTTCTTATAGTACAAACCCTACCAGATAGGGTGTTTGCTGATTAAAATCTAAGGGTTAACATAGATATCAAACATGAAAAACAATTTTATTATTTTGTATATGTATATTTATTTAAAAATATAATTAATAAATTTAAAAATTTGGGATTATATATAAAATTAAATTTAAAATACCTACTTTAAAATATAAAACAAAGACCAAACTCACCCAATGTGCATAATATTTCATAACATGAACAAATATCCCTATAAATTTGTAAGATTAAAATAGAAATTTACAAAATTAAATTAATAATCATAATTATAATAATAAATATTAATTTGATTCTAAATCCATAAAAGTAGCTTTACTCCCTTGACCTGTAGTTCTGATAATTTCCCTAATAGTTATTCTTGAAAATGGAAGAACTATTAGGGAAATGATCAAAACTAGAGGTCAAAAAATCCATAAAAATAGCTTTGCTTCATTGACCAATACATGTAAACACATTTTTGTCCACATAAATCCTATACAAATGAGCCATGATTTTGTCTCCTTCTCTTCTCTTATTAGACCAAGAGAACCATATTTCAAATTCTAGAGACTTTTTCCTAAAATTAGCATAAAATATTTGTAAAGAACCTTTCAAGCTACAGTAAGAGTCCTTTTCAGCACCTACAATACAACCACCATGCCCCCTTTCATGATATCCATCCCATTCTGCCATATTAAAATCTCTCCCTATGATCCAATTAGCATCGGGTAAATTTATCGACATTGAATCCCATAAGGTAGTCCTCTCACTAGAAGAATTAGGAGCATAAACAGAACAAATACCAAATTCCTGGCCAACAATCATGAAAGTAGCTCAACAAATCCTACCAAATGGTCCCTCCCCTTGATCAATCAATAGTGCAACTAGCCAAGACCCGATAGCAAGGACGACCCCTCATAACCTCTATCATAATAAGAAGCCCACCAGGCCCCAAACCAACTATTATCCATATATCCATGGAGCGCAAAGTCATCCAGCTTAACCTCCTAAAGATAAACTACATCATCACTAACAAAATGTAAAAAATTACTAATCAAACTTCTTCTAGTGGGAATAGACATTCCCCTGACATTCCATGAACTGAATTCCACTTTCATTGAGAAACCTTAGTATTAAGGGCTTCAAATTGATTGTTGACTTGCATAGACCTACCAACTAGAGATCTACTTCTTTCTAAATATGACCTTATGATATTCTTTCTACCCTCTATAGCCTCCAAGTCTTCATTGAGGTTCCTACCAATCTATGATATTTTGTTAGCTCAAGGAGTATCCTTGGAGCCAACATTAACCTCTATATATCTCTCCCAAGAGAAATATGAGCCCTTCTTAAATTTAGAGGGCCTATCTATTGAATCATTTACCTCTAGCCTATTTTGAACCAATGCACCTTGTCGGAGCCATAACTTGTGAACCATATGTCCATTTGCCTTGAAATTTAACAAGTGGTTCTACGTACTTGTTCTGCATCAGGACGGTCTTTGATCCTCCTGACCCTCCAAAAATCATGTTTTCGGGACCTAACTCCTCCATCTAGTTCCCCAAAATTAGATTTTAGAATAGGTTCCCGAGTTTTGTGGATGTTTTTGGTTGTTAGAAGTTTATTATCTTTTGTTATACCTTACGTTGAGACCTAATATTTTAAATTAAGGCTCATTATTGTAAGAGATATGCATTCGGCGAATATGGGTACAATACGACTCATTTCTATTTTTAGCAGTTTTTAGAAAAAAGATATATTTTTAGCAGTTTTTAGAAAAAAAATCTATTTTGAGTAGTTTAAAAAAAAAAAATCTATTTTTAGTAGTTTTTAGAAAAAAATATGTTAGGGTTTCTTTGGTTTTCGGTTGCTATATGATGGACTGTAATATTTTGGAGAAGGGGTGTGAATTTAGGAATGAGAAGAATATATATTTAGGTTTCATCCATTATATTGCATTTGTGTTATGTGATTGGAGTCTATTTTGTTGGTCTCTTGTAGCTAAGTTTACACCATATGGTATCAGAGCGGGTGTGATATCGCTAGTGAAGAGAATATGCCACCTAGAAGATATGCCCAGATGAATAGGCAAATCGAGGATCTGAATGCAGAAATAGCATGACTGACTAGTGTGATTGATCGCATGGGAAAGAGACATCCCAAGGTGCATGAAGATCAAGGATCTGATGATGAAAATGTATCTAAGGAACATGGATCTGAGGTCCATGTAGAAGTAGAACTAGAGGGCCTAGAGGAAGAATGGCACAATTTAGAAAATTGGCTGATACGATCTCTAAAGGGTCTTAAGGGGAATCAATATGGGATCAAGATCGAGGTTCTCGATTATGTTGGTGGGTTGAAACCAGAGGAGTTGATCGATTAAATTAATATCCTAGAAAAATATTTTGAATGGAGTAACCTTGCAGAAGTGAAGATGATTAAGCTCGCATGCACAAATTTGAAGGGACATGCATTGCTTTTGTGGGATCATTTACAGACTACATGATAGAGAAATGGGAAAAAAATATCAAGGATTGGATAAAGATGAATAAGAAGTTATAGGAAAAATTTATACCTATAGACTACTCTCAAACCCTATTTTTGTAGATTTCAGAATCTTTGATAGAAGGATAAAAACATTAAGGTCTATACTAATGAATTCTACAAGCTATCCATTTGAGCGGAGCATAATGAGATGAAGGACCAAAGGGCTCCCAGGTCTGTAAATGGCCTAAGTTTTGTTGTCCAAGATGAGATGAGCATGCATCACACTCTTACAATGGAGGATGCATATCAAATGGCCCTCAATGCAAAGGAGAAATTGAAAAGGTTTAATAAAATAGGTAAGAAGGGATTCACACACTCTTAAGATCGAGGTTGAAGTGGATCTAATTTTCTCAAGGGGGAATCCTCATTACCTTCTAAACAAGAAGAATATGGGAATAATATGAGAGGAAGAGGATACCAATGAGGTAGAGGTTATGGTGGTGGACGAAATGGGAATTATCCAAGAAGGTTGTATACATGTTATGGATGTGGTGAGGAGGGGCATAGAGCATTTCAGTGTCCCCAATGTGATGTCTAGGAAAGGGGTCAAGGAGGACAAGGAAGGGTTAATATGGTTGATATGGAAGAGCAGGATGAGGATGAAGTTGTTGCTAACATGGGAGAAGCACTTATGATAAGGAGGATGATGATTGTTTCTAAGAAATAGAAGGTGCAGAGCAAAGCAAAGGGGAAGACCATAGATGGTGATGATTCTGGGTTATGAATGAATACATTTTGAACAAGGTGTACATCATGAGGGAAGGTATGTAACATTGTCATTGATGGTGGTAGCTATGAGAATATGGTGTCAAATGTCATGGTTGATAAAATGAACCTGGAATACAAAAATCATCCTTATCCATATCGCATCTCATGGGTTAAGAATGGGAATGAGGTAACAATAGATCATATGTGTTTAATTAAATTTTCAATTAGGAGCACTTACAAGGATGAAGTGTGGTGTGATGTGATCCCTATGGATGCATGTCATATTTTATTGGGAAGACCTTGGTAGTACGATAGTGATACTAACCATAATGGGATAAATAATACTTAAAAATTCTATAATGATGGTGTAAAGGTAGTTCTTGTACCTCTAAATGAGGATGAGATGAGTGAGAGCTTTTTGAAGATGAAGGAGTTTCTTACAGATATCAAGGATGCTAGCTTTTGTTATGCCTTAACATATAGGAATATAGAAATAGAGGAAGTGGTTATGCCTACAACAACAAATAAGTTGCTAAGTGAATATAAATATGTCACACCAGAGGAGTTACTGAATGGGCTACCACCAAAGAGGGATATCCAACATCACATGGATTTGATTCCAGGATCATTGTTCCCAAATCAGGTAGCTTATCGGTTGAACCCAACACATAATGTAGATTTGAGTAGGCAAGTGACAGAGTTGATAAAGAAATGGTTAGTTAGGGAGAGTATGAGTCCATGTGTGACTCCAGCATTGCTGACCCCAAAGAAATATGGTGACTAGAAAATTTGTGTGGATAGTAGAGCCATAAAAAATATTATAATAAAATATCAATATCCTATGCCGAGAGTGGATGACATGATGGATGGATTAGCTGGAGCTAAATACTTTAGTAAAATTGATCTATGGAGTGGCTACTACCAGATCAGAATTAGAGAAGGGGATAAATGGAAGATAACTTTTAAGATAAAATATGGGTTGTACAAGTTGATGGTGATACCATTGGGGTTGTCTAATGCACCTAGTACATTTATGCAATTGATGATCAAAGTACTACATGAATATAATGGTAAGTTTGTGGTTGTGTATTTTGATAATATTTTGATTTATAGTAAAAGTGAAGAGGAGAATTTGTTACACCTAAAATTAGTGTTAGACATGCTCAAGAAGGATAAATTATATGTCAATCTAAAGAAATGTAGATTTTTTTAGGATATTTTAGTGTTTTTAGGATTTGTAATCTCAAGATATGGCATGAGGATGGATGACAAGAAAGTGAAGGTAATTCTAGAATGGCCTCTTCCATGAACTATAACAAAAGTAGGGAGCTTTAATGGCCTAGCTACCTTTTCCAAAAAGTTCATTAGGAACTTAAGTAGTATAGTTACCCCTATAACTGAGTGCACACAGGGGAAAGAGTTTGTATGGACTATGGCAACAACAAAGAGTTTTGAAATCTTGAAGAAGAAGGTGTCGAAAGACCTTGTTCTAGTGTTACCAGATTTTAGTAAGGTATTTGAGGTTGATTGTTATGCCTCATTTGTTGGAATTGGTGGTGTCTTAAGTCAAGAGGGTTGACCTATAGCATTTTCAATGAGAATTTGAATGATGCAAGAAATAATTATTCTACATATGATGTGGAATATTATGCAATTGTGCAAGTATTGCAACATTGGAGGCACTAGTTACTCTCAAAGAAATTTTTGTTGTTTATAGATAATGAAGCATTCAGGTATGTCAACTCTCAAAAAAAGTTAAATAGTAGGCATCCCAAATGGGTTTCATTTTTGCAATAGTATACATTTGTATTGAAGCACAAGTTGAGCAAACAAAATAAGGTTGCTGATGCATTAAGTAGGAGAGTCATGTTGTTGACCACTATGGATAATCAAGTGGTAGTATTTGAGGGGATTAAAGATCTGTATGAATCTGATGCAAATTTTGGAAATATTGTGCAACAGTGTAAAAGTGTGGTAGAGGATGAGTCCCATACTATTTTTGAAGAGTATTTTTTATAGAATGGTTACTTGTTTAAGGGTAATCGATTATGCATTCCCAATGGATCTATGAGAGAGAACATCTTGAGGAAAATACATAGTGGGAATTTGTTTGGTCATTTTGGAGTACCTAAAACTACCACTCTTGTAGAAGAGAAGTACTATTGGCCAAAAATAAAGAGAGATATAATTATATTTGTATCTATATGTAGATTATGTCAAATGGCAAAGGTCCATGCACAAAATACAGGGTTGTATATGCCACTACCAGTTCCTATAGGACCATGAACCGATATAAGTATGGACTTTATGTTGGGGTTTCCCAAGACATAGAGGGGTAAGGATTCAGTTTTTGTTGTGGTAGACAGATTTTTAAAAAATGTGCACTTCATTGCTTCCCAGAATACTAATGATGCACCTAGGACTACAATATTATTCTTTTATGAGATTTTATGGTTGCATGGTGTTCTAAAGACTATTACTTCTGATTGGGATACTAAGTTCTGGAGTCACTTTTGGGGGACGTTGTGGAAAACTTTGAACACCAAGCTATAGTTTAGTAGTGATTACCACCCACATACAAATGGGTAAACCAAGGTAGTGAATAGAAGCTTGGGAAACCTCTTACAGTGCATAGTTGGAGAAAAACCAAAACAATGGGATTTAGCCTTGTGACAAGCTGAATTTGCATACAACAGTTCAGTGAACATGTCAACAGGTAAATCTCCTTTTCAAATTATTTGTGGTTAAAATCCTAAAGGTGTATTAGATTTGGTTGAGTTACCAATTTTAGAATAAGTTAGTGATGATGTAGAAGAATTTGTTGAGCATATCTAGAAAGTGCAAGATTCAGTGAGAAAAATTGTAGAGTAGTAATGCTCACTACAAAGAGTCTATTGATGCACACAAAAGGGTGAAAGTGTTTGAAGAGGGTAATATGGTCATGGTTCATCTTCCTAAGGGGACATATAACAAACTAAAACTTAAGAAAATTGGGCCAATGAGGATTTTGAAGAAGATCAATGATAATGCCTATAAAGTGGAGTTGCCTGATGAATTTGATATTTCACCCATTTTTAATGTTTATGATTTATTTCAGTATCCTAGTACTACCGAGGATGGTGAATTACAGGAGACAGTAAATTGGGCATGATATATGCCTAATAAGAAAAAATATAAAGTTCCATAGGTTCTCGATAAGAAGGTGATCACCATCAAACATGGGAGCTACAATAGATTCTTGGTTTAGTGGGAAGGATTACCACAGTAAGATAACACTTAGGTTTTGGATTTAGAGCTAAAGGAAATTAATAACCAGAAGCTACAAGATTTCAATTCAACTAAACTCGCAGGAGCTGAGTTCTTTTTCACCAGAGGAGAATGATGCACCTTGTCAAAGTCATAACTTGTGAACCGTACGTTCGTTTGCCTTCAAATTTAATAGGTGTTTTCACATGCTTTTTTTGCACCAAGATGATCTTTGATCCTCTTGTCCCTCCAAAAATCATGTTTTTGGGACCTAACTCCTCCATTTAGTTCCCCAAAATTAGCTTTTAGAACATGTTCTCGAGTTTTTTAGGTTTTTTTGGCTGTAAGAATTTTATTATCTTTTGTTATACCTTAATTTGAGACCTAATATATTAAATTAAGGTTATTTATTGTAAGATAAATATGTGCAACGAATTTGGGTGCAATCTAACTCATTTCTATTTTTAGCAATTTTTAGAAAAAAGATCTATTTTTAGGAGTTTTTAGAAAAAGACATTTTAGGATTTCTTTAGGGTTTCTTTGGTTTTATGTTGCTATATGATGGATTGTAATATTTTGGAGAAGGGGAATGAATTCAATAATGAGAATATTATCGATTTGCAGGTTTCTTCCATTATATTGCATTTGTGTTATGTGATTGGAGTCCATTTTGTTGGTCTCTTATAGCTGAGTACTCGTAGTATCACTTAGAAAAATAAGGTAGAAGCATCATCTTCAGAAGTTGATGAACTTTGTCATCAGTTTGATGAACTGTCCGTGGATGCAACATAAGATAGATAAATGTATATAGAGGATGAAAGGGTTTATATGACAGTGTTGGATGAAAATGAACCCACAACTTCTCAGGAAGCTCTTAGTAAACCTCAATGGAAGGTTGCTATGGAAGCAAAGTATACATATCTCATGAAAAATCACACTTGAAAGCTAGTAAATCTAACTTTAGGAAAGAAACCCATTTTGTAAGTGGAATTTCAAAATAAAATATAAGGTAGATGGTACGATTGATAAGCATAAAGTCTATCTGGTTGCAAAGGGCTATGGTTAAAAAGAAGGTATAGATTATGAAGAAACTTTTGTCCCTACTACAAAAATGACTAACATTCGAGTATTGTGTGCCATTGCAGCTCAGTTTGGGTGGAAGTTACATCATATGGATGTAAAAAGTGACTTTATTAATTGTGGTCTACAAGCAAAAGTATACATGACCCAACTTGAAGGATTTGTTGATAAAGGGCAAGAACAAAAAGTTTATAAGTTGATCAAATCCTTGTATGGTCCGAAACAAGATCCTCAAGCTTGGTACATCAAAATTGTTAGTCACCTATTGCAACATGGATTCCAATGAAGTTCGTCATATGCGAATCTCTATGTAAAAACAATGGTTTTGACATAGTGATTGTGGTGTTATACGTAGATGCTTTTATTATAACAGGTAATTTAGACAATATGATTGATACATTGAAATATGATCTAAAGACATATTTTGAAATAATAGATTTAGGGCTTCTGCACTAATGTCTTGGTTTAGAAGTAACTCAAAATAAAAATCATATCAGAGTTACATAGAAGAAATATGCCAAGACTTTGATTGAGATATATCGTATGACTGACTGTAAGTCAAAAACTACTCCAATGGAAGCAGGACTTAAGTTATATAGATATGATCAATATCCAAAGGTATATGGCACTCCCTATCATCAATTGATTTGGAGTCTTATATACCTAACCAATACTAGGCCTGATCTCAATTTTCCTGTGGGGTATCTTTCACGATTCATGCAGGAACCCAATGCAAGTCATTGGAAAGTAGAAAAAAGAGTTCTACATTATGTTAGTGGTACAACAAATTTTGGCTTGGAATACAAAAAGAATAATAAGTTTAATCTACAAGGATACATGGACTCTGACTATGTTGGATCCATTGATGATTAGAAATCAACTTCTGGATATATCTTTCATCTTGGGTTTGGTCTTGTATCTTGGCATAGCAAAAAGTAACAAGTGGTGGCTATTTCATCTACAAATGTAGAATATCGTGCAACTAGTGGAGCAGTCTGCAAGATAATATGGCTACATCACATTATTACAAATATGGGTCTTCCAAAGAATCTTCCATTGTATTTGTTTTGGGAAAATCAAGGTGCTTTAAACCTTGTTAAGAATCCAATTTTTCATGATCGCACCAAACACATTTACACTCATCATTTTATTTGAGATGAAGTTCCAAATTACAATATAGCTCCAATACATTCCCACTGATGAGCAAGTTGCAAATATCTTCACCAAGGCACTTGCACGTATCATATTTGAATTGTTCCACAATACTCTTGGTATTTTCCAATAATGTAGTAAGGGGGGATGTTAGCATATCTTTATTTACATGCACATGTATTTTATTATTGGGAGGGTTAGTAAAAATGATGTTTAGCACTCTTTATTTTAGAGTTGGTTTCCTCAACCAACTCGGTGGTTCAACCAACTGAACCAGCCCACCGAGATTGTATTTATACCTGCCACATTATGAATATCATTGCTCAACATTTTTACCATATTCAATATTTCTACAAGCCATGCAATTATTTTCAGGTTTTGAATTTTTTTTCATTTTTATTTTAAAACTTGAAAACCAGAAAATGCTGTTTTATGCTACCCTAGCATGCAAAATTTGAGACATGATATTTTTCTAAGAATAACCCAACTCCGTCAGAACTGCATTTGCACATCCCAAAACAAAGTGGGGTGCAATACTCTAATGAAATAATACGAAATCCCTACTCTTGGACATTCAATAATGAAACCCTCAAATGCAATAACAATGTCTAGAAATCTAGAAAGCAAAAAAATGAAAGATAGGCAATAAAATGGGAAAACTCAAAGATTTTATCCTCTTATTTTGCTCCAAAGTTCAAAAACCATGTTTCTACATTCCTTTCAGCAAAATATAGCCTCTCCTAAAAATGGAAGCCCTAGCATTTAGCAGCATGTGGTTTCCAAAAGATCTAACCCTTGTGCATGCCTATTTTTTGGTTTTTAAATTTTTCCAATAACCTTTCATTTCGGTTCGTTCTTTGGCTTTTCATTTTTATTTGGATTTTCATTTTTATGATTTTGACTGTACATGCCCTTTATATTTTTTTGGTTTTCCTTTTCATTTCATTTTGAGACTTTTCCTTTTTTTCCTTTGCATGGCATTTATTCAAAACTCGCTTTTGTTTCCATTATTTTTCCTTATTAAAATAAAGTCATTTTTAACAAAAGCATTTTATTATTTTAATATTTATAATGTCCCTTTTGTCTTCCAATTAACCAAACATGGACTTATTGGCCTTTGTGATCAAACATAAGGCCTCACAACCCAGGTAACATCCTAGTGCACAATTTTGATTCTATATTTTGCAATACCAACTTTGTCGACATCATCATCAGATTACCTATTGTGTTGGCATTACCCACTGCATCGACAACCTTGTATTGTAAAACTCCTCTAACTGTATGCTTCTAGACAACTAGCATATTTTGTTTGCTTTCTGAGCTACCACTTTGACTATCGTAGGACCATATGTCAGGCTCTGAATCAATGCCACGTCAGCCTCAAACATGTGATATTCTCAAAAATCATCCACACAGCTACCTATGTCATCAAACTCCATTGGTTCTACTATCTTCCCCTATGCCACCTATTGTTACTCATATTGGTTACATGCTAGCATCTTCCAATGGAATTACATCCTTTCACCCGCTCCCAATGATGCCTACATATCTATGAGCTATCGAGTGAGGAGTCTACCATTTTCCACTATCGCTACCAATCTATATGGGAATCTACATCATCATATTCTGGGTGCACTATTTTACCAAATTATAATTTATGTGAGAGAATTTTTATAATAACACCAACCCCACTGACTAAAATAGCCACGGGTTCAAATTCGTTAATTTTCACTTTGAATGTCTGACATCTCTTATTCATCATTGTTAATGGTGTTTCCCAAGGTCTATTCATCCAATTGTTTTATATGAACAACAACTTACCCTCGTGTAACAAAATTACCCAAAAAATTCTACCTCTACACTTCCTAGTCGTGACATTCGAAACACCCATAGTTCACATTTGTTTTGCCATATTATCTGTTAGATAACTATGTTTTTTGCCACATCCATCAATTGTCTCTATGTAGCAGCATTGTGTTTCCTCATTGTATAGAATCTTGGATATCTTCAATGCTAAACATAACTGCCCATGAGCTCCATATACATTATTATTGCAAGTACTGACCTCTGATCACTATAACCATGTTTATAACAGAAAACACACCCAATTTCCTTGACTGACTACTTATTAAACATGTGGGAAGGTGTCTCTCATGCACTCACAATTTCCACTCTGGTAACCATGTCAACATGAGGTCCCAATAATAGATGTATCATTGTTATTTTTGAATCGTTGTTCCAATGAGCATCATTGTTTTCCTCATCTTGGTGGGGTATTTCTTGACCTATGCATGCTTCGGTAATCCTCCTTTCGCTTACATCAGTGTTATCATGGATCCACTACAAATTGTAATCTATGGAAGCATGTCCATGCCAGTGCCTGAGTAGTCCCCATAATTTACACAAGCTAAGATGTTATGTGTTTTCTTTGGTAAACCCTCATTGTAGGCTGTATGAAATTGACAAGTCATTATGGCATCGAACGCACCATACATTTAGCCACCATATCGAACAACACCTCACCACATGTCATCAAACAAGCTCAGTATATACTACCTTGTTAGACTGCCATCTCATTTCAAACTGATGGTGAAATCAAAATATCCTTGTCGCCTGCAATGATGTTCGTTTGGTTTTGAAGGCTTGCTATTTTGTAACGCTATGGAACACAACTGTCGTAGGTGAGTGCTATCCTATGTCCCTCGTCTTTGTCTAGCATTGTTGATGGCTATCCATGGCTTCTCATAGACATTTGAAACACTGCACCTTCTGATTTCGCTTGAACTTTGTGTAGCCAAAACTACCAAATTCTCTCAAGTCGTTAGGTCATTATGTCACGTAATGTTGGTCCATCCAATGGGTGCTTTCACCATGTCCATTCGAAGTTGACATGGTCCACAACTGCATCCAATTGTCATCCAAATACGTTGCCTTGCCATGTATGTAGTTCATATATTCACCAAGTCACCCTCAACGTGGTTCCATCTGTCATCAAATCCTACGTTCCATTGTCCAGGTGGGTCCCTGCACACATTAACACACACCATTAAATATTCTAAACCATGGACATGACAAAATCTAAACTTTTAATGATATTAAAGTATTCGAAGCTTTTAAAACTAAAACTAAATAATGAACTTTAAAACAACCATAACTAAAATTCAAAATTAAAGAAGTAAATAAGCCCCTTTTTTATTTATTAAATGCTAATTAACATAAAATTCACTCTTTTATTATAAAACTATATATATGTATGAAGTATATATAGAAATATATTTTAATTTTAATTTTATTTGGTTTTTATTTCCAATATACATCATCATCATATATATGAAATATATGATGATAATATATATAATTTTTCATTTTCAATTTATTTTATTTATTTATATTATTATTATACTATAGTATACATTATAATATAAATATAAGGTTTATTGGAACTAACAATTATATTCAATACAAATCCAAGAAATCCTTTTATTTATTAATCTTTTGATTATCATTATTATTATATGAAATATAATAATAATAATAATTTTATATTATCATCATACAACTTGACGAAAAACTCGACGATACAAAAGTGACGACAAAAAGTCGTCGACAAGAAAAAAAATTGTTGACAACTATTTCACAACAAAATTCATTGACAACAAATTAGCTAACACTGCAAACCCGAAACTGAGTGAAAAATTGACACTCAAAACAAAACCAAAAGCACTCAACCACAACAAGGAACATTGGAATTAAATTTCGACTATCGAGGATGGGATATATCAAACAATATCGCTCCAAGGACACTAAGACTCTCCAAAAACCAAAAATTAAAAGTGGGTCCCCAATATTTGGGGCTAGTTGTGGAGTAGCCACAACAAATGGTGACTCTGCTAGGAAATGCTCCTGGGAATTTTAGTAAGAACCCAAAATCTAAAAACACAAAAAACCCAAATATTAGAATTATAAGCATCAGCAAGTATCTAGAGAATGAAAATAAACCAAAAAAAATGAACCATCAGAATCATTCAACATCAGCTCAGTGTGTGCAAAGTGATTCATTATTTATTGTCTAAAACCATTCAACACTCCATCGTCAGTTTCCCATGATTGTTTGTGTCTTTATGATTAGTGTATATTACATGCTGTGGATGATTCATGCATGATTAGATGTATTGAAAGGATGCTATAATATGGTTGGCATGTTTTTTAGAGACTCAAACATTCTAGTAACATAAACAAACACACTAGAGCTATCTAACCCTCTTAGGACCAACTATGTGTACAGTGAATTCAATTACCAAATCAAGATTTTAGTTATGAACCGCTACAGTCCAGAACTAGTGTGTGTGCAAGTGGACTCAGAGCTTTGGGGAATCAGATTCTCAACCTAAGTATGATGAGAATTTGACCCTATAATTACTACTCTGATTGATTTTATTACCTCATTTTGACCAAAATGATTAAACCTGTTATTGATGAAACCACAAGGCTAGCCTGTTCATTTGAGCGGTTAGAGGTCTCACTTTTAAATGAGACATGTCACCACACATGAGCATACTCCACTGTCATTCAAGCATCTATAGCCCTAGTGGAGGTTAACCCCATAGTCCATGATTTTGCTTTTGATTTCTTGAATCTTAGAGATGACTACCCATCCTTCTAAGGAAACATGTAGTACGATCCTTGTAACCCAATAGTCAGTGGTGTGTGATGCAAGCAGACTAATAGCTTTGGGGAATCAGATTCTCAACATAAGTGTGATGATAATTTGATCCTATCCTTATTACTATGATTTTTTTTAGTTTTAAGTATTGTGATAGTAGCAAAATCCATTGTTTTATGGACTATGTTGCACGATAGTACCGATAAGGATGACCCTTTTCATATCACATTTTCTCCCAAGGATGGTTTTGACCATTTTATCCAAGATGTTTTTAATATGTGCAAATTATGTTTGGTTCAAGACAGCTTCGGCATCGGTTCCCAATCTCAGGGTCTTCTTAGTGTATATTGTGTAATGACCCTAAGAGAATTTGACATGCTTTCGACTATTGTCTTTGAAATGTAGATGCATGTGAGATGTAATGTTTATGCAATGTGAAATGTACCATGAAATATAGATGAATGATATGAAGTATACAATATATTTCTCTCTAATTTGTAAAATCGATGACTTCACACATCCCTATTTTCAAACAATATTATTTAATGTGTTTGTGGTACTCGTGGAGCCTTCTACAATATAATTCTGACGTTTTATATTCTCCTTATCTTAGTTAACATTCATGAAGACATAAAGTGACATCTCGTTTTTATTTTCTTTTCTTTTATTTTTCAAAAACAAACCAAAATGGGCCAAGGACAAAAATTTAGTGGCCACGAAGTATCACCTTAAAACAAGGGAACAACCCAAAACACAAATCAAAACTATATATAAATGTACAATATGGTACAAAATGGTGCAAAAATTTGAACTATCACTTCCCTGGATCCTAAACTAGACTAGCATATTTCAAAGGAAAAATAATATGATAAGCATGTCAAATGTTGTAGGAATCCAACCAAAACAAGATTAGACCAAAAAATACAACAATATTCAACTTGCCTCACTCACCCCATCAATTTGATCTAGTTCCATTAATAATCCTATGGTGGATTTTTGAATTATCAAACTTATTAGACAATAATTGATCTTCAATTTCTTCATATCTATTCTTTATTATGTCAATTTCATACTTTGATTCATGGTGTAGAAATAAGCTTTCATTTTTAGATATGATATTTTGCAAATAGGAACCTATTTCTACAAATTTTAAAGCCAAATCATTTTTCAAATCTATAGGCCAATAAAATTCATGTAACCTTTTGCAAGAACCTAGGATATTTATTAAATGAGCATCATCATAAGTTTTTATCCTAGATTTTGTTACTAATTTATTATGAAATTGACTTAACAATTCAAGCATACCAACTTCATTTTACTTCAATAAAGCAATATTATTAGTGGTGTGAGGAGAAATTAAATCAAATTTATTATCAACCACAAATGACATTTCATCATTGATAGTATTTGAATCCATCAATCCATTGGATAAACCTTCACTTGCATTTCAAATGGTGGAACCTAAAAGGTGAGATTTTACCTTTAGCACATTTACATTTACCATTACTTGAAGAGGATTTGAAACTTTCATTTTTTTTTCATGATATTCATCATCATGTAGCACTACTTGATTCATGATATGTTTATCAAAGACACCAAAGTTAGGCACCCAATTAAAAAAATGTTCATTTATTTCAAACCATATTATTTCTTATCTATCTAGGTATGGGTGAACCAACACAACTCCATGATCAATAACTTGGGTTATTTCAAATAACATGACATTTTCAATTGGATCATCAGTGATATCAAATCCAAACCATTGAGGTTCTGACATTCTCCCATTTTGAAATGGCATAGACATCATAGAATAAGTAACTGGATCAAGATTTTCAATTTATTTTCCATCAAAGGAATCCAAAGAAAATGATTTTCCTTCTTGATTCATGGTTGTAGAATCCTTATCACTTTCTAATATTTTATGATATTCAAACCTCTCTTCCAATACTTTCTCAAATTGTACAGGATTTGTAATACCCTTATGTGAGAAAATAATTGTATTATCATGCATATCAATTGATGCAAAAAGTTCATTAGAAAGTTTAGAGCAAGCATATTCTTCCCATTTCTTCCAAGAATCATAATAATCATCTTCCAAAATCAATTTGTGATGCTCATTTACTTCTTCATCATCTTTCGATTCATTAACATGTTTATCATCCAATTCATATTGACCTTCCTTAGATGGTTCAATTATTTCCAAAATTTGGTTATTTCTTGAATTCAAATTTGTAAGGCCATCATAATACAAATTAGTAACCCATGATTTAATTTTATCACAATTTGGAAGGTGTGAATCTTCTTGGCCACCAGTTTCAACAATATCATCCAAAGTATCTTCCAAGAACAAGTGGTGAAAATATGTTATGTCCTCGACTTTATTTATTGATTCTATTACAAGCTTACTTTCAACCACTTTTGATGACCTAGGAGATTCTATAAGGGGATCAATTTATACATATTTCTCCATATAGTTATCCCAATATTCCTTTACGAGTACACATGACCAAATCCTATCCTCATAGGTTTGTTCATTCCAATCCTCATTCATGGGTAATTATTATAGATATTTTCTTTCCAAAACAATATGGTGATGATTTGATTCCAAATTCTTGTTACCCATCCATAGAATTTATTCTCCAAAATATTCATTCTCTTCAAGACATTCTAAATAGGCATTTAATTCAATGTAAGTCACATCAAAATCTTTTCTATCACCTGAAGGAGCATAACATGAAATATCATTAAGGTTATCATTATGAATTTTTTTCCTAGGATGATTTGGATGTATACATTGATGTGCTCATTTTTATGGTGGAACCACATATCTACTTGACTTCTTAACCAACTTATTTTGCTCTTTTACTTTCGATACAAGCTTCTTTGATTGAGTGGTAGAAGTAGTAGGATTAGTTGTGTTGAAATCAATAGATAAAGAATGTACACTTGTTGAAATAGCTCCATGAGTGACCACATGATTCTCTAATCGTGGAGTGGTTGGATGGATATAAGTACTCATATAAGTGCATGTGGGAGCATAAGTAGGTATGGTAGGGTAAATTTGATTGTGGGGCAAAACATTTGATATCAAATTTTGTTGTGCCACACTTGATTTATCATCGAGGTTTAATTGGAAGCCCCTATTTGTTCTACCATATGTGATTGCTCCATCACATAACCGTGTGGCCTTAATTTTTGATCTATAATCATAGCTTCTGTGTAGGCTGATGTAAGATTAGTGACCAAAGGATTTATCCTAATGAACATGGCAAACAATGGATCCAATGCCCCAAAGTATATTTGAAGAGCACCTCTATCCTCAATAGTATAGGGATAAATTAACCTTGCATAGAGTTTTCACAATACCATGTTGAAAATTCTCACGGGCTTATTAGGTTCCCTATTTCAAGAAGAAAATTGTTGATAAATCGTGACAAAATTGATGGGTAACCTAAATTGATTGATAAAAGTAGTTTGCAATTGGGCCCAAGACATAATAGAGTCAGTGGGTAAATTGATGTACCAATCATATTCCACCTCATCTAGGCTCTTAGGAAATAATATACATGCCACATCCTCATGTTCGACATTCCATCTAACTAGGATATCCACATAGGACTGAATGTGCTCCTCGGCTAATGTTCTACCATTGTGCTTAAACTTGGGCAAAAGTTTTTCTATGTTCTTGGGAAAATCATGACCATTTCCACTAATGTTCAAAGGGTTACCATGTATCCCATACCACTTTCCAGTATTTTTAGCCATTAATGAAACTCAAAGGATAACTTCAAAACCAATTTGTTAGTCAAATAAATATTTCTTACAAATAAGCATAAAATGACTAACAATCTCAAATGTACAACATATGAATGATCATGTTAGCATCAACCAAGAGATATGTATCCATTAAACCATGAAATTGAAGAACATTCTCAAATTTGCAAATAGATTAGCATTAGCACATCATCAAAAATAGAGAATGTTAGAATCAAATTAAAGTGATCATATGGAAACAAAACCTCGTTAGTCAAGACCAATGTTTTGTAAAATAAATCTTTCAAGTAACATGAACAATTTAGCATCTAAATAGCCATAAAATAAATCAATTCAAATCCTCCTAGCTCCCAAAGTGTGAGTGGTAGAGGAAACCAAATATTCTAATCAAATGAACTTAAAATATTTAGCAATTCCAAAGCTTTCAAAATTATATCAAATTACATTATTCCTGTATGAAAAATAAAAAAGTGTTAGATCAATGAATAGCAATTCATGTCCTCCTTTTAGCATCACAATTTTGTGTGTTAAAAGATGTCTAAAGATAATAATCAATAGGGCATGAAATATTCCATAATTAAATCCCTATAGCATTTAAAATAACAATAAAATAAACCACCTCATACCCTCCTTCTAGAGCCAAAATGTTGAGTGTTATTTTTACCCAATTGTGAAATTACACTCTCCCTTAGGTTTTGAATCTTAAAACCCTCTCTTGTAAAGAATTTAATCAAAACAACTTCTCCAAGCCCTCCGCTATATTAGCATTTACATATGTGTATTAGTAATCTCAATAAAAATATATCAATTCAATGCTAGGAACACCTTAGTGATTGCAAGTAACTGTAAACAAGGGGTATGTGTTGGTTTATTTTATCATGCTACTTTAATGATTGTTCATGAAACCAAAATAAATCAAATGTGATTTGGCCCTCATATGACCACGATGTAGTGTCTTAATTCCTTTTATCTTGAGGATTTTATGGTATATTTTATCTTCCTTATTATGTGGGTTTTAAACAAGTTTTATCTTGTATTAAATCCTACTTTAAGCATGGAAATGAAGATTAAATCTATCTATGAATCTGAATCCAAATGATAAGTAGGCTCCTTCAAATGTAGCTTCTTATAATGAAGATTTAAGATAGCCTTTGAATATGATTAATAAATTCTCTCTTTGGTGAAATTAATTTTCACAAAGAGATAATAATTTAGTACCCTAAAATAAAGGTTTTAAAATGTCACTTCAAATTATCCTTATTAAACGAATCAAATTTTTGCAAATATGAATAATTTAGTGCTTTTAAATAACGACCTTCAATGTAGTGCACAAATGACCCCTCTTTCATAAAATCAGAATTTTTATAAAGAGAGGTGCAGTTACTTCTCCCAATATGCTAATTTGTGGAATGCCATAAACATAGCCCCTTCAATGAAATTGAATTTTTCATGAAGGAAATGTCATCATAGGCTCATGAATGAAAATATAAGATTGAAAAAATTAAATTTGGCCCCAAAATGCAAAATCTGAAATTTTGTATTTTCAAAATCTGCAATAAAAATAACTTTGACTAATTTTTCAAACTATGAAATGACTCTGACGCAAAAAATTCTAAGTGCAAAATAGAACTTCGAAGTATACTCTACACAACCATGCAATTATTTTTGGGTTTTGATTTTTTTTTATTTTTATTTTTATGTCCAAAAATTAAAAAAATAAAATAAAATAAAAAGTTAGAAAGTAAAAATAAAATCTAAAAACTGAAATAAAATGCAAAAAACCAGAAAATGCAATTTTATGCTATCCTAGCATGCAAAATCCAAGACATGAGATTTTTCTAAGCATAACCCAACTCCGTCGAAACTGCATTTACACATCCCGAAACAAAGCGGGTGCAAGACTCTAAGGAAATAAAATGAAATCCCTACTCCTAGACATTCAACAATGAAACCCTCAAATGCAATAACAATGTCTAGAAATCTAGAAAGCAAAAAAATGAAATATAGGCAATAAAATAGGAACACTCAGAGATTTTCTCCTCTTATTTTGCTCCAAAGTGCAGAAATCCTGCAATACATTCAAAAACCATGTTTCTACATTCCTTTCAGCAAAATCTGGCCTCTCCTAAAAAATGGCAGCCCTAGAATTCAGCAGCATGCGTTCTCTAAGAGATCCAGCCCTTGTGCATGCCTCTTTTCTGGTTTTTAAAGTTTTCCAAAAACTTTACGTTTCAGTTCCTTCTTTGGATTTTCATTTTTTTTATTTCTAATGTACGTGCCCTTTCTCTTTTTTTTTGTTTTCCTTTTCATTTTGTTTGGAGACTTTTCATTTTTCTCCTTTGCATGGCGTTTATTCAAAACCCACTTTTGTTTACGTCCTTATTAAAAATAAAGCCCTTTTTAACAAAAGTATTTTTCACTTTAATATTTATAAATATCCCTTTTGTCTTCCAATTAACCATACGTGGAATTATTGACCTTTGTGATGAATCATAAGGCCTCACAACCCACATAGCACCCTAGTGCACAATTTTGATTCTATATTTTGCAATACCAACTTTGCCAACATCATCGTTGGATTACCTCTGTCATGTTAGCATTACCCACTGCATTGACAACCTTGTGCTATAAAACTCCTATAATTGTATGTTTCTCAAAAATTGGTACACTTAATCTATTTGCTAAGCTACTACTTTAACTACCACAGGACCATCTATCGGGCTACGAATCAATGCCACGTCGACCTCAAACATGTGGTCTTCTTAAAAACTATCCACATTGCCATTTGTGTCATTGAAATCCATTGGTTATGGTGTCTTCCCCTATGCCACCTGTTGTTCCTCACATTGGTTGCATGCTAGCATCTTCCAATGGCATTACGTCCTTTCACCCGCTCCCAGCAATGCCTACACATCTGCAAGCTTCCGACTGAGGAGTTTACCATTTTCTACTATCGCTATCAATCCATGTAGGAATATACATAATCGCATTCTAGGTACACTATTACACCAAATTGTAATCGACATCGGGTGAAGTTTTCTAATAATGCCAACCCCATTGACCGAAATAGCTACGGGTTAAAATTCATTAATTTTCACTATGAATGTCTGACATCTCTGATTCGTCATCATTAATGGTGTTTCCCAAGGCATATTCATCCAATTTTTTTGTATGAACAACAAATTTCCCTCTCATAACATAATTACCCAATAAATTCTACCTCTATACTTCCTAGTCATGACATCTGAAACACCCATAGTTCTCATTTATTTTACCATATTATCTGTCAGATAACTGTATATTTTGTGCCACATCCATCTATTGTCTCTATGTAGTAGCATTGCATTTCCTCACTACCTATAATCCCAGATATCTTCAGTGCTAAAAATAACTGCCCGTGAGTTTCATCTACATCGCTATAACCACTAACCTCTAATCACTGTAACCATGTTTATCACCAAAACCACACCTGATTACCTTGATCAACTACTTCTTTGACCTGCGGGAAGGCATCTCTCTTGAACTCACCTTGTCCACTATGGTAAACAACATCAACAGGTGGGCCCAATCATAGATGTGTTGTTATTGCTAAATAGTTATTCCTATGAGCGTCGTTGTTGTTTTCCTCATCTTGGTGGCGTATTTCCCAGCCTACGCATGCTCCAATAATTCTCCTTCTACTTACGTCGATGTTATCATGGTTCCAATGCAACCTATACTATAGAAGCACGTCCACACCAATGCCTGAGCAGTCCCCATAATTTATGATAGCTAAGATGTTATGTGTTTTCTTTGGTAAACCCTTGTTGTAGGTTGTATGAAATTGACAAGTCATTATGGCATCAAACCCGCCATACATTTGGCCATCATATCAAATTGCACCTCACCACATATCATCAAACAAGCCTTGTCAGACCTCCAACTCCTTTCAAACTGATGGTGAAATCAACATATCCCTATCACCTGTAATGTTGTTCATTTGGTTTCGTAGGCTTCTTATTTTTTAATGTTATAGAACACAACTATAATAGGTGAGCACTACCCTATTGGCCTGGTCTTCATCCAATGTCATTGATGGTTGTCCATGGCTTCTCATTGATGTTTGAAATATCGTACCTTCTGCTTTCGCTTGAACTCCGTGGAACCAAAACCACCAAATTCTCTCAAGTTTTTAGGTCATTACATCATGTAATATTTATCCATCCAATAGGTGCTTTCCTCGCATCCATTTGAAGTTGATGTTGTCCACCCCTGCATCCAATCGTCATCCACATACGTCACCTTACCATGTATGGAGTTCATATATTCGTCAAGTCACCCTCAGTGTGGGTCCATCCATCATCAAATCCTGCATTCCATCATCCAGGCAGGTCCCTGCACACATTAACACACACCATCAAATATTCTAAACCATGGACGTGACAAACTCTAAAATTTTAATGATATTAAATTATTCGAAGCTTTTAAAACTAAAACTAAACAATGAACTTTAAAGCAACCATAACTAAAATTAAAAATTAAAGAAATAAATAATCCCCTTTTTATTTATTAAATACTAAGCAATAAAAACTTCACTCTTTTACTATATATCTATATATATATATGAAGTATATATAGACATATTTTTATTTTATCTGGTTTTTATTTCATATATACATCATCATCATATATATGAAATATATGATGATAATATATATATTTTCATTTCAATTTATTTTATTTATTTATATTATTATTATATTATAATATACATTATAATATAAATAATAATATAAATATAAGGTTTATTGGAACCAACAATTATATTCAATAAAAATCCAAGAAATCCTTTTATTTATTAATCTTTTGATTATCATTATTATTATATGAATATAATAATAATAATAATTTTATACTATCACCCAGGTGTTGTAGGTGAGTTGGAGAGGAGAGGGCAATCCTCCAAGGGAGGTCCCGGGTTCAAATCTCCACCCTACCAAAAAGCTGAATTGGGTATCCAAAATCCAATTGATAATGTTGGTTCGGGCATGGTCAGGTGTGACTCCCAGGTGACTTTGATTGTGTAGAACCCCCTGTTTGCAGTATCTCATACCAAGGCGGCCCCACAAGAGGTTTTTTGCTTAAACAAAAAAATATATACTATCATCATACCTACAAATGAAATCCAACATGAGAATTAAACCAAAAATTACAAACAACATGATGAAAAACTCAATGATACAAAAGTGACGACAAAAAGTCATTAACAAGGAAAAAAAAATCGTTGATAACTATTTCATGACAAAAGTCGTTGACAACAAATTAGCTAACACTACAAATACAAAACTGAGTGAAATATTCGACACTCACAACAAAACCAAAAGCACTCAACCACAACAAGGAACTTTGGAATTAAATTTTGATTATCAAGGATGGTATATATCCAACAATATCGCTCCAAGGACACTAGGACTCTAAAAAAACCAAAAATTAAAAGTGGGTCCCCAAGCTTTGGGGCTAGTTGTGGAGCAACCACAACATAAAGTTGATGTAATATGTTATTATTTAAGTGTATGGAGGATTTACCATATTTTCTTATATGTAATAATTGTTTAATTGTTTGGATGATGTATCTTTAGATTATTGCTTTGAATTATCTATGTTTTGTAATAAATTTTCTTTCAATTAATGTTTACATTCTTTAAAATTTGCTTCTTATCTAGTATCTTTGTACACTTTATGAATTATGCTTTTATTTAGATCTAGTATTTATTCTTTTTTTCTTTCTAAAACAATGAAACCTTAAGTATGAATTTTTAGCGTGAACTTAGAGGTGACCTAAGAGAATTAAGACCCCCTTAGGGTGAACATAGGTGACCTAGGCAAATTGAGATCCCCTTACAGAGAATGCCAACTAAGTTATAGAAGGACTATATCTAATTCAAGATAGCTCATCATGTAGATGAGATGGATATCTTAACTCATAGTACGCGTAGCATACCTACATAGACTGACTTGTGTATGGTATAGATATGGGCATATACCTTAGATGGATTAAATATGATAAGTTTATCTCATCAAGAATTATGAGAGGGATAAAATTACTTGCGATAACATGTAATATGCCTATAGATATGGACACGTATGAGGGTATTTCATGAGACGTAGCTCTTTAGGAAAGCTTGGAGACTTTAAAAATATATCAATTAAAGGATGGTTAAGGGTTTATGAGTCCCTATCATAAAAAATAAAAAATAAATTATTTTCTTCTCTATGTATTTTAATTGTATCTTTAACTTTGGGTCATTACAAATATTCTTTCTTTTACAAACCCTATCCTATTTAAGAAGGGAAAACCTTATTTTTTCCTCACAATATTTTCAAAGAAACTCTCATTCAAACTTAATAATTTTAGATGCTATGTGTACTGGAAATATTGAATTCAACATCATATAAATAGATATGGATTGCAATGTAGTCTCTATGAGTTGTAGCCTTCCCACAATGGTTAAGAAATTACCTTTCCAAATAGGCTTCTATTCTATCTAAAAAAGAGACCCATAATTCCATCGTATATTCTTTATGAGTCAAAGGAATACCCAAGTAGTTTGATGGCATTATATCAAATTTAAACCCTAAAATATTCATAATAATATTTTGTAAATCTAGGGTTGTATTAATGAAAAAAATACTAGATTTTGTAGTATTAACTACCTATCCATTAATGTTCTCATAATATGATAATATTGATTTTTACTCCATCGTCTCACTCACGGAGGGATGATCCAAAGCAAAGTATCATCAATAAGTTGAAAATAATATTTTAAAGGAGTGTTTTTTTAAGTTGAATATCTTACCTTTGAGAAAACTCTTCGTTTTCTTCTACAAGAATAACAAATAGATAATGAGATAGTGGATAACCTTGGAAAAGTTTACAACATGAATTGAAGTAACCAATAGGAAAACCATTGAACAAAATAGAATATTTTGTAATGCTATAAGAATATTTAATCCATTCACGCCTTCTATAATCAAAACCAAACTTTCTAAGAATATCATGTCGTAATTTCTAGGAAACCTTATCATATTCTTTACTCATATCGAATTGAATAAGCATACCTACTTTTTTCATGAAAATAAGAGAATGTATGACCTTTCCTACAATTATTATACAATTAATAACTTATTTACTATAAACAAAACCATATTGTTCCTTTGATATAACACAACCAAGAATACCATTAAACCTATTTACCATAATTTTTAAAATAATATTATAAATGATATTACAAAGGCTTACTACAGAAAAACTATCAAAAAAATTATCTCACCTTTTTTGATAACTAATGTAATACAAGTGTCATTAATCTTACTTATGAAATCCTTTCTTTTTTACACCTCTTCAACAACAAGTAACATATCACTCTTCAATAAATCCTAAATTTTTAAAAGAAAATTTTAGGAAATCCATTGGGTCTAGGTGCCTTGTTAGGATGGAAAGATAAAATCACATAATGTAGCTCCCCCATAGATATCTTATTCATCAAGATTTAATTTTTTTCATATGTGATAATTGATGGTATATTTTACAAAATCTTATCTTATGCCACTTTATGTTGGACAATATCTCACAAAATATTTTTGAAATAATTAATTACTTCATTCCTCATAGCTTTTCATCCTCACTATTTTTTATATCTTTATAGTTTTCTTAGTTAATGTGATGAAAAAAAAAAAAAATGTGTTATAGAATGAAAAATTATGCTTTTATCTCCTTCCTTAAGCCATTTCTCCCTAGATATTTGTGACCAATATGAATCCTCCTTTCTTATGCATTATGATAATAAAAAAGTAATTAATTTTCTTTCAAATAATAGTACTAATCCATTTTTCTAGTTTCTACTATCTCTCATAAATTTTTGAGCTTGGATTCAATTTATTTTATTTTTTAAAATCGTTATCAAAAGGATTGAAATTCCAAATTTTTATTTGCTTTTTTTAATATTCTATGTTTTGAACAAACATATACATACACTTTCCTTGACGTTTTTATTCATACCACCATAATATAACCATATGGAAAAATTAGTGTCTTGGAGTCATATGGACTTGAAGAAAAATAAATTTGGATTACCATTATTAGGTAAAGTACTAGTCAAACGAATGGGTTTGTGATTTGATCTTACTCATAGTAAAATATGTGAAGATTGTATACTTTTTTTTTTATTAGATAAATAAAGGGATTTTGATACGGTATCCAAACCTAATATAAACCGAGTTGATAAGGAGCACAAGAAAAAGCTACATCTAACTCAAAAAACAAAACCCTACCAAAGGGGAGCAATGATACTTGATCGAGGTATCCCAACTAGAAACAAAATAGGAAAACATAAGGTAAGACATCCAAACAAAACACAACACCCAAAGGATGAACCAAACCCCAATTTAGAAATACTAAAGCCACCAGATGATGATAGGGCTAAAGTCTTTATCTGGCTCTTAATGATCTCCTTAATCTCATTAATGAAAGCAATAACCACTTGGATCAAGCCTAGAAGGACCTAATATTTTTGGTTGAGCATATCTAAAATCTATTAGGAAATCAAAGGGATATATATCTAAGGATTAGTAGGAATGTGAGCACTTCCTAACATTGAAGAACCTTTGGAAATGTTACAAGTAGGTGAACCATCTTTCGAATCATAAGAAATAACCAATTTCAGTGAAATTAAAGATTTGGAAACCTTTGAAAAAATTTATACATACCTCTACACACTACTATGATTAGGAGTACCCAGGGTACTCAAATATTTCTTAGACATCAAGCCCTTTCCTTTCGAATTGGAGGGAAAGGGTGAGAAATCTCCATCATCCGATTTCGAATCCTCCTCTAATTCGAAAGATGAATAAGAAGACTTCAAACAAGGAAGGATTTTAAAGAATTTAATTTTCCTCAAGGCTTCATCAACCATAATTTTTATGTACTTCACCACATACTCGTAAGTCAATAAATTAAATCCTTGGTTGATTGGATCCAACCCTCTCCCTCTTTTGACTCCATGCAATGACTTCTTTAGGGACTGGAATAGGAAGATCAATACATAAATCAATATTTTACACTCAAGTTGATTGAGAAACATCATGTGATAACTTTAGATCACTTACCTATTTGAATACAATGTAAAATATTCCATTATCATAGAGAGAACACAGTTCCATATATCCATCAAATCTTTTGTTTCGTATCCATTCTTCAAATTTGGTAGATATTCCAAAGAATTGGTAAAAAACCCATACTTATGCTTTAGGGAGTGCTCTGGGTACTTATGACACCCACTATCATTAGGTAAACCAGTCACCATATCCAAGAGTTCCAAATATATTTTGAACTCAATACTTCTAGCCTGAACATACCCTCTTCTCCAAGAGTGGGCTAGGGTCCTAGAAAGGGCTCTATGGTAGCCATGAAAGGAAAGGAGAAACTCTATAATACCATCCTTTCATAGGATATTTCTCACTTAATAATCAACATAAAACTTAGTTTGTTTCATAGGGATTCTCAAATCTTTCTTTTAAGCCATAGAAAGCCAACACACACTTACAGGGGAACTTGACATGTCAAGTAGCCAAGGAAGCACACACATCATCCTAATGGATAGAAATAGAGCCTTTTAAAACCATAGGATCCTTCCCATGAAGCCCATATTTCAAATCACTAAACTTTAATAAGATGATGAATAAAGGACTATAAATGTAGGGTCACAAATAAGGAGAATGACTAAAAGGTTTAAAAGATATATAATAATTATTTCAAGGTTCCCAAAAAATTACCAAACCCTCGAGATTGAAAATATCAATCACAAGGCTAGTAGAGAAAATGAAACCACAACTCCTTAAATACCATAGTAGAAGAAAAGAGCTACCACATTTCACATGATCTAGAAAGTGGTAAATACATTTAGAGCATTTCTATCATGGAACTATGAATTTGCTGATCCTTACTATCCTCAAATGATCGATGGAAAGAGAAGAAATAACAAAGAGGCATATGAAACCATTGTACCAATTTGTTTTCTACTTGTAATGATTTTATTATGCTCAAATAGACTAGTATTTGTGGGGATATTTCCCTGATAAAGTTGATGTAATACGTTATTCTTAAATTTTATCAACGATTTACCATATTTTCTTATATGTAATAATTGTTTAACTATTTGGATGATGTATCTTTAGATTATTGCTTTGAATTATCTATGTTTTGTAATAAATTTTCTTTCAATTAATGTTTACATTCTTTAAAAGTTGCTTCCTATCTAGTATCTTTGTACACTTTATGAATTATGCTTTTATTTATATCTAGTATTTATTCTTGTTTTCTTGTTAAAACAATGAAACCTTAAGTATGAAGTTCTAGGGTGAACTTAGAGGTGACCTAAGGGAATTAAGACCCTCTTAGGGTGAACATAGGTGACCTAAGGGAATTGAGATCCCCTTAGGGAGAATGCTAAATAAGTTAAAGAAAGGCTACATCTAATCTAAGATATCTCATCATGTAGATGATATGGATATCTTTACTCATAGTACGCATATCATACCTACACAGACTGAATTGTGTATGGTATGGAGATGGGTATATACCTTTTATGGATTAAATGGGATAAAATTACTTATGGTAACATGTAATACGCCTACATATATGGACTCGTATCAAGGTATTTCATGAGATGTAGCTCTTCAGGAAATCTTGGAGACTTTAACAATAGATCAATTAAAGGATGGTTAGGGGTTTATGAGTCCCTATCATAAAAATTAAAAAATAAATTATTTTCTTCTTTGTGTGCTTTTCTTGTAGCTAGAACTTTGAGTCATTACAAATATTCTTTCTTTTACAAACCCTATCCTATTTAAAAAGAGAAAACCTTATTTTTTCTCACAACCTTTTCAAATAAATTCTCATTCAAACTTAACTATTTTAGATGTTATGTGTACTATAAATATTGAATTCGACATAATATAAATAGAGATGGATTGCAATGTAGTCTCTATGAGTTGTAGCCTTCCCACCATGGTTAAGAAATTACCTTTCCAACTTATCAAATAGGCTTTCATTCTATCTAAAAAAGAGACTCAAAATTCCTTCATATATTCTTTATGAGTCAAAGGAATACCCAAGTAGTTTGATGGAATTATATCAAATTTAAACCCTATAAGTTTCATAATAATATTTTGTAAATATAGGGTTGTATTAATAAAAAAATCCTAGATTTTGTAGTATTAACTGCCTATCAAATAATGTTCTCACAGTATGATAATATTGATTTTTACTCCATGGTCTTACTCAGGAAGGGATGACCCAAAGCAAAGTATCATCAATAATTTAAATATAAGATTTGAAGGAAACATTTTTTAAGTTGAATATATCTAAATTTTCCATCTATTTTTTACCTTTGAGAAAACTCTTCGTTTGCTTCTGCAATAATAACAAATAGATAATGAGATAGTGGATAACATTAGAAAATTTTACAACATGACTTGAAGTAACCAATAGGAAAACCATTGAATGAAATAGAATATTTTGTAATTCTATAAGAATATTTAATCCATTCACACCTTCTATAATCAAAACCAAACTTTCTAAGAATATCATGTCGCAATTTCTAGGAAACCTTATCATATGCTTTACTCATGTCGAATTGAATAAGCATACCTAGTTTTTTCATGGAAATAAGAGAATGTATGGCCTTTTGTACAACAATTATATAATTAATAACTTGTTTACTATAAATAAACCATATTGTTCCTTTGAGTTAACACAAACAAGAATACCATTAAACCTATTTACCAAAATTTTTAAAATGATCTTATAAATGATATTACAAAGGCTTACTACACAAAAACTATCAAAAAATTATCTCATCTTTTTTTTATAACTAATGTAATAAAAGTGTCATTGATCTTACTTATGAAATCCTTTATTTTTTAGGCCTCTTCAACAAAAAGTAACATATCACTCTTCAATAAATCCTAAATTTTTAAAATCACTTAATGTAACTCCCTGATAGATATCTTATTCATAAAGATTTAATTTTGTTCATATGTGATAATTGATGGTATATTTTACAAAATCTTATCTTGTACCACTTTATGTGATGGCATATGCTCTCAGATAGAAAATGCTATCAGATAGGTTTTGCCATAGATTTAAATTTTCTCTTATTACTAACTAGGGAATCTATACCTCCAACTAAAGCACTCTTTCTTACAACTCAGGCATCATTACTCTTATTAAGGACTTTTAAAAATAAGCTTCTTGCCATGCTATTAGATTTTATTCACATAAATCCTTTAGCTTTTATGTTTCTTGTAAGATCTAAAATAATAAGTTGACTTGCTTCTTGATCACACTTTGCTTTCTTCTTACTTACTCTTGGATCATTCTTGCTTCTTATTTTTAAAGTTAGAATAAATTAAAATCTCATTAATACAATTAACAAAGAAATTTTTTAAATTATTTGTTAATAATATAGAAATAAACTAAATAATAAAAACAATATCATAAACCCATGACCTTAATATTGAAACATATCTTGATCAAATATGGATTTTAATTTTCTTTTCATTTGTTGCATGACTAAAAGATTGCAAACTTTATTTTATATTAAAAGTTTGGTTAATATTGTAAATTTTAGCAATTCCTTTACATTTCTTCAATAATTGACTAAAATGCTAAAGCTTATTTATAAGCTAAAATTCCTTCCATTGAAGCTAATGATTTTTTTAGTAATAAATTATTCATATTTTACAAAGTTCAAGATAATACATTCTTTAATAAAACAATTTATTGTTTTAATAGTATAATACTTTTTATATCAAATTTTTAATCTAAATGTTTATTTTGTAAATAATATAATTGGAATATTACTTTTCTAAAAAAAATTATTAAATACTTACTACAAAATTATAAATTCAAAACTATAGAATATTCTCTAACCAAAATATTTTAATATTAAAATGTTGTTACATTTTAAAATATATTTATTAATTTATTTATCTTATAAATATTATAAAAAATAATATTATGTGATATGCATGGTATATATATGAATGATAAACTCATAACTAATAATAATTTATCTTTCAAGTTTATAAAACATACTTTATTGAAATTCGTTTTATTTATAATTCTTAATAAGAATATAATTGTTAATAATAATTCATTATCTTAAACATTTAAGAAAACGAATCTAAAATTTTGTAAAATAAAATTAAGGACGAAGATTTTAAAACTTATTTAAATTTTGAAACATCTTCCAAAAAAAAATAAACAACATAAAATTATACATTATATTTTACTAACTAAAAAAATCCTTTATATTATAAATTAATTAATTTAAAAAAAAACTTTACTTTTCACACTCCAATGCAGTCTTATATACGCGTTACTTTATATTTGGCAATGTCTTCTATGTTTGAATGCCCAACTCATAAGTATATTTGGTAACCCATAAATATGTTTGGTTTTTGAAAGTTGGTGGATTGGTAAGTGTAGGTGTAGTTGGAGTGTAATTTGGTTTTTGAAAGTTGGTGGATTGGTAAGTGTAGGTGTAGTTGGAGTGTAATTTTCAAAGATTAGGTGGATTGGTAAGTGTAGGTGTGATTGGACACTTCCTAAGAAGAGACCTAGGTTGGAGCAAGCCAACCCTTTGCAAAGGTAATATTATGCTCCCAATCCTCAATCCTGTGATTGCGCGCAAAACCTGGGTATCCTCAATTCTCTGAATCCACGCAAAACCGTTTGAGCAACCAATAGTGTAAACCGTGGGTATCCTCAATTCTCTGAATCCATGCAAAACCGTCTGAGAAACCAATAGTGTATGAACCTGAACAACCAATAGCCCTCATCTCATGCGATGTTAACAAAAATGAGATTGATAAATTTATTAGAAACAATCTCAATAATTTAAACCTTGAACTAACCAAGTGTAAACCATATATAATCAAAAAAAAAAAAAAAAAATTGCCAACCGCAATCTTACATAATCATTCCTATATATGTTGGGCTATGTTTTCTATGGCTGAAAGCCCAAGGGTTAAATAATATTATTTTTTATTATTATTTTTTTTTATAATACTTATACACATCCGGGAGGGTTAAATATATTTTGTCAATTTGACAGTCAATTGTTGGATGGTGCCGACCAAAACTTGAAGACTTTTGGTCATGGTGCCGACCAAAACAGTCAATTGTCACAAACGGAAGGGCTAAATATATTTTGTCAATTTGACACAGTCAATTGTTGTGTAGGTGCCGATCAATTCGCTCAAAATAAAGGAGAGCGTAGTCTTATTATTTTAGGCCCTCGTAGACCTAGACCGTGACGGTTACGCCATCTGCCCATGCAATGCCTATAATTGCCTATAAATATCCGATCTTAACCCAAGCACCTCCATGAAAAAAATCCGTCGTTGCCTTATTCAATGATTATCTCTCCTTAACGACTATTCTTCATGTAGATACATATTGAAGCTCTCTAAATTATAGATATTGATGCAAAGTTTCTGGTAACAACTTTGGAAGATATGGCGAAATGTGTGCTTATCAAAATGAGCACGTTGCTTGTTGCGCTCAATTTTATATTCATCGTCCATGTCTCTGCCAATACAACCTAAACAAAAATTAGGATAGTAATATCAACAACGGGGTTAAGCATCTCCTTCCAAATAGTATGGAGCAGAAACGTGACTCAGGTCCGAACTGCCGAGGCCATGTTAAAGATCCAAGGTGCTCCCCACGGCCACCTTCTCACAAGGCAATGAAAGCCGATCGGAACTGGGCATCGACATATGGAAAGCTTGTTATGGACTATCATGAAACAAGAGATGCTAATAATGATCACGTTATAAATGCAAGCCCTGGTTTGCGCAATGACTGATACCTGCCAATAACACCTCTTCTCTTAGATTAGCACTTAGATCTCATGCTCCCCACAATTCACTTGCTATATGTCGTCATACCACCAGAATACATTTGTTATATTTATGTTGCACATATTACCATTATTGGTAAATCGGAAAAGCTTAACATTTGCATTGATCATTTTGATTTTATGTATACAATGCTTAAGTGATAACTTTAGGGAATAACCAAAATATATATATATATATATATATATATATATATATATATATATCCTCCCTATTAGTTATGTCGTATAAAAAACTTTTTCGACAAACAAATATCGCATCAAGATGTCGACATAATACAAATTAAAGTAATAACCTTAATATACCTAGTTACTAGGAAGTAACTCTAGGTAATATACTAACATCCCCCTATTACATTATTTTGCAATATAAAGTGAGTTGCGAAAGAACTCAAACTTGATACGCGTAAGAGGTTTGGTAAAGATATCCAGAACTTGATCACTAGTGGGAATGTATTGAAGCTAAATGTGGTGCCTTGGAACCTCATCTCGAATGAAGTGACATTGTGTATCAATGTGCTTGGTTCGTTCATGATGCACAAGATTTTTGACTAGGTTGAGAACACCTTGGTTGTCGTAGAACAAGTGAATTAGAGATTTGGATGGACAGCCCATACTTGTCAAGATGCGACGTAGCCATATCACTTCACACATTGCAACCACCTGTTGCTTCTTTTTGTACCAAGAGACAGGACTAGATCCTAGATGAAAGATATATCCTAAAGTTGACTTACGATCATCATATGATCCAGCATAGTCAGAGTTCATGTATCCTTGCAAGAAGAATTGATCATTCTCCTTGTATTCTAGGCCATAGTCAGTTGTATCATGGACATAGTGCAAAACACATTTTTTTGCATTCCAATGAGTGGTCTTAGGCTCCTACATGAACCTCAAAAGATAGTTGACAACAAATACAATATCTAGCCTACTGTTTTTCAGATATATGAGACTCTCGATCAGCTATCAATAGAGAGTACCATTTATATGAGGTGAATAATCATACCGAAATAACTAAAGTCCCGACTCCATTGGAGTTGCCATTGGTTTACAATCAGTTATACAATATTTTTCTAATAATGTCTTGGTATATTTTGGCTGAGACACCTTGATGTGGTGCTTCTTCTGGTTCACCTCCAAACCAAGACAGTAATGGAGAAACCTAAGATCTTTCATCTCAAAAGATGTGCACAAGTCTTGTTTAATAGTAGCTATCAAAGATTTAGAGCTACCAGTAATGATCAGATCATCTACATACAGTACAAGTAACACTATCTCAGATCCCTATTTCTTGAAATAGAGGTTTGCATCTTTTGGACTCCTCTTAAATCCATGTTGCATAAGGTGATCATCCATATTTTTGCACCAAGCATTAGGATCTTAATTTAAACCATATAAGGATTTGACCAATTTACAGACTTTTTGTTCTTTGCCATCCACTTGAAATCCATTTGAAGATCACCATTCAGGAAAGCACTATTGATGTCCATTTGATGAACTTTGTGCTGCCATAGCACAAAGAACTTGAATGGATGTCATTTGATAAGTAGGTGCAAAATTTTCCTCATAGTCAATGCCTTCCTTTTGCGCATAGACCTTAGCCACAAGGTGGGCCTTATGCTTCTAAATTTGTCCATCTACCTTGTACTTGATCTTGTACACCCATTTGCAGTCTATGGGATTATTTCGTGTGGTAGATCAATAATATTCCATGTCTGATTTTTCTTTAGAGACTTGTATTTGATGTCCATAGCAGCATTCCAGTGTGGCTTACTAAGGGAATATTGTATTTTTGTTGGTTCATGCTCATCAAGTGAAGACATAAACACTCTTTCATCATCCACATCCATATCTTCTAGTTCAATATAAAGTTCCTCAAAATATTGACAAAGTTCGTCAACCTTAGTAGTCTTTATTGCAACTTTCTCTTGACTAGCCATATTGTGAGTACGAGGTCTATTCAGAGTCATATCTAGAGGAGTGGAAATCTTGGAGTCTCTAATAGTACTTTTATACCATTTAGGAATCTTTTATTGTGGAGAAGAAGTAGATCCTTCTTTATGTGATGAAGTAGGATATCCTCCCTTCTGTTATGAGGAAGGGGACTTCTCATCTACAAATTCTAGGTATATACCTAATGTGTTTTGTGATGTGAAAGCCTCATCAAAAATAACATCGTTGTTGGTATGAATATTCTTGGTTATTGGATCAATCAAACGATAACCCTTTGAGTGCTTATCATATCCAAGAAGAATACATTGCAAGGTCTTCTCATCTAGCTTCTTCATTTTCTCTTTGGGTATGTGCATAAAAGCTTTACATCCAAAAATTATGTAGATGAGAGATGAAGGGTTTCCTACCACTCCATGATTCCTACAAAGTTATTCATTTTAGGGCCTTTGTGGGTGCCATATTCAATAGATACATTGATGTGGTGACAACTTCTACCCAAAAATGTTGCTCTAAATGTTCTCCTATGAGCATACAACGAACCATTTGAATGATAGAATGGTTCCTCCGTTCAGCAACTCCATTTTACTAAGGATTATAAGTAGTAGTGAGTTGTCTCTTGATCCCATGTGCAGTATAATATGCAAAAAAATATTTAGAGGTGAACTCCCCCCTCGATCTGAGTAGAGGGTCCTGATTGAAGTTCTTGATTCTTTCTCAATGAATTTCTTGAATTGTTGGAAGTGATTGAAAGCTTTTGATTTTAGATGAAGAAATAATACCCACATATTTCGTGAGTAGTCATCTACAAACAACTGAAAATACCTCTTGCCTCCAACACTATTTGGAGTAAAAGGACCACATAGATCAGTGTGAATTAACTCCAGATATTTCTTGGCTCTTGTAGAACTCTTTTTAAAAGGTACTCTGTGATGCTTCCCTACCAAGCAGTCAAAGAAAACTAGAAATGTAGTGGAAAGGGAGGGAATACCCTTTACCATCTCATATTTACTTAAGTCAAGTAAATATCTAGAACTTAGATGCCCGTATCTCCGATGCTAAAGAGTGGTGGCTTCCTTTGTAGAAACTATCATGGAAAAATGAGGGGTGGAGATAGCATCCAAAGAAAATAAGCCATGCTTGTATGAAGCAGTTGCAATGTTTTTACCCCTCTTGGTGATAAAGCAATGCTTCTTATCATATTCAATACAAAAATCAACAACCATCTTCTTATCCAGGATTTATGGGATAGATAACAAATTGTTTGCCAACCCTAGAACATAAAGGAAACTTTCAATCTGACACTTGCCATCTGGAAGATTCACTAAAACTATACCTTCACTCTGAACCTTGTAGATTTTATCATTAGCAATGGTGACGGGTTTTCCTTCCTTGGCTTCATATATCTCAAACCATAATTTATTAGCAATCATGTGCTTACTAGCGCTAGAATCAATATACCACAAAGGATACTTTGGCTTGGAAGTTATGGTAGTCATGAGCACCTTGTGTGCCCACTCAAAAATCGAGTCAGATTCTTTGATAGTAATATTTACTTTTGGTTGCTTGATATTCTTCTAGGGTTTGTTCTGTCCCTTATTCTTCAAAGGCTTATTCTTATAGCAACACCAATTGGTGTCATGGGAATTCTTATCACATATTTTACAATAGCGCTTCTTCTTTTGAGTTTGTTGTGGTTGTTTTCACTTATTTGTGGAAGAGGATCCTCCCTTCTAAAAATTACCCTTCTTCTTGGAGGCCTTCTTGTTAAAAAAGAGGGTTGTATTAGAAGCTTCATCTCTTTGAAGTTGACGAGCCTCTTCCTCCAGAAATATATTTACCAACTCAATAAAGGTAACTTTTCTCTGTGACACTTGAAGAGAAGTGATCAACATTCTGAATGAATCAGGTAAAGCTCCCATTACTATTGAATTAAGGATCTTATCATCAATGGTCTCTCCAAAATAATTCAACTCAAACACTCTATAAAGAAATAGTTCAACTATCTCTCCATGTTTCATACTCAAATTGTGAAGTTGATATTGGAGGTTTAGAATGGTGGATTCATTTTTTACCCTCATAAATGGTTGAAAGAGCATCCCATGCCTCTTTACCATGTTCCTTATCAACTATGTGAGGTTGAACTTCATCTAAAACTGCAAGCAAGATGAGCACTCTTGCCTTACTATCTTTCTTATAAAAATCAATTTGATCCGCAGTGGGTTGTGTTGCTTGAGTTGATCCAGTTGCTAGTGAAGGTCTTGTTGTTGCACCAGAAACACCATCCCACAAATATTCCATTTGGAGGATAGTCTTCATCTTTGTTTTCCATGGTGTATAGTTGGAACATTTCAATAATTGATGAGAATCTGTCAAGTACTTAATAGTGGTCATAATGAAGGTTCCTTATTTCACCATATGGTCCCTCTTTCAATATACCTTTTCCAGATTGATATACCAAATTGTGTCCAAAAATAATACTCGTCCTTATGTGAGGGAAACTATAGGTATCTTTTAGGGTCAAAACAATACATGGAACTTAGGTGGTACAGAAAGGGAAACATCTTGTTGATGACACCTACCATAGCATGCCTTCTATCCGCATGCGTGGCGCGCAACTTCCCCTAAACACTTTGGATATTAGAACACTCGTCAGGATTTATGTCTGAACACAAGAATGATTAGGTAGTGGATGGAGTAAAAAATAACAAAGTGGTAAACTTATTTCTCCCTGATAATTTATAGAGAACAAGCCCAAACGTCATTTTGGAAGTTATTTTAGACAGCAGATACAGTAGCCCAATCACGACAACATTACCTGTCAGTGCAGGTCAAAGGTATCACAGATACCGAATGCTGTAGTGCAAAATAAATTGCATGGATGGGTTTTAATTATTTTAGGGGCTTAAGGAGTGACTTTGATTTGTAACTTTAATGAAGTAGTGCATAAAAAAATGAAAATACCACATACATCATAAAAGTGTCCACAAAAATAAACCCATAGGTGTCGAGCGCTGCTGAAAATACACCTTTACAATTTACCAATTTATCTTTCTTAACAGGAGAAAATGCTTTTCATCCCCATTTTATAGTGTATTTGCAAATAAGTGACAACAATAAATACCCCAAAAATACTTCAAGTGGACAAAGTAAGCAAGTGTTTTTCCATAAAAGATACTTGTTTAATGTTTCTTAGGTTGAAAGTTTAGTTTAAAAAAAAATTAACTAATTATTAAATAATTAAACATCATCTATTTTCCATTTTTTTTTTAAAGTATGAAAATACTTTGTTTAAATGATATTTAATTAAAAATAATTAGAAAAGTTCTTTAATAAAAAAAAAAAAAAAAAAAACCTTATGTTGGGGTTAGAGAGTTTTGAACCGCCGACCTTGAGTCCACTTAACGGGCCTCCAACCGACCGCGTATCTCACCACTTATCAGTGTAAGGAGTCACCGACTGCTTGTATTGTGCCCCGAGTAGTATGATGGGGAAGAGTCACCGTATAGCCACCCCGCCACCGGTAACTTCACCTCATCTCCACCCGTGGACACCACCTCTACTTCGGTGGCACAAACGTTGTTTCCAACCACGGGTGCCGCTTCTGGTGCACCTCCACTCGCAGGTGGTTCCTCTACCTCACCGCTGGATGCACTGTGCACTGTGCAGCAAGTCCGAACAGAGAGAAAAAAAATCTAATGTTTCCCAATGCAAATGCGAGGCTATCTGCTGGCTTAGACACGTCTGACGAATCCAGAAAGGAGTCAATCATCTGCAAACAAATCTCTGCATATCACGCTGTTTGCAGGGATCTGTGAGTCGTTGATTGTTGCTGGCTAAAAATGTGTTCGGCCTCCAAATTTATGTTAACCTCTGCAACTCTCAAGATGCAGCGACTTGAGGGGCTAAACCAAAAAAATCGTCTGGGATAGATATCCCACATACAGGTTTAGATGGATAATTAGTGGTATAAAATTAAAAAATGACGCAATAACTAAATTGACTACCAGCGGGTACTCAATCCAGCCATACTGAGTTTTGTTCCCCCATCCTTTGACATTTCTCCGTGCGCCACATCCGCTATACACGTCCGCGTCTGAGTTTGTCCATCTGCCAGCAGGGGTCCGTATCAGCGTCTGAATTCATCCCTAGTCGTCTTGGTGCGCCATGTCTGTTGTCCACATCCACGTCTGAGTTCGTTCGTCTGCCAGCAGAGGTCCGTATCAGCGTCTGAATTCATCCCTAGTCGTCCTGCCGTGCGTCACGTCCGTTGTGCGTCCAGCCCAGGTAGCTGTCCGTTGTCCAGTGATTCCCGTTCCAATCAAGTGGCTATCCACCTCGGGAATCTAGTCCAACCTAGATCCAAAATAATCGAGATCGTGAGCTCTCGGGAATCTAGTCCAGCCTAAATCCAAAATAATAGGCCCAAATCGGAAATAATAGAGAACTATATATATATACAATGCCTAAGTGATAACCTTAGGGAATAACAAAAAATAAAATATCCTCCCTATTAGTTATGCCGTCCAAAACAGCTTAATATAAAAAAATATATATATATATATATATATATATCCTCCCTATTAGTTATGCCGTCCAAAACAACTTAATATACGTAGTTAATATACCTAGTTACTAGGAAGTAACTCTAGGTAATATACTGACAACCATGCAAACCGAGAACAAAAAAAAACGAGAAAAAAAATTAAAATAATAAATGAATAAACTGCAGTTAATAAATTAAATCCGAATGACAATATCTTTGTCGTTGATCTTTGAATTTTACAGGATACATAAAAAACAATACATGGAAGAAGAGATGCATGTATTTTATAGCATACATAAAAAACAATACATTGAAGAAGAGATGCATGCAGTATAAGGTCGCTCTACTATTAGGGAAGACATATGACTCTGATTAACAAATATTCAACGTGGCAATCCTTCATTCGAAATTGTTTGGCGTGTGTTTGACACGAAGATGGATAACCATTTTAAATTGTAGTTTTCATCCAACAATAACATTTTCCGAATATTTTTTATAGTACAGATCCTGCCAGATAGGGTGTTTGCTGCTTAAAATCTAAGGGTTAACATAGATATCATGCATTGAAAATAATTTTTTTATTAGTTGTTCAAAGAGGGTTATGTAGAGTGACTAATATTTGCTAATTCGTAAAAGAATTGAAAATAAATTTTTTTATTAGTTGTTTAAAGTAGGGTTATGTATACTGGTGAAGGTTCGTTAATTTGTAAATATTGTCATTTTCAAAAATGAAAATTGGTGAATTTGGAGATCATGGATGTCAGTCCATTTGTCTAAAATTTTTTGGGTCAACTACCTACAATGCTTAGAAAAGTATGAGCTTATCACAATAGCTAAAGGAGTGAGACCTATCTCTCACTTACAATTTATTGATGATTTCATCATTTTGGGGAAGGTAACAATAAAAGAAGCAACCTCAATAATGTAAACTTTTAATTTCTTTAGTAGAGCTTTAGGATAACTAGTTAATGAAGATAAATCAAAAGTACTCATTTTCCATTATTTACCTAGAAAAGAGACTCTGGATAGATTAGGATTCAAAAAAGCTTCCCTTCCAACTAAATGTTTGGGTGTTCCAGTTAATCTTGGTAACCAAAAGGAAGAGCATTAGAGCGAGTTACCATAGAAAGAGCAGAATAAATTAGGTAGTTGGACCAACAATTGTCGTTCCTCAATAGGGTGGATAACTCTTATCAAATTAGTTCTTCAATCTATCCCAATATTTATTTCAACAGTGTTGAACATCCCTAAGCCAGTGCTTAAAAAACTGGATAAAATTAGTCATAGATTTGTTTGGAGAGAATAAAAAATAGACAAGAAATGGGCCTTAGTAAGGTGAGAGACCCCATGTTTTCCTACTCATGAAGAGATTCTAGGTCTTCGATTGGCAATCAAGAATAACAAGGCTTTGGCAATAGAGTTATATTGGAGGTTAATTAGCCACCCCAATGCCTTGTGTGCCAAAAATATCAGAGCCAAATATACAAAAAACAAAGAGCCCTCTGATATAATTCAACATCAACTGCCTTCTAGGGGGTATCCAATTTTAAAGGTCCTAAAAATTGGAGAGAAGTTGATAAATAATAAGCTCTTTTGGATAGTACATAATGGCTAAAAGGCTCATTTTTGAACAAACTCTTGGGATGGATACCTTGTCCTGTCAATTCAACATCCAGAATAAAAACCTATAATGTATAAAATGTATAGGATGAATTGCATAAAAGTTGCCAAATATTATAAACATTAGACAAGAAACATAGAGGTGGGAAGATCGTGGATCCTAGTAGAAGAGTGGCTAATTCAACTCTTTGAAGATGAAAAAAGGATATTCACAAACATATTCAAATGCAATCACCTACATGGTCACAAGTTGAGGATTGCATTGGTTAAATTAGTTTAGGGTATGGAGTGTACATTGTAGCTCAATGTTATTTAGCCTTAGCTATATTAACCCCCATCTGGTTTAGGATCTATTTAAACATTTATGAACTCAAAAGTTATGGCCAAAATTTAGGTTTTCCAACTAGTTGCTACCTCATAAAATGGTACTCACAGGAGAGCAACTTATGAAGAAAAGATTTAGTGGACCCTTTCAATGTGTAATATGATGGGATACAAATAAAATACTAAACCATTTGTTCATATAATACCTCAAAACTTCTAAATTATGGAAGATGATAGCTTCCCTTCAAACTTTAAGATGGTCCAATCAACAATCCATAGAATAGAGATGGAGTGATAGGTGTAAACAAGAAGGAAAAGACTAGTAGGTGAACCAAATAGTTTGGACATGAATGACTATTCTTCCTTGGAACATTTGGAAGAAAAGAAACAAAATAATATTTTAGCAAGAGAGTAGGGACATCCAGTTTGTTTGGCTAAATACCATAGAAAATATGATAGAGACTATCCAACATTTATTAACTCATCCACACAATTCAAATCAACTATGCAAAGAAATGATGGTCTAATTGAATATTAGCCATGGATTAGCCCAACATAAAATAAAGAAAGTGACCAGTCAAATGATGGATAGAACAAAGTAATGACAACCTCCACATAGAATTTTAGAAATATCAATATGGATGGAGCATTCAGATGAAATACTAGAAGAGATAGTATAGGAGTGATAGGAAGATTAGAGGATGGTACTCCAATTTTTACTTTTGTAGAAAATTTAGGAATTCTATCCAATAACTTTGTAGAAGGGTAAGGTATTTGGAGAGGTTTACAAGAGGCATTGAAGGTAGGTTGGAGAAGGATGATAGAAGAATTTGACTCTCAAATTATGATCAATTACCTAAAATCAACTTCAAGGCCTAAGAAGGTAGACTAGATAATTCAAAGGATCATAGATAATATTAGGTTAATAGCAACTAGTTTTCAAGAGGTTGTTTTCAATCATGTGCCTAGAGAATAGAATAAAGTGGTAGATGCTATGGAAAATTGGGCTCTTGATAAAGGAAATATTAGTTACTATGATTTCCCTCCTAGGTGGTCGTGAGACCAAACTAGGACCGATCTTCTCTGTGTTTAGTCTCTTGATGGCAATGCTGGAAGCTATGGCTAATATGATAAGCAATGCAAGACTTTATTTACGACTTGACCCGAATCTCCCAAAAAGAGCAACATTCGATAACTAAAGACCTAATGCTCCTAAATCCTCTGACTTTTTAGATCCTCGTTGTAGCTATGAAATTTTAACAAAATCTATTAAAAGTCTAAGTGTGCACTAATCTTCTTTTTTTTAGTGTAGTTCTTCAATATTAACCATGATAAAGGATGTTAAAAGATCTTGTCTCAATAGTCAAAAACTCTAATAACTAGATGAATGGTTTGTTGGATAAACAAATTACTTTATATTTACAATTATATTACATAATAATATCTTGGCTAGAAGCCAAAAAAAAAAAAAAAAAAAAAATAAACTTTATTAAATTTATAATATATTCTTAAATTTCTCTTCATATATTCTTTAAAAAAATCTTTTTCTTAAGGTTTTAGGAAAATGAATCTCTAAATTTATAAACTAAAATAAACTAAAATCAAGGATGAAGACTTTTAAACGAACGTCTAAGTAACAAGTTAAGATAAAACTGTACGCCATATTTTAGTTTATTAACTAAAATTTGACAAAATTCCTGTGTATTATAAAATTTATTTAAAAAATAAATAAAAACTTCACCTTTCATACTCCAATACGCCCCTCATTAGTGCAGTCTTATATGTCGGGCGATGTTTTCTGAGGTTGAACGCGGAACGCATTACTATATGTCGTCAAGATGATATAGTCAAGTCTTATATAAGCATTAGTATATGTTGGGATATGTTTTCTATTGTTGAAAGCCGAAGTGTGAAATATATTTTCTCAATTTGACAGTCAATTGTTGCGTAGTTGCCGATCAAGTCGCTCAAAGTAAAGAAAGGAGAGCGTAGTCTTATTATTTTAGCACCCTGTAGACCGTGATGGTCACGCCATCTGACCATGCCTCCTGTTGCCTATAAATGTCCGATCTTAACCCAAGCACCTCCATGAAAAAAATCGCTCGTTGCCTTATTCAATGATTATCTTTCCTTAACGACTATTCTTCATTTACATACATATTGAAGCTCTCTAAATAATACATATTGAAGCTATCTAAGTTTCTGGTAACAACTTTGGAAAGGAAGATATGGCGAAATGTGTGCTTATCAAAATGAGCACGTTGCTTGTTGCACTCAATTTTATTTTCATCGTCCATGTCTCTGCCAGATCCAGGCTAAATAAAAATGAGGATAGTGTTATCAACAACGTAGTTAAGCATCTCCTTCCAAATAGTATGGAGCATAAACGTGATTCAGGTGCGAGCTGCCGAGGCCATGCTCCAGATCCAGCCGCACGGTGCCGATCACCACCGCCTCCCAAAAAGACGATGATAGCAGATCGGAACTGGGCTTGGACATATGGAAAGCTTGTTATGGACTATCATGAAACAAGCGATGCTAATAATGATCACGTTATAAATGCAAGCCCTGGTTTGCGCAATGACTGATACCTGCCAATAGCACCTCTCCTGTTAGATTAGCACTTAGGTCTCATGCTCCCCACAATTCACTTGCTATTGTGTCGTCATACCACCGGAATACATTTGTGAAAAATAATTAAAATAATAAAACTGCAGTTATGACCGCAAAATTCAATAGGACTTCTTATAAATTCAATCCGAATGACAATATCTTTGTTAGATCATTGCATTTTAGAGGATATGTAAAAAAAAATACATGGAAGAAGAGATGCATGCAGCATAAGGTCGCTCTACTACTGGGGAAGACAGGTGACTCTGATTAGCAAATATTCAACGTGGCAATCCTTCATTCCAAATTGTTTGGCGTGTGTTTGACGCGAAGATGGATAGCTATTTTAAGTTGTAGTTTTCATCCGACAATAAATAATTTGAATGTAAATATTTTTCGAATATTTGTTATAGTACAGATCCTGCCAGATAGGGTGTTTGCTGCTTAAAATCTAAGGGTTTACATAGATATCAGGCATGAAAAACGATTTCATTATTTTTTATATTTATAATTTAAAAATGTAATTAATAAATAATTTATTTTATAAATAAATATGGCATTATATATAAAAATAAATTCAAAATACCTACTTTAAAATCAAAAGCTAAGACCAAACTAGCCCAAAGTGCATAACTATTTCAAAACGTGAACAGATGTAGGTAGGAGTTTGCAAAATTAAAACAATAATCATAATTCTAATAATAATAATAAATAATTTGATTTTAAATCTTAGTTGAATATATTTTTTCATTTAAATCCTGCTAGGTATGGTATGTGTGTTTCTTCGAAATCTCAAAATTTAATTCAAAACTTTAAAAAATTATATTACTAATTTTATATGAAAATAAATCGGCTTTGTGTATAGAATGTCATATGCAAGGGCACTTAAGATTCTAGTGTCCATCTTTAAAACCTCAAAAATAGGTTATGTCGAAGGAGGTAGGTTGTGCTAACTAGTAGATGGACCAGCCCAAGCTTGGTCCTATTTTCCCAAGAGAAGCCAGTTTGGTGCTAATCCTGCTTAGAGACCCTCTACAACTAGTAATCCTCCTGCTAACTCGCTCTCCTTGGAAAAAGGCAAACAAGCTCTTTATTAGTCTCAATATTTTACACAGGAGTAGGTATGTTCATTCTTTGCCTTCCCAACTAGTTGATATTTTATCTGATTCTGGCAACTTAGACCCCTTTGATCATGATCTAAAATCCAGGCTTGACTTCCCCTACCATCATTTTGTTCCCCCTCATGAGCAAGTTCCCACCTCCCTGATCATATCTGGCCCTTCCTCCCCCTTGCTCCTCTTGCCTCCCTTGGCCACAACCCCTCGTTCGCCCCCCCTTCCCATCCTACCAAACCCATTTTTCCTAGCCTTTCCAAGACCTCGAGCTTCTCCCAACCCCCTAAGCCCTTATCAAAACCTGTTAATTCTTTGAACCTTCCTAACCCCATTAAGCCCTCAAGCCTTTCCCACCCCTCTAAACCCTCTGAAATTCTATGTTCCACTAAGATCCTTTCACTAGCTAACCCCTCGAAACCCTCGTTCTTCCATAGACCTCCCAAGCTTAAAGGCATCCAATCCCATGATGCCCTTAGTCTCATCCACACTCGAAGCTCTAAAGAGCCCCTATTGACATGGGGAGTGACAAAAAAATAATAAGATCATCTATCAATGACCAAACGAGAAAGGAGGCTAATGATGATAGTTCCAATGGTACGCAATCAACCCTTTTTCCTTCTCTATCTAAACAGTTTAAGGAAGAAATCAAAAGAACCAAACCCTCCATTCATCAAGGTAGAAGCGGGGAAAATATTCCACTAAGAATAAGAAATTAACGTCCTCTCATGGAACATGAGAGGCATTAATGGCCTTACCAATCAAATGCTTGTAGAAACCATGAGAATAGAAATCCAACCCACTATCCTCATTCTCTAGGAAAATAAATTGGAAGAAAACAATTCCAAGAAAGCAAAAAAAATCATTTGGACGACTGGTTAGTTCATTGTCAGCCTGGCCCATCGATGCTCAAAAGTTCTTCTATTCTTATGTAATCCCAGTTAGGTCTTCTGAGAGGGATAATTTTATCCCTCTCAGACATAATTATGAATGTCCTATTTTACAGTAAGGATATCAATCTCAGCTAGGTCCTATATAACATCTATGCTCCCAATACCCCTCAAGGGAGAAGCACACTGTGGAACACTCTCAATCAAATGAGAAACATCTTTTCAAACCAACCTTGGATCCTGGCTAGGGATTTTAATTTTTCCCTTTATTATTAGATAAGAGTAGGGGCACATTCATATCCACAAGAGTATGAGGATTTCAATGAATTTGTGGATTCAAATGAGCTCATGGATGTCCACCTTAAAGGAACCAAGTACATGTGGAGGAACATAAGTATTGGAGCTATGCATATTCAACTAAGACTCGATAGGTTATTTCTTTCCAAGAAAGTTGTCCTCTTGTTCAGAGATGCAACTCTTCACTCTCTTCCCAAATCCAGATCAAACTATAATCCTATGGTCTTAGAATCTGTCAGCCAAGCTCCAACATTTTAAACCCCTTCTAATTTGAAGCAATGTGGACCCAACATCCTGAACTCAGGAAACATATTTTTGAATTGTGGAATCAATCCTTTCCAGGATGACTCGTCTTCCAAATTACCAGTAATCTATGATTCATCAAAAACAACCTATAAGTCTAGAACCGAGAGGTCTTTGGCAATATTTTTGAAAATAAGCAAGCAATCAAATAAATACTTCAAATAATCAAAAATAAAATTCAGCAAGGAAACCTATTTGGATAACATAGTGATATGTATTTGAGTTCTCATCTAGAGACCCAAGATCAAACCAACACAAGGGACCAAGACATTTTCCAAAGCTCATTATGCACCTTAAAATTTTATTCCATTCATGTGAGGGATGTTGTAATGGTCTATATTTGGGTTTTAATATACAAGACCTATGTTCATCTAAGTGCCTTTCAATGGACTAGCCTAGTTTGTTGTCTTTTTAACCAAATTAAATCATAGGTTTACTTTCATAAGATCTTAATAAATCTTAATATTAGAGCATTCAACTATCTAGCCAATATCAATGCATTATATTCATAAAATAACAACAATAATATTACATAATAAACAAACTCACAATATTATTGATTAATCAAATATATTAGACCTTTTTTATATTGCATTTCAATTTTTTGATACAATATATTGATATTTTTCTCTATAATATAAACTTAAAATATGATGCTCCAATACTTGACTATTTCTCTCCTTGCATATCTAAGAGTTGCATCCTTTCCTATTCCTCTCATATAATAAAAATATCATGACTCTTGACTTACTTACATGACACTTTGCATACTATCACACTTTACACACTTGCACACTTTATTACATGACACTTTCCACACTCTCACACTTTACACAATTGCAAACTTTGTTACATAACACTTGGACTCTTCTCACATATTGACGCATACATTAAAGAAATATAATTCACACTCCTTAATCTAATAAATTACTCTTGTACTTTATCATTTACCAAAACATGTAATATCTCCAACAAGGTTCGATTCTATGGATCATTGGGCTCTATAGTCAACAAGAGCCCAATGATCCATAGAATCAAACCTTGTTGGAGATATTACATTATTTGATAAATGATAAAGTACCCCATGGTATATTTGTAAATATTATATTAGGAGTGATTTATTAGATTAAGGAGTGTGAATTATATTTCTCTAATGTATGCATCAATGTGTGAGAAGATATATCAGACATACACACACACAAACACACACACACATACACACAGGTACACACACATACATAGATACAAACACACACACACACATCGACACACACACATACATAGACACACACAGACATAGACAAGCACACACAAACACATACACAAACACACACACACACATACAAAGACACACATACAAAGATACACACATACAAACACACATATATACACACACATAGACACACACACACAGACACACACACACATAAATACACACACACAAATATAGACACATACAAACACACACACACATAGACACACAAATACACATAGTGAAAGCATGAGATTCCGAAAGCTTTAGAAAGGAAAACTACTTCGATGCATTCAAATCAAAATAACGCTTAAGTCCTAAAATATGAAGTGCATTAAACGAAAGAGGCAAATTGATTGAAATGAGATACAAGAATTTAGAGAAGTCACAGCCCTTTTATTAAACTCTTTAACCTCGGTTACAAAATTGCCTCCTCCCTTTTTAGGGGTTAGGAGCGTTAAATGGAGTTGGTTACAATCGTGATCAATGATTCCTCTTCCGCATGCCCACATTTGAAATGGGCGGGCCAAAGTGTTGTCTTTGCTTACGCTGATGAATCCTCACTTCTTGCTGCTCCTCCTGCAATCAAAGAAACAAACAAGGTGTTAGTAGCACCTGTGACAAAAAGGGATAAAGCGTTTGACTTTAGAACTCAATGAGAAATGCATGCAAAAGATTGATTAACTCAGTAAACAAAACAACTCTAAGCAACCTGCAACTTTGACAGAAATCAAAAAACATCACCAGATGGCCACTGCCATTGAAACAGTCGACCAATCTGCTCTTGACTGTAATTCGTCCCTGGGTGGGATGAATTCCTACTGTTATTCATCCCCAGGGGAGACTAATTCTACTGTGATGAAAAAGCCGAAGTGATGCCACTCCAATGTCGAACCTCGGGACCTCCAAAACACCTACAGACAAAGGGGTTAGGTAATTGGGGCCATTTTGGGATGACCCAGATGGTCGGATTATCCCAATTTGGCCTCTATCCTTGGGAATTCGATGTCGCTACCTGCAAGTTAGTGGGGACAACAAAGCGACAAAAGGCATGGTAAAATCTAATCAAAACGTTATGGAATTGAAGCTATGAGTTAACTAAACAGAATAACATAGAATGCAACATGAACAAATGATCTAGAATACTTTAGAATGAAACTTAAACAAATGCGGGATGCCCAAGTGGGCCTCCCACCGTTGGCACTTGATTTCGGTGCCAATCCACTAGGGATGGGCCCAAAACCTCTTAGGATTGGTATGTCGGCAAATTGATGGTTTAAGGTGGTCAAATGTTGGATTTGGGTTAGATCCACGCTTCCAAAAGCCACCCAATAACCTCCCTTGCGAAAGAGATTAATGGATGTGAGAAGGCGAATAAAAAAGGATGCAAGTGGGTGTTCAATTGGGCAGCACTTCGTTGCTTGAAAATGCCTCCAAGCTATTTTTTTTTTGGGTGGGAAAGTCCACCATTTTATAGACCCATGGGGTCTCTTTGGAGGGGCATGCGGGGATGCCATGTGGTGGCCATGCCTTCCCAAGAGGGAGGAGACTCCTCCCTGACTTGGGCTTCCATGACTGCCCTTGTGACAGTCCACTAACTGCCAACCTACCCACCTACACGCACATGCATGGCAGGAGGCAATAATTGACTATCCTTGGCTACCACTTGGCGGCATTTTTCTTTTTGCCCGTTAAACCTGGAATTCGTCTTGACCAAGGACGATTTCAGAATTCGTCCCTGGGTGAGACGGATCCCAGTTAGTATTCGTCCCTGGGTGAGACGAATACTGGGCAAAGTGCCTGAATGTGCCAAATTGCTTCTTGACCTTACAAAATTGCTATGAAAGTGGTTAAGACCACTGTTTGACCTCTGAGGGCTGCCCTAGGGGCTGTGTTTGTCAAAGCGATTAGTGTTTGTAGTCACATAATCGGATTGGTGCTGTTTTGGTGTCTATAGATGCCCCTTTTTGGGATGCGCTATGCATGGCGCAACGTCGAGCAAAAATAGATAGCCAAAGCACTAATGATTAGGGTTTCTTGGTAACCTAATCAACTTTTGATGCCCCAAGCATGGAAAGGGCATGAATTATTGAATCCTTGCTTCTGAAAAGCTAAGGAATCTGATTTCAAGTATTAATCTATTTTGGTGATGTGTGACTTGAGCTTGGACATTGATCAGTCATGATTAGGCAAAGGGCACAACCTTTTGTCCACAAGGGAACCTTGTGTTCATGATTCACGAATGCCAAGTGTTTGATCAATTTGATTGTTATTGCTTGTTTACTGCCCCAAGAAGGAGTGTAATTGTCTTTGTCAATGATTCTTTGAATGCATGTCATTTTCCTTAATTGGGTGTGTGCTTGTTGATTGGTGACTAAGTGTGACTACCCCCTCAAGCGACGAATCGATGAGGGAATGACCTTCATGAGAAAAATTACGAGTCGCTTGACCCAAGATGACTTGTGCAAGGGTGCCTTTAGATGGTTTATCATTAAGCATGTGCAATTTTTTCAACATTTGGACCTATTTTTGGTGGGTGTTAACCCTTTTTGCGACATTGTTTGGAGCTGAAATTGGCGAAAATTCGTCTTCCCATGGAGTGGTCCGGCTAAAGTAGCCTTCTTAGGGAGTAGGATAATGACAATTTGTGACCTCAACATCTATTTTGTATGCTTGGGATGTCAAGTGCAACAGCACTCACATCGAGCAAATTTATTGTCTGTTTTTAGTGCATTTTTGTTCATTTTTTGATGTTTTTGAAGTTTTTGGCCTGAATTCATCCTAGGGTGGGACGAATTCCAGCTGTAGAATTCGTCCCTGGGTGGGACGAGCGCTAACTGAGTGCTCATCCCGATAAAGGATGAATTCCAGCTCAAAGGCCTATTTAAGGGCCAAAACTTGAATTTGGGCTCATTTGTGTCAAATTTTTCTTGCGATTTGGAGCTCTGGGGGGAGGAGGTAAATTCTGCGAAGCGAAGCGCTATCAAGATTTTCCCTGCCATCATGAGTACACAAACTTGTTCGAGCGGTGGAGCCAAAGTGAGACCTTTAAGTGCTCTCTAAAGTTTATTTTTGTTTTTAAAGCTGTGTGTTGTTTTTCTGTACAACTTTTTTTTTTTTTTAATGATTTTAATTAATTTTTTTTTTTTGTTGAATTATTTTATTTTGCAGGTTTTTAGGAGCCGGTACCGTGTACCCACTGCTTTCACTGAGGTGCGGGGGGCACTGACTAATGTTGACTGGGAGTGGCTTGATGCCCTTGGGCTCAAGCAGGTGGCTCGACTGGAGCTTGTGGTCCCGGATCAGGCCTATCTGACGGCCCTGATCAAACTTTGGGATCCATGGACCAACACCTTCCATCTCTCGATAAGGGAGATGACTGTGACTCTGGAGGATGTCTATCGGCTTCTTTGTATTTCGATAGATGGACTGCCCATCAGGACATCGCCGCGTGATCAGCGAACTGCTGTATTGACGATATGCTTCGGGCATGGGGGGCGACTGGGTGTAGCGAACCCAGTGGAGACGGCCAAGGTGGACTGCCAGGTTGGAAGGATTTTTGTTGGATAGTGGTAGGAAAGGGGGGTGTTAGGAGTGAGGCACACATTCCTGATGGGCCTCATTTCTAACATGTTATTACTTACTCGTTAGGCACGAGGTTCCCGTGGAACCTGCTGGATTTGGTGTGGCAGTTGGTAGAGTGCCTGATAGAGGCACCGCTGATCCTAAGATGGGGACAGACCCTATTGGCATAGCTCTACGAGGAGCTATATGGGGTCTACTGTTGGCAGCGGAAGGGGGTCAACTATAGTTATCTATTGCAGTGCTGGTGTTGGCAACACATAGCAGTTGAGAGGCCAACCGGGTTACCATGGACGACTCAGACAGTGATGGAGGATAAGGAGATAGGGTATGCAATTTTTTGGTGGCGGTCTGCAGAGTAGGGGTAGAGTCAGCGATGGGCAGGTTTCGTAGGGCACTATGCTGATGCCTTCTCTTGAATTACTCTAGGGGAGGTGATTTGGTGCCCCTATCAAGACTGTCCAGCCTAGCCGAAGGCTGGAGAGTGGCTCCGATGGGTACATAGGGAGCGGTGGTTGATTGGGTGACACGGGACCGAGCATGAGTTCTTCTCATATAGACAGGTGACACGATAGTTTGGGGTGCACCAGGGGTTTCCTGGTGATCCCGTGGTCTATCGGTGTTGGGGAGATGAGAGGACTTTAGATCGACCGACCATCATGCCATTGGACGAGGATTCAGATGCGATGATCGATGTCCTGGACATGGATGATGTCGGGACTAGCACTGAGTATGAATCGTGGTGGGTACTACAGTGATTGCAAGGAGAGGGACCACTAGGAGGTGTGGAGGCAACAGCAGAGGGTGCTGAGGCACCAGGGGATGACTGGGGAGCTCTGCTGGAAGATGCGGACATGGTGGAGGTGGTGGATGAGGATGTAGATTTTGGGGCTCCGGATCAGTCGAAGACGTAGGACATGGAGGAACAGTGGGAGCCAGAGCAGGCTACTATTCTAGAGAGTCCTATGTTTTAGGCAGGTATGGAGGATATGGAGTTTGAGATACGCATTGAGAATGTGCGACTAATAGAGCTGCTATGGATGCAAGATCTAGAGCTGGGGGACACGCTGCAAGAGAGGGATATCCTGCGGGCTCAGCTAGTAGAGTGAGATAGGGTTTTGGCATAGCACGATGATGCAATATCTTACTACCATCGATGGGAGGTAGAGTGGTTCCAAAACTAGCTAGATTTGGAGAGGGAGGTCATCCGCCTCAATGGGTGGCTACCTAAGCCATTAGGAAGTGGATCTTCGCATCGGACGAGGGATAGTGCTACTGAGCAGTCATCATCATCTCGTCGCAAGCGATTGGATGAGGGAGGTGGTAGCAGGCTTGATGTAGGGGCTAGTAGTAGCCACCCTATAGGATCCCATAGGACCCACACCACGAGGGGTAGTTCCCATCGCATTGATCCTGCATGATCATGGTGGTCGATGCCTTAGGGTGGGTTTTGTTATATGATTGCGAGGTCTGAGGACCAATTTTGTAGCCTGCGGGCATTTTTTTGACGATATATATACATATACCGATTTTATTTTGGTTATGTACATGTGATGATTTGATCTTTATGCATGATGGCTGATGACTATGGATGTATGCATGTTTATTTATTTTGATGAATGCATATGTTATGATGAATGCAAATGTTTTTGATTTATCTGTGATATGCAAAATGAAATGGATGGATGGAATTTGTGATGGTTGGTTATGGCACCATAGACTGTTTAAGATTCTGTTTATTTCATTTTTAGATGATTGCTGTGGTACATGACTTTGTATGTATACATGTGGTTTTTTTTTTTTTTTTTTTTTGATGGTATTGTAAGGATGAAAAGTAGCGCAGTTGGTTTAGAAATGTAGCTAAGGTTTTATGAGACTCAGACGGTTTTAACTCACTAGCCATGATTGTACTTTGTATTACAAGACTTTTTGACCAAGGTATGAATCGAACTCATTTTTGACCAAGCTATTTCACATCCCTGTGTGTGCAATTGAGTTCATTTATGTGGTATTTGTCAGGATACCACCGATGCCAGATGGGCTTTCAACCGAACCTGTATTGAGGATCACCTAATTAGCTCCACTAACTCCTTTGTTGTATTTAGTTAGATTAATCTGCGGTGTTATCCAGGATACCATAAGCTAGCTCATCCTTATGCAAACATTGGTATGCACACACGCAAAGCGAATGTGATAGACATATCGTCATGCGGGTAGGATACCACCATTGCCAGATAGGCTATCAACCAAACCTGTAATGAGGATCACCTAGATGGTTTTTGAATGCTGAGAATTCCAAGGATTCAAGTTCGGGATATTTTTTGGTTGAATTATTTAGAAAGTTGCTCGTCTATATAGTGATGAAGATCATTGTTTATTTTCTATTAATTCTTTTTGAGCAAGGATTTTGAATAGTGGTGATAACCACTGTTATTTGATTTTGTGTTTTGAGTATTGTGAGTTTGGGCTGGTGAGTGGCCTTGATCCTTGTGGACTTGGGGACGACTACACATCCTTTGCAGGGACGTGTAGTACGAATCCTTACGACATTGGGAACCAAGGGGGTGATGGAGATTATGGAGCAAGGGCATTGATCTTTTAGGCCTTGGGGATGACTACCCATCCTGGTTAGGGACGGATAGTACGAATCCTTAAAAAATAGAGACCAAAGGTGAATGGAAAGTGTTAAGATGATGATTTGTTGGAATTTTGTTTGTGAATGGCGTTGATCCCTTTTAGATCTTGGGGATGACTACCTATCCTTGGCAGGGACGTGTAGTACAAATCCTTACAAATTTGGGAACCAACTATGATTGGGATTTGGTAGTGGTGAAAACCATTGTATATGGAGGTGAATGGATAGGAAAGAGCTTGTCCTTTTGTCAATTCTCAGCATTCTAGAACCATTCGCACGGGGGATGAGGAAGATAACCATTTCGCTTATGGTGACCTGGATTACTGTGCAGGTTTCATCTTTCGTTCACACAACTTGGGAATTTTTATGTGTTTTAATTTGTGTTGGGATGTTACGTAACAAGGTGTATTTCAAGTGTAACTCTACCTTCGTAAAATTTGTCTGACTTGGTACATGACGTAGCTAAAAAGCAAAATGATGACTGAATTACGAAAACTCTTGATACATTAAAAGACCACTGACTCTAGTGTGGTAAAAAGCAATGCATGGTGTTTTTGTTGTTTTTGTAAAATGGAACAGTGTGGAACAAGATGGACTAGCAGAGCAATTACAGCCTATGGTGCCTTTGACTCGTATGACCACAAATATGCAATGTATGTTTGCAATGTTTTAATGCAACTATGTATTTTTGTATTTTTGATGGATTGATGTTTGTGAATATGAAGATGAAGTGTGAGAAGAGCTCTCTATTGATGAATTTGAGTATGCCTAGAAATGAGATGCAATTTTTTGTTGTTTTTGATGATTTTTGTTGTTTTTGAATTTTCTTGATTTTTGACCAAGCGATTGTGGAAATCCTTGGAGCATTTTTGGATTGACCAAGCGATTTTAGGGATCCTTGGAGCATTTTTTTTTTTGACCAAGCGATTTTATGGATCCTTGGAGCATTTTTTTTGACCAAGCGATTTTATGGATCCTTGGAGCATTTTTGGGATTTGACCAAGCGATTGCGATAATCCTTGGAGCTTTTTTGGGATTGACCAAGCGATTTTATGGATCCTTGGAGCATTTTTGGGATTGACCAAGAGATTTTAGGGATCCTTGGAGCATTTTGTTTTTTGACCAAGCTATTTTATGGATCCTTGGAGCATTTTTTTGACCAAGCGATTTTATGGATCCTTGGAGCATTTTTGGGATTTGACCAAGCGATTGCGATAATCCTTGGAGCATTTTTGGGATTGACCAAGCGATTTTATGGATCCTTGGAGCATTTTTGGGATTGACCAAGTGATTTTAGGGATCCTTGGAGCATTTTGGGATTGACCAAGCGATTTTAGGGATCCTTGGAGCATTTTGGGGATTGACCAAGTGATTTTAGGGATCCTTGGAGCATTTTTGGGATTGACCAAGCGATTATAGAATCCTTGGAGCATTTTTGGGATATGGCTCTCTTAGATATGAAATGGTCGCAAATGACTGATATTCAAGGGTTCTGTTTCCTTGATACCGTCAAGAGAAGCTAGCCGATACATCCCGGGTCCTATTTTTCTATCAATGACATATGGACCTAACCAATTTGCTGCAAACTTGTCCCTTAGGTGGGATGGCAAACTAGAATTCTGTTGGTTTTCCTTCAAAACCAAATCACCAACCCGAAAGTCTCTGAGGTGAACTTTCATGTTGTAAGCTTTCTTAAGTCACTCTTGATAAATACGTAAATGCTCAAGAGCATTAACGCATCGTTCATCAAGCAACGTAAGCTGGTCTAGTCGGGCCTACCACGTAGTGTCATCATCGATGAACTCCTACATTGATATGTGCAGGGAAGGAATCTCCAACTCTAGAGGCATGACTGCCTAGGAGCCATACACAAGCAAAAATGGAGTGGCCCCAGTGGGTGTCCGAATGCTAGTGCGATAGGCCCATAGGGCAAGTGGGATTTGAATGTGCCAATCCTTATGAATGTCTATGACGGTCTTTTTAAGGATGGCAACTAGCATTTTGTTTGACGCTTTTGCTTGCCCATTCACCTGTGGATAATAGGGTGTCAAAAAGCTGTGCTGAATCTTGTACTTTATGGTCAAAGCATGCACGTCTTTGTTCTTGAAAGGCGTCCCATTATTTGAGACTATTTTTGATGGAATACCAAAATGACATATGATGTTATGCAAAATAAACTCCATAATGTGGGGTCCTGTCGTAGAGGTAAGCGAAATCGCTTCCACCCACTTGGTAAAATACTCTGTGGCCATTATGATAAACGTGTGATGGCCTGACGACACAAGGGAGATCTTTCCAATTAGATCGAAGCCCCACTGTGAGAACGACAAAGCAGACTGGACTGTCTGTAAGGCCTGAGAAGGTACGTGCATCAGATTGGCATGATGTTGACACTTCATGCACTTCTTGACATATGTGCAACAATCTCGCTCTAAAGATGGACAATAATAGCCCATGCAAATAATGTGCTTTGCGATGGCCATACCACTAAAGTGGCCACCACACGTACCATCATGCACTTGGGCAACTGCCCAAGTGGACTCTTGCTGGTCCAAGCAATGAAGGAGGATTCCTTCATAGTTGCGATGATACAAAATGTCTCCTATCAAGACATACTTAGCGACTTTCTACTTGAGTGCTCATTTGGTGGCATGAGTCAATCCAAGCGGGAGATTACCTAACTTGAGGTAGTCTCTAATGGGTAAATACCAGTCCTGTTGATCAGAAACCTCGATAGTATGAACAGCCAATCCCTCTTGAAGTTCATCCCTAGCAAATGTTGAATGGGATAAAACTTGTAAGAACAACATTGTATTGCTATTAATGGGAGTAGGGGAGAACAAGGACCCCTAGTTGGCATGTTTCAGATGATCTCAGATTCGAAAGAACTTATTCGAGGATGGTTCAATCTGGATCATGTGGATTCTTGGCGTCAAGTTTGAGCTTGCATGCTCCATCGCGGATTGCGATAAGGTTTTGACTTGAATGGTTGTCATATCACTAGAAAGGTCTTGCAGAATTAGTGACCCCAAGGAGGCCATTGTGTTCGCAAAATGATTCGATGATCGAGGGAGTGCCTCTATGTCATACCACTCAAGTTTTGCCAAGAATGTTTCCATAAGGGATTTATAATCCTACAGGACTGGGAATTTGCATTGATATACCCCTTTGAATTGATTGACTATTAACAGCGAATCACCAAAGATATTCAGTCATTTGATGTTCATGGCGATTGTTGTCTGAAGACCTAGGAGCAAAGCTTCATACTCTGCATTATTGTTGGTGCACGATAAGTTTAATTTAAATGATAGGGGCATTGGAGTGCCCTGCGATGTGAAGAATACAATTCACATGCCACCACCTTGCTCACATTTAGAACCATCAAAGAATAGGGTTATGTCGGCCTGTGACTCAAGCTCATCAAAATCTGGCGATTCTGAGACATGGAAGACCCCATCATCGAGTAGTTCTATGACTAGAGGCTGATTGTCTTCAAGAGGAGCCTCTGCTAGTTGATCGGCTATGACTTGTCCTTTGATATATTTCTATCCAATAAACTCTATGTCAAATTCTATCAACAACATGATCCATTTCGTCATGCAACTACTATGATAAGTACAAATCATCATGTATCGCAATGGATTCTCCTTAGACACAACATACGTAGTGTTGCTCAGCATGTAGTGGCGTAGCTTTTTGGTAGCAAACACCACTGCCAAGCAGAGTTTCTTGACGTATGCATAGTTAAGTTCATAACTGACTAGGGTGTGGCTAAGATAGTAAGTAGCATATTCCTTGTGAAGTTCATTCTTCTGGGATAACATGGTGCCCAGTGCCACATCAGTAGCTGAGATGTATAAGTAGAACAACACACCTGGTCTAGGTGGTGCCAATACTGGCGACAAAGCCAAGTATTGTTTGATGTCATCAAATGTTGATTGGCACTCGTCATCCCAATGGAATGTAACCCCCTTGTGCAATAATTTGTTCATGGGTCGACACTTGTCAGATAATTGTGCTATGAAGTGTTTAATCGATGTGACCTTTCCTTGTAGACTTCTGAGCTGCTTGATTGTAGTTGGGGGAACCATTTCAAGGATTGCCTTGATTTTCTTTGGGTCCACCTCGATTCCTCGCTTTGAGACTATGAAACCCAAGAGTTTTCCAGATGTGACACCAAATACACACTTCTTGGGGTTTAGTCTAACTTTATGCTCCATGAGGCGATCAAGGATTTTGCTTAAGTCATCGATATGATTTGAGCGCAAAAGAGACTTGGCTAAAAAATCATCCATGTAATATTCCAAAGTTTTGTGCATGTAATAATGGAAGATGTACGTCATGGCACGTTAGTAGGTGGTGCCAGCATTTTTAAGGCCAAAAGGCATGAACTTATAACAAAATGTCCCCCAAGGCATTGTGAATGTCATTTTTAGTTGGTCTTCAGGATTGATATGAATCTGATTGTATCCTGAGAAACCATCCATGAGGGAGAGCATTTCGTGACCTGCTATAGCGTCTACCAATGCGTCGATGCTCGACAAGGGGAAATCATCCTTAGGACTCGCTTTGTTGAGATCTAAAAAATCGATACATATGTGAATCCTCTCGTCGAGCTTCTTTACGGGAACCATGTTGGACAACCATGGCGGATAATCCACGCAGATGACAAACTGTGCATCCAACAACTTTTGCAATTCATATTTGACCATCAAGGCCATTGTTGGGTGCATCTTACATAGTTTTTGCTTTACGAGCTTGATTATCGGATCAAGCATTAAATTATGCATGACTAGCTGCGGGTCTAGTCCTGGCATATCCTTGTACGACCATGCAAAAACCTCCTTATTCTCTTTGAGAAGGGAAATGTAGTCGGCTTGCTCTTCGGGGGAAATACTTACCCCTAGCTTGAGAATCTATGGATTCATTGGATCTGTGTCGATATCTACGTCAGTCGTCTCCTCGACTGACATGTGGGATCTGTCCTCCAACTGATGTGGAGTCGGGATCAAATGGATATCATTAGCTGAGTTTAGATCTGCGTTGGGAACCTCGGGTCCCTCTTCAGCTTGAAAAATATCTTGAGTTGCCCCTGGGGTGAAATGAGGCATTTCATCGAAAGGCCAGTACTCTGATGGTGATAAAGGTGAATTGACGTGATCCCAGTCGATGGCATCTATGTCTAGATGCAATGACTATGCTGGATCAGCCGGATTGCGGATGGGTGTGGTCAAATCAATGGAGATCATGTGGATGGAATGAATTTGGTCTCCATTACCGTGGGTGTGATAACTTGAATCTTATAGATGCTCCCTATACTCTGGATCTGGCTATAGGGGAATGGGCACAAACGGATCGACCCTATGTGCAAATAGGAGGACAAGGTCTTCCCTTGACACTGATGTCATGATAGGGTCTTGGGGTGGACAGTGCTCATCATGAATTTGGAGCCATGGATCCAACACTTGGTCCCACCCTGCTGGGTCTACCTACCATTCATGCCCTAACCTTATGCCCATCTGTCCCATCAGATATTCATGAGTTAAAGGGTGATTGTGCCATCGCGCATGATTGAGATAGTTCATCTCAGTCTCATCTTCTAAATCACTTTCAAAAATCCAAAAATGTTCATTTTCTTCAGCAACTTTTTATGACGTTGAAGGTTCTCCTTGTTCCATCAAGTTAATCTGGTCCCATTGTGGTTGTTCCACTCTTGGTGGAGGGACCTGATTCTCTTGACACTATATTGACTCAACTAGAACCTCTAAGGGGAACAACTTCAAAAAGATGTCCGAACACCGTTTATGTTCTCTTTGGGGATTAGTGTCTAAACTTTCACCTCTCTCTAGCAAAGGAGAGGGATTACTGATGTTGCCAAGGGTATTTGTTGACCATGGGAGGTAATCTCCCAATGTATATTATGTATTTGGGTTGGCATAAAGATCTGGTGCCAATCCCCCTTATTGCCTATTCCTAGGCCTTGCATATTTTCTACCAAGATGTCTAAGGGCAGGGGGTGGTTGAACCCTACTCCCGACTTATCATATGGCATTTTATATCTTGGTTGGCAAAGGACACGCATCCCTTGCTCATATCTGCCTAGCTCGTATCCATGCCAATTGCATTGGCCGAGATATCTTAGGGCGAAGTCTGGGTTTGACAGATAGTTGATATTTTTAGAAAAAGGCTCTTCGTATTCTTCCTTTTGCTTTCATGGTTCAAGACCATGATCAAGGCCCCCATACACAAAATTTGTCTGGTTTGGTGGGTAACCTAGAGGAACAACTGTTCCTATGGGAAGACAGAGGTCTCCCCATGTCCTATACTGATTCTAATGCGGGCGTTGCCACAACATTATGCACTAAATACTCCCCCAAGCCCGTACTTGCCATTTCAAAAGTGATTATTGATGCTTGGGAGGGAGGGAACGGGATTCCTTCCTGAGTCCATTCTATTTTTGGTGGGTTAGGAGTCTCAGCTTCCGTTGTTCTAAGTATTTCCTCTATTGATATTGTTGATATTGTTGGCAACCCCTATTCTAGGGGCTGAGCCTCTTCCATGATATGTTTTCCCTTGTCCTTCTATTTAGCCATGATAGGTGGCATTGGTAGTGAAGGAGCGGATGATGAAGACTCACCTGGCTGGGATTTTGATGATTTGGTCACCAGTGGTGCCTACGGTATTGGACCCTGTTTAGATGGATTTAACTGGAAATCCAAATGCGTTGAAGGGAGGGTCAATTGAGGCATTAATTGCACCACATTGCAATACTTGATGGGTTCTACGTCCATCGTGACTACATGTATTTCTCCTTCAAATGCATACTTTAGGCACTGGTGAGCGATCGAAGGGACACACTTCATGTACCTGATCCATGGCTACCCTAGCAGTATATTGTAGGCCATCTCTCCTTCCAACACATGGCACAATGTAGGTATAGTCTTTTGTCCTACCTGGGCAGGTAGAACAACCGTGCCGACTGTTGAGCATATTGCATTGTTGAAAGCTTACAGTGTGTATGTGGAGGCTGTGATATGAGAGGATAGAAACTTCAGATGTTTTAGTGCTACAGTGGTAATGATGTTACTGGACAAGCCAGTATCTATGAACACTCTCTTATACGATATCCCGTTGACCCGTGCGATAATGTGCAGGGGTGGATCTGCCATGTCATTTGATATTGTTTTGACTTCATCCTCTCTGAAGGTAATGACTAGCTTCGTACATCGTTTCACATGTCCCACAAAGTTGTTGAAAGAATTTGCTTCGTGAGGCTGTAATTCGATGGCTTTTAAAATTTCCATTAGAGCTTCCCTATGAGGTGTTGACTGTTGAATAAGCTCGTAAATGGAAAGCCTAGCCGATGTGGTCCGCAAATTTTGCATGAGTTTGGTCCGTATCGTGACCTCGGGTCTAGGCGGAGGCAACTGCATAGGGCGTTGTTGAGGCTGCGACATTGTTGGAACTTCCTTTGTAGCTACCTCGGGGGCAACTACTGGGTACTTTTTGTTCCTGGTCACTATGTTGATCATTCCCACAAATCCTTGCATGGGAAGATTTTGTTGCACCTCATTAACCTGGAGAGGTTTTGCCTGTGCCTCATGGGCAGGCAAAGGGTCCTTGAATACCCCCATTTGTTGATTATTTTGTGCTATGGGGTTGTCCATGGCCAATGTTTTATTGTCGATCAAATCTTGGATTAACCCTTTGAATTTCCAGCATCCATTCAAGTCATGTCCCCTTCGCCTATGGAATCTACAATATAATTCCTCTCTGTATCCCTTAGGCTTGGGAGTTTTAGGGTCTACAGTTTGGATTTTTGGAAGGGTGACTAAATTTTCCGCTGATAAGTGGTCAAATAAGGAGTCCCTAGACTCCGCATAAGGGGTGAATTGTCGCCTAGGGCGACGCTGCTGATTTTGCTCCTGTTTTTTATTATCTCTTTCATAACTAGGAGGCACTGCCTGGTAATTATCCTTTTGAGGCTGTATTTCTTGCACAGGCTTGGGGACATTTATCGCAACTTGATTAACCATAGTGGGTTGTGATTGCGTAGTCCCGGTCTTAGTGGTTTTATTCCACTCTTTCCTTTTAGGCTTGGCGATTGCACCCTCGCCTATTTTGATCTCTTCTATAACTCTGGCTTGCACCAAATCTTCTTCTAGGCTGGCGTATTACAGTAGCAGCAATAGCCTAGAGATTAATTTTAAGCAACTCTGTGCAAACATCTGTGTGAGATCAGACATAGGGGGAAGGTAGGGTAGCTTAGAAAGCAAAGCCCTCCATCGATTCCCATATGTTGCCATTGTTTCTTCCTCATATTGCCTGAGGTTGGCCAAATCACTCAGTGATGCCTTCTTCGTTGTGTTGAAGGCAAAGTGTTCAAGAAACACATCTACTAATTGATCTAGGTTGTTTATGCTGTGTTTTGGTAACTGTGTGAACCAATCCGAGGTAGGGCTTGCGAATGTGGTTATGAATGTCCTAAGAAATAATGCGTCATTATCTTGGATGCCAAAGCATTGACTTAGGAATATTGTGACATGTTCTTGTGCATCCTCTTCACCTTTAAAGACTGCCAATTGAGGCAACTTGAAATGTTTGGGGTAAAGAGGTGTGGGCACTGAAGGATGCACTGGATGACTACGGAGTTGACGTAACATGGGATTTTGATGCCCAGAAGCTTTTGTCTCCATAGACTCCAAACACTCTAATAGCGCTTCGTATGCATCGAAAGATTTTATTTCTTCCTCTTTGTTTGCTCTCGTTGTGAGTTATGGGAGATTGGAGGCCTATGGGGGTGTGGCTGAATGGCAGCCCTCTCGCCTTGATGGGGCATTTTGGCCTGTTCTACTTCTGGTTCATACTCCTCATAAACTTCTTGAGGAGTCTCTAGGCTAGACCTATGACCCTGATTGAGTCCCCGCTGAGGGTACCCATCATTGTTTCGGGGAGTGGCCTCCCTCTCGGGTCTATAAGGTCTCGGAGGCAAAGCTTGATGAGGTCATGGAGACCTGTCTTGCACCAAAGGGTTCTGCCTCTCATATTGTTCTAACTTTTGGGTGTGAGGGGTTGGCACCCTCTAGGTAGTTTATAGCGCAACTCATCCGCTTCGCGCTACATGCGCTCTTTATTAAGGCGGTATAAGTACTCTAACTCTTGATGACCTTGCTCAAGCTACGTGATTCGGGCTTGGCGGGTGGCATGTATGGCGACTGCCAAGTGAACTTGGTCCGCCCTATTTTTCTCAGGAGGCTTGAATGTTTCTCTAATGTGTTTGCCTCGATCTTGATGATCTAAAATTTCAATGGGTCGCTTCCCTCTGTCAAGGTAGGCAACATTTACTTGAGGCTTTGGCCTCGATGGGTGGCCATGATATCTAGCAGTCATAGAAATGCAAGGCTCCCATGCTGTTTGTTGTCCTTGAGGAATGCGATGGCTTTCCTCGTACTCCCTTTCATGGGTTTGAAAGGGGCGGGTGGAGTTAGCTCGCCCTATGTAAAGAGCCCTGCGCTCTGGATTTTGTCTTTCTATTCTAATGGGAGGCAAAGAAGAGGTACCATATTCATGTTGTCTCTCCTCATGGACACTATGCCTCTCTAGCGCTTCATCATGATGTGGCCACTCAGATCTAGCCTCAAAAGGCAATTTTCTATTTACATTGAGATCTACATGTAAAGCTTCTTCCCGAAAGGGGCTGTGTTGAATGGGCATACCCCACAGAGGGGGTTCCCAATAATTCCTTCTTGATGTGGCCTGATATAGACTCTCTTGTAGGCTAGACTGCCAAGGCAGTATGGCCAAGTCCTCAAGGCTAAAGCGAAGGCGACCAGTTCCCTCCCTTTGTGCACCTTCTGCAGCATCCGCCCTTGATTGGGCTTGGCTACGGGTGTACACCATTGTGGTGCTTCTCTACTAACTAAGCAGATTTTTATCTCGTTTATGATGATTTTTCTTTTTGTTACACTAAGCAAAAATGATCACACACATACTCAAACAGTGATTATCTCTTTTAAGGATTAATAGTGTGTCCTAAACTGGTTTAGTGCATTTTGATGTTTTGTTTTGTTTTTGCAAATTTTGAAGAATGTTTAAATGCATAATGTTGGCTCATATGAATCCCATAAAAGGTCGCCCCTTCAATATGCCATTGTCAAACCGATATACCAACCTCTCTATATACCCGCCCTTACGAGAGGGAAACTATAGGTACATGAGAGCAGATGGTACATGGAACATAGGCGGTATGGAAGGGGGGATTGTCCTGTTAATGACACCTACCATAGAAGACTTATCCTCGTACGCATGGGAATCACCCCAGTGACATTCGGTTAGCTTTTGTCAAGATTTACGCCTAACAACAGTGACAATCGAGGAAATGGATGCAAAGCTAAGCCAAGGTGGTGATGAACGCACCGTTGGTCTTGCTCAAGGGCTGGGGTCTTACGACCAGCTCCTTGGTTTAAAATGTGCCACGTGATGTGTGTGTGGTTTATTTTACTTAGAAAAATAAAACATGCAATCAACCACTATTTTTTTTTCAAGCACGCAAGAATTGATAGAAAATGAAAGCAGAAAATCAGAAAATGACAAAGACAGTTTGGAACCCTTACCTCTTTTCTGCCCGGACTTGCTATTTTTGATCCTCGACTCTAAAAATTTATAGGCAGGAATTCATCCCTTTGTGAGATGAATTATAGAATATAATTCGTCCCTACCAGAGACGAATTTGAATTCGTCTCAGGGTCAGACAAATTAGAGTAAGGTATTTGTCACAGTCAGAGACGAATAACAGTCTGCTTTAAAAAAAACTTGTACCTGTCAAGCACAAAACATAGAAATGGATTAGTTACTTGATCTAAAAACCTGGGGACAGCGTCCCACCGTGATCGCCACTGAAAGCATGAGATTTCGAAAGCTTTAGAAAGGAAAACTACTTCGATGCATTCAAATCAAAATAACGCTTAAGTCCTAAAATATGAAGTGCATTAAACGAAAGAGGAAAATTGATTGAAATGAGATACAAGAATTTAGAGAAGTCACAGCCCTTTTATTAAACTCTTTAACCTCGGTTACAAAATTGCCTCCTCCCTTTTTAGGGGTTAGGAGCGTTAAATGGATTTGGTTACAATCATGATCAATGATCCCTCTTTCGCATGCCCACATTTGAAATGGGCGGGCCAGAGTGTTGCTACCGCTTATGCTAATGAATCCTCACTTCTTGCTGCTCCTCCTACAATCAAAGAAACAAACAAGGCATTAGTAGCACCTGTGACAAAAAGGGATAAAGCGTTTGACTTTAGAACTCAATGAGAAATGCATGCAAAAGATTGATTAACTCAGTAAACAAAATAACTCTAAGCAACTTTGATAGAAATTAGAAAACATCACCAGATGGCCACTGCCATTGAAACAGTCGGCCAATATGCTTTCGACTGTAATTCGTCCCTAGGTGGGACGAATTTCGACTGTTATTCGTCCCCAAGGGAGAGAAATTCTACTGTGATGAAAAAGCTAAAGTGATGCCACTCCAATGTCGAACCTCGAGACCTCCAAAACACCTACAAAAAAATGGGTTAGGTAATTGGGGCCATTTTAGGATGACCTAGATGGTCGGATTCTCCCAATTTGGCCTCTATCCTCAGGAATTCGATGTTGCTACCTGCAAGATAGTGGGGACAAAAAAGCGACAAAAGGCATGGTAAAATCTAATCAAAACATTATAGAATTGAAGCTATGAGTTAACTAAACAGAATAACATAGAATGCAACATGAACAAATGATCTAGAATACTTTAGAATGAAACTTAAACAAATGCGGGATGCCCAAGTGGGCCTCCCACCGTTGGCACTTGATTTCGGCGCCAATCCACTAGGGATGGGCCCAAAACCTCTTAGGATTGGTATGTCAGCAAATTTATGGTTTAAGATGGTCAAATGTTGGATTTGGATTAGATCCACACTTCCAAAAGCCACCCAGTAACCTCCCTTGTGAAAGATATTAATGGATGTGAGAAGGCGAATCAAAAAGGATGCAAGTGGGTGTTCAATTGGGTAGCACTTTGTTGCTTGAAAATGCCTCCAATCTATTTTTTTTTGGGTGGGAAAGTCCACCATTTTATAGACCCATGGGGTCTCTTTGGAGGGGCATGCAGGGATGCCATGTGGTGGCCATGCCTTCCCAAGAGGGAGGAGACTCCTCCCTAACTTGGGCTTCCATGACTGCCCTTGTGATAGTCCACTAACTACCAACCTACCCACCTACACGTGCATGCATGGTAGGAGGCAATAATTGATTGTCCTTGGCTGCCACTTGGCGGCATTTTTATTTTTGCCCGTTAAACCTGGAATTCGTCCTGACCAAGGATGATTTTAGAATTCGTCCCTGGGTGAGATGGATCCCAGTTAGTATTCATCCCTGGATGAGACGAATACTGGGCAAAGTGCCTGAATGTGCCAAATTGCTTCTTGACCTTACAAAATTGCTATGAAAGTGGTTAGGACCATTTTTTGACCTCTGAGGGCTACCCTGGGGGCTGTGTTTGTCAAAGCGATCAGTTTTTGCAGTCACATAATCAGATTGGTGTTGTTTTGGTGTCTATACATAGATACACAGATACTCAAACACACATAGACACACACACAAACTCACAAATGATGTTCACACACACACACACAGACACACAAACACACATAGACACATAGGCACACACACACACATACACACATAAATAATGTTCACATACACACACATAAATACACAGACACACATAGACACACAAACATACACACACACACACACATACACACACACACATAGCGTGTGTGTGTAGTGAAGTTCTTTCTTATGTTTGTAGCTCTATTAAAATTAAAAATTATTAGATACCATTTGAGGCACAATCATAATAAAGAAAAGGAACCTATTTGGTAATTAAATTAATAATTGGTAACCCATTCGCTCTTTGCAAATGATGTTTCACTTTTTAGAAATGGGTTACTGAAGGAAGCCTTAAAATATAAAGAAGTGTTGTACCTATATTGTATGGCTATAGGAATGGAAATAAACCTTCAAAAATAGAAATAGCCTTCCATAGTTTTTAGCTAGGGAAAATAGAAGCAATAATAAGATTTTTTTGTTTCAAGCAAGTAGACTCTGATAAAGGGATACAAAATTTAGGATTTGTGTGTGTGTGTGGTCAAGTTCTTGCTTATGTTTTTAGCTCTATTAAAATTAAGTGTGTGTAGTCAAGTTATTTCTTATGTTTGTAGCTCTATAAAATTAAAAATGATTAGATACCGTTTGAGGCACAATCATAATAAAGAAAAGGAACCCATTTGGTAATTAAATTAATAATTGGTAACCCATTCGCTCTTTGCAAATGATGTTTTACTTTTTAGAAATGGGTTACTGAAGGAAGCCTTAAAATATAAAGAAGTGTTGTACCTATATTTTATGGCTATTGGAATGGAAATAAACCTTCAAAAATAGAAATAGCCTTCCATAGGTTTTAGCTGGGGCAAATAGAAGCAATAATAAGATTTTTTTGGTTTCAAGCAAGTAGACTCTGATAAAGGGATAAAACATTTAGGATTTTATCTAAAACCTAATTACCATGGTATCTAATGACTATGGTTAACCATATTGGATTTGGTTATACACCAAAATGAAAAAGAGAATCAACACTTGGTGCTCTAGGTGGTTATCATTGGGGTTCGCCTTACATTCATAAAATTAATTTTGGAAGGTAATCCACTCTGGTAGGAATCCCTAGCTTACCTTACCATCACAATAGTATATAAAATAAGGAATAAGTGCATCCATTTTATTTGGCTAGGTAAAAAACAAAAAGATTTAATTACACTAGTTAAATGGAATATAATAGCTAAATTAAAATCAAATAGAGGATGGAATCTCAAGAATATAAAGAATTTTAGAAAATCTTTCACAACAAATTTTTTATGGAGATTGATAACCAACAAAGTATTATGGCAAGAAGTAATTCAATAGATATATGCAACTTGCCCTTTGTAGATTTAATTAGACTACAAAATAAATTAGTTTCAAAATCCATAATTATTTGGAAAGCACTAGTGAGAGCTTATGTATTAGATGGTAATTTATTGGCTTGGAAAATAGCATTTGCAAAGGAATTAATAATAGATAATATCCTTGAACAGGAAGCAAAGGAGACTATCAACTTATACAAAATATAATAAATCATCTCCATAAAAAAATAAATATGATATTGGCACAGGTGGTATCAATAGACAATACTAATTTATAGAAATAGGATGGCACATAGTAGAAGAGCTAACACTAGGAGGAAATGATGAGCATATTTGGCATAACTACACAAAGGAACTTGAAAGATAAAATATAAGACTAAATTAACAAAGAGACTTTCTAATATGGTATGATAATATAGCATGCGGGAAGTACATGATTAGAGAAGGGTATAAGGCAAGGTTTAAAAAAAACAATGTGGAAAAAAATTTGTGGTGAAGTAGAATATATAAGGTAAAATCTCCCCTAAAATATAAAATATTTGTCTTCTTCGCTCTAGCAAAAAAATTACTAACATGATGTTCTTTAAAGGTCTCGGAAAAGACAAAGTCAATGTATCATGTGTAGATAGGAAGAAGAAATAATTGACCATATTTTGGTTCATTTCTCTTCATAAGAGAATGCGAAATTCAATTATGTCTTTGACTCAAGGGAGAGGACGATGGCCTGCTAGGAATATTTTGGATAACATGCAATTGCGGTTCAAAGAAATAGTATTAAAGGAGTATAAATATTTTTCTTTGACAGTGGGATGGCTCTTACAACTGGTTAGAAACAACAAGTTGTATGAAGGTAAGAAATTTCTAATGATTTAAGTACAATATAAATTAAACCTATTTTTGAAAATTTGAGTCTTCACAAAACTGAATTTGAGTAGGCATAAAGGAACATTAATAGTGGATCCTATGAATCCATGGGTCTTCTTTTATGGAGCTTTCTAGGGTATCCTAGATAGGTGTGGGGTAGGGGAATTAATTTAATTAAATAAAAATCATAAGATCACTTTCAAAATAGGTTTAGGGGAATGAACAAATAGTATGACAAAATGGAAAGCATTGATCCTCTTGATGAGAAAATCCATGGAGCAAGGAATTACAACTTCAAATATTTATGGAGATTCAAAATTATTCATAAGGTGGGTTGCTAATTATGTTGATATGCTCCTAAGTCCTTTATAGGAGCAAGTAAAATTATTAAAATCTTCTAAAAAAAATATTTCATACAAGAACATATATAGGAAACTAAATTTAGAAGTATATAGTCTTTCAAAAGATGGTTTTAACCTTCAAGAAGGCACTTGGAAGAAGAAATAAGTTGTTAGAGGACATTGGATTTCCTTATAATCCTCCTCTTATTAAATATTGATTAATAGAAAAAAAAAAGAGGAGGCAAGGGGGGAGTGTTTGAAAGGAACCCTGATCTTTATCTTATAAAAACATGGGCTTAAAATAGTGTTTGTTTTCAAAATTGAAACCTGATTCCTCTTTAGTTTTTGTACTCAAGTAAGTGTTATTCTAGAACTATGATTGATCAAGAAGTTATTTCCACCTGTTAATTCTATTATTAGAATTCTATTTGCAGATTTTAAGACTATAACATATCATAACAAGGAGGTCAATACTCCTCTCAATTCAATTTAGACCTACTCCTAAAAAATATAATTGAAATTCTTGAAAATACTTAATCTATGTAAAATTATAAATTTTTAAACTAAAAAATATAAATTATAATTTTTTCCAAAGAAAAGAAAAACATAATATTTTTTTGTAACAATTCTAAAAGTGTTGTTATAGTTATAAAATATAATGTAAACAATATAATATATTTTAATAAATAAATATCTTGTCATACACGATATTATATTTTTTTGTTACAAACATTTCATTTCCTTATGATACTTCTTTGGTGCTTGCAAAATATACCATTTTATGTATGACAATTGTACCGAGTCTCATGTGGTTGGTTACCGATTAAGGAATAACAAAATTGTTCTCAAACCCTCCATACACAACTGAGAGTTCTCCTAACACATGGAGGAGTGAAAACTCAAGTGTCTATCCTAGTGGAACTTAAGAGAATATTCTCTTATTCTAACAAATCATTGGAGAAAAAATAAAATAACAAAAATGTTATCAGTTAATATAAATTTACAAATAAAAATCATTCAAACTAAAGCATTTTATACCTCAAAAGAAATTAAAATAGGGAATCATATCATCATGATTAATAAATCCATCCAATAAAGCATGTAAGAGAACAACCCCTCATAACAACAACCGATTTAAGAAAACAACACTATAAAATATTGATCAATAAAATCTACAATGTATAAAAAACAAGCCCATAGGGCTCACTTGTCTAGCCAATAGAAGACCCACTAGATGGAAAACATCATAAACAAGAAACTCACACACCCTATTGGAGAAAACCACTATTAGGGCATTTGAAAAAAAAAATAAAACATCTAATGCAACACCTAAGAGAGAAAAAGGGAGTATCCCGAATAAAAATGTGAGCATTGGAACCCTTAGATCTAACTCATCCGCCATCATACCTTGGTTGAAAAAAATATACTAGAATAAATCTACCCAAAATAAAGCACACCATGGAGATAAAATAAATCTAACTGAAAAAGGATATCTGCAAAAAAGTTTCTCGATGATAGGAAAATCCTTCAACACAAAAATCTATGAAGAGAAAAAACCCACAACTCCCATTGGAGTCCAACCACAACTTGGTCTAGTTGTCTACCCATCAATAAAGTTGGATGTTGAGGTTCCTTCAACTGGCCCAACCTCCTTCCCCTAGCCCCCCTACTAGGGTTCCAACTGCCCAGCATTCCACCCCATGATCCCACCTACATCTGTAGTAAAAATAATCAAACCATAGATCCAATGACCAAGAATGAACCAATATAGGAGACCACCCCACAACAATGCCAAATATTAAGATCCTTCATCCTACCCAACCTCGGTCCCCCAGCCCTCCAAATAAGGTTTCAACTACCCAACCTTCCTCTTAACAAGTCAATTGTAGATGCAAATTTGTCTATTCATTGGATTAACTATCCAAACGGGTATATTGGTTATCGGGTTTTTCAAAAATCTCTAGAGCTATAGCTCTTAGAGTTGCGGCCCTCTTTTCCATAGTGAAGCTCAGGCCCTTTCTACCATGGTGACACTTATGCCCTCACAAACCCTCTCTTCCATAGTGATTCTCAGGTCCTCTCTATCATTGTGAGGCTCAAGCTCTCCCTCTCTTATAATTACATTAGATTGAATAATTATATTTAAATATATTTATTTATTATATTTTTTTGGTTAAAATTTGATTTTAAATATTTTTAAGTAAATTTAATATTATTTTAATAAGTTATATGTGTCTTTTATTGGGGCCACCCTCATCAAAATGCCAAAATATTAAATTTGTTGTTAGGTGAATTAAACCATATCCAACATGGCTTTTTATCACAAATTTTCTTTTTTTATTAAATATATTCTTCCTTCCTCTAAGTTTTATGTTTCCACAATCAATTCCTTCATATCATTTTGATTAAGAAATAAAATCTCACTTGGCTGGTTATCTTTTAAAATTTGAATTTCACCATCGAAACCACAATTAGCTAAATTATCTACTTTCCTTCTCTATAAACTTACTCACATTTCTAAAAGTTTACCTCCAAAAATAGGTGATGGACATCAATCATAATATTATTTTTTATCCAATATCCACATCCATTTTTGTTCATAGCATTGATGATAATTTGTGAATCGTCCTTAATTGAAATATTTTTTCAAAAATTTTCTATAAAAATTTTAATCCTTGTAAGAATTTCCCTAGCCTATACATAGTTGTTTTTTGATGTTCAATATGATTTTGAGTAAGTGAAGAAATTGTTTCCTTTATTATTTCTAAAACCACCACCACCATTAGCTTTTTCTAGATTTCCAATTAATTTTTAGAAATCTATTTTTTAAACATTTCCATTTTACCTAGATGGATGTAGGGCATTTGTTTTAATTACATTATTGAAGATGACTCTTCCATGTATGTTCAAATATTGTAACCAAGTTGTACCATATTACTTTTCATGCTTGAGAATTTCCATGATTAACACCATATTTGTAGACATCCTACAAGGTAGTCAATAATATGGTTCCAAACATGGGAATGATTTTATGATTTTGAAAAAATTCTATTATTCAGTTCAAGCCATAAATTCTAATAAATAATGGCAGGGCCAATCCTCCATCGATATAATTCTTTAGCTTTGAAATAATTAACATTTTATCAAATCTTTCATTGTTGATGGAGATACCCAATATACTTTCATATTTTTTAAAATGTAAGCCCAAATGGTATTGCAAAGGGATAATTAATTAGTAAATTGTCTAATGTATATAAAAAATCTCACACAAGGCACATCTAAAAGTTTCATGATGTCCTCTTCTTTGTAGACACTCTCTTATAATAATTTTACTTTGAACTATTAACTAAAGGAATATTGAGGCCTTAGGGAGAACCTCTCATGACCAAACATTCTTCCAATGTAAATTTTTAGAAGTAGAAAATATTGATTGCTCTAAATCTGCATATCACAACTTGATCAAGTATCTACCATCCTTTGCTATATCCCAACCAAACTCATCCTTTCATGTAAAATTAAATAAATATAATTCTTGAAACATATTTTAAATTTCATCTACAATTTTTTTGAGTTCCTCCCCTTCAACTAGGTTACTAAAATAAATTCATAATTTGGATTTGTTTCTCACATTAACATAGTCTTTGACCTTTACAAACTAGGTATGCTTAAGCTAATGGTTTCCATTTTGAGTTAGAGATAAAAGGATAAGGATTCAACCAAGCATCAAACAAAAAGTGGTATAATTCCTCTCATTGACTTACCATCTAATATTTCTTTATCAATTCCAATCTATTTGATATGAAGTTCCATATTATCTATTCTTTGGGTAGGGTTATTTTTGTAAACAATTTTATTGCATCAAGAGAATATTTATCTTTGAAGTAATATTTTTTCCTAATTATTTCCTTGATCTCTGAATAATATCTGTCCAAGCTTTGTTCCTAATTCCAAACTCATAAGTCTATAATTTTACAAGCCTAGTCCTCTAATATTCTTTCTTTTACAAACACTATCCTATTTAAAAAGAGAAAACCTAAATTTTTCCTCGAAACCTCTCCAAAGAAAGTCTCTTTCAATTTTAATAATTTTGGATGCTATGTGTACTATAATATTAAATTTGATATCATATAAATAGGTATGGATTGTAATGTAGTCTCTATGAGTTGTAGTCTTCCCACCATGGTAAAGAACTTAGTTTCCAACCTATTAAACAAGCTTTCATTCTATCCAAAAGAGAGACCCAAAATTCTTTCATATTTTCTTTATGTGTCAAAGGAATACCCATGTATTTTAAAGGAATGTTATCAAATTTAAACCCTAAAATATTGATTATAATATTTTGTAAATCTAGGGTTGTATTAATGAAAAATATCTAGATTTTGTAGTATTAACTCCCTATTCAGTAGTATTATCATAGCATGATAATATTGATTTATACTTGATGATCTCACTCACTAAGGGATGACCCAAAGCAAAGCATAATCAATAAGTTGAAGATGAGATTTGGAGGGAACATTTTTTTGTAATTTGAATATATCCAATTTTTTTTCTCCATTTTTGCCTTCGAGAAAACTCTTCCTAATGCTTATGTAAGAATAACAAACAAATAAGGAGATAGTTGATAACTTTGGAAAATTCTACAACATGGCTTGAAGTAACCAATAGGAAACCATTTAAAAAAATAGAATATTTAATCCATTCACACCAACTATAATCAAAACCAACTATAATGGAAATTGACATCTAATGATGCAAAGGGGTATTTCTTACCACCTTTTTTAAAAGTGAAAAATAATTTTGATCTAGCTTTTCCTATGATATGATCTTCTTGTTTCATACTGAAGTTTCCCTCCTACCAAAATTTTCCATCTCTTTCTCCATATTTTCACTTTGTAATTTTTTCCATGTACCCAATTAAATGATATTTGTGACATTGAAATGCAATATTATCATAATCCACTTGGTTATCCCACTCTCTTGATTCAAATTTAATCCTAATGTACTATAGTATTTTTTTTAAAATATCCATGGTAAGGCATATTCAATTGTACATAGTATGCCTTCTCTACTTAGTAGTTGGTCCCTTCTAGATGAAATAACCTAGATAAATACCAATATTATTCAATAAATCCTTATTAATGAGTTTATGAAAAATTCCAAAAAACATAGTCCACCCCAAAAGACTTTTAATAGTCTCTATGTCCAAAAAAATTCCTAGTCCATGGTCTTAAATACAATGTATATTTTCCCATGAGCGAAGGGCCTCCATCTATTATTTTATCCCTTATTTCTATACTAGATAAGCTAAAAGGAAAAATTCTTTTGGAATAAAAGTCATGGAGTAATTTTAATTCATTCTCCACTTTCACTTGATCCAATTTTTAATCTCACAAAATCCTTACTAGTATCCATGGAACTTATATATTAGCCATCTCGTCTTAAGAAAAACTATATTATGCTCAATCATCTCATCCTTGGTAATCACTTATGGTGTAGTATCTGCTATCATATAGGATTTTCAATAGATTTAATTTTTCTCTTATCACTAACTAGGGAATCTATACATTCAATTAAAGTATTCTTACTTCCAACTTAGGCATCCTTATTCTTAGTAAGAACTTTTAAAAATGACTTTCTTGCCATGCTACCTAGATTTTATTCACATAAGTCCTTTAGATTTAATATTTATCCTAAGATCTAGAATAATAAGTGGTACTTTCTTCTTGATCACACATTACTTTGTACTTGTTGCTTCTTACTTACTCTTGGCTCATTCTTGCTTCCTATTTTTAAAGTTAGAATGAATTAAAAACTCATAAATGCAATTAACAAAAAAAAAATTGAAATTGCTTGTTAATAATATATATATATATAAAGTAAATAATAAAAATAATATCTTGAACCCATAACCTTAATATTGAAATATGTCTTAATTAAAATATATATTAAAAAATAGAATTTAATTTTCTATTCATTTGTTGCATAACTAAAAAATTATAAAAATGTATTTTATATTAAAACATAGGTTCATATTGTAAAATTTAGGGACTTCACTAAATTTCTCCAATAATTGGCTAAAATGCTAAGGCCTATTTATGAGTGAAACCTTAGTTTGAGAGCTAAAACTCCTTCCAATGAAGCTAATGTCTTTTTTTTCGTAATAAGTTAATCATATTCGAGAGAGTTCAAGATAATATATTCTCTAATAAAATAATTCAATTTTTTTTACTAATATAATCATTTTTATATCAATTTTTTATTTTAAATATTCATTTTATAAATAATATAATTCAAATATTACTTTTTTAAAAAGAAATTTATTAAATATTTACATGCAAGCTTATATATTGAAGACTATAAAATATTCGCTTACCAGAATATTTTGATGTTAAAAATATTATTACATTTTAAAATATATTTATTATTTTATTTATCTTGTAAATATTATAAAAAATAATATTATGTGATATATATATATATAATAATAATAATAATAATAATAATAATAATAATAATAATAATAAGATAAACATATAACTAATAATAATTTATCTTTAAAGATATAAAACATACGTTATTGAAATTATTATTTGATATATAATTATTAATAAAAATATTATAATAATAATTTATTATCTTACAGATTTAAGAAAAATAATTTTAAATTTATAAAATGATCCAAATTTTGAATTACCAAAAAAATAAAACAACATAAAATTGTACACTATATTTTATTAACTAAAATTTAACAAAGATCCTTTCTATTATAAATTAACTAAAAAAGAAGAGAAAACTTCAGCTTTCACACTCCAATACACCCCTCATTAGTGCACTCTTATATACGCGTTACTTTATGTCGGGCAATGTTTTCTAAGGTTGAACGCGGAACGCATAAATATATTTCGTCAAATTGACATAGTCAAATGGCAAGTGCAGTGTTACATACGCATTCGTATATGTTGGGATATGTTTTCTATGGTTGAAAGCCCAAGGGTTTTAATATCTCTTGTCAATTTGACACCGTCAATTGGGTGGTGCCGACCAAAACTTGAAGACTTTGAAATATAATTTCCGTTACGTCACAAACGGAAGGATTAAATATTTTTTCAATTTGACACAGTCAATTGTTGCGTAGTTGCCGATCAAGTCGCTCAAAGTAAAGAAAGGAGAGCGTAGTCTTATTATTTTAGCACCCTGTAGACCGTGATGGTCACGCCATCTGACCATGCCTCCTGTTGCCTATAAATGTCCGATCTTAACCCAAGCATCTCCATGAAAAAAATCGCTCGTTGCCTTATTCAATGATTATCTTTCCTTAACGACTATTCTTCATTTACATGCATATTGAAGCTCTCTATATAATACATATTGAAGCTATCTAAGTTTCTGGTAACAACTTTGGAAGATATGGCGAAATGTGTGCTTATCAAAATGAGCACGTTGCTTGTTGCGCTCAATTTTATTTTCATCGTCCATGTCTCTGCCAATACAACCTAAACAAAAATGAGGATAGTGATATCAACAACGGGGTTAAGCATCTCCTTCCAAATAGTATGGAGCAGAAACGTGATTCAGGTGCGAGCTGCCGAGGCCATGCTCCAGATCCAGCCGCACGGTGCCGATCACCACCGCCTCCGAAAAAGGCAATGATAGCAGATCGGAACTGGGCTTGGACATATGGAAAGCTTGTTATGGACTATCATGAAACAAGCGATGCTAATAATGATCACGTTGTAAATGCAAGCCCTGGTTTGCGCAATGATTATACCTGCCAATAACACCTCTCCTCTTAGATTACCACTTAGCTCTCATGCTCCCCACAATTCACTTGCTATTATTATTATAATTATAATAATAAAAAATAATTTGATATAAAATCTTCGTTGAATCTTTTCTTTCGTTCAAATTCTGCCAGTACGGTACGCGTGTCTTTTGAAAATCTCAAACTTCAATTCAAAAATTTAAAAAATTATATTATGAATTTTTATATATATTAAATAAAATTATAAAATAAAAGATTTTGAAAAATAATTTTTCTATTATTAATGAACATAAATTTAAAATACTTATTAAAAACAAATAAAATCAGTATATCCACGTGTTGTAGGTGAGTTGAAGAGGAGAGGGCAATTCTTCAAGGGAGGCCCTAGGTTTAAATCTCCACCCTACCAAAGAGCTGAATTGGGTATCCAAAATCCAATTGATAATATGGGTGCGGGCAGGGTTGGTGCGACTCCCGGGTGACTTTGATGGTGTAGAACCCTCTGTTCATGGGTCTCTGGGACCAAAACGACCCCACAAAATTTTTTTCGCTTGAAATAAATAAATAAATAAAATCATAATATTTTAAAAACTTGCCTTTTAGGTTTATATGTTCATCCATATTGTCTAAAATTATTGTTTCTTTAACTGTAAAACGACCCTAAATTTTTTTATTATAGTTAAAAAATATAATATAAATAAATTAATTAAACTCTTCTTTTATCTAATAAAAAAATAAATTAAAAAATTAAAAAATTAAAAATAATATATAAACCTTATAATATTTTCAAAATATATAATTTTATTTTATAAATAATAAAAATATAATAAAAGCATTATGGTAAACTTTCATTTCCACTTCATGTTATACTTTTTATTTAAATCTATAAATTAAAACAGTAAGCTTAAAGAGAAGGTTATAGTTTTAGTCATCCTTCTCAATTTTTTTTTTTTAAATTCATTTATTAATGTTCAACCATAAAAGCTTCTACAAACATTAAAAATTGAAAGTTGGAGCTTTGGAGTAAATATTACGTCATAGTACAAGGTAAACAATCCCTTTACAAGGGTGTTGAAATGTTTTATTATTAAGCATATTTCAATAATAATAATTTCATTTTTCAAATGAGTAATAGTTTTATTTTTCAAATGAGTGACAATTTTAATCTCAAAAATAAGTTTAATGAAGTGTATAGATTTTAAGTGCTATTAGAAGTTTCAAATATGAAAACTTCCATTTTCTTTGAATAACTAATGGAAAATTTATTTTCAATTCTTTTTTAATACTTTGTTTGACTTAATATTTGGATCAATATTTATGGGTTATTTTTAAATTTTTCTTAGTATTTTGCTTGAGTTAATATTTGGATCAATTTATGGGTGCTCTGTTGTTAGAAGAAGAAAATTCTAGAGAGTTGCCTTCATAAGGAGATTTCTCATCTTCATTTCATGTTTATGAAAGCCCTTACTAACATTGTTGTTCAATGTGATCTAGTTAATTGTTAGGAACCTACTATTAAAATAAATCTCTCTCACACACAAAATACTAAAAGATAACTGAAATACATGCAATAACAAAATAATACTATGGATAAAGTAATTGCAGCATTGAACAATCTCACAAAAGAACTCATAATCGCAAGCCTCTTCGAGGGGGCAACCTCCTTCAATATTCATAACTTGAAAAAAGATAATTCGTACATTGCTTCATAGCTTTTTAAAGAAAGACTTCATGCAAACCCCAACCCTAGGCTCAAAAGTTGACTTACATGCAAAATGCCACTCGAGCTAGAATCTTCTATCAAATATTAGTTACAATCTTGATAATGGTTACATCAAATGGCCTCACTTGCCTAGGAGCATAACATGCCACATACATTACAAAATAACATTATATATGGGATTGCCCACGTTGGGGATGGGTCAATACATAATAATGAGAATTACAAAATAACGTTAGGATGGGATCCTAACATGTCCTTCCCCTTAAAAAAACTTTATCCTCAAAGCTGAAGGTGAGGAAATTGGTGCTAGAGCTAATGGAGATATTCCCATGTAGCATCTTTTGGTTGGAGTCCATGCCACTACACAAGAACTTCAGTAATGGTGTCATTGCGAAGAGTGTGAGTCTGACGATCCAATAGTTGTTCAGGTTCAAGCAACATATAATCTTCTTCATCTAACTCTAGGAGTGTAGATTAAACTTGTACCTAATTTTCCACCACCTTTTTGAGAGTAGAAACATGAAAAATAGGATGGAGCTTGGATGTAGGTGGAAGGGCAAATTTGTAGGTTGTGACACAAATCTGTTGTAACACCTGATATGGCCCATAGTACTTTACAGTAAGCTTCTAAAATCTATAAATATGGAGGTACAACTATTTGTATAGTTGCAAGTGAAGGAAAACCATATCACCCACATCAAAACTATGCTCAGAACGGTGTTGATCAGCTTGTTGACACATCCAATTATGGGTTGCTTCTAATTTTAGCTTCAGTTGATGAAGGATATAAGCATGCTAATTGAGAGTAGTGTCGACTGCATGGACCTTAGAGCTACCTGGAATGTAGGAGGAAGACATTGGTGGAGGGTGCCCATAAACCGCTTCAAAAGAGGTAACCTTGGTGGCTATGTGATAGGAATTATTGTACCACCACTCGACAAAAGGAAGCCATCTCACCCAGTGCGAAGGATGATTTGAGGAAAAGCAACAAAGGTAGATTTTTAAATATTTATTGATAATCTCCATCTGGCCATCCATTTGAGGATGATACAATGAACTCATATTGAGTTGATTCCCCTACAACTTAAACAATTCTTTGCTAGAAGTGACTAGTGAAGGTTGGGTCACGATCAAACACGATGGAGGATGGTAAACCATGAAGGTGAAAGATAGAATAAAGGAAAATTTTGGCAACAATGGAGGGTACGTAAGGATGGGAGAGTAGATAAAAGTGAGCATACTTAGAAAAATGATCCACTACCATGAAGATAATAGATTTTTTGCCTGAATTAGGTAAGCCTTCAATAAAATCCATAAAAATATCTATCTAGACCTAGTCTAGATTGGACAAGGGTTGTAGAGTTCCTGGAGAATGCACTATTTCACCTTTCATCCCCTGATAGGTATCACAAGCTGCCATAAATTCATGGATATCCTTTTTCATACCCTTCCAACAAAAAATGTATTTGAGCCATTCATATTTTTTGAGAAATCCTAACTGGCCACCAGATGGAGTAGCATGCAGTTCTATCATGAGAAGTTCCCATAGTGAGGACTTGTGGAGAACAACAAGGCATTGGTGGTAATGCAAATCCTAGCCATCCTAAGTGTATCTTGGATATGAAGTAGGCTTAGTGGTTAGGGAAGAAACCAAAGTTTGCAATTTAGAATCCTAAAGTACCTCCTGACATAAAGAATCGATCCATTGGGGGATCAATAATGAAATGGCACACAACATACTAAGAGCTTCAAATTCGCAAGAGAGAGCATACCCACAACATTCTCCTTACTCTTCTTATAGGTGATATCATAATCATAGCCCATGAATTCAGAGACCCATTTTTGTTGTCCAGGGGTGGCAACAAGTTGCTCCAAAAAGTATTTGAGACTCTAATGATTTGTTTTAATGGAGAAATGATGCCCAATGAGATACAATCACTAATGGGTTATGACATGCAAAATTGCCATCATCTCCTTGGCATAAGTTGATTTTTCCAAATTACGACTGGAGAGAGCTTTACTAGTGAAGGCCAAGGGTCACCCTTCTTGCATCAATATTGCCCTAATGCCACAACTTGAAGCATCACATTCAATACCAAATTATTTGAAGAAATTTGGCATGGATAATATAGGTGTCATGGTCATGGCATGCTTTAATTCTTGGAAAGCCTGTTCAGTGGGTCCTGTCTAAGTAAAAGAGTCCTTATTTAGCATGGAAGTGAGGGGAGCTACAATTTTATCATAGTTATGAAAACATTTACAGTAATAACCTGTAAGCCCTAAAAAATTTTGGAGGCCTTTGAGAGTGTGAGGTTTTGGCCACTCTTGAACAACTTGGATTTTCTTGGGATCAATTTTAACGCCCTCCTTAGTGATAATGTGTCCCAAATATTCTACTTTTGTCAACCCAAAATAACACTTGGAACGTTTAACATAGAGTTGATGTTGTGCCAACAACAGGAGAGTCTGATTCACATGAGTAATATGCTCTTCCCATGAGCGACTATACACTAAAATGTCATCAAAGAAGACTAGAATGAACTTTCAAAGGAATGGATGAGAAATATTTTTCATGAGGCTCTGGAAGGTGGAAGGGGTATTAGTCAAGCTGAATGGCATTACCAAAAACTCATAGTGACCTTCATGAGTATGAAAGATAGTCTTGGGAATATCCTCCTCTTTGAGCTGAATTTGATGGTACCCCGAGCAAAGGTCAATTTTAGAAAAATACATAGTCCCATGAAGTTCATACAGTAATTCATACACCACTGGAATAGGAAAATTACCTTTATGGTGAGTTTATTGATATCTCGATAATAGATACACAACCACCAAGACCCATATTTCTTACATACCAATAAAACTAGAGAAGAGTAAGGACTATTGCTTGGCTGAATGACACCAAATTTTAATAATTCCTGTACTAACTTCTAAATTTTTGACTTAAGAGCATGAGGATACCTGTATGGTCTAATGTTGGGTGGTGCATTACCAGGTAACAAGGGAATAGCATGGTCATGAGAGCGACAAGGTGGTAATTCTATTGGCTCAAAAAAATAGAGTTGTGCTTGGTCAAAATAAGTTGTAAATCTTCAAGAACAGAATCCTCCTCTAAAGAATGTGGTTGGATCACAAAAATCTGAGCTATGACACCCCAAGATGATCGGTTGGAACTGATAATCTGTGATGACCCTAGATTTAAGCCATGGAGAGTGTAGGACTGTCCATTCTATGAGAATTGCATCCAAAGCTCACCAAAGTACCAAGAGATGATGCCCAATGTGCCCAACCATTGAGATCCCAACATAATATCACATCCCTCTAATTTAACTATAAACATATCTTGTTTGAGCTCATAGTCCCCAATATTGACCTTAACATTATGATATTTTCCCTTGCAAGGTAAATTCCCACCATTTGCTACCATAACCTCAAAGGAATTACATGTGTGTACATAACAATTTGTCTGCTTGGTGATGTAGGGATTAATAAAATTGTTTGTACTACTAGAATCGATCAATATGGTAAGTCACAGACCTTTGAAATAACCCACAACTTTCATGGTTTGGGGCGTAGTAATTCCAGCAAGAGCATGAACAAAAATTTCATCCTATGATTCATCTAGGTTTTCATCCTCTAGTTTAGGTGGTTCTTCTACTAATTTAGTGTCATCATCACTATGGTCACTAGTGTCAGGCTCATCAACATCGATGAGGAATAATTTATTTTGGGTGCACCTATTCCCATGAGAAAAATTTTCATCATAATTGTAGCATAACCCTTGGGTGCATCACACATCCATTTCAGCAATGGTCAAACATTTAGGTGCAACAGTGGGTGCAACAAGTTTTTTTTCATGTTGATTATGGAATCTAGGAGGAAAAGAGGGTTTAGCCTATGGAAATTTAGAGAACCGCCTCTGAGCTAAAAATTTAGACTCAGCCAAATGAGCCAACTAGATAACCTGCATCATGGATTGTGGTCTAAACATTATGACCTCTACTTGGAGATCTTCCCACAAACCACTAACAAAACAAATCATAAACAACCCTTCGTTCATTCCTATAGTTTTGTTGGGAAACCTCTCAAATTGTATTTTGTAATCTCGAACTATCAAAGTTTGTTTTAGCTTTGTCAACTATCCTGTAAAATCATCATACTCACTATGGCCAAATCGAGTGAGTAACTAGGACTCAAATTCTACCCAAGAAGGATCAGGGATAGTTTTGTGCAACCATTTGTACCACTGTAACACTTTAGATTCTAAATTTAAAGAAGCCATTTGAACTCAATGATAAATGGGGACATCATGGAGTCTAAATAATTGAGCAACCCGACATAACCATCCATCAACATCCTTCCCACTGAACTTAGGAAAGTCTAGTTTTGGCATCTTTAAGGGAGTATCATGATCAAAGTGAAGATGAGATCCATCTGTTCCCATTCCATGATGATACTCAAACTTGATTGGACCACCTTGTATTTTAGACTCAACATTGGCTAGGTGTTCTTTAATGCAAATTCTAGAGGTATCTTGGGCAACTCTGAAATTTTGAAATTTTGTTGTCAAGTGTTCAATTGTTTGTTGCAAGCTAGTAACAACACTTACTAGGGTATCCAACATTGAAGTAGTGTTTTTTTTTACCTCTTTTTGATGTCCACGAGTGCCACTTACCATTTCAGATATCCTTGAACGTTTTTACTCAATTACTAAAAATAGATGTGGGATTTTAGGAGTTCCTATTTTTAGTAAGGGTCCAAAATTTAATTTGGAGAATGGATTGCAACACTGATTTTAGGCTAGGGTCCACTTCGGTGGCTATTTGATCTGAGCACTCAATGAGGAGATATGCTGAATTTATTGAATTTTTGTGAGCTCTGGTTGGTTGTAAGGCAATGTCAAGGTAATTTCGTCCACTTGGACTTAAAATTTCACCAGTGAGTCCTTGAGGGTCCTTTGTGCAGAATAACAAGTAGATTCTATTCCCAAAAATTTGGATCAATTTGATTGACCATTGAAAATTTATGGCCTTAGCAATAAAAATCACAAATTACTATTTTTAGAAAATGAGTGCAAAATTTGAGCAGGGGTTGCCAAGGATAATTTTGTTTGGAATAGAGTGTAGAATTATCTGCTAAATTTTTTAGTCAAACTGACATCTGTGTGAAGAGATATCCTTGTTTTTTTTTACTTTAGGTCAAGTGGGGAAACTAAATCAACTATCTCGGATCTATCAAATGATCACCCTGTCATTGTCCTATCACCCGTGCTGTAGTTACAGACATTGATGATTTTGTTTTTGACCATGACCACTTGGATTTTCTAACTATTACAATTGACTATTATTGTCCTGACTATTACTGTCATTGACCAAACTGTTACTACCACTAACCTGACTATTACTGGAATATTGTAGACTATTAGAGACACTTGAGAACTTTGTTCTAACTGTTGGTGCATGCAAGGTGTATTCTTCTGTTATAAGGAAGTCCTATGTATGCTCACTTTTTGGGATTGTGAATGTATGTCTAGCAGAATAAGATGTATGTTTTTTAGAAGGAAGTGTTTAATAGAACAAGGGTATGCTAGGTAAAGGAGTATGTAACACCTATAGGCCCTATGTTATACCATAGTGATGAACAATAGTGCTCGGACCAATATTTAAGGCCACTATCTAAGGAGGATTCCACACATACCCTTGAGCACACTATCTTCCTCTCCGACAGTATGAGAGGGTAATCGTCCAAGATACTGTCCCGTATGGATGATATAAGGCCAAGAAACTTCCTACTAAATAAAATTTTATTAACCCTATAATGGTCTCATGATACACCCGAAGATGCATGGGAGCTCGATTCTATGCGAGAGTGTTGTCTAAGGCCTGGGTATCTGAGCTTGATCACCCCTCACTTCACTAGATGATTTATGGGTTATCTAGCTTAGCCAATAATGACAACTCCTTCGCCATATTTTAAAACCCCCAAAACAGGGTTTCTAACCTACACAACTATTGAAAAAAAAACTATATTTTTTTTGTATTTTATGGATTTGCTGGTAAAAAAAAGAACTGTATTTTTTGTGGATTTTTTTATAAAGGAAAAATTAGAACAAAAAACACACAAAAAATTATACTTAATAGGTAGAGTGGATGGCAAGAATCATTGTAGTTGTAGTAGAACTCGGCCCTGAAAAGTGCTCTGATACCACTTGTTAGGAACATACTATTAAAATAAAGCTCACACACACAAAATACAAAAAGATAACTAAAATACATGCAATAACGTAATAATACTATGCAAAAAGTAATTGCAGCATTGAACAATCTCACAAAAGAACTCAGAATTGTAGGCCTCTTCGAGGGGGTAACCTCCTTTAATATTTCATTATCTTGCAAAAGTATAATTCGTACATGGCTTCATAGATTTTTAAATAAATACTTCATGCAAACCCTAACCCTAGGCTCAAGAGTTGGATTACATGCAAAATGCCACTCGAGCTAGAATCTTCTACCAAATGTCGATTACAATCTTGATAATGGTTACATCAAATGGCCTCACTTGCCTAGGAGCATAACATGCCATGTACATTACAAAATAATATTATATATGGGATCCCCCACGTTGGAAGTGGGTAGATACATAATAATGAGAATTACAAAATAATGTTAGGATGGGATCCTAACACTAATATTGAAAATCAGGCTAGATTTTATGAGTCTTACTGTATTAGAAGGGCACATAGTAGATCTCGCCTCAATTGGATCTCCCAGGAAGACAAGGGAACTAATTTTTTTAACTACCTTAGACATAAGAATATTTCAAAAAGGTTCACTAAGTTGGAGGATCCTTCAGGTCATTCTCTTTTCAACTCTAAAGAGATCATGAATCTTTTTCTAGCTCATTTCTCTCAATATTTTGTAGAGAAGACAAGGTATGAAATATAATGTATCTTAATAGAATATGTGCATGAACATATTACCACCCTAGTAGACCCCATTATTAGGGATCAAATTGAATATCCTTTTTTGTGAATGATTTGCAAACTACTCTTTTTTCTATGAAGAATGACAAAGCTCTGGTCTTCTAGTGGAGTTTTATAAAAAAATTAGCATATTCTTTCCTCTGATCTTCATCACGTTTACCTGAAAGCTCTCCATAATAGTTCCCTTGGAGCTTATATCAATGTAGGGCTTATCAAGATAATTCCTAAAGGTACGACTCATAACCAAATATCCAATTGGAGACCTATTACCCTCATTAATGTTTCATAAAAGATCATATCTAAATCTATAGCTTTAAAATATAAATTGTTCCTCAAGTGATTTTTCACCCTAAAAAATATGCTTTTCTTAAAGGTCGTTTTATTTTAGATAATCTTATGATGGCCAATGGGCTATCGACTCTAATCAAGAAGCTCTCTTAGTTAAGTTAGATTTTGACAAATCTTATGATAGAATCAAATGGGATTTTATTCTTAGTATGCTTTATTGGCTTGGTTTTGGTATAAAATAATATAATAAAATTGGTATGCTCTTTGGTGATGCTTTAGATTGTGTTCAAGTTAATGGAGGTATTTCTCCCTCCTTCCCTCTTCAATGGTCTATCAGACAGGGTTTCCCCCTTGGTATTTTTTTGTATGTTTTTGTTGTTGACGCTCTTGGTTATATTCTTCATAAGGCTCATTATTATGGTGTCATTCAAGGTATTAAGATTATTTGGGATAAGCATACTCTTAAATATTATTTTGTTTATGATTTCCTTATTTTTATTCAAAACACCCAACAAGAGGTGGAAAGGGTAAAGATATTGTTCAATTATTTTTTGATGTCTCTAATTCTCCTATTAACTACTCTAAAATTGAATTCTTCTACACATCTCTCTCTCCTTGTGGATGCAAATCCTTAACTGAGTGTAATATCATACCTCATGTTATGATTATGTGTTATTTAAAAATTTTATTTGGGATTAATATCTCTCCTAAGGATTTGTGTAACTAGGTTATGGAAGAAGTTCAAAAAATTTTAATACTTGGCCAGTTCGATTTCTTTTCTTAGTAGAAATAATTTAAGTTGCAAATAAAATTATGGTAGCCTCTTATGTTTATTACTCTTCTTGCCAGATGGCCCCCAAGGTAGCCTATAACAAATTAACTTAGGCCATTGATAAATTTTTATGGAATAAATGGGATGGGGAGATGGTAATGACACCCATATCTTGGAAACTTTTTACTCAACCTAAGGATTTAAGATATCTAGGCATCATTGATCCTCTTACCCAGGGAAAAATTTTAATTACAAAATGGGTTGATAAAGCCATTATTGGTGATGAAAATTAGAAACACCTATTTCGTTATAGAATATCTCTAGATACTCACAAAAGTAAATGGAAAGAAACCCCTTGGGAGGATAAGGTCCTATTTTACAGTTAAAATATCTATTATAGTTACCCAAAACTGGAAAGCTTTGCAACTGGTTTCTCATTTATTGGCTTGAAATTTTGACTCCTTGAGACATGGTCTCAACATTACTCTAAATAATATTTGGTGGAATAAACTTATCCTTCATAACAATAAACCTTTAGCTTTATGCAATGCTATTCATGATCTATATTTTTTGAAGAAAGGAATTGATAGAATTAGAGATATCTAAGATCTAGGTAGCGGCTCAATTCTTACCTAGAAGCAAATCTAAAATTATTGCTCCCTTCCCTCTAGGTTCAAAGAGTCTTATGGTTTAGTTATGGCTTCTATTCCTTGTGATATCCATATGAAGTTGGGAATAACTACCCATAATATCTAGATTTATTGGAGATGGCTTAATGGTCATAGAATCTCTTCTTTTACTTCTAGTTGGTTATAAAAAAATATTATGTCCTTCTTATTTAGACTCTAAGCTCAATGTCAAGTGGCAAGTAAATTTTACCAATTCCTAATGGTTGTTTCTTGGTACTTAAATTTGGAAAGCTCCCGTTGAATTCAGAACTCAACTTATTGGACGGTAAATTTTGCATCAAAATCTTCCAACTACTGAATTTTAGCTATGATTTTACACATTCCCCCTCAATGCAAATTTTTTAATGCTTTAGAAACTCTTATTAATTTATTTTGGTTTTTTGACATGGCTAAACAGTTTTGGGATGTCTTCTACTCTTTTCTTTTTTCCCTCTTTCACTAGATCTTGAAAGCTTTCTCTGTTTGGTTTTTCTTAGCTGGATCAGTGTCCCAAAATTTGTAATATTTGTAGACTCATCCTTTTCAAGCACATTTGGAAGTGCAGATACAAAAATGTGTTTACTAAATCTACTCCTCCATGGGTTATAGTTTTAACAGACTTGACCTTTGATATTTTCTTACAGGTGGGACACATTCATTCCCATGTATATGGAACTTATAGCATGCCTCGAGATGTTATTTACATAATAATCAACTTTCTCATATGATTCAATATCTTCAGAAGGTCCAACAAGAAACTCAAAAGAAGGTAACATTTATGAGTAGGTTCATGTTTTGATTACATATTTTTCTTATTTGAAGAATTCAAAATATATCATGGAAGACATGCCCAAGATTTATTCATATAACATACTCTCCCATAGATGAATGTTGATATTTGGTGTATTACAACAAGATATAACTATAATATTTTTGTTGATATTAGCTTCTATTATTTTGTATATTTAGTTATGGATGTTTTACTCCTGATATCATTTTGGTTTTTATATGGTGGATAGTGCTAACACAAAAATATTGTAATAACCAGGTTAATGAATTCATATAATATAGTTTTTCCTCAAAAAAATAAAACATTTGGATCAATAAAATCCATCACATTTTTAGATGTTATAGAGTTGTTTCATCTATTGAAAGTAAATATATCATGCATACGTTTTAAATTCACAAAATTATTTAAGTATAAAAAAGGTTTTTATTTAACCTAAATGATGCAAATAGTCTTTAGAATCCTTTTAAAAATACATAAAAACTTTTCATAGATGTAAATATCTATTCTATTAAAACATTTTTAGTTTCATAAAGAAAAAATCAACATCTAAAAACTTCAATTCATTCATATTTTTATGCATAAAATTATTAAAGATAAAATAAAAAGTATGATATTTTCCTGATGTTCGTACAAATAGTCTATTAATATAAAAAAAAACAATATTATTTTTTGAATTCAAAATTATTATTTTATGACTCTCATGGATATGATTAAATATATACTATGTGTCTCTTGGAGGGAATTCATATTTTATTTCAACCTTGATATTGTATATTTTTTTCATTTTTCTATTGTGTCAAGGTCCTTTAAACTTTATGTCTATGTGGAGTAGATTTTCTACCCATTTTTTTATATCATAATAACATTGGTACAATAGTACACAAAGTTGTACTTTGACCCTTTATAATATTGTTGAGACTAAAATAGTTAGAAATGACCTATTTAAAAATAAAACACAAATCCATTATTTAACAAAATTATTATTTTTTCCTTACAACCTTTTCAAATAAAATATCATTCAAACTTAACAATTTTAGATGCTATGTGTACTGGAAATATTGAATTCAACATCACGTAAAAAGAGATGAATTGCAATCTAGTCTCTATGATTTGTAGCATTCCCACCATGGTTAAGAAATTACCTTTCCAAATTATCAAATAGGTTTCCATTCTACCTAAAAAAGAGACCCAAAATTCCTTCATATATTCTTTATGAGTCAAAGGAATACCCAAGTAGTTTGATGGAATTATATCAAATTTAAACCCTAAATATTCATAATAATATTTTATAAATCTAGGGTTGTATTAATGAAAATATACTAGATTTTGTAGTATTAACTACCTATCCAATAATGTTCTCATAGTATGATAATATTAATTTTTACTCCATATTCTCACTCACGAAGGGATGACCCAAAGCAAAGTATCATCAATAAGTTGAAGATAAGATTTGAAGGGAACATTTTTTTAAGTTGAATATCTCTAAATTTTCCATCTATTTTTTACCTTTGAGAAAATTCTTCGTTTTCTTCTGCAATAATAACAAATAGATAATGAGATAGTGGATAACCTTGGAAACTTTTACAACATGACTTGAGTTAACCAATAGGAAAACCATTGAACAAAATATAATTTTGTAATGCTATAAGAATATTTAATCCATGACACCTTCCATAATCAAAACTAAACTTTCTAAGAATATCATGTCGCAATTTCTAGGAAACCTTGTCATATGCTTTCCTCATATCGAATCGAATAAGCATACCTAGTATTTTCATGGAAATAAGAGAATGTATGGCATTTTGTATAACTATTATACAATTAATAACTTGTTTACTATAAACAAAAAAATATTGTTCCTTTGAGATAACACAAACAAGAATACCATTAAACCATTTTACCATAATTTTAAAATGATCTTATAAATGATATTACAAAGGCTTACTACATAAAAAACTATCAAAAAAATTATCTCACATTTTTTGATAACTAATGTAATAAAAGTATCATTGATCTCACTTATGAAATCATTTATTTTTTAGGCCTCTTCAACAACAAGTAACATATCACTCTTCAATAAATCCTAAATTTTTAAAAGAAAATTCTAGGAAATCCATTGGGTCTAGGTGCCTTTTTAGGATGGAAAGATAAAATCACTTAATGTAGCTCCCTGATAGATATCTTATTCATAAAGATTTAATTTTGTTCATATGTGATAATTGATGGTATATTTTACAAAATATTATCTTGTGCCACTTTATGTTGCACAATATTTCACAAAATATTTTTGAAATAATTAATTACTTCATTCCTTATATCTTTTTCATCCTCACAATATCTCATAATATGATGAAAATAAAATTTGTTTGTGTTATAGCATGAAAAATTATTTTTATATCTCCTTCCTTAAGCCATTTCTCCCTAGATTTTTGGGACCAATATGAATCCTCCTTTCTTATGCATTGTGATAATAAAAAAAGTAATTAATTTTCTTTCAAATAATATTACTAATCCATTTTTCTAGTTTCTACTATCTCTTATAATTTTTTTATCTTGGATTCAATTTATTTTATTTTTTTAAAATTGTTATCAAAAGGATTGAAATTTCAAATTTTTGTTTTCTTTTTTTAATATTCTATGTTTTGAAAAAACCTATACATACACTTTCCTTGAGGTTTTTATTCATCCAACCATAATATAACCATATGGAAAAAAACAATGTCTTGGAGCCACATGAACTTGAAGCAAAATAAATTTGGATTACCATTATTAGGTAAATTACTAGTCAAATGAATGGGTTTGTGATTTGATCTTACTCAGAGTAAAATATGTGATGATTGTATACTTTTTTTTTTATTAGATAAAGAAAGGGATTTTTATAGGGTCTCAAAACCTAATATAAACCAAGTAGAGAAGGATCACAAGAAAAAGCTACATACATCTCGAAACAAAATACCTTATCAAAGGGGAGCAACGCTACTTGATCAAGGTATCCCAACTAGAAACAAAATAGGAAAACATAAGGTAAGACATCGAAACAAAATAAAATAGCAAAAGGATGAACCAAACCCCAAAAATAAAGACTGAAGCCACTAGATTATGATAGGGCTAAAGTCTCTATCTGTCTCTTAATGATCTCCCTAATATTTAATGAAAGCAACAACCACTTGGATCGAGCCTAGAAGGACCTAATGCTTTTGGTTGAGCATATCTAAAATAAATTGGGAACTCAAAGTGATATATAACTAAGGCTTAGTAGGAATGTGAGCACTTTCTAACATTGAAGAACCTTTGGGAATCTTACAGGTAGGCGAACCATATTTTGAATTAGAAGAAACAACCAACATAGGTGAAATTAAATATTTGGTAACATTTGCAAAATGTTGTACATACCTCTAAACACTACCTTTATTAGGAGTACCCAGGGCACTCAAATATTTATTATACATCAAGCCCTTTACTTTCAAATTGGAGGGAAAGGGTGAGAAGTCTCCATCCTCTAATTTCGAATCCTCCTCTAATTCGAAAGATGAATAAAAAGACTCCAAACAAGGAAGGATTTTAAAGAATTTACTTTTCCTCAAGGCTTCATCAACTATAATTCCTATGGAATTCACCACATACTCGTAAGTCAACAAAATAAATACTTGGTGGATTGGATCCAACCCTCTCCCTATTTTGACTTCATGCAATGACTTCTTTAGGGACTGAAATAGGAAGGTCAATACATAAATCAGTATTTTATACTCAATTTGATTGAGAAACATCATGTGATAACTTTGGATCACTTCCATACTTGAATCCAATGTAAAATAGTCCATTATCATAGAGAGAAGATAGTTCTACAGATCCATCAAAGCTTTTGTTTTGTATCCATTCTTCAAATTTGGTAGATATTCCAAAGCATTCATAAAAAAACCATACTTATGCTTTAGGGAGGGCTTTGGGCACTTATGACACTCACTGTCATTAGGTAAACTAGTCTCCCTATCCAAGATGTCCATAGATATTTCAAACTCAATACTTCTATCCTAAACATATCCTCTTCTCCAAGAGTGGGCTAGGGTCCTAGAAAGGGCTCTATGGTAGCCTTGAAAGGAAAGGAGAAACTATATAAGACCATCCTTTCATAGGATTTTTCTCACTCAATCATCAACATCAAACTTAGTTGGTTTCATAGGGATTCTCAAATCTTTCTTTTGAGCTATAGAAATCCAACACACACTTACAAGGGGACCTAACACATCAAGCAGCCACGAAAGCACACACATCACCCTACTGGCTAGACATAGAGCCTTTTAAAACCATAGGATACTTCCCATGAACCCCATGTTTCAAAGAACTAAACTTTAATAAGGTGATGAATAAAGGACTATAAACGTAGGGCCACAAAGAAGGAGCATGAATAAAAGGTTTAAAATATAGACAATCATTGTTTCAAGGTTCTCACAAAATTACCAAACCCTCGAGATTGAAAATATCGATCACAAGGCTAGTAGAGGAAATGAAACCACAACTCCTTAAATGCCACAGTAGAAGAAAAGAGCTACCACCCTTCACATGATCTAGAAATTGGTAATTACATTTAAAGCATTTCTATTATGGAACTATGAGTTTCCTGATCCCCTACTATCCTCAAATGATCGATGGAAAGAGAAGAAGGACCAAAGAGGCATATGGAACCATTGCACAATTTTTTTTTGTACTTTTAATGATTTTCTTATGCTCAAATAGACTAGTATTTGTGGAGAGATTTTCCTAGTAAAGTGTTGAGTGTTATTTTTACCCAATTGTGAAATTACACTCTCCCTTAGGGTTTGAATCTCAAAACCCTCTCTTGCAAAGAATTTAATCAAAACAACTTCTCCAATGTCTTTGTTATATTAGCATCTGCATATGTGTATTAGTAATCTCAATAAAAATATATCAATTCAATGCTAGGAACATCTTAGTGATTGCAAGTAACTGTAAACAAGGGGCATGTGTTGGTTTATTTTACCATTCTCCTTTAATGATTGTTCATGAAACCGAAATAAAGCAAATGTGAGTTGGCCCTCATATGACCACGATGTAGTGCCTTAATTCCTTTTATCTTGAGGATTTTAATGTAGATTTTATCTTCCTTATTAAGTGAGTTTTAAACAAGTTTTATCTTGCATTAAATACTACTTTAAGCATGGAAATGAAGATTAAATATATATATATGAATGTGAATCCAAATAATAAATAGGCTCCTTAAAAAGTATCTTCTTATCATGAAGATTTAAGATAGACTTTGAATATGATTAATAAATCATATCTCTTTGGTGAAATTAATTTTCACAAAGAGATAATAATTTATTGCCCTAAAATAAAGGATTTAAAATATCACTTCAAGTGGAGATTAAAAAGGGTAAAATATGGGGGGGTGACCACTCGAAGATAGTCATCGCAATAGCTGCCTCCTCCACATTTTATCTCCCACACATGCACCCATCCTACTGAATGTGCAATAATCAAATAAAAGTTTTAAAAAAATCAAAGGCTTTGCACAAAGATAAGTATGCCAAGGTTTATTTCCATTCACAAGCATCGGGTGGTGTGAGTGGTAAGTTGCTTGACATGGATGAGGTCCGCTATTCGAATCTCGCAAAGTTGAATTTTTTTTATGCCTGACATGCTGTTAACACCCGAAGCACGACAGTGACACCTGAAGCAGATAATTTTATGCCCCTATTCACTGTTGATGCCCTGCACAAGAATTTTGATGCCACTGTTCACTTTTGAATCCCTACATGAGCATTTTCATGCCCAAAGTGCGACAGTGATGCCCAATATGTATTTTGATACCCTAGAAAGAATTTTTTTTATGACTAGCAAATTTTTTGCCAAAGCAGTTTTCTCATACCTAGAGGGCCATCCATTCCAGAAGAAGCACATTTTTCAAGGTATTGTTAAGTCCCTTGCTCTCTTCCTTTCAAAGTTTTTTTTTGAGGGATAAGTTGTTTTTTTTTAATTTCGAAAGGATATCTATTTTTCCTTGTTCTCCTTGTTTATTTTGCAACAAAAAGGGGGTACCTTAAGCACTTTATTTTTGCAAAAATTAAGACAAAGGGGGAATACAATTGGAAATAAAACTGGTATTGTAATATGTACATTTTTTGGTGGAAACCAACACCTAAGATAGTAAAATTTATGGGTATTTATGGTTGTTTATTTGCATTTAAATTCATTTTTTTATTGCATTAACAGTCATACACTAAAAGCAAAAGAAAAGAACCCAAATTTATACACCTATTTATGCAATTTATTGTACAATAGCGTTTGATATTTGCAATACCTCTTGGCCACACTTACAGGTAATACTATCATGCTTTGGGTTACTATATCCATTGCCTAATATAGCTGCAACAAGGAGAAATAAGGAAAACTAGTTCTATTTTGTTACTTCATTGCACTATCCTAATTGTTCTTGTGTTTAGTCATAAATCCTGACAAATGTTCTAAAATCCAAAGTTTTCAGGGGAAGTTACACCCCACACATGAGGATGGATGACTTTCTATGGTAGGTGCCATTAACAAGATGATTCCTTTTTCAGTACCGCCTATGTTCCACTTATCGTCCTGATCTCTAAAATACCTATAGTATCCCTCATGTAAGGGAAGGTATTTTTTTGAAAAGTTTGGTATAAATGCCTAGCAAAGGTATATAGAAAGGGGGACCATCTAGTGATATAAGAAACCCTCACAATGGCTATTGTTCACAAGTATCTCTTAGATTCACAATTGCTGAAAGGTCCAAATTTTATTCCATGGAAGACAAATATGAGAGAAATTCTTCAGGTGGAATATCTATGGGATGTAGTGACTGGAACTACAAAATGCCCTCAAAAAGCAAAAGCAGATCAAGAAGCATTTTATAAAAAGGACAAAAAGGTCTCGTGTTTCTCCTGCTTTCTACCACAAATGAGGTCCAACCTCATATCTGTGATGCCAAAACCAGCAAGGATTCTTGGGATGCATTGATTACTATGTATGAAGGAAAGAATCAATCCACTTTTCTACACCTTCAAACTCAACTACATACCCTCAGTATGAATTCTTAGGAAACATTTGATCTATTCCTCTGCAAAATGGTAGAACTAAAAGCCAAATTGAATGCTTGAGAAAACCAGTGGATGATGATGTCTTGAGCTCTGTCATCTTGAGAGCACTTCCATATTCTTATAAGATGATGATCACTTTCCTCAATGTTTCTGGTAGACAAGTATATTTTTAGAGTTGGTAAATTTACTTTAGACTGATGACGTAAATCAGGTTCAAAAATATAAGGTGTCAGATAATGCCCTTTCCACCCAACATAGGGGTAATAAACAAGGGTAGTTTCAAAGAGGAGGTTCTTCTTCCAAGGAAAAATGAAAGAAAAATTAGCAGAAGGATAAATATTGCAAGATTTGTGATATGAATAACCATGACACCAACAAGTGTTGGATAAAAAATGAGCAGTAACATGACCAACCTCATAGAAATACAGGGAAAGAGAAACAAAAACATAAAAAGAAACATAAGCAACCTAAGGGACTTGTTGCTTGTTTTGACTCCAACCTAGACTCATATTCCTTTGGGTCCGATTTAGATTTTGATTCTGAAAGAGCACACAAGGTGCTCATGACCCATACTTCATCTTCTCAGATAGATGTTGTATGGTATATTGATTCCGCAGCTAGTAATCACATGACTAGAGACAAATTATGGTTTGAAACATTTGAGGAGAAAGAGGGAAATCCAGTCATAATTGCTGATGATCAAGTATACCAAGTGAAGGGATAAGGGGATATTTCTATCACTCTTCCATATGGTAGATGTCAGATAAAGAAGATCCTCTATGTCATTGGATTAGCCAATAATCTATTGTTTATTCCTTAGATGTTGGATAAAAAAATGGATGGTGTGTTCCAAGTTGTGAAAGGCAAGAAGAGATGTTTTATAACCCACAAATGTAAACATGTTGCAATCGGTTCCTACAAGTATAGCTTGTTCATTCTAGATGCTCTTTCAACACCTCATGTTGCTTTGGCTACAACTACAAAGGAGACCACTTCTCTCTTGAATATTAGATATGGGCATCTCAGTTTAGGATATTTGCTTGAATTGAGTAAATATGAGATGGTGAGAGGACTTCCTCATCTCTCTTCCATCTTACAAGTTTTCTCAGATTGCTTAGCAGGGAAGAAAAATCAAGTTCCATTTGAATCTAGCTCTTCCAGAGCTAAGAAACCTTTGGATTTGGTACACATCGATCTGTGCGGTCCTATGCCAACCAATTATGGTGGAAAGAAATACTTTAATTTTTTTGTTGATAATTACACCTGAAAGATGTGGGTTTTATTCCTCCAATTGAAATCATAGGCATTTTTATACTTTTGACAATTCAAGGAACTTGTTGAAAAAGAGTATGTATGTTTCATCAAATCCCTCCGCTCAGATCGAAGGGGGGAATATACTTCCAAAGAGTTTTTATAATTCCTAAAATAACATGGGATAAAGAAACAACTGACAACATCTTATACACCATAGCAAAATGGTAGTGCTAAGAGGAGAAATCGCTCTATTGTGGAAATGGTTCGATGTATGATAAAAGGAGCACATCTTAAAGATCAGTATTGGGTAGAAGCAGTATATACAACATCATACCTCTTGAATAGAGCATCCACAAGATATCTACAAGGCAAAACCCCACAAGAAGCATGGAGTGGTAAGAAACCCTCCATTTCTCATCTAAGAGTGTTTGGATGTAAAGCCTTCATGCATATCCCAAAATAGAAAAGGAAGAAGTTAGATGAGAAAATCTTGCAATGTATCTTTCTTTGTTATGATGAGCATTCAAAGGGATATCACTTGATAGATCCTATAACCAAGAAAACACATATAAGTAGAGATGTAGTATTTGATGAAGCTTTCACATCAAATAATACCTCTACAATAGTATATCATGAGGATGATGAGCCTAAGAAAGAGGTTTCACCCCCTTAGAAAAATATTCCAAAATGGTATACTAGCACTTTGAGAGATTCTGAATTGACCTCACTTCTAGATATGACTCTAGATCGACTATGTACTCGCAGTATCACTCAACAAAAGAATGCAGAAGCATCATATTCATAAGTTGATGAACTTTTCATGGATGCAACATAAGATAGAGAAATGTATATAGAGGATGAAAGGGTTTATCTGATAGGTTTGGATGAAAATAAACCCAAAACTTCTTAGGAAGCTCTTAGTAAACCTCAATGGAAGGTTTCTATGGAAGTAGAACATACATATCTCATGAAAAATCACACTTGGAAGCTACTAAATCTAAATTCAGGAAAGAAACCCATTGGTTGTAAGTGGGTATTCAAAATAAAATATAAGGTAGATGGTACGATTGATAAGCATAAAGTCTATCTAGTTGCAAAGGGCTATGCTAAAAAAGAAGGTATAGATTATGAAGAGACTTTTGTCCCTACTGCAAAAATTACTAACATTCGAGTATTGTGTGCCATGGCAACTCAGTTTGGGTGGAAGTTACATCATATGGATGTAAAAAGTGACTTTCTTAATGGTGGTCTACAAGAAGAAGTATACATGACCCAACCTAAAGGATTTTTTGTTTAAGGGCAAGAAAAAAAAATTGTAAATTGATCAAATCCTTGTATGGGCCGAAACAAGTTCCTCAATCTTGGTATATCAAAATTGATAGTCACGTATTGCAAAATGGATTCCAATGAAGTCTGTCAGATGTGAATCTCTATGTAAATAATAATTATTTTGACATAGTGATTGTGGTGTTATATGTAGATGCTTTAATCATAATTGGTAATTCAGACAATATGATTGATACAATGAAATATGATCTAAAGACATATTTTGAAATAATAGATTTAGGGCTTCTGCACTACTATCTTGGTTTAGAAGTAACTAAAAAAAAAACATCATATCAGAGTTACATAGAAGAAATATGCCAAGGCTTTGATTGAGAAATATCGCATGACTGACATTAAGTCAAAAGCTAATCCAATGGAAGCAAGACTTAAGTTATCTAGATATGATCAATCTCCAAAGGTATATGGCACTCTCTATCATCAATTGATTTGGAATCTTATATACCTAACCAATACCAAGCCTGATCTCAATTTTTTTGTGGGGTATCTTTCACGGTTCATGCAGGAACCCAAGGCAAGTCATTGGAAAGCAACAAAAAGAGTTCTACATTATGTTCATGGTACAACAAATTTTTGCTTGGAATACAAAAATAATAATAAGTTTTATCTACAAGGATACACGAACTCCAACTATGTTGGATCCATTGATTATTAGAAATCAACTTCTAGATATATCTTTCATCTTGGGTTTGGTCCTGTCTCTTGGCATAGCAAAAAGTAGCAAGTGGTGGCTATTTCATCTACAGAAGAAGAATATCATGCAACTAGTGGAGTAGTCTGCGAGATAATATGGCTACATTGCATTCTTACAAATATGGGTCTTCCAAAGAATCTTCCACTATATTTGTTTTGTGATAATCAAGGTGTTTTGAACCTTGTCAAGAATCCAATTTTTCATGATCGCACCAAACACATTGACACTCATTGTCATTTTATTCGCGATGAAGTTCCAAAGCACAATATATAGCTCCAATACATTCCCATTGATGAGCAAGTTGTAGATATCTTCACCAAGGCACTTGCACATATCAAATTTGAATTGTTTCACAATACTCTTGGTATTTGCCAATAATGTAGTAAGGGGGGATGTTAGCATATCTTTATTAACATGCACATGTATTTCATTATTGGGCGGGTTAGTAAAAATGGTGTTTAACACTCTTTATTTTAGAGTTGGTTTCCTCAACCAACTCGGTGGTTCAACCAACTAAACCACCCCACCGAGATTGTATTTATACCTGCCATATTATGAATATCATTGTTCACCATTTTTACCATCTTCGGTATTTCTACAAGCCATGCAATTATTTTTGGGTTTTGAAATTTTTTTCATTTTTATTTTAATGTCCTAAAATTAAAAAAAATGAAAATAAAAAGTTAGAAAATAAAAATAAAATCTAAAAACTAAAATAAAATGCATAAAACCAAAAAATACATTTTTATGCTACCCTAGCATGCAAAATTTGAGACATGAGATTTTTCTAAGCATAACCCAACTCCGTCAGATCTGTATTTGCACATCCCAAAACAAAGCGAGGTGCAAAACTCTAAGGAAATAATACAAAATCCCTACTCTTGGACATTCAACAATGAAACCCTCAAATGGAATAACAATGTATAGAAATCCAAAAAGTAGAAAAATGAAAGATAGGCAATAAAATGGGAAAACTCAGATATTTTCTCCTCTTATTTTGATCCAAAGTTCAAAAATCATGTTTCTACATTCCTTTCAGAAAAATCTGGCCTCTCCTAAAAAATGGCAGCCCTAGCATTTAGCAGTATGTGGTTTCTAAGAGATCTAACCCTTGTGGATGCCCATTTTTTGGTTTTTAAAGTTTTCCAAAAACCTTTTTTATTTCGGTTCGTTATTTAGCTTTTCATTTTTATGATTTCGATAGTACATGCACTTTATATTATTTTGGTTTTTCTTTTAATTTCATTTGGAGACTTTTCCTTTTTCTCCTTTGCATGGTGTTTATTCAAAACTCACTTTTGTTTTTATTATTTGTCCTTATTAAAATAAAGCCCTTTTTAACAAAAGCATTTTATCATTTTAATATTTATAATGTCCCTTTTGTCTTCCAATTAACCATATGTGGACTTATTGGCCTTTGTGATCAATCATAAGGTCTCACAACCCAGGTAGTGCCCTAGTGCACAATTTTGATTCTATATTTTGCAATACCAACTTTGTCGACATCAACATCGGATTACCTATAATGTTGGAATTACCCATTGCATCGACAACCTTGCATTGTAAAACTCCTATGACTGTACACTTCTTGGCAACTAGCGCACTTTATCTGCTTGTTGAGATTCCACTTTGACTATCGCAGGACCATATGTTGGGCTCTGAATCAATGCCATGTTGGCCTCAAACATGTGATCTTATCAAACACCATCCATACTACCACCTGTGTCATCAAACTCCATTGGTTCTACTGTCTTCCCCTATGCCACATATTGTTACTCACATTGGCTGCATGTTAGCATCTTCCAATGGCATTACATAATTTCATCCGTCCCAATGACACCTACACAGCTGCGAGCTATCGAGTGAGGAGTCTACCATTTTCCACTCTCGCTACCAATCCATGCGGGAATCTATGTCATCGCGTTATAGGTGCACTATTTTACCAAATTATAATTGACGTGAGAGAAGTTTTATAATAATGCCAACCCCACTGACTAAAATAGCCACGAGTTTGAATTCGTTAATTTTCACTTTGAATGTCTGACATATCTGATTCTTCATTGTTAATGGTGTTTCCCAAGGCGTATTCATCCAAATTTTTTGTGTGAACAACAACTTACCCTCGTGTAATGTAATTACCCAAAAAATTCTACCTCTGCACTTCCTAGTCATGACATCTAAAACACCCATAGTTCACATTTGTTTTGCCATATTATCTATCGGATAACCATGTGTTTTTTGCCACATCCATTCATTATATCTGCATAGCAGCATTGTGTTTCCTTACTGTATAGAATCCTAGCTATCTTTAGTGCTAAACATAACTGCCCACGAGCTTCGTATACATTATTGTTGCAAATATTGACCTCTGCTCACTGTAACCATGTTTATCACTGAAACCACACCCAATTTCCTTGACTGACTACTTCTTCAACCTATGGGAAGGTATCTCTCGCACACTCACCATATTCACTTTGGTAAACCACATCAACATGAGGGCCCAATAATAGATGTATCGATGTTATTTCTGAATAGTTGTTCCGATGCGCATCATTGTTTTCCTCATCTTGGTGGGGTATTTCCTGGCCTACACATGCTCTGATAATCCTCCTTTTGCTTACACTGATGTTATCATGGATCCACTGCAACCTGTACTATGGAAGCATGTCCATGCCAGTACCTGAGAAGTCCCCATCATTTACATAAGCTAAGATGTTATGTGTTTTATTTGGTAATCCCTCGTTGTAGACTATATGAAATTGACAAGACATTATGGCATCGAATGCACCATACATTTGGCCATCATATCAAACAACACCTCACCACATGTCATAAAATGATCCCGATATATACTGCCTTCTCATATGGGTAGCTCCTTTCAAACCGATGGTGAAATCAACATATCCCTATCGCCTACAACGTTGTTTGTTTGGTTTCGAAGGATCCCTATTTTGTAACTCTATGGAACACAACTATTGTAGATGAGCGCTACCCTATTGAACTGGTCTTTCTCTAGCATTGTTGATGGCTGCCCATGGCTTCTCACCAACGTTTGAAATGTTGCACCTTCTACTTTTGCTCAAACTCCATGGAGCCAAAACTACCAAATTATCTCAAGTTGTTAGGTCATTACGTCACATAATGTTGGTCCATCCAATGGGTTCTTTTGCCATATCCATTTGAAGCTGATGTGGTCTACCACTACATCCACTCGTCATCCACATATGTCACCTTTCCATGTATGGAGTTCGTATATTCAACAAGTCACCTTCAGTGTGGGTCCATCTCTCATCAAATCCTACGTTCCATTGTCAAGGTGGGTCCTTGCACACATTAACACACACCATTAAATATTCTAAACCATGGACATGACAAAATCTAAACTTTTAATGATATTAAAGTATTCAAAGCTTTTAAAACTAAAACTAAATAATGAACTTTAAAACAACCATAACTAAAATTCAAAATTAACGAAGTAAATAAGCCCTTTTTTTATTTATTAAATGCTAATTAACATAAAATTCACTCTTTTATTATATATCTATATATGTATGAAGTATATATAGAAATATATATAAATAAATAAAATAAATTGAAAATGAAAACTTATAATATAAATATAAGGTTTATTGGAACCAATAATTATATTCAATACAAATTCAAGAAATCCTTTTATTTATTAATCTTTTGATTATCATTATTATTATATGAAATATAATAATAATAATAATTTTATATTATCATCATACAACATGACGAAAAACTCAACGATATAAAAGTGACGACAAAAAGTCATCAACAAGAAAAAAAATTGTTAATTATTTCACGACAAAAGTCATTGAGAACAAATTAGCTAACACTGCAAACCCGAAATTGAGTGAAACTTCGACACTCACGACAAAACCAAAAGCACTCAACCACAACAAGGAACATTGGAATTAAATTTTGATTATCGAGGATGGGATATTTCCAACAATATCGCTCCAAGGACACTAGGACTCTCCAAAATCCAAAAATTAAAAGTGGATCCCTAATATTTGGGGCTAGTTGTGGAGTAGCCACAACAAATGGTGACTCTGATGGGAAAATCTCTTGGGCATTTTGGTAAGAACCCAAAATATAAAAACACACAAAACCCAAATACTAGAATTATAAACATCAGCAAGTATCTAGAGAATGAAAATAGACCAAAAAAAATGAACCATCAGAATCATTCAGCATCAGCTCAGTGTGTGCAAAGTGATTCATTCTTTATCATCTAAAACCATTCAATACTCCATCTTCAGTTTCCCATGATTGTTTGTCTTTATGATTAGTGCATATGACATGATATGTATGATTCATGCAGGATTGGATGTATTAAAATGATGCTATAATATGAGCGACCTGTTTTATAGAGATAAACATTCCAGTAACATAAATAAACACACTAGAGTTAGTTAACCTTTTTAGGACCAACTATGTGTACAGTGAATTCATTTACCAGATCAAGATTTTAGTTATGAACCACTACAATCCAGAACCATTGTGTGTGCAAGTGGACTCAAAGCTTTGGGGAATCAGATTCTCAACCTAAGTATGATGAGAATTTGACCCTATCCTTACTAATTTAATTGAGTTTATTACCTCATTTTAACCAAAATTATTAAAACCGTTATGTGAAACCACAAAGGCTAGCCAGTCCGTTTGAGCGGTTAGAGGTCTCACTTTTAAATGAGACATGTCATCACGCATGAGCATACTCCACTGTCATTCAAGCATATATATCCCTAGTGGAGGTTAGCCCCATAGTCCATGATTTTTCTTTTGATTTCTTGAATCTTAGGGATGACTACCCATCCTTCTAAGGGGACATGTAGTACGATCCTTATAACCCAATAGTCAGTGGTGTGTGATGCAATCAGACTGAGAGCTTTGGGGAATCAGATTCTCAATTTAAGTATGATGATAATTTGACCCTATCCTTACTAATTTGATTTTTTTATTTTTAAGTATTGTGATAGTAGCAAAAACCACTGTTTTATGGACTATGTTGCATGATAGGACTGATAAGGATGACCATTTTCGTCTCATATTTTCTCCCAAGGATGGTTTTGATCATTTTATCCAAGATGTTTTTAATATGTGCAAATTGTGTTTGGTTCAAGATAGCTTCGGCATCGGTTCCCAATCTTAGGATCTTCTTAGTGTATATTGTGTAATGATCCTAAGAGAATTTGACATGCTTTCAACTATTGTCTTTGAAATATAGATGCAAGTGAGATGCAATATTTATGCAATGTGAAATGTACCATGAAATATAGATGAATGATATGGAGTATACAATATATTTCATTCTAATTTGCAAAATCAATGACTTCACACATCCCGAGTTTCAAATGATATTATTTAATGTGTTTGTGGTACTCGTGGAGCCTTCTACAATACAATTATGATATTTTATATTCTCCTTATCTTAGTTAACATTCATGAGGACATAAACTGACATTTTGTTTTTATTTTATTTTCTTTTATTTTTAAAAAACCAACCAAAATGCACCAAAGAAAAAAATTTAGTGGCCACAAAACATCACCTTAAAACAAGGGAACAACCCAAAACACAAAAACAAAACACAAACCAAAACTATATATAAATGTATAATATGGTACAAAATGGTGCAAAAATTTGAACTATCACTTCCCTGGATCCTAAACTAGTTTAGCATATTTCAAAAGACAAATAATATGATAAGCATGCCAAATGTTGTAGGAATTCAACAAAAACAAGATTAGACCAAACAATACAACAATATTCAACTTGCCTTGCTCACCCCACCAATTTGATCTAGCTCCATTAATAATCCCATGGTGGAATTTTGAATTATCAAACTGGTTAGACAATAATTGATCTTCAATTTCTTCAAGTCTATTCTTTATTATGTCAATTTCATACTTTGATTCATGGTGTAGAAATAAGTTTTCAATTTTAGATATGATATTTTGCAAATAGGAACCTATTTCTACAAATTTTAAAGCCAAATCATTTTTCAAATCTATAGGCCAATAAAAATCATGTAACCTTTTGCAAGCACCTAGGATATTTTTTAAATGAGCATCATCATGTAGACACCAAAACAGCACCAATCCGATTATGTGACTGCAAACACTGATCGCTTTGACAAACACAGCCCCTAGGGCAGCCCTCAGAGGTTAAACAGTGGTCTTAACCACTTTCATAGCAATTTTGTAAGGTCAAGAAGCAATTTGGCACACTTAGACACTTTGCCCAGTATTCGTCTCACCCAGGGACGAATTCAAAATAGAATCCGTCCCACCCCAGGACGAATTCTGAATCCGTCCCTGGGTGGGACGAATTCTAAGTTTAACGGGCAAAAAGAAGAATGGTGCCAAGTGGCAGCCCAGAACAGTCAGTTGATGACTCCTGCCCCACACGCGTGTGTGAGTGGACAAATAGGCCGTTTGAGGACTGTCACAAGGGCAGTTATGAAAGCCCAAGTCAATGGAGGACTCCCCTCCCTCATGGGAAGACAAGACTGCCACATGGCGCCTATGACCAACACATGGCATTTGTGCTTCCCTCCCAAAAGAGACCCCTTGGGTCTATAAAAGGTGGGACTTTTCTCACCCAAAAGAGACAGGTTGAAGGAGATTTCAAGCAACGAAGTGCTGCCGAGTTGAAGACCCACTTGCATCCCTTTTGGTTCACCTTCTCGCATCCACCAATCTCTTTTGCAAGGGAGGTTGTTGGGTGGCTTTTGGAAGCTTGAACCTGACCCAAATCCAACACATGGACACCCGAACCAACCAATTCGCCGACCCCCCAATCCTAAGAGGTTTTGGGCCCATCCCTAGTGGATTGGCGCCGAAATCAAGTGCCAACGGTGGGAGGCCCACTTGGGCACCCCCGCACTTTCTAAGTTTTAGAGCATTCTAGATTACTTTTTTAGGTTGCATTTTGTGTTATCATGTTTGGTTAACTCATAGCTGCAAGTTCATAACTTTTGATCAGATTCTAGTATGTTTTGTGTCGCTTTGTTGTTTCACTGACTTGCAGGTGGCGAGATCAAATTCCCGAGGGTAGAGGCCAAATTGGGAGAATCCGACCATCTGGGTCATCCCAAAATGGCCCCAATTACATAACCCCCTTGTTTGCAGGCATTTTGCAGGTCTCGAGAATCGACATTGGAGCAGCAGCAGGTCGGCTTCTTCAACACAGAAGAATTCGTCCCACCCAGGGACGAATTGCAGTCAGAATTCGTCCTGCCCAGGGACGAATTCCAGTTGAAGGTAGATTGGCCAGCTGTCTCAGTGGCAATGGCCTTCTGGTAACATTTTCTATCTTCTGTCAAGTTTTCAAGCCATTTGGACTCACTGTACTTACTGTTTCAGGCAGATGTTTACATGCATATTTCGTTAATTTTAAAGAACAAACACCTTTCATTTGCAGCAGGTGCTACTGACATCTTGGTTGTTTCTTTGTTCGCAGGAGAAGTAGCAGAGGTGAAGAACTCATCGACATCAGCGACGGCATCATCTTGGCCCGCCCATTGCAATCGTGGGCACGCGGAAAGAGGAACATTAAGTGATTGTAATCGAATTCTTTTAACGCTCCTAGCCCCTGAAAAGGGAGGAGGCGTCATTGTAACAGAGATCAAGGGATATTAATGAAAGGGCTGTGTTTTCTCCATTTGCTTGTGTCTCTTCCAATGCGTTTCTTTTCCATTTCATGCACTTTACATTTCTAGGACTTAAGCGCATTTGATTTTGGTTGCATCGCAATTAGTGTTTCCTTTGCCCAGAATCTCGTGCTTTCAATGGCGATCACGGTGGGACCTGTCCCATATTTTTAAAATCATAGAAAACTGATCAAAGTTTTGTGTTTGTGCTTGACAGGTACATTTTTTTGTTGCAGATTGCTATTCGTCTCTGACTGTTACGAATTCTTAACCGCAATTCGTCTGACCTCGAGACGAATTCAAATTCGTCTCTGGGAGGGACGAATTCTGTTCTGCAATTCGTCTCCCAGAGGGACGAATTCCTGCCTATGGATTTTTAGAGCAAAAATTTAGAAGCAACTGGAGCAGGCAGAGAAGAGGTAGGGATTTTTATAATCTCTGTTAAAATTTCTGTTTCTGTTTCTGTTTCTTTGACTGTTTTCATTTTATCCTGCATTACTTAGGGAAAATCATTCATGCTTGTTTCATTTTCGTTAAATAAAATGAATCCCACACACTCCACGCAACAATTTTAAACCAAGGAGCTGGTCGTAAGACCCCAGCCCTTGATCAAGACCATCGGTGGATTTCATCACCACCTTGGCTTGATTTGCATCCATTTCCCGATTGTCAACTGTTGTTAGGCGTAAATCCTGACGAAAGCCGACCGAGTGTCGCTGGGGTGATTCCCATGCGCGCGAGGATAAGTTTTCTATGGTAGGTGCCATTAACAGGACAATCCCCCTTCCGTATCGCCTACGTACCACGTACCTTCTGCTCTCACGTACCTATAGTCTCCCTCTCGTAAGGGCGGGTATATAGAGAGGTTGGTATATCGGCCTGGTTGGTATATTGAAGGGGCGACCATTTTGGGAGTTATATGAGCCGTCATAATGCATTTAAACGATCTTCAAAACCTACAAAAACAAAACAAAACATCAAAATGCACTAAACCAGTTTAGGGCACACCATTAATCCTTAAAAGAGATAATCACGGTTTTGTGTATGCGTGTGTTTATTTCTGCTTAGTGTAGACAAAAACAAAATAAAAATCATCATAAAAGAGATAAAAATTTATTTAGATAGCATAGAAGCACCGCAATGGTGTACACCCGTAGCCAAGCCCAATCAAGGGCAGAAGCTCCGGAAGGTACACAAGAAGCAGGCACAAGTCGCCTTCGCTTTAGTCCCGAGGATTTGGTCATACCGCCTTATCGGTCTAACCTACAAAAGAATCCAATTCAGAATCCTCGGTGGGGTATGCCTATTCAAAGCAGCCCCTTTCGGGAAGATGCCTTACATGTAGACCTTGACATAAATAGAGAATCACCTCTTGAGGTTAGGCATGAGTGGCCACCGCGCGATGAAGCGCTAGACAGGCACACCATCCATTTGGAGGGGCAACGTGGATATGGCGTCCCTTCTTTACCTATCATCAGAACAGAGAGACCAAATCTGGAGCGCAGGGCTCCTTACATAGGGTGACCTAACTCCGCCCACCCCCTTCACACCCGTGAAAGGGAGTACGAGGAAAGCCATCGCATTCCTCGAGGGCAACAAACAATGTGGGAACCTTGCATTTCCGCACCAACAGGATATCATGATCACCCCTTGAGGCCAGAACCTCGAGCACATACCGCCTACCTCGACAGAGGGAAGCGACCCATTGAAATTTTAGATCATCAAAATCGAGGTAAACACATAGGAGAAACATTCGAACCTCCTGAGCAAAATAGGGTAGACCAAATTGACCCGATAGTCGCCCAATATACCACCCGTCAAGCCCAAACCATGCGGCTTAAACCAAGTTATCAGGAAATAGAGTACCGACACCGCTTGGATAGAGAACGCATGCAACGCGAAGCGGATGAGTTACGCTATAAACTACCTAAGAGGGAGCTAACCCCTCGCATCCAAAGGGCTGAATAGTATGAGAGGCATAATCCGTTGGTACAGGACAGGTCTCCACGACCTCGCCAAGCTTTGCCTCCAAGACCTCATAGATTCGAGAGGGAGGCAACTCCCCGAAACAATGATGGGTACCTTCAACAAGAGCTTGATCAGGGTCATAGGTTTCGCCCGGAGACTCCTCAAGAATTTTACGAGGAGTATGAACCAGAAGAGGAATATGTTGAAACTCCCCATCAAGGCAGGAGGGATGCCATTCGGCCACCCCTCCATAGGCCTCCAGTTTACCGTAACTTGCAACAAGAGCGAACAAGAGAGGAAGAAATAAAATCTTTCGATGCATACCAAGCGCTATTGGAGCGTTTGGAGTCTGTGGAGACAAAAGCTGCTGGGCATCAAAAACCCACATTACGTCTACTCCGTAGTAATCCGGTGCATCCCTCAGTGCCTACACCTCTTTACCCCGAACACTTCAAGTTGCCTCAATTGGCAGTTTTTAAAGGTGAAGAGGACGCACAAGAACACGTTACACGATTTCTAAGCCAATGCTTCGGCATCCAAGATAATGACGCATTGTTGCTTAGAACATTCATAACCACATTCGTAGGCCCTGCCTCGGATTGGTTCACACAACTGCCCAAACACAGCATAAGCAATTTAGATCAATTAGTAGATGCGTTTCTTGAACGCTTTGCCTTCAACACAAGGAAGAAGGCATCACTAAGTGATTTAGCGAGCCTCAAGCAATTTGAAGAGGAAACAATGGCAGCATACGGGAATCGATGGAGAGCTTTGCTTTCTAGGTTACCTTATCGCCCCCCTATGTCTGATCTTACACAGATGTTCGCAAAAAGTTGCTTAAAATCAATCTCTCGGTCTATTGTTGTTGTGGCAATACGACAACTTAGAAGAAGCTTTGGCGCAAGCCAGAGTCATAGAAGAGATTAAAATAGGTGAAGGCGCAATCGCTAAGCCTAAAAAGAAAGAGTGGAATAAAACCACTAAAACCGGGACAACGCAACCACAACACGCTGCGAGTCAACCAAGTTGCGATAAATGTTCCCCTGTGCAAGAAACGCAGCCTCAAAAGGCTAACTACCAGCAGTGCCTCCTGCTTATGAAAGAGATAATAGAAGACAGGAGCAGAATTACCCGCGTCGCCCTAGGCAAAATTTCACCCCATATGCGGAGTCTAGGGACTCCTTATTTGATCGCTTGTCAGCGGCAAATTTAGTCACTCTACCGGAAATCCAAATTATAGACCCTAACATTCCCAAGCCTAGGGGGTACAGAGAGGAATTGTATTGTAGATTCCATAGGCGCAGAGGGCATGACTTGAATGGGTGCTGGAAATTCAAAGACCTAGTCCAGGATTTGATCGACAACAGAACATTGGTCGTGGACAACCCCATCGCACCAAACAACCAACAAATGGGGGTATTCAAGGACCCCTTGCCAGCCCACGAGGCACAGACAAAACCACTCCAAATTAACGAGGTGCGATAGGATCTTCCCACGCAGGGATTTGTGGGAATGATTAGCATAGTAACAAGGAACAGAAGGTACCCGACAGCTGCCCCCGAGGTAGCTACGAGGGAAATTCTGACAACATCGCAGCCTCAACAACGCCCAACGCAGTTACCTCCGCCTAGACCCGAGGTCACGATACGAACCAAACTCACGCAGAGTTTGCGGACCACGTCGGCCAGGCTGTCCATCTACGAGCTTATTCAACAATCAGCTCCCCATAGAGAGGCTCTTATGGACATTTTAAAAGCCATTGAATTACAACCCCACGAAGCAAATTCTTTCAACGCCTTCGTGGGACATGTGAAACAATGTACGGAACCGGTCATCACATTCAGAGAAGATGAGGTCAAAACGATATCAAATGACATGGCAGATCCACCCCTGCACGTTATCGCGCGGGTCAATGGGATTCCGTACAAGAGAGTGCTGATAGATACTGGCTCGTCCAAGTAACATCATAACCACTGCAGCCTTAAAGCATTTGAAGTCGCCGACCTCTCACATCACAGCCTCCACGTACACACCTGCGAGCTTTTAATGATGCAATATGCTCGACAGTCGGCACAGATCGTTTCGCTCGTCCGGGTAGGACAAAAGTCAATACCTACACTGTGCCATGTGGCCGGAAGGCGAAATGGCTTATAATATATCGCTAGGGCGGCCTTGGATCAGGGACATGAAGTGTGTCCCTTCGATCGCCCACCAATGCTTAAAGTATGCTTATGAAGGGGAAATACATGTAGTCCCAATGGACTTAGAGCCCTTCAAGTATTGCAATGCGGTACAATTCATACCTCAATCGACCCTCCCTTCAACGCATTTGGATTTCCAATTAAATCCATCTAAACAGGGTCCAATACCGCAGGCACCACTGGTGGCCAACAAGGCAAAATCCCAACCAGGTGAGACTTCATCACCTCCTCCTTCATCATCAACGCCACCTATCATGGCCCAACAGAAGGACAAGGGAAAACAAATCATGGAAGAGGTTAAGCCCTTAGAAGAAAGGTTGCCCACAATCTCAACGATATCAACAGAGGAAACACCCAACACAACAGAAACCAAGACTCCTGAACAACCAAACATGGAATGGACTCAGGAAGGACTACCGTTTCCTCCCACCCAATCATCAACAATCACTGTTGAAATGGCTAGTACGGGCCTGGGGGAGTACTTAGTGCAAAACATTGTGGCAACCCCCACATTAGAGTCAGTACAAGACATGGGAAGACCTCGCCTTCCCATAGGGACAATTGTTCCTCTAGGCTACCCACCGAACCAGACAAATTTTGTGTATGGGGGCCTTGATCATGGTCTTGAACCATGCCAACAAAAGGAAGCAGACGAAGAGCCTTTTGTTGAAAACATCAATTATCTGTCAAACCCAAATTTTGCCCTAAAATATCTCGGCCAATGCAATTGGCATGGATACGGGCTAGGCAGATATGAGCAAGGGATGCGGATCCTTTGCCAACCAAGATATCAGATGCCATATGACAAGTCAGGGGTAGGGTTCAACCATCCCCTGCCATTAGACATCTTGGTTGAAAATATGCAAGGCCTAGAAATAGGCAACAAGGGGGGATTGGCATTAGACCCTTATGCCAATCCAAATACAGAATACACACTGGGAGACTACCTCCCATGGTCAACAAACACCCCTGGAAACAACAATAATCCCTCTCCTTTGCTAGAGAGAGGTGAAAGTTCGGATAGTAATCCTCAAAGAGAACATCAACGGCTGCCGGACATCTTTCTGAAGCTGTTCCCCTTAGAGGTTCCAGATGAAACAATACAGTGCCAAGAGAATCAGGTCCCTCCACCAAGAGTGGAACAATCGCAATGGGACCAGATTAATTCACTGGAACAAGAAGAGTCCTCAACGTCGCAAGCAACAGATGCTGAAGAGGATGAACAATTTTGGATCTATGAAAGCGATTCAGAAGATGAAACTGAAATGGACTATCTCAGACATGCGCGACGACATCACCGTGCTCTAACTCATGAAGATCTAATGGGACAGATGGGCATACTGCTGGGGCATGAATGGCATGTAGACCCAGCGAGGTGGGACCAAGTATTGGATCCATGGCTCCAAATTCAAGACGAGCCTCGTCCACCTCGAGATCCCATCATGACAGCAGTGCCGAGGGAAGACCCCGCCCTCCTTTTCACAAAATTTGCACCTAGGGAGGATCCATTCGTGCCCGTTCCCGTAGAGCCAGATCCAGAGTATAGAGAACATCTAAAAGAATCAAGTCATCACACCCGCGGTTCTGGAGACCAAATTCATTCCATCCACATGATCTCCATTGATTTGACCGCACCCATCCGCAATCCGACCGATCCATCACGGTCATTGCATCTAGACATGGATGCCATCGACTGGGATCGCGTCAATTCACCATTGTCACCATCGAGTATCGGCCTTTCGGTGAAATGCTTCATTTTACCCCAAGGACAACTCGGGATATCTTTCAAGCCGAAGAGGGACCCGAGGTTCCAAACGCAGATCTAAACTCAGCTAATGATATCCATTTGATCCCAACTCCACATCAGTTGGAGGACGGATCCCACATGTCAGTCGAGGAGACGACTGACGTAGATATCGGCACAGATCCAAAGAATCCACAGATTATCAAGTCGGGGTAAGTCTTTCCCCCAAAGAGCAAGCCGATTACATTGCCCTTCTCAAAGAGAAGAAGGAGGTTTTTGCATGGTCGTATAAGGATATGCCAGGACTAGACCCGCAGCTAGTCATGCACAATCTAACGCTTGATCCGACAATCAAGCCTGTAAAGCAAAAACTACGAAAGATGCACCCAACAGTGGCCTTGATGGTCAAAGACGAATTGCAAAAGCTGTTGGATGCACAATTTGTCATCTGCGTGGATTATCCGCCATGGTTGTCCAACATGGTTCCCGTCAAGAAGCCCGACGGGAGGATTCGCATATGCACCGACTTTCGAGATCTAAACAAAGCGAGTCCTAAGGATGATTTCCCCTTGCCCAACATCGACGCATTGGTAGACGCTACAGCAGGTCACGAAATGCTCTCCCTAATGGATGGTTTCTCAGGATATAATCAAATTCGTATCAATCCTGAGGATCAACTCAAAACGGCGTTCACAACGCCTTGGGGGACATTTTGTTATAAGGTCATGCCTTTTGGCCTTAAAAATGCTGGCGCTACATACCAACGTGCCATGACGTATATCTTCCACGATTACATGCACAAAACTCTGGAAGATTACATGGATGATTTGTTAGCCAAATCTCTTTTGCGCTCAGATCATCTCGGTGACTTAAGCAAGATTCTCGATCGCCTCATAGAGCATAAAGTCGATCGAATCCCAAGAAGTGCGTATTCGGCGTCACATCTGGAAAACTCTTGGGTTTTATAGTCTCAAAACGAGGCATCGAAGTGGACCCAAACAAAGTCAAGGCAATCCTTGAAATGGCTCCCCCAACCACTATCAAGCAGCTCAGAAGTCTGCAAGGAAAGGTCGCGTCGATTAAACGCTTCATAGCGCAATTATCTGACAAATGCCGACCAATGAACAAATTATTGCACAAGGGGGTCACATTTCATTGGGATGACGAGTGCCAGTCAACCTTTGACGAAATCAAACAATACTTGGCTTCGCCGCCAGTATTGGCACCACCTAGACCAGGAGTGCCGTTCTACTTATACATCTCAGCTACTGAGGTGGCACTGGGAGCCATGCTAGCCCAGAAGAATGAACTTCACAAAGAACAGGCTACTTACTATCTTAGCCGCACCCTGGTCGGGCTACTGAACTTAACTATGCATACGTTGAGAAACTCGCTTGGTAGTGGTGTTTGCTACCAAGAGGCTACGCCACTACATGTTGAGCAACACTACGTATGTTGTGTCTAAGGAAAATCCATTGCGATACATGATGAGTCGTACTTATCATAGTAGTCGCACGGCGAAATGGATCATGTTGTTGACGGAATTTGACATTGAATTCATCGGACAAAAATCTATCAAAGGACAAGTCATAGCCGATCAACTAGCAGAGGCTCCTCTTGAAGACGATCAGCCTTTGGTAATAGAACTACCCGATGAGGGGGTCTTCCATGTCTCAGAATCGCCAGATTCTGATGAGCCTGAGTCACAAGCCGACATAACCCTGTTCTTCGATGGTTCTAAGTGTGAGCAAGGTGGTGGCGCAGGAATTGTATTCTTCACACCGTAGGGCGCTCCAATGCCCCTGTCATTTAAATTAAACTTCCAGTGCACCAACAATAATGCAGAATATGAAGCCTTGCTCCTAGGTCTTCAAACAACAATCGCCATGAACATCAAAAGACTGAACATCTTTGGCGATTCGCTGTTAATCGTCAATCAAGTCAAAGGGGTATATCAATGCAAATGCCCGGTTCTGAAGGCCTATAAAGCCCTTGTGGACAAATTCCTGGCAAAACTTGAGTGGTATGACATCGAGGCACTCCCTCGATCATCAAACCATTTTGCGGATACAATGGCCTCCCTGGGGTCACTAATTCCGCAAGACCTTTCGGGTGATATGACAACCATCCAAGTCAAAACCTTATCGCAATCCATGATGGAGCATGCAAGCCCAGACTTGATGCCAGGAATCCACATGATCCAGATCGAACCATCCTCGGATAAGTTCTTTCGAATCCGAGATCGTCTGAAACGTGCCAACTGGGGGTCCTTGTTTTCCCCTACTCCCATTAATAGCAACACAATGCTATTTTTACAAGTTTTATCCCAATCAGCATTTGTTAGGGAAGAACTTCAAAAGGGATTGGCGGTTCATACTGTCGAGGTTTCTGATCAACAGGATTGGTATTTACCCATAAAAGACTACCTCAAATTAGGTAATCTTCCCTTTGGATTGACGCACGCCGCAAAACGAACATTCAAACAGAAAGCGGCAAAATATGTCTTGATAGGAGACATTTTGTATCGTCGAAGCTATGACGGAATTCTTCTTCGCTGTCTGGACCAGCAAGAATCTACTTGGGCAATCGCCCAAGCGCACGACGGTACATGTGGCGGCCACTTCAGTGGTATGGCCATTGCAAAGCGCATTCTCCGCATAGGCTATTATTGGCCATCTTTAGAGCGAGATTGTTGCGAGTATGTCAAGAAGTGCGTGAAGTGTCAACATCATGCTAATTTGATGCACGTACCTTCCCAGGCCCTACAGACAGTCCAGTCTACTTGGCCATTTTTGTAGTGGGGCCTCGATCTAATCGGAAAGATCTCCCCTGCATCGTCAGGCCGTCACACGTTTATCATAACGGCCACAGAATATTTTACCAAATGGGTGGAAGCAATTCCGTTAACCTCAACGAAAGGACCCCGCATAGTGGAGTTCATCTTGCATAACATCATATGTCGTTTTGGTATTCCATCCAAAATAATCTCAGATAATGGGCCATCATTCAAGAACAAAGACGTGCGTGCTTTGACCACAAAGTACAAAATTCAGCACAACTTTTCAATGCCCTATTATCCGCAAGCAAACGGGCAAGCAGAGGCATCAAACAAAACACTAGTCGCCATCCTTAAAAAGACAGTCACAGACAGTCATAAGGATTGGCACATACAAATCCCACTTGCCCTTTGGGCTTATCGCACTAGCATTCGGACGCCCACTGGGGCAACTCCGTTTTCGCTCGTGTATGGCTCAGAGGCAGTAATGCCTCTCGAGTTGGAAATTCCTTCCCTCCGCATATCAATGCAGGAGTTTATCGATGATGACACTGCGCGGCAAGCCCGATTAGACCAACTTACGTTGCTGGACGAACGACGCGTTAATGCTCTCGAGCATTTACGTATCTATCAAGAGCGACTAAAAAGGGCTTACAACATGAAAGTTCACCTAAGAGACTTTCGGGTTGGTGATTTGGTTTTGAAGGAAAACCAACAGAACTCAAATTTGCCGTCCCACATGAGGGACAAATTCATGGCAAATTGGTTAGGTCCATATGTCATTGATAGCATAATAGGACCCGGGACATACCGGCTAGCTTCTCTGGATGGTATCAAGGAAACAGAACCCTTGAATATCAGTCATTTGCGACCATTCCACATCTAAGAAAGCCATATCCTCAAACAGCTCCAAGGATTATCGCAATCACTTGGTCAAAACAAAAAGCTCCAAGGATTATCGCAATCACTTGGTCAATCCAAAAGCTCCAAGGATTATCGCAATCACTTGGTCAAAACAAAAAGCTCCAAGGATTATCGCAATCACTTGGTCAAACCAAAAGCTCCAAGGATTATCGCAATCACTTGGTCAAAAAGCTCCAAGATTATCCATCACTTGTCACCCAAAAGCTCCAAGGATTATCGCAATCACTTGGTCACCAAAAAGCTCCAAGGATTATCGCAATCACTTGGTCACCCAAAAGCTCCAAGGATTATCGCAATCACTTGGTCAACCCAAAAGCTCCAAGGATTATCGCAATCACTTGGTCAACCAAAAAGCTCCAAGGATTATCGCAATCTCTTGGTCACCCAAAAAGCTCCAAGGATTATCGCAATCACTTGGTCACACAAAAAGCTCCAAGGATTATCGCAATCTCTTGGTCACCCAAAAAGCTCCAAGGATTATCGCAATCTCTTGGTCACCCAAAAAGCTCCAAGGATTATCACAAATTCTTGGTCACCCAAAAAGCTCCAAGGATTTTCGCAATATCTTGGTCAAAACCTAAAAAGCTCCAAGGATTATCGCAATCACTTGGTCACCAAAAGGCTCCAATGATGTCCACAACCACTTGGTCAAAAATCAAAAACAATCAAAAACAACAAAAATTTGCATCTCATTTCTAGGCATAATCAAATTCATCAATCGAAATCTCTTCTCACACCTCATATTCATATTCACAAAAATCAATCCATCAAAAATACAAAAATATGTAGCTGCATTAGCATTGCATCCATACATTGCATATTTGTGGTCGTATAGGTCAAAGGCACCATAGGCTGAAATTGCTCTGATAGACCATCTTGTTCCACACTGTTCCATTTTACAAAAACAACAAAAACACCACGCATTGCTTTTACCACACTAGAGTCAGTGGTCTGTTAATGTATCAAGAGTTTTCGTAATTCAGTCATCATTTTGCTCTTTAACCATGTAATGTATCAAGTCAGACAGATTTTACGAAGGTAGAGTCATACTTGAAACAAACCTTGTTACGTAACATCCCAACACATATCAAGACACATAAAACAATTCCCAAGTTGTGTGAACGAAAGATGAAACCTGCAAAGTAATCTAGGTCACCATAAGCGAAACGGTTATCTTGCTCATCCCCCGTGCGAATGACCCCAAGAATGCTGAGAGTTGGCAAAAGGACAAGCATCCTCCCTACCCAATTCCTTAAGAATCCCTAGTTCTCAATAGTTGCAAAACATCAAAAATTTGCAAAACGTCAAAAATCAAATATTTGACATCATAAAGTGCGCACATCAAACGGCACAAAAGATAGTGATTTTCATCACTCCATACCCCCAATCCCTTGCTCAAAAGAAAAAAAACAAATCAAAATAAACAGTGATCTTATCACTACAAACGAGCAAGTATCCCAATACAATTGAAGAAAAGAAGGGAGTCGAACTTGAATCCCTGGAACTCTTAGCATTCTAAAAGGTCATAAGGCAAGCCTCAGTATCGGTTTGGTTGATAGCCTATCGATAACTGGTGGTAAACCTCTCGCATGACGATATATCTGTCACATTAACTTGCGTACAGATCAATGTTTGCATGTGGACGAGCTAGCTTATGGTATCCTGGATAGCACCGCAGATTAATCTTAGTACATACAACAAAGGAATTCATGGAGCTAATTAGGTGATCCTCAGTACAGGTTCGGTTGAAAGCCCATCTGGCACTGGCGGTATCCTGATAAATACCACAATAACGAACTCAATTGCACACACAGGGATGTGAAATAACTTGGTCAAAAACAAGTCCGATTCATACCTTGGTCAAAAGTCTTGTAAGATAAAGTACAGTCATGGCTAGTGAGCTAAAACCGTCTGAGTCTCAGAAAACCTTAGCTACATTCCTAAACCTGCTGCGCTACTTTTCATCTTTGCATAATACCATCAAAAAATACAAAAATAGAAAAACCATGTATACGTGTAGAGCCATACAACACAAAAAACACCTAAAAAAAAAAAAAAGAGAATTTAAAAAACCCCTGGTGCCATAACCAATCACCACAAATGTCATTCATCCATTTCACCTTGAATCTCACATATAAATCAAAAACATTTGCATTCATCATAACATTGGCATTCATCAAAATAAATAAACATGCACAACAAAATCACATCATCACATGTACAAAACCATAATAAAACCGGTATATATATATATATCGTCAAAAATATGCCCGCAGGCTACAAAAATGGTCCTCAGACCCCGCAATCATACCCAAAAACCCAACCTAAGGCGTCCACCAACATGATCACGCAGGATCGGTGCGACGGGAACTACCCCCCGTGGTGTGGGTCCTATGGGACCCTGCAGGGCGGCTACTACTAGCCCCCGCATCATGCCTACTACCACCTCCCTCATCTAACCGCCTGCGACGAGATGATGCTGACTCGCTCAGTCAGACTATCCCTTGTCCGCCGTGAAGATCCACCGACCGAAGGCTCGGGTAGCCGCCCACCAAGGCGGATGACCTCCCTCTCCAAGTCTATCCGGTACGAGACACCACTCTGCCTCTCGCTGATGATAGATAGACAATGCATCATCGCGCTGCGCCAAAACTCTATCCCGCTCTGCCAACTGAGCCCACAGAAGATCCCTCTCCTACCGCGCATCCCCCAGCTCCCGCCTCGCATCCCCCAGCTCCCGCCTCGCATCCCCCAACTCCAGATCCCGCATCCGTAGCAGCTCTGTCAGTCACGCAATCTCAACGCCTACATCCGACCCCACCTCCTCTGTATCTGCCGGACGCATAGGACTCGCGGGGACAGTAGCCTGCTCAGGCTCCCACTGCTCCTCCACATCCTGCATGTCCGGCTACTCCGAAACACCCAAGCCCACATCCTCATCTCCCACATCCACCATGTCCGCATCATCCATACCCCCCCAATCACCCCCTGCTGCCTCAGCATCCTCCACTGCCGCCTCCGCGCCTCCCAGTGGCCCCTCTCCTCTCCAGCGTCGTAGTACCCACCACGAGTCATACTCAGTGGTAGTCCCGATGTCATCCACATCCGGGACCTCAATCACTACGTCGGACTCCTCGCCCAATGGAGCAATGACCGGTGGCTCTAATCCTCTCTCATCTCCCCATCGCCGATAGACCACGGGCTCACCAGGCAACCCCTGGCGCACCCCAAACTGTCGTGTAACCCGGCGGTACGGAAAGAACTCATGCTCCGTCCCGTGCCGCCCAGTCAACCACCGCTCCCTACGTACCCGTCGGAGCCACTCTCCAGCCTCAGGCCAGGCTGGACAGTCCCGATAGGGATGCCAAAACACCTCCCCTAGAGTGAGCCGAGAAAAGGCATCAGTGTAGTGCTCAACGGCACCTGCCCATCGCCGACTCTGCCCCTGCTCCGTAGACCGCCGCCACAAAACTGCATAACCAATCTCCTCATCCTCCATCACCGCCCGAGTCATCCACGGTAACCCGATAGGCCTCTCAACAGCTATGTGCTGCCAACCCCAGCACTGCAACAAAAAACTGCAACTGACACCCTTTCGCTGTCGACAGCGGACCCCATACAGCTCCCCGTAGAGCTGTGCCAACAAAGTCTGTCCCCATCTCAGAATCAACGGTGCCTCTATCGGGCACTCTGCCAACTGCCACACCAAATCCAGTAGGTTCCACGGGAACCTCGCGCCTGACGAATCAGGGAGAAGAATGTTAGAAATGAGGCCCATCAAGAATGCGTGCCTCACTCCTAACACCCCCCTCTCCTGCCACCAGCTAACCAAAATCCCGCCATCCTGGCAATCCACCTCGGCTGTCTCCACCGGGTTTGCTACACCCAGCTGCCCCCATGCCCAAAACATCTCGTAAGTATAGCAGTCCGCTGATCAAACGACGATGTCCTAATAGGCAGACCATCTATCGGAATCCGAAGCAACCGATAGACGTCCTCAAGAGTCACAATCATCTCCCCGTCGAGAGATGGAAAGTATTGGTCCACGGATCCCAAAGCTTGATCAGGGCCATCAGATAGGCCTGATCCGAAACCACAGGCTCCAGTCGAGCCACCTGCTTGAGCCCAAGGGCATCAAGCCATTCCCAGTCATCATCGGTCAATGCCAACCGCGCCTCAGTAAATGCAACGGGTACACGGTACCGGCTCCTAACAACCTGCAAAGCAAAAAAAACAACACAAACACAAAAAAAAAATAACAAATCAAATTTTCAGTTCTAGGGTTTCTAACCTTAACCGTTAAACAAAAACATCACAAAAAATCTTAAAGTTTTGAAAAGCGTCAACACAAAAACAATACATCAAATAAAAGCAAAATAAACTCTAGGGACACTTACAGGTTTCGCTTCGGCTCCGCCGCTCGAACCAGTTTGTGCACTCATGATAGCAGAGAGAATTCCAGCAGCGCTTCGCTTCGCAGAATTACCTCCTCCTCCCAGAGCTCCAAAATCGCAAGAAAAAAATGACACAAATGAGCCCAAAATCAAGTTTTGGCCATTAAATAGGCCTTTTGCACTGGAATTCATCCTTGACTGGGACGAGCGCTCTGATTAGCGCTCGTCCCACCCAGGGACGAATTCTCCAGCTAGAATTCGTCCCACCCAGGGACGAATTCAGGCCAGCACTTAAAAAAAATCAAAAAATGACTAAAAATGCACTAAAAACAGACAATAAAATTGCCCGACAGGATTGCTACTGCACCTGACAACAAGGGCATACAAAATCGACATTGGAGTCACAAATTGTCACTATCATACTCCCTAAGAAGGCTACCATAGCCGGACCGCTCCACGGAAGACGGATTTTCGACAATTGCATCTCCAAATGCATCACAAAAAAAAAAACAACAAAAACAATACAAAATTCAACAAAAACAAACAGCAATAAACATTGTCGGACATAAGTGCTCTTGCACTTAACCTCTAGGCAAAGAAAATCGATGTCGAGGTTCAAATTATCTCTCTCCTACTTCCCCAAGAAGGCTAACATAGCCGGACCGCTCCACGGGAAGTTAGATTTTCGATGATTTCACCTCAATACGGCATCACCAAAAGGGTTAACACCCACCAAAAATAGGTCCAAATGTTGGAAAAATTGCACACGCTTAACGGTAAACCCTCTAAAGGCACCCTTGCACAAGTCATCTTGGGTCAAGCGACTCGTCGCTTTGCTCACGAAGGTCATTCCCTCATCGATTCGTCGCTTGAGGGGGTAGTCACACTTAGTCACCAATCAACAATCACACACCCAATTAAGGAAAACGACATGCATTCAAAGAATCATTGACAAAGACAATCACGCTCCCGCTTGGGGCAAGTAAACAAGCAACAATCAAATCAATCAAACACTTGGCATTTCGTGAATCATGAACACAAGGTTCCCCCGTGGATAAAAACGCCCTTCACTTATTCATGACTGATCAATGTCTAAGTTCAAGTCACACCTCACCAAAATAGGTTAATACTTGAAATCAAATTCCTTAGCTCGTCAGAAGCAAGGATTCAAGAATGCATGCCCTTTCCATACTTGGGGCATCAAAAGTTGGTTAGGTTACCAAGAAACCCTAATCATTAGTGCTTTGATTATCTATTTTTGCTCAACACTGCGTCACCCGCAGCGCTTCCCAAAAAGGGGCATCTGTAGACACCAAAACAGCACCAATCCGATTATGTGACTGCAAACACTGATCGCTTTGACAAACACAGCCCCCAGGGCAGCCCTCAGAGGTTAAACAGTGGTCTTAACCACTTTCATAGCAATTTTGTAAGGTCAAGAAGCAATTTGGCACACTTAGACACTTTGCCCAGTATTCGTCTCACCCAGGGACGAATTCAAAATAGAATCCGTCCCACCCCGAGACGAATTCTGAATCCGTCCCTGGGTGGGACGAATTCTAAGTTTAACGGGCAAAAAGAAGAATGGTGCCAAGTGGCAGCCCATAACGGTCGCTTGATGACTCTTGCCCCGCACGCGTGTGTGAGTGGAAAAATAGGCTATTTGAGGACTGTCACAAGGGCAATTATGAAAGCCCAAGTCAATGGAGGACTCCCCTCCCTCATGGGAAGACAAGACTGCCACATGGCGCCTATGACCAACACATGGCATTTGTGCTTCCCTCCCAAAAGAGACCCCTTGGGTCTATAAAAGGTGGGACTTTTCTCACCCAAAGGATACAAGGTTGAAGGAGATTTCAAGCAACGAAGTGCTGCCGAGTTGAAGACCCACTTGCATCCCTTTTGGTTCACCTTCTCGCATCCACCAATCTCTTTTGCAAGGGAGGTTGTTGGGTGGCTTTTGGAAGCTTGAACCTGACCCAAATCCAACACATGGACACCTGAACCAACCAATTCGCCGACCCCCCAATCCTAAGAGGTTTTGGGCCCATCCCTAGTGGATTGGCGCCGAAATCAAGTGCCAACGGTGGGAGGCCCACTTGGGCACCCCCGCACTTTCTAAGTTTTAGAGCATTCTAGATTACTTTTTCAGGTTGCATTTTGTGTTATCATGTTTGGTTAACTCATAGCTGCAAGTTCATAACTTTTGATCAGATTCTAGTATGTTTTGTGTCGCTTTGTTGTTTCACTGACTTGCAGGTGGCGAGATCAAATTCCCGAGGGTAGAGGCCAAATTGGGAGAATCCGACCATCTGGGTCGTCCCAAAATGGCCCCAATTACATAACCCCCTTGTTTGCAGGCATTTTGCAGGTCTCGAGAATCGACATTGGAGCAGCAGAAGGTCGGCTTCTTCAACACAGAAGAATTCGTCCCACCCAGGGACGAATTGCAGTCAGAATTCGTCCTGCCCAGGGACGAATTCCAGTTGAAGGCAGATTGGCCAGCTGTCTCAGTGGCAATGGCCTTCTGGTAACATTTTCTGTCTTCTGTCAAGTTTTCAAGCCATTTGGACTCACTGTATTTACTGTTTCAGGCAAATGTTTACATGCATATTTCGTTAATTTTAGAGAACGAACACTTTTCATTTGCAGCAGGTGCTACTGACATCTTGGTTGTTTCTTTGTTCGCAGGAGAAGCAGCAGAGGTGAAGAACTCATCGACATCAGCGACGACATCATCTTGGCCCGCCCATTTCAATCGTGGGCACGCGAAAAGAGGAACATTAAGTGATTGTAATCGAATTCTTTTAACGCTCCTAGCCCCCGAAAAGGGAGGAGGCGTCATTGTAACAGAGATCAAGGGATATTAATGAAAGGGCTGTGTTTTCTCCATTTGCTTGTGTCTCTTCCAATGCGTTTCTTTTCCATTTCATGCACTTTACATTTCTAGGACTTAAGCGCATTTGATTTTGGTTGCATCGCAATTAGTGTTTCCTTTGCCCGGAATCTCGTGCTTTCACATCGTAAGTTTTTATACTAGATTTTGTTACTAATTGATTATGAACTTGACTTAACAATTCAAGCATACCAACTTCATTTTACTTCAATAAAGCAATATTATTAGTGGTGTGAGGAGAAATTAAATCAAATTTTTTATCAACCACAAATGGCATTTCATCATTGATAGTATTTGAATCCATCAATCCATTAGACAAACCTTCACTTGCATTTCGAATGGTAAAACCTAAAAGGTAATATTTTACCTTTAGCAAATTTACATTTACCATTACTTGAAGAGGATTTGAAAATTTCACTGTTATTTCAAGATATTCATCATCATGTAGCACTACTTCTTGATTCATGATTTGTTTATCAAAGACACCAAAGTTAGGCACCCAATTAAAAACATGTCCATTCTTTTCAAACCATGTCTTGTCTATATAGTGATGGGTGAAATAACATATATCCATGATCAATCACTTAGGTTATTTCAAATAACGTGACATTTTCAATTGGATCATCAGTGATATCAAATCCAAACCATTAAGGTTCTGACATTTCCCCATTTTGAAATGGCATAGATATTGTAGAACAAGTAAGTGGATCAAAATTTTCAATTTCTTTTCCCTCAAATGAATCCAAAGCAAATGATTCTCCTTCTTGATTCATGGTTGTAGAATCCTTATCACTTTTCAAAATTTGATGAGATTTGAATTCCTCTTCCAAGACTTTCTCAAATTGTACAAGATTTGTAATATCCTCATGTGAGAAAATGATTGTATTATCATGCATATCAATTGATGCAAAAAGTTCATTAGAAATTTTAGAGCAAGCATATTCTTCCCATTTCTCCCAAGAATCATAATAATCATATTCCAAGATCAAGTTGTGATGCTCAGTTACTTCTTCGTCATCTTCCGATTCATTAACATGTTTATCATCCAATTCATCTTGATCTTCCTTAGATGGTTCAATTATTTCAAAAATTTGGTTATTTCTTGAATTCAAATTTGTAAGGCCATCATAATCAAAATTAGCATCCCATGATTTAATTTTATCATGATTTGGAAGGTGTGAATATTCTTGGCCATCAGTTTCAACAATATCATCCAAAGTATCTTCCAATAACAAGTGGTGAAATTATGTTATGTCCTTAACTTCATTTATTGATTCTATTTCAAGCTTACTTTCAACCACTTTTGATGACCTAGGAGCTTCTATAAGGGGATCAATTTGTACATCTTTCTCCATATAGTTACCAATATTCCTTTACGAGTACACATGACCAAATCCTATCCTCATAGGTTTGTTCATCCCAATCCTCATTCATGGTAATTATTCTAGATATTTTCTTTCCAAAACAATATGATGATAATTTGATTCCAACTTCTTGTTACCCATCCATAGAATTTCTTCTCCAAAATATTCATGCTCTTCAAGACATTTTGAATAGGCATTTAATTCAATGTAAGTCACATCAAAATCTTTTCTATCACCTGAAGGATCATAACATGAAATATCATTAAGGTTATCATTATGAATTTTCTTCCTAGGATGATTTGGATGTATACATTGATGTGCTCATTTTTATGGTGGAACCACATATCTACTTGACTTCTTAACCAACTTCTTTTGCTCTGTTACTTCTAGTACAAGCTTCTTTGATTGAGTGGTAGAAGTAGTAGGATTAGTTGTGTTGAAATCAACAGATAAATATTGTACACTTGTTGCAATAGCTCCATGAGTGACCACATGATTCTCTAATAGTGGAGTGGTTGGATGGATATAAGTACTCGTATAAGTTCATGAGAAAGCATAAGTAGGTATGGTAGGGTAAAGTTGATTGTGGTGCAAAACATTTGGTATCAAATTTTGTTGTTCCCACCCTTGATTTACCATTGAGGTTGAATTGCAATCCCCTAGTTGCCCTACCATATGTGATTGCTCCATCCCATAACCTTGTGGCCTTAATTTTTGATCTATAATCATAGCTTCTGTGTAGGCTGATGTAAGATTAGTGACCAAAGGATTTGTCCTAATGAACATGGTAAACAATGGATCCAATGCCCCCAAGTATATTTGAAGAGCACCTCTATCCTCAATAGTATAGGGAGAAATTAACCTTGCATAGAGCTTTCAAAATCCCATGTTGAAAATTCTCATGGGCTCGTTAGGTTCCCTCTTGCAAGAAGCAAATTGTTGATAAATCATGACAAGATCAATGAAAAAACTAAATTGATTGATAAAAGTAGTTTGCAATTGGGCCCAAGACATAATAGATCTAGTGGGTAAATTGATGTACTAATCATATGCCACCTCATATAGGCTACCAGGAAACAACATACATGCCACATCCTCATGTTCGAAATTCCATCTAACTAGGATATCCACATAGGACTAAATGTGCTCCTTGGCTAATGTTGTGCCATTATGCTTAAACTTGGGCAAAAGTTTCTCTATGTTCTTGGGTAAGTCATGACCATATCCACTAATGTTCAAAGGGTTACCATGTATCCCATACCACCTTTCAGTATTTGTAGCCATTAATGAAACTCAAAGGATAACTTCAAAACCAATTTGTTAGTCAAATAAATATTTCTTACAAATAAGCATAAAATGACTAACAATCTCAAATGTACAACATATGAATGATCATGTTAGCATCAACCAAGATGTATGTATCCATTAAACTATGAAATTGAAGAACATTCTCAAATTTTGCAAATAGATTAGCATTAGCACATCATCAAAAATAGAGAATGTTAAGATCAAATGAAAGTGATCATATGGAAACAAAACCTCGTTAGTAAAGACCAATATTTTGTAAAATAAATCTTTCAAGAAACATGAAAAATTAAGCATCTAAATAGCCATAAAATAAATCAATTCAAATCCTCCTAGCTCCCAAAATGTGAGTATTAGAGGAAACCAAAGATGCTAATCAAATGAACTTAAAATATTTAGCAATTCCAAATCTTTCAAAATTATATCAAATCACATTATTCCTATATGAACAATCAAAAAGCGTTAGATCAATGAATAGCAATTCAGGTCATCCTTTTAGCATCATAATATTGTGTGTTAAAATAGGTCTAAATATAATAATCAATAGGGCATGAAATATTCCACAATTAAATCCCTATAGCATTTAAAATCACAATAAAATAAACCACCTCATACCATCTTTCTAGCGCCAAAATGTTGAGTGTTAATTTTACACAATTGTGAAATTACACTCTCCCTTAGGGTTTGAATCTCAAAACCCTCTCTTGCAATGAAGTTAATAAAAACAACTTCTTGAAGGTCTCCGCTATATTAACATTTACATATGTGTATTAGTAATCTCAATAAAAATATATCAATTCAATGTTAGGAACACCTTAGTGATTGCAAGTAATTGTAAACAAGGGGTATGTGTTGGTTTATTTTACTATGCTACTTTAATGATTGCTCATGAAATCAAAATAAAGCAAATGTGATTTGGCCCTCATATGACCACGATGTAGTGTATTATTTCCTTTTAACTTGAGGATTTTAAGGTAGATTTTATCTTCCTTATTAAGTGGGTTTTAAACAAGTTTTATCTTGTATTAAATCCTACTTTAAGCATGGAAATGAAGATTAAATCTATCTATGAATGTGAATCCAAATGATGAATAGGCTCCTTCAAATATAGCTTCTTATCATAAATATTTAAGATATCCTTTGAATATGATTAATAAAATATCTCTTTGGTGAAATTAATTTTCACAAAGAGATAATAATTTATTACCCTAAAATAAAGGCTTTAAAATGTCACTTCAAATTATCCTTATTAAACAAAATAAAATTTTCACAAAGATAAAAAATTTAGTGCTTTGAAATAAAGACCTTCAATGTAGTGCACAAATGACCCCTCTTTCATAAAATCAGAATTTTTATAAAGAGAGGTGCAGTTACTTCTCCCAATATGCTAATATGTGGAATGCAATAAACATAGCCCCTTCAATGAAATTGATGTTTTCATAAATGAAATGTCATCATAGGCTCATGAATAAAAATATAAGACTAAAACAATTAAATTTAGCCCCAAAATGCAAAATCTGAAATTTCGTATTTTCAAAATCTGCAATAAAAATAACTTTGACTAATTTTTAAAAATACGAAATGACTCTGAAGAAAAAACTTCTAAGTGCAAAATGGAACTCTGAAGTATACTCTACACAACCATGCAATTATTTTTGGATTTTGAATTTTTTTTCATTTTTATTTTAATGTCCAAAAATTAAAAATAAAAAGTTAGAAAATAAAAATAAAATCTGAAAACTGAAATAAAATGCAGAAAACCAAAAAATGCAGTTTTATGCTACCCTAGCATGCAAAATCCGAGACATGAGATTTTTTTGAGCATAACCCAACTCCGTTGAAACTGCATTTGCACATCCCGAAACAAAGCGGGTGCAAGACTCTAAGGAAATAAAATGAAATCCCTACTCCTAGACATTCAACAATGAAACCCTCAAATGCAATAACAATGTCTAGAAATCTAGAAAGCAGAAAAACAAAATATAGGTAATAAAATGGGAATACTAAGAGATTTTATCCTCTTATTTTTCTCCAAAGTGCATAAACCCTGTAATAGCTTCAAAAACCATGTTTCTACATTCCTTTTAGCAAAATTTGGCCTCTCCTAAAAAATGGCAGCCCTAGAATTCAATAGCATGCGCTCTCCAAGACATCCAACCCTTGTGCATACCTCTTTTCTGGTTTTTAAAGTTTTACAAAAACCTTTCATTTTAGTTCTTTCTTTGGCTTTTCATTTTTCTTTGGCTTTTCATTTTTTTGATTTCGAATGTACATGCCCTTTCTCTTTGTTTGGTTTTCCTTTTCATTTTGTTTGGAGACTTTTCATTTTCCTCCTTTGCATGGCATTTATTCAAAACCCGCTTTTTTTCCGTCCTTATTATAATAAAGCCCTTTTTAACAAAAGCATTTTCCCTTTTAATATTTATAAATTTCCCTTTTGTATTCCAATTAACCATACACAAAATTATTGACCTTTGTGATGAATCGTAAGGCCTCACAACCCACATAGCACCCTAGTGCACAATTTTGATTCTATATTTTGCAATACCAAATATGCCGACATCATCATCGGATTACCTCTGTCATGTTGCCATTACCCACTGCATTGACAACATTGTGCTATAAAATTCCTCTGACTGTACGTTTCTCAAAAACTGGTACACTTCATCTGTTTACTGAGCTACCACTTTAACTACCGTAGGACCCTCTATCAGGCTCTGAATCAATGCCACATCGACCTCAAACATGTGGTCTTCTTAAATAGTATCCACACTACCATATGTGACATTGAACTCCATTGGTTTTGTTGTATTCCCCTATGCCACCTATTGTGCCTCGCATTGGTTGCATGCTAGCAGCTTCCAATGGTGTTACATCCTTTAACCCACTCCCAGTAATGCCTCCACATCTGTGAGCTACCGACTGAGGAGTCTACCATTTTCCACTGTCACTACCAATCCATGTAGGAATCTACATCATCGTGTTATAGGTACACTATTATGCCAAATTGTAATCGATGTCAGGTGAAGTTTTCTAATAATGCCAACCCCATTGACCGAAATAGCTATGGGTTCAAATTCATTAATTTTTACTGTGAATGTCTGACATCTCTAATTCATCATAGTTAATGGTGTTTCCCAAGGCGTATTCATCCAATTTTTTTGTATGAACAACAAATTCCCCTCTCATAATGTAATTACCCAACAAAATCTACCTCTATACTTCCTAGTCGTGACATCTGAAACATCCACAATTCTCATTTATTTTGCCATATTATCTCCTAGATAATTGTGTATTTTGTGCCACATCCATATATTGTCTTTGCATAGTAGCATTGCATTTCGTCACTACCTAGAATCCTAGATATCTTTAGTGCTAAACATAACTACTCGCGAGCTCTGTCTACATCGCTATAACCATTGACCTCTGATCACTATAACCATGTTTATCACCGAAAACACACCTGATTACCTTGATCGACTACTTATTTGACCTGTGTGAAGGCATCTCTCTTGAAATCACCTTGTCCACTCTGGTAAACAACATCAATAGGTGGGCCCAATCATAGATGCGTTGTTGTTATTGCTGAATAGTTGTTCCTATGAGCGTCGTTGTTTTACTCATCTTGGTGGGGTATTTCTTGGCCTACACATGCTTTGGTAATCCTCATTTCACTTACACCGATGTTATCATGGGTCTAATGTAACATGTACTATAGAATCACGTCCACACCAATGCCCGAGAAGTCCTCATAATTTATGCGAGCTAAGATGTTATGTGTTTTCTTTGGTAATCCCTCTTTGTAGGTCGTGTGAAATTGACAAGCCATTATGGCATCAAACATGCCATACATTTGGCCACCATATCAAACTGCACCTCACCACATGTCATCAAACAAGCCCGGTATGTACTGCCTTGTCATACCACCAACTCCTTTCAAACCGATGGTGAAATCAACATATCCCTATCACCTGCAACATTGTTCATTTGGTTTCGTAGGCTCCTTATTTTGTAATGCTATGGAACACAATTATCACAGGTGAGCGCTACCCTATTGGCCTAGTATTCGTCTAGTGTCATTGATGGTTTTCCATGGCTTCTCATCAACGTATAAAATATCATACCTTCTGCTTTCATTTGACCTCCGCGGAGCCTAAACCACCAAATTCTCTCAAGTTGTTAGGTCATTACATCACGTAATTTTTATCCATCCAATAGGTGCTGTCACTGCATCCATTTGAAGCTGATGTGGTCTGCCCCTGCATCCAATCATCATCCAAATACGTCGTCTTACCGTGTATGGAGTTCATATATTCACCAAATCACCCTCAGTTTGGGTCCATCCATCATCAAATCTTGCATTCCATCGTCCATACGGGTCCCTGCACACATTAACACACACCATTAAATATTCTAAACCATGGACGTGACAAACTCTAAACTTTTAATGATATTGAAGTATTCGAAGCTTTTTTAAAACTAAAACTAAATAATGAACTTTAAAACAACCATATCTAAAATTCAAAATTAAAGAAGTAAATAAGCCCCTTTTTTATTTATTAAATGCTAATTAACATAAACTTCACTCTTTTATTATAAATCTATATATATGTATGAAGTATATATAGAAATATATTTTAGTTTTAATTTTATTTTATTTTGTTTTTATTTCATATATACATCATCATCATATATATGGAATATATGATGATAATATATATAAGTTTTCATTTTTCAATTTATTTTATTTTTTTATATTATTATTATACTATAGTATACATTATAATATATATAATAATATAAATATAAGGTTTATTGGAACCAACAATTATATTCAATAAAAATCCAAGAACTCCTTTTATTTATTAATCTTTTAATTATCATTATTATTATATGAAATATAATAACAATAATAATATTTTTATCTTATTATCATACCTACAAATGAAAGCCAACACGAAAATTAAACAAAAAATTACAAACAACATGACGAAAAAATCAACGATACAAAAGTGATGAAAAAAGTCATTGACAAGGAAAAAAAATCGTTGACAACTATTTCATGACAAAAATCATTGACAACAAATTAGCTAACACTACAAACCCGAAACTGAGTGAAATATTCGACACTCATGACAAAACCAAATGTACTCAACCAAAACAAGGAACTTTGGAATTAAATTTTGATTATCGAGGATGGGATATATCCAAAAATATCGCTCCAAGGACACTAGGACTCTCCAAAAACCAAAAATTAAAAGTGGGTCCCCAAGCTTTGGGGCTAGTTGTGGAGCAACCACAACATAAAGTTGATGTAATATGTTATTATTTAAGTGTATGGAGGATTTACCATATTTTCTTATATGTAATAATTGTTTAACTGTTTGGATGATGTATCTTTAGATTATTGCTTTGAATTATCTATGTTTTTAATAAATTTTCTTTCAATTAATGTTTACATTCTTTAAAAGTTGCTTCCTATCTACTATCTTTGTACACTTTATAAATTATGCTTTTATTTAGATCTAGTATTTATTCTTGTTTTCTTTCTAAAACAATGAAACCTTAAGTATGATGTTTTAGGGTGAACTTAGAGGTGAACTAATGGAATTAAGACCCCCTTAGGGTGAACATAGGTGACCTAAGGGAATTGAGATCCCCTTATGGAGAATTTTAAATATGTTATAGAAAGACTATATCTAATTCAAGATAGCTCATCATGTAGATGAGATGGATATCTTAACTCATAGTACGCATAGCATACCTACATAGACTGACTTGTGTATGGTATGGATATGGGAATATACCTTAGATGGATTAAAGGTGATAATTTTAGATCATAAAAAATTATGATAGGGATAAAATTACTTGTAGTAGCATGTAATACGCCTCCAGATATGTACTGTATGAGGGTATTTCATGAGATGTAGATCTTAAGGAAATCTTGGAGACTTTAACAATATATCAATTAAAGGATGGTTAAGGGTTTATGAGTCCCTATCATAAAAAATAAAAAATAAATTATTTTCTTCTCTGTGTATTTTTATTGTAGCTAGAACTTTGGGTCATTACAAATATTATTTCTTTTACAAATCCTATCCTATTTAAAAAGAGAAAAACTTATTTTTTCCTCACAATATTTTTGAAGAAACTCTCATTCAAACATAATAATTTTAGATGCTATGTGTACTGGAAATATTGAATTCGACATCATATAAATAGAGATGGATTGTAATGTAGTCTCTATGATTTGTAGCCTTCCCACCATGGTTAAGAAATTACATTTCCAACTTATCAAATAGGCTTTTATTCTACCTAAAAAAGAGACCCATAACTCCATCGTATATTCTTTATGTGTCAAAGGAATACCCAAGTAGTTTGATGGAATTATATCAAATTTAAACCCTAAAATATTCATACTAATATTTTGTAAATCTAGGGTTGTATTAATGAAAAAATCCTATATTTTGTAGTAGTAACTACCTATCCATTAATGTTATCATAATATGATAATATTGATTTTTACTCCATCGTTTTACTTATGAAGGGATGATACAAAGTAAAGTATCATCAATAAGTTGAAGATAAGATTTTAAGGGAGTATTTTTTCAACTTGAATATCTTACATTTGAGAAAAATTTTCGTTTGCTTTTGCAAGAATAACAAATAGATAATGAGATAGTGGATAACCTTAAAACATTTTACAACATGACTTGAAGTACCCATAGGACAACCATTGAACAAAATAGAATATTTTGTAATGTTATAAGAATATTTAATCCATTCACGCCTTCTATAATCAAAACCAAACTTTCTAAAAATATCATGTCGTAATTTCTAGGAAACCTTATCATATGCTTTACTCATATTGAATTGAATAAGCATACCTAGTTTTTTCATGGAAATAAGAGAATGTATGATATTTTGTACAATGATTATACAATTAATAACTTGTTTACTATAAACAAAACCATCTTGTTTCTTTGATATAACACAACAAAGAATACCATTAAACCTATTTACCATAATTTTTAAAATAATCTTATAAATGTTATTACAGAGGCTTACTACACAAAAACTATCAAAAAAATTATCTCACATTTTCTGATAACTAATGTAATAAAAGTGTCATTAATCTTACTTATGAAATCCTTTCTTTTTTACGCCTCTTCAACAACAAGTAACATATCACTCTTCAATAAATCCTAATTTTTTAAAAGAAAATTCTAGGAAATCCATTGGTTCTAGGTGCCTTCTTAGGATGGAAAGATAAAATCACTTAATGTAGCTCCCCCATATATATCTTATTCATCAAGATTTAATTTTTTTCATAAGTGATAATTGATGGTATATTTTACAAAATCTTATCTTGTGCCACTTTATGTTGCACAATATCTCACAAAATATTTTTGAAATAATTAATTACTTCATTCCTTATAGCTTTTTCATCCTCACTATTTTTATATCTTTATAGTTTTCTTATTTAATGTGATGAAAATAATTTTTTTTTGTGTTATAGCATGAAAATTTATGTTTTTATCTCCTTCCTTAAGCCATTTCTCCTTAGATCTTTGGGACCAATATTAATCCTCCTTTCTTATGCATTATGATAGTAAAAAAGTAATTAATTTTCTTTCAAATAATAATACTAATCCATTTTTCTAGTTTCTACTATCTCTCATAAATTTTTGAGCTTGGATTCAATTTCTTTTATTTTTTAAAATCGCTATCAAAAGGATTGAAATTCCAAATTTTTATTTGTTTTTTTTTAATATTCTATGTATTTAATAAACCTATACATACACTTTCCTTCAGGTTTTTATTCATCCCACCATAATATAACCATATGGAAAAATTAGTGTCTTGGAGTCATATGGACTTGAAGCAAAATAAATTTGGTTACCATTATTACGTAAATTACTAGTCAAATGAATGGGTTTGTGATTTGATCTTACTCATAGTAAAATATGTAAAGATTGTATACTTTCTTTTTATTAGATAAAGAAAGGGATTTTTATAGGGTCTCAAAACCTAATATAAACCGAATAGAGAAGGAGCACAATAAAAAGCTACATCCAACTCAAAAAATAAAACCCTACCAAAGGGGAGAAATGATACTTGATCAAGGTATCCCAACTAGAAACAAAATAGGAAAACATAAGGTAAGACATCGAAAAAAACACAACACCCAAAGGATGAACCAAACCCCAATTTAGAAATACTAAAGCCATTAGATGATGATAGGGCTAAAGTATCTATCTGGATCTTAATGATCTCCCTAATCTCATTAATGAAAGCAAAAACCACTTGGATCAAGCCTAGAAGGACCTAATGCTTTTGGTTGAGCATATCTAAAATCTGTTGGGAACTCAAAGGGATATATATCTAAGGCTTAGTACGAATTTGAGCACTTTATAACATTGAAGAACCTTTGGAAATATTACAAGTAGGTGAACCATCTTTCGAATCATAAGAAATAACCAATTTCGGTGAAATTAAAGATTTGGAAGCCTTTGAAAAAATTTATACATACCTCTACACACTACCTTTATTAGGAGTACCAAGGGTACTCAAATATCTCTTAGAAACCAAGCCCTTTCCTTTAGAATTGGAGGGAAAGGGTGAGAAATCTTCATCATCCGATTTTGAATCCTCCTCTAATTCAAAATATGAATAAAAATAATTCAAACAAGGAAGTATTTTAAAGAATTTAATTTTCCTCAAGGCTTCATCAACCATAATTTTTATGTACTTCACCACATACTCAAAAAAATAAATCCTTGGTGGATTGGATCCAACCCTCTCCCTCTTTTGACTCCATGCAATGACTTCTTTAGGGATTGGAATAGGAAGATCAATACATAAATCAATAGTTTACACTCAAGTTGATTGGGAAACATCATGTGATAACTTTGGATCACTTTCCTATTTGAATACAATGTAAAATAGTCCATTATCATAGAGAGAACACAGTTCCAAAGATCCATCAAATCTTTTGTTTCGTATCCATTCTTCAAATTTGGTAGATATTCCAAACCATTGATAAAAAACCCATACTTACGCTTTAGGGAGTGCTATGGGCACTTATTACACTCACTATCATTAGGTAAACTGGTCACCATATCCAAGAGTTCCAAAGATATTTCAAACTCAATACTTCTAGCCTGAACATACCCTCTTCTCCAAGAGTGGGCTAGGGTCCTAGAAAGAGATCTATGGTTACCATGAAAGGAAACGAGAAACTCTATAAGACCATCCTTTCATAGGATCTTTCTCACTCAATAATCAACATCCAACTTAGTTGGTTTCATAGGGATTCTCAAATATTTATTTTAAGCCATAGAAAGCCAACACACACTTACAGGGGAACCTGACACGTCAATTAGCCAAGGAAGGACACACATCACCCTACTGGCTAGACATAGAGCCTTTTAAAACCATAGGATCCTTCCCATGAAGCCGATATTTGAAATCACTAAACTTTAATAAGGTGACGAATAAAGGACTATAAATGTAGGGTCACAAAGAAGGAGAATGACTAAAAGGTTTAAAAGATAGATAACCATTATTTCAAGGTTCCCATAAAATTACCAAACCCTCGAGATTGAAAATATCAATCACAAGGCTAGTAGAGAAAATGAAACCATAACTCCTTAAATACCACAGCAGAAGAAAATAGCTACCACACTTCACATGATCTAGAAAGTGGTAAATGCATTTGGAGCATTTCTATCATGGAACTATGAGTTTCCTGATCCCCTACTATCCCAAATGATCGATGGAAAAATAAGAAGGACCAAAGAGGCATATGAAACCACTGTACCAATTTGTTTTCTACTTGTAATGATTTTATTATGCTCAAATAGACTAGTATTTTTGGGGAGATTTCCCTGATAAAGTTGATGTAATATGTTATTCTTAAAGTTTATGGAGGATTTACCATATTTTATTATATGTAATAATTGTTTAATTGTTTGAATAATGTATCTTTGGATTATTGCTTTGAATTATCTATGTTTTATAATAATATTTCTTTCAATTAATGTTTACATTCTTTAAAAGTTGCTTCCTATCTAGTATCTTTTTACACTTTATGAATTATGCTTTTATTTAGATCTAGTATTTATTCTTGTTTTCTTGCTAAAACAATGAAACGTTAAGTATGAAGTTCTAGGGTGAACTTAGAGGTGACATAAGGGAATTAAGACCCCCTTAGGGTGAACATAGGTGAGCTAAGGGAATCGATATCCCCTTAGAGAGAATGCTAACTAAGTTATAGAAATACTACATCTAATTTAATATATCTCATCATGTAGATGATATGGATATCTTAACTCATATTACGCGTAGCATACCTACACAAACTGAATTATGTATGGTATGGAGATGGGTATATACCTTTGATGGACTAAAGGTGATAAGTTTAGCTCATCAAGAATTATGAGAGGGATAAAATTACTTGTGGTAGCATGTAATACGCCTACATAGATGGACTCGTATCAAGGTATTTCACGAGATATAGCTCTTCAGGAAATCTTGGAGACTTTAATAATAGATGAATTAAAGGATGGTTAGGGGTTTATGAGTCCCTATCATAAAAAATAAAAAATAAATTATTTTCTTCTTTGTGTGCGTTTCTTGTAGCTAGAAATTTGAGTCATTACAAATATTCTTTCTTTTACAAACCCTATCCTATTTAAAAAGAGAAAACCTTATTTTTCCTCACAACCTTTTCAAAGAAACTCTCATTCAAATTTAAATATTTTAGATGCTCTGTGTACTAGAAATATTGAATTCAAAATCATATAAATAGATATGGATTGCAATGTAGTCTCTATGAGTTGTAGCCTTCCCACCATGATTAAGAAATTACCTTTCCAACTTCCTATATAAGGTTGTATTAATAAAACCCTATATATTCTTTATGAGTCAAAGGAATACCCAAGTAGTTTGATGGAATTATATCAAATTTAAACCCTAAAATTTTCATAATAATATTTTGTAAATCTAGGGTTGTATTAATAAAAAAATCCTAGATTTTATAGTATTAACTACCTATCCAATAATGTTCTCATAGTATGATAATATTGATTTTTACTCTATGGTCTTACTCACGAAGGGATGACCCAAAGAAAAGTATCATGAATAATTTAAAGATAAGATTTGAAGGAAACATTTTTTAAGTTGAATATCTCTAAATTTTCCATCTATTTTTTACCTTTGAGAAAACTCTTCGTTTGCTTCTGCAATAATAACAAATAGATAATGAGATAGTGGATGACCTTAGAAAACTTTACAACATGACTTGAAGTAACCAATACGAAAACCATTGAACAAAATAGAATATTTTGTAATGCTATAAGAATATTTAATCCATTCACACCTTCTATAATCAAAATCAAACTTTCTAAGAATATCATGTCACAATTTCTAGGAAACCTTATCATGTTTTACTCATGTCGAATTGAATAAGCATACCTAGTTTTTTCATGGAAATAAGAGAATGTATGATCTTTTGTACAATGATTATAGAATTAATAACTTGTTTACTATAAAAAAAAACCATCTTGTTCCTTTGAGTTAACACAAACAAGAATACCATTAAACCTATTTACCATAATTTTTAAAATGGTCGTATAAATGATATTACAAAGGTTTACTACACAAAAACTATCAAAAAAATTATCTCACGTTTTTTGATAACTAATGTAATAAAAGTGTCATTAATCTTACTTATGAAATCCTTTCTTTTTTAGGCCTCTTCAACAACAAGTAACATATCACTCTTCAATAAATCCTAAATTTTTAAAAGAAAATTCTAGGAAATCCATTGGGTCTAGATGCCTTGTTAGGATGGAAAGATAAAATCACTTAATGTAGCTCCCCGATAGATATATTATTCATAAAAAAATAATTTTTTTTAATATGAGATAATTGATGGTATATTTTACAAAATCTTATCTTATGCCACTTTATGTGATGGCATATGCTATCAGATAGGATATGCTATCAGATAGGTTTTCCCATAGATTTAACTTTTCTATTATTACTAACTAGTTAATCTATACCTCCAACTAAAGTACTCTTGCTTACAACTCGGGCATCGTTACTCTTAGTAAGAACTTTTAAAAATAATTTTCTTGCCATGCTATTAGATTTTATTCACATAAATCCTTCAGATTTTATGTTTCTTGTAAGATCTGAAATAATAAGTTGACTTGCTTCTTGATCACACTTTGCTTTGTTCTTACTTACTCTTGGATCATTCTTTCTTCTTATTTTTAAAGTTAGAATGAATTAAAATCTCATGAATACAATTAACAAAGAAAATTTTAAAATTATTTGTTAATAATATAGAAATAAAGTAAATAATAAAAACAATATCATAAACCCATGATCTTAATATTGAAACTTGATCAAATATGGACTTTAATTTTCTTTTCATTTGTTGCATGACTAAAAGATTGCAAACTTTATTTTATATTAAAATATTGGTTCATATTGTAAATTTTAGCCATTCCTTTACATTTCTTCAATAATTGACTAAAATGCTAAAGCTTATTTATAAGCTAAAATTCCTTCCATTGAAGCTAATGATTTTTTTAGTAATAACTTATTCATATTTTACAAAGTTCAAGATAATATATTCTTTAATAAAACAATTTATTTTTTAACTAATATAACACTTTTTAAATCAAATTTTTAATTTAAATGTTTATTTTGTAAATAATATAATTGAAATATTACTTTTCTAAAAAAATTTAGTAAATATTTACTACAAAATTATAAATTCAAAACTATAGAATATGGAGAAAAGGATGGGGAACAAAACACAGTATGGCTGGATTGACTACCCGTTGGTAGTCAATTTAATTATTGCGTCAGTTTTTATTTTAGACCACTAATTATCCATCTATACCTGTATGTGGGATATCTATCCCAGACGTTTTTTTTTGTTTGGCCCCCCAAGTCGCTGCATCTTGAGAGCCGCGGAGGTTAACATAAATTTGGAGGCCGAACACATTTTTAGCCAGCAACAATCAACGACGATCGCAGATCCCTGCAAACTGCGTGATGTGCAGAGATTTGTTTGCAGACGATTGACGCCTTTCTGGATTCGTCAGACTTGTCTAAACCAGCAGATAGCTTCGCATTTGCGTTGGGAAAACGTTAGATTTTTTTTCTCTCTGTTCGGATTTGCTGCACAGTGCACAGTGCGTCCGGCGGCAAGGTAGAGGAGCCACCTGCGAGTGGAGGTGCACCAGAAGCGGCACCCGTGGTTGGAAAAAATGTTTGTGCCACCGAAGTAGAGGTGGTGCCCACGGGTGGAGATGAGGTGAAGCCACCGGTGGTGGGGTGGCTATACGGTGACTCTTCCCCATCATACTGCTCGGGGCACAATACAAGGAGTCGGTGACTCCTTACACTCACAAGTGGTGAGATAGGCCAACATAAGGTATTTTTTTTTTCTTTTCTAAATATGTTTTAAGAATTTTTTTTTATTAAAGAAATTTTCTAATTATTTTTAATTAAATATCATTTTATTTTTAAAAAAATATATTTTCATACTTAAAAAAAAGAAAAGAAAATAGATGATGTTTAATTATTTAATAATTAGTTAATTTTTTTTTTAAAGTAAACTTTCAACCTAAGAAACATTAAACAAGTACTTTTTATGGAAAAACACCTGCTTACTTTTTCCACTTAAGTATTTTGGAGTATTTATTGTTGTCACTTATTTGCAAATACAATACAAAAAGGGGATGAAGAGCATTTTCTCCTGTTGAGAAAGACAAATTGGTAAATTGTAAAGGTGCATTTTCGACAGCGCCTGACACCTATGGGTTTATTTCTGTGGACATTTTTATGATGTCTGTGACATTTTCATTTGTTTATGCTCTACTTCATTAAAGTAACAAATCAAAATCACTCCTTAAGCCTCCAAAACAATTAAAACCCATCCGTCCAATTTATTTTGTACTGTAGCATTCAGTATCTGTGATACCTTTGGCCCGCACTTACAGGTAATGTTGTCGTGATTGGGCTACTATATCCGTTGCCTAAAATAGTTGCCAAAACGACGTCTGAGCTTGTTCTCTATAAATTATTGGGAAGAAATAAGTTTGTCACTTTGTTATTTTTTACTCCATCCACTACCCAATCATTCTTGTGTTTAGACGTAAATCCTGACGAGTGTTCTAATATCCAAAGTGTTTAGGGGAAGTTGCGCCCCACTCATGAAGATAGAAGGTATTCTATAGTAGGTGTCATCAACAAGACGATTCCATTTTCGTACCACCTAAGTTTCACGCATCGTTCTAATCCTCAAAGATACCTATAGTCTCCCTCACATAAGGATGAGTATTCTTTTTGGACACGGTTCAGTATATCGGTCTGGCAAAGGTAAATTGAAAAGGGGGACCATCTGGTGAAATAAGGAACCTTCATTATGGCCACTGTTAAGTACTTGATAGATTCTCATTAGTTATTGAAAGGTTCCAACAATACACCATGGAAAATAAATATGAAGGCTATCCTCCAAATGGAAGATTTATGAGATGTTTCTAGTGCAACAACAAGACCTTCAGCAACAGCTGGATAAACTCAAGCAACACAACCCACTGTAGATCATATTGATTTTGATAAGAAAGATAGTAAGGCAAGAGTGCTCATCTTGCTTGCATTTTCAAATGAAGTTCAACTCACATAGCTGATAAGGAACATGGTAAAGAGACATGGGTTGCCCTTTCAACCATCTATGAGCGTAAGAATGAATCCACCATTCTAAACCTCCAATATCAACTTCACAGTTTGAGTATGAAACATGGAGAGACAATTGAACTATTTCTTTATAGAGTGTTTGAGTTGAAATCCAAGTTGAATTCTTTGGGAGAGATCGTTGATGATAAGATCCCTACTTCAGTAGTAATGTGAGCTTTACTTGATTCATTCAAAATGTTGATCACTTATCTTCAAGTGTCATAGAGAAAAGTTACCTTTATTGAGTTGGTATATATGCTTCAAGAGGAAGAGGCTTGCCAACTTCAAAGAGATGAAGATTCTAATACAAACCCTCTTTTCCAACAAGAAGGGCTCCAAGAAGAAGGGTAATTTTCAGAAGGGAGGATCCTCTTCTACAGATAAGGGAAAACAACCACAACAACCTCAAAAGCAGAAGTGTTATTGTAAAATCTATGATAAGAATACCCATGACACCAATTGGTGTTGGTATAATAATAAGCCACTGAAGAATAAGGGACAGAACAAACCCCAAAACAAGAATAAGCAACCAAAATTAAATGTTACTGTTAAAGAATCTGACTCAATTTTTGAGTGGGCACACAAGGTGCTCATGACTACCACAACTTTCAAGCCAAAGGATCCTTTGTGGTATATTGATTATGGCACTAGTAAGCACATGACTGGTGACAAATCATGGTTTGAGATATATGAAGCCAAGGAAGGAAAACCCGTCACCATTACTGATGATAAAACCTACAAGGTTTAGGGTGAGGGTATAGTTTTAGTGAATCTTCCAGATGGAAAGTGTCATATTAAAAGAGTCTTTTATGTTCCAAGGTTGGCAAACAATTTGTTATCTGTCCCACAAATCTTGGATAAGAAGATGGTTGTTGATTTTCATATTGAAGATGATAAGAAGCATTGCTTTATCACCAAGAGGGGTAAAAACATTGCAACTGCTTCATAAAAGCATGGCTTGATCACTTTGGATGCTATCTCCACCCCTCATGTTGCCATGACAATTTCTACAAAGGAAGCCACCACTCTTTGGCACTGGAGATACAAGCATCTCAGTTCTAGATATTTACTTGAATTAAGTAAATATGAGATGGTAAAGGGTCTTCCCTTCCTTTCCACTATATTTTCAGTTTGCTATGACTGTTTGGTAGGAAAGCAACACAGTGTACCTTTTGAAAAGAGTTCTACAAGAGCAAAGAAACCTCTGGAGTTAATTCACATCGATTTGTGCGGTCCTTTTACTCCAAATAGTGTTGGAGGCAAGAGGTATTTTCAGTTGTTTGTAGATGACTACTCATGGAAGATGTGGGTATTATTTCTTCATCTAAAATTAGAAGCTTTCAATCACTTCCAATAATTCAAGAAATTTGTTGAGAAATAATCAGGAACTTCAAACAGGACCCTCCACTCAGATCGAGGGGGGGAGTTCATAAAGAATTTTTTACATATTTTACTGCACATGGGATCAAGAGATAACTCACTACTGCTTATACTCCTCAACAAAATGGAGTTTCTAAACGGAGGAACTGTTCCATCATTGAAATGGTTCATTGTATGCTCACAGGAGCACATTTAGAACAACGTTTTTGGGTAGAAACTGTCACCACATCAGTGTATCTGTTGAATATGGCACCCACAAAGGCCCTAAAATGAATAACACTGTAGGAAGCATGGAGTGGTAGGAAACCCTTCATCTCTCATCTACGTGTTTTTTGGATGTAAAGCTTTTATGCACATACCCGAAGAGAAAATTAAGAAGCTATATGGGAAGACCTTGCAATGTATTCTTCTTGGATATGATGAGCACTCAAAGGGTTATCGCTTGATTGATCCCTTAACCAAGAATATTCATACCAGTAGAGATGTTGTTTTTTATGAGGCTTTCACATCACAAAACACATCAGGTATATACCTAGAATTTGTAGATGAGAAGTCCCCTTCTTCATCACAGAAGGGAGGATCTCCTACTTCATCATAGAAATGAGGATCTACTTCTTCTCCACAACAAAATATTCCTAAATGGTATAAAAGTACTATTAGAGACTCCAATATTTTTCCTCCTCTAGATATGACTCTGAATAGACCTCGTACTCATAGTATGGCTTATCAAGAGAAAGCTGCAACAAAGACTACTGAGGTTAATGAACTTGTCAATATTTTAAGGAACTTTCTGTTGAACCATAAGATATGGATATGGACGATGAATGAGTGTTTATGTCTTCACTTGATGAGCATGAACCAATAGAAATACAATATAATTTTGTAGTAATTTTTTTTAGAAAAGTAATATTTCAATTATATTATTTACAAAATAAACATTTAGATTAAAAATTTGATATAAAAGTGTTATATTAGTAAAAAAATAAATTGTTTTATTAAAGAATATATTATCTTGAACTTTGTAAAATATGAATAATTTATTACTAAAAAAATCATTAGCTTCAATGGAAGGAATTTTAGCTTATAAATAAGCTTTAGCATTTTAGTCAATTATTGAAGAAATGTAAAGGAATCGCTAAAATTTACATTATGAACCAATATTTCAATATAAAATAAAGTTTACAATATTTTAGTCATGCAACAAATGAAAAGAAAATTAAAGTCCATATTTGATCAAGATATGTTTCAATATTAAGGTCATGGGTTTATGATATTGTTTTTATTATTTACTTTATTTATATATTATTAACAAATAATTTAAAAATTTTCTTTGTTAATTGTATTAATGAGATTTTAATTCATTCTAACTTTAAAAATAAGAAGCAAGAATGATCTAAGAGTAAGTAAGAAGAAAGAAAAGTGTGATCAAGAAGCAAGTCAACATATTATTTTAGATCTTACAAGAATCATAAAAGCTAAAGGATTTATGTGAATAAAATCTAATAGCATGGCAAGAAACTTATTTTTAAAAGTCCTTACTAAGAGTAACGATGCCCAAGTTGTAAGCAAGAGTACTTTGGTTGGAGGTATAGATTCCCTAGTTAGTAATAAGAGAAAATTTAAATCTATGGCAAAACCTATATGATCCTATCTGATAGCATATGTCATCACATAAAGTGGCACAAGATAAGATTTTGTAAAATATACCATCAATTATCACATATGAAAAAAATTAAATCTGTATGAATAATATATCTATCAGGGAGCTACATTAAGTTATTTTATCTTTCCATCCTAACAAGGCACCTAGACCCAATGGATTTCCTAGAATTTTCTTTTAAAAATTTAGGATTTATTGAAGAATGATATGTTACTTGTTGTTGAAGAGGCCTAAAAAAGAAATGATTTCATAAGTAAGATCAATGACACTTTTATTACATTAGTTATCAAAAAAGGTGAGTTATTTTTTTTGATAGTTTTTGAGTAGTAAGCCTTTGTAATATCATTTATAAGATCATTTTAAAAATTATGGTAAATACGTTTAATTTTATTCTTGTTTGTGTTAACTCAAAGGAACAAGATGGTTTTGTTTATAGTAAACAAGTTATTAATTGTATAATCATTGTACAAAATGCCATACATTCTCTTATTTCCATGAAAAAACTAGGAATGCTTATTCAATTCGACATGAGTAAAGCATATGATAAGGTTTCCTAGAAATTGTGATATGATATTCTTAGAAAGTTTGGTTTTGATTATAGAAGGTGTGAATGGATTAAATATTCTTATAGCATTACAAAATATTCTATTTTTTTCAATGGTTTTTCTATTGGTTACTTCAAGTCATGTTGTAAAATTTTCTAAGGTTATCCACTATCTCATTATCTATTTGTTATTATTGCAGAAGCAAACAAAGAGTTTTCTCAAAGGTAAAAAATGGATGGAAAATTTAGAGATATTCAACTTAAAAAATGTTTCCTTCAAATCTTATCTTTAAATTATTGATGATACTTTTCTTTGGGTCATCCCTTTGTGAGTAAGACCATGGAGTAAAAATCAATATTATCATACTACGAGAACATTATTGGATAGGTAGTTAATACTACAAAATCTAGGATTTATTTTATTAATACAACCCTAGATTTACAAAATATTATTATGAAAATTTTAGGGTTTAAATTTGATATAATTCCATAAAACTACTTGGGTATTCCTTTGACTCATAAATAATATATGAAGGAATTTTCAGTATCTTTTTAGATAGAATGAAAGCCTATCTGATAAGTTGGAAATGTAATTTCTTAACCATGGTAGGAAAGCTACAACTCATAGAGACTACATTGCAATCCATCTCTATTTATATGATGTCGAATTCAATATTTCTAGTACACATAGCATCTAAAATAGTTAAGTTTGAATGAGAGTTTCTTTAAAAAGGTTGTGAGGAAAAATAAGGTTTTCTATTTTGAAATAGGATAGGGTTTGTAAAAGAAAGAATATTTTTAATGACTCAAAGTTCTAGCTACAAGAAAAGCACACAAAGAAGAAAATAATTTATTTTTTATTTTTTATGATAGGGACTCATAAACCCCTAACCATCCTTTAATTGATCTATTTTTAAAGTCTCCAAAGCTTTCCTTAAGAGCTACATCTCATGAAATACCTTGATACGAGTCCATCTGTGTAGGTGTATTACACGTTACCAAAAGTAATTTTATCCCTCTCATCATTCTTGATGAGCTAAACTTATCACCTTTAATCCATCAAAGGTATATACCCATCTCCATACCATACACAATTCAGTCTGTGTAGGTATGCTATGCGTACTATGAGTTAAGATATCCATATCATCTACATGATGAGATATATTAAATTAGATGTAGTCTTTCTATAACTTAGTTAGCATTCTCCCTAAGGGGATCTCGATTCCCTTAGGTCACCTATGTTCACCCTAAGGGGGTCTTAATTCCCTTAGGTCACCTCTAAGTTCATCCTAGAACTTCGTACTTAAGGTTTCATTGTTTTAGCAAGAAAACAAGAATAAATGCTAGATCTAAATAAAAACATAATTCATAAAGCGTACAAAGATACTAGATAGAAAGCAACTTTTAAAGAATGTAAACATTAATTGAAAGAAAAATTATTACAAAATATAGATAATTCAAAGAAATAATCCAAATATACATCATCCAAACAGTTAAACAATTATTACATATAAGAAAATATGGTAAATCCTCCATAAACTTTAAGAATAACATATTACATCAACTTTATCAGGGAAATCTCCCTAAAAATACTAGTCTATTTGAGCATAATAAAATCATTACAATTAGAAAACAAATTGGTACAATGGTTTCACATGCCTCTTTGGTCCTTCTTCTCTTTCCATAGATCATTTGAGGATAGTAGGGGATCAAGAAACTCATAGTTCCAAGATAGAAATGCTCTAAATGCATTTACCACTTTCTAGATCATGTGAAGTGTGGTAGCTATTTTCTTCTACTGTGGATTTTAAGGAGTTGTGGTTTCATTTTCTCTACTAACCTTGAAATAATGATTATCTATATTTTAAACCCTTTAGTCATTCTCCTTCTTTGTGACCCTACATTTATAGTCCTTTATTCATCACCTTATTAAAGTTTAGTGATTTGAAATATGGGTTTCATGGGAAGGATCCTATGGTTTTAAAATGCTTTGTCTATCTAGTAGGGTGATGTGTGTGCTTCCTTGGCTAATGGACGTGTCAGGTTCCCCTGTAAGTGTGTGTTGGCTTTCTATGGCTTAAAAGAAATATTTGAGAATCCCTATGAAACCAACTAAGTTTGATGTTGATTATTGAGTGAGAAATACCCTATGAAATGATGGTCTTATAGAGTTGATCCTTTCCTTTCATGGCTACCATAGAGCCCTTTATAGGACCCTAGCCCACTCTTGGAGAAGAAGGTATGTTCAGGCTAGAAGTATTGAGTTTAAAATATCCTTGGAACTCTTGGATATGGTGACTGGTTTACCTAATTATAGTGAGTGTCATAAGTACCTAGAGCACTCCCTAAAGCGTAAGTATGGGTTGTTTATCAATGCTTTGGAATATCTACCAAACTTGAAGAATGGATATGAAACAAAATATTTGATGGATCTGTGTAACTATGTTCTCTCTATGATAATGGACTATTTTACATTATATTCAAATAGGGAAGTGATCCAAAGTTATCACATGATATTTCTCAATCACCTTGAGTGTAAACTATTGATTTATGTATTGATCTTCCTATTATAGTCCCTAAAGAAGTCATTGCATGGAGTCAAAAGAGGGAGAGGGTTAGATCCAATCCACCAAGGATTTATTTTGTTGACTTATGAGTATGTGGTGAAGTACATAAAAATAATGGTTGATGAAGCCTTGAGGAAAATTAAATTCTTTAAAATCCTTCCTTGTTTGAAGTCTTTTTATTCATCTTTCGAATTAGAGGAGGATTCGAAATCGGATGATGGAGATTTCTCACCCTTTCCCTCTAATTCGAAAGGAAAGGGCTTGGTGTCTAAGAAATATTTGAGTACCCTGGGTACTCCTAATCAAGGTAGTGTGTAGAGGTATGTATAATTTTTTTTAAATGCTTCCAAATCTTTAATTTCATCGAAATTGGTTATTTCTTATGATTCAAAATATGGTTCACCTACTTGTAAGATTTCCAAAGGTTCTTCAATGTTCGAAAGTGCTCACATTCCTACTGAACCTTAGATATATATCCCTTTGAGTTCCCAATAGATTTTAGATATGCTCAAACAAAAGCATTAGGTCCTTCTAGGCTTGATCCAAGTGGTTGTTGCTTTCATTAATGAGATTAGGGAGATCATTAAGAGCCAGATATAGACTTTAGCCCTATCATCATCTGGTGGCTTTAGTATTTCTAAATTGAGGTTCGGTTCATCCTTTGGATGTTGTGTTTTGTTTCGATGTCTTACCTTATTTTTTCCTATTTTGTTTCTAGTTGGGATACCTCGATCAAGTAGCATTGCTCCCCTTTGGTAGGGTTTTGTTTTTTGAGTTGGATGTAGCTTTTTCTTGTGCTGCTTATCTACTCAATTTATATTAGGCTTGGAGACCCTATCAAAACCCCTTTCTTTATCTAGTAAAAAAAAAGTATACAATATTCACATATTTTACTATGAGTAAGATCAAATCACAAACCCATTCGTTTGACTAGTAATTTACCTAATAATGGTAATCCAAATTTATTTTGCTTCAAGTCTATATGACTCCAAGACACTAATTTTTCCATATGGTTATATTATGGTGGGATGAATAAAAACCTGAAGGAAAGTGTATGTATAGGTTTGTTCAAAACATAGAATATTAAAAAAAGTAAATAAAAATTTGGAATTTCAAACCTTTTGATAACGATTTTAAAAAATAAAAGAAATTGAATCCAGGCTCAAAAATTTATGAGAGATAGTAGAAACTAGAAAAATGGATTAGTATTATTATTTATAAGAAAATTAATTACTTTTTTATTAACATAATGCATAAGAAAGGAGGATTCATATTGGTCCCAAATATCTAGGGAGAAATGGCTTAAGGAAGGAGATAAAAACATAATTTTTCATGCTATAACACAAACAAATTTTATTTTCATCACATTAACTAAGAAAACTATAAAGATATAAAAAATAGTGAGGATGAAAAAGCTATAAGGAATGAAGTAATTAATTATTTCAAAAATATTTTGTGAGATATTGTGCAACATAAAGTGGCACAAGATAAGATTTTGTAAAATATACCATCAATTATCACATATGAACAAAATTAAATCTTGATGAATAATATATCTATGGGGGAGCTACATTAAGTGATTTTATATTTCCATCCTAACAAGGCACCTAGACCCAATGGATTTCCTAGAATTTTCTTTTTAAAATTTAGGATTTATTGAAGAGTGATGTGTTACTTGTTGTTGAAGAGGCCTAAAAAAGAAAGGACTTCATAAGTAATATTATTAACACTTTTATGAAATTAGTTATCAAAAAAGGTGACATAATTTTTTTGATAGTTTTTGTGTAGTAAGCCTTTGTAATATCATTTATAAGATTATTTTAAAAATTATGGTAAATAGGTTTAATGGTATTCTTGGTTGTGTTATATCAAAGGAACAAGATGGTTTTGTTTATAGTAAACAAGTTATTAATTGTATAATCGTTGTACAAAAGGTCATACATTCTATTATTTACATGAAAAAGCATGTATGCTTATTCAATTCGATATGAATAAAGCATATGATAAGGTTTCCTAGAAATTACGACATGATATTCTTAGAAAGTTTGGTTTTGATTATAGAAGGTATGAATGGATTAAATATTATTATAGCATTACAAAATATTCTATTTTGTTCAATGGTTTTCCTATTGGTTACTTCAAGTCATGTTGTAAAATTTTCCAAGGTTATCCACTATCTCATTATCTATTTGTTATTCTTACAGAATCAAACGAAGAGTTTTCTCAAAGGTAAGATATTCAACATAAAAAAATACTCCATTAAAATATTATCTTCAACTTATTGATGATACTTTGCTTTGGATCATCCCTTCATGAGTGAGACGATGGAGTAAAAATCAATATTATCATATTATGAGAACATTAATGGATAGGTAGTTAATACTACAAAATCTAGGATTTTTTTCAATAATACAACCCTAGATTTACAAAATATTATTGTGAATTTTTTAGGGTTTAAATTTGATATAATTCCATCAAACTACTTGGGTATTCCTTTGACTCATAAAGAATATACGATGGAATTATGGGTCTCTTTTTTATATAGAATAAAAGCCTATTTGATAAGTTGGAAAGGTAATTTCTTAACCATGGTGGGAAGGCTACAACTCATAGAGACTGCATTGCAATCCATATATATTTATATGATTTTGAATTCAATATTTCCAGTACACATAGCATCTAAAATTATTAAGTTTGAATGAGAGTTTCTTTGAAAAGGTTGTGAGGAAAAAATAAGGTTTTCTCTTTTTAAATACGATAGGGTTTGTAAAAGAAAGAATATTTGTAATGACTCAAATTTCTAGCTACAATAAAAATACACAGAGAAGAAAATAATTTATGTTTTATTTTTTATGTTAGGGACTCATAAACCCTTAACCATCCTTTAATTGATATATTGTTAAAGTCTCCAAGCTTTCTTGAAGAGCTACATCTCATGAAATACCCTCATACATGTCCATATTTGTAGGTGTATTACATGTTACCGCAAGTAATTTTATCCCTCTCATAATTCTTTATGAGCTAAACTTATCACCTTTAATCCATCTAAGGTATATGCCCATCTCCATACCATACACAAGTCAGTCTATGTAGGTATGCTACGCGTAATATGAGTTAAGATATCCATCTCATCTACATGATGAGCTATCTTGAATTAGATATAGTCTTTTTATAACTTAGTTAGCATTCTCTGTAAGGGGATCTCAATTCCTTTAGGTCACCTATGTTCACCCTAAGGGGGTCTTAACTCCCCTAGGTCACCTCTAAGTTCACCCTAAAACTTCATACATAAGTTTTCATTGTTTTAGAAAGAAAATAAGAATAAATACTAGATCTAAATAAAAGCATAATTCATAAAGTGTACAAAGATACTAGATAGGAAGCAACTTTTAAAGAATGTAAACATTAATTGAAAGAAAATTTATTACAAAACATAGATAATTCAAAGCAATAATCTAAAGATACATCATCCAAATAGTTAAAAAATTATTACATATAATAAAATATGGTAAATCCTCCATACACTTAAAGAATAAAATATTACATCAACTTTATGTTGTGGCTGCTCCACAACTAGCCCCAAAGCTTGGGGACCCACTTTTAATTTTTGGTTTTTGGAGAGTCTTAGTGTCCTTGGAGCGATATTGTTGGATATATCCCATCCTCGATAATCAAAATTTAATTCCAAAGTTCCTTGTTATGGTTGAGTGCTTTTGGTTTTGTCGTGAGTGTCAAATATTTCACTTAGTTTCGGGTTTGTAGTGTTAGCTATTTTTTTGTCAACGACTTTTGTCATGAAATAGTTGTCAACAATTTTTTTTTCCTTGTCAACGACTTTTTGTCGTCACTTTTGTATCGTTGAGTTTTTCGTCATGTTATTTGTATTTTTTGGTTTAACTCTCATGTTGACTTTCATTTGTAGGTATGATGATAGTATAAAATTATTATTATTATTATTATACTTCATATAATAATAATGATAATCAAAAGATTAATAAATAAAAGGATTTCTTGGATTTTTATTCAATATAATTGTTGGTTCCAATAAACCTTATATTTATATTATTATTTATATTATAATGTATATTATAATATAATAATAATATAGATAAATAAAATAAATTGAAAATGAAAACTTATATATATTATCATCATATATTTCTTATATATGATGATGATGTATATATGAAATAAAAATCAGATAAAATAAAATTAAAATAAAAATGTCTATATATACTTCATACATATATATAGATATATAATAAAAGAGTGAAGTTTGTATTAATTAGCATTTAATAAGTAAAAAAGTGGCTTATTTATTTATTTAATTTTGAATTTTAGTTATGGTTGCTTTAAAGTTCATTATTTAGTTTTAGTTTTAAAAGCTTCGAATACTTTAATATCATTAAAATTTTAGAGTTTTTCACGTCCATGGTTTAGAATATTTAATGGTGTGTGTTAATGTGTGCAGGGACCCGCCTGGACGATGGAATGTAGGATTTGATGATGGATGGACCCACACTGAGGGTGACTTACGAATATATGAACTCCATACATGGTAAGGTGACGTATGTGGATGATGATTGGATGTAGGAGCAGACCACATCAGCTTCAAATGGACATGGTGAAAGCACCTATTAGATAGATAAATATTACGTGACGTAATGATTTGACAACTTGAGATAATTTGGTGGTTTTGGCTCCATGGAGTTCAAGCGAAAGCAGAAGGTGCGATATTTTAGATGTCAGTGAGAAGCCATGGACAACCATCAATGATACTAGATGAAGACCAGGCCAATAGGATAGCGCTCACCTATGACAGTTGTGTTCTATAGTGTACCTAGAATGCGATGATGTAGATTCATGCATGGATTGGCAATGATAGTGGAAAATGGTAGACTCCTCAGTCAGTAGCTCGCAGATGTGTAGGCATTGCTGGGAGCGGGTGAAAGGAAGTAACGCCATTGGAAGATGCTAGCATGCAACCAATGCGAGGAACAACAGGTGGCATAGGGGAAGACAATAGAACCAATGAAGTTCGATGGCATAGGTGGCAGTGTGGATAGTGTTTAAGAAGACCCCATGTTTGAGGTCAATGTGGCATTGATTCAGAGCCCGACAAAATGGGATTTATTATAATAAGGACGAAAACAAAAGTGGGTTTTGAATAAACACCATGCAAAGGAGAAAATGAAAAGTCTCCAAACAAAATGAAAATGAAAACCAAAAAAAGAGAAAGGGCATGTACATTCGAAATCAAAAAAATGAAAAGCCAAAGAAAAACGAAAAGCCAAAGAAGGAACAGTTTTTGGAAAACTTTAAAAACCAGAAAAGAGGCATGCACAAGGGCTGGATCTCTTGGAGACCGCATGCTGCTGAAATTCTAGGGCTACCATTTTTTAGGAGAGGCCAGATTTTGCTGAAAGGAATGTAGAAACATGGTTTTTGAATGTATTGCAGGATTTCTGCGCTTTGGAGCAAAATAAGACAAGAAAATCTCTTAATATTCCAATTTTATTGCCTATCATTATTTTGTTTGCTTTCTATATTTGTAGATATTGTTATTACATTTGAGGGTTTCATTGTTGAATATGTAGGAGTAGGAATTTTTTTTTATTTCCTTAGAGTCTTGCATCCGCTTTGTTTTAGGATATGCAAATGCAGTTCCGACGGAGTTGGGTTATGCTCAGAAAAATATCATGTCTTGGATTTTGCATGCTAGGGTAGCATAAAACTATATTTTTTGGTTTTCTGCATTTTATTTCAGTTTTCAGATTTTATTTTTACTTTCTAACTTTTTATTTGCAAATTTTTAAAAAATTTTGGACATTAAAATAAAAATAAAATAAAATTCAAAACCCAAAAATAATTGCATGGTTGTGTAGAGTATACTTCGGAGTTCCATTTTGCACTTAGAAGTTTTTGCTTCGGAGTCATTTCATAGTTTTAAAAATTTGTCAAAGTTATTGTTATTGCAGATTTTGAAAATACGAAATTTCAGATTTTGCATTTTGGGCTAAATTTAAATTTTTCAGTCTTATATTCTCATTCATGAGCCTATGATGATATTGCCTTAATGAAAACTTCAATTTCATTGAAGGGGCTATGTTTATTGCATTCCAAAAATTAGCATATTGGGAGAAGTAACCACACCTCTATTTATAAAAATTTTGATTTTATGAAAGAGGGGTCATTTGTGCACTACATTGAAGGTCATTATTTCAAAGCACTAAATTATTTATCTTTGTGAAAATTTGATTTCGTTTAATAGGGATAATTTGAAGTGACATTTTAAAGTCTTTATTTTAGGGTAATAAATTATTATCTCTTTGTGAAAATTAATTTCACCAAAGAGAGAATTTATTAATCATATTTAAAGGCTATCTTAAATCTTCATGATAAGAAGCTACATTTAAAGGAACCTATTTATCATTTGGATTCACATTCACAGATAGATTTAATCTTCGTTTCCATGCTTAAAGTAGGATTTAATACATGATAAAACTTGTTTAAAACCCACTTAATAAGGAAGATAAAATCTACCTTAAAATCCTCAAGATAAAAGGAATTAAGGCACTACATCGTGGTCATATGAGGGCCAAATCACATTTGCTTTATTTTGGTTTCATGAACAATCATTAAAGTAGCATGGTAAAATAAACCAACACATACCCCTTGTTTATAGTTACTTGCAATCACTAAGGTGTTCCTAGCATTGAATTGATATATTTTTATTGAGATTACTAATACACATATGCAAATGCTAATATAGCGGAGACCTTGGAGAAGTTATTTTGATTAACTTCTTTACAAGAGAGGATTTTGAGATTCAAACCCTAAGGGAGAGTGTAATTTCACAATTGGGTAAAATTAACACTCAATATTTTGGCGCTAGAAGGAGGGTATGAGGTGGTTTATTTTATTGTGGAAAATTTCATGCCCTATTGATTATTATCATTAGACCTATTTTAACACACAACATTGTGATGCTAAAAGGAGGATCTGAATTTCTATTCATTGATCTAACGCTTTTTGATTGTTCATACAGGAATAATGTGATTTGATATAATTTTGAAAGCTTTGGAATTGCTAAATATTTTAAGTTCATTTGATTAGCATCTTTGGTTTCCTCTAATACTCACACTTTGGGAACTAGGAGGATTTGAATTGATTTATTTTATGGCTATTTAGATGCTAAATTGTTCATGTTACTTGAAAGATTTTTTTTACAAAACATTGGTCTTGACTAACAATGTTTTGTTTCCATATGATCACTGTCATTTGATCCTAACATTCTCTATTTTTGATGATGTGCTAATGCTAATTTATTTGCAAATTTGAGAATGTTCTTCAATTTCATGGTTTAATGGATACATATCTCTTGGTTGATGCTAACATGATCATTCATATGTTGTACATTTGATATTGTTAGTCATTTTATGCTTATTTGTAAGAAATATTTATTTGACTAACAAATTGGTTTTGAAGTTATCCTTTGAGTTTCATTAATGGCTACAAATACTGGAAAGTGGTATGGGATACATGGTAACCCTTTGAACATTAGTGGATATGGTCATGACTTGCCCAAGAACATAGAGAAAATTTTGCCCAAGTTTAAGCACAATGGCACAACATTAGCCGGGGAGCACATTCAATCCTATGTGGATATTCTAGTTATATGGAATTTCGAAGATGAGGATTTGGCATGTATATTGTTTCTTGGGAACCTAGATGATGTGGCATATGATTGGTACATCAATTTAACCACTAGATCTATTACATCTTGGGCCCAATTGCAAACTGCTTTTATCAATCAATTTAGGTTGCCCATCGATCTTGTCATGATTTATCAGCAATTTGCTTCTTGCAATAGGGAACCTAATGAGCCCATGAGAATTTTCAGCATGGGATTTCGAAAGCTCTATGCGAGGTTAATTTATTCCTATACTATTGAGGAAAGAGGTGCTCTTAAAATATACTTTGGGGTGTTGGATCCATTGTTTCCCATGTTCATTAGGACAAATTCTTTGGTCACTAATCTTACATCAGCCTACACAAAAGCTATGATTATAGATCAAAAATTAAGGCCACAAGGTTATGGGATGGAGCAATCACATATGGTAGGACAACTAGGAGCTTGCAATTAAACCTCAATGGTAAATCAAGTGTGGGCACAATAAAATTTGATATCAAATATTTTTCCCCATAATCAACTTTACCCTACCATACCTACTTATGCTCCCACATGCACTTATACGAGTACTTCTATCCATCCAACCACTCCATGATTAGAGAATCATGTGGTCACTCATGAAGCTATTGCAACAAGTGTACAATATTCATATGTTGATTTCAACACAACTAATCCTACTACTTCTACCATTCAATCAAAGAAGCTTGTATCAGAAGTAAAAGAGCAAAAAAAGTTGGTTAAGAAGTCAAGTAGATATGTGGTTCCACCATAAAAATGAGCACATCAATGTATACATCCAAATCATCATAGGAAGAAAATTCATAATGATAACCTTAATGATATTTCATGTTATGCTCCTTCAGGTGATAGAAAATATTTTGATGTGACTTACATTAAATTAAATGCCTATTCAGGATGTCTTGAAGAGCACGAATATTTTGGAGAAGAAATTCTATGGATGGGTAACAAGAAGTTGGAATCAAATGATCACCATATTGTTTTGGAAAGAAAATATCTAGAATAATTACCCATGAATGAGTATTGGGATGAACAAACCTATGAGGATAGGATTTGGTCATGTGTACTCATAAAGGAATATTGGGGTAACTATATGGAGCAAGATGTACAAATTGATTCCCTTATAGAATCTCCTAGGTCATCAAAAGTGGTTGAAAGTAAGCTTGAAATAGAATCAATAAATGAAGTCGAGGATATAACATAATTTCACCACTTGTTCTTGGAAGATACTTTGGATGATATTGTTGAAACTGATGGCCAAGAAGATTCACACCTTCCAAATTGTGATAAAATTAAATCATGGGTTACTAATTTGGATTCTGATGGCCTTACAAATTTGAATTCAAGAAATAACAAAATTTTGGAAATAATTGAACCATCTAAGGAAGGTTAACATGAATTGGATGATAAACATATTAATGAATCTGACGATGACGAAGAAGTAACTGAGCGTCACAACTTGATTTTGGAAGATGATTATTATGATTCTTGGAAGAAATGAGAAGAATATGCTTACTCTAAACTTTCTAATGAACTTTTTAATTGATATGCATGATAATACAATTATTTTCTCACATGAGGATATTACATATCCTGTACAATTTGAGAAAGTCTTGGAAGAGGGGTTTGAATCTCATCAAATTTTGGAAAGTGATAAGGATTCTACAACCATGAATCAAGAAGGAGAATCATTTTCTTTGGATTCCTTTGAGGGAAAAGAAATTGAAAATCTTGATCCACTTACTTGTTCTACAATATCTATGCCATTTCAAAATGGGGAAATGTTAGAACCTGAATGGTTTGGATTTGATATCATTGATGATCCAATTGAAAATGTCACATTATTTGAAATAACCCAAGTGATTGATCATGGAGATGTGTTAGTTCACCCATCCCTAGATATACAAGACATATGGTTTGAAAAGAATGGACATGTTTTTAATTGGGTGCCTAACTTTGGTGTCTTTGATAAATAGATTATGAATCAAGAAGTAGTGCTACATGATGATGAATATTATGAAATAAAAGTGAAAGTTTCAAATCCTCTTCAAGTAATGGTAAATGTAAATGTGCTAAAGGTAAAATCTTACCTATTAGGTTACACCATTCGAAATGCAAGTGAAGGTTTGTCCAATGGATTGATGGATTCGAATACTATCAATGATGAAATGTCATTTTTGGTTGATAAAAAAAATTGATTTAATTTATCCTCACACCACTAATATTATTACTTTATTGAAGTAAAATGAAGTTGGTATGCTTGAATTGTTAAGTCAAGTTCATAATCAATTAGTAACAAAATCTAGGATAAAAAATTATGATGATGCTCATTTAAAAAATATCCTAGGTGCTTGCAAAAGGTTACATGAATTTTATTGGCCTATAGATTTGAAAAATGATTTGGCTTTAAAATTTGTAGAAATAGGTTCCTATTTGCAAAATATCATATCTAAAAATGAAAGCTTATTTCTACACCATGAATCAAAGTGTGAAATTGACATAATAAAGAATAGACATGAAGAAATTGAAGATCAATTATTGTCTAATCAGTTTGATAATTCAAAACTCCACCATAGTATTATTAATGGAACTAGATCAAATTGGTGGGGTGAGCGAGACAAGTTGAATATTGTTGTATTATTTGGTCTAATATTTTTTTTTTTGGATTGCTACAAAATTTGGCATGCTTATCATATTATTTGTCTTTTGAAATATGCTAGTCCAGTTTAGGATCCAGGGAAGTGATAGTTCAAATTTTTGCACCATTTTATACCATATTGTACATTTATATATAGTTTTGGTTTGTGTTTTGGGTTGTTCCCTTGTTTTAAGGTGATGTTTCGTGACCACTAAATTTTTTTCCTTGGCCCATTTTGGTTTCTTTTTAAAAATTAAAAGAAAAGAAAATAAAAATGAGATGTTAGTTTATGTCCTCATGAATGTTAACTAAGATAAGGAGAATGTAAAACATCAGAATTGTATTGTAGAAGGCTCCACGAGTACCACAAACACATTAAAGAATATCGTTTGAAACACAATATGTGTGAAGTCATCTATTTTGCAAATTATAGCGAAATATATTGTATACTTCATCTCATTCATCTATATTTCATGGTACATTTCACATTGCATAAACATTACATCTCACTTGCATCTACATTTCAAAGATAATAGTCGAAAGTATGTCAAATTCTCTTAGGATCATTACACAATATACACTAAGAAGATTCTGAGATTGGGAACTGATGTCAAAGCTGTCTTGAACCAAACACAATTTGCACATATTAAAAATATCTTAGATAAAATGGTCAAAACCATCCTTGGGAGAAAATGTGAGACAAAAAGGGTCATCCTTATCGGTCCTATCATGCAACATAGTCCATAAAATAGTGGTTTTTGCTACTATCACAATAATTAAAACTAAAAAAATCAGAGTAGTAAGGATAGGGTCAAATTCTCATCATACTTTGGTTGAGAATATGATTCCCCAAAGCTCTCAGTCTGCTTGCATCACACACCACTGACTATTGGATTACAAGGATTGTACTACATGTCCCCTTAGAAGGATGGGTAGTCAACCCTAAGATTCAAGAAATCAAAAGCAAAATAATGGACTATGGGGCTAACCTCCACTAGGGCTATAGACACTTGAATGGCAGTGGAGTAGGCTCATGCATGGCAACATGTCTCATTTAAAAGTGAGACCTGTAACCGCTCAAACGAACAGGTTAGCCTTGTGGTTTCATCCATAATGAGTTTAATCATTTTGGTAAAAATGAGGTAATAAACTCAATCAGAGTAGTAAGGATAGGGTCAAATTCTCATCATACTTAGGTTGAGAATGCAATTCCCCAAAGCTCTGAGTCCACTTGCACACACACTAGTTTTGGATTGTAGCGGTTCATAACTAAACTCTTGATCTGGTAAATGAATTCACTATACACATAGTTGGTCCTAAGAGGGTTAGATAGATCTAGTGTGTTTATTTATGTTACTAGAATGTTTGAGTCTCTGCAAAACAAGCTACCCATATTATAGCATACTTTCAATACATCCAATCCTGCATGAATCATCCATAACATGTCATATACACTAATCATAAAGACACAAACAATCATGGGAAATTGATGATGGGGTGTTGAATGGTTTTAGATGATAAAGAATGAATCACTTTGCACACACTGAGCTGATGTTGAATGATTGTGATGGTTCATTTTCTTCTATTCTATTTTCATTCTCTAGATACTTGTTGATGCTTATAATTCTAATATTTGGGTTTTGTGTGTTTTTAGATGTTGGGTTCTTACCAAAATGCCTAGGAGCATTTCCCAGTAGAGTCACAATTTGTTGTGGCTACTCCACAACTAGCCCCAAAGATTAGAGACCCACTTTTAATTTTTTGTTTTTGGAGAGTCCTAGTGTCCTTGGAGTGATATTGTTGGATATATCCCATCCTCGATAATCAAAATTTAATTCCAATTTTCCTTGTTGTGGTTGAGTGCTTTTGGGTTTATCATGAGTGTCATTGTTTCACTCAGTTTTGGGTTTGTAGTGTTAGCTAATTTGTTGTCAACGAACTTTGTCATGAAATAGTTGTCAATAATTTCTTTTCTTATCGACGACTTTTTGTCGTCTCTTTTGTATCGTTGAGTTTTTCATCAAGTTGTATGATGATAATATAAAATTATTATTATTATTATATTTCATATAATAATAATGATAATTAAAAGATTAATAAATAAAAGGATTTCTTTGATTTTTATTGAATATAATTGTTGGTTCCAATAAACCTTATATTTATATTATAATGTATACTATAGTATGATAATAATATAAATAAATAAAATAAATTGAAAATGAAAACTTATATATTATAATCATATATTTCATATATATATGATGATGTATATATGAAATAAAAACCAAATAAAATAAAATTAATATTAAAATATATTTCTATATATACTTCATACATATATAGATATATAATAAAAGAGTGAAGTTTATGTTAATTAGCATTTAATAAATAAAAAAGGGGCTTATTTACTTCTTTAATTTTGAATTTTAGTTATGGTTGTTTTAAAGTTCATTATTTAGTTTTAGTTTTAAAAGCTTCGAGTACTTTAATATCATTAAAATTTTAGAGTTTGTCACGTCCATGGTTTAGAATATTTAATGGTGTGTTAATGTGTGCAGGGACCCACCTGGACAATGGAACATAGGATTTGATGAGGGATGGACCCATGCTGAGGGTAACTTGGTGAATATACGAAATTCATACATGGCAAGACGATGTATGTGGATGACGATTGGATGCAGTGGTGGACCACGTCAGCTTCGAATGGACATGGTGTAAGCACCCATTGGATGGACCAACGTTACGTGACGTAATGACCTAACAACTTGAGAGAATTTGGTAGTTTTGGCTCCATGAAGTTTGAGCAAAAGTAGAAGGTGCAGCATTTCAAACGTCGATGAGAAGCCATGGATAGCCATCAACAAAGCTGGACAAATACAAGGCCAATAGGGTAGTGCTCACCTACGATAATTGTGTTCCATAACATTACAAAATAGGGAGCCTTCGATACCAAATGAACTTTGCAGGCAATAGGGATATGTTGATTTCACCATCGGTTTGAAAGGAGCTGGTAGTATGACAAGACAGTATATACCAGGCTTATTTGATGACATGTGGTGAGGTGTTGTTTGATATGGTGGCCAAATGTATGGTGCGTTTGATGCCATAATGGCATGTCAATTTCATACATTCTACAATGAGGTTTTACCAAAGAAAACATATAACATCTTAGATTGCATAAATGAGGGGGACTACTCGGGCACTGGTGTGGACATGCTTCCATAGTACAGGTTGTAGTGGATCCATGATAACATCGGTGTAAGTGGAAGAAGGATTACCGAAGCATGCATAGGCCAAGAAATACCCCACCAAGATGAGGAAAACAATGATGCTCATCAGAACAACTATTCAGCAATAACAATGACACATCTATTATTGGGACCTCATGTTGACATAGTTTACCAGAGTGGACACAGTCAGTGCACGATAGATGCCTTCCCAAAGGTTGAAGAAGTAGTCAGTCAAGGAAATCAAGTGTGGTTTCAGGGATAAACATGGTTACAGTGAGCAGAGGTCAGTGTTTGTAGCAATAATGTATATGGAGCTCGTGGGTAGTTATGTTTAGCACTGAAGATAGCTAAGATTCTATATAGTGAGGAAATGCAATGCTGCTATGCAGAGACAACTGATGGATATGGCAAAAAACACACAGTTATTTGACAGATAATATGGCAAAACAAATGTGAACTATGGATGTTTCAGATGTCACGACTAGGAAATGTAGAGGTAGAATTTGTCAGATAATTACATTACACGAGGGTAAGTTGTTGTTCATACAAAACAATTGGATGAATACACCTTGGGAAACACCATTAACAACGATGAATTAGAGATGTCAGACATTCAAAGTGAAAATTAATGAATTTGAACCCATGGCTATTTTAGTCAGTGGGGTTGGCATTATTATAAAACTTCTCTCGCGTCAATTATAATTTGGTAAAATAGTGCACCCATAATGTGATGACGTAGATTACCGCATGGATTGGTAGTGAGAGTGGAAAATTGTAGACTCCTCACTCGGTATCTCGGAGATGTGTAGGCATCATTGGGAGCTAGTGAAAGGATGTAATGCCATTGGAAGATGCTAGCATGCAGCCAATGTAACAATAGGTAGCATAGGGGAAGACAGTAGAACCAAAGGAGTTCGATGACACAGGTGGCAATGTGGACGATGTTTGAGAAGATCACACATTTGAGGTCGATGTGGCATTGATTCGGAGCCTGACATATGGTCCTATGATAGTCAAAGTGGCAACTCAAGAAGCAGATAAAGTGTGCTAGTTTCCGAGAAGCATACAATCAGAGGAGTTTTATAATGCAAGGTTGTTGATGCAGTGGGTAATGCCAACACGACAGGTAATCCGACGATGATGTCGACAAAGTTGATATTATGAAATATAGAATCATAATTGTGCACTAAGGTGCTACCTAGGTTGTGAGGCCTTATGATTGATCACAAAGGCCAATAAGTCCACGTATGGTTAAGTGGAAGACAAAAGGGACATTATAAATATTAAAATGAGAAAATGCTTTTGTTAAAAAGGGTTTTATTTTAATAAGGACAAATAATGAAATCAAAAGCGAGTTTTGAATAAACGCCATGCAAAGGAGAAAAAGGAAAAATCTCCAAACGAAATGAAAAGGAAAACCAAAAAAATATAAAGGGCATGTACAATTGAAATCATAAAAATGAAAAGCCAAATAAAAATGAAAAGCCAAAGAACAAACCGAAATGAAATGTTTTTTTGGAAAAATTTAAAAACCAAAAAAGAGGCATGCACAAGGGTTAGATATTTTGGAAATGACATGCTGCTAAATGCTAGGGCTGCCAAGAGGCCAGATTTTACTGAAAGGAATGTAGAAACATGGTTTTTGAACTTTGAAGCAAAATAAGATTATAAAATCTCTGAGTTTTCCCATTTTATTGCCTATATTTCATTTTTCTGCTTTCTAGATTTCTAGACATTGTTATTGCATTTGAGGGTTTCATTGTTGAATGTCCAGGAGTAGGGATTTTGTTTTATTTCCTTAGAGTCTTGCACCCTGATTTGTTTTGGGATGTGCAAATGTAGTTCTGAAGGAGTTGGGTTATGCTTAGAAAAATCTCATGTCTCAAATTTTGCATGCTAGGGTAGCATAAAACTGCATTTTCTGGTTTTATGCATTTTATTTTAGTTTTTAGATTTTATTTTTGTTTTCTAACTTTTTATTTTCATATTTTTTATTTTTAGGACATTAAAATAAAAATTAAAAAAATGTCAAAACCCAAAAATAATTGCATGGCTTGTAGAAATACCGAAGATGGTAAAAATGTTGAGCAATGATATTCATAATATGGCAGGTATAAATACAATCTCGGTGGGGTGGTTTGGTTGGTTGAACCACCAAGTTGGTTGAGGAAACCAACTCTAAAATAAAGAGTGCTAAACTAACCCACCCAATAATGAAATACATGTGCATGTAAATAAAGATATGCTAACATCCCCCCTTACTACATTATTGGCAAATACCAAGAGTATTGCGGAACAATTCAAATTTGATACATGCAAATGCCTTGGTGAAGATATCTGCAACTTGCTCATCAGTGGGAATGTATTGGAGCTATATATTGTACTTTGGAACTTCATATCGAATAAAATGACAAAGAGTGTCAATGTGTTTGGTGCGATTATGAAAATTTGGATTATTAACAAGGTTCAAAGCACCTTGATTTTCACAAAACAAATACAGTGGAAGATTCTTTGGAAGACCCATATTTGTAAGAATGCGATGTAGCCATATTATCTCATAGATTGCTCCAATAGTTGCATGATATTCTACCTCTGTAGATGAAATATCCACCACTTGCTACTTTTTGCTATGCCAAGAGACAAGACCAAACCCAAGATGAAATATATATCCATAAGTTGATTTCTGATCATCAATGGATCCAACATAGTTGGAATCCGTGTATCCTTGTAGATAAAACTTATTATTCTTTTTGTATTCCAAGCCAAAATTTGTTGTACCACGAACATAATATAGAATTCTTTTTGTTGCTTTCCAATGACTTGCCTTGGGTTCCTGCATGAACCGTGAAAGATACCCCAAAGAAAAATTGATATCGGGCCTGGTATTGGTTAGGTATATAATACTCCAAATCAATTGATGATAGAGAGTACCATACACCTTTGGAGATTGATCATATCTATATAACTAAGTCTTGCCTCCATTGGAGTAGCTTTTGACTTATAGTCAGTCATGCGATATTTCTCAATCAAAGTCTTGGAATATTTCTTCTATGTAACTCTTATATGATGTTTCTTTTGAGTTACTTCTAAACCAAGACAGTAGTGCAAAATCCCTAAATATATTATTTCAAAATATGTCTTTAGATCATATTTTACTATGTCAATCATACTGTCTGAATTACCTGTTATGATCAAAGCATCTACATATAACACCACAATCATTATGTCAAAACCATTGTTCTTTACATAGAGATTCACATTTGATGGACTTCATTGGAATCCATGTTGCAATAGGTGACTATCAATTTTGATGTACCAAGCTCTAGGAGCTTATTTCAGCCCATACAAGGATTTGATCAACTTACAAACTTTTTGTTCTTTCCCTTTAACATCAAATCCTTCAGGTTGGGTCATGTATACTTCTTCTTGTAGACCACCATTAATAAATTCACTTTTTACATCCATCTGATGTAACTTCTTCCCAAACTGAGCTGCCATGGCACACAATACTTGAAAGTTAGTCATTTTTGTAGTAGGGACAAAAGTCTCTTCATAATATATACCTTCTTTTTGAGCATAGACCTTTGCAACCAGACAAACTTTATGCTTATCAATAGTACCATCTACCTTATATTTTATTTTGAATACCCACTTACAACCAATGGGTTTCTTTCCTGAAGGTATATTTACTAGCTTCCAAGTGTGATTTTCATGAGATATGTATGCTCTGCTTCCATAGAAACCTTCCATTGAGGTTTACTAAGAGCTTCTTGAGAATTTGTGGGTTCATTTTCATCCAACATTGTCAAATAAACCCTTTCATCCTCTATATCCATTTCTCTATCTTATGTTGCATCCATGGATAGTTCATTAAATCGATGATAAATTTCATCAACTTCTAAAGATGATGCTTTTGCCTTATTTTGTTGAGTGATACTGGGAGTACACGATCGATCTAGAGTCATTTATAGAAGTAAGGTCAATTTAGAATCTCTCAAAGTGTTGGTATACCATTTTGGAATATTTTTCTGAGGGAGTGAAACCTCTTGCTTAGGCTCATCATCCTCATGATATACTGTTGTAGAGGTATTATTTGATGTGAAAGCTTCATCAAATACTACATATCTACTTATATGTGTTTTCTTGGTTATAGGATCTATCAAGTGATATCCCTTTGAATTCTCATCATAACCAAGAAATAGATACATTGCAAGGTTTTCTCATCTAACTTCTTCCTTTTCTATTTTGGAATATGCATGAAGGCTTTACATCCAAACACTCTTAGATGAGAAATGGAGGGTTTCTTACCACTCTATGCTTCTTGTGGGGATTTGCCTTTTAGAGCTCTTGTGGGTGCTCTATTCAAGAGGTATGATGTTGTATTTATTGCTTCTACCCAATACTGATCTTCAATATGTGCTCATTTTATCATACATCAAACCATTTCCACAATGGAGCGATTTCTCCTCCTAGCAACACCATTTTGCTGTGGTGTATAAGATGTTGTTAGTTGTTGCTTTATCCCATGTTATTTTAAGAATGATGAAAACTCTTTGGAAGTATATTCCCCATCCTCAATCTGAGTGGAGAGATTTTATAAAACATACAGATTCTTTTTCAACAAGTTTCTTGAATTGTCAAAAGTATAAAAATGCCTATGATTTCAATTGGAGGAAGAAAACCCACATATTTTAGGAGTAATCATAAATAAAAAATTTAAAGTACTTCTTTCCACCATAACTAGTTTGCATAGGACCACATAGATCGGTGTGTACCAAATCCAATGGTTTCTTAGCTCTGGAAGAGCTAGATTCAAATGGTACCCGATTTTGCTTCCCTGCTAAGAAATCCGAGAAAATTGGTAATATGGAGGAGAGATGAGGAAGTCCTCTCACCATCTCATATTTACTCAATGCAAGAAAATATCCTGAACTAATATGCCCATATATTCTATGCCAGAGAGAAGTGGCCTCATTTGTAGTTGCATCCAAAGAAACATGAGGTGTTGAAAGAGCATCTAGAATGAAGAAGCCATGCTTGTAGGAACCGGTTGCAACATGTTTACCTTTGTGGGTTATAAAACATCTCTTCTTGCCTTTCACAACTTGGAACACAACATCCATTTTTCTATCCAACATTTGAGGAATGTACAATAGATTATTGGCTAATCCAAGGACATAGAGGATCTTTTTTATCTGACATCTACCATCTGGAAGAGTGATAGAAACATTCTCTTCTCTCTTCACTTGGTAGACTTGATCGTCAGCAATGATGACTGGATTTTCCTCTTTCTCCTAAAATATTTCAAACCATAATTTGTCTCGAGTCATGTGATTACTAGCTTTGAAATCAATACACCATACAACATCTATCTAAGAATATGAAGTATGGGTCATGAGCACCTTGTGTGCTCTTTCAAAGTCAAAATCTGAATTGGACCCAAATGAATCTGAGTCTAGGTTGGAGTCAGCACAAGCAACATGTCCCTTAGGTTGCTTATGTTTCTTTTTATGTTTTTGTTTCTCTTTCCCTGTATTTCTATGAGGTTGGTAATTTTTCTATATGTTTTTGATCCAACACATGTTGGTGTCATGGTTATTCATATCACAAATATTTGCAATATTTATCCTTATGCTGATTTTTCTTCCCTTTTCCATTGGAAGAAGAACCTCCTCTTTGAAATTGCCCTTGTTTCTTACCCCTCTGTTGGGTGGAAAGGACATTATCTAGCACCTCATATTTCTAAACCTGATTTGCCTCCTCAGTCTGAAGTAAATTTACCAACTCCACAAAAGATACTTGTCTACCAGAAACATTGAGGGAAGTGATCAACATCTTATAAGAATCTAGAAATGCTCTCAAGATGATAGAGTTCAAGACATCATCATCCATTGGTTTCCCCATAGCATTCAATTTGGATTTTAGTTCTACCATTATGTAGAGGAATAGATCAATTGTTTCCTAATAATTCATGTTGAGGGTATGTAGTTGAGTTTGAAGGTGTAGAATAGTGGACTAATTCTTTCCTTCATACATAGTAATCAATGCATCCCAAGCATCCTTGCTGGTTTTGGCATCACATATGTGAGGCTGGACCTCATCTATGGTAGCAAGTAGGAGAAACATGAGATATTTTTTGTCCTTTTTATCAAATGCTTCTTGATATGCTCCTACTGTTTGAGGGCATTTTGTAGTGCCAGTCACTACATCCCATAAATCTTCCACCTAAATAATTGCTCTCATATTGGTCTTCCATGGAATAAAATTTGGACCTTTCAGCAACTATTAATCTAAGAGATACTTGTGAAAAGTGGTCATTGTGAGGGTTCCTTATATCACTAGATGGTCCCCATTTCTATATACCTTTTCTAGGCCTTTATACCAAACTTTCAAAAAATTACCCGCCATTACGTGAGGGAGACTATAGGTATTTTAGAGATCAAGATGATAAGTGGAACATAGGCGGTACTAAAAAGGAATCATATTGTTGATGGAACCTACCATAGAAAGTCATCCATCCTCATGCGTGGGGCGTAACTTCCCCTAAAAACTTTGGATTTTAGAACATTCGTCAAGATTTACGCTTAAACACAAGAATGATTAGGATAGTGGAATGAAGTAACAAAATAGAACTGGTTTTCCTTATTTCTCCCTGATGATTGATAGAGAATAAATTTAGACATCATTGTTGTAGCTATATTAGGCAACGAATATAGTAATCCAAAGCATGACAACATTACCTATAAGTGTGGCCAAGAGGTATTGCAAATACCGAACGCTGATGTGCAATAAATTGCATAAATAGGTGTATAAATTTGGGTTTTTTCTTTTTATTTTAGTGTATGATTGTTAATGCAAGAAAAAAGGAATTTAAATGAAAATAAACAACCATAAATACCCACAAATATGACTATCTTACGTGTCAGTTTCCATCAAAAAATGCACCTATTACAATACCAATTTTATTTCCAATTGTATTCCCCCTTTGTCTTAAATTTTTGCAAAAATAAAGTGCTTAAGGGCCCCCCTTTTTGTTGCAAAAGAAACAAGGATAACAAGGAAAAATAGAGAGCCTTTCCAAAAAAAAAAATTGAAAGTAAGAGAGCAAGGGACTAAATAATACCTCAAAAAACATGATTCTTTTGAAATGGATGGCTCTCTAGGTATGAGAAAATTGCTTTGGAAAAAAAATTGATATACGTAAGAAAAAATTCTTTCTAGGGTATCAAAATACACATTGGGCGTCACTGTCACACTTTGGGCATCAAAATGCTCATGCAGGGAGTCAGTAGTGAACTGGGGCATCAAAATGCTTGTGCAGGGCATCAATAATGAACAAAGGCATCAAATTGTGCACTACGGGTGTCACTATCACACTCCAAGAATTGACAGCGTGTCAGGGCATCAAAAAAAAATTCAACTTTATGAGATTCGAATAGCAGACCTCATCTGCATCACGCAACTTACCACTCACACCACCCGACGCTTGTGAATGGAAATAAACCTTGGCATACTTATCTCTATGCAAATATTTTGATTTTTTTTTTTTAATTATTCTATTATCCCACATTCATTAGGATGGGTGCATGTGTGGGAGATAAAATGCGGAGGAGGAAGCTATTACAATGATTGTCTTCATGCGGTCACCCCCCCATATTTTGCCCTTTTTAATCTCCACTTGTGCTTCGAGAACCATGCCTTGTGCCCTGGAAATACCATGTATACCTCAAAAACTATGCCCTCACCACTTCAGTGTACCCATGTCACTCTCGCCACATCAGCTGTTACCTACAAGGGTTATATCAGGTCTTACCCGATCAGCGGTCTTGCCTAATTAGTAAAATCTGATCTCAGATTTATTGTCTATCATCAGTCTCTACGTCAGTCGGTCACTAGTGTCCACCTCAGTCGAGTCTTCTTAGATCTGTCATTAGTCTCTATTTCAGGTCCATCTTAGTTGAGTCTTCTTGGGTTTGCCATCAGTCTCTGTTGTCTCCGTAGTCGACCAGCCAACATCTGCCTTGGTATTCCCAAGAAACTATTTGAACAAAGCAGTTAGGTGGTTATCACCGTTGCCAATTACGTCTACCTTACCTTTAGCTCTGGTACCATGTAGAAATATCAAATATGGTAAAAATGTTGAGCAATGATATTCATAATGCGGCAGGTATAAATACAATCTCAGTGGGGTGGTTCAGTTGGTTGAGGAAACCAAATCTAAAATAAAGAGCACTAAACACCCTTTTTACTAACCCGCCCAATAATGAAATACATGTGCATGTAAATAAAGATATGCTAACATGGCTATGTAGAGTATACTTCAAAGTTCAATTTTGCACTTAGACATTTTTGCTTCGGAGTCATTTCATATTTTTAAAAATTAGTCAAAATTGTTGTTTTTATTGTAGATTTTGAAAATACAAAATTTCAAATTTTGCATTTTTGGGCCAAATTTTATTATTTTAGTATTATATTTTCATTCATGATCCTATGATGACATTTCCTTCATTAAATATTTAATTTCATTGAAGGGGCTATGTTTATGGCATTACACAAATTAGCATATTGGGAGAAATAACTGCACCTCTCTATATAAAAATTCTGATTTTATGAAAGAGGGGTAATTTGTGCACTACATTGAAGGTCATTATTTCAAAGCACTAAATTATTCATCTTTGTGAAAATTTGATTTCATTTAAGAGGGATAATTTGAAGTGACATTTTAAAGCCTTTATTTTAGGGCAATAAATTATTATCTCTTTGTGAAAATTAATTTCACCAAAGAGATGATTTATTAATCATATTCAAAGGATATCATAAATCTTCATGATAAGAAGCTACATTTTAAGGAGCCTATTTATCATTTGGATTCACATTCATAGATAGATTTAATCTTCATTTCCATGCTTAAAGTAGGATTTAATGCAAGATAAAACTTGTTTAAAACTCACTTAATAAGGAAGATAAAATCTACCTTAAAATCCTCAAGATAAAAGGAATTAAGGTACTACATCATGGTCATATGAGGGCCAACTCACATTTTCTTTATTTCGGTTTCATGAACAATCATTAAAGGAGCATGGTAAAATAAACCAACACATGCCCCTTGCTTACAGTTACTTGCAATCACCAAGGTGTTCCTAGCATTGAATTGATATATTTTTATTGAGATTACTAATACACATATGCAAATGCTAATTTAGCAGAGACCTTGGAGAAGTTATTTTGATTAACTTATTTGCAAGAGAGTGTTTTGATATTCAAACCCTAAGGGAGAGTGTAATTTCATAATTGGGTAAAATTAACACTCAACACTTTACTAAGGAAATATCTCCACAAATACTAGTCTATTTGAGCATAAGAAAATCATTACAAGTACAAAAAAAATTGGTGCAATGGTTCCTTATGCCTCTTTGGTCCTTCTTCTCTTTCCATCGATCATTTGAGGATAGTATGGGACCAGGAAACTCATAGTTCCATGATAGAAATTCTCTAAATGCACTTACCAATTTCTAGATCATGTGAAGGGTGGTAGCTCTTTTCTTCTACTGTGGCATTTAAGGAGTTGTGGTTTCATTTCCTCTACTAGCCTTGTGATTGATATTTTCAATCTCACAGGTTTTGTAATTTTTTGGGAACATTGAAACAATGATTTTCTATATTTTAAACCTTTTAGTCATGCGCCTTCTTTGTGGCCCTATGTTTATAGTCCTTTATTCATCACCTTATTAAAGTTTAGCGCTTTGAAATATGGGGTTCATGGGAAGGATCCTATGGTTTTAAAAGGCTCTATGTCTATCTAGTAGGGTGATGTGTGTGCTTCTGTGGCTTCTTGATGTGTCAGGTTCCCCTACAAGTGTGTGTTGGCTTTCTATGGCTCAAAATAAAGATTTAAGAATCCCTATGAAACCAACTAAGTTTGATGTTGATGATTGAGTGAGAAAAATCCTATGAAAGGATGGTCTTATATAGTTTCTTCTTTCCTTTCAAGGCTACCATAGAGCCATTTCTAATACCCTAGCCCACTCTTGGAGAAGAGGGTATGTTCAGGATAGAAGTATTGAGTTTGAAATATCTATGGACCTCTTGGATAGGGTGACTGGTTTACCTAATGATAGTGAGTGTCATAAGTACCCAAAGCCCTCCCTAAAGCGTAATTATGGGTTGTTTATCAATGCTTTGGAATATCTACCAAAGTTGAAGAATGGATACGAAACAAAAGCTTTGATGGCTCTATAGAACTATCTTCTCTCTATGATAATGGACTATTTTACATTGGATTCAAGTAGGGAAGTGATCCAAAGTTATCACATGATGTTTCTCAATCAACTTGAGTATAAACTACTGATTTATGTATTGACATTCCTATTTCAGTCCCTAAAGAAGTCATTGCATGGAATAAAAAGAGGGAGAGGGTTGGATCCAATCCACCAAGTATTTATTTTTTTGACTTATGAGTATGTGGTGAAGTCCATTGGAATTATAGTTGATGAAGCCTTGAGGAAAAGTAAATTCTTTAAAATCCTTCCTTGTTTGGAGTCTTTTTATTCATATTTCGAATTAGAGGAGGATTCGAAATTGGAGGATGGAGACTTCTCACCATTTCCCTCCAATTTGAAAGGAAAGGGCTTGATGTCTAATAAATATTTGAGCACCCTAGGTAATCCTAATCAAGGTAGTGTATAGAGGTATGTACAAAATTTTGCAAAGATTACCAAATCTTTAATTTCACCTATGTTGGTTGTTTCTTCTAATTCAAAAGATGGTTCGCCTACCTGTAAGATTCCCAAAGGTTCTTCAATGTTAGAAAGTGCTCACATTCCTACTGAGCCTTAGATATATATCCCTTTGAGTTCTCAAAAGATTTTAGATGTGCTCAAACAAAAGTATTAGGTCCTTCTAGGCTTGATTCAAGTGGTTGTTGCTTTCATTAATGAGATTAGGGAGATCATTAAGAGCTAGATAGAGACTTTAGCCCTATCATAATCTAGTGGCTTCGGTCTTTCTTTTTGGGGTTTGGTTCATCCTTTGGGTGTTGTGTTTTGTTTCGATGTCTTACCTTATGGTTTCCTATTTTGTTTCTATTTGGGATACCTTGATGATGTAGCATTGTTTCCCTTTGATAAGGTATTTTTTTCGAGTTGGATGTAGCTTTTTCTTGCGATCCTTCTCTACTTGGTTTATATTAGGTTTGGATACCCTATAAAAACCTCTTTATTTATCTAATAAAAAAAAAGTATACAATATTCACATATTTTACTATGAGTAAGATCAAATCACAAACCCATTCGTTTGACTAGTAATTTACCTAATAATGGTAATCCAAATTTATTTTGCTTCAAGTCCATGTGGCTCCAAGACATTAATTTTTTCCATATGGTTATATTATGGTGGGATGAATAATAAAGTGAAGGAAAGCGTATGTGTAGGTTTGTTCAAAACATAGAATATTAAAAAAAGCAAAGAAAATTTTGGAATTTCAATCCTTTTGATAACAATTTTAAAAAATAAAAGAAATTGAATCCAAGCTCAAAAAATTATAAGAGATAGTAGAAACTAGAAAAATGGATTAGTATTATTATTTGAAAGAAAATTAATAACTTTTTTTATTATCATAATGCATATGAAAGGAGGATTCATATTGGTCCCAAAGATCTAGGGAGAAATGGCTTAAGGGAGAAGATAAAAAAATAAATTTTCATGCTATAACACAAACAAATTTTATTTTCATCACATTGTGAGATATTCTGAGGATGAAAAAGATATAAGGAATGAAGTAATTAATTATTTTAAAAATATTTTGTGATATATTGTGCAACATAAAGTGGCACAAGATAAGATTTTGTAAAATATACCATCAATTATCACATATGAAAAAAATTAAATCTTTATGAATAAGATATCTATCGGGGAGCTACATTAAGTGATTTTATCTTTCCATCCTAACAAGGCACCTAGAACCAATGGATTTCCTAGAATTTTCTTTTAAAAATTTAGGATTTATTGAAGAGTGATATGTTACTTGTTGTTGAAAAGGCCTAAAAAAGAAAGGATTTCATAAGTAATATCAATGACACTTTTATTACATTAGTTATCAAAAGTGAGATAATGTTTTTGATAGTTTTTGTGTAGTAAGACTTTGTAATATCATTTATAAGATCATTTTAAAATTATAATAAAAAGGTTTAATGGTATTCTTGTTTGTGTTATCTCAAAGGAACAAGATTGTTTTGTTTATAGTAAACAAGTTATTAATTGTATAATCGTTGTACAAAAGGCCATACATTCTCTTATTTCCATGAAAATACTAGGTATGCTTATTCAATTCGATATGAGTAAAGCATATGACAACGTTTCCTAGAAATTACGACATGATATTCTTAGAAAGTTTGGTTTTGATTATGGAAGGTGTGAATGTATTAAATATTCTTATAGCATTACAAAATATTCTATTTTGTTCAATGCTTTTCGTATTGGTTACTTCAAGTCATGTTGTAAAATTTTCCAAGGTTATCCACTATCTCATTATCTATTTCTTATTCTTATAGAAGCAAACGAAGAGTTTTCTCAAAGGTAAAAAATAGATGGAAAATTTAGAGATATTCAACTTAAAAAATTGTTCCCTTCAAATCTTATCTTCAACTTATTGATGATACTTTGCTTTGGGTCATCCCTTCTTGAGTGAGACGATGGAGTAAAAATTAATATTATCATACTATGAGAACATTATTGGATAGGTAGTTATGAAAGCATGAGGATACAGAAGCAATGGCGTACCGGGTGCGATGCAAACAAAAGCAAATGTAACGCTAGCTCCTACGAATGAAGAAAGGACTAAAGTGCATGAAAAGGGAAAACAAACGAACTAAAACGAGATATAAAGCGAATGTAAAGTGCAGCCATTTTTATTTTTAATTTTGCTTTGATATTAGGTTACAATATGTCTCCTTACTTTTTAGGTGCTAGGAGCGTTAGATATAGTTTTGTTACACCACGGATGGTACGCTTCCCTTCGAGATCTTTCACGTGCCCACATTTGAAATGGGTGGGCAAAACATTGTCGTTGCTTGTGTGAATGCGTCTGTAGTTCCTTTATACCCCTCTGGTGTTGAGATCCTATGTTTAGAGAAACAATAAATGATTAATAGCACCTACGGATTGAAGGAAACATGCAATCCCCAAGGCCTCCGGTTAATGCACACATGAAATAATTAAAACGGTAATCAAAACATTTCAAAATAAGATTAAATTTGGACCAAAGCATGCAAACACCATCATGAACACACTGCAAAAGGAATAGTCAAGAAATATGTTGTAGATTTCTAATCGCTTTGGGGTGGGACGATTAGGACTATCATAAAATATCAGAAAGCAACATCCTAAATGTCCCATCCAGAGGCCTCCAAAACACCTGCAAAGCTGGGGATAGGCAAAATAGGGCATTTTGAGATGACCCAAAAGGTAGTATTTTGCAGATTCGGCCTCGATCGCCCTATATCCGAAGATGCTCCTTATATGTTAGTGAAAGCGAAAAACAATGAAAACACAGTCAAAACTCATCATAATGGCATGAAATTTGAATGGAAGCATATATGAATGACATAAAATAATATGCAAAATAAATAGTTAAGAAATATACAACAAATTTCTAATCACTCCGAGGTGGGGCGATTAGGACTTTACTAGTGCGGGGTGCACCCGAGGGCAGGACGTCGGCCGTTTGGGGCTCGATTTTGACACCAATTCACTTGGGATGGGTCCAAAACCTCCTAGGGAGTTGTGTCAAAAAATTGGATGTGGTATTGTGGCAAAATGTTCAGGTTTTGGGTTTGAATTGCGCTTCCAATGTTCACCCAATAACCTCCTTTCCAAAAGAGAGATCAAGGATGTAAGAAGCACAAGTGAGGGGTGAGGATGTAATTCGACAGCACTCCATTGCTCCAAATGCTCCTGCTATGTTATTTTTTAGGGTGAGAAGACTCACCATTTTATATACCTGAAGGTCTACTTTGAATGTGCATGCAGGGGCACCACTTGGCCATCATGCCTTCCCAAGGGAGAGAATATTCCTCCCTAATTAAGGGCTCCATGACTGCCTCTTTGAGCTCAAAAACACTCACTCGCACTCCCATGCATTGAAGGTGGAGTTGAGTGGCAGATCTAAGCTGCCATTTTTCAAGGTTTGACCTTTTTCCCATCAAACCTGCTATTCACCCCACCTTGGAGCGAATGTTGCTAATCATCCTGGGGTGGGATGAATACCAGTTTGTAATTGTCCCAGGGTGGAACGAGTAAGGAGCAGGGTGCTTGAAAGGTGCAAAATTGATCTCTGACCTTCCAAAACTGCTTTGGGAGTGGTTAGGACCATTGTTTAGCCTCTAGGGGCTGCCCTAGGGGCTATGTATGCCTATTTGGTCAGTGCTTGTATCCACATGATCAAATTGGTGCTATTTTGGTGTCTACATATGCCTCTTTTTAGGATTCACTGTGCATGGGATAGTGCTGAGCAAAAATAGATAACCAAAGCACTTAATGATTAGGGTTTCTTGGTAACCTAACTGTAGACACCAAAAAAACACCAATCCGATTATGTGACTGCAAACACTGATCACTTTGACACACACACAGCCCCCAGGGTAGCCCTCAAAGGTTAAACAGTGGTCCTAACCACTTTTATAGCAATTTTGTAAGGTCAAAAGGCAATTTGGCACATTTAGACACTTTGCTCAGTATTCGTCTCACCCAGGGATGAATTCAAACTTGGATTCGTCTCACCCAAGGACGAATTCTTAATTCATCTTTGGTCGGGATGAATTCCAGGTTTAACGGGCAACAAGAAGAATGGCATCAAGTGGCAGCCAAAGACATTCAATTGATGACTCTTGCTTCGCACGCGCATGTAGGTGGGCAGATGGGCCATTAGAGGATTGTCACAAGGGGATTCATGAAAGCCCAAGTCATGGAGGACTTTCCTCTCTCATGAGAAGACATGACCGCCACATGGAACCTATGACCACCACATGGTGCTTATGCATGTCTCTCCAAAGAGACCCCCTGGTTCTATAAAATGGTGGACTTTTCCCACCCAAAAAAGGAGGTGGGAGGCATTTTCAAGCAACGAAGTGCTGCCAATTTGATACCATGCCTTTACTCTTTTGATTTACATCTTCCACATCCTTAATATCTTTCGCAAGAGAGGTTATTGGGTGGCTATTGGAAGTGTGAATTCAGACCCAAAAACCATACATTTGGCCACTTTAATCCACCAATTTGCTGACAACCCCATCCTAAGATATTTTGGCCCCATCCCAAGTGGATTGGTGCCAAAATCAAGTTCCAATGGTGGGCTGCCCACTTGGGTGCCCTGCAGTTTTTAAGTTTCATTCTAATTGGTCCTTTTGTCATTTGTTCATCTTTCATTTCATTTTATGCTATCTAGATAGTTCATATGTTCGATTCCATAATGTTTTGATCAGATTTCATCATGTTCTCATTGCTTTTGTTATCCCACTAACCTGCAGGTAGCGACACCAAATTCCTATTGATGGAGGTCAAATTGGGAGAATTCGACCATCTGGGTCATCCTAAAATGCCCCCAATTATCTAACCCCTTTGTTTGCAAGTCATTTAGAGATCCCAAGGTGTGACATTTGAGCAGCATCAACTCGACATTTTAAAACAGGCGAATTCGTCCTACCCGAGGACGAATTACAGTCGAATTTGTCCTACCCGGGGACGAATTACAGCAAAATTTGTCCTTACCAGGGATGAATTTCAGTTGAATGCAAATTTGCCTACTGTTTCTATGGTAGTGGCCTTCTGGTAATGTTTTCCGATCTCTGTCAAGTTTGCAGGTCATTCAAAGCCATTTTGTCTATCGATTTGGCTAATCTTTTACATGCATCTTTCATTAATTTTAGAGAAAAAACGCTTCTTATTTGCAGCAGGTGCTACTAACATCTTTGTTGTTTCTTTGATCGCAGGAGGAGCAACAAAGGTTAAGGACTCATCAACACCAGCGGCAGCAACGTCTTGGCCCACCCATTTCAAATGTGGGCACGCGGAAGGAGGAACATTAAGTCTTGATTGTAATCAAATTCATTTAACGCTCCTAGCCCCTAAAAAGGGAGGAGGTGTATTTGTAACTGAGATCAAGAGAGTTAAATAAAAGGGCTGTGATTTCTCCATTTTCTTGTATCTCATTTCAATGCGTCTCTTTCATTTCATGCATTCTACATTTCTAGGACTTAAGCATGTTTGATTTTGAATACATCGCAATTAGTGTTTCCTTCACCCGAAATCTCGTGCTTTCACTAACCAACTTTTGATGCCCCAATTATGGAAAGGGCATGTATTCTCGAATTCTTGTTTCTGACGAGCTAAAGATCTTAATTCAAGTGTTAACCTTTTTCGGTGAGGTGTTACTTGATCTTGGACATTGTTCAGTCATGAATAGGCAAAGGGCGCAACCTTTTGTGTATGGGAACCTTGAGTTCATGATTATAGAATGCCATGTTTTTGATCAGCTTGTGATTATTGCTTGTTTTCTACGCCTAGCAGGAGTGTGATTATATTTGTCAATGATTCTTTGAATGCATACCATTTCCTTGATTGGGTGTGTATTTTTTGATTGGTTACTAGGTGTGACTACCCCCTCAAGTGACGAATCGATGAGGGAATGACCTAAATGATAAAAGCGACAAGTTTCTTGACCCAAGATGACTTTTTTAAGGGTGCCTTCAGTTGTTTTTCGTTGATCGCTTATGCAGTTTCCCAACAATATGACCTATTTTTGGTGGGTTTAACCCTTTTTGTGACATATTTTGGAGCTGAAATTGTCAAAAATCTATCCTCCTGTGGAGCGGTCCGGATATGGTAGTCTTATTAGGGAGTAGGATATTGATAATTTGTGGACCTGACGTTAGTTTTGTATGCCAAGAATTTCAGGCGGAAAGGCACATTTGTTTGGTAATATTATTGCTATTTTTGGGTGGGTTTGGACTCGTTTTGTGACACCTTTTGGGGATGAAATTCTTGAAAATCCTTCCTCCCGTGGAGTGGTCCAGCTATGGTAGCCTTCTTAGGGATTAGGATAGTGAGTATTTGTTACTCCAATGTCATTTTTGGATGCCTTGAAGCGCAGGCGCAAAGGTGCCTTTGTTCGGCAGTTTTATTATTATTTTTTGGTGGGTTTTGACCCTTTTTGTGACACCTTTTGGGGATAAAATTCTTGAAAATCCTTCTTCCCATGGAGCATTCCGGATATGATAGCCTTATTATGGAGTAGGTTAGTGAGGATTTGTGACCCCAATGTCAGTTTTGGATGCCTTGAATCATAGGCACAAAGGTGCCTTTTTTTGACAGTTTTATTGCTATTTTTGGTGCATTTTGGATGTAGGTTTGGTTGTTTTTTATTTTCTTGCTCTGTAATCGTCCCAGGGTGGGACAAATACCAGTTTTGTAATCATCCCAGGGTGGTACGAGTGCTATCTAGAGCACTCATCCCAGGGTGGAACAATTACATACCTAAGAGCCTATATAAGGGCCAAAACTAGGTTTTGGGCTCCTTTGCAATTGTTTTTTCTAGCGATTTGGAGCTGTGAGGAGGAGGAGTTTGAGTTTGCGTAGCGGAGCGCTATCGAGATTTCACGGATACCATGAGTGCACAAACCGAATCTTCGAGTGGTGGAGCCGAGGGAAGACCGGTAGGTGCTCCTCTTTATTTTGTTTATTTTTATGTTACAGTTCAAAACCGTAATTAATTTATTTTGTATTTCATATTTTTGTTTAAACTAAAGTTAAAACCCTAGGTTAAGGTTTTATTTGTTTTTTTTTTGTTCATAATAAGGATAAAAAACCCTAGTTTGAGTTTTGTTGTTTTGATTTGTTTTTGTTCCTTTAAACTAGGATTAAACCGTAGGTTAAAATTTGTTTTGTTTTTTGTTTAAACTAAGATCAAAACCCTAGTTTAATTGTTTTGAATTTGTATTTTGTGTTGCGTTGTTTAAACTAAGATCAAAACCCTATTTTTTTTTTTTTTTTTTTTTTTTTTTAATTTTGTTTTTTTTTGTATTAAGTTTAAACTACGATTAAACCCTAGGTTAAAAAAATTGGTTTTATTTTGTTTTTTGTTTTTTTAGTTTAAACTAAAGTTAAAAACCCTAGGTTAAAAATTTTGTTTTTATTGTTTTTTTTTGTTTTTTAGTTTAAAAAAAACCCCTAAGTTAAAAAATTTGTTTTTATTCTTTTTTTTTTTTTTTTTAAGTTTAAACTAAGGTTAAAAACCCTAGGTTAGAAAATTTGTTTTATTTTGCGTTGTTTATTGATTTTTTTTTAATGTTTGTACTATACATTTTGTTAATGTTGTTGTATAGTTTATTAAATATTTTTGTTGTACAGTTTGTATACATTGTTGTATATTTGTTTTAGTGTTGTACAATTTTTTTGTTGTCATGTTTTAATGTTTTTGTGTTGTTTTGTTTTGCAGGTGGTGAAGAGTCGATACCGTCAGCCGATGGTATTTTTTGATGCATGGGATGCACTGACTATGGCAGACTGGGATTGGCTTGATGCCCTTGGGCTCAAGCATGTGACTTGATTAGAGCCTATGGTGGGTGATCGGGGAATATCTGACTGCCATGATCAAATTTGTGGGATCTCCACACCAACACCTTTCATCTCCCAACATGGGAGATGATAGTGACTCTCAAGGACGTTTATCAGATTCTACAGATTTTGATATACGGGTTGCCCATTCAGATGACTCCTCAGGATCAGCAGATGGCGGTGCTGACACTGTGCTTTGGGCATGCGATGGAGATGGGGGTGGATGGGGCGATAGAGAGGGCAGAGGGGGACTGCCTGATTGGCAAGATTCTGGTGTGGTGGTGGTTTGAGAAGGGCGTGTTAGGGGTGAGGCATACATTGCTTATGAACCTCATCTCCAACATGCTGCTTCCTAACTCCTCAGGTGCAATGTTCCCTTGGAACTTGCTTGAGGTAGTGTTTAGACTGGTGGAGTGTCCAACGGTAGCACCACTGATTATGAGGTGAGGTCAGATGCTACTGGCATAGTTATATGATGAGTTGTACGTGGTCCACTACCAAAGGTGAAATGGGATTGGGTGCAGCTACCTGTTTTAGTGTTGGGGATGGTAGCACATAGCTATGGAGTGGCCACAAGGGTTGCCTTAGACCACTCGAGGAGAGATGATGGATAGGGAGATTGGGTATGATGCTCTATGGCAAAGGTTGAAGGAGCAAGAGTAGAGTCAACAATGGGTACGTGCCATAGGGCACTATGTTGATGCCTTCTCATGTCTTGCTTTGGGGGAGGTGTTATGGCGGCCATACCAGGACTGTCCAGCTTGGCCTGAGGCTGGGGAGTGGCTCTGGCAGGTGTGTAGGAGTAGGTGGTTGAGCAGGCGATATGGGACTGAGCAGGAGTACTTCCCGTACATCTGGGTGACTTGACAATTTTTGGGGTGCGCCAGGGATTGCCATGTGAGCCCTTTATCTATCGACGTCAGGGTGACGAGAGGACTCTAGCCTGGTCGATCATTGAGCCGCTAGGTGAAGAGTCAGATGCAGTTATTGATGTCCCCAACATGGACAATGTCAGGGTGACTGCAGAGTACAACCAGTTGTGGATGATGCAGCGATTATGAGGTGAGGGCCCTCTAGGAGGCACGGATGTGGCAGCAGTAGGTGGTGAGGATGTTGAGGCATCAGGGGAGGGTTGGGGAGCTTCACTCAATGATGTCGATATGGTGGAGGTTGACGACTTGACTGGGGATGACCTAGGGGTTTTAGAGCAACCGGATGCATAGGATGTTTTGGAGTAGTGGATGTCGAAGCAACATGCCATCCCAGAGATGCCCATGCCTCAGGCAGTCCCGGGGGATATGGAGGCTAGGTATCATGCTGAGATAGCGTGATTGGAGGAGCTATTGTAGAGACAGGATGATGAGCATAGCATCAAGAGGGATCACCTGTGGGCTCAGTTGGCATAGCAGGATGAAGCATTGGCTACATACCACAAACAGAATGTGGATTGGGGTCGATTTTGGGTGGATTTGGAGGTTGAGATTATTCGTCTTGGTGGACAATTACCTGAGCTCATTGGAGGTGAATCTTCCCATCATAGGCAGGTGGGTGAGGGTAGCGCTAGTGGGCATGATGTGGGTGCTAGCAGTAGCCGCCCTAAGAGGTCCCATAGGACCCACACCACTGGGGATAGTTCCAATCACACCGATCCTGTGTGATCATGGTGGTCAACTCCCTAGGCTTGGGGTTTTTGAGTTTTTTATTTTTTTGTGAGGTCAGAGGACTGACTTATTGTAGCTTGCGGGCATTTTTTGTGATATATATACATGAATTTCTTTTTTATTATATACTTTTCATGATTTATCATTTATTTTTATGCACATTTATTTACGTTTATGTATGCATATGTTATTATGAATGTGATGTTTCTAATTATATGATGTATAGATGAAATGATTTGTTGATAACTTGGCAGTTGCACAATAGACTGTATAGGATTTGCTGGATTTCTATACTATGTGATTGCTTTATGGAATGACTTTGCATGTGTAATTTTTTGTTTTGTTTTTTTTGATGGTGATGTAATAATTGAGTGTACCACAGGTGTTCTAGAATGTAGTTAAGGTTTTTCTGACACTTAGATGTTTTAACTAACTAGCAAAGATCGTACAGTTATCTCACAAGACTTTTGAACAAGATACAAATTAGACTTGAGTTTGACCAAGTTATTCAACATCTCTATGTGTGCGATTGAATTTGTTTATGTGGTGGTTGTCAGGATATCGCCAGTGCTAGATAGGTTGTCAACCAAACTTGTACTGAGGATCACCTAATTAGCTCCACTAAATCCTTTGTTGTATTTAGTAAGATTAAGCTGCGATGCAATCAAGGATACCATAAGCTAGCTCATCCACATGCAAACATTGATCTATACACAGTTTTAATGTGACAGATATATTGTCATGCGGGAGGTTTGCTGCCAGTGACCAGTAGGCTATCCACCAAATCGGTACTAAGGATCACCTCATGACCTTCCGAATGTTGAGAGTTCTAGGGATTCAAGTTCGACTCCCTTATTTTCTTCAATTTTATTGGGATACTTGCTCACGTATGTAGTGATAAAAATCACTGTTTATTTTTATTTTTTTCTTTTGAGCAAGGGATTGGAATTTTGAGTGATGAGAATCACTTTTTCTTGTGCCTTTTGATGTGTGCACTTTGAGGGGTTTGGATATCAAACTTTGGAGTTTGTATTTTGAATTTTGCAATTTTTTATGTTTGCAACCCTTTGAGAATTTTGGGATTCTTGGGGAATTTGGTAGGGAAGATGCTTGTCCTTTTGCCAACTCTCAGCATTCTTAAGATCATTCGCACAGGGGGATGAGCAAGATAACCTTTTCAATGTATGTTACCCTAGATTGCTTTGCAGGTTTCATATTTCGTTCACACAACTTGGGAATTTGTTTATGTGTTTTATCTTGTGTTGGGATGCGACGTAACAAGGTGTGATCCAAGTAGAACTCTACATTTGTAAAAATATGTCTGACTTTGTACAATTTTTGGCTAGAAATCTAAAGACAGCTAAATGACAAAAGCTCGAAATACATTAGAAGACACTGATTATGATATCGTGAAAAATGTGGATGGCATTTATTTTTATTGGACTATTTACAAAGTGGAAAAATGCAAAAAATGATGGAATTGTTGAGTAATTACAGTCTATGGTGCATTTGACCTGTATGACCAACAAATATGCAATGTATGTTTGCGATGCCTAATGCAACTTATTTTTTTGTGTTTTGATTTTTAAGAGTATGCATGGAAGTGAGATGCAATTTTTTTGTTATTTTTGATTATTTATTGTTTTTGAAAATTCTTTATGTCTGGTTTATCCCAAGTGGATGCGTCCTGAGTGATTCTTTCGGATCCTTGGAGGTTTTGACCAAAGAGATTATAGATACCTTTGGGGCATTTTGGGTGACCAAGCGATTGTGGGAATCCTTGGGGTTTTTGGTTTGACCAAAGAGATTATAGATACCTTTAGGGTATTTTGGGTGACCAAGTGGTTGTGGGAACCCTTGGGGCTTTTGGTTTGACGAAAGGGTTTATAGATACCTTTAGGGTGTTTTGGGGTTGACCAAGCGATTATGGGAATCCTTGGAGCTTTTGGTTTGACCAAAGGGATTATGGGTACCTTTGGGGCATTTTGGGGTTGACCAAGTGATTGTGGGAATCCTTGGAGCTTTTGGTTTGACCAAAGGGATTATGGATACCTTTGGGGCATTTTGGGGTTGACCAAGTGATTGTGGGAATCCTTGGAGTTTTTGGTTTGACCAAAGGGATTATGGGTACCTTTGGAGCATTTTAGGGTTGACCAAGTGATTGTGAGAATCCTTGGAGCTTTTGGGGTGGGCCATGGCTCTTTTAAATGTGGAATGGCCTCAAATGACTGATGTTCAAGGGTTCTAGTTCCTTGATTCCTTCAAGAGAGGCGAGTCGGTATGTTCTAGGTCCTATTTTACTGTCGATGACATAAGGACCTAACTAGTTTACCATGAACTTATCCCTTAGATGGGGCAGCAAGTTAGAATTTTGTTGGTTCTCTTTTAAGACCAAGTCACCAACCTAAAAGTCCCTCAGGTGAACTTTCATGTTGTATGCTTTCTTAAGTCACTCTTGATAGATACGTAAATGCTCGAGAGCATTGATGCGTCATTCATCGAGAAACATAATCTGGTCTAACCGGGCCTACCATGCAGTGTCATCATCGATGACGTCTTGCATTGATATGTGCAGGGAAGGTATTTCCAACTCAAGAGGCATGATTGCCTCAGAGCCATACACTAGCAAAAATAGAGTTACCCCAATGGCCGTCTGAATGCTAGTGCGATAAGCCCACAAAGCAAGCAGAATTTGAATGTGCAAATCCTTATGACTATATGTGATCGTATTTTTAAGGATTGCAACTAGCATTTTGTTTGATGCCTCTGCTTGCAGATAATAAGGTGTCAAAAAACTATGCTGAATTTTGTACTTTGTTGTCAAAGCACGCACATATTTATTCTTAAATGGCGTACCATTATCCGATATGATCTTGGATGGAATACCAAAATGACATATGATGTTATGTAAAATAAACTTCGTAATGCGGGTCCCAATCATAGAGGTAAGCGGAATTGCTTCCACCCACTTGGTGAAGTACTCTATGGCCGTTATGATGAACGTGTGACAACCTGACGATGTAGGGGAGATCTTTTCGATTAGATCTAAGCCCCACTACAAAAATGACCAAGTCGATTGGATTGGCTACAAGGCCTGAGAAGGTACGTGTGTCAAATTGGCATGGTGTTGACATATCACACACTTCCTTACATACACACAACAATCTCACTCTAAATATGGCCAGTAATAGCCCATGAAAAGAATGCACATTGTGATGGCCATACCGTTGAAGTGGCCACCACATGTACCATCATGCACTTGGGTGATCGCCCAAGCGGACTCCTACTGGTCCAAGCAATGGAGGAGGATCCCTTCGTAGCTTCGATGGTACAAAATGTCTCCTAGCAAGACATGTTTTGCTGCTTTTTGTTTGAATGATCTTTTCGTGGCATGCATCAATCCAAGTGGTAGGTTACCTAGCTTGAGGTAGTCTCTTATGGGTGTGTATCAATCCTGCTGATCAAAAACTTCGATGGTATGAACTGCCAATCCCTATTGAAGCTCATCCCTAGCAAAAGCTTAGCAAGAAAGAACCTGTAAGAATAACGTTGTGTTGTTATTAAGGGGAATAGGGGAGAATAAGGACCCCTATTTGGCATGATTCAGACTATCATGGATTCAAGAGAACTTATCCTGAGATGGTTCAATCTAGATCAAGTGGATTCTTGGCATTAGGTCAGAGCTTGCACGCTCCATTGTGGATTGTGATAATGTTTTCACTTGAATGGTTTTCATATCACCATAAGGGTATTGCAGGATTAGTGACCCCAAGGAGGTCATAGTGTTCACAAAATAATTTGATGATCGATGGAGTGCCTCGATGTCATACCATTCAAGTTTTACCAAGAATTTATCCACAAGGGCTTTGTAGGCCTGTAGAACTGGGCATTTGCATTGGAATACCCCTTTCACTTGGTTGAAAATTAATAGCGAATCACCAAAGATGTTCAAGCATTTGATGTTCATGGTGATGGTTGTTTGAAGACCTATGAGCAAGGCTTCGTATTCAGCACTATTATTGGTGCATGGGAAATCAAGTTTAAATGATAGAGGCATTAGAGCCCCTTCTGGTGTGAAGAATATGATTCCCATGCCACCCCCTTGCTCACATTTAGAACCATCAAAAAATAGGGTTATGTCGGCCTGTGACTCAGGCTCATCAGAATCTGTCGATTCTAAGACATGGAAGACCCCATCATCGGGTAGCTCTATGGTCAGAGGATGATTGTCTTCGAGAGGAGCCTCTGCTAGTTGATCAGTGATGACTTGAACTTTGATGGACTTTTTTTCAATGAATTCAATGTCAAACTCCATAAACAACATGATCCATTTCGTCATGCAGCTACTATGATAAGTATGACTCATCATGTACCACAATGGATTCTCCTTAGACACAACATACGTTGTATTGCTCAGCATGTAGTGGCATATATTTTTGGTGGTAAATACCACTGCTAAGCATAGCTTCTCGACGTATGCATAGTTAAGTTCATAACTGACCAGGGTGCGTCTAAGATAGTAAGTAGTTTGTTCTTTGTGTAGTTCATTTTTCTGGGCTAGCATGGTGCCCAATGCCACCTAAGTAGCTGAGATGTATAAATAGAACGACACTCCTAGTCTAGGTGGTGCCAATATTGGTAGTGAAGCCAAGTACTGTTTGATGTCATCAAAGACTTACTGGCACTCGTCATCCTAGTGAAATGCTACCCCCTTGTGTAATAATTTATTCATGGGTCGACACTTGTCAGATAATTGTGCTATGAAGCACTTGATTGATGTGACCTTTCCCTGCAAGCTTCTGAGCTACTTGATGGTGGTTGGGGGAAGCATTTCAAGGATTTCCTTGACTTTATTTGGATCTACCTTGATGCCTCATTTTGAGACTATGAAATCCAATATTTTTCTAGATGTGACACAAAATACACACTTCTTGGGGTTTATTCTGAATTTATGTTCGATGAGGCAATCAAGGATCTTGCTTAAGTCATCGAGATGATCTAGGTGCAAAAGAGATTTGGCCAAAAAATCATCCATATAATCTTCCAAAGTTTTATGCATGTGATCATGGAAGATGTATTTCATAGTGCATTGGTATGTGGCACTAGCATTTTTAAGGTCAAAGGGCATGACCTTATAGCAAAATGTCCCCCAAGGCATTGTGAACATCGTTTTTAGTTGATCTTCGGGATTGATACGAATCTATTTGTATCTTAAGAAATCATCCATGACGGAAAGCATTTCATGGCCTACTGTAGCATCTACCAATGCATCGATGCTAGGTAAGGGGAAATCATCCTTGGGACTTACTTTGTTTAGATCTCAAAAATTGGTGCATATGTGAATCCTCTCGTTAGGCTTCTTGAAGGGTACCATGTTGGACAGCCATGGTGATTAATCCACGTATATGATAAACTATGCATCCAACAGCTTTTGTAGCTCGTATTTTACCATTAATGCTACTATTGGGTGCATCTTACGTAGTTTTTGCTTGACTGGATTGACTGTCGGATCAAGTGTTAGATTATGCGTGACTAGCTATGGGTCTAGCCCCAACATGTATTTGTAGGACCATACAAAAACCTCCTTCTTATCTTTGAGAAGGGCAATGTAATCGACTTGCTCTTTGGGGGATACACTTACCCCCAACTTGATGATTTGCAAATTCATTGGATCAAAGCCGATGTCTACGTCAGTAGTCTCTTTGACTGACATGTGGGACCCATCCTCTAACTGGTGTGGAGTTGGGATCAGGTGGATATCATTTGCTAAATTTAGATCTACGTTTGGAACATCGGGTTCCTCTTCAGCATGGAAGATATCCTAAGTTGGTCTTGGGGTGAAATGAAGCATCTCACCACAAGGCTAGTACTTTGATGGGGATGGTGGTGAGTTAGTGCAATCCCAGTCTATGGCATCTAGGTTTAGATAAAATAGTCATGCTGGATCAGCTGGATTGCGGATGGGGGTGGTTAAATCAATGAATATCATGTTGATGAAGTGAATTTGGTCTCCATTTCTATGCGGGTAGTGACTCAGACATCCTTGGTGATCTTTGTGCTCTAGATCTGGCTCTGTGGGTATTAGCACAAATGGGTCAACCCTATGTGTAGATAAAATGATAGGGTCTACCCTTGGCACTGATGGATCTATAGGGTCTCCGGGCAGAGGGTGCTATCTATATTCCTGAAGTGGCAGATGCAGCACTTGGTCCAACTGTGATTGGTTTAGGTGCCACCTATGCCTTGGCCCCATGTTTAGCTATTCAAACATATTGTCAATGTCCATGGGGTATTGTTGTTGCCACAAATGGTTGAGATATGCCATCTCAGTCTCATATTCATAATCAATGTCAGATATCCATAGGCCTTCATTAGTTTTGACAATTGTTTGCAGCATGTGGGGCTCGCTTTGCTTGAGAAAGTTAATTTGGTCCCATCTGAGTTGTTTCACTCTTTGCAGGAGGACCTGATTCTCTTGAGGTGGCATTTTTTTGATTGGAGCATTCAAGGGGAACATCGCTACGAAGTTCTCCTAATAGTCATCTATGGGCGTCACTTGCGAGTGATTGCTATCGGACTCGAAAGGGTCCCAAGGTGCTACCTCATACTTTGAATCATCTTCTGAAGATCCTTCTTGGCCTTGTCTATATCTCTCTTGGAGGCAAGTTCTTGAACTTTCCCCTTTCTCGATCGAAGGGGAGGAATTTTTGAGGCCCATAAGGTTGGTTGTTAACAATGGGAGATAATCCCCCAATGTGTATTTTGTGTTAGGATTGGCATATGGATCTTGTGCCAACCCATCCCTATTGCCTAGCCCTAGGCCTTGCATTTTATCTACCAAGATGCCAAGGGGCAGAGGGTGATTGAACCCTACTCCTAATTTATCGTACAACATCTGATATCTTGGTTGACAAAGAACGTGCACCCCTTGTTCATATATGCCCAACCCATATCCATGCCAATTACATTGGCCAAGGTATTTCAAAGCAAAGTTTGGGTTGGACAGATAGTTGATGTTCTCAAAAAAGGGCTCTTCATCCTCTTCCTCTTGCAGGTAAGGTTCAATGCCATTGTCGAGGCCCCCATATACAAAATTTGTCTGATTTGGTGGGTAGCCCAAAGGGACAATAGTGTCGATGGGGAGGCGAGGTCTCCCCATGTCCTGCATGGACTCAAGCATGGGTGTTGCTATGATGTTCCACACTAGATACTCCCCCAGGCCCGTATTGACCATATCAATGATGATCATTGGTGGTTGAGGGGGAGGGAATGGGAGTTCTTCCTAGGTCCACTCCATGTTGGGTGAACCAGGCGTCTCGACTTCCATTCGGTTGGGCACTCTTCGATAGAGATGGTTAAGACCAATGGTGGTATCTCTTCTAGGGGCTTCTTCCCATTGTCCTTCAGTGTGGCCACCATAGGTGGTGTCATGGGTGAAGGACCAAACGATGAATATGGGCTCGATTGGTGATTTGAGGGACTTAGCAGCAGGAATGTATGCAAAATCAAAACCTTTTTAGATGGATTTAACTAAAATTCCAAATGTATCAATGGGAGGGTTGACTGTGGCATCAGCTAAACCATATTATAATACTTGAAGGGCTCTAAGTCTACCAGGACTACATGCACTTGCCCTTCATATGTGTACTTTAGGCATTGATGGGCTATCGAAGGGACACACTTCATGTCCCTGATCCAAGGTCGGCCCAATAATATTTTGTAGGCCATATCACCTTCCAGGGTGTGGCACAATGTAGGGATAGTCTTTTGTCCCACTTGGATGGGTAGGAAAATTATTCCAACCATTGAGCATATCGTGTCATTGAATGCTCAAAGAGTATAGGTGGAGGCCACAATGTGAGATGTTGACAACTTGAGGTGTTTCAATATCGTTGTTGTGATTATATTGTTCGACGAGCTAGTGTCCACTAAAAACCTCTTAAATGGAATCCTGTTGACCCACACAATGATGTGCAAGGGTGGATCCACCATATCACCAGTCACTGATTTCAGTTCATCTTCTCTAAAGGTGATGACTGGCTCTGTACATCATTTTACATGTCCCAAAAAGTTGTTGAAAGAGTTTTCTTCGTGGGGCTGTAGCTCGATGGCTTTGAGTATCTCCATTAGAGCCTCCCAATGGGGCTGTGATTGTTGGATGAGCTCATAGATGGAGAGCCTAGCCGATGTGGTCCTTAAAATTTGGGTAATTTTAGTCCTAATCATGGCCACTGGTCTAGGTGGAGGAGGTTGTGTAGGGTGATGTTGAGGTTGTGATGTTCATGGAACCTCTCCTATAGCTACAGCAGGGGTAGATGTGCTTGGATACCTCTTGTTCCATGTCACTATGCTTATCATCCCTACATACCCCTGCATGGGGCAGTTTTGTGTTACCTCATTGACTTGTAGAGTCTTTGCCTGCGCATCATAGGTAGGTAGGGGGTATTTAAAGACCTCCATATGTTGGTTTTTTGGTGCTATGGGATTATCCACCGCTAGAATTTTGTTGTCTATTAGGTCTTGCACTAAGCTTTTGAACTTCCAACACACGTAAATGTCATGTCCTTTCTACCGATGAAATCTATAGTACAAGTCTTCCCTATAGCCCTTGGGTTTTGGTGCGTTGGGGTCTATAGGTTGACTTTCTGGTAGGTTTATCAAGTTTGCCATGGACAAGTGGTCAAACAAGGAGTCTTTAGATTTTGTGAAGGGTGTGAATTGTCGCCTAGGGCGATGCTGCTGATTTTGCTCTTGCCTATGATTTTCCTTCTCATAGCTATCAAGAGGAACTACCTGATAATTAGACTTTGGGGGTTGTGTCATTTGTGCAGGCTTTGGTATGTTTATGGAAACTTGATTAACTGCGGCAGGTTTTGGTTGCATTGACCTAGTTTTGGCATTTTTGGGCCACTCTTTCTTGCATGGCTTGGCAATCTCACCATCCTGTATCTTGATCTCCTTGATGATTCTGGCTTGTGCTAGGGCTTCCTCAAGAGTGGCATATTTCTACAGCTATAATGGCATAGAGATCGACCTCAAACAACTCTTCAAGAACATTTGGGTCAGGTCGACCATGGGAGGGAGGTAAGGTAGCTTTGAAAGCAACGTCCTCCACCAATTTCCATAAGCCGCCATGGTCTCTTCCTCATACTTCCTGAGGCTAGCTAGGTCACTTAATGATGCCTTCTTCTTGGTATTGAAGGCAAAATTTTTGAGGAATGAGTCCACTAGCTGGTCCAAGTTACTAATGCTATGCTTCGATAACTGGATAAACCAATCTGAGGCAGGTCCTACAAACGTGGTTATAAATGTTCTTAGAAGCAAAGCATCATTGTCCTAAATGCCAAAGAATTCGCTCAGAAATCTTGTCACGTGCTCTTGGGCATCCTCATCTCCTCTAAATATTGCCAATTGAGGCATTTTAAAGTGTTCAGGGTATGGGGGTGCAGGCACTGAAGGATGCACAGGGTGACTGCAGAGCTGGCATAAAGTGGGCTTTTGGGGCCTAGAAGTATTGGTATCCATAGACTCTAAGCTCTCTAGCAGCACTTTCTATGCATCAGAATATTTGATCTCTTCCTCCTTGGTTTGTTCCTATTGTGAATTGTGATGAACTTGAGGCCTATGGAGGGGCAGTCGGATAGCACCCCCCTGCCTTGGTAGGGCGTTTCAGCCCATTTTTCTTCTTGCTCAAACTCCTCATAGGATTCTTGAGGATTTCTTGGGCGTGACCTATAAACATGGGTGCGTGCCCACGGAGGGTGTCCATCATTGGCTCTAGGGGTGGTCTCCCACTCAGGTCTAGGAGGTATTGGAGGTAATGCTTGATAAGGTCATGGAGACCTGTCTCATACCAAGGGGTTGTGCCTCTCATACAGTTTTGTCCTATGCAAGCAAGGGGTTGGAACCTTCTCAGGCACAGTGTTCTGGAGCAACTCATCTGTCTGACGCCAAATGTGCTCTTTGCTAAGGCGATATAGGTGCTCTAACTGTTGTTGGTCTTGCTCAAGCTGCATGATTTGCACTTGGTGGGCAACATGTTTGGAAAGTTCCAAGTCAATTTATTCTACCATCTTGAGTCTAGGAGGCCTAGATGCCTCCCCTACACATCTATCTCGGTCATGGTGATTCGAGATCTCTATAGGTCACTTCCCTCTGTCAAGGTTAGTGGCATTCACCCGAGGCTCTGGCCTTAGTAGGTGATCCTGATAAATAGTAAGTGCAGAAGCGCATTGTTACCACATTGTGTATTACTCTTGAGGAATGTAGTGGTTTTCCTCATGCTCCCTTTTGTATATGTGAAAGGGGCGGGCAGAGTTGGCTCACCCTGTTTGAAGAGCCTTACGCTCTAGATTTGGCCTATTATTTTTTATATTAATAAGGGGTAGAGGAGGGATTATGTAATCATGGGGCCCCTCCTTATGGTCCCTATGTTGTTCTAGCGCTTCATCGCATGGTGGACACTCATAACGAGTGTCTAAGAGAGCCCTCCCATCTATGTTGAGTGCCACATCTATGGACTCCTCTTGAGAGGGTCTATGTTACATGGGCATGCCCCTCGAAGGGGTGCCTCTATAGTCTCATTCTGCCATGGTATGATGTGGACTATTTTGTGGGTCAGGATACCAAGGTGGTATGACCAAGTCCTTGGGGCTATAGCGGAGGCGACTTGTGCCCCCTTGTACACTTTTCATAGCTTCTGCCCGTGATTGGGCTTAGCTACGGGTGTACACCATGGTGTTGTCTCTCTACAAGATTTGTAAGTTTTTATCTTCTTTACAATTTTTTATGCTACACTAAACAAAAGGAGACCACACAAAAAAAGAAGTGATTATCTCGTTTATAGATTAAAGGTGTACCCTAGATCTGGTTTAGTGTGTTTTGATTTTTGTTTTGAAAGCCTTGTAAAGAAAATTTTGTTGTACATGCAATATGAGGGCTCTTATATATCCCAAAATGGTCACACATTCAATATACCACTGCCAGGTTGTTATACCGAACCTCTCAATATACCCGCCCTTACATGAGGGAAACTATTGGTATGTGAGAGCATAACAGTACATGTAACATAGGTGATATAGAAGGGGAATCACTCTATTTTTGACACCTACCATAGAATACTTATCCTCATGCACTGGGAATCACCCTAGCTACACTTGGTTAGATTTCATTAGGATTTACATCTAGCAATAGTCGCAATCAGGGTTATGTATGCAAAATTCAAGCCAAGGTGGTGATGAAATCCACCGTTGGTCTTGATCAAGTGTTGGGGTTTTACGACCAATTCCTTGATGTTTATATTGTCCCATGGTGTGTGTGGTTCTTTTTACTTGTGCAAAGAAATAAAACATATAGTAAACTCTTCCATGCAAGAAAAAAAAAAAGAAAAATCATAGAGACAAAATTATAGAGGATGTTTAGAAAACCTACCTCTTCTCTGCCCAAACCGGATGCCTTTGAGTTTTTGCTCAGAAACTGCACATAGAGCTAATCATCTCGATGTGGGAAAAATATCAAACATGTATTTGTCACAGGATGAAATGAATGCCTTATTCATCTTGGGGTGGCATGAATTCTAGTCTGTATTCGTCACAAGGTGGCATGAGCAGTAGTCTAGCGCTTGAAGGATAAACACCTGCAAGCAAAAACACAAAATTTTGATCAAAAATTTGATCCCAAAATTAGGGGACAGAGTCCCACCATGATCGCCACTGAAAGCATGAGGATACGGAAGCAATGGTGTACCGGGTGCGATGCAAACAAAAGCAAATGTAATGCTAGCTCCTATGAATGAATAAAGGACTAAAGTGCATGAAAAGGGAAAACAAACGAACTGAAACGAGATATAAATAAAATGTAAAGTGTAGCATTTTTTCTTATTAATTTTTCTTTGATATCAGGTTACAATATGTCTCCTTCATTTTTAGGTGCTAGGAGCGTTAGATATAGTTTTGTTACACCACGGATGGTACACTTCCCTTCGGGATCTTCTGTGTGCCCACATTTGAAATGGGCAGGCCAAATGTCACCGTCGCTTGCATGAATGCATTTGTAGTTCCTTGCTACAAATTTGGTATTGATATCCTACATTCATAGAAATAGAAAATTATTAATAGCACCTATGGATGGAGGGAAACATGCAATCCCCAAGGCCTCCGGTTAATGCACGAATGAAATAATTAAAATGGTAATCAAAACATGTTAGAATAATATGAAATTTGGATAGAAGTATGCAAACACCATCATGAACACACTGCAAAAGGAATAGTCGAGAAATATGCTATATATTTCTAATCACTCCGGGGTGGGCCGATTAGGACTGTCATAAAATGTCATAAAGCAACCTCCTAAATGTCCCATACAGAGGCCTCCAAAACACCTAAAAATTTGGTATTAGGTAAAATAGGGCATTTTTATATGACCCAAAATGTCGGATTTTTCATATTTGGCCTCAATTGCCCTGTATCTGAAGATGCTCCCTGTATGTTAGTGAAAGCGAAAAACAATGAAAACACAATCAAAACTCATCAAAATGGCATGAAATTTGAATGGAAGCATATATGAATGAAATAAAATAATATGAAAAATAAATAGTGAAGAAATATACTATAGATTTCTAATCACTCCGGGGTGGGCGATTAGGACTACAACAGTGCGAGGGGCGCCCGGGGGTAGGACACCCACCGTTTGGGGCTTGATTTTGACACCAATCCATTTGGTATGGGTCCAAAACCTCCTAAGTGGTTGTGTCAACAAATAGTATGGGGTATTATGGCCAAATGTTTGTGTTTTGCGTCCGGATTGTGCTTCCAATGTTCACCCAATAACCTCCCTTCCAAAATAGAGATCAAGGATGTAATAAGCACAAGTGAGGGGTGAGGATGTAATTTGGTAGCACTCCATTGCTCCAAATGATCATACTCTATTCTTTTTTGGGGTGAGAAGACTCATCATTTTATAGACCTGAAGGTCTGCTTTGAATGTGCATTTAGGGACGCCACTTGGCCATCATGCCTTCCCAAGGGAGAGAAGATTCCTCCCTGATTAAGGGCTCCATGACTGCCTCTTTGAGCTCAAAAATGCTCACTCACACTCCCATGCATTTAAGGTGGAGTTGAGTGGTGAATTTGAGCTACCATTTGTCAAGGTTTGACCTTTTGCCCATCAAACCTGCTACTCGTCCCATCCTGGAGCGAATGCTGCTAATTATCCTGGGGTGGGATGAATACCAATTTGTAATCATCCTAGGGTGGAATGAGTAAGGATCAGGGTGCTTGAAAGGTGCCAAATTGACCTCTAACCTTCCAAAACTACTTTGGGAGTGGTTAGGACCACTATTTAACCTCTGGGGGCTGCCCTAGGGGCTATGTATGCCAATTTAGTCAGTGCTTGTATCCACATGATCAAATTGGTGTTGTTTTGGTGTCTACAAGTTAATACTACAAAATCTAGGATTTTTTCATTAATACAACCCTAGATTTATAAAATATTATTATGAATATTTTAGGGTTTAAATTTGATATAATTCCATCAAACTACTTGGCTATTCCTTTGACTCATTAAGAATATATGAAGAAATTTTGGGTCTCTTTTTTAGATAGAATGAAAACCTATTTGATAATTTGGAAAGGTGATTTCTTAACCATGGTGGGAATGCTACAACTCATAGAGACTATATTGCAATTCATATCTTTTTACATGATGTCGAATGCAATATTTCTAGTACATATAGCATATAAAATTGTTAAGTTTGAATGATATTTTCTTTGAAAAGGTTGTGAGGAAAAAATAAGGTTTTCTCTTTTTAAATAGGATAGGGTTTGTAAAAGAAAGAATATTTTTAATGACCCAAAGTTCTAGCTACAAGAAAATACACAGAGAAGAAAATAATTTATTTTTTACTTTTTATGATATGGACTCATAAACCCCTAACCATCCTTTAATTGATCTACTGTTAAAGTCTCCAAGATTTCATGAAGAGCTACATCTCATGAAATACCCTCATAAAAGTCCACATGTGTAGGTGTATTACATGTTACCGCAAGTTATTTTATCCCTCTCATCATTCTTGATGAGCTAAACTTATCACCTTTAATCCATCAAAGGTATATGCCCATCTCCATACCATACACAATTTAGTCTATGTAGGTATGCTACGTGTACTATGAGTTAACATATCCATCTCATCTAAATTATGAGCTATCTTAAATTAGATGTAGTCTTTCTATAACTTAGTTAGCATTCTCCCTAAGGGTATCTCAATTCCCTTAGGTCACCTATGTTCACCCTAAGGGGGTCTCAATTCCCTTAGGTCACCTCTAAGTTCACCCTAGAACTTCATACTTAATGTTTCATTGTTTTATAAATAAAACAAGAATAAATACTAAATCTAAATAAAAACATAATTCATAAAGCATAAAAAGATACTATATAGGAAGAAACTTTAATTGAAATAAAATTTATTACAAAACATAGATAATTCAAAGCAATAATCTAAAGATACATCATCCAAATAGTTAAACAATTATTACATATAAGCAAGTATGGTAAATCCTCCATACCCTTAAAGAATAACATATTACATCAATTTTATCAGGGAAATCTCCCCACAAATACTAGTCTATTTGAGCATAAGAAAATCATTACAAGTAGAAAACAAATTGGTGTGATGGTTCCATCTACCTCTTTGGTTCTTTTTCTCTTTCCATCGATCATTTGAGGATAGTAGGGGATCAGGAAACTCATAGTTCCATGATAGAAATGCTCTAAATGCATTTACCAATTTCTATATCATGTGAAGGGTGGTAGATATTTTCTTCTATTGTGGCATTTAAGAAGTTGTGCTTTCATTTCCTCTACTAGCCTTGTGATCGATATTTTCAATCTCGAGGGTTTGGTAATTTTATGGGAACCTTGAAACAATGATTTTCTATCTTTTAAACCTTTTAGTCATTCTCCTTCTTTGTGGCCCTATGTTTTTAGTCCTTTATTCATCACCTCATTAAAGTTTAGTGCTTTGAAATATGGGTCTCATGGGAAGGATCCTATGGTTTTAAAAGACTCTATGTCTAGCCAGCAGGGTGATGTGTGTGCTTTCTTGGCTACTTGACATGTCAGTTTTCCCTGTAAGTGTGTGTTGACTTTATATGGCTCAAAAGAAAGATTTGAGAATCCTTATGAAACTAGTTATGTTTTATGTTGATGATTGAGTGAGAAAAATACTTTGAAAGGATGGTCTTATAGAGTTTCTCCTTTCCTTTCATGGCTACCATAGAGCACTTTCTAAGACCCTAGCCCACTCTTGGAGAAGACGGTATGTTCAAGCTAGAAGTATTGATTTTGTAATATCTGTGGACCTTTTGGATAGGGTGATTAGTTTACCTAATGACAGTGAGTGTCATAAGTTCCTAGAGCACTCCTTAAAGTGTAAGTATGGGTTTTTTATCGATGCTTTGGAATATCTACCAAAGTTGAAGAATGGATACGAAACAAAATATTTTATGGCTATGTGGAATTGTGTTCTCTCTATGATAATGGACTATTTTACATTTGATTTAAGAAGGGAAGTTATCCAAAGTTATCACATGATGTTTCTCAATTAACTTGAGTGTAAACTACTAATTTATGTATTGACCTTCCTATTTCAGTCCCTAAAGAAGTCATTGCATGGAGTCAGAAAAGGGAGAGGGTTGGATCCAATCCACCAAGAATTTATTTTGTCTAATTACGAGTATGTGGTTAATTCCATAGAAATTATTGTTGATGAAACCTCGAGGAAAATTAAATTCTTTAAAATACTTCCTTGTTTAGAGTCTTTTTATTCATATTTTGAATTAGAGGAGGATTCTAAATCAGATGATGGAGACATCTCGACCTTTCCCTCCAATTTGAAAGGAAAGGGCTTGGTGTCTAAGAAATATTTGAGTACCCAGGGTACTCCTAATAAAGGTAGTGTGTAGAGGTATGTACAAATTTTTGCAAAGGTTTCCAAATATTTGATTTCACCTATGCTAGTGGTTTCTTATGATTCAAAAGATGGTTTGCCTACCTGTAAGATTCCCATATGTTCTTCAATGTTAGAAAGTGCTCACATTCCTACTGAGCCTTAGATATATATTCCTTTGAGTTCCTAATATATTTTAGATATGCTCAACAAAAAGCATTAGGTCCTTCTAGGATCGATCCAAGTGGTTGTTGCTTTCATTAATGAGATTTGGGAGATCGTTAAGAGCCAAATGGAGACTTCAGCCCTATCATCATATGGTGGCTTCAATATTTCCTTTTAGGATTTGGTTCATCATTTGGGTGTTGTGTTTTATTTTGATATCTTACCTTGTGTTTTCTTATTTTGTTTCTAGTTTGGATACCTCGATCAAGTAACATTGCTCCCCTTTGGTAGGGTTTTATTTTTTGAGTTGGATGTAGCTTTTTATTGTGCTCCTTCTCTAATCGGATTATATTAGGTCTGGAGACCCTATCAAATTCCCTTTATTTATCTAATAAAAATAAAAAGTATACAATCTTCACATATTTTACTATGAGTAATATCAAATCACAAACCCATTCGTTTGAATAGTAATTTACCTAATAATGGTAATCCAAATTTATTTTGCTTCAAGTCCATGTGCCTCCAAGACACTAATTTTTTCCATATGGTTATATTATTGTGGGATGAATAAAAACCTGAAGGAATGTGTATGTATAGCTTTGTTCAAAACATAGAATATTAAAAAAAGCAAATAAAATTTTGGAATTTCAATCTTGTTGATAACAATTTTAAAAAATAAAAGAAATTGAATCCAAGCTCAAAAATTTATAAGAGATAGTAGAGACTAGAAAAATGGATTAGTATTATTATTTGAAAGAAAATTAATTACTTTTTTATTATCATAATGTATAAGAAAGGAGGATTCATATTGGTCCCAAAGATCTAGGGAGAAATGGCTTAGGAAGGAGATACAAAAATATTTTTTCATGCTATAACATAAACAAATTTTATTTTCATCACATTAACTAAGTAAACTATAAAGATATAAAAAACAGTGAAGATGAAAAAGCTATAAGGAATGAAGTAATTAATTATTTCAAAAATATTTTGTGAGATATTGTACAACATAAAGTGGCACAAGATAAGATTTTGTAAAATATACCATCAATTATCACATATGAACAAAATTAAATCTTGATGAATAAGATATCTATGGGGGAGCTACATTAAGCGATTTTATCCTTCCATCCTAACAAGGCACCTAGACCCAATGGATTTCCTAGAATTTTCTTTTAAAAATTTAGGATTTATTGAAGAGTGATATGTTACTTGTTGTTGAAGAGGCCTAAAAAAGAAAGGATTTCATAAGTAAAATCAATGACACTTTTATTACATTAGTTATCAAAAAAGGTGAGATAATTTTTTTGATAGTTTTTGTGTAGTAAGCCTTTGTAATATCATTTATAAGATCATTTTAAAAATTGTGGTAAATAGGTTTAATGGTATTCTTGGTTGTGTTATCTCAAAGGAACAAGATGGTTTTTTTATAGTAAAAAAGTTATAATTTTATAATCGTCGCATAAAAGGTCATACATTCTCTTATTTACATGAAAAAACTAGGTAGGCTTATTCAATTCGATATGAGTAAAGCATATGACAAGGTTTCCTAGAAATTGTTACATGATATTCTTAGAATTTTTGGTTTTTATTATAGAAGGTGTGAATGGATTAAATATTCTTATAGCATTACAAAATGTTTTTTTTGTTCAATGGTTTTCCTACTGGTTACTTCAAGTCATGTTGTAAAATTTTCCAAGGTTATCCACTATCTCATTATCTATTGCTTATTCTTGCATAAGAAAATGAAGAGTTTTCTCAAAGGTAAAAAATAGATGGAAAATTTAGAGATATTCAACTTAAAAATTTATTCCCTTCAAATCTTATCTTCAAATTATTGATGATACTTGTCTTTGGGTCATCCCTTCGTGAATAAGACGATGGAGTAAAATCAATATTATCATACTATGAGAATATTATTGGGTAGGTAGATAATACTACAAAGTCTATGATTTTCATTAATACAACCCTAGATTTTCAAAATATTATTATTAATATTTTAGGGTTTAAATTTGATATAATTCCATCAAAATACTTGGGTATTCCTTTGAATCATAAATAATATATGAAGGAATTATGGGTCTCTTTTTTAGATAGAATGAAAGCCTATTTGGTAAGCTGAAAAGGTAATTTCTTAACCATGGTGGGAAGGCTACAACTCATAGAGACTACATTGCAATCCATATCTATTTATATGATGTTTAATTTAATATTTCCAATAGACATAGCATCTAAAATTGTTAAGTTTGAATGAGAGCTTCTTTGAAAATGTTGTGAAGAAAAAATAAGGTTTTATCTTTTAAAATAGGATAGGGTTTGTAAAAGAAAAAATATTTGTAAACACCTAAAGTTCTAGCTACAAGAAAAACACACAGAGAAGAAAATAATTTATTTTCATTTTTTATGATAGGGACTCATAAAACCCTAACTATCCTTTAATTGATCTATTGTTAAAGTCTCCAAGCTTTCCTAAAGAGATAAATATCATGAAATACCCTCATATGTGTCCATATATGTAGGCGTATTAGTAATTTTATACCTCTCATAATTCTTTATGAGCTAAAATTATCACCTTTAATCCACCTAAGGTATATGCCCATCTCCATACCATACACAAGTCAGTCTGTGTAGGTATGCTACGCGTACTATGAGTTAAAATATCCATATCATCTACATGATGAGCTATATTAAATTAGATGTAGTCTTTCTATAACTTAGTTATCATTCTCCCTAAGGGGATATCAATTCCCTTAGGTCACCTATGTTCACCCTAAGGGGTCTTAATTCCCTTAGGTCACATCTAAGTTCACCCTAGAACTTCATACTTAAGGTTTCATTGTTTTAGAAAGAAAAAAATAATAAATACTAAACCTAAATAAAATCATAATTCATAAAGCGTACAAAGATACTAGATAGGAAGAAACTTTTAAATAATGTAAACATTAATTGAAAGAAAATTTATTACAAAATATAGATAATTGAAAGCAATAATCTAAAGATGCATCATCCAAAAAATTAAAAAGTTATTACATAAAATAAAATATGTTAAATCCTCCATATGCTTAAAGAATGACATATTACATCAAATTTATCAAGGAAATCTTCCCACAAATACTAGTCTATTTGAGCATAAGACAATCATTACAAGTAGAAAATAAATTGGTGCAATGGTTACATCTGCCTCTTTGGTCCTTATTATCTTTCCATCGATAATTTTAGGATAGTAGGGGATTAGGAAACTCATATTTCCATGATAGACATGCTCTAAATGCATTTACCAATTTCTTTGTCAAATTGTAACTATACAAATTTAATCAAGTAACTAACCATCTACTGCATAGTTGATATCAATAAGACCTCTAATCTCATTTTTCCCTCTCATTATCCAATGAGAGTCTCTCAACCAAATACACATAGATCATGGTCTACTTCAATTAATTATTTCAACCCTTATTCAACAATTAAAGTCTCATACCTTTAATTACCAAATAATCTAGGTTTCTTTGCTTCCATAAGTAAAGCCTAAGCACTTAACTTATAAAATAAACCAACTTCCCTTTATCCTATAAATAAAATTCCCATACCTTTAATCTATAAGATAAACCACTTACTTTATTTAATAAATCAAAGATCTACTACTTCAATTCATAAAAAAATCAATTTTCTTTCATTTCATAAACCAAAGTCCCATAACTTTTAATCTATAAAATAACAATTTTATTTTTTTAATAAATAAAATATCTACTACTTCAATTCATAAATAAACCATTTTTCTTTTATTTTATAAAGCAAGTCCTATAACTTTTTATCTATAAAATAACCATTTCCTTTATTTAATAAATCAAAGCTCTACTACTTCAATTCATAAATAAATATTTTTTCTTTTATTTTATAAACCAAAGTCCCATAACCTTTAATCTATAAAATAATCATTTCCTTTATTTAATAAATCAAAGCTCTACTACTTCAATTCATAAATAAATCATTTTTCTTTTATTTTATAAACCAAAGTCCCATAACCTTTAATCTATAAAATAACCATTTCCTTTATTTAATAAATCAAAGCTCTACTACTTCAATTCATAAATAAATCATTTTTCTTTTATTTTATAAACCAAAGTTCCATAACCTTTAATCTATAAAATAACCATTTCCAATGTTCTATGAATTAAAGATTCACTTCTTTAACTAATAAAACAAACTATATTGATTCTATTAAATAACCAATATTTCCTCTCTAACTATTTTAATCACCCAATTAAAATAAAATAACCTAAGATCCATCCAAAGCTAGCTAATTCTTGGATAAAATTATCAAAGTTGTTAAAATACAAAAAGACTAGCATCCTCTACCTAAAATAGGCTTCAAGGATGCTTCAGCAATCATGATCCCAATGGATCGATAAAATGGTTGTATTTCTAGGTTCGACCAATGGAGACTACTTAGAAGGGTGACACTACCAACGTGGTACCTACACCCTAAGCAACTACCAACAATAGAGGTCTTTACCGTTGATAATTCTAAGGAGGTGAGAGTTTAGTCTAAATAAGCACCTAGGTAGGAAAATCCCATGTTCATGTAGGTCAAGCGGTTTAGGATGAGCATCTATGATATAGGATAAATTTGAGAAGAGCTTAAAGCTATAGAACCAAACACACACATAACCTGAGCAAGGCCTACCATGGGCACCTACCGAAGTGGCTAGCCTAAAGCTTCCTACTCAAGCACACCACTCACAAACAACAAATGGTATGAAATAGAAATATCTCAAAAAATGAGAGTCAAATGAAGGTTACAACCATTGTTCCAAATTTAAACAACACACACATAGGGAAGAAGCTAAAAAATAATGAGCTCTAATAAATCATGGTGCATCTTATCAAAACAAAAGGAAGGTAACCAATTTGAATACAAGCAACAAAAATAAAATAAACCAAATAAATTCAGCCAACACCAAAGGCTTGTGCAACATGGTTACCAACCTGTTAGCTTCTAGAACCATGCGATGGAGGATGAGCTTATGTTGTTAGATTCTTTCCAATTCTAGTGTGCTCGAGCTATCCATTTGTTTCATCTCCCAAATGTTCATTTTTTCTTTCTCTACTACTGATAATCAAGATGTGCCCCTTACTTCCTATGCAAGAGTGAGCTTTGATGTTCTTTCCTTAAGAAATCAAGTCTCCTACTCTCTAATGATTGATCCATACTCATTAACTCCTTACCATCCAACCATTACTTTTTTACTCTCTCTTCGGTGGTTAGATGAGGTAAGCTATTTTTTAAATTTTAATTCAATCCCAAAAAACTTTCCATAAGTGCAACCTTATCCCATGTCATCGATGAAGCTTCCTTCCTATGATGTAAATATATATATATATATATATATATATATATATATATATATATATATATATATATATATATATATATATATATATATATATATATAAAGCATAGAATTAGAAGGTTTTCCTATCAAATACTAACATCATGTTATTCTTTTGAAAGGTTTAAGCAAAACAAGGAGTTTTCAAAAACAATCAAATCATGAATTCTTTCCAAACCATTGATACAAATAGTGAAGTAAAATATAATCAAGCATATGCAACAGACAAGGAGGGAATCTTTCCATCAACCTAGTTTCCTGAGAGTTTACGATAGCTACTAGGCTATCAAATGAGGCTCAATGTGGCTAGCTATTGATGATCATCCCTAACCAAATGCATATTTATATGAATGTATCCATAAATGTTACCCTCGAGTTGCCTTAATCACCATTTTTCCAACCTCATGTACCTCTACTTCTGGTGGATGATACTACCTCTTCCATCCACAAGTGTACCTGATCCTACACATTTGGTAATAAATCAATAGTACCATGCTCTTCCAAATCAACTAAATATTGCATATTGGTTTAATTCCTCAAACTAAATATTAAAGCATCATTAATTAATAAATTATTTCCTTGTGCCAAAAAGCCTACTAGGGAGGGTCATGACAATATTGGAGGACTAGGCTTGTAAAATTATAAACTTATGAGTTTGGAATTAGGAATAAAGCTTGGACAAAGATTATTAGAGATAAGGAAAGAATTGGGAAAAAATGTTACTTCAAAAATAAATAAGTTCTTTTGATGCAATAAAATTGTTTAGGAAAATAACTCTACCCAAGCGATGGATAGAAGGAACTTCATATCAAATAGATTGAAATTGATAAAGAAATATTAGATGATTAGTCAATGAGAGAAATTATACAAATTTTTTTTATGCTTGGTTGAATCCTTATCCTTTTATATCTAACTCAAAATGGAAACCATTATCTTAAGCATATCTAGTCTGTGAAGTTCAAAGACTATGTTAATATGATAAACAAATCCAAATCATGGATTTATTTTAGTAACCTAGTTGAAGTAAAGGAACTCAAATAAATTATAGATGAAATTCAAAATATGCTTCAAGAGTTTTATTTATTGATTTTTACATGAAAGTATGAGTTGGTTTGAAATCTATCAAGGATGGTGGATACTCGATCAAGTGGGATATGAAGATTTATATCAATTAATATTTTCTACCTCTAAAAAATTACATTGGAAGAATGCTTTGTCATTAGAGGCTCTTCCTAAGGCCTCAATATTCCTTTAGTTAATAGTTCAAAGTAATATTATTATAAGAGAGAATCTACAAAGAAGAGGACATCATAGAACTTTTAGACGTACCTTGTATGATAAGAATATAGATACATTAGACCATTTACTTCTTAATTGTCCCTTTGCAATACCATTTGGGGTTACATTTAAAAATTATGAAAATTATATTGGGTATGTCCATCAACATTGAAAGAGTTGATAAAATGTTGGAATAATTATTTCAAAGCTAAAGGATTATGTCTATGGAGGATTGACCCTGCCATAATTTGTTGAAATTTATGGCTTGAACCAATTAATAATTTTTTTAAAAATTGTAAAATCATTCCAATGTTTGGAACCATATTATTGATTGAAAAAATATCTACAAATATGGTGTTCACCATGAGATGTCTCAAGCATGAAAAAGAAATATGTTAACAACTTGGTTACAATATTTGAACATACATGGAAGAGTGATCTTCAATAATGGAATTAAAACAAATGACCTACATCCATCTAGGTAAAATGGAAATATCTAAAAATTAGATTTTTAAAAATAAATTGGAAATCTAGAAAAAATTAGTGGAGGTGGTGGTTTTAGAAATAATGACGGTAAATTTTTTTCACTTATTGAAAATCATATGGAACTACGACAAACAACTATGTAGAAGCTAGGGCACTTCTTACAAGGATTAAAATTGTATTAGAGCAGGCTTTCCTGCCCTGTGAGCCTGAGGAGCTTTTCTTCATATGGAGATTTTTCCTTTTTTTTTTTTTTCTAATTTTTTACTTAGGGAGTATGCTATCAATCAGAAAACCCGATGGTTAAAAAAAAAAATTGAGAGTTTTTTAAATTTTTTGGGTGTGGAGTCTTATACTACAAATCTAGGTTTGATTGAGCAATTTTTTTTTGGATCCAGATGTTATGTCCCAACAGATCTACCAAAAGAGGAGGGTAGCAGATCTACCAAAAGAGGAGGGTTTCTCTGCGCTGCCATTCTTTTTGAGATGCGTGCCTGTTCGCTGCGCATTTCTATTTTTTTATGGCCGTGATTGCATTTTCCGTTGGTAGCTCAAAGGGGGATTAACTTTTTCGTGGCGGAGAATGGTGGAGAATCCCGCCAAGCTGCCTGTAATATTTTTTTAAGGTCGATCTCCACAAGGCGACAAGGCGACCCGTCTGTTGTATCTCGTAGATCTATTACCACGCAGGCACGTCAACTGTGCATAGGGTGTAGTCTTCCTCGAGGACTACGCCGCTGATGAGGGGAAGGGCGTTCGAGGTGGAGGACGCGGTGTTGACGTGACGTTCTCCGTTTACCTGACATATAATACCTATAATTTCTATTTTCCGATGAACATGAAAAATGTGGTGGTTGCTCGGGTTAATTTTGATCACACAGTGCTCTTCAGAAAAAAGATGGCATCTCGACTGTGAATATCCCACGCGGTGGGCAAACATATTTTTTCTCCTTAAGACTACCTGGAAAATGGACGTCAATGTCAGTTTGTGTATTGCTACAGCAAGACGAGACTCAGAGCAGGAAATTTAACGCTGAAGACGCCATAGCTGTGTTGGTAGATTTCTTATTGTGATGATAAGTAGGATAGTCCGCGATGAGAAGGGTTTCATGGCCTTGCGCCTAAATTTTTTGGCAACTATAAATGGAGGCTGGTTAAAATGCACGATGATGGAAGATCATAGTTTGCTCGTCATATGGCCAGCAAATGGCCAGCGATTTGAGAAATCTTTGTCTGCAAGCAAAAACACATGGACTATCTCCATTTTTTCGCCCTCCCTGTGCGATAGCATTGACATTGTTGTCAGTCGATCGTGCACTGTATGATGGTATGGCTTACAGTATTTTTCTCAAAATTTGTTACCGCTACTGTTGCTATTCAGTCTCTAAGGAACAGTTTCTGATTCATCAAGATAGCCAGCCAATTTTTCTTGTGGTGTGCCATTTTTCGCGTTAAGCCACCGTCATGAGGGACGTCTAACCGACCTTCGAATCCACCTGCATCCTATCGTCAACTTTTGATCATCCGGTACGGTCAGCTACCCTGTGCTGCTAGTAAGCTTGGTACTGCTGAAGCGAATCTGGTAGTGCTAAACTCGTGATGAAGACGCCACTACCGAGTTCTCAAAAGAAGTGGCATTCCATATTTTTTAAATGCGATCAAAAGGCTTTACTCGATGATGGTGAAGAAATAGAAGGAGTTTGAATCGAGCACGTAAGTTGTAAATATGAGCTCGCAGATTACACCTTTAATTGCTATGGTGCAGTTTATAGTGATGATCTCAGACAACGCGCCCATTGTAAGCGACGACGGTGATGAAGCGGTGAGGAAATTTTTAATCCAAAAAGAAATTCTGCTATTTTTTTTTGTTTATTCACGATTCCAAAGCCGATCTCCTACAGTTTGAATAGGTGCGGCCTCCCTTGTGTATTCCCGTGGAGGATTCGATGGAGGTTGTGAGGGAGAGGTGTCAAGAAGGGAACTGATGACGATATCAAAGGGCCCACTTGTGTTAAGTTCCAAAGCAAAATTTGTTTATTTGCGGTGGGATGTTACCAACTTGTGCAACCTGTGTACTGACGTCTGTGATCGTGGAGATATTTTAAATTACAGTGAAATCTGTTGCTACTGTTATCTTTTTTTTCCACCACTTCAGCCCATCTACATTTCTCAACGGCCCAAATGAACGAGAAGATTCCCCGAGATTGCAGAGATGTTTTGTTATCCTTCGCGTCGTTGCAGTGATGTGGGAGTTCATTTTTTTGAGTGACATTGACGAAAGGAGATGGGCAGTGAAGATTTGTTTCATGACTACAACACCTGTGAAGGAAGGCAAAATTTTCATCCATGCAAGATTATGAGTCTGGAGATCGCCAAACGTAACGCCTTCGAGCTCAGAGATAGCGGTGTGGTGACGGCTAACATGAGTGCCAAGGCCCTCGCCAAACTACAATTAAATTGTTTTCATTTCTGTGTGTGGCGATATGAATTTGTGCAAGGTTTGCTTGTGCAAGTTTCAAATAATTAAAAAACAAAACAACACGTGTACAGGATGGAGCGGGATATTGTTTAATGCAGGATGATCGTAATGTGGAGTATTGGTCGTTTAGCAGGTGGTGTAGCTCATGTTTTGCCGATCTTGGTGCACGCGCGTATGGTGGTGATTGTGCATATTTGGAACCCACGAGTGCAGTGTTCACTGTTAAAGACGAAAGATCCCCACACATTTTTAAGCTGGATATACAAGAGAAAGGATGTCTGCCTTTTACATGCTGAAAAATAATGATCGCTTTCCTATTTTGGTGACTTCTTTTGCGCAGATTATTGAGAAAATCGCATCGGCAATGGAGGGGCGCCAATCCGGTGATTCCACCACACCATTTTGTTCCAAGTCGTGAGGCTGTTTTTTACGTGGAGACCGAAATCTATTTCTCTCCTTGATTCGGTTTTACACTATTTTTTTATCTGTTGTTCATGCATGAATTCAAGCCGAAGAGGAGTCATCTGTTTGTATGCTGGTGTTGGTGTTGGTGAAGGTGAAGCTACAGTTCGAGATTGCATCGGGAGAGTTTTTTAAATGAAGGGACGGAGGAGTGCATCTTTCCATTATAACGCTCCGATTGCTACTAAACGCTGCTTATCTTTTGAGCTGTCGAGTAACTTGAGGAGAATGCACGTGTTTTAGCCCGTATTCATGTAAAAGAGTCCGTTTTGGTTGGATATGTATTATTTTCACACTACCGTGACATTCTAACTAACGACTTTTTGACTGCTGCATCACGCGCCATTCAGGACGGCGTAGTGAATATTGTTGTTTGTGCTGTGAGTTAACCTGTTGTTTCGGCTGTGATGCCAGTGACAGCGTGCGTGGCACCCTCTTTGTTTGCGTGGACTTCGTGAAATGGCTGGGTGATAAAATGACCGGGTTTCATGGAGCGGTTATAGAGCATTTCTGTTCAATATTCGCAACAGAAAATGAATTGTGAAAGAAAATGAAACTGCACGCAGTGAACGCAGCAACAGAATTTGGTGTTTGAAGATTTTCTGCATGATGTTTGGTGTCAAAGATGCGAGAAGTAATGCCGCCAATAAAAAATAACCCCCGACAGCTTCACATATTTTGCTATATTTTTTGTTCCTGCTCGTGCATATGTTTGATATGCATTGTGTTTGACGTCAGGACGATATGTTTTCTGCATGGAGTGCACGAAGCAACATTGGAGGAGGAGCAAAAGATTTTTTTCCCCGCTCAGTTTGTTTTTTCTCGGTATAACCGTGGAAATTTTGAATATCACAGCGCCCGCTTATTTGTCAATGTTGAAGATGCAGAGGCCCTGTTGTGAACATAAAAGTGCTGGTGTAGATGCTTAGAGGGGGCTCTTGGCTAGAATTTAGTTTTTGAGGAGTTTTATGAACTAGCAGTGAGTGGCGTAGGCGCAGAAGACGTGTGCAACGTTCCATGGAGAAGGTTTCTGTCAGAACAATTTTTTTTTTTACAGGAATCATTCGAAATTTTCTGTGCAAATGGGAAATGCTGTCCTTGTTGTGGCCTTCGAGGTGGGCTCACTTCTTTTTTTTAAAGAGAGCAATAAAACATTTTTTAAATGTTTTTTTTACATATAAGTTGCAAAATTAAATGTGTTTTTTACATATAAGTTGCAAAAGGAGGATCATTTTTTTTATAGTATTTTTTAATATTTTTTCCCCTGTGGGATGGTGCCTAATATGTTTATTAGGCACATTGTTTTTTGGCCCATGCATTTTGATGGATAGTTTTTTTTAGAATATTTTGGATGTTCATTGTTTTTCTTGCAAATGAAGGTTAATATGTCACCCTTATATAGAGGTATTTATAGTCGTCAGAAATGTTTTTCCATGTCAAACAACATGGTGCAGTTCTTTTTCAGTTTTGAAACTATTTTGACACATTTTTTTGTGGATCTAAATATTGTATCATGTAGTGCATTCTCGGTTGAACCCGACACTCCCAGCATTGGTAACCTTGTTTTGTTGTTTGTCCATTTTTTTTTACCTTGTTTTCAGCCCAATATGTTCATTTAGGTGGAAACCACTACTTATGCTTGTGAATTCAATTTTGACATCCGTTGTGATCATTGTGGTTCTTTCCACACTATCTTCTTGTTTTTTTTAGTTACATTTTTTCATGGCTCAAAGCCTTGATTTGTTTCACAAGCACCAGTCTAGGAGTATGGTTTCTTTCCTTCAGCGATTAGTCTCTATTTTTTTTAGACATCTGATGGGTCCTTTGTAGGATTATTATTTTTTTTGTGGAAAACATCCCAAAAGGGATGACACTTTCGGGTAAGACCCAAGGAGGTAGGGGTATTCATTCCGCCAAAAACGTCCAAGACTCGGACCTAGCCTACCACCTTTGATATACTCAAGGAGCAAACAAACACATAAAACCAATTTAAAAATAAGTAAATAACAACAAAAATAATAAAATAAAATAAAAAACATGCTCCTTGAGTGTGTCAAAAACAAAAGCACAACCAAACACGCACAATAAGATAAAAGAAATCACAACACAAACCACATAGAAAAATACAAGAACCACATAACAAAACACAAACAAGACAAAAACAACAGAACACTACAAAAACATAACCCAAAAAAAAATGAAAAATAAACACAACCAAAACCTAAAAAATAAAAATAAATAAATAAACAACCAACAACAGACAATAAAAAAACAAAAAACATAGAAAACACACACATAAAAACATTAAATAACACAAACAAAGAGAAACCCAAGAACAAGAATGAAAAAAAAACATAAGAACAATAACAAAAAACAACAAAAACACAATATAAAAAAAAAACAACACAAAGAACACAAAAACAAAACAAAACAAAAGAACCCACCCACCTTAAAAAACTAAACAAAAAAAACAAAAAAGAAAAAAAAAAAAAAAATTGAACATAACAATGACCTATCTAGACCAGAAGACTATTAAGGCAAGAATCAACAAAGGAAACAAAATAAAGAATAGAATGAGCTAGGGAACTAAAAAAAAATTGAATGAACCAAAGAGAAGAAAAAAAAACACGAAGAAACTAGGTACCTTCAGAACTAGAGCCATCCAGAGAAATGATACAAAGAAGAGCTTCCCTAATTTGAGAAACCCACCATATAGGAGGGTGGCCATAACAAGTAAGATCACTTTTGTCCAAATCCCAATTAGCTAAAGCATCAAAACTCTTGTTTTGATTTTTGACCACATGATTGTAATCAACTTTCAAAAATCCCATCTGGATTAACTGAATCTTCTCAATAATTCTATTTATTCTCCAATCCACATTATGATTCTTAGAAGGAGTCTTCAAAGATTAATTATAAGTTGAGATTCAGACTCAACTAACACCTTTTCCCATCCAACCTTAGTAGCCTCTTGAAGACCTCTGAGGATACCATACCCCTCAGTAAGGTTATTTGAAAGAATACCCAAATTCTCAAGCAAAAGTAAAAACCAGGGAGCCATTTGAAAGTCTACCAATTCCTCCCACACTGGCTTTTCCAAGGTTCCCTCTAGAGGCTCCATCAGTATTGACTTTTCCAAAATCCTTAGGAGGAGGTTGCTAATTTCTAGTCCTATCCATATTACTAATACTCACATTCCCTTTAAGTTGGTTGCCCTTAGAAGATTTAATCTTTAATATTTGCATCACTTGATCCCATATTTGGTGGGAGTTTTGGGGGTGATTAAGGAGTTGATGGACTGATTCAACTAAGTTGGCTATGGTATTTTGCCAAATATAGTGAATATCCTTCCTATCTTGATTAAAAATTTGACTATTCCTTTCATTCCAAATATTCCAAAGAAGAATGGTAGAACCCATCCAAACTAACTACCTAATAAAATGATCAACACCCTCTTGATTAGGCCAATCCCTCCAAAGTTGTTCAAAATTAAAAAAATAGAACCACTGTAAGCCAAGTAAAGTGGCCATTCTCCTCCATATCTCAGAGGCTAAAGTACACTCAATAAAAATATGGTTGATATTTTCTACATTCTCTTCACATATTTCACATGTAAAAGGGCCATGAAAACCATGCTTCATAAGTTTCTCACCAGTAAACACCCTATGATGTAATAAAAGCCAATTAAAGAACCTCACATTAGGCCAGAGCTTTTGAGCCTGTAATCAAGAAAATATGTTAGAAGAATTGTTGGGATTATTATGGTATAAGGTCAAATAACCTTGAGCAACTGAATACTCACCCTTAGTAGTGTTCCAACCAAAACAATATTTTTCATGGGACCAAGAGAGGGATCTCATATGAAGGATGCCTTGGATATCTTATCTTTACCTTTCTAGGATTTGAATAGGCCAGTCCTCAATAGGGATCAAATATCTACCAACCTTTGAATTACTAGTATGGTATCGACAGTAATTAGCCACCTTTATCCAATTAGCTCGATGAAGCTCCTCCATCCAAGGCCTCCAATCGAGAAACTGGGTTATCAAAGGCTTGTGACCATCCCAAGAATTTGTCCAAAAATTTGCATGTTGACCATTATGAATGATCCAAAATAATTTTTTCTTTATCAAATCCTCACCAGTCTTAAGAACTACTAAAATGGGAGAACCTTTTGTAGGAAGTTGATAGGAAACAAGGTCTTCAAGACTTTTGTTCTCAACATATTTAGTACAAAGATTATTGGCCCAAAGAGCATTGGGATTATGCAACATCCTCCAATATAATTTAGCATCTAAAGCTTTGCTGTAATTAATTGAAAACCGGAATCCTAACCCCCTTCACTCTTAGGAAGACATAAAGTATCCCATTTCACCAAGGCCCATTTTCTTTTCTCCTTAGTACCACTCCAAAGGAAATGATGACTGATTTGATCCAATTCTCGAAGAACACCCTTTGGGATATTCAAAATGGAAGAAACATAAATAGGAATATCTTGAAGGACTAATTTTACCAAGGTGATTCTACCCCCAGAAGAAAGCCACTTGTTGGTCCACTTTCCAATTTTCTTCTTGACTTTGTCCAACAACCAATTCCAATATTTATTTTTTTGCCTTTGAATATTTATGGGAATACCTAAATAAGTGATTGTAAGAGAGGTCTTCTTATATATTAATTTATCCAAGACCATGGATTCCTGTCTATTAGAGTAATGAAAGAAAATTACTTTAGATTTGTCTTCATTGATCAATTGCCCAGTAGCCTTAGAAAAATAGCTAATGATTTGCTTAATATTAGAAGCTTCCTTAACTGTAGCTTTACCTAAAAGAGTAGAGTCATCCATAAATTGAAGATGAGAGATAGATCTAGCTCCATGAGTAGTGGTAACTCCCTCAAGGTTTTTTTTTTCATCTTTTTGGTTATAGTCCTACCCAAGCATTCAGTAAGAATGATGAATAAATAAGGGGATAGCGGGTGAGCTTGCCTAATACCTCTGGAAGCTGGGAAATACTGAGAAAGCCTGCCATTGATAAGAACTAAGTACGAAACTAAAGAGATACATCCCATAATTCAATCCATCCAATCCTTAGAGAAACCAAATTGCCTAAAAACTTTTGTAAGGAAGTGACAATCCACTTTGTCATAAGATTTGGATAAGTCTAACCGAATGAACATGGAAGGAGAATTTTGCATATCCATGGAATGGATGGCTTCCTGAGCAAGAACTATCTCATCTACTATTTAATGTCCTTCCACATAATCCCCTTGCTCTGGGGAAATAATCTTATGCAAAAGAGGCTTCAACCTTTTTGCCATGATTTTAGTAATGATTTTGAGAAGAACATTACATAAAGCAATAGGTCTAAAAGATGAGATATGATCAACCTCTTGAGCTTTTGGAACAAGAGTAATATAATTTTTATTGATAAAATTCAAAATTTCTTTGGCTTTCCTGGCTTCTTCCACCACCTCTAATAAATCAACATGAAGGATATCCCAGAACTCTTGGTAGAACTCAATGGGAAAACCATCAGGACCTGGGGTTTTCTATTTTTACATTTTAAAAAATACTTTTTGAATCTCATTGATAGTAATAGGAGCAGTCAAAATAGATTTCTCCTCAGAAGTGATAAGAGAAGTGATTGCTTGAAGAACATTTTGTTGTGAAGCTGATTCAAGAGGAGCAGCAGCAAAAATATTGGAAAAGTAATCAACAACAATAGAGTTCATGCCATCCCAAGTATAAAAAACATCTCCAAAATTTGATTTTAAGGAAGAAATAAAGTTGTGAGATCTTCGATCTAGAAGAGATTTGTGGAAGAAATTTGTGTTTCAATCTCCTTCTTTGAGCCATTGAATTCTAAATTTTTGCTTCCATAAGATTTCTTCTCTTTTTTCCCATTCCTCTAACTGAGTTGTGAGTTTAATTTCATCTGCACTTCTCTTCTCTGTGAGGCCATCTAAATGGATTTTCTTATTCAAATTTTTAATATGAGCAATAACTTCATGTTTTTTTTTTATGAACATCCTCAAACTATTTCCAGTTCCAAGTCTTGATTTTGGATTTAATGTATTGCAGTATTTTGGCAAAATAGAACATATTCGTCTCATGCCTAGGTTTACCTTCCTTCCACCATTGTTGCACACGAGGTCTAAAAAAAATTTCTCTAACCCACATTAATTAAAAACTAAAAGGAGAGAAACTCACATTGGTTTTCCGCATTTCCACCATGACTAGCCAATGATCCGAAACAGCATTATTAAGAGTCTTCACTTTAGGAATGTGACCATGGATTAAGAAATTTTTAGAGAGCAAAACCTATCCAATATCTCCATTATACAATATAAGATTTGCTTTCTGTTAGTCCAAGTCATAAGGCCATTATCTTGTTTGATATCCACAATATGGAGGTTTGCAATATATGCGCTCATGAGGTTAGTGCTTTTATCCAAATTTCTATTTCCCTCACTTTTCTCATCCAGATAGAGGATAGTATTGAAATCTCCTCCGATCAAGATCCAATATTTAGCAAAATGAGAGATAATATGAGTAATATCCTTCCACTATCTTCTTTTTTTCTCCAAATAAGTCGGAGCATAAACAATAATGTAGAGCATAATTTGGTTGGAATGTCTACTTTGAATAACTATATCCAACAAACCCCAACTACCAACCATATGGTGAATAACTATCTCTTTTTGGTCCCAAAGACAAGCAATGCCACCTGAAGTCCCTTGGGAACTAAGGGAAATCACTTTTCCAACTGGCCAAATTTAATTGGCAATTGAGTCCATATCCTCCATTGACATGTTAGTTTCTTGAAGGAAAACAAGATGTGGATGATTTATCTGAATGATTCTTCTAATTTCATTTTGTTTTGAAAGACTCCCTTTGAGTCCTCTAATATTCCAAGTGATGATCTTCATTAATACCAGGACTAAAAAATTTGGGAAGGGCATTAATATTACCTTCCTCTACAAGATTTTCACCTTCTTGTACCATATGATATTTGTTAGAGTAAATCACTATATAAAATATAGAAAAGCAATTATAGTGTTTCAAACTTTAACAGTAGAATTAACAAAATAAGACAAACACACAGTAGAAGAGACAATGATTTTAACGTGGTTCACCCAATGTGGGTTACATCCACCAAGAATTTTCAGTCATTCTTTCTCAATCCAAGCAATAGAGGGTTACAACCTACAGCCAACATCTACTGTAATTTCCTCTCTATATTTTCAAGGAATCAACACAATAATTTTCATTGTTTACTCTATTTTTCCTCACAACTATATATAAGAAAAAAATAGAAAAAAAATGCTTTTCTTAATACATTCCAAGATTAACACTGAGTTCCCAGCACCTAATTTTGGGATAAAAACAAAAAAAACTTTCCTTGGCTGTCCTGTTGGAAATCCGAAAACTTTCTCTGGTAGACTAACAAACTGTAAATCTGGAAACTTTCCCTACCCATCCTGCAGTAAATCCAGAAACTTTCTCTATTTAGCCTCCTCATAATTAGACTCCATTCCTAACAATCTCCCACTTCGAGACTAATTCCATTGCACCATACTACAACCAAGGACTGAAAAAATTCTCATCATGGCCTCTTATTCCTTAAGGCCAACTGAAGTTGAGCAAAAGCTCAAATTTTATCTTGACACCACTTTTGTAAGCATATCAGCAGGATTTTGTGATGTGTGCAATTTCCCTAATTTCAAAGATCCATCTTCCACTACTGATCTAATGAAATGATACCTAAGTTTGATGTGTTTAGTTTTTGAATTGAATGTTGAATTCTTCACAAGGTGTATAGCACTCTGGCTATCACTCCACAACCCATTATCCTCTTGCTTCTTCCCCAGTTATTCCATTAGTCTTTGCAACAAAACCATCTCTTTGCTTGCTTCTGTAGCAGCAACATATTCAGCTTTAGTGGTTGAAAAGGCAACTATGTGTTGGAGTTTAGAAATCCAACTAACCGCTCGTCCTCCTATAGTAAAGATGTAGCCAGTAGTGCTCCTTCCACCATCAAGATCACCTGCCATATCAGAATCTACAAAACCTTTCAAGCATATATTAGAGCCTCCAAAATTCAAAGAATAATTTGAAGTTTCTCTCAAGTACCTGAGTATCCATTTTACCACTTGCCAATGTCCTTTTCCTAGATTACTCATAAATCTACTCACTACTCCCATTGCATGGGCAATATATGGTCTTGTACAAACCATTGCATACATCAAGCTTCCAACCGTTGATGCATAGGGAACCTTAGCCATATGCTCTTGTTCCTTTTGTGTCTTGGGACACAAATCTTTGGTGAGTTTGAAATGCTTTGCCAATGGAGTAGCAATAGACTTTGCATTGATCATGTTGAATATCTTAAGCACTTTTTCAATGTATTTTGCTTGTGATAATTTCAGAGTGTGACTCTCTTTGTCTCTTGTTATCCTCATACCAAGGATTTTTTTGGCTTCTCCCAAATCCTTCATGGCAAAGGATTTAGCCAACTTATTCTTGAGCATTTTTATATCTTGCATATTTGTTCTTGCAAATAACATGTCATCCACATACAATAGCAAAATAATATAGTTACCATTTCCAGTTTGCTTAAAATATACACAGTGATCACTTTGTCATCTTTCAAACCTTTGATTAGCCATGAACTTATCAAATTTTAAATACCACTATCTAGGAGCTTGTTTTAACCCATACAAGATCTTTTTAGTTTACATACCCAATCCTCTTTACCTTTCACCTGAAAGCCTTCTGGTTGGTGCATATAAATTTCCTCCTTCAAATCACCATGAAGAAATGTTGTCTTCACATCCAATTGCTCCAGAATACAAATTTTCTATAGCTATAAGACTCAAAATAGCTCTAATAGAGGTCATTTTTACAACCGGAGAAAAAATCTCATCAAAATCAATACCTTTTTTCTCGAGCAAATCCCTTGACCACTAGTCTTGCTTTGTATCTCTTATGCCCTTCATTCTCCTCTTTAATCTCGTACACCCATTTATTGGTCAAAGCTCTTTTACCTTTGGGTAGCTCAACCAAATCCCAAGTTTGGTTGTGAAATAAAGAGTCCATTTCTTCATTCATTGCAAGCTCCCACTTATTACTGGTATCCATTTGTAATGCTTCTTGAAAACATTCTGGCTCACCAGCATCAGTATACAAAAAATAATCAGAGAAACGTTGAGGAATTTTACTTGTCTTGGTAGATCGTCTAACAAAACTTTCTAGATATTGAGGTGCTTGTTGTTGCTGCTATACATTTTGATCTTCTACCACTTTTGGAGTTACCTTTTCTATGTGTCCATCAAGGTCTATGTATTCAGTAATTTCCTCTTTCTATTTCTTTCCCTGCAACCAATCTTTATACAAGTTTTTTTCATTAAATATGACATCCCTACTTCTAATGAATTTTCGGTTATCACAATCCCATAATCTGTAACCCAAGCCATCAATACCGTAACCAATAAAATAGCACTTTTGGGCCTTAGCATCTAACTTATTTATGTTCTCTTTGTCTATATGCATAAAAGACTCACATCCAAATACCTTAAGGAAAGAATAATTTACTGGTTTACCTATCCAAAGCTCTTCTGGAATTCCTCCATCCAAGGCACTAGACGGTCCTCTCTTAATCAGATATACTGTAGTATCAATAGCATGAGCCCATAAAAATAATGGTAACCCTAAATGTATTCTCATGCTCCTAGCACGCTCCATGATGGTTCTATTCATCCTTTCTGCAACCCCATTTTCTTGAGGTATTCTTGGAACTACCTTGATTCTTCTAATTCCATTTTTAGAACAAAACACATCAAATTATCTACTGCAATATTCTCCACCATTATTCGACTTTAGAAACTTTAACCTTTTTCCAGTTTCATTTTCAACTAATGCTTTCCAATTCTTGAAGGTATTAAAAACATCACTTTTATTCTTAATGCAATATATCCATGTTTTTCTTGTTGCATCATCAATAAAAAGTACATAGTAAGAGGAACCTCCAAGAGAAGTTACCTGAGCTGGGCCCCAAACATCTAAGTGCACAAGCTCCAATTTCTCTTTCTTCCTTTCCTTGCCATCCTTGAGAAATCTAACTCTCTTTTGCTTTACCATAAACACAATCCTCACAGAATTCCAAATCAATCTCTTTTAACTTAGGCAATAACTTTCTTGAATGTAAAATTTCCATACCTTTTCCACTCATATGGCCAAGTCTTTGGTGCCACAAATATGCACTCTCACCTGTAGAAACTAAATTCATGGAGTAGTGAGAAAAATTAGTAAGTAAATAAAGAGTACCCACAAATTTACCTCTAGCTACTATCAATGAACCTTTAGTAACTTTCCAAGCATTTTCTCCGAATGCAACCGTGTATCCTTCACCATCAAGCTTACTTGCCGATATAAGATTTCTCTTTAAATATGGTATGTGTCTCACCTCTTTAAGAGCCCATTGACATCCATTTGGGGATTTAATCAAAATCTTTCCAATACCCATGATTTTACATGGTTGGTAATTTCCCAACAGAACTTGTCCATAATCTCCAAAAACATAATCTATGAAGTATTCCTTATGTGAGGTAGCATGGAATGAAGCACCACTATAAATTACCCAATAATCACTATTTCTATCAAGAGATAAAATTAAAGCATCTTGGAGAATTTTTCCAGTAATATTGGCTTCTGAAGTGTTACCATTATTATCATTACCTTCATTTCCATCACCCTTTCTTTGCCAACAGTCCTTCTTGAGATGACCCTTTTTGCCACAGTGCCAACACTGTAGCTTTCCTTTTCCACGTGATTTGGATCTGCCTTTGGATTTGTCACGATGTGAACTCTTGCCTCTTTCTCTTCCTCTTCCTCTATTCTCAACAGTTAAGGCAGTGCTAGATGATTCTCTTGTGGTTTTTCTTCTCATGTCCTCACTAAGTATCACACCAACCACATCATCAAATTCTAATTTATTTGAACTCAAAGCAGAGTTACTTACCACCATTACCAAATTGTTCCAACTTTCTAGAAGAGAGCATAAGATTAATAATGCCCTAAGCTCATCATCAAAATCCAATCCTACTGAATGCAATTGATTAGTGACATTATTAAATTCATTTAAATGATCATGCACAAATCCTCCTTCACTCATTTTCATGTTAAATAACCTTTTCATTAAGAATACCTTATTTTATGTTGATGGTTTCTCATACATCTTGGCCAACTTATCCATGACTCCCTTGGTAGTATTTTCATAAGAGATGTTGAAGGCTACGATGGCTTCCAAGCATAGCCTCATAGTACCCAATGCATTTCTATCAAGGAGACTCCACTCCTTTGTAGACACAAAAACAACACCAATTCAATTATGTGACTGCAAACACTGATCGCTTTGACACACATAGCCCCCAGGGCAGCCCTCAGAGGTTAAAAAGTGGTCCTAACCACTTTTGTAGCAATTTTGGAAGGTCATAAGGCAATTTGGCACATTCAGGCACTTTGCTTAGTATCCGTCCCGACCAAGGACGAATTCAAATTGGGATCCGTCTCATCCAAGGACGAATTCTAGGTTCAACGGGCAAAAAGAAAAATGGCACCAAGTGGTAGCCGAGGACAGTCAATTAATGCCTTCTGCCATGCATGCACATGTAGGTGGGCAGATTGGGCGTTAGAGGACTGTCACAAGGGCATTCATGGAAGCCCAAGTCAGGGAGGAGTCTCCTCCCTCTTGAGAAGGCATGGTTGCCACATGGCACCCCTGCATGCCCCTCCAAAAGAGACCACTTGGGTCTATAAAATAGTGGACTTTCCCACCCAAAAGAGGACAAGTTGGAGGCATTCTCAAGCAATGATGTGCTACCAAATTGAACACCACATTTTACCCTTTTGATGCACCTCTTCCACATCCTTGATCTCTTTCACAAGGGAGGTCATTGGGTGGTTATTGGAAGTGTGAATCCGGACCCAAAACTTGACATTTTACTGTAGACACCAAAATAGCACCAATCTGATTGTGTGACTGCAAACACTAATCTCTTTGACAAACACAACCCCCAGGGCAGCCCTCAGAGGTCAAATAGTGGTCCTAACCACTTTCATAGCAATTTTGTAAGGTCAAGAAGCAATTTGGCACATTTAGGCACTTTGTCCTATATTCGTCTCACCCATGGACGAATACTAATTGGGATTCGTCTCACCCAGGGACGAATTCTGAAATCATCTCTGGTTAGGACGAATTCCAGGTTTAACGGGCAAAAAGAAAAATGCCGCCAAGTGGCAGCCAAGGACAGTCAATAATTGCCTCCTGCCATGCATGCGCGTGTAGGTGGGTAGGTTGGCAGTTAGTGGATCGTCACAAGGGCAGTCATGGAAGCCCAAGTCAGGGAGGAGTCTCCTCCCTCTTGGGAAGGCATGGCCGCCACATGGCATCCCTGCATGCCCCTCCAAAGAGACCCCATGGGTCTATAAAATGGTGGAATTTCCCACCCAAAAGAGGACATATTGGAGGCGATTTCAAGCAATGAAGTGTTGTCCAATTGAACACCCATTTGCATCCTTTTGATTCACCTTCTCACATCCACTAATCTCTTTCGCAAGAGAGGTTATTGGGTGGCTTTTGGAAGCGTGAATCCAACCCAAATCCAACATTTGACTACCTTAAACCACCAATTTGCCGACACCCCAATCCTAAGAGGTTTTGGGCCCATCCCTAGTGGATTGGCGTCGAAATCAAGTGCCAACGGTGGGAGGCCCACTTGGGCACCCCCATGTTTTCTAAGTTTTGTTCTAAAAAAATTCTAGAATACTAGTTCATGTTGCATTTCATGTTATTCAATTTAATTAACTCATAACTCCATTTCCATGATGTTTTGATTAGATTTCACCATGCCTTTTTGTCGCTTTGTTGTCCCACTAACTTGCAGGTAGCGACATCGGATTCCCGAGGATAGAGGCCGAATAGGGAGAATCCGACCATCTGGGTCATCCCAAAATGGCCCCAATTACATAACCCCTCTATTTTTAGGTGTTTTGGAGGTCTCAAGAATTGACATTGGAGCAGGATCACTTCGGCTTTTCTAACATAGTAGAATTCGTCCCACCCAGGGACGAATAGCAGTCAAAATTTGTCCTGCCCAGGGACGAATTCCAGTGGAAAGCAGATTGGCTGACTGTTTCAATGGCAGTGGCCCTCTAGTAATGTCTTCTGTCCTCTGTCAAGTTTTTAGGTCATTTAGGTTTACTTTATTCATTGTTTTAGACAACTGTTCGTATGCATCCTTCATCGATTTCAAAGCATAAATGTTTCATGTTTGCAGCAGATGCTAATAACACCTTTTTTGTTTCTTTGATTGCAGGAGGAGCAATAAGAAGTGAGTATTTATCAAACATCAGCGACGGCAACACTTTGGCCCATCCATTTGCATGTGGGCATGCGGAAGGAGGAAGACTAGATCACAAATTGTAACAAAGACCAATTTAACACTCCTAGCCCCTAAAAAGGGAGGAGACGTCTATGTAACCGAGGATAAGAAATTTGAATAAAGAGGGTTGTGCTTTCCTACATCTTTTCTTTCATTTCCAATTTATCTCCTTTCTTTGTTTCGTGCATAGGATTAAAGCGTCACATTTTGTCTTATATTGCATATCTATAGCTTTTCTTTTGCTTCCGAAATCTCATGCTTTCAGTGGCGATCATGGTGGGACTCTATCCCCTGGTTTTGAGATCAAATAACTGATCCTTTTTGTGTTTTTGTGCTTGACAGGTACAAGTTCTTAAAGTAGACTGTTATTCATCTTTGACTGCGATGAATATCTAATTGGAATTCATCTGACCCTGAGACGAATTTTAAATTCATCTCTGGCAGGGACGAATTCTGTTCTATAATTCGTCTCACAGAGGGACGAATTCTTGCCTGTGAATTTTCAGAACAGAAGATCAGAAACAGCAAGTCCAGGCAGAAAAGAGGTAAAGTTCCAAACTGTCTTTGTCATTTTTTCTGATTTTCTACTTTCATTTCCTGTCAATTCTTGCATGCTTAAAGAAAATAGTGGTTGACTGCATGTTTCATTTTTCTAAGTAAAATAAACCACACACACATCACGTGGCATATTTTTAACCAAGGAGCTGGTCGTAAGACCTCAGCCCTTGAGCAAGTCCAATGGTGGGTTCATCACCACCTTGGCTTAGCTTTGCATCCATTTCCCCGATTGTCACTGTTGTTACGCGTAAATCCTGACGAAAGCTGATCGAGTGTCACTGGGGTGATTCCCATGCACGTGAGGATAAGTCTTCTATGGTAGGTGTCATTAACAAGACAATCTCCCTTTCCGTACCGCCTATGTTCCACGTACCATCTGCTCTCACGTACCTATAGTTTCCCTCTCGTAAGGGCGGGTATATAGAGAGGTTGGTATATCGGTCCGACAATGGTATATTGAAGGGGCAACCATTTATGGGAGTCATATGAGCCAACATTATGCATTTAAACATTCTTCAAAACTTGCAAAAACAAAATAAAACATCAAAATGCACTAAACTAGTTTAGGACACACTATTAATCCTTAAAAGAGATAATCACGATTTTGTGTATGTGTGTGTTCATTTCTGCTTAGTGTAAACAAAAAGATAAATCATCATAAACGAGATAAAATCTGCTAGCTAGTAGAGAAGCACCACAATGGTGTACACCCGTAGCCAGGCCCAATCAAGGGCGGACGCTGCGGAAGGTGCACAAAGAGAGGGCATTGGTCACCTTCACTTTAGCCCTGAGGACTTGGCCATACCTCCTTGGCGGTCTAGCCTACAAGAAAGTCCACATCAGGCCACATCAAAAAGGAACTATTGGGACCCTCCTCATTGGGGTATGCCCATTCAACACTGCCCCTTTCGGGAAGATGCTTTACATGTAGATCTCAATGTAAGTAGACAACCGCCTCTTGAGGCTAGATCTGAGTGGCCACAACACGATGAAGCGCTAGAGAGGCATAGTGTCCATGAGGAGAGACAGCGTGAATACACTACATCTTCCTTGCCTCACATTCGAACAGAAAGACAAAATCTAGAGTGCAAGGCTCTTTACACAGGGCAAGCCAACTCTGCCCGCCCCTTTCAAACCCATGAAAGGGAGTACGAGGAAAGCCACCGCATTCCTCGAGGACAACAAATAGCGTGGGAACCTTGCGTTTCTACACCTGCTAGGTATCATGATCATACATCGAGGCCAGAGCCTCAAGTAAATGTCGCCTACCTCGATAGAGGGAAGCAACCCATTGAAATTTTAGATCATCAAGATCAAGGCAAACACATAGGAAAAACATTTAAGCCTCCTGAGCAAAAGAGGGCAGACCAGGTTGACCCAGTAGTCGCCAGACATGCCGCTCACCAAGCTCGAATCTCGTAGCTTGAGCAAGGTCATCAAGAGTTAGAGTACTTATGCCGCCTGAATAAAGAGCGCATGCAGCATGAAGTGGATGAGTTACGCTATAAACTACCTGAGAGGGTGCCAACCCCTCGCACCCAAAGAGCCAAAAAATATGAGAGGCATAATCCGTTGGTGCAGGACAGGTCTCCACGACCTCGTCAAGCTTTGCCTTCGAGACCTTATAGACCCGAGAGGGAGGCTACTCCCCAAAACAATGATGGGTACCCTCAGTGGGGACTCGATCAGGGTCATAGGCCTCGCCCAGAGACTCCTCAAGAATTTTATGAGGAGTATGAACCAGAAATAGAACGGGCTAAAACGCCCCATCAAGGCGGGAGGGCTGCCACTCGGACACCCCCCCATAGGCCTCCAGTCTCCCATAACTCACAATGGGAGCAAACAAAAGAGGAAGAAATAAAATCTTCCGATGCATACAAAGCGCTATTAGAGCGTTTGGAGTCTGTGGAGACAAAATCTTCTGGGCATCAAAAACCCACATTACGTCAACTCCGCAGTCATCTAGTGCATCCCTCAGTGCCCACACCTCTTTACCCCAAACATTTCAAGTTGCCTCAATTGGCAGTCTTTAAAGGTGAAGAGGACGCACAAGAACATGTCACAAGATTCCTAAGCCAATGCTTCGGCATCCAAGATAATGATGCATTGTTGCTTAGGACATTCATAACCACATTCGTAGGCCCTGCCTCGGATTGGTTCACACAATTACCCAAACACAACATAAGCAACCTAGATCAATTAGTAGATGAGTTTCTTGAACACTTTGCCTTCAACACAAGGAAGAAGGCATCACTTAGTGATCTAGCCAGCCTCAGGCAATATGAGGAAGAAACAATGGTAGCATACGAGAATCGATGGAGGGCTTTGCTTTCTAAGTTACCCTATCGTCCCCCTATGTCTGATCTCACACAGATGTTTGCACGGAGTTGCTTAAAATCAATCTCTGGGCTATTGCTACTGCAGCAATACGACAGTCTAGAAGAAGCTTTGGTGCAAGCCAGAGTTATAGAAGAGATTAAGATAGGCGAAGGTGCAATCGCAAAGCCTAAAAAGAAAGAGTGGAATAAAACCACTAAGACTGGGAATACGCAATCACAACCCGCTGTGGTTAACCAAGTTGCGATAAATGTTCCCAAGCCTATGCAAGAAATGCAGCCCCAAAAGGCTAATTACCAGGCAGTGCCTCCTAGCTATGAAAAAGATAATAAGAAACAGGAGCAAAATCAACAGCGTCGCCCTAGGCGACAATTCACCCCTTACACGGAGTCTAGGGACTCCTTATTTGACCGCTTGTCAACGACAAATTTAGTCACCCTTCCAGAGATCCAAACTATAGACCCTAATGCTCCCAAGCCTAAGGGATATAGAGAGGAATTATATTGTAGATTCCATAGGCGAAGGGGACATGACTTAAATGGATGCTGGAAATTCAAAGGTTTAATCCAAGATCTGATCGACAATAGAACATTGGCCGTGGACAACCCCATAGCGCCAAATAATCAACAAATGGGGGTATTCAAGGACCCTTTTCCTGCCCACGAGGCACAGGAAAAACCTCTCCATATTAATGAGGTGCGACAGAATCTTCCCATGCAAGGATTTGTGGGAATGATCAGTATAGTGACCAGGAACAAAAAGTACCCAATAGTTGCCCCCGAGGTAACTACAAGGGAAGTTCCAACGACGTCGCAACCTCCACAATGCCCTATGCAGTTGTCTCCGCCTAGACCCGAGGTCACGATACGGACCAAACTCATGCAGAGTTTGCGGACCACATCGGCTAGGCTTTCCATCTACGAGCTTATTCAATAGTCAGCACCTCATAGAGAAGCTCTTATGGAAATTTTAAAAGCCATCGAATTACAGCCTCATGAAGCAAATTCTTTCAACAACTTCGTGGGACATGTGAAACGATGTACGGAGCCGGTCATTACCTTCAGAGAGGATGAAGTCAAAACAATATCGAATGACATGGCAGATCCACCCCTACACGTTATCGCGCGGGTCAACGAGATCCCATATAAGAGAGTGTTGGTAGATACTGGCTCGTCCAGTAACATCATTACCACTGTAGCGCTAAAACATTTGAAGTTGCGAACCTCTCATATCACAGCCTCCACATACACACTGTGAGCTTTCAACAATGCAATATGCTCGACAGTTGGCACAGTTGTTCTTCTTGTCCAGGTAGGACAAAAGACAATACCAACATTGTGCCATGTGTTGGAAGGCGAGATGGCTTACAATATACTGCTAGGGCGGCCTTGGATCAGGGACATGAAGTGTGTCCCTTCGATCGCTCACCAGTGCTTAAAGTATGCTTTTGAAGGAGAAATACATGTAGTCTCAATGGACTTAGAACCCTTTAAGTATTGCAATGCGATGCAACTAATGCCTCAATCGACCCTCCCTTCAACGCATTTGGATTTCCAGCTAAATCCATCCAAACAGGGTCCAACACCGCAGGCACCACTGGTGACCAAAACAACAAAATCCCAGCCAGGTGAATCTTCATCATCTTCTCCTTCACTACCAATGCCACCTGTCATGGCTAAACAGAAGGACAAGGGAAAACAGATCATGGAAGAGGCTCAACCCCTAGAAGAGGGGTTGCCAATAATTTCAATGGTATCAACAGAAGAAATACCTAGCACAATGGAAGCAGAGACTCCAAAAACACCAAACATGGAATGGACTCAGGAAGGACTCCCGTTCCCTCCCTCCCAAGCATCAACAATCATTGTTGAAATGGCCAGCACGGGCCTGGGGGAGTATTTAGTGCAGAATGTTGTGGCAATGCCTACATTAGAATCAATATAGGATATGGGGAGACCTCGCCTTCCCATAGGAACAGTTGTTCCTCTAGGTCACCCACCCAACCAGATAAATTTTGTGTATGGGGGCCTTGATCATGGTCTTGAACCATGCAAGCAAAAGGAAGCAGACGAAGAGCCTTTTGTTGAAAATATCAACTATCTATCAAACCTAGACTTCGCCCTAAAATATCTCAACCAATGCAATTGGCATGGATACGAGCTAGGTAGATATGAGCAAGGGATGCGGGTCCTTTGCCAACCAAGATATCAGATGCCATATGATAAGTCAGGAGTAGGGTTCAACCACCCCCGCCCTTAGACATCTTGGTAGAAAATATGCAAGGCCTAGAAATAGGCAACAAGGGGGGATTGGCATCAGACCTGTATGCCAACCCAAATACAGAATATACATTGGGAGACTACCTCCCATGGTCAAAAAACACCCTTGGCAATAGTAGTAACTCCTCTCCTTTGCTAGAGAGAGGTGAAAGTTCGGATCGCGTCAATTCACCTTTATCACCATCAGAGTACTGGCCTTTCAGTGAAATGCCTCATTTTACCATAGGGACAACTCAAGATATTTTTCAAGTGAAGGGGAACCCGAGGTTCCCAACAAGATCTAAATTCAGCTAATGATATCCATTTGATCCCGACTCCACATCGGTTGGAGGACGGATCCCACATGTCGATCGAGGAGATGACGATGTAGATATCGCACAGATCCAATCAATCCACGATTCTCAAGTGGGGTAAGTCATTCCCCCAAAGAGCAAGCCGACTACATTGCCCTTCTCAAAGAGAAGAAGGAGGTTTTGCATGGTCATACAAAGATATGCCAGGACTAGACCCACAACTAGTCACGCATAATTTAACGCTTGATCCGACAATCAAGCTTGTAAAGCAAAAACTACGTAAGATGCACCCAACAATGGCCTTGATGGTCAAAGACGAATTGCAAAAGCTGTTGGATGCATAGTTTGTCATCTGTGTGGATTATCCGCCATGGTTGTCCAACATGGTTCCCGTCAAGAAGCCCGACGGGAGGATTCGCATATGCACTAATTTTTGAGATCTAAACAAAGCGAGTCCTAAGGATGATTTCCCCTTGCCAAGCATCGACGCGTTGGTAGACGCTACATCAGGTCACGAAATGCTCTCCCTAATGGATGGTTTCTCAGGATACAATCAAATTCGTATCAATCCTGAAGACCAACTAAAAACGACGTTCACAACGCCTTGGGGGACATTTTGTTATAAGGTCATGCCTTTTGGCCTTAAAAATGTTGGCGCCACCTACCAACATGCCATGACATATATCTTCCACGATTACATGCACAAAACTTTGGAAGATTACATGGATGATTTGTTAGCCAAGTCTCTTTTGCGCTCAAATCATATCGCTGACTTAAGCAAGATCCTCGATCGCCTCATGGAGCATAAAGTTAGACTAAACCCCAAGAAGTGCATCTTTGGCGTCACATCTGGAAAACTCTTGGGTTTCATAGTCTCAAAGCGAGGAATCGAGGTGGACCCAAAGAAAGTCAAGGCAATCCTTGAAATGGTTCCCCCAACTACAATCAAGCAGCTCAGAAGTCTACAGGGAAAGGTCGCGTCGATTAAACACTTTATAGCGCAATTATCTGACAAGTGCCGACCCATGAACAAATTATTGCACAAAGGGGTTACATTTCATTGGGATGACGAGTGCCAGTCAGCCTTTGATGAAATCAAACAATACTTGGCTTCGCCACTAGTATTGGCACCACCTAGACCAGGAGTGTCGTTCTACTTATACATCTCAGCTACTGAGGTGGCACTGGGTGCCATGTTAGCCCAGAAGAATGAACTTCACAAGGAACAGGCTACTTACTATCTTAGCCGCACCCTGGTCAATTATGAACTTAACTATGCATACGTTGAGAAACTCTACTTGGCAGTGGTGTTTGCTACCAAAAAGCTATGCCACTACATGCTGAGCAACACTACGTATGTTGTGTCTAAGGAGAATCCATTGCGATACATGATGAGTCGTACCTATCATAGTAGTCGCATGGCAAAATGGATCATGTTGTTGACGGAATTTGACATAGAGTTTATTGGACAAAAATCTATCAAAGGACAAGTCATAGCCGATCAACTAGCAGAGGCTCCTCTTGAAGAAGATCAGCCTCTGGTCATAGAACTACCCGATGATGGGGTCTTCCATGTCTCAAAATCGCCAGATTTTGATGAGCCAGAGTCACGAGCCGACATAACCCTATTCTTCGATGGTTCTAAATGTGAGCAAGGTGGTGGCATGGGAATAGTATTCTTCACACCGCAGGGTGCTCCAATGCCCCTGTCATTTAAATTAAACTTCCCGTGCACCAACAATAATGCAGAGTATGAAGCCTTGCTCCTAGGTCTTCAAACAACAATCGCCATGAACATCAAAAGACTAAATATATTTGGTGATTCGCTATTAATAGTCAATCAAGTCAAAGGGGTATATCAATGCAAATGCCCAGTCCTGCAGGCTTATAAAGCCCTCATGGACAAATTCCTAGCAAAACTTGAGTGGTATGACATCGAGGCACTCCCTCGATCATCAAATCATTTTGCGGACACAATGGCCTCCTTGGGGTCACTAATTCCATAAGACCTTTTTGATGATATGACAACCATTCAAGTCAAAACCTTATCACAATCCACGATGGAGCGTGCAAGCTCAGACTTGATGCCAGGAATCCACATGATCCAGATTGAACCATCCTCGGATAGGTTCTTTCGAATCCAAAATCATCTAAAACGTGCCAACTGGGGGTCCTTGTTCTCCCCTACTCCCATTAATAGCAACACAATGCTATTCTTACAAGTTCTATCCCATTCAGCGTTTGCTAGGGATGAACTTCAAGAGGGATTGGCTGTTCATACTATCAAGGTTTTTGATCAACAGGACTGGTATTTACCCATCAGAGACTACCTCAAGTTAGGTAATCTCCCACTTGGATTGACTCATGCCGCAAAACGAGCACTCAAGCAGAAAGCGGCTAAGTATGTCTTGATAGGAGACATTTTGTATCGTCGCAACTATGAAGGAATCCTCCTTCATTGCTTGGACCAGCAAGAGTCCACTTGGGTAGTCGCCCAAGTGCACGATGGTACATGTGGTGGCCAATTTAGTGGTATGGCCATTACAGAGTGCATTCTTCGCATGGGCTATTATTGGCCATATTTAGAGCAAGATTGTTGCACCTATGTCCAAGAAGTGTGTGAAGTGTCAAAATCATGCCAATTTGATGCACGTACCTTCTCAGGCCTTGTAGATAGTCCACCGGCCGTTCTCACGATGGGGCTTCGATCTAATTGGAAAGATCTCCCCTACGTTGTCAGACCGTCACACATTTATCATAACAGCCACAGAGTATTTTACCAAATTGGTGGAAGCGATTCTGCTTACCTCTACGACAGGACCCCGTATTGTGGAGTTCATTTTGCATAACATCATATGTCGTTTTGGTATTCCATACAAAATAGTCTCGGATAATGGGACGCATTTCAAGAACAAAGACGTGCGTGCTTTGACCACAAAGTACAAGATTCAGCATAGCTTTTTGACACCCTATTATTCGTAGGCGAATGGGCAAGCAGAGGCATCAAACAAAATGCTAGTTGCCATCCTTAAAAAGACCATTGCAGACAGTCATAAGGATTGGCACATTCAAATCCCACTTGCCCTATGGGCCTATCGCACTAGCATTCGAATGCCCACTAGGGCCACTTTATTTTCTCTTGTGTATGGTTCCGAGGTAGTCATGCCTCTAGAGTTGGAGATTCCTTCCCTGCGCATATCAATGCAGGAGTTCATCGATGATGACTCCACGTGGTAGGCCCGCTTAGACCAGCTCACGTTGCTTGATGAACGACACGTTAATGCTCTCGAGCATTTACGTATTTATCAAGAGCGACTTAAGAAATCTTACAACATGAAAGTTCACCTCAGGGACTTTCGGGTTGGTGATTTGGTTTTGAAGGAAAACCAACAGAATTCTAGTTTGCCATCCCACCTAAGGGACAAGTTTGCGGCAAATTGGTTAGGTCCATATGTCATTGATAGAAAAATAGGACCCGGGACATACCGGCTAGCTTCTCTTGATGGTATCAAGGAAATAGAACCCTTGAATATCAGTCATTTGCGACCATTTCATATCTAAGAGAGCCATATCCCAAAAATGCTCCAAGGATTCTCAAAATCGCTTGGTCAAATCCCAAAAATGCTCCAAGGATTCCTGAAATCACTTGGTCAATCCCAAAATGCTCCAAGGATTCCTAAAATCGCTTGGTCAATCCCAAAATGCTCCAAGGATTCCTAAAAATCGCTTGGTCAATCCCAAAATGCTCCAAGGATTCCTAAAATCGCTTGGTCAATCCCAAAATGCTCCAAGGATTCCTAAAAATCGCTTGGTCAATCCCAAAATGCTCCAAGGATCCCAAAAATCGCTTGGTCAATCTCAAAATGCTCCAAGGATTCCTAAAATCGCTTGGTCAAAATCCCAAAAATGCTCCAAGGATTTCCACCATCCCTTGGTCACCATCAAGAAAATTCAAAAACAACAAAAATCATCAAAAACAACAAAAATTTGCATTTCATTTCTAGGCATGCTCAAATTCATCAATAGAGAGTTCTCCGCATCTCATCTTCATATTCACAAAAATCAATCCATCAAAAATACAAAAATATGTAGTTGCATCAAGCATTGCATCCATACATTGCATATTTGTGGTCGTATAGGTCAAAGGCACCATAGGCTGTAATTGCTCTGCTAGTCCATCTTGTTCCCCACTGTTCCATTTTACAAAAACAACAAAAACACCATACATTGCTTTTTACCACACTAGAGTCAGTGGTCTTTTAATGTATCAAGAGTTTTTCGTGATTCGGTCATCATTTTGCTCTTTAGCTACGTCATGTACCGAGTCAAATTTTTTTTACGAAGGTAGAGTTACACTTGAAATACGCCTTGTTACGTAACATCCCAACACAAATTAAAACACATAAAAATTCCCAAGTTGTGTGAACGAAAGATGAAACCTGCATAGTAATCCAGGTCACCATAAGCGAAATGGTTATCTTGCTCATCCTCCCGTGCGAATGGTTCTAGAATGCTGAGAATTGACAAAAGGACAAGCTCTTTCCTATCCATTCACCTCCATATACAGTGGTTTTCACCACTACCAAATCCCAATCATAGTTGGTTCCCAAAGTTGTAAGGATTTGTACTACATATCCCTGCCAAGGATGGGTAGTCATCCCCAAGACCCAAAAGGGATCAACACCATTCACAAACAAAATTCCAAAAAATCATCATCCTAACACTTTCCATTCACCTTTGGTCTCCAAGTTGTAAGGATTCATACTATCCGCCCCTAACCAGGATGGGTAGTCATCCCCAAGGCCTAAAAGATCAATGCCCCTACTTCATAATCTCCATCACCCCCTTGGTCCCCAACGTCGTAAGGATTCGTACTATCCATCCCTGCAAAGGATGGGTAGTCGTCCCCAAGGCCACGAGGATCAAAGCCAATTCACAATACTCAAAACACAAAATCAAATAACAGTGGTTATCACCACTATTCAAAATCCTTGCTCAAAAAGAATTAATAGAAAATAAACAGTGATTTTCATCACTATATAGACGAGCAACTTTCCAAATCATTCAGCCAACAAATATCCTGAACTTGAATCCCTGGAATTCTCAGCATTCGAAAACCATCTAGGTGAACCTCAGTACCGGTTTGGTTGATAGCCTATCGATAACTAGCGGTAAACTTCTCGCATGACGATATATCTGTCACATTAACTTGCGTATATGCAGACCAATGTTTGCATGTGGATGAGCTAGCTTATGGCATCCTGGATAACATCGTTGATTAATCTAACTAAATACAACAAAGGAGTTAGTGGAGCTAATTAGGTGATCCTCAGTACAAGTTCGGTTGAAAGCCCATCTGGCACTAGCGTTATCCTGACAAATACCACATAAATGAACTCAATTGCACACACAGGGATGTGAAATAACTTGGTCAAAAACAAGTCCGATTCATACCTTGTTCAAAAGTCTTGTAAGATAGAGTACAATCGTGGCTAGTGAGTTAAAACCGTCTGAGTCTCAGAAAACCTTAGCTACATTTCTAAACCAATTGCGCTACTTTTCATCCTTACAATACCATCAAAAAATACAAAAAGAGAAAAACCACATGTATACATACAAAGTCAGTTATCATAGCAATCGCCTAAAAATGAAATAAAGAGCGTCTTAAACAGTCTATGGTGTCATAACCAACCATCACAAAATTCCATTCATCCATTTCATCTTGCATATCATAAAAATAAAAAACATTTGCATTTATCATAACATATGCATTCATCAAAATAAATAAACATGCATACATCCATAGTCATTAGCTATCATGCATAAAGATCAAATCATCACATGTACACAACCAAAATAAAACCGGTATATATATATATATATATATATATATATATATATATATATATATATATATATATATATATATATATATATATATATATATATATATATATATATATATATATCGTCAAAAAAAATGCCCGCAGGCTACAAAATTGGTCCTCAGACCCCGCAATCATATAACAAAACCCAACCTAAGGCGTTGACCACCATGATCACGCAGGATTGGTGCGACGGGAACTACCCCCCATGGTGTGGGTCCTATGGGACCCTGTAGGGCGGCTACTACTAGCCCCCGCATCATGCCTGCTACCGCCTCCCTCATCCAATCGCCTGCGATGAGATGATGTTGACTGCTCAGTCACACTATCCCTCATTTGACGCGAAGATCCACTTCCCGAAGGCTTAGGTAGCCGCCCGCCAAGGCGGATGACCTCCCTCTCCAAGTCTAGATGGTGCCGAAACCACTCTGCCTCTCGTCGATGATAGTAAGATACAGCATCGTCGTGCTATGCCAGAACCCTATCCCGCTCTGCTAGCTGGGCCTGCAGGAGATCCCTCTCCCGTAGCACGTCCCCCAGCTCCAGATCCCGTATCCACAGTAGCTCTATCAGTCATGCATTTTTAGTGTGTACCTCAGACTCCATCTCCTCTGTATCTGCCTGACATACAGGACTCTCTAGAACAACAGCCTGCTCTGGCTCCCACTGCTCCTCCATGTCCTGCATGTCCGGCTGATCCGGAGCTCCCAAATCTACATCCTCATCCCCCACCTCAACCATGTCCGCGTCATCCATTGGAACTCCCCAATCATCCCCTACTACCTCAGCACCATCCACTGCCACCTCCACGAGTCATACTCAGTGGTAGTCCCGACGTCATCTATGTTTGGGATGTCAATCACCACATCTGACTCCTCGCCCAATGGTGCGGTGACCGGTCGATCTAGAGCCCTCTCATCTCCCCGACGTTGATAGACCACGGGCTCACCAGGAAACCCCTGGCGCACCCCAAACTATCATGTAACCCGACTATATGAGAATAACTCATGCTCGGTCCCGTGTCACCCAATCAACCACCGCTCCCTACGTACACGTCGGAGCCACTCTCCAGCCTCCGGCCAGGCTGGACAGTCCCGATAAGGGTGCCAAACCACCTCCCCTGGAGTGAGCTGAGAGAAGGCATCAGTATAGTGCTCTACGGCACCTGCCCATCACCGACTCTGCCCCTACTCCACAGACCACCGCCACAGAGCTGCATAGCCTATCTCCTCATCCTCCATCGCCGCCCGAGTCGTCCATGGTAGCCCGGTCGGCCTCTCAACTGCTATGTGCTGCCAACCCCATCACTGCAGCAGATAACTATAGCTGACCCCCTTCCGCTGTTGATAGCGGACCCCATACAGCTCCCCGTAGAGCTATGCCAATAGTGTTTGTCCCCATCTCAAAATCAGCAGTGCCTCTATCGGACACTCTACCAACTGCCACACCAAATCCAGCAGGTTCCACGGGAACCTTGCACCTGACGAGTCAGGTAGTAGCATGTTAGAAATGAGGCCCATCAAGAATGCATGTCGCACTCCTAACACCCCCCTCTCCTGCCACCATCCAACAAAAATCCTGCCAGCTTGACAGTCCACCTCGGTTGTCTCCACTGGGTTCTCTACACCCAGCCGCTCCCCATGCCCGAAGCATCTCATCAGCACAGTAGTCCGATGATCACGCAACGATGTCTTGATAGGCAATCCATCTATCAAAATCTGAAGAAGTCGATAGACATCCTCTAGAGTCACAGTCATCTCCCTGATCATAATATGGAAGGTGTTGGTCCACGAATCCCAAAGTTTGATCAGGGCCGTCAGATAAGCCTGATCCGGGACCACAGGCTCCAGTCGAGCCACCTTCTTAAGCCCAAGGGCATCAAGCCATTCCCAGTAATCATCAGATAGTTCCCCCCGCACCTCAATAAAATTAGCAGGTACACGGTACCGGCTCCTAACAACCTGCAAAAGAAAAAAAAAAATTCAACAAAAAAATTAATTAAAATCATAGAAAAAAACTATATAGAAAAACAACAAACTTACAGTTTTAAAAACAAAAATGAGCTCTAGGGAGCACTTACAGGTCTCGCTTCGGCCCCGCCACTTGAACTAGTTTGTGCACTCATGATGGCAGGGAGAATTTCAGTAGCGCTTCGCTTCACAGAATTACCTCCTCCTCCCAGAGCTCCAAAATCGCAAGAAAAATTTGACACAAATGAGCCCAAATTCAAGTTTTGGCCCTTAAATAGGCCTTTGAGCTGGAATTCGTCCTTGACTGGGATGAGCGCTCTGGTTAGTGCTTGTCCCACCTAGGGACGAATTCTATAGATGGAATTCATCCCACCCTGGGACGAATTCAGGCTAGAAACCTCAAAAACATCAAAAAATGAACAAAAATGCACTAAAAACCAACAATAAATTTGCCCGATAAGAGTGTTGTTGCACTTGACATCCCGGGCATACAAAATAGACGTTGGGGTCACAAATTGTCATTATCCTACTCCCTAAGAAGGCCATATTAGCAGGACCGCTCCATGGGAAGACGGATTTTTGCCAATTTTAGCTCCAGATAGCGTCGCAAAAAGGGTTAACACCCACCAAAAATAGGTCCAAATGTTGGAAAAATTGCACATGCTTAATGATAAACCATCTAAAGGAACCCTTGCACAAGTCATCTTGGGTCAAGCGACTCGTCACTTTTCTCACGAAGGTCATTCCCTCATCGATTCGTCGCTTGAGGGGGTAGTCACACTTAGTCACCAATCAACAAGCACACACCCAATTAAGGAAAACGACATGCATTCAAAGAATCATTGACAAAGACAATTACGCTCCTGCTTGGGGCAATAAACAAGCAACAATCAAATTGATCAAACACTTGGCATTCGTGAATCATGAACACAAGGTTCCCCTATGGACAAAAGGTTGCGCCCTTTGCCTAATCATGACTGATCAATGTCCAAGCTCAAGTCACACCTCACCAAAATAGGTTAATACTTGAAATCAGATTCCTTAGCTCGTCAGAAGCAAGGATTCAAGAATGCATGCCCTTTCCATGCTTGGGGCATCAAAAGTTGATTAGGTTACCAAGAAACCCTAATCATTAGTGCTTTGGCTATCTATTTTTGCTCGACGCTGTGCCATGCACAGCGCATCCCAAAAAGGGGCATCTGTAGACACCAAAACAACACCAATCCGATTATGTGACTGCAAAAACTGATCGCTTTGACAAACACAGCCCCCAAGGCAGCCCTCAGAGGTCAAACAGTGGTCCTAACCACTTTCATAGCAATTTTGTAAGGTCAAGAAGCAATTTGGCACATTTAGGCACTTTGTCTAGTATTCGTCTCACCCGGGGATGAATACTAACTGGGATTTGTCTCACCTAGGGACGAATTCTGAAATCGTCTCTGGTCAGGACGAATTCCGGGTTTAACGAGAAAAAGAAAAATGCCGCCAAGTGGCGAGCCAAGGACAGTCAATAATTGCCTCCCGCCATGCATGCGCGTGTAGGTGGGTAGGTTGGCGGTTAGTGGATCGTCACAGAGGCGATCATGGAAGCCCAAGTCAGGGAGGAGTCTCCTCCCTCTTGGGAAGGCATGGCCACCACATGGCATCCTTGCATGCCCCTCCAAAGAGACCCCATGGGTCTATAAAATGGTGGAATTTCCCACCCAAAAGAGGACAGATTGGAGGCGATTTCAAGCAACGAAGTGCTGTCCAATTGAACACCCACATTTGCATCCTTTTGATTCACCTTCTCACATCCACTAATCTCTTTCGCAAGAGAGGTTATTGGGTGGCTTTTGTAAGCGTGAATCCAACCCAAATCCAACATTTGACTACCTTAAACCACCAATTTGCCGACACCCCAATCCTAAGAGGTTTTGGGCCCATCCCTAGTGGATTGGCGCCGAAATCAAGTGCCAACGGTGGGAGGCCCACTTGGGCACCCCCGCATTTTCTAAGTTTTATTCTAAAAGAATTCTAGAATACTAGTTCATGTTGCATTTCATGTTATTCGGTTTAATTAACTCATAGCTCCATTTCCATGATGTTTTGATTAGATTTCACCATGCCTTTTTGTCGCTTTGTTGTCCCACTAACTTGCAGGTAGCGACATCGGATTCTCCAGGATAGAGGCCGAATTGGGAGAATCCAACCATCTGGGTCGTCCCAAAATGGCCCCAATTACATAACCCCTCTATTTGTAGGTGTTTTGGAGGTCTCGAGAATCGACATTGGAGCAGTATCACTTCGGCTTTTCTAACACAATAGAATTCGTCCCACCCAGGGACGAATAGCAGTTGAAATTTGTCTTGCCCATGGACGAATTCCAGTGGAAAGCAGATTGGCCAACTGTTTCAATGGCAGTGGCCCTCTGGTAATGTCTTCTATCCTCTGTCAAGTTTTTAGGTCATTTAGGTTTACTTTATTCACTATTTTAGACAACTGTTCGTATGCATCCTTCATCGATTTCAAAGAATAAATGTTTCATGTTTGCAACAGATGCTACTAACGCCTTGTTTGTTTCTTTGATTGCAAGAGGAGCAATAAGAAGCGAGGATTTATCAAACATCAGTGATGGCAACACTTTGGCCCGTCCATTTGCATGTGGGCATGCGGAAGGAGGAAGACTAGGTCACAAATTGTAACAAAGACCAATTTAATGCTCCTAGCCCCTAAAAATGGAGGAGACGTCTATGTAACCAAGGATAAGAAATTTGAATAAAGAGGGTTGTGCTTTCCTACATCTTTTCTTTCATTTCCAATTTATCTCCTTTCTTTGTTTCGTGCATAGGATTAAAGCGTCACATTTTGTCTTATATTGCATATCTATAGCTTTTCTTTTGCTTCCAGAATCTCATGCTTTCATTTACCACACTGATCTACCAATTCACCGACAACCCATTATAAGAGATTTTGGGCCCATCCCAAGTGGATTCGTGCTAAAATCAGGTTCTAACGATGGGCGGCCCACCCAAGCGTCCCACACTTCTTGGTTTCATTTTAATTTGTTCTTTTGTCACTTGTTTATCCTGTATTTCATTTTATGTTGTTTCAATAGTTTGTAATTCCAATTTTATAATGCTATGATCAAATCTTATCAGGTTTTGTCGCTTTTGTTGTCCCCACTAACTTACAGGTAGCAACGTCAAATTCCTGTTGATGGAGGTCAAATTGGGGAAATCCGACCATCTGGGTCATCCCAAAATGTCCCAATTAGCTAACCCTTATGTTTGTAGGTCTTTTGGAGATATCGTTATGAGACATTTGAGCAGCATCACTTTGATGTTTTATCACAATCGAATTCATCCTACCCGTAGACGAATTACAGTCGAATTCGTCCTACTCGGGGATGAATTAGAGTCGAATTCATCCTGCCCAGGGATGAATTACAGTTTGATTCAAATTGACAAAGTTTTGTCTAACTATTTTGATGGCAGTGGCCCTCTGGTAATGTTCCTTGGTTCTTGTCAAATTTGCAAGTTGTTTAGAATCAGTTCATTCATCATTTTATTCAGTTTTATGCATACATCCTTCATTGTTTTTAGAGAAAAAATGTTTCATATTTGCAACAGGTGCTACTAACAATTTCATTGTTTCTTTGAACGTATGAGGAGCAGCAAGGATCAAGGATTCATCAACACCAGCAATGGTAGCACTTTGGTCCACCCATTTAACATGTGGGCATGCGAAAAGAGGAATACTAAGTCATGATTGTAACCAAAACTCATTTAACGCTCCTAGCCCCTAAAAAGGGAGGAGGCATATTTTTAACCGATATTAAGAGAGTTAAATAAAAATGGTTGTGCTTTTTGTACTTTCTTTTATCTCATTTCAATTCGTCTCTTTCATTTCATGCATTTCACTTTATAGGACCTTAAGCGTTAATTTTGGGTTTTGAATACATCGCATTAGTTTTCCTTTCAATCTTTTAGAATCTCATGCTTTCATCCTCATCAGACATAGATGAAGGTCTCTCTGTTTCCCCCTCAAGAGGTAAGTAAATATCCTTCTAGTACAAGTAATCCTCCATTTGCATCTTCCAAAATTGAAAATTCTGACCATTGAATTTTTGAACTCTAAACCTCCCTTCTTTCGCCATTGCTCCCACTTGATCCAGAAATTCTCTTTCTGTCAAGTGCAACCAACAAAAAAACCACTCTGATACCACTTTTTAGAGTAAATCACTATATAAAATATAGAAAAGCAATTATAGTTTTTCAAACTTTAACAGCAGAATTAACAAAATAAGACAAACACACAGTAGAAGAGACAACGATTTTAACGTGGTTCACCCAATGTGGGTTACATCCATCGAGAATTTTCAGTCCTTCTTTCTCAATCTAGGCAATAGAGGGTTACAACCTACAACCAACATCTGCTATAATTTCCTCTCTATATTTTCAAGGAATCAACACAATAATTTTCATTGTTTACTTTGTTTTTCCTCACAACTATATATAAGAAAAAAAACCAAAAAAAAAAATTGCTTTTCTTAATACATTCCAAGATTAACACTGAGTTCCCAGCACCTAATTTTGGGATAAAAACAAAAAAAACTTTCCTTGGTCGTCTGTTGTAAATCCAGAAACTTTCTCTGGTAGACTAACAGACTGTAAATTTGGAAACTTTCCCTGCCTGTCCTGTAGTAAATCCAGAAACTTTCTCTATTTAGCCATAACAATATTGATTGGTCTTGCGACCTACATTTTGATTAGAATCCATCTTCAATTTTTTTTCCATGTTTCTTGACTTATTCCAATTGAATCTGATATGGATTCTAACCTTGAAGAATGCTCGTACATAGCCAAAATTTTACTAGATGGTTCAACGGAGTCTATATTGGGACCTGCATTATTTGAAGTTTTGACATTTGAAATATTGTTTTTCTTGTGTAAATTTTCTCCTTTTTTTTTGTTGAAAACCTTTGATTTGTTGGTTTGTCTCCGAGTTCTTCCCTTCATATTTAAATTGTGTTTCTAAGATTTCAGTTTCCATTATTTCGTCTTCCTCACTTGGGACATCATTTGTGGAAAGGATTTCAAAAATATTAGCAGATGACTTTGATTGATCCTTCATAACTAGTTTTTTTTAGTGTTCTTCTTAGGTATTTGGAAACTTGCTGAGTTTATATCTTCTTTCTTTTGATAAGGAATTTTATTTGGAGAAGCACTGGCCAAATGACCATATTCATGGCAAATTCTACAACGAAAAGGAATGTTCTCATAGTCCACTACTTTCTCCCAAGTTTCTTCACCAAATTGTAATGTGATATTTTTAGGTAGGGGTTTGCCAAAATCCATTAAAACACAAATTCGAGCATAAATAATATGTTCAAAATTTTGAGTACAATCAGTAGTCATCATAAAAGTTCCTAAAGAGTTTCCAATTGAATAAATAAAAAATAGTAGGATTCCAAAATTTAATAGGGAGGCCAAAGAGTCTAACTCACACGGGAGCTATAGAAGATATCTCTTCTTCGGCTTTAAATTTAGTATGCCAAGGCTTCATGAAAAGCCCTGCCCTTCCAAAAAACCAAGGACCCCCTTGAAAAGTTTTCTCTCTATCTTCATTATTAGAAAATAAAAAACGAAAATAACCATTAGGATAAATAGATATTTGTAACTCACCTTTAGTTTTCTAGCTTTTTGCATCCCAGAATTTGAAAGTAGATAGACTCGAACAAAAATCCACGAATCGACAAATTAGTCCTCTTTTTACCAAATCTTCAATGTTAGTCTAAATGTTATCGATATCAAGCTTAACAATAGGAGTTCCATCAGCTGCTTTAAGACATCCTAACTACGTTTTACTGGGATCAATCTTAGGCATTCTTAGAGGTTTATGAGAATCCCTAAGATTTATATTAGCATTGAGCTGAGGATGTCCACCATGAAGGGCATCCCTAAAATTTATTTTTGCGACTGAGTCTTCGAAATTCTTACGCTTGACAGGGGTTTTCATAGTAGAATTATTTTGTGGGTGCACCTTAGCACCAGATTCACTTAATATATGAGCCATTTTTTGATCAACTACTTGAAACTTGTTTCGTGATCTCTTTAATCCTTGCCCTAGACACTGTGGAAAGGTATGGTTTTCACTTTTCTTTTGTGTATCAAATTGGAAATCATTGTCACTCAAGTTCACAGTATTATCTGTTGAAAGATAAATTTCTAACCCATATTGGATCCCCTACAATATTTCTTGCTAAAATATTGAGCATAAACCTTAAAAATATTTTCTTCTAGGGCCTAAAGGCCCTAAAAACCAACCTCTAGACCTGGTTGCACTCAACCCAGATGAAACCCTCACATAGTCGCTTGCCAAATATCTTGTTCACACATAGGGATTTGCTAGGATCTATGTTGCTTCAAATGATATGAACATTGGTAGAGATGTTCTAGGTTTTTTTAGGCATCTACCCTCAAAATTTTAGCTCAATCCAAGTTCGGATGAGTGAGATATAGCCAAAACGAGTTCGAAATTTTAGGCAGTCCTGCAAAAAACGTCTAATCAATTTCGACTCACATAGTGACCAAGATTACCACAATTAAAAAATTTGTGTTTTCTTAGATCCTTCTTCGTTCTTTGTAGGATTCTTGATGGAAGTTGTCCTAGGGGGGTTGAAGAGGACATATTCCTTCCTCTCAATCCTCCATGCACATCTTCCTTCTTCTTCTTCTTCTATTCTGGTAGGTGGTTTTCTCCCTTGAGGTTTTTTATCATCTTTTAGCAGAGACTTTTTCACCACATATTGTACATGAGTGCCTTATTATGCCTTATTTTTGGGACTCATTTATGTGGCTATACCATCTCTATTGTACATGAGTACCTTATCAAGACTTGTTTTTGGGACTCATTTTTTGTGGGTATGCCACATTTTGTTTATTTATTTTTTCCCTTACCCTTAGTATCACTTAAGGGATGGTGTTAGAGTATTTTTTAAGTTCTACTAGGATATTGTGTTTGATTTATCACTCTTGTTGAGATTGATAAACTCCTAGTTATGATTATATCAGAACTATTAGGTTGTTGTAATCTAACGATTGACTAGAGATCAAATTTGATATTTATGCATAGTTGATCTCATAGAATAATCAATTAAGTATTCTTTTATTTTCTAACAAAAACTGTAAAAATTATGAAAAAGTATTTCAATTAAGTAGGATTCACAAATTATCATCAATGCTATCAACAAAAAAGGATGTAGATACTAGATAAAAATAATATTATGATTGATGTCCATCACCTATTATTGGAGGTAAAACTTTTGAATTATGAGTAAATTTATAGAGAAGGAAAGCACATAATTTTTTTTTGATATTATTAAAATCGAGAGGGTTTTGACAATAATCCCACAACCTATACAACCAAACATGCCAAAATATCAACATCAAAGAGGGCAAAAAACTAAACACCCCGCTGGGATGAAAAAACTATAAAATTGAACAACTCAAAATATAACATAAGAGAAAAGGACAAAGGGAAAAACTAATATGGTTCTACCCCATATTACCAACCTCCTAAGCCACTAAAACATTCAATCGTGATATCTCCTCTAAAATTTCCATAGCATTCTTCAAATAACTCCAAATCACTCTCTGTTTGATGTCAATGAGTATCAAATTATGAAAAATAGTGTTTTTCCTGTCATGAGTATCCTTTGGCACATACACGTCTTTGACAATTTTATCTCTATGATAGTATTTGGGAAGAATTTACACTTTAGGAGAGGGTTAGAATGGGGATGGACCATCCTCCTCCCGCTTCTTATCATGCAAACATATAGACTTGTGAATGATACTCCCCACCACCATACTAGCCGATGAAGGACCACCAACCACGCACGCAAGATTATCCTTTTTAGGAGAATTAATAATATTGATAGTACGGCTCTTATCTCTATCAGGTTCACTAGGAAAGACGCCACAAGGAGAAAGTTCTAAAATTATAAGCCAACCTTGGGAATCAAAAAATGAGGATGTCAAAGCTGATTAAGGGAATAAGATCCATCACTAATGAAGAATTTGTTACAGCACTGATAGGGAGACCACTTACAAATATTTGAAATTTGAAAAAGGGGGTTCTCTCACCTGACAAGAACATAAAAGGTCAAACCAACCTGAATCCCATGAAAAGACTATAAAGGATCAAAATATAATTAATACCACTGTCAACCAAACGAAGGGAGATATACTTTGAAACCACCATAAGAGACTTAAAGAGGAAGTCTTTCTAAATCCATATAAATAGCCACACCAGTAGTTGACGCAATCCCAACTGATAAAATTTAAGGTTTCTCATCATTCGAAAGATGAATAATCTCTTACAAAAAATCATTTTGCTAGACTGAAATTCCCATGCATGATGCACCAAGATTTGCTAATAAATCAGCCATAAAATTTCCTTCTTTAAACATGTTCTTAATCATCGTGCTCTCCATGGATCAAATATGCCAAATGGATTCTTTAATTAAATTAAACACTCACCAATTTGAGTGATAGGCCCCTGTAAGAATGTTGGTAACATTTAGCGAGTCACCTTCAAAAACTGCTTTATGAATCCCCAACTCTTTAATCATAGTCACCCCTAAGAAATCAGCTCTCACTTTTGCAACATGAGACGATTGAAATCCAAGGTTCTCCATGAATTCTAGAATAAGGTCACCTTTACAATTATGAATCACTCCACCAGTACCAGCTAATCTCAAGTTGCCCTTAGACACCTCATCAAAATTTAATTTAAACCAACTAAAGGGAGGCAGGATCCAAAAAACCAAACTTCGTGGATCAAGAGCTAGAGGGGGTCGTAAATTAGGACTAAAACCAAGACTTTCCTCCATATGAAATTCCAATCGACTAATAGGCATAGAAGATTTGGCATCCTTTGTGGCCAATAAAAAATTTTCTACTACATTTCAAATGATTCTTTGGCTTAATAAAAAACCTCCCTCTCTGAGTTTTTGAAAACCCTAGCTTTCTGTTACCTCCACACACCCCAAAGCAAATGAGGTAACAAAAAATTCCATAAATACTTGAGACGGGGTGAAGAGAAGGGTGGGACCCATTGAAGCACACAATCCTGAATTGAATTAGGAAGCACCCATGAGACACCAAGTCGATGCATACTAGAATAGAACATCATCTAAAAGACCTGACACTTAAGAAGCAAATGAGAGGTTGACTCCAAATCCTACTTACAAAGAAAATATTTATTAACCAAATTGAAGACTCTTTTATGGATATTCTCAATGGTCAATATTTTATTCAGCATTGCCAGCCAGAAGAAAAATTTTATCTTTGGCATCAAAATTTTGAGCTATATTTTCCTTGCAATAAAATGGTGATCCCCCTCAAAGCATAGAATCACATAGGTCGATTTGATAGAGTACGATCCCTTACTATCGCCATTCAAGACTAGACGGTCCACCACTTCCTCTTGTCTCACAACATACAAATGAAGTTCCTCCATTAGAGATATTCAGATAAGAAGATCAATATTATGCCTTAAAATAGGGGGGAATTGGACAAAACTTTGTGACCATTGAGAAAAACAATGAAATCAACCACCTTAGAGAGGCCCACCATATTGGAGTTCAAATATAAATTCTTGAGGTGAAGATCCCCAACTAGGGGGTGATCCCTTAGCAAGGGCTCTTTCCAGAAGTTTATTGACCTTCCATTACCAATAACTCAGCTACAACTAACTTTTAAGAAATCATAGGATTTGATCAAATTAGATCAGAAGGCCGAACCACCATTTAGAATGGAATCGAAAGAAAGAGATCAAAATTATATTTAGCTTTGAGGATCTTGCACCATAAATGGTCAACATTCGTAGCAACTTTCCAGGTAAGCTTTGACACCAACTTGTTCATTCTAACCACATTCTTTAGATTCAAACCCCCATCCTTTTTCCTTCTGCAGATTTGCTCGCACAAGACTAAATGAAACTTACATTTAATTTAGCTAATTGTAGTGTCAATCTTTATCCTGGTAAAATTCAAATTGTAAAAGATAAAAAGCCATGTGAGATTTTATTTCTTAATCAAAATGATGTAAAGAAACTGATTGTGGAAACATAGTACTTAGAGGAATTTGAAAAATATATTTGATAGAAAAAAAAAAAATTGATAAAAATCCATGTTGGATATGGTTTAATTCACCTAACAACAAATGTAATATTTTAGTATTTTGATAAAAGTGACCCCAATAGAAACCACATATAACTTATTAAAATGATATTAAATTAAAAACAAAAAACAAAAGAAGTGCAATAAATAAAGAAAATTTAAAAATAATTATTCAATCTAATGTAATTATAAGAAGTAAGACAATATAAATACAAATTTTTGATATATATATATATATATATATATATATATATATAATTTGCTTATTGTGAGAAACCCCTATGACCATATATAGGTTTAAGCACTCTCCTCCCAACCCCTCATAAAGTTGAGAACTATACTTATCAATAAGGAATTTAACACAAAGTCACTACACACCCACCCCCATTATTTTATAATTAATCTTTATAATAAGATAATTTACAATATCATGAATTAAAATATAGCAATACCATAATTCAAAATATAAATTCATCCTTTTTTATATAATATTATTTCCGTAAATATACATAATTTTTTTTTAATGAACAAACACTCACCCTCTTCACACACTAACCCACACCACAAATATACTAAAAAAATTTAAATACTTTTAACTGATAAAAGTATCTATTGTAAAAAGTGACAGTACAATTAAACTAAAACTTCGAAAACAAAAAAATTAATTATAAGCATAAAAAGTTTGACGTCATTAATAAAAATCTCAGTAAAGTAACATTTATAAATGAATGTTTTATCCATATTTTGGATATTGTTTAATGATATACCGTTAAAAGGAAAAGAAGCGAATAACCATCGTTGTTAATGTTTGAAAGCCTTAAAAAAATCTCGTTTATGAGGTGAACCTTTGTTTTCCGCCGGAATTAAAACTCCGGCTATACTTTGTATGCAAGGTCGTCTACTATTAATAATTATGTTCCTTCCTACAAAGTTATAAAATCGATTGTTTTTAATGTATGCATATGGGCCTGACATTAGGAGAAAGAATAGTTAATTTTAACCATAAAACTTTAGATTTTATCTTTTATAAAGGTAAGTTGCACGTGAATAAATATATATTGAATAAATACTTATACTTAATTTACAAGAAAACATTTACTTTTTATATTTATAAAAACATAACATTGACCAGACCACACTTTTAAAATGTCTTATAATATTGATTTACCTACACCTCATTTCCAACCATGAAGTGTGTGGAAGGTTTGAGGACAGTACGGTTATTCCTTGATGGGTAACCACCCACATGAGACTGGGTATAATGTTATACACTAGCATAGATATAAATGATATATCTAAATACGTCGAGAGTAAGAGTTATCAATATTGAGGCGTCTATCTCATTTTTATGGGGTGTGATTTTCAAGATAGGCGCCTCGGATTGATAACTCTCGGCGTTTTTTTTAGATATATATCTTTTATATCTAAATTAGTTTATTAAGCAGTTGCAACGGTTGGTTAGTCGGCTGTTTTAGTTTAAATATTTTAAATGTTTGCAATGGTTGATTAGTTGGTTGTTTTAGTTTAAATATTTTAAATGTTTTTGTTAACGACGGTTTTGTAATAAAAAAAATTGTTTACAGACATGTATGACCTCTTTGCCTCCCACCCCTTTGTCTACCATTGTAGGAACACCTCTCGATGTAATAAACTGGTATATTTTGCAAGCACCAAGGAAGCAACATAAGAAAATGAAATATTTGTAATAAAAATATTATAATTTTGTGTATGATGAGAATTAATTTTTTTTTAATATATTTTATTATTTATATTATATTTTATGACTATAACATCATTTTTAGAATTGTTATAATAAAAATTGTTTTTTTTTTGAAAAAAATATAATTTTTATTTTTTATTTTGATTAATTTACAATTTTACATGAATGAAGTACTTTCCAAATTTTCAATTATATCATAATTAGGAGTAGGTCTAAACTAAACTATCAAGAGTATTGGTCTAATTGCTATAATATGTTATAATCATCTTACAATCCAAAGATAAAATTCTAATAATAGGACTAATAAGAGGAAAACTGTGTTAACTTCTTGATCAATCATAGTTCTCGAATGACTTTTAGTTAGTACCAAAACTGAAGGAAGTTGGGTTTTAGTTCTAAAGACAAACACTATTTTAAGTCTATGTTTCTAAAAGATAAAGACAAGGGTCCCTTTAAAATACTCCCTCCACCCCCTTTTCCTTTTGCCATTAATAGATCTTTGATATGATCCTTAATAAGAGGAAGATTTTGAGAAAATCCCATGTCCTCTAACCACTTCTTCCCTCCTCCAAGTGCCTACTCGAAAATTCAAACCATATTTTGAAAGATCATCTTCTTCTACATTTAGTTCCCTATAGATGTTCTTGTATGAAATTTATGTTTTAGAAGATTCTAATAATTTCACTTGCACATAGAAAGGACCGAGAGCAAGTTTTTCATCTCAACCCCATCTACAACCCAACTTATCACTAATTTTGAATCTCCATAAATATGTGAAGATGTAATTCCTTGTTCCATTGATATTCTTATCAAGAGGATCAATGTTTTCCTCTATGCCATACTATTTGTTCCTTCTCCTAAGCCTACCTTGAAAGTGATCTTCTGATTTGTATTTAAGTAAAGTGACCCCCCTTCCCCACACCTACCTAGGTTACCCCATGGTTATGCATAGTGGCTAATCATCGATAATTAAATAATATTTAATTTTTTGAAAATTAGAATTTGCTAATATGGAGGACCCTTCGTTGGGACCCATAAACCTAATATTTTTTGGTGTAAATTTTTTTTGGGTCAATTTGCCCCAATTTTATAATAATTTGACCATTTTAAGTTTAAATTGCTAACATTACCCCTGATAATAGTGGACCTTCTACATGAGTTTGGACACTATTCACCTGAATTTTGAAACTAATTTATCTCATTCTTATAAATACATTTTGGGATCGACCCCTTATGCATAACCTTGAGCTACCCTAGAAAGCTCCATCAAAGAAGGCCCATGGCTTCATAGGATCCACTATTAATGTTCTTTTATGCCTACTCAATTTTGGTTTTGGGATGATTTTCAAACTTTCAAAAAATGATTTAATCTGTATCTGTATCTAAATCACTAGAATTTCCTTATCTTCATATAGATTGAAATTTTTAGCCATCCGTAAGAGCTATCCCACTATCAAAGAGGCACATTTATACTCCTTTAATACTCTTTCTTTGGACCATTATTGCATGTTACCTAAAATATTCCTAGTAGGCCATTTCCTCTCCCTTAATTCAAATGTATAATTGAATTCCACACTTCTCTTATGAAGGGTAATGAACAAAAATATAGTCCATAGTTTCTTCTTCCCTTGTATACATGACATGCTGACTTGGTCTTTGCTAAACCTTTGAAGAACATCCTATGTTAGTTCATTTTTAGCTAGAGCTAAGTAGACAAAAAATCTATATTTTAGGGGAGATTTTACCTTCTATATTCTACTTCACCACCAAATTTTTTCCTCATTATTGTTGTCAAAGCTTGCCTTATACCCTTCTATAATAATGTACTTCCCACATACCAGATTCTCAAACCATATTAGAAAGTGTCTTTGTTGATTTAGTCTTATATTTACTCTTTCAAGTTCCTTTGTGTAATCATGCCAAATATATTTATCATTTTCTCCAAGTGTTAGATCTTCTACTATGAGCCATATTGTTTCCATAAATTAGTACTCTTTATTGATATTGCCTATGCTAATACCATATTTCCTCATCTTTGGAGATGATCTATTATATTTTGTAGAAGTTGACAATATTCTTTGCTTCCTATCCAAGGATCTTTGTCTATCCTTCCTTTCCATTCCCTACTTTGCAAGCCAATAAGTTTTCATCTAATGGATAAGCTCTCACTATTGCTTTCCAAATAGTTGTGGATTTTAAAATTATTTATTTTGTAGTCTAATTTAATATATAAAGGACAATTTGCATATTTCTCTTGAATTAATTCCTACCATAATCCTTTGTTTGTTATCAATATCCATAAAATTTTTGTTGTGAAAGATTTTCCAAAATTATCTATATTCTTGAGGCCCATCCTTTATCTAAATTTTGTTTAGCTATTATGTTCCATTTAACTAGTGTTATTACATACTTCCATTTTTTCCCTAGCTAAATAAAATGGAAGCACTTATTCCTTATTTTCTCTACTATTATTATGGAAAGGTAAGCTAAGGAGTTCTAGTAGACTGGGTGACTTCCAAAACTGATTTTACCAATACAAGGTGACCCTACAATAATGGCCACCTAGTGCACTATGTGGTTATCCTCTTCTCTATTTTTTTGTATAACCAAATCCAATCTTGGTACCCATTTTCATTAAGTTTTAAATAAAAGCCTAAATATTTTGTCCCTTTATCAAATATTTCTTGCTTGAAACAAAAAATTCTAATTATTGTTCTCTTTGCCCTAGCTAAAACTTATTGAAGTCTATTTCTATTTTTTGAATATTTATTTCCATTCCTATAGCCATACCATATAGGTACAACACTTCTTTATATTTTAAGAGTTCCTTTGATGTCCATTTTTCAAAAAGTAAAACATCATTTTCAAAGAGCAAATGGGTTACCTTCAAATAGTTATCAATTTTGTTACGAAATGGGTTCTTTTTATTTATTCTGATTGTGCCTCATATTTATCTTCTATTATTTTTAATTTTAACAAATCTATAAACATAAGCAAGAACTTGACTATATATATATATATATATATATATATATATATATATATATATATATATATATATATATATATATATATATATATATATATATTCATAGGGAAGCTCTATACACCCTATCCCATTGCGTAAATATAGTCAAGAAGAGTACAACCATCTATAGAATCGAACCGTGTTTGAGATATTAAATTATTTTGTCAATGATAAATTACCCCATGGTACATTTGTAAATATTAGATTAAAGAGTGATTTATTATATTAATGAGTGTGAATTATATTTCTTTAAAGTATCTATCAATGTGTGAGAAGAGTCCAAGTGTTATGTAATAAAGTGTGCAAGTGTGTAAAGTGTAATACTGTGCAAAGTATCATGTAATAAAGTGTGTAAGTGTGTAAAGTGTGATATTATACAAAGTTTCATGTATGTCAGTCAAGAGTCATAGAGTTAGATATCAATTATACAAGTGGAGAGGCACATGATATGTGACAAGATGTAAATTCAAGAGTCATGAGAGTTTTGTGATATGTGAGGAATAGAAAAGGATGCATCTCTTAGATATGCGAGGAGAGCAACAATCAAGTACTGAAGAGTCATATTTTAAGGTTATATTATGGAGAAAAAACTCAATGTATTGTATCCATAAATTGTAACTCAATATAATAGAGATCTTATATATTTGACTCATCAATAATATTATGTTTTTTATTAATTAATATTGTTGTTGTTATTTTAGGAATATAATTCATTGATATTGATTTTTTAGTTGAATGCTCTAATATTAAGATTTATTAAGATCCTATAAATGAACTAATATTTTAATCTAGTTAAAAAACCAACAAACTGGGCCAAACCACCGAAAGAAACTTAGATGAACTTGAATCTCCTAGATGAAAATCCAAATGCATATCAGTAATGTATCCCTCACATGAATTGAATAAAATTTTAGGGTGCAGAACAAGTTTTGGAAAGGGTCTTTGTCCCTTGTGTTTTTTTCACCTTAGGTCTCCTAGATGAGAACTCAAAGACATACTACTTTGATCTCCAAACAAAGTTAATATTTTAGGGTAAAGCATGGTTTTTTGAAAGGTATCTCTATCCTCTTATATTTAGGTTTGAAGATAGATCTCCTAGATAAAATCCCAAAGATTTACCACTACAATATATCTTACTAGACTAAATTTTAGGGTAAAGCATGGTTTTTTGAAAAGGTCCCAATAACTTGTGTAGTGATTTTAATCTATTTCTCTTGGATAAGAACCCAAAGCCATATCACTACACTATCCCAACATGGACAAATTTTTTAAGATAAAGCACAAGATTTTGAAAGGGTCTCAATCTCCCTATACCAAGGTTTGAAAATGGGTCTCCTTGTATCATGTTTGAACTCGAATCTCCTAGATGAAAACCCAAAGATATACCACTATGGTATCCCTCGTTAGATAAAACATTTAGGGTAAAGTGTGGGTTTTTACAAAGTATCTTGGTTCCTTATGTACTGGTTTGAACATGGTCCTCAATGAAAATCCAAATACATATGTGTTCTAACACCATAATTGAAGAAAATAAAAAAATTATAAGAGAATGATTCATTTCTAAAATAATTTTAAAAAATAATATTTATTATTTAATATTTTTTTTAATTTAGTTTTTTTATAATGTTTTCTATTTTTATATGATTACTATGTTTTTATGACTTAGATTTTTTTTATGTGTTTTTTATTAGATGGAAAAAGGTGTTTTGAAGGACACCCCAAACCTTTTACAAAATTGGATCAAACAACCTTTCGGAAGCTAGGAAGAAAATAGCAGAGGACCAGCCCAAAAAGATCCAAAGATCCAAGATCTAGCAAACTTCATACAACCAAAGAGACACAAAACATCCCACAACTAAAACTATTCACAAACAAAAGAAATACTAACAACAAATGGGATCAAAGAACAACAACATCCCATTTAGGGGACAAAACCATCCTAGAGACACAGATTAATGAATCTATCCACCTGTACTTGTGCCACATATTGTTGATCTTTGAATTACTCTTGTGAATAGTGAATCTATCCACAGAAGTCCATCTAATGCAAACCAAGGGTATAAAGGAAGGCATATCACATTCTTGCAATATCATTGTCTAAATTATTTAATTCAATAGGGAAATATTCTTGCCAAATTGTGCACCTTTCCTGGGAGAGCACCAAGTTTGCTAGGAAATATATAGATCGATTTCCTTCCCTGAAAACATGGTTAAAAATAACATAATCAAGAGCTTGAATCTGACTCAAGGTTTTTTCTAACTCATTTGCAATAGACCAAGAAGGGATTTGGGAGCCTTTAAGCATGTTTATAATATTAAGGGAATCCCCTTCAAAAATAATCTTCCTACCAAACACATAATCCAAAAGAGAGACCCCAAAAAAGAGAGCACGTGCCTCGAAAAAGTGACTGATCTAATGATCTGGGTTCTCTATGTAGGCAAACCAAATCTTCCCATCATATTCCTTAAGTAAACTGCCAACACCCAAAAATCTAGGATTACCCTTAATGACCCCATCAAAATCGAGTTTCAACCAACTAGGAGGAGGGTGGTTGTAAACTATTTTAGAGCTTATAGAGACTACAAGGCACATAATAGGAGTGGTTTTGGCTCTAAAACCAAGGGCAAATTCAACAAATATCTCTCTATCAAGGGAGACTATATCCAACAAAATATAATCAATATTCTCAATGGTGGCCACCAAAGCACAAAGAGCAACAATCTTCCCAAGATAAGAAACATTCTTAAACTCACTTTCTACCTAGCTTCTCTTTCATAATTCAATAGGATGTCTTTAAAAGGTCTGGCTTGAAGGATGGAAGAAAGAAAGGATAAAATTGTATCATAAAAAAATTGATGATGAGTTATTGGGGCAATAGAAGAAACAGGTCATATGCCTTCAACGATAGGATTTGACTTCACGGTTCTTCTCAATGACTTGACCAATAAAATAAAAAGATACAAATAAATAGGGTCACCCTAGAGGATACCATTACAACTGCTAAAGTATCCCATCTGTGATTCATTTATAATAATTCAAAATTTTGTCAAGGAAATACAGGCTTTAATCAGATTAATCTAGCTAGCCTTGAAGACAAACTTCTCCAAGATTCTAAATAGAAAAACCCATGAGACCTTGTCATAGGCTCTACTCATATTGATATTAAGGAAGGTTCCTAGTCTTTTGCTTCTATAAACTAAATGGATAAGCTCAAGCACTATGATAACACCATTCAAAATTTGTCTATGTACTAGAAAGCCACTTTGGGGGTGATCAATTGATGATGGTAGATAGACTTTAAATCTACTAGCTAAGGTTTTAGTAAGGATGTTAAATATGGTATTACAAAGACTAATCGGTCTAAAATTCAAAATGTCTTTGGGACCCACCAACTTGAGAAAAATAACTAAAAAGGTAGAGTCAACATCATATGGAATGAAATGAGAATTCTAAATTTATCTCATGGCTAAGTATATATCCTTACCAATAATATGTCAAAAAAAATGAAATAAAATGGAAGGAAAACCATCCAACCCAGGGGAATTCAGGCCTCTAATGGAAAACATAGTAACTCTAATTTCCCCATCCTTGAATGCAACATAAAGGGCTTCATTCATCTCTTAAAAAACTAGGGAGGGTATGTTCTATAAAAGTATATCTTTAGCCTATTGATCCCTAGAATTTCTTAAACGAGGATGGATTTAAAAAAAATCCATCACCTCATCTACGATTTCTTTAATGTCCTTCATGCTTTCACCTTTTGGATTAAATATTTATCTAATTATGTTATAGCTCCTATGCCTTAAGGTGGACGTGTGGAAAATTTTTGTGTTTCTATCCCCTTCATACAGCTAGAGGGATCTTGAATTTTGGTACCATAGGATCTCTTCTTTAGAAAGAATATTGTGCAATTCTGTTAAGAGTTTTCTTTCCTTAAACCTATCCTCTTTTGTGATTACACCTAACTCTAGGAAATATTACAAATCCTTTAACTGACCTATTAAATATTTTTTCTTCAAGAGCACATTTCCAAAAATGTACTTATTCCAAATATTGAGATTAGCCTTGATAAATCTATGTTTGGAAGCTACTTGAGGTGCAAGAGGACCTATGAAGTCCCTCGACCACCACTCCTAAATTTTGGACATAGTCTCAAACCTAAAGGGTTTGATTATTTCAAACACCCAAGGATTATGATCATAGTTGAATTTAGAAGGGAGAAAAGAGATGCATATCCAAAAATGGGAAGACCTTCCTTAGAGACCAACACCCTATCCAACATACAATGAATATTTTTATTTCCCAAATATCTATTTTTGTAGGTATATTTACATCCCTTCAAATCTACGTCCATAAGTTCCTAGCTATTGATAAAATATATGAAGTCCTCCATGCTTTTAGAGCTATAATCACCACCATCCTTTTTTATAAGGGGTACAAGGAGGTGTTGAAATATTTGACCAAGATCCAGGTTTCCCATTTTAAAATATCCCTCATAGAGCTCAAATATTCCCATAGGAGAGCACTATTGGGGTCCGTATTAGGATCATAAACATTAGACATGATCCATCTAAATCTTGAATCTTTACAGTAAAAAATAATATTAATAACCCTATATTATATAAGGAGGATTAATCCATGAAGTTTCTCTAGGTTCCAAAAACACATTAGTCTCCTAGAAGCTCCATTAGCAGAGTTTGCATCAAAATATACCTCCTTCCAAACTATCTTTTTAACTACCTCAACATTAGAACTATCCATATTAGTTTCATGGATAAAAATAACATCAAGATTTTCCTCTTTCCTTATTGACATAAAAATTCATTGTTTGGAAGGCCCATTTAGGACTCTTATATTTCAATTTAACAACATGATTTACAAGATTTAGGAATAATTTATCTATTTGGAGAATAAGGGAGTTGCAAAATGTATCAATTTTTATTTTACCCTTAGTATCTTTCTCTTTCTCAAATTTCAACTGATATTGGAGACCATAAACTACATTTGATTCTACCACATGAATCCTTAACGATTTATTGGAGGGCTTACCTACCTTTTGATTAGCTCCAATATATATCTAGCCCTTTTGGGTGCTTCTTGTTTTAGATCTAGGTTTGGTTGTGCATGAAGAACCTACCCTAAGGTACGATGATGATTTTAGCTAAAGCAGCATGGGAGATTATTGACCAGGGGCATTAATTTTCTTTTTAGGGGACCAAGACTCCACAATAAACTATAACAACCCCAGTTTTCACTACTCAACCACTCAATTTATTTATATACATTTATCTTTCATGAGGCAAGGGACATAATCATGATCTAAGGTAGAACCATTCCAACTAGATTGTAAGTTATCAAGGAAATAGCATCAAGATTTATTAAGACTTTATCAAAGTCACTCTTGAGTAGAAGTGATCAGCTTCTACAAAACCCTCATACCACTTGGGTATGATAACGCTGGCTAAATGTTAGGTTTCATCCCTCATAAAGGGTAAATCACCATGGTCCACCAAGACCAATATATAGGTGAATGCCTTGAAGATAGAAAAACCATATTAAATGAAATAACCTCAATAGTGGTTACTCATGATTCTTAGATCCCTCCCACATCTTTTTGATGGGGTCACTAAGATAGCAAAATCACTAAACATGATCAACTTACATAATCCTTGGAATGTTCCCTTAAGCATGACTATACTGCTTGAAATATATCAAGGCTTATTTGTTCTCCCCTTATTTTAGGCATCCCTTATGTATAGCACATGAGACAATTAAGTGATTATCCAAAAGGGTATTAATTAGTTAATATACCTCAGGTTCCTCAATTTATCAACTCAGAATGTGAGGTAGGACTTGATCCACAACTCAAATCCTATTTGTCTTTTTATGGGTTCCACCCACTCTGAGTTTTAACTCGGATCAATCCATAATCTGTAATCAAGTTGCTTAGATTATACCATTCATGAATGTTTATGTAAATTTTAGATCAACCTCATTCAATTATCTCCTTTAGGATTAAATCTTATTACATCATATCCTTAAACACATAATATTTCTATCCAAACAAGGATTACATTCCATTACATTTTATATTATGCATCCATACGATCATTGAGTACATCAAGTGCCAGTTGCTTGAAAGGTAAAATTAACTAAGTACATCATTCATAATTATCCATTACATTTCAGAAAGTAAATGACACAATCGTATATCATTAACATATTGGAAATTAAGCATACATCATTTACATCATGTTTACCAAATGAACACATTTTCATAATAGAAGATATGCATAACATTTCATCAAAGCATCTAACATCTCATTAACTTATATCCTTTTCATTTTGGAAATAAATGCAACATCCACAAGAAATAATAAAGCAAACCATGAATTATTGACACATTGTTTATCCTGGGAACCCTCATGGGGAATAAACCCAGCCTCCAAAATATGATCTTTCCTCATATTCATAAACTCAATATGTTAAATATTACAAGTATATAAGGGTCTCAACGGATCCCTTTTACTCAATATACAATTCACGGAACGCTACTGTTCCTATACACATACATGATGCAATTAAGGATTTATTTAATTCCTTTCTCTAAGACATCATGTTAATATTAAGGTATTTTCCATACTAAGGAGGAAACCACCTGCTCCTTCATAATTAAATATGCATTTAAGGAATCCACTAACTCCTTTCTCTAAGTCATCTTAGGATTTTATAACATCTTGTGTAAGTTTATGATATTCATTGGTTCCATATTTTGGAGATGACTCTTTGATATTAGAGAGAACTTCATAAATTCCCTCAGTATAATTCCAAAATTCATTCTTAGGGTTGATAAACAATCAACCTTCACTTCATAAATTAAAGTCCCATACCCTTAATTTATGAAGCATTCATCATTTTGTTTAAATAATCTATACAACTTATTCATTATCAATTACTATATTTGTAAGGCAAACAAAATTATCACCATAATACTCATTAAAATCATAACTTAATGAAGACTTGAATCTCTTACTAAAAGTTAAGATTCCCCATTAACATTTACAACACTAAATGTGATCTATGTTTCTTTCAATGTGTGATGGACAATTTAACTATAGATCATCTAGTCTATATCTAACCATTAAACCATACCCTTTTTAATATAATTTAGAATATCTATTTACCTCATAATTATGCTTTAATTTGCATAATAATATTTCTATAACCTTGATTCCTTTGTTCACCAATTAAGCCTATTACCTTTAAAATGCAAATAACATTTTCTATTCCTTTTTGAAAGCTTGGCTATTGACAACTTGCAACATGCGACGAAGGCAAAATAACAACTCGGGCATCCACCAAAGAACTTTCAAAGGTCAACATCACGATCGAACACCTGCCCACCAAGGAATCCTCTAGTGTCATCATCACGAACGACCACATGCATGCTAGTTGGAAGGGCTAACTATAGGTGGCTCGTGGTCCTCGACCGCCACCACATGGTCAAGCATCCTACAGAGTCTTTTCCCTTTATAGCATACTTGGTTCCCAATAGATCCTATTTGGGACATTCTTGGTGGAATATTTGGTAGTGATTAAGCCAAACACCCACTTGGCTATAAACCTTTGGGTACCCAGTGTCAATTAAAAGCTTTCTCTCCACCTCACCAAAGCTTATATTTATTTCTTGTACTTGTTGAATAGCTCCCCTATTTCAAACCTGGTTTTTCCAGCTACAACATATGAGGTAAGACTATAATTTTTCCATGGAATGAAAGGAATTCCTTTGATGAAATTATCATTTTACACATGAATATTATATTGGATCGTGGAATCGACCTCAGGGATGTAGAGCATAGTTAAGTTATAATATTTGGACCTATCAATGGTAAATCCTCCTAAGGTTCGGTCGTGAACATCCTAGGTGTTCGAGAGATTCAAGAATTTGGGGGTTATCTTCCACAAGACTCCTCTATGAAGGTTTTAGATATGTAGACATCTCACAGACAACCTAAAAAACAATCTACTCTGGAAGTGCCAAGGATGTCGCCTATATAAGGGTTCTTTCTTCCATTCAAACACACCGAGGTAGCTTCTCATGATGATCAATGAACAAGCATCAGTAAAGGGAATCCATTATAGAGAACACCAGAAGTTAGGTAGTTTCAAACCAATCCAGATCTGATTTCCTACCACCTACTATAGTTGCCTAACGATGATGCCCAACCTCGCATGATAATGGAGAGTCATAGGGTGAGCATCGATGTGATATCTAAGTAGAATGAATATTTTATGATTTCATAGGGAACCCCTTGTGCTTCGTAGGGGTGAAGGCATAAAATTAATGACTATGATCATGATGTTAACCTTATGCAAAGTTTGATGCCTACTGCTATGGATTTGATATTTATCCAAGAGTCTCCTCATAGTGAATATCCCACATTCGATATGGGTTGACCCCTTGGTGAAATATAGGGAATGACTCTCCCTATGTTAATTGACCACTAGTTGGTGGTCGAGGAGTTTGCCTCACTTGTTATGTCTAAGATGTTGTTGGATTTGCTAGATAGACTTGTAGGGTGTTTAATGGTTAAATATAGGGTCTCTCTGACCAACTATTTTCCAATTAGGATTTTGGGACATAAAATACTTAATTGAGATAATTGATTAATCAAATATTAAAATATTCAATTGATTAATCAAAGCTTAAAATATTCAAATGGAATGATTGATTAACCAAAGCTTAAAATATTCCCACTTTAGGTATAAACAAATATTTCTAGATACGATTTCCAATAGGTTAATTTTCTTCACAAAATGCAATAAATTTAATAAGACATTTTTTTCTTGAATAACAAGATCTAACCTGCTTTTAGCAAGTTGTCCTCTTCAACTTCCATAGTGGCCTCCTTAGCTCCTTCTAATCCTTCGAATGCCTCCCTCTACAACTAGGAAATATTTTCAAGCCTTCTAGTTTCTGATCCACCCAAGGTGGAGAGCATACTCCCTAGGTATCCAAGACTTCCTAGATACCCTTTCTTCACAAAATATCCTCTATTTATAGGACACTTCTCCACTCATGGGCCAAATAGTGGCCACATTATAATAATATTAAAAATATGCCTTGGACCCATTATGACTTATCATGTCTTGTAAAGTATAACCAAAAGTAGAAAAAGGGTCCACTAGAGATAAGGTGAGTGTCCTTATTTTTGTTTTGTGTCCCTTATGGTTCACATCCCTCCAAAACACCTCTAATTAAAAAATAGAGGAGAGAATCTCACTTTTCTCTCTACCAATCAGATTATGCCATGAGGGAAAATAAGATAGGCTTTTAGTATTAAATAATACTAGTGCCTAATTTGGTCCAATAAAAATTGGAATTTTAATTTATAAATTAGATGCAATTATCCTAGTCATTAAACATTATACATGCCTAATTATATTTTTATTATTTTCCTCCTAAAACCCTTCAAAATTCCTAAATTGGAATTTTGTAGAATTCCTTAGGGTCTATGACCTCTTTCTGTGGAACATTAATTGATCACAAGATCAATTAATGTCCCATTGATAGGGTTCGAGGGTAACGGGTCGTGACATACACCCCCCTTAGATTAAACACAATCCTCTATGTTTGAACAATTACCTTACAAAAACACATTTGTCTAGCAAAAGCTAGTATTTATCCTGCTGTTTTACAATTTGAATCATCATATTCTTCTTTCATCCAACACTTCAATCTTGATGGTAAGCTTCATCTTCCATCCATGAGAGTACCTGGACCTACAAAAATGTAAAATATCAGTAGTACCATGTCCTTATAAACAACATAACATCCATTTTACATAACAAAAAGTATTGAAAACATCATCAATACATAATATCATCACAAAGATTATAATTTTAAACCATCTATTATTACACAAATAATGAATTTAAAGCACTATAATAATAGAATTTGCAAAATGATGTTACAAAGATATCATGAAATTATGCTTTTGTACTATATTAGACATAAAAAGTCTTATTAATTTTATCAAAAATCCCACCAAGGAGTATCACAATATAATTTGTTAACCCTTAACATGAGTTAACCTGATAAAATTAAGTGTCAACAAAGACACATCATAATTTTAGAATCTCAATTTAGGATATTCACATATATCCTAAGATGCATTTTGGCAACCTTTTTACCAACACTAGAGCATCCACCCAGATGTCTCCTAGTTTATATAAAAATCATGGAGAAGTCCCATACCTTCTCCAAGAATGGACACCAATCCATTCTTCAAATTTCATTTAGTTTTATACAAACAAAAATCAATGTTCATGCATTCCTTTGAATCACATACTAACTAATTAAATCCATTATAAACAACAATATTCATATAGCATTTATTTTCTACAAACAAAAATATAAAATTTCAAAAGTTTGCTAATATTTATACCTCATCCTTGGCATGAATACTCTACTTCAAAGTGGTGGCCTAAAGGATCTTAAGGTTGGTGCTCCTGGGTTCGTTCCTCTCCTCGTACTGTACTGGTACTTATGGTTGGAGATGGTGGTGGAGCAATTGTTCTAGCAACTGCTTGATCACTACCTTGGGTTGTTCTCTGAGTTGTATGAGTGATTCTTCTTCTCCCATATTGTGTATTAACAATTGGTTGTGGTGGGAGAAGCATACCATGATTCAACAATGCAACAAAACAAGATTCCAAAAATGCAACATTAAATTCTTCCCTTATTTGATGAAATTATGGGTTTTCTATAAGCATGGCTACCATCATTGCTGCTCTCCAATTATTTCTTTGTAATATCTCTGATCTGAGCCTATCTCACTCAACAATGGCAACATCTCTCTCGGCTTCTAACCTTATTCTTTCTCGTGCCCATATATCTTCCTGGGCATTTTGCACAGGAGATTCTCTCATTGTTCCCTCAACTGTTCTTCTAGATTTTCTCATTGTTGTATCCCCTACTGTAACTGCCCCTTCTTCTTGTTTAGATCTGGTAATACTAAATATTAGTTTCTTCCTTTCAGGGCAGATGCATCACTAGATCGATAAGCAAAAGCAAAAGGATCATAAGGCATACAATGGGGTTTACACCACATATAACTAATATCATCCAGGAAAATCCTACCATGAATATGATCGTATTGGATGCCATGAGTAGGTGAAAGATTAAAAACCTGTAAGTTATTACATACAATCAATTTCTAGATTTTTGTTGTTGATCGAAGTGATTATCTAGTTCAATTTCCAACCTATTAATCTTGTCCATTCATTTAACCGATTACATCTTGATGATCCCAAGGTGGATCCTTCAACTTTGTATTCGGCTTGATTGTCCCATTGAAGATTTTGTTTTGCCTTATCAATTCTTGAGGTGGCACATGTCCTTTCATCTTTACGTAAGGTCCTATCATTACCCCTTCAATGGTTCCATAGGTTGATTCCGTGCACACTTATTTTGGTGCCTTACCTTTAGGTACTTCTTTTCCAAATCTGTAATGAGTACTTGTTGACATCAAGCACATTATCGAAAGAGAGAGAAATATTCTCTTAACTTCCTTTTGGTAGGAAACCAGTTCAGTAATTAGCCATCATGTTTTGTTATGAAGAAGATCAACACGAGTTTTATGAATCTTTTGTTTGGATTCCTTGAAACTTGCTTCAATAGAGGGAAGGGTTGCAAAATTTCTTACAAAGCTAGGCTATCGAAGCTCGTAATGCCCTTATATCCATGGAACAGATATATTGCAATACCTTTATCCAGGATTCACATTGTGATGTGTGGCTAAGGAACAATTCCCATAATTATTTAGCTTTTGAAAGTCCTTTAAGTCATTTCGAGTGGTTCGATAGATTCTTCAGTTGGCCTAACTAGACTTTCCATGTTCGATTTGGGGATTCCTGGTTACCTCCTATAAGCGATCCTCTAAATATTCCATTTCAATTTCTACCAACCTATTATTTGGATGTGGTCAAGAAATATGTTCCCACTGGAAAGGTTGCTTTTGATAGTGAGCTTTATCAGAGTCTTCTATATCAAAGGTATGTGCAGACTCACTTATTCTAGGAAATTCAGAATAGATTCGCTCAGACTCGGTGTCTGACAAAAATGGATCTTATGTTGTATGGACGTCATGGCACTCCTTGGCCATATTATGTATTTGATAGATACATTATAATTTGCTACAATATTCCTCTTCTAGTTATCTATTTCGAGCGTAGCTTATCTCTAGTCGAAGATTATGATAGCTCAGATTCTGACTAAGACTATGATGGTTTTCATCTTACCATTGCTATTATATCCAGATTCTATTTTTGGCATATTTTTATTCAAAAAATGCTTAATAAATATTTAGTTGTTGGTTTTCTATGTTTTGTCCAACTATTTTATGCTCCAGTTTTCTTTGGAAAATAATACCACATGCATGGTATAATGAGTAGTTTCTTATTTAAATAGTGTAGCACACCTCAATACATGCAACCACCACTCGAGTGGTCGGGTGGCATACTTTTCTATGGAGTCAAGATACTCAGATTATTAGAGCTGTTTGGTAGAGTTCTTCCCAAAGAATTCCATGTCAAGAAAAGTATGAAGTTTCTTCAGCTAATATTGTGATAGTTTCCATACCCAAAGTGTATTGTAACATTGATCAAAAATAAAACAAAGAAAACATTATTTTGTTTATTATTTTTGTCTTAAATTTCCAGTAGTTAGTCTCCAATTGCAATCAACTAACTCGTATTTACATCATGTGATTATGAATTCAAATTGAGTTTAATCATTCTCAACTAGAATTTTATCTTTTTGCTTTTACCATCGGGTTCTTATGTAGATAATAATACCACATGTGTCACTTACATCTTATTTTAGTGCTTAAATAGTGTGAAGCACATCTATTAGATTACAACAAAGAAAGTGGTATTTCTAACCATGGTAAAGGTTCAGGTCTACGACTATCTCTGGGTGAACTATTACTAATCAGAATAGTAATCTACCAGAGTTCATTGTAGTTGAGTTGTTCAGCCTCTTGGCCAAAGGCCAAATTGTAACAAAAATTAATTAAAGAAAACATTCTTTTAATGTGCCAATTTTAATCCAAGGTCATTCTAGACCGATAATTGAGGTATCCTCATTGTTTTGACATAGAATATTTTTAGGCTATCTTTAGTGGCTAAATTTCAACTCACTTGAGTTTTATTCATCAATTCTTATTCACAAAGTGTTTCAATTTGAGCTAATTGACCTAAGAAATTAACAAGTTATCTATAATAATTTGATAACCTTAATACTAAGTTATCCTTTAGTATATATTGAACCTTCGACTCTTACACACTTGAAAATAAGGAGTAAGTCAAAAGATATAGATGTCAAGTATTTTCCCAAAAGAGTCTAAGGTACACCGCTTAAAACCCATGCAGGAGGGTTCACTTAGCTCTTCCACTTTCGAATGACTATGGATCTACTCATGGGGGAAAGGAACTCAGACATCATAATCTCAAGCACTGACCTTATCCTTACCAAGTGTGCATTGTTTACAATTGTGGAATTTATATTTTGAGTTTTCTCTCAAGTTTTGTTTCATGCCCAAATATTTTGCTAACCTAGATCTAACTAGAATCTATTAGTTAGCTTAGGCTCTAATACCAACTGTAACAACCCATTTCCCATTTCACTACTCAACCACTCAATTTTTTTTCATATATCTTTCATGAGGCAAGGGACATAATCATGATCTAAGGTAGAATCATTCCAACTGGATTGTAAGTTATCAAGGCAAATATCATCAAGAGATATTAAGACTTGATCAGAGTCACTCTTGAGTAGAAGTGATCAGCTTCTATGAAACCCTCATACCACTCAGATATGAGAACGTTAGCCAAGCGTTAGGTTTCATCCCTCATAAAAGGGAAATCACCATAACCATACTGTCCACCAAGACCAGTATATAGGTGAATACCTTGAAGATGGAAACCCATCATAATGAAATAACCTCAATAATGGTTATTCATAGATCTTAGATCCCACCCACATATTTTTGATGGGGTCACTAAGATAATAAAATCACTTACATAATCCTTGGAATGTCCCCTTAAGCATGATTATACCTTGAAACATATCAAGGCTTATTTGTCCACCCTTATTTTAGGCATCCCTTATGTATAGCACATGAGACAATTAAGTGATTATCCAAAAGGGTATTAATTAGTTAATATGCCTCAGGTTCCTCAATTTATCAACTCAGAATGTGAGGTAGGACTTGATCCACAACTCAAATCCTATTTATCTTTTTATGGGTTCCACCCACTCTGAGTTTTAACTTGGATCAATCCATAATTTGTAATCAAGTTGCTTAGATTATACCATTCATGAATGTTTATGTAAAGTTCAGGTCAACCTCATTCAATTATCTCCTTAAGGATTAAATATTATTACATCATATCCTTAAACACATAAGATTTCTATCCAAACAAGGATTACATTCCATTACATTTTATATTATGCATCCATACGATCATTGAGTACATCAAGTTCCAGTTGCTTGAAAGGTAAAATTAACTAAGTACATCATTCATAATTATCCATTACATTTCAAAAAGTAAATGACACAATCGTATATCATTAACATATTGGAAATTAAGCATACATCCTTTACATCATGTTTACCAAATGAACACATTTTCATAATCGAAGATATGCATAACATTTCATCAAAGCATCTAACATCTCATTAACTTATATCATTTTCATTTTGGAAATAAATGCAACATCCACAAGAAATAATAAAGCAAACCATAAATTATTGACACATTGTTTATCCTGGGAACCCTCATGGGGAATAAACCCAACCTCCAAAATATGATCTTTCCTCATATTCATAAACTCAAGATGTTAAATATTACAAGTATATAAGGGTCTCAACGGATCCCTTTTACTCAATATACAATTCAAGGAATGCTATTGTTCCTATACACATACATGATGCAATTAAGGATTTATTTAATTCCTTTCTCTAAGACATCATGTTAATATTAAGGTATTTTCCATACTAAGGAGGAAACCACCTGCTCCTTCATAATTAAAGATGCATTTAAGGAATCCACTGATTCCTTTCTCTAAGTCATCTTAGGATTTTATAACATCTTGTGTAAGTTTATGATATTCATTGGTTCCATATTTTGGAGATGACTCTTTGATATTAGAGAGAACTTCATAAATTCCCTCAGTATAATTCCAAAATTCATTCTTAGGGTTGATAAACAATCAACCTTCACTTCATAAATTAAAGTCCCATACCCTTAATTTATGAAGCATTCATCATTTTGTTTAAATAATTTATACAACTTATTCATTATCAATTACTATATTTTTAAGGCAAACAAAATTATCACCATAATACTCATTAAAATCATAACTTAATGAAGACTTGAATCTCTTACTAAAAGTTAAGATTCCCCATTAACATTTACAACACTAAATGTGATCTATGTTTCTTTCAATGTGCGATGGACAATTTAACTATAGACCATCTAGTCTATATCTAACCATTAAACCATACCCTTTTTAATATAATTTAGAATATCTATTTACCTCATAATTATGCTTTAATTTGCATAATAATATTTCTATAACCTTGATTCCTTTGTTCACCAATTAAGCCTATTACCTTTAAAATGCAAATAACATTTTCTATTCCTTTTTGAAATCTTGGCTATTGACGGCTTGCAAAATGCAACAAAGAAAAAATAACAACTCGGACATCCACCAAAGAAATTTCAAAGGTCGACATCACGATCGAACACGTGCCCACCAAGGAATCCTCTAGTGTCATCATCATGAATGACCACACACATGCTAGTTGGAAGGGCTAACTACAGGTGGCTCATGGTCCTTGATCGCCACCACATGGTCAAGCATCCTATAGAGTCTTTTCCCTTTATAGCGTACTTGGTTCCCAATAGATCCTATTTGGGACATTCTTGGTGGAATATTTGGTAGTGATTAAGCCAAACACCCACTTGGCTATAAACCTTGGGGTACCCAGAGTCAATTAAAATCTTTCTCTCCACCTCACCAAAGCTTATATTTGTTGCCTGTACTTGCTGAATAGCTCCCCTATTTCAAACTTGGTTTTTCCAGCTACAACATACGAGGTAAGACTATAATTTTTCCATGGAATGAAAGGAATTCCTTCGATGAAATTATCATTTTACACATGAATATTAGATTGGATCATGGAATTGACCTCAAGGATGTAGAGCATAGTTAAGTTATAATATTTGGACCTGTCAAAGGTAAATCCTCCTAAGGTTCGGTCATGAACATCCAAGGTGTTCGAGAGATTCAAGAATTTGGGGGTTATCTTCCACAAGACTCCTCTATGAAGGTTTTAGAGATGTAGACATCTCACAGACAACCTAAGAAGTAATCTACTTTGGAAGTGCCAAGGTGGCCCCTTATATAAGGGTTATTTCTTCCATTCAAACACACTGAGGTAGCTTCTCATGACAATCAGTGAACAAGCATCAGTAAAGGTAATCCATTGTAGAGAACACCAAAAGTTAGGTAGTTTCAAACCAACCCAGATCTGATTTCCTACCACCTGCTATAATTGCCTAATGATGATGCCCAACCTCGCACAATAATGGAGAGTCATAGGGTGAGCATCGATGAGAGATCTAAGTAGAATGAATATTTCATGATTTCATAGGGAACCCCTTGTGCTTCGTAGGGGTGAAGGCATAACATTAATGACTATGATCATGATGTAAACCTTATATAAATTCTAATGCCTACTGCTATGGATTTGATATTTATCCAAGAGTCTCCTCATAGTGAATATCCCACATTCACTATGGGTTGACCTCTTGGTGAAATATAGGGAATGACTCTCCCTATGTTAATCGACCACTAGTTGGTGGTCGAGGAGTTTTCCTCGCTTGTTCTGTCTAAGACGTTGTTGGATTTGCTAGATAGACTTGTAGGGTGTTTAATGGTTAAATCTAGGGTCTCTCTAACCAACTATTTTCCAATTAGGATTTTGGGACATAAAATACTTAATTGAGATAATTGATTAATCAAAGATTAAAATTTATTGATTAAAATATTTTTATTATTTAACTTAAAATTCTTATTAATAGTTAATAATTTATTAATCAAAGCTTAAAATATTCAATTGATTAATCAAAGCTTAAAATATTCAAATGGAATGATTGATTAACCAAAGCTTAAAATATTCCCACTTTAGGTATAAAAAGAGATTTCTAGGTACGATTTCCAATAGGTTAATTTTCTTCACAAAATGCAATAAATTTAATAAGACATCTATTTCTTGAATAACAAGATCTAACCTTCTTTTAGCAAGCTATCCTCTTCAACTTCCATAGTGGCCTCCTTAGCTCCTAATCCTTCGAATGCCTCCCTCTACAACTAGGAAATATTTTCAAGCCTTCTAGTTTCTGATCCACCCAAGGTGGAGAGCATACTCCCTAGGTATCCAAGACTTCCTAGATACCCTTTCTTCACAAAATATCCTCTATTTATAGGACACTTCTCCACTCATGGGCCAAATAGTGGCCACATTATAATAATATTAAAAATATGCCTTGGACCCATTGTGACTTATCATGTCTTGTAAAGTATAACCAAAAGTAGAAAAAGGGTCCACTTAGAGATAAGGTGAGTGTCCTTATTTTTGTTTTGTGTCCCTTATGGTTCACATCCCTCCAAAACACCTCTAATTAAAAAATAGAGGAGAGAATCTCACTTTTCTCTCTACCAATCAGATTATGCCATGAGGGAAAATAAGATAGGCTTTTAGTATTAAATAATACTAGTGCCTAATTTGGTCCAATAAAAATTGGAATTTTAATTTATAAATTAGATGCAATTATCCTAGTCATTAAACATTATACATGCCTAATTATATTTTTATTATTTTCCTCCTAAACCCCTTCAAAATTCCTAAATTGGAATTTTGTAGAATTCCTTAGGGTCTATGACCTCTTTCTGTGGAACATTAATTGATCACAAGACCAATTAATGTCCCATTGATAGGGTTCGAGGGTAATGGGTCGTGACACAATCGAATCTTGAGATATAATACAGTGATGGGAGTTATGAAGATACTTCATCAAAATAACTATTTCTATAATTAGGTCCTTTAAAAGAACCTGATAAATGTTTCTATTGTTAGGTGGATCCATACTTTGCACTACAACTTTACTAGTTTCATTAACCTACATTGAGGAAATTTGATCCATTACCCTTTATTCTAGCTCAGGTTTATCTTGGATCAAGGGTTCAATCTCATCAGGGGTTGACTAATATTTAGCCTTACCAATTGTTTTTTGAGTCTCATTCTTTCTATGGTTACCACCAACTAGAGCTATGTGACATGATTATGAAGAGTGGCTAAATTTCTTATAGGAAAATCATTTAATGGGTCTATTTTCATAAATAATTAGCTAAGTCTAGGAATACTACCTAGAAATAAGCTCAGTATGACTTGGTAAATCTACCTTTGGGTTAACCATGATGCACATTCTGGCAAATATCAACATAGACTTGGCTCTGGTAGCCGATTCAATCAGAATCAGGTCCCTAATAGTTTTGCAATACCCCGTAGGATATCTTTATGCCAAAAGTGAAATGTTAAATTTGGAAGTCACACCCAAATGGAAGCCATGTTCACTTTTTGAATATTAGGGTTATAAAAAAAACCCAATTTTTGTAGTAAAAGGCCCTTCTTACCAAATAACCATGAGCCTCTACCTAGAATGCACTTTGAATCATCCTCACAGTTTAGATTGATGAGGAAGAAGGAATTATACATAGCAAAAATCTTGAGCAATCCCTAGGATTTCCATTTAGGAATATCCCAACAACGAATAGCATCAATGTCCAAGTTAAAAACTTCATTTACAAAGTTTTGGAACAATTTATCCATTCGAAGAACCAGGGGAGCTACCAAATGTATCAATGTTTAGTTGTTTACCCTTAGTATATTTCTCTTTCTCAAATTTCAACTAATATTGGAGACCATCCAGTATATTTTTTGCATGAATCCTTAATGCTTTATTGAATGGCTTACCTACCTTTAAATTAGCTCCAACATTTATTTGGACCTTTCGAGTACTTCTAGTTTTGGGTCTAGGTTTGATTGTGCCTAAAGAACCCACCCTAAGGCACGGTGATAATTTTAGCTCAAGTAGCATAAGAGACTCCTAACCAGGGACATCAATTTTATTCTGAGTAGAATAGGTCTCCACAACAACCGATTCTTGAGACATAAGACACTAATATGAGTTCTAAATAAAATCTATCAGAATAACTATTTCTATAATTAGGTCCTCTGAAAGAACCTAATCAAGATTCCTATCATTAGGTGGATTCATGCTTTGTACTATAGCTTTACCAGCTTCATTAACCTACATTAAGGAAATATGATCCATTATATTTTCTTTCAACTCAGGTTTATTTTGAATCAAGGATTTAGGCTCACCAGGGATTGACAAATATTTAACCTTACCGATTGAATTTTGAGTCTCATTCTTTATTTTGTTACTACCGACTAGAGCTATGCAACATGATTCTGAAGAGTGGTTGAATTTATTATAGGAGGAGCATTTAATGGGTCTATTTTAAAAAACAATTGGCTTAGTCTAGGGACCTTACCTGGAAATATGCTCAATATGACTTAGGAAATCTGCTTATGGATCAACCATTGTGCACATTCTATTGAAAATCAACCTCGGCTTGACTTTGGTAGCTGATTCAAATAAAACAAGGTCCCCAATAGCTTTTACAATACCTGATATGATATCTTCATGCCAAAAGTGAAATGGTAAATTTGGTAGTCACACCCAAAGGGATTTAAGTTTATTTTTTTGAGTCTTAGGGTTAAAATTTGAACCTTAATTTTCATAGTAAAATATCCCTCTTACTAAATAACCATGAGCCTCCCCCAAAATGTGCTTTGAATCCTTATCATAATTAAGCTTGATGAGGAAGAAGGTATAGACATAACAACAATATCAAGTGATCCCCTAGGTTTCCATTTAGGAATAGCCCAAAATCAAATAGCTTCAATATCCATATGGCTACCTCAAAAATTACCAACCAAATTACATGACCCTTCCTCCATTTTTACCTCCACAAGTTCATCCAAAATAACCAACGTATTGCTAATCTAAGATAGGTCAAAAAGAGGCTTTATAAACTAAGGACAATAACCTCTAGCTATAACTACATCAATAGAGAATACACCAGGGTTAAAAGGATTCCCAAACCTTGTGGACCCACTCATGGGAACTCCAAAGGACTTCTCACTACTATTGACCATATATTTTTTTCTTTCTCTATGGTCGATCCCTTAGAAATCGCTCCTACCTATTGCCCACCAGGTACTCCAAATCCCTATAGACCACTAACACCTTGACCCACGTATAGAAAAGAACCTTCCCTATTTGTAGACATCCTACCACCCCATGTAATTGCCTTCCAACCTTTGTGTATTAAAAATAAAACTAGATTTAAAAATTATGTTAAATAAGGGGCTTTGGTTTCTCTCTAGAAGCTTTTGCTTCTTGTTTTTAAAATGTTAGGGGACCCTTTCAAAACCTCTTCTTTCACCTAATTAAAAATTATTTAAAATACATGATAGAACTGCCCCACCTAGGGGATCTAGAAACTAAACTTCAAACACCAGTAGGAACCAAGAGAAGCCAAGATGCAAAAGAAGCAAATCCCACCAAAAGAATAAAATACCAAAATTGAAATTAAAAAACAAGAACAAGAGTAGGAAAATTCAAACCCAAGAAATAGTTCCTGCCTAAATAGAACCTAGAGAAATTTTCCAACAATTACTGTCCAAAAGACAACCAAATTTGAAACAAGGGTGCAAGCCGACCCATCCATTCTTAATTAATTATATGTGTATTCCTTTCCTTTCTTAATTATAATAAATAATTTTAAAATAACAAATAAGAGATACCTTATTCTAGGAGTGAAATATATACCTAGGTTTTATTATGATCCATTAGTTCATTTTTATTTTTCTTTATGGTATCTATACATCTCATCCTCGAAATTTTATATAATTCCTATCATTATTAAATTATACATATTTATAAATGTGAATAATTTATCATTGGTCTGTTTAAAAAATAATAAACATAAATGCAAATCTTTAGCTCTTTCTAAGCATACCTGTGGGAACATAAATTATAACAATGTTAAAGGTTTAAACAAAAGTAAAGTTGTATAATTATTTTTTAATAAACATGGAAATGTAAACATGTTATTTTATACTCATGAATTCAAAATTGATGACACTCATTTATCCTTGTGAACATGATTTTTAAGTTTTATAATCATTTAATTTTTAATTTTTTTTATTAGTTGGTTGGAAGAAGGGGTTTTGAAATGGTCAATGAACATTTTTACAAAAGGAGAAACCCACAAGAGGACCCAATAGGCCAACCTCTCAAGAGTCACCAAGAAACATAAGAAAATAGGGAAAACCCTAAAATTAATAGAAATTAATTCATTACTTAAAGAGCCAATATGGAACACAATATATTGGTTAATATGGAGCATCCAAGCCTAAAATATAGATTATAGAAAGATCCAGAGGCTAAAAGTATTACAAAAACATAAATTAAAGTAAATAGTAGTAGAGGTAAATTTGAGAGAATTAGTCAGCTTTAGCCCCTATAGGGGAACCCAAAATCTCATCATCATTGAATGCCACCAACAATAGTTAGAATTAAGAAGCTCGCTTTATGTTTTCTTGTATCATCTTAAGTTTTTCTTCATGTAAGAAAGAAGCTTGCAATATGAGGAGGTATAATTAGGATGTTTTGAGGCCTTGCTCTCTTTTCTAGGAGAGATACTTTTTACTAGCATTTTCAATCTTCTAGGTATTCAGACAACCCTCTTTCAAATCCTACCTCCTTCATCTTGGGCATTTGCATCCTGGATCCAACCATATTTTGAATAGAATTTTCCACTTATATGTTTTAATATCATCTTTGCCAACAATTTGGTTTGAGACTTTGCTCTCTTTTTTTTCATTATCAACCTTCACCTTTCCTTCTTCAATCTTGAGCAAATATTGAGATCCATTTGCAATTTCAAATTCTACTTCCCTTCTTCTCATAGTTTTAATTAGGGGCTTCCCCACTTTTTATTTATACCCATATCATTAGTACCCTTACTCTAACTATAAGTTTTAGGACCCGAGGATTCTTTCACCATGCATGACTTCAAGAAGTCAATCGAAGACTCATTTTCATGGGTCACCAATTGGACAATAGGTTTATTTGGAGTAGAATTTAACCCTAAGAAACCAAATAAATTTTGAATAAGGTATTCTAGATCTAGAATATTAGTTAGAATATTGGATGGACTTACCTATTTCACAAGAATCAAAATGACTTCATAGCTTGACAGAGCCTTAATCTTCTTCAAATTCTCCTCAATTTGTGTTAAACTCTTTGACATGTTGTACGACTTCTCTAGTGATAGAGAGTTTTCCAATTGAATCCAGTGACCAATATCCTTGGACTTTGATAACTATCTGCAAGACTCCTTTTGAGCATCTAGAATATTTTCCTTTTTAATATTTTACATTACCCTTTTATGCCTTTCATTACCCTCATGATTTTTCCTTGATGGGCATTGATCCAAGTTATGGCTAACTTTCTACACCCAAAGTAAACTGAGGGTCTATTTTCATAGACAATGGGCTAGATCCAAGAGCCCAGATATGAGGTAAGCTTAATAGAAGAGGGAAGATCCAACTCTAGATCTGCCAAGATGCACATCCTCACAAAAACCATTCTAGACTTTGATCTAATGGATGAATCAATTTGAAATAAGAGCACCCACTATCTTCACTACCCCTATTAGAATATTATCTTGTGATATTTTTTAATTAGATAACATAAAAAATTCAGAATTTTAAAAGATAATTTATTTTTTTGATAAATTCATAAATTATATTAGATCTAGAAGCTTTAATCAGATGTGAAAAACATAACCATTTTGTAAACTTAGCATATAATACTAATGTTTAAAGTTGATTATACTCAAATAATATACATAAACAAAAAAATTACAAGTTCTATAAAATCTAGAATCTAATATTTTTTAAAAATTAATAAAAATGTTTATATTCTACTTAAAAAACTTATAAGATTATCAAATTATTATTATTTTATATTACATTATTTGATAATATTAATTACGTCAATTTTTCTACAAGCTTTTATTGAAGAACCTTCAAATGAAATGAAGGATTTATAAAATCCCTAAAAATATAATAATTTGAATCTTGGTAGAACTCAAATCCTAGTTGTTTGTCTATAAATTGCACAAGTAATCAAACTAAAAATGTAATAAGACAAACGTAATATTTTTTCTAATAGATTTATTAAAAATAATATTAAATTCATCTTAATACATATTTGGATGGAACTTTAAATCTCTAACATTTATCATTAATTTTAATGGTTTTGCTATGTTCAAAAATAGCTATTCTCCCTTTGACCTTGGACAATTTCCTCTAATTAGTAGAAATAAAATGAAATCTATGTATTTTTTTTGGTAAGTTAATGAGATTCATTAAAATATGGTATTTTAAAGGTGCCCCAATGCCATGTACATCAATAGAACTGAGAACAGAAAAGAGGAAACAATAGAGGAAGCAAAAAGGAAACACCAGAGGAACAAAAGGCATTCAGCTAGTAGAAGAAAAAAAGACCTAAGTCACCACAAAATGGAACATTAAAAAAAATTGAAAGCTAAGACTAAGCTTTCATAAGCAGAAACAATAGACATGCTAGATGGGAACATCAATCTTCATTGGTTACACAACCACAATCTCCAGATTAGTGTCCTTAACATCATCCTTTGGGGCTTCCTTGCAAGCTTCCTTGGCGATCTCCACGAACTCCTTATCCTTGGCACTATATTTTATATTGAAAAGTCCCCCCACAACATAAGTAGCCTAAACATCCTCAAAAGAGTCACAGAAGAACAACAATCTAAGTGCTTGACGCTGCTCCTTAAGCTGCGAGATAGCTTTCCCAATGGTAAAATAAAATCTATGTATTATTGTCCCTTTTTATATTTATAATTTTCATTTCAATGTTATATTATGCAAGTGCTACATATCACTCATCACATATCATCATAGCTTTAAGCTTTGTATGACTAACAATAAAATAATATTGTTACTTTAGTTAAATTAAAACTTTCATTATTATAAAGGGTTTATTAATGAATGTTAAGAACCTACTAATAAAATAAAATACTTTAAAGCAAAAAAATAGGAGCTAAAAATAAATTATATATACTATAATAATCACATGAGTAATTTATTTAACATATAATTTACATATACTACATCAAAAAAGGGCTTTAATGATGGCTAAAATAAGATGGTTTTTTACGATGGTAAAAAAATGTCATAATAGAGCCTAAGAGGGTGATTTTAAACCACCCTCTTAGGGCTAAGAGGGAGGTTTTAAACCACCCTCGTAGGTCTAAGAGGGAAATTTTAAACCACCCTCTTAGGGATAATAGTATGGTTTTAAACCATACTCTTAGGGCAAAGCCTTTTAAAAAATAAAAACTCTGCCTATCGACCTCACCATAAATCACAAAACCCTTTTCTTTTCATGATCGTGCAAAAATTTTTGTTCGCTTATGTTTTATTTCCTCTTTTCATGACCTTTGGCTTCTCTATGTTCTTTGTAAAAACAAGCACAAAACCCTAGGCAAATCTTTTGTTTCCCCTTTTTGTGGCCTCTAAATTCTTTGTGTTCTCCTTGAAAAGAAGCACAAAACCCTAGGTAAATATTTTATTTATTTTTTTCATCTTTGGCTTATCTATAAATGATATGGATGAGTCCTTCAAGAGGGTGTAGAACACAACAATTTTTAAGGAAATAGAAGAGCATTTGTAGATTCTCGATCACCTATTTTGTGGATAAACTCATTTTTGGGGTTTAATTAGAGCTATATTTCATAGCAAGGTGGCAAGTGGCATGCTATGAGGATGGTGGAGGAAAACCCCTTTTTACTTCTATAAATTAAAGAAAATTATTTTACCTTCCATTGGGGGGTAGCAGCTATCATGTGGTTGATTGAGGTGTGTTAACAGTGCAGTCTCAAGCGATACTCACAGGTGTGCTCTATTGAGTTCTAGTTTCCTCTTCTATATTTATGATTGTGGTTTATTTATTAGTTTATGGGTTGGTTGAAAATAACTAATAGCTTGAGTAGTAAACTATAATATATTTGCTTGCTTAGAATGATTGTTCTGAACTAGAATATTAAGAAATGGGCTTGACTATTTATGGAATTCTTTCTCAATAGATTATTATGAAATAAGTTTGACTATTTGTGGATGGATTATTATGAAATAAGCCTATCTAATTGTAGAATTAGAACTAAATTATCTGTACCCAATGTCAATTCATCTAATTGAATGTATTCTAGATGATTCTCTGATGTTAGGGCATTCTCTACTACTTTTTTTGGGTTAGGGTTTTGGATGACTCATTATCATAATTTCATAGGGCATTCTCCACTCCCTTTTTTGGGTTAGGATTTTGGATGACTCATTACGAGGATTTCATAGGGTATTCTCCGCTACATTTGTTTGGGCTAGGGTTTTGAAAGACTCATTTTTAGGGTTTTGTAGGGCATTCTCCACTATTTTTTTCATGTTAGGATTTTGTATGACTCATTGTTAGGGTTTCATAGGGTATTCTATGCTATTTTTTCTAGGTTAGGATTTTGGATGACTCATTGTCGAGGTTTCATAGGGCATTTTATGTTATTTTTTGGGTTAGGATTTTGAATGACTCATTTCTGGGATTTTGGATGGATCTTTGTTCAATGTAAAAAAACCCAGGCATAGTTTACCTTTTTTTATTAGGTTAACCAAGAAATATTTCCTTGTGAATTTTGTTGAGAACCATCCACAAGGTTCAATATTGAAAGAAATTCATAACAAGGCCAAAGAATGCTAAAGTCACAACTTGTTGAAACTCATATTTTGTATTATATGTTCCCTAAAGTTATACATGATCATTATATCTTTGATAGAGATACAAGGAAGTAGCATTGGTAATTCATGACCAATAAGATTTATTTTTAACCTGAACTAAAGCATATTTTACCTACGATTTCTCATGAGGTTGATTGTTCCAATGAAGGCTTCAAGCATAGATTGCTTTGATATAGTTACCAGTATTAGCAAGCTCTTGTATGTAAGGACTTCATCAAAGTGAAAACTTTGAACTTCTATTCAATAGATGTAGAACAGTTTAGGTAGCATCTTACGCATATGGATCTGTAACTCACATATCATGTTGGTTCCTAGTCCATAGAAGTTGCTGGTTTCTATTTCATAAGACCAAATCTTGTTTATGAACTACATAATGAAATGATTTTGGCATTCTGTAAAGCAAATTTTAATTTTAAGATAAATAATACCAAATTGAAATTATTTATAGGTCAACATGACAGTTGGTTCATTTCCAAAAAAATTTAGGATTTTCTCCATATTAAAGATTATTTTATCTATACACTATAGCAAAATATCCTTTTCCCTTATACTGCACCTAGTTGAGCATTCAACAGATGTTTCAATAGGCTACATATAAGGTGGTGAACTATGTTGTATGGAAATAAATACTAATATTGTATCTGATATAAATACGTATCTATTATATCTATTATATCTATTATAGATATTTCAAATTTTTAAGACCCCTAATATGGATGCAATTGAATATGACATTATATATATATATATATATATATTAAAAGAAAAATATAAAAAAAATTACACAAATATAAGTTTTAAATAGATATATTCAGAGGATTGTTATTGTTTTTTAAATTTAAATTATATTTTTAAAATTTTAGTTTTTTTTTAATTCCCATGTTGTTAGACAACTTTAGATGACCTCATATCCAGATGTATTATATATGAAATAAATAAGGGTACATTTTTAATATGTTTGAATATAACACCAATGTAATCTGATGCATTATGATTATTATATCCAAAAAGTCTCATGTTTGTATCTGTATTTGATATGCAGATGGGTATACAAGCAAGAAAATTGTAGGATATGCTAACTCTTTACAAAATATCATCTTTGATCATTGACCTTGGTCCAAGGTCTACAAGCCTTCTCTTTTCAGTTATCTAAGCATATTTAGATATTTGATTTACTACTTGACTATTCAAAATGAACAACCTCAATATTGGTTGTGTTCCTTCTTTAATATTATTTCATTTATCATGGAAAATTTATGTTTGGTAATTAACTCCAGCTTTTCATTTTAAGGCCCTTCCTCTTCCCTAACTTTTCTTTTGTTAAATCCATACCTTTACATCTAGATATTCAATGTCTTCAATTTTTTTACTCATCCTCATCTTATTTGTTATAAATTCATTCTTGTTCTATTTTTTTCTTTTACATCTTGTCATCTCATTTTAAACATGTCTTGGTTTCTCTTCTATCCATCTTTGGACTATTTTTTTTTTGTTCTTCGTCCAACTGGGGTTTAGTTTTATAGAACCCCTTATTTCACATCTATTGTTATAACATTAGAAAACTATTCATCTTCATTAGACTATTATGAAAAGTTTGTAACCCATAGTGTAAACGATTCAAGTATTTTAGTACTTCAGTCTAACAGAAGATGGATTTACATTTTTATGGTTTTTAAAAACCTAGTTTTTTAGTTCTCGATCTAACTAGGGTTTAGGTTTATAGATATCCTTATTTCACTTTTATTGCTACTGTAATCACCCCATTTTATATATTTTCTAAATAGCTTTACAAAACTACTCATCATGCAAACAATTTAGACCATAATGTAAACCATTCAAGTTTTATAATACTACAAACAGTCTTCAAATAAAAAATATACCAAGTGAGGTGAGGTGAGGTGAGGTTAATATACCATGGTAGGAAATTATATGATAGTGGTGTGTGCAAACAATGGTGGGTGTAGCAAGAAATACAAAGAATTAAACCAATGAGAATCAAGAATAACTTTTCATTAAATCTTTGTGTTCATATAAATTTTGACAGAAAGCTCCTTCTTTGATGAGTGGTTGTCATTGTGGTTGTCATATTATGGGGCAATTCAATGTATCTCTCAATTCTTGTTGTTCTGCTTTGATTTCCAATGTCCTTGTCATTTGATGCTCTAGTTGCGTAGTTCTTTTTCCTTAGTTGCCTTTGGCTTCTATTTTAGTTGTTGTTCCAGTTTGGTTATTGTTCAAAGGTAATCCTAGGTGGATTACCTATTCCTAAATAGCATTGTAAAAGGTTTTGGAATCCTTTCAAAACCTCAGTACCAATAAAAAAATATACCAATCAATTTATTATCTATAATAAGTTTTTTATTTAAAAAGTTTCAATGTATTTTTTACAATCAGAAATCCAAAGGAACTGAACATAAAAAATATAATAATATTATCAAACCCTAGAATAAAATAAGTCAACTTTTTTATCTTCAATACTAACACTAAAACCCTTATAAGTATGATTACATGTATTTATAGAAGTTTGATAGAAATACAAGCAACTTGTGTAGTCGTATACTAAATAATTGAGTAGGATTCTAATCCTCTTATGCATGATCAATTTTCAAAATATTTAGTTTCTAAAATTTATCAATAAAATGGATCATGAAAGATGATCTAAGATGCAGTATTTCTAGTGGATACGTTATCTCAATATTATAGATTCATAATCATATTATATGAAAAATATTTTTTGGATCATAATGTTTTTGTGCTACCATCACATAATACCTAGCATATACTAAATCAGAATTCATGTTTTTTAAACTATCACACCTTAAGGATTATTTTTAAAATGGTCCCTTCGTGTACTAGAATCCATTATATTATATTATGTAAGAAAATAGTATAAGGTGGCAAAAAATAATGTAATTATGACAAGACTTAGAATAGTCTAAATTGTACACCTAAATAAAGTTATTTGGTTATCCCCATAACTTTTATTGTTCTTAATTTATGGAGTAAAAATAAATTAAATACCATCTTATTGAGTTCCAAGCCTCAAAGATATGAGTATACCCTAACTTCATATATTTTTGAAAATCGTGTTTATTTATTTCACATTTATTATTATATTAATAGAAATGTGTTTCACATTATGGATCGATATAGTATCAAATGTTTGGGTTTCCAATAAAAAGCACATATCATGACTATTCTATCATGTGTCCTTATGAAAGAAAGGTGTTTAAGGTGAAAAGCTAATGTATTCATGAAATTGGGATAAACTCTATAACATGGTGCCAATGGAGATTTATGATGCCTTTCTCAAGAGACCACACCTATTTAAACATAAAATGACCTATTATTTATATACATAGCAATTAGATTTTCATATCAAGAATAATGTGCACCATATCATTTAGATCTTGTCCATGAAAAAATAATTCGAGCCTTAGGTAAGTAGTGTAAGAAACTAATTTCTTATCATTTAATATTATTTTACTTATTGTATTTGAGGTGCATAAAATAAAATAAGTCTTCGGTTTCATCATGAAGTTTGATCAATTATAAATAACACCATTGGATGTGCACACAACTTTAATTATGTAGTAATATTTACAAATAACTATGTGATTTGTTTTATCATGTACTACATTTACATAGTTCTAATGTTATCTCTATATAAATATGATTTTAACATAGCTTCATTTAGATAAATTATTAGATTAAAAATTATGTAAAGGAGGTGACTACCCTAGGGAATATTCATCAAAATCCATGTGGTTATTTTAGCCTAATTGCACCAAATCTAATGAAATATGGTACATGGTGTCTATATAAAGAAAGGTCCTATATCTTATTTTAGAAGTAGCAGATTTTAGAGATCCACAAGAGAGATCTCATTGCCAATACTTCCATAGTAGAAGGTTGAAGGAAAGGTCTCATTGAGAAGATGAGAGAAGCTAAAATACTTAAGACCTTGGATAGGTCTCAAGGAGAAACAAGGAAAAGGCTTAGATAGCCTTGTTGTAGAGCTCATTGAAGCATCATCGAAAAAGTTCCTAGAAGAACTCATTGCAAAAATTCACTACCAAGAAAAAGCTAGTGATAGTAAAATATTTGGGATAATTTTTACTATCCGAAAATAAGCCCAAACGAGAAGGATTTGATAATTATTTTATCAAATTATAGAGAATATCAGTGAAAACCTCAATACTTTTATAATCTTGAGGAGAAAGCCCTATTCTAAGTCATAATTCAATAAGGATGTTTAAGAAAGAACATAGACATAAGAATACCAACAAATAGAAGAGATTTAGAGATTACCTTTTAGAGCTAAGAAGGCACAATTTAGAGGATAATATTATCCACTAAAAAGGATGGAAATTAGAATAATAGTACTAGATGCAAAAATTTAGAGTTTTAGAGTTCATCCTAAAGGTTAATCAATTTATTCATTGCATAATCAAGTAACAAAATAGAAGCATTAGAGAGTTGTGAATCCATCCAGTTTCAAGGAAAAATAATTTGAATCAAATAACCTTGCAACCCTTCATCTACAGATCAATGAAGGTAAGAAACTTGGGTGCAAATAGATTCATTAGTTGATCTTTGATTAGGGATTTATTCAGTTCGATTAAAGAACCATTATTATAATTCATAATTTGCAAAATGAAAGTTGTATTATATAGTCTTCAAGGTGTGTAGAAGGAAATTACTTTTAAGGTTATTACCCACATAATAAAATATGAGTTGGATATATTTTGATAGAAATAAAAATATCATCTACCTATTATCTCAGAAAATACTATATCCTACAATATTGATTGTAGTGCAAGATTACTTTTAAAAAAGAGTTATTTAGAAGACATTATTCTTAATTAGAAGTTGTAGAGATTATTAATTGTATTCTTTAAGAGTTATTGGTGAATTAAGGTAAGAGTACTATTGCACTATTCTATATTGGTTAACTCATTTACTCTTAAAGATTATTATATGCATTGGTTATTATATTGAGGAGAAAACTAAAAAAGCATAAAATATGCAAATATCAAAGTGTGTAAAGACACTATTTAGAACTCGATACGTGTAAGATATTGTGGCCTATAGAAGTCACCAAGAAAAAATTCCTCCATTGTGTGGATAAGAAAGAAAACATAAAATTAGAAAGAGAAGTTGCAAGAAGAGACTTAAAGTATCTCAAAATTAAGGTGCAAATAAAGGGTTTCATAGATTCGAATGTGAGCACCAAACTTGTCTCTATTACTATATCAAAAGGAGATAAAAATACAAGTGTCCTAAGACACTCAACGTAGCACATTATTCTATCTATAAGAGGTCATACTATCAACATTGAATAACCAATCAAAGGGAGCTCAATATTTTCTATTAGCAACATTCAGAGTGTCTAAAGTGAACCACACCAAAAGGATTCAAAATCTACCATCCACGAAGAGGAAATACTAGGTCAAAATCACATGAGGAATGAGCCAGCAAAGGTCTCAACATTCAACATACATTATGGTCCAATACTAATGTCTTCAAAAGCAAAAATATACAAGGAAGAGAAAACATAAGAGGATATAACATTAGTGCAGTAACTATTGCATGTTATAGAAAATAAGAAACCACAAGAGGACAGTGCATAAGTGTAATTGGTACACTGTATTACAATAAAGTAGAGAGGTGCATTACCATGGAATATTATCAGTCAAATAACACCATAAAAACAACCCAGGTGTTGTAGGTGAGTTGGAGAGGAGAGGGAAATCCTCCAAGGGAGGTCCCAGGTTCGAATCTCCACCCTACCAAAAAGCTAAATTGAGTACCCAAAATCCAATTGATAATTTTGGTGTGGGCAGGGCTGGGTGTGACCCCCGGGTGACTTTGACGGTATAGAACCCCTGTTCATGGTCTCTTAGACCAAGGCGACGTCGCAAGGGGTTTTTCGCTAAAAAAAAAAATAACACCATAAAACTAGCCTCATTGAATAAAGAGCCAACATTGTGAAGGGGAGCATATTCTTCCACCTAAATAAAGCATTGAGAAGCAAGGAAATAGTTGTGTTGTAGCTGTAAAAGGAGTTTTATAAAATATTAATAGACATTGGAGAGAGCATACATGCAGTACAATAAGACCTCCACTTGTTATATTACCATATTTTTGTCAGAAATTCGGTAGAACCATAATAAATAGGATCCAATGAAATATATTGGAACAAATAATAAGCGAAGGGCCAACAAGGATTCAATAACTAAGCATGCATAACAAGTTCTACTTTTCAGGATTCCAACCATAGCTAAATAAAAGTTTCACATCTAAGTTAAATTTTTGTTTCCATATAATTTTCTTGTCATATTCTAATGGAAGGTAAATAGCATTAAAAAAATTATTGTTATATCAGTCTTGTTAGTAGGATATTATATACAACATGCACCCATTGTATTAACTCTTGAGGATTGATATTGTGAAGAGAATCAATATTTTTTCCATACAAGGTAAATTGTAACATTCACCTACTATGGTTGAATTATACAACAAGAAATATACCATCCACCTTAGAATTCCTTAAGGCATGGTTGAAATGTATCCCTTCAAATTCACTTGGCTTTAACATGCCCAGTAGCACTTCATCCCACCATCATGGCAATTTCCCCCTTAACAATAAACCATAATCCACTAGGTATGGAAAAGTTGTAAATAAAATAAAAATAATAGACCTTTGGAAGTAAAATATAGCTTTTATGTTACCATAGGATATGGTTATATATGAAAAATAACAACATTACCACTGAGCAATTCAAGTCACCAATTTTTATAGTTGTTGTTTCATCTATTCAATCCATTAAAAATGTGTGGGAAAAAAATAAAACAATAACATAGATATAGTGCAAATACTAAAATAAAACAAGAACAAAACTACTATAAATGTTCTCCAAGTGTATAAGAACAACTCTAATTTCCATTTCCCAAAATAACCATCATTTAAAAACCAAAATCTCACAAGCCAAATAAGGAAATGCATTGCATCCTCCCTTAATTTGATATAGCACATTGTTGATTAACTAGTTATAATAGCATCCCCAAACCCTAAAACCCTTTTCATCCCAAAACCCTAAACCCTCTGCATATCCAAACCCATAAATAAATATTCTTAGTATGTGCTATTATATGTTCATTGTTGCTCTCACATTGAAAATTTTATTCATAATTAATGGATTCAACAATTTTTCCATATCCTTCTTACTAATATTTACTAAGTGTCACGTTTGGGATATCCATGTTATCTTTATGGGCTTTGCAGGTCCATAGACATTGACAACGAGCATAACTAAGAATGAATAAAAAAAAATATGTTCTCCAATTATGTAAGAACAAATCTAATTTCCATTTCCCAAAATACCCATCATTTAAAAAAAAATCTTAACCATCACTACAAAGAAGAAAATTTTTCTAAATTTTGAATACAATTTCCCCTGCATCCCAAACCCTGAGTAGTTTGTAACTCTTAAAATATCAATATATATGTTAAACCCTAGATTGAGATCTTAATCTAGTCCTATATCAAGCTCTCTGTCAATCCTCCTTCTATGCGAATGCCTTATCTTGAGCTCTCTATGTGTGTAGTCTCCATTTGAATGAATGCCCTAGCTCGAGCTCTCTATACAACCTCCATCTGAGTGAATACCCTAGCTCAAGATCTTTTTCTAATCCCCATATAAGATAATTATCTAGCTTGATTTCTCTGTCTAGCCTCTATCTGAGCGAAAACCCTAGATCAAGCTCTCTATCCACCGGGAAAAGAAAAAGAATATTCTTTTTTATTTTCTCGTGATTTTATTTTTTTTGTTGAGACCATAAGAGGGCAATTTTAAACCACCCTCTTAAGGTTTCTAAACTGCCCTCTTAGTGTTAATAGGGAAGTTATAAAATGTCCTCTTAGGGTTACCCTATAATAGAGTGGCTTATAACCGCCCTCTTATAGTGACCATAACAGGGCGGTTATCCTAACAGGGTGGTTATAAACTGCCCTCTTATGATCTATTAGGAAGGTTTTTTACCACAAAAAAACTACCATATTTTAGCCACTGTTAAATTCTTTTTTGGTGTAGTGATAGTGTTCCAAGGTATAAAGAAGGACGTAAAAAAAACTACTGAAAGAGAAAATTTTATAGTAAAAGTCAAAGGAGAAAAAATCTCTTGTCTAGAGACAATGTGAAGAACTGGTGGTACAAATCAAAGTGGCTTAAAAATACTAGAATTAGTAGCTAGGTTGAAGGTAAATAGACAAAAGAGTTGAGAATACTAAAGCACGTCTATATTAAAAGGAATTTTTAGAGAATATTACACACACCTGAAGTGTTGATAATGTTAGAGAATATCTAGTTTGGAAGGAAGAACATAAGTTAAAGTTGTAGGCAAGGACATCATAGAAAAAGCATCTAGAGTGAATGTTTAAGAAGATTTATTTGTATATAATATTGAGAATGTCACTCATAATGCATTGACAGTAGAATATTCATGGAGACCAAAAGGTATTAAAGAAGGAAATGCATAGGAAGAACATAAAACTTTGGGATTCATTGGAGATAATCATTGGATAAAAACATGTGGGAAATAATTTTTGGATAGGAGTTTGAAGAATATTAATTTAGGTATTTATTAACCTTTGAATTATTTAGGAGAAGTTTAAAATTAGAGGAAAATGTTGGATTTTAATATTAACTATCTCAAAATATCATAGGTCCCAATGTAAATAAACTAACAATATAATAGGTTGAAATATTAATATCAAGATTAGAATTATATATGTGAGAAATCAAATATATATCCAAGTCAAAATAATAATAAAATAACATTCCCTTATAATATCAAATATGAATGTAAATTACCAAAATCATTCATGTACATGCATGAAGAATACTTACAATATGAATTGATCAAAATCTTTATACAAGCTTTATTATCAATGCTTGCTATGTGGTGATCACTACAAACTATTTTCTCTTTTTTTCTCATGTTACATTGTGTTTGTGTTTCATTTGTATGGATATTTGTTTCCATCATATATACATAGTAAGTGAATCTTCACATACTTGACTATTTCTCCCCATATGATAGCTCCCATGACCTTTGGCTTCTCATCTTGCCACTTGTGTACTAAAATATTCACTCTCTTCTTACATTCATACTTTAATCTATAACACTTGCACACTTCTACATGAATCTTACTCTCCTACATGCACTCCTAATCTAAGACACTTATGTACATTATCACTTTACATATTTGAACACTTACATACATGACACTTGTGCACATTCTCTCTTACATAAAAGGGAAATATAAATCACTCATATAAACTATAGATATAAACCCTAATCTATTACATATTTATATGTGTACCATTAAGATACATGGGGGTGCATTAGTATGTATGAAATACTATAACAGTCTTCAATAGCAAATCATCTAGTGTGAATATCTATGAAGAACAGGTTGTAAAGAACGTTGAGAGAATTACTCATAATGCATTAACAGTGGATTTTTTATAGATATCATAAGGTATTAAATAAGGAAAGACATAGGAAGAATATTAGATTTTGGGAGTCATTGGAGTAATATGTGTGGTAAATCTTTTTATAAGAGGAGCATGAAGAATATTTAAGTCAGGTATTTATTTACGTTTGAGTTATTTGGGTTATGAAGAATTAAAAGTTGCATAAGAAAACAAAAATTAATTGAAGAGATAAATATTATAAAAAAAGTTCTTGGTAAATTAAAAAATTAAATAAAAAAAATGAAAGCAAAATTAAAATTGGAAAAGAAAAAAAATTATAAAAATATTTTATTGATGGAAATTAACTTATGACAAGGAGATTAAATGTTGGCTTCTATAATTATTCTAATATTTTATAAAGTGCAAAGGATATTATGAAATAAAGGTACATTGTTGAAGAATAATTTTGTAAGCCAAAGATATTGAAAGCAAATATAAGGACAAATTATTGAGAATGTTTTAAAAGGTATTAAATACTTATATCTTAGATTCCAAGGGTCATTGAAATATTGAAAGAAATTAATTAGGGAGATAAAAGATCTTCTACTTTATTTTTTAAAATTGACATCATCCAAGAAAATTAAAGGAAGAATTAACATTTTTTTGAAGAAATGGTTTTTTTTTTTAAATTATGACTTTATCAAAAATTCCTCTTACAAAGTCTCACTTGTTTGAAGAACCAAAATTTATTAAAAGAGGAACTCAAAAGCATAGAAAATTTTATCTCAAAGAAGAACATGGTCAAATGGATCGAACCACCACATTATTTCAATAGAAAAATAGGAAATCAAATTTAGAACAAATGTTCTAGCACATGACATAAGAAAATCAAAGAATAATGATTGGTACATTGATTCAAGGATAAAAAATCACATCACTAGTATCCTACATTGATTTGACTCTATCCAAGTAAAAAAAATCATACCTATCAAAATTAAAAATGATAAAATCTACCAATTTCAAGGAGTAGGAAATGTTTTACTCAATATTCCATTTTTTTAATGCACACTTGAAAATATATTATATATACCTAGATTGATAAACAACTTGACATCAATGTCGGAACTGTTGGACAAGGGTAGAATACATGAATGTAAGGTAATCAATGGAAATAAAAAATGTTCTATTAAAATACAAAGAAATTGAATCCATTCGTTCTATCAAAAATGGGATATTTGCTTTAGATATGACATTACTTTCTCATAAAATATTTAACCAGACACAATATAGAAGAAATTATTAAAGAGATAGCATAGTACACATGGCTTCCATGATTAAAGATATGAATCAAGATACGAATTTTAAAACAATGCCTACATTTAAATAATAAAAGTACCAACTCAAACAAGAAATTATCTTACCTTATAAAATAAAGTAAAAGTGATAAGAAAAACTCTTCTAATAACCAAAGAAATATAAGAAGAAGATGAAATACTAAATAGCACATCCAAAAGTAAAATTAGAAAATAAATGAAAATTATAATATGAGTACTATATCAACAGATACATGGCATAATCCTATAGTTAAGGACATATCAAAATAATAAAAATAAAACTAAATGGTCTTTAGCAACCTACACAGAACAATGTCAATAAGACAAAGTAATTGAAAGGTAATGAGTTGTGACACTAGTTATCTTTATTTAAAATAATTATGAATTATAATACATGTGATTTGAAATACATAAATATAAATACTTGTCTTACAAGAAATTTGGAACCCATGAAGACTCATGTGAATTATGATAAATACTATTGTGATGACTTGTTACCTTCAAAAGGTTATAGAAATTAGGATAATGATGAATTTTAAAGATACACAAAAGCAATTGGTACTAAACATGGACATGATTTTATAACAAGGAATTTTATAACAAAAAATAAAGAAGCCAAAGTTATGATAGGTTGTAATTATGACTCTTGTGATAAACTTGCATATATGATATTTAAAGGTTTGAAAGAAATTAAACCAAAAATTAGTAACCATAGTCAATACAAAAAGAAAAAAATGAAAATCAAATAGAGTGAGAGGTTGAACTCCTTACCAAATAATGTAATATGGGTGGGTTTTGGAGTTTATTACATTATCTGGTACCTTGGAAGTACCTTGTAAACATTTTGTAAATATGTAGTGTGAAGGAGTCTTGTGAATATTTATCATTTACTAATCATTAGGGATTTGTTATTATTAGGGTGTCCATAAATACATTTCTCCTATGAGAAATATAATAAATCATATATCTCGTGAGTTTGAGGAAATGAAGAGTTAGTTGAAGTTGAAATACCAAGTCTTTATAAAATTTATTTGTACAACGATCATGTAATGTGTGTGCAACAATGTGAGAAATTTCAATACTTCATTTTGTATTGGAATACCATGTTTATCATCCATGGGAATATAGTGTTTATTTGTTTGAATAAATATTTATCTCATTTTGATATATTGTGTTAGAGATTTGATCATCAAATATTATTGCAACTTGTTTATATGCTAATAGTGGTATTAGAGCTAAATTTGAGAAAATAAGGGTTGAAAATTTCACCCACATTTGAGAGATATCCAAAATTGAGAGAATTTTAAGAAATATTGGGTTGAAAAGTGCACTCAAGTTCAAGTTCAGGGTTGAATAGAGTGCCCAAGTTTAAGAAAAGTAGTGAATTCAAGTTTAGGGCTAAATAGAGCATCCAAGTTCAAGATGATAATTGCATACCCAAGTTAAGGGATGAATAGTGTGCCCATGTCCAAAGAAGGACATAAAAAAGTTGGTAAAAGAGAAAATAATGTAGTAAAATCCATAGGAGAAAAGTGCTCACATTTGAAGATATTGTAAAGAATTGGTGGTACCAATCAAAGTGTATTGACAATGTTGGAGAAATTAGTTAGGTTGAAGATGAACATGTATAAGAGTTGAGAACACTAGAGAATGTTCAAATTGAAATATATTTATAGATAATATTACACATACCTGAAGTATTGATATGTCAAAGAATGTCGAGGATGGAAGGAAGAACATGAGTTAAAGTTACAAGTGACGACATCCAAGGGAAAGCATCTAGAGTAAACATCTATGAAGAATTGGGTACAAATAACATTGAGAGTGTTACTTGTAATGCATTGATAAAAAAAAATATCACAAAGACCAAAAGGCACTAAAGAAGGAAGGTGTAGGAAGAACATCAGACTTTAGGAGGCAATGGATAAAATCTTTGGAGAAATACATGCAACAAAGATTTTTCTAAGAGGAGTGTGAAAAAATTAAGCTAAGTATTTATTAAACTTTGAATTATTTGGGATAAGTTTAAATTTTTATGGAGAATTAAAAATATAAAAGGAAAGTAGAATTAATTGAACAATAAAAGAATGAAAAAAAAAGTACATGGTGATTTAAAATTGAGGAAAAAGAAGGAAAGCAGAATTTAAATTGGGAAAGGAAAAGAAAAATTGAAAAGATTTTGTTGAAGGAAATTAATGTATATTAAAGATATTAAATATTGGCTTGCATGTTGATTCAAATATTCTATAAAGTGCAAAGGATATTGTGAAATAAAGGTACATTGTTAAATAATGATTTTTTAAGGCAAAGATATTGAAAGCAAAGACAAGGACATATTATTGGGCAAGCTCTAGAAGGTACTAAATACTTCTATATCAGATTCCAAGGGTCATTGAAATATTGAAAGAAATCAATTACAGAGATAAAACGTCTTCTATTTTATCTTTTCAAATTTTACATCATCAAAGCAAATTAAAAAAAGAATTGATATTTGTTTAAAGAAATGGAAAAATGATTAAAAGGAATTATGACTTAATTAAAAATTCCTCTTACAAAGTCTCGCTTGTTTTAAGAACCAAACATTACTAAAAAAAGGAACTCAAAAACATAAAAAAATATGTGTCAAAGAAGAAAATGGTAAAATGGGTTGAATCATCACATTATTTCAATAGAAAAATGGGAAATCAAATTCAGAAAAATGTTTATAATGGAACATGATATAAGAAAATAAAAGAATAATTATTGGTACATTGATTTAGGGGTAAGCAATCACATGACTAGTAACCTACATTGGTTTGATTCTATCCAAGTAAAATAAATCATACCTATTAAAATTGCATATTACAAAATCTACGAAGTTCATGGCATAGGCAATGTTTTACTCAATGTTCCATTTTTTTAAATTCACAGTTGAAAATGTATTGTATGTATCTAGATTGATCAACAAATTGATATAAATATCACAATTGTTGGAGATGTGTAGAATAGTTTAATTTACCGTAGTCAATAGAAATAAAATAAAAATGCTTCATTAAAATATAAATAAATTGAATTGATTGGTTTTATAAAAAATGAGATATTTGTCTTAGATATAATATCACTTTCTCATAAAATCTTCAACCTACTACAATATCAAGTAAAAATCATCAAAGAGATAACATAGTTCACATGGATTCTATGATGAAGGATATGAATCAATTAAGAGAAGAATTATCAAAAACTGCTTTAATTTTAGCAAATAGGAAATTCTTTTATCTTACATAATCAACAAAATTGAATAAGAAAAACTCTTCTAATGGCCAAAGAAATTCAAGAACAATATGAAATAGCATATCCAAAAATACAAATAAAAAATAAATGAAAATATAATATGTATATTATATTAGCAAATACATGGCATCATCCTATAGTGAAGGACAGATTAACACAATGAAAAACATATCCCAAATGGCTCTTTGTAATGACCCAAAAATACACAAATAGAAACATACAAAAATACAAAAAAAAATCCTAAGGAGAGAGACTCATGAACCCTTCATGAACCCCTAACCCAACCTAGTATTTACCTAAAATTTAAATCCCCTAAGTTTTCCTAAAAGCTACATCTCACGAGGTACCCAAACACAAATATCCTTTATGTAGGCGTAACATGTGTTACTACAAATAAGTCTATCTATCTCATCACTCTTGATGAGTTAGACTTATCACCCTCAGTCAATTGAAGGTATACACACATCACCATACCATACACAAGCCATTATGTGTAGGTATGCTATGAGTATTACAAGTTAAGTTATCCATCTCATCTACCTGATGAGCTATATTAACTCAGATGTAGTCTCTCCACAACTTAGTATTTTATCTCCATAATGGGTCTCAATTCCCTTAGGTATCCTATGTTCACCCTAAGGGGGTTTCAATTCCCTTAGTTCACCTATGTTCACCCTAAGGGGTTTTCAATTCCCTTAGGTCACCAATGAGTTCACCTTAGAAATATACTCTTGATTTTATCATTCTAATCAAACAAGAATACACCTATATTTTAAAACAAACAAAGCATAATTACTAAGCATCCATAAAATAAAATAAGGATTAATACTAAAAGAGAATATCATCAACGAATAGAGAATCATATGGATGTTAAATCCAAGTATAGTATTAAAGTAAAATTACCTTCTCTAAATCAATAATCATCTATTGCATTAAATATTGCATGGTAAGTGCTTCTTAGTCTAAAGATTATTACCATCAGCATTAGGGATATATCCTCACAATTCTAGTCTACTTGAGCATAAGTAAATCAATATAAAATACAATTACGTAATATTTGGTTCCATTTAACTCCTCGCTTCTCTTTGCTTACCATTGGTTCTTTGAGGGTAGTAGGGGATTAGGATACTCATGGTTCAAGATAGACATACCTCTAAATACATCTATTCATTTACTTTTCCAAATTACAACTATAAAAAATTTAATTAAGTTTCCAACCATCTAATGCATAATGGATTTTATAAAATATCCTTTACTTTTACTTTCACATCTCATGTTATCTTAAAGAGTCATCCAACATGTGCTACTTAGTTCAAGGTCTCACTTCAATCAAATATGTTCATGTTTAAAGCATTAAAGTCCCATACCTTTAACCTCTAAAACAAGTCCTTCATTCATTCCCTAAATCAAAGCCCCGTAGATTTAATTCAAATAGTAAATCCAATCATCCATTTAATTCACATAAGCCCAATAAAATATAATAATTTTTTAAAGCATTAAAGTCCCATACATTTAACCGCTAAAACAAGTCCTTCATTCATTCCCTAAATCAAAGCCCCATAACTTTAATTCAAACAATAAATCCAATCATTCATTTAATTCACATAATCTCAATAAAATCTAATCATGTTTTAAAGCATTAAAGTCCCATACATTTAACCTCTAAAATAATTCCTTCATTCATTCCCTAAATCAAAGCCCCATAACTTTAATTCAAAGAATAAATCCAATCATCCATTTAATTCACATAATATTTATCATCAATTCTATAACATAATTATGTTTCCTTATGAAGCACTCTTAAATAAAGTCTACATCATAGACTTACAAATAAAATATTTACAACCTTAATAAAAGATTCATAACCTCAATTAAATATTCTTAACCTTATCCAAAGATTCACTACTTTAGTTAAAAAATAGCCTCTTCATGATCTTACTAAGCAAAGTGATGAGGTCTATAAATACCTCATTATTACACTATGTTTGACATATAAAAACTGCCATATTACCAAACATGAAAAATTTAATTGCCAAATAGTTTATTAAAATATATTATTTGTTAATTATTTGCATGATTTTATGTTTGGAATATTATACCCATGTTTTGACTATTTTTAGCATTTTATGACTGATTTTGCTTGATTAAGTAGCAATTAAAACATGAATTTTAATTAGCCAAATGTGGTATGTTGATGTCCATTAATTTCACAAAGGTGTTTGAATTTTATACCACCTTTTGAACTTGTTTGAAATCCACATTGGAGACAAATATCTAGGATTGTCATAAATATGAAAATTTTGCAGAGGACATCCATATAAAAACCAGCAAGTTGTCACTTTATAGGAGAACCTTGAATTTGTCAACCAAAGCATGAGGAAATAGATGGAATAATTTCAAAATGACTAAAGAAGAAATCTGACCTATTTAGAAGCATTCCCACATGGTCTAAATAGGCAGCAACAAGGTATAACATAGAAACACTATTGCATAGTTTCAACATGGTTTCCTAATAAATGAAATGCATGATTTTGATAAGAAGCATGATATATTCCCTTGTGTTAATATTTAAATTATTTCTCATGTTCTAATTGGTCTAAAAACTTGCAAATAGCACCAATGATTTGTAATTGTGTAGAAGAAATAGGGAAATACAGAAATCACCATGTAAATTCTAGCCAGCTGTCAATGAATGGCAAGGCCTAGAATTTACCAAATAAAGAAGGTAAAAATAGTTGGGATCACCTCCTGGAATTTGGATTAAACAACCTACCTAAATAAACCAGCTGAAACGAATATTCTAAATGCATTTTGGGATTTAAAGTGCACCTACAACTAGTTATTCTGAAGATCTTCAAAAAAATAGGGGAACACATATTTTTGAACACCTACAGTTCTTAAGTGGTTGAAATGGTAAAGTAAGGGTGAGAAGATACAAAAATTGCCTTTTACAGCTATCCCCACCATTCCTTACTACCAAGAGACACATATCATGCACCAACACCCACTGATGCAGCTTGCACTTTCCTAAAATAGGCCAATTCAATTGCATAATATTAGGTAAATCAAATGTAAAATAGAAATAGGATATTTTGTGCACAAAAAATAGGAATTAGACATTATAAATAATAGCTCCCTCATTGGTTGTTCTAGGAGAGTAGCAATTAGGAAAATAGGAGTTAGCAGAAATAGATTCAGATTGTAACGGAGTGCAACAACAGAAAGTGTAATGTTGTTTTTGGAATAAATAAAAGTGTAGTTATTTCATTATATCTATTATTCATGAGTGTGTGTAAAATTTAGCAAGTAAAAGGATATCATACCTTCTTATAGAAAAGAGAGCAAGGGCCACTTCCAAGCCTAGGAGAAGGACTGACAAGATAGGTTTTCTTTTGATTTCTACTACAACATAATTAGCTAAATATTTGTCAATTTCATATTTTGTTTCACACTAACCTTTGTTGTGGTTTTTTCTTATTTATTTCATGTTGAAAGTAAACTTGTAGATTTTCTAAATGGGTGATCATTAGATTAGCTATTGTTCCATGTTTCAGCAAAATAGCAGTATTACTTTAGATTCTTTCATTTCAGCAACTTTTACCAGTTTTTTGCACTTTTTCTTTTTGTTGTCAGCTACTATAATAGAAGATTGACAACCTTCTAAAATAGAACACTGACAGGAGTTGGCCTGTGTGCTTATCATTTAGCAATTTCAATTCTACAAAAGTAATTAGGTTTAAATTTTGCAATTGTACTTAGATTTTAGTTTCTATAATTTAGAATCAAGTTTCCATTTTTGCAAGTCAATTAGTTTATTTTATGCAATATAATATTAAAAGGCGATCTAAAAATCCCCATATAATATATTCTAGCAATAAAACCTGCTGCTCCCAAATGAACTAAATTGCAACCCTGATTAAGTCTTATCTCGTAAATAGCCTTGGACGCCACCTTGGATTGACAAATTATTAAGATTTAATGATGCTAATAATTCCATGCATCATTTTGGCACCATTTTTGGGGACATGGTATTGTTAGAAGGTGAAAATCAGCACAATAATTATTAAATATGCTAACTTATGAAATTCAGAGTGAAATCTGGATAAATAACTGGTATAAGTAACTATTTTTGGTAAATTGCATTTAATACCATTTAGGAAACAAGCAAGAAACCACAAGAAGAAAAATTTCACAAGAGGTTGAAACTATGTCAAAGTTGTCTAAATTTTTTATTTCCAAAAATGTTGAAATTTTCAAAGAATCACAATCATCCACTTCAAGCACTACAAGATCCTTTGCTAAATCATCACAAGGAGGAAAAATCAGTAGTTCAACACCACTTTCTCTTGAAAAATCCATACAATCAGGACAATTTGACAAGATTTATAATTGTTTTGGGGAACCTATAATGGAAGGTTCACTAGAGAATCTAAGGAGAGCTAGCAATGTGCTCTACCCTAGTGAAACTAGTGCACCTGCCATAAATTTTCAAAACCCAATTTAATTATATCCTAATAAAAATGCTCCCATGAAGGTAATTTCACCTTTAGTGTTACTAAATTTTAAGGGAGTTACATCTGAAGACCCTGATATGTTTTTATTTGAGTTTAAAATTGTATGTCAAGCTCATGATTACACTAATGACAATCAAAAGCTCAAATTATTTCCTTACTCTCTTAAATATTTAGCTCTACAATGGTTTATTACCTTAGAACCCGATTCAATTAGAACTTGGGATGATATGGAAAACATATTCTTGGAAAGAAACCAAGAATATTGTCAAGTCAAGAATCAAAACGATGAATTTATTACAATAAAACAAGAGGAAAATGAAATCTTATAAGACTATATAGACAAATTTTCTTTTTTTCATAAGAGATGTGGAAGTTTTGAACCTAAAATTTATAGTCATATTCTTAAGGGGACTACAAGATGAATCTAGGGATGCATTGGATATCTTGGGAAGAGGAGATGCAAATGCACTTGAATTATAGGAAACCCTTAAACTTTGTAAAAATTACTCTAATTCGGGGTATAGAAAACATAGAATTGGTAATGATAAACATGATTTGAAATAATGAATAAAAAATGCTGATATTTTAGTACATATTGATAAAATATTAGATGAAAATAATGAATCTGATGAACCTTAATTCATCTATTATTCAAAATGTAGTGATAATTAACACTCTCTTCATGACTATCCTTTGAACAAAATATTTATACCTGCTACATGTAGCATTTGTCAAAAATAACACTGCACAGATTAGTGTATTTTATTGCCAAAACTCAAAAGTATCTTTGAAAAATAGTCTCAACCTATGAAAGAACACAATTTTGTAGGACAAATACAAAGGGATAATTTTCTTAGATTTCCATATCATGATGCTTCTCAATTTCCTGCACATTGGAGGAATAACCCTTGGTATATGCCATGGTCCACTTCAATACCACGTCAATAGAATTGGAGTCAACCACCATGGACATATTCCCAAGAATGGTCTCAACATGGTTGGGTGCAACAACAATGGAATCAACATCATCCACCATGGTTGTTGCCAAAACTACAAGGATATCAATGGGTACAATAGGAAAAACTATACAAAGGGCAATAACATTATCAAAAATATAAATCAAATTTGTTGCCTACTTATACCCATAATTTCTCTCATGGAAAACATCAAAAAAAACAAAACAACCTTTGTTTTCAGCTCAACCTATGGCCAATTCAAACATTGTTAAAAATGTAACCCCTATCTCTATGGATGAATCATAAAATACAGCCATAATAAATGCTAGTAACTGTGATAAAAAATAGTTGTGTTTAGGTAAACCACTACTTGAATCTATTCTACTTATCAGTGTAGAAAGGGGAGTTAAAAAGAATGAACATGAAAATAAATCCACACTGAAATATCAAAAAGAAAAAGAAGACCTTCCACAGGATAACTCATCAAAGAAAGTACCATATTTTGAACAGTCTAAGATATCAAAAATAACATCTTCAAAATCATATTTGATAAAGGAATTAGAACATTTAATGAAGAACACAAGCTTATACTGAGAGGGGGGGTGAACAGTATAAGACCACTTTAAACTTTTTCCTTCAACTTTCAAATTAATATTATGCAGTGAATAGATAGCAGTATCAAAAACAGTAATCAAAGCAATGCACAAAATACCATCCACAATAGAGACACAACAATTTACGTGGTTCACCCAATGCGGGCTACTCCACGGATAAAATATTTCACTAAATTTTATCACCTCAAATTCTGGGAAACCTTTCCCGATTACAAAGTTTATGGGCACCAACCCAAAGGAGACACCAATCCCCTAGCTCTGCTCTGGCTGGTGATCCTCTAGAAAACCTCTGCCTCCTCTACCCTTAGCAAGTGGAACTCTATCCACAGAAGACACCTGTCTTCCCTGCTCTAGCTGGAGACCTCTGTCCTCAACTCTTTCACCTCCAAAGCTGGTCCTCGAATTTGCACTAAACACAGTCCTTCGGTTCAGCACAAATGTCCTCGTTCGCTTCCTCTGTTCTGCACCAAACACAGTCCTTCGGTCTGGCACAAATGTCCTCGAAATTGCACCTCTACGCAATCACAGCAGCACTCGATCAAACATCAACTTATGCACCTCTGTGCAATCACAGCAGCATGATCTTCGCGCACTCTGCTTCCTTGCAATCTCTCTCACTTAGAAGATTCGATGGAATGCACTCTGTACACTGCAATCGAATTTGCACTCTACTTCTCGGCGATCGAACTTCTCCCCGCACTCTATCTATGAAAGTCGCACTTCGAACGCACACTTCGATCGATTCCCAAATCTCTTCAAACAGCCCTCCTTTTATACTAACATAATCAAGATCTAAACCTTGGTCTTAGTCGGTTGTTATGCAAATGCAAACCCTAACTCCGTCAGCTGCATGCCCTAATCTTCGTCGGCCCAATTTTAACTCTGTCGGCTTCAACCGCCTCTGTGGTTCAGTAGCTTCTACCGTGAAACCACAACATGTCGTGATATCATGACATTTTTGTAGCCGTACACTTTCGTTTGGCTATTGTCGCGATATCGTGACACTTTTGCTTTTGTCTGCCTTGACTACGTTCTTGTCGCGATATCGCGACACTTCTGTCTTTGCTGACGTCATCTTCACTCCTATCATGAAATCGTGACACTTTTGTCTTCATGGCCTTCTTCTCTGCTTGCACTAGCGAAAATAGAACATGTCACGAAATCATGACGCTTTCGCCTTCGAGCTCTTCCTTCTTCAATTCATCGTGAAATCATGACGCTTCTTCTATTGAAGACTTGCTAACTATTTTGTCATGAAATCGTGACACTTTCTCCAACTCAATGCTGCCATCTCAACCTGTCGTGAAATCATGACACTTTCTACATTCGCAAGCTTTCTCTTCAACCTGTCACGAAATCGTGACACTTTCTGCATCCATACAACTTCTTTGTAGCCTATCACGAAATCGTGACGCTTCTCATTTCAGACTCTTCCCTTTGCTGCATGTCACAAAATCATGATAGTTCTCACTTCGAGCTTTTTAGCATGTCACAAAATCATGACAGTCCTCACTTAGTCTTTTGCAGCATGTCACAAAATCGTGACACTTTTCGAGATACTTTATCTCTCTTCGAACTTGTCATGAAATCGTGACAGTTCACACTACGGACTCTCCCTTCTGCATCATGTCACGAAATCGTGACACTTTTTCATCCGTACAACCTTCCTTGCATTATGTCACGAAATCGTGACACTTTTCCTTCTTTGCCTTCCTACACTTTTCGAGTCATGAAAATGTGACATGTCACGAAATCGTGACACTTTCCACCTTGCTCTCTTTCTCTGCCAACATGTCACGAAATCGTGATAGTTTTGCCAGCTTCTTCTCTCTCTTCCAACATGTCACGAAATCGTGACACTTTTTCAAAAAGCTTTCTCTCTCCTGCCTAAGTCACGAAAATGCGACATGTCGCGATATCGCGACACTTTTCCAACTTACTTTATTTCGAACTTGTCAAGCCGAACCTTCAACAAAAACACATTATTTTACATCAAATCAAATTCTTTCAAAAAGCTTCTTGACATCAATGACAACTTATTCACTTGAGCAAATGCAATGTACTCAAGGTACCCAAAATTGCCAACAATCTCCCCCTTTGTCATTGATGGCAACCCTTTACTAAAAACACGTCTCGGGAGCTAAAACTGAAACCAACTGTGCTAACGACTGAGAATCTCCTTTTAAAGTTTTGCTCCCCCTGACTTGAAGCTTTCCTCTTCACATTGAAGCTCTCCCCCTTACTCATATCTCTCCCCCTTACTCAAATCTCTCCCCCTTTGTCATCAATGGCAAAGGGTCACCTTTGGGGCTCGGGACTAAGAATGAGCTTCTTAGCTTAGTCCCTCCCCCACCTCCTGATGAGGTGATTAATTCTGGGGTGGGAGTACAACTCCCAATTTCTCCCTTAGATACTCAAACGTATCTCTTGGAAGAGGTTTTGTGAAGATATCTGCAATCTGCTCTTTAGTAGACACATATTCTACCTTGACCTAGCTTGTCTTGCACTTTCTCCCTTAGAAAGTGATACTTGATGGAAATATGCTTTGTCCTTGAGTGCATTACCGGATTTTTGGAAATACTTATGGCACTTGTATTATCACAAAATATGGAGATGGGTTGTTCATGCTTGACTTTGAAATCCTCCAAGGTGGTTTTCATCCATAAAACCTGTGTACACCCAGCCACTACTGCTATGTATTCAGCCTCTATCGTAGATAAGGAAACTGAAGGTTGTTTCTTACTTAGCCAAGAAACCAAACTCTTTCCCAGAAAGAATGCTCCACCACTGGTGCTTTTCCTGTCATCATTACTGCCTGCCCAATCTGCATCTGTATAGGCTGTGAGAGTGAAATCATCACCTTTGGGATACCAAAGCCCAAAGTCCATAGTGCCCTTCGAGATATCTGAATATTCTTTTAACTGCTATAACATGAGAATCTTTAGGAGCTGCCTGAAATCTGGCTACTAACCCAACAACCTGCATGATATCTGGTCTGGTAGCTGTAACATATAATAAACTGCCAATCATTGATCTGTACAACCTCTGATCTGCCATTGGAGATTCATCATCTTTACTCATCTTGCACCCTGTAGTCATTGGAGTACATACAGGTTTGCTGTCCATCATCCCAAATTTTTTCAACATTTCTTTGATATACTTTCCTTGAGAGAGAAATATACCATCTTTTGATTGAGCAATCTGAAGACCTAAAAAGAATGACAACTCTCCAATCATAGACATCTCAAATTCCTTCTGCATGGTGTTAGCAAAATCTTTGCACATCTGAGTATTATTTCCCCCAAAAATGATATCATCAACATAGACAACTACAATCAGCATATCATCACCTTCATCCTTAATATACAAATTGCTATCTCCCACACCTTTCCTGAAGCCTTGCTCATGAAGGTACCTATCAAGTCTTGAGTACCAAGCCCTAGGTGCTTGCTTTAATCCATACAAGGCTTTTTTCAGTTTACACACATAGTCTGATTGATCCGAGAGAGACACGCCTTCTGGCTGTTCTATGTAGACTTCTTCATCCAACACTCCATTTAAAAAAGCTGACTTTACATCCATTTGATACACCTTGAATGCTTTGAAGCTTGAAAGGGCCAAAAACATTTTGATAGCTTCGAGACGAGCAACAGGAGCGAACGTCTCTTCGAAATCCACACCTTCTACTTGAGCATAACCTTTGCAAACCAACCTAGCTTTGTTTCTGACAATCTTTCCATCCTCATTGAGTTTATTTCTGAATATCCATTTTGTGCCAATGACATTCTTGTCCTTAGGTCTTGGAACCAAATCCCAAGTTTCACTTTTCTCTATTTGATTTAGCTCTTCATCCATTGCTTTTACCCAAAATTTATCTGCACATGCTTCACTGAAATCTTTTGGCTCAATCCGAGATAATAATGAAACATTTGTAGAATCGTGTGAAGGAATGACTCTTCTTCTAGTTTTCCTGCTGTTTGGATCACCAATGATCAAATATTTGGGATGATGTTTCTGAACATATCGTGAAGGAGTTTTGGGAAGCAGTTGTTGTCTTTCCTCTTCTTCATCTGAAACCTCTCTGAATTCTTCTTGACAAATTTCATCACTGATTTCCTTGACAGGTTCTCTTATCCCTATCTTTTCATCAACTGTTACATTTATGCTCTCTACGACTGTATGCGTTCTTTTGTTGAAGCATCTGTAAGCCTTGCTTCTGCTGGAATAACCAAGAAAAATTCCCTCATCACACCTAGGATCAAACTTACCCAAATTCTGATCTTCCCTTCTGATGAAGCACTTACTCCCAAACACTTTGAAATGTTTTACTGTAGTTGGTCTTCCTTTCCACAACTCATAAGGAGTTTTATGATGATTGACTCTAAGTTGGGCCCTGGTGATAATGTAGACTGTTGTACTGACTGCCTCTTTCCAGAAACCATCTGAAAGTTTTGACTCATTTAACATAGCTCTAGCCATATTTTCAATAGTTCTATTTTTTCTTTCAACTACTCCATTTTGTTGAGGAGTCCTTGCTGCTGAATATTCTCTTTTGATTCCTTGTTGCTCACAGTATTCCACAAATTCATTAGAAGTGAATTCTCCTCCTCTGTCCGATCTTAAGCATTTGATTCTCTTGTCAGTCTCATTTTCAATCATTTCTTTGAAAGCTTTAAATTTTTCAAAAGCTTCAGATTTTTCTTTGAGAAAAGTAACCCAAGTCATTCTAGAATAATCATCTATAAACAACATGAAGTAGCTTTCTCCCTGAATGCTCTGAGTTCCGGTGGGGCCACATAAATCAGTATGAATAAGATCTAATGGTTTTGAAGAAGTATACCCTTTTGATTTAAAACTGGTTCTGGTCTATTTTCCATGTTGACAAGGACCGCAAATGGTGTTATGGGGCCTTTTTATTTTGGGCAAGTCTCTAACTGCTTCCTTGTTACTAATATTGACAAGATTATCAAAGCTCAAATGCCCCAATATTTTATGCCATAACCAACTCTCATCTTCTTGAGTTAGAAAACACTTTTCCCTTTTTATCTCACTTAGCATGTAAAGATTGTTTGGAGTCCTTGTAGCACTAGCAATGAGTTTTCCATTTTTTTCTTTACGTATCTCACATCTATCTGAAAAGAAAGATACTATGTGTCCTTGATCACAAAGTTGACTCACACTTAGAAGATTATGTCTTAGGCCTTCTACATAAAGCACATTTTCTGTTTTGGATTTCCCATCCAAACTAAGAGTCCCTTTACCACAGATTTTAGCTGACTTGTTATCTCCAAAACTAACTGTTCCTTTGTTTGTGTTTTTTAAGACCAAAAACTTTTCCTTTTCACCAGTCATATGTTTTGAGCAACCACTATCAAGATACCATTTCTCTACTTTGTCTTGAGCATGAAAAGCAGTTTGAACTATCATTGACTTAGATTTGATCTCATTTCTCTTTTTAGTGAACTCAAGGCTAGATCTATCCAAACTGCACATCCTTGCTATATGCCCAAAATTCTTGCACTTGTAACACATGACATTTTTATCCATAAGAGGTGCAAAAGAGTTAACATTTTCCTTACTATGGCTATTCACGGATTTATTGCAATGCATAGCTTTGTGACCAAATTTCTTGCAAGAAAAACAGTAGCCATGGAAAGTATTATGTAACCTGTTTTGATGCCTTGGATGATTGTTCTTCTTGTGACCAACTGGAATCCATCGTTCTTCAGGATGAAGATTGATCTTGTTGTCTCTTCTTCCTGTCATGATGCTTGAGAATAGAACTCTCTTCCCTAAAATTTTCTTAAAGCCCAGAAGAATTCACTTTTGAGATCGAACTTAACCTCTTCATCCTTTTTTGAATCTGTATGTTCTTCTGATAGATCCTTCTCCAAGCTGTTAGGCTTTTTTTGGAGAGACCCGCTCTGATACCAATTGAAGAACACAAGCTTATACTGAGAGGGGGGGTGAACAGTATAAGACCACTTTAAACTTTTTCCTTCAACTTTCAAATTAATATTATGCAGTGAATAGATAGCGATATCAAAAATAGTAATCAAAGCAATGCACAAAATACCATCCACAATAGAGACACAACAATTTACGTGGTTCACCCAATGCGGGCTACTCCACGGATAAAATCTTTCTCTAAATTTTATCACCTCAAATTCTAGGAAACCTTTCTCGATTACAAAGTTTATGGGCACCAACCCAAAGGAGACACCAATCCCCTAGCTCTGCTTTGGCTGGTGATCCTCTAGAAAACCTCTGCCTCCTCTGCCCTTAGCAAGTGGAACTCTATCCACAGAAGACACCTGTCTTCCCTGCTCTGGCTGGAGACCTCTGTCCTCAACTCTTTCACCTCCAAAGCTGGTCCTCGAATTTGCACTAAACACAGTCCTTCGGTTCAGCACAAATGTCCTCGTTCGCTTCCTCTATTCTGCACCAAACACAGTCCTTCGATCTGGCACAAATGTCCTCAAAATTGCACCTCTATGCAATCACAGCAGCACTCGATCAAACATCAACTTATGCACCTCTGTGCAATCACAACAACATGATCTTCGTGCACTCTGCTTCCTTGCAATCTCTCTCACTTAGAAGATTCGATGGAATGCACTCTGTACACTGCAATCGAATTTGCACTCTGCTTCTCGATGATCGAACTTCTCCCCGCACTCTATCTATGAAAGTCGCACTTCGAACGCACACTTCGATCGATGCCCAATCTCTTCAAACAACCCTCCTTTTATACTAACATAATCAAGATCTAAACCTTGGTCTTAGTCGGTTGTTATGCAAATGCAAACCCTAACTCCGTCGACTGCATGCCCTAATCTTCGTCGGCCCAATTTTAACTCTGTCGGCTTCAACCGCCTCTGTGGTTCAGTAGCTTCTACCATGAAACCACAACATGTCATGATATCATGACATTTTTGTAGCCGTACACTTTCGTTTGGCTATTGTCACGATATCATGACACTTTTGCTTTTGTCTGCCTTGACTACGTTCTTGTCACGATATCGTGACACTTTTGTCTTTGCTGACGTCATCTTCACTCCTGTCATGAAATCATGACACTTTTGTCTTCATGGCCTTCTTCTCTGCTTGCACTAGCGAAAATGGAACATGTCACGAAATCATGACGCTTTCGCCTTCGAGCTCTTCCTTCTTCAATTCATCGTGAAATCATGACGCTTCTTCTGTTGAAGACTTGCTAACTATTTCTATCATAAAATCGTGACACTTTCTCCAACTAAAAGCTGCCATCTCAACCTATCACAAAATCGTGACACTTTCTGCATTCGCAAGCTTTCTCTTCAACCTGTCATGAAATCGTGACACTTTTTGCATCCGTACAACTTCTTTGTAGCCTGTCACGAAATCATGACGCTTCTCATTTCAGACTCTTCCCTTTGCTGCATGTCACGAAATCGTGACAGTTCTCACTTTGAGCTTTTCAGCATGTCACAAATCATGATCTACTTATTTTACATGTCACAAAATCATGACAGTCCTCACTTAGTCTTTTGTAGCATGTCACGAAATCATGACACTTTTTGAGATACTTTATCTCTCTTCGAACTTGTCACGAAATCATGACAATTCACACTACGGACTCTCCCTTTTGCATCATGTCACGAAATCGTGACACTTTTTCGTCCGTACAACCTTCCTTGCATTATGTCACGAAATCGTGACACTTTTCCTTCTTTGCCTTCCTGCACTTTTCGAGTCACGAAAATGCGACATGTCACGAAATCGTGACACTTTCCACCTTGCTCTCTTTCTCTGCCAACATGTCGCGAAATCGTGATAGTTTTGCCAGCTTCTTCTCTCTCTTCCAACATGTCGCGAAATCGTGACAATTTTTCAAAAAGCTTTCTCTCTCTGCCTAAGTCGCGAAAATGCGACATGTCGCGATATCGCGACACTTTTCCAACTTACTTTCTTTCGAACCTGTCAAGCCGAACCTTCAACAAAAACACATTATTTTACATCAAATCAAATTCTTTCAAAAAGCTTCTTGACATCAATGACAACTTATTCACTTGAGCAAATGCAATGTACTCAAGGTACCCAAAATTGCCAACATTTAATTGTTAAAATCCTTTTACTTCAAGCTATTAAAGATGTACCAATCATTAATAAGATTATTTAGGAAATGTGTTTTATGAAACTAAGAAAAAACAAAGAAAGTATATCCTAAAAGCATACGAAAAGGTGGAAAATTAGTTGACTTGCTTGCAGGAAAACTTACTCCACCTAAGTGTGATTTTCTGAGAAGCCCAAGGTTTCTTGAATCACATAAGGAAAATTAAAATAACATTGTAACTTTGGCCTCCATAGTTGTAAAGGATAATGAAGAAGAGTTGGATTCATCCAAAAAGTAATTTTTTGCTGAAAATGTTTATATTTCAGATTTTAAAGATGAACCAACTAATGTTCAACAATTATTATGGAATGATGAAAAGCAGAATTTTAAAAATTTGCCACCCATTCTAGTACAAAATAGTTTTCTTCATGGATGTCATCATTTTTTCTTATATTTTCATTATCATTTATCAAATCTAATTCTTTCAAAAATTGTTTTTGGTAACCATACACAGATTTTCCATTATTTTCCATCATATCATTGCTCTCTTAATTTATTAATGCATCATTCTCCAAGAACCAATTCAAAACATTCTAGTACAGAACGAATTGAAATGCAGCCAAAACAACCTTTGAACAACAATAGTTGGTTGACTAAAAACCAGGAAGTAAATTTTTTTTATGTATTGATCCAATATCTTAATGCTTTACTAACACTTTATGCATCTTTAGTAGTTGGCATTGAGTTGTTGCAAGTACAAAAAAAAAAATTACAATTGAATGCATTTGATGAAATTTGTTTGGAAGCACTTCACCAAATAGAGTTCACTCAACAAAAATGGAAAATATGGCATGATGATCACATTAGGAGCAGTAAGGATGAAATAGAGGAGTTTTAAAATGAAGTTTTTCAACTTTATTTAGTTGATGATTTAAGGAGGACATTAGTGGTGAATGGACATCTTTTACAGGTGTACCATAGACCACTAACAAAGGTGGAATTTGCTCGATATTTCACACAGTAAAACTTGCATGTGATAGAAGAGGCTTCCTCTTCTGACAAATATTCCCAATGATCATATTTTTTAATCTTGAAAATAAAATATAAAAATAAGAGAAAAGAAAAAAGAAAAAAAAATAGAGACAAAAGAGAGAAAGAAAGAGAAAAATTGCAAGATAAGGCATGTCCCACAAAATGAAGATACATGAGGATATGAATCAATTTCAGTAGAGATAAGAACTAATGAGGTCAATACTTTATTTCCAGTAATACAAAGGTAATGATGACACAATAAGCTTCTTAATGCCCATATGGAAAGGAAGGTTGCATCATTATTGCCGATTTTAGTAGAAAAAATATTATTTTCATACAAAAATTAACATGCTTTTGTAGAATAAGGATTGTTCTTATCCAAATAAGAGTGAGAGACATTATCTCTCATTGTAACCTCATGAGAGAAATTCTTCCTCATTTAAGCCCTTGAAAAATGAAGACAGGATTGGTTGAAAATAAGAAATGGCAGCCTCTTCTGATAAAAAAGAAAAAAAAAATATGAAACAAAAAGAAAAGAAAGAAAAAAAAATGAATATTTTAGTAGTGAAAACCTCCTTGGAGGTGTTGCTGAGTTGGCTTACATGAAAATCAGTTTTCCATTATGCATTGCCTTGTTGATCCACCCATCATTGTTCCACCATTGTACAAATATCACACTACACATGTGTTATGTTTATGTTTTTAGATAGCTTACTAACAATCATTGGAAGCAGCTTGTAAGGTGCATGATAAATTTTCAGGACAGTAAGGTATGTGTTTCTTGCATTTAAGTCATAGTAATTATTTAGCATTTAGTGTTTGATAATCGGTATTTGGCATAAACTATTCATATAATATTAGCAAGTTAAAAATGGAACATGTTCAAAATGATAAGAAACACCCCCTTCTGTCCTTAGTTGCATGGGAATTTCCAAACTGTGTAAAAACCTGATTTTGGGATAGACATGGTAGCAATTCTATTTTAATTAGCAGGGTAGGTTTCAAAAGGAGAACTACAAGTTGATACCCAAAAAATGCTTCATAAATCTGAAAAGGATAATATAGAAAATGCACCTGAATATTTTGTTTTACTACTGCTGTAATAAAACAACATACAAAAGGAAGAATAACATTTAAATAAAATTATAGAGTAGGGATTGTTTATGTCATGGAAGGCCTACACACTCTAGAGATGGACCTACAATAGAACCTATAGCTAAATTTTTGCATAGGAGTCCATTTTGGCATGTTTTTGACACATCTTTGGAATGACTATCTCATTTCGAAGCATCTTTGGAATAACAATCTCATTCCGAAGATCTTCGGAATAAGACAAAAACTATTCCAAAAATTCCTAAAACTATTGTAAAATAGTAAAAAAAGTAGAGCACATCATAAATTGAGTTCCCTAAATCTCTACCACAAGTAAGTACATCCCTCAAACATGGAATGATCAAAATTTTATCAATTTTATTTCAAAGGTGCAAATAGCAGAATTAGGTATCCAGGCTGAAATGTTGTCAAGATAGAAAATTCCACCAGTAGTAGTGCATCTTCCAGATATGGTTCCATTAGGAAAATACAATAAGACTATTGCAAGATGAATCACATGATACCAAGCCTTTAAGAGGTATCTTGCAACACTAAAACTTTTAGAATGGCAGAAAAAGAATCAAAATTGCAAGAATTGCAAAAATTGCAATATTGAAGGATGAAAATGCAGAATTCAAAGAGTTGCAAGTTGAAAATGAGAATAAAATTTGAAAAAACAAATATGTAAGAAAAACAAAGAGCAGAATAAAAAAAACAAAAAAAATGGAAGAAAAGAAAAATTGCAAGGTTGTAGAAATGTGAAATACATGTGCTTAAATTACAAAATGCTTGGTGTAGTGCAGCAAGGAGAAATTTCTCGGGTAGCAAGTGGCAAAGGATGTTGTTTAGAAAGATAAAATGTGCATATTACTATGGCCTACTAGGATGCATGAGGGCATTCATAATTTCAATTTGGGGGGGATGATGAGGCCTATAAATGCCTCATTATTACACTATGTTTGACATATAAAAAACTGCCATATTACCAAACATGACAAATTTAATTGCCAAATAGTTGATTAAAATATATTATTTTTTAATTGTTTGTATGATTTTATGTTTGGAATATTATACCCTATTTTGACTATTTTTAGTATTTTATGATTGATTTTGCTTGACTAAGTAGTAATTAAAATATTCATTTCAATTAGCAAAATGTGGTATGCTGATGTACATTAATTTCACAAAGGTGTTTGAATGTTTTCACACCTTTTGAACTAGTTTGAAATCCACATTGGAGCCAAATTTCTAGGACTGTCATAAAACTAAAAATTCTGCAGAGGACAACCATATAAAAACTAGCAAGCTGCACTTTATAGGAACACCTTGAAGTTGTCAAGCAAAGCATGATGAAATGGATAGAATGAGTTCAAATTACTAAATAATACATATGATCTATTTAGAAGCATTCCCACATGGTCTAAATAGACAGCAATAGGGTATAATAGAGCAGCACTATTGCATAGTTTTAGCATGGTTTCCTGATAAATGAAATGCATTATTTTGATAAGCAACATGATATATTCCATTGTGTTAATATTTAAATTATTTCTCATGTGCTAATTGGTCTAAAAACTTACAAATAGCACCAATGATTTGTAATTCTACAGCAAAAATAGGGAAAAGCAAAAATCACCATGTAAATTATAGCCAACTGCCAATGAATGGCAAGGCATAGAATTTATAAACTAAAGAAGGTAAAAATAATTGGGATCACCTCCTAGAAGTTGGATTAAACAACCTACCTAAAAAAACCAACTAAAATAGATATTCTAAATGTTTTTTGAGCATAAAGTGCACCTACAACCAGTTATTTCGAAGATCTTCAAAATAACAGGTAAACACGACTCTTTTTGAACACCTATATTTTTTAAGTAGTTGAAAGGGTAAATCAAGGATGAGAAGATATAGGAACATACTTTTACAACTATCCCCACTATTCCCTACTACCAAGAGATACATCTCACACACCAACACCCACTGATTCATCTTACACTGTCCTAAAATAGACCCAGTTGATTGTGGAATATTAGGCAAATCAAACGTAAAATAAAAATAGGATATTTTGTGCACAAAAAATAGGAATTAGACATTATAAATAATAGATCCCTCATTGGTTGAGCTAGGATAGTAGCAATTAGGAAAATAGGAGTTAGCAAAAATAGATTCAGATTGTAACGGAGTGCAACAGTAGAAAGTGTAATGTTGTTTATAGAATAAATAAAAGTGCAGTTCTTTCATTATCTATATTATGCATGAGTGTGTGTGAAATTTAGCAAGTAAAAGGATCCCATAAATTCTTTTATAAAAGGAATCAAGTGCTACTTCCAGGTCCAGAAGAAGGAATGACAAGATAGGTTTTCTTTTGATTTTTATTGCAGTAGAATTAGCTGAATATTTATCAATTTCATCTTTTGTTTCACACTAACCTTTGTTGCAATTTTTTCTGATTTATTTCATGTTTAAAGTAAAATTGTAGATTTTATAAATGGGTGATCATTATATTAGCTATTGTTCCATGTTTCAAAAAAATAGCAGTATTATTTTGGATTCTTTCATTTCAACAACTTTTACCAATTTTTTGAAATTTTCCTTTTTGTTGTCAACTACTATAACAGAAGATTGACAACCTTCTAAAATAGAACACTGACAGGAGTCGGCTTATGTGCTTATCATTTAGAAATATCAATTCTGCAAAAGTAATTAGGTTTAAATTTTTCAATTGTACTTATATTTCAGTTTCTGCAATTTAGAATCAAGTTTCTATTTTTGCAAGTAAATTAGTTTATTTTATGCAAGATAAGATTAAAAGGTTATCTAAAAACCCTCACAGAATCTATTCTACCAATAAAATCTACTACTCCTGAATGAATTAAATTGCAACGTTGCTTAAGTCTTCTCTCGTAAATAGCCTTGGACATCGCCCAGGATTGACAAATCATTGAGATTTAATGATGCTAATAACGATACGCATCACAAAGGTCTTACTTTAATTAAAGTCACATAGTTTATATCTTATTAATTAAAGGTCATAATTTAATTACAAACTCCTAAGATACTTCATAACAATCAAAGGAATTTTTTAATTAAATACTCATAAGATATTTCATAAAAATCAAAGGTCTACTTTAATATTTATCTCATAAGATATTTCACAATAATTAAAGGTCTCCTTTAATATTTATCTTGTAAGATATTTCACAATAATTAAAGGTCTACTTTAATATTGATATCATAAGATATTTCACAATAATTAAAGGTCTGCTTTAATATTGATCTCATAAGATATTTTACAATAATTAAAATTTTGCTTTAATATTTATCTCTTAAGATATTTCACAATAATTAAAGGTCTGCTTTAATATTTATTCTCATAAGATATTTCATGAAAATAAAAGGTTTTCTTTAATATTTATCTCATAAGATATTTCACAATAATTAAAGGTCTACTTTAATATTTATCTCATAAGGTACACCTTACTATAATCCAAGACCTTAGATTACTATGAAATCATGGTGGATGCAAAATAGCTTCAGTAGGGAGGTCAAATGATGGCTACCTTAGAGTTCAATGAGGGTGCAACTAGACGCTCTCCACTCTGCCTAGGGTTTAATTAAACATAGGTTCTTTCACATATGCATGATGGCCTTCCTAGCCATGGTGCTTCCTAAAAGCACGAGATTCTGGAAAACAAAAAGGGAAAACTCCAAACACGATGCAAGAACGAAACTAAACTTGATGCTACAAATTAGAAATGCATAAAATGGAGAAAGCATAGACAAATTGGAACCCAAATGGAATGAAACAACCCTCTTATTTTATTGATGTATTTCAAATTCGGTTACAATTAGCTTCCTCCATTTTTAGGGGAAAGGAGCATCAAACTTGTCTCTTGGTCACATCAATGGAAAGTCATCTCTCTTCCGCGTGCCCACATGCAAAATGGGCGGGCCAAAGTGTTGCCACCGCTTGTGTGAATGAATCCTTGATCCTTGTTGCTCCTCCTGCATTCAAAGAAACAACAAAATCGTTAGTAGCACCTGTGGCAAAAGATGAAACGTTTGTTCTCTAAAAAACAATGGAAGATGCATGCAAAAGATTGATTACAGCGATAAATAAACCGATTCTAAACAACCTGCAAATTTGACAAGAACCAGGGAACATTACCAGAGGGCCACTGCCATCAAAAAAGTCAGACAAATCATCGCCAATTCGAATTCGATTGTAATTCATCCCTGGGTAGGACGAATTCGATTGTAATTCGTCTCTGGGTAGGACGAATTCTCTTGTAATAAAGCGTCGAAGTGATGCTGCCCAAATGTCGCATCTCGGGAGCTCCAAAAGACCTACAAACTTAGGGGTTAGCTAATTGGGGGCATTTTGGGAAGACCCAGATGGTCAGATTTCCCCAATTTGACCTCCATCAACGGGAATTTGACGTTGCTACCTGCAAGTTAGTGAGGACAACAAAAGCGACAAAACATGATAAGATTTGATCAAAGCATTATGAAATTGGAATTACAAACTATTTAAACAACATAAAATGGAATGCAAGATAAACAAGTGACAAAAGAACAATCTGCCATGAATTCCCAATCGTTCTTAAAAAAGAAGATTAGGCTCGCAGGAGTGCGGGGCGCCGAGCGGGCCGCCCACCGTTGGAACCTGATTTCGGCACCAATCCACTTGGGATGGGCCCAAAATCTCTTGTAATGGGTTGTCGGCGAATTGGTAGATCAATGTGGTCAAATGTCGGGTTTTGGGTCCGGATTCACACTTCCAATAACCACCCAATGACCTCCCTTGCGAAAGAGATCAAGGATGTGGAAGAGGTGAATCAAAAGGTAAAAGCGTGGTATCAAATTTGGCAGCACTTCGTTGCTTGAAAATGCTTCCAACCTGTCCTCTTTTGGGTGAGAAAGTTCACCATTTTATAGACCCAAGGGGTCTCTTTGGAGGGGCATGCATAAGCGCCATGTGGCAGTCATGCCTTCCCATGAGGGAGGAAAGTCCTCCATGACTTGGGCTTCCATGACTGCCCTTGTGACAGTCCTCTAACGTCCAATCTGCCCACCTACACGTGCATGCAAGGTAGGAGGCATTAATTGACTGTCCTCGGCTGCCACTTGGTGCAATTTCTCTTTTTTCCCATTGAACCTAGAATTCGTCCTGACCAAGGGCGAATTCAGAATTCGTCCCTGGGTGAGACGGATCCCAATTTGAATTCGTCCCAGGGTGGGACGGATATTGAGCAAAGTGCCTGAATGTGCCAAATTGCCTTTTGACCTTCCAAAATTGCTACAAAAGTGGTTAGGACCACTGTTTAACCTCTGAGGGCTGCCCTGGGGGCTATGTGTGTCAAAGCGATCAGTGTTTGCAGTCACATAATCGGATTGGTGCTATTTTGGTGTCTATAGATGCCCCTTTTTGGGATGCGTTGTGCATGGCGTAGCGCCGAGAAAAAATAGATAACCAAAGCACTAATGATTAGGGTTTCTTGGTAACCTAACCAACTTTTGATGCCCCAAGTATGGAAAGGGCATGCATTCTTGAATCCTTGCTTCTGACGAGCGAAGGCACTCAATTCAAGTGTTAACCTTTTTTGGTGAGGTGTTACTTGACCTTGGACATTGATCAGTCATGAATAGGCAAAGGGCGCAACCTTTTGTCTGTGAGAACCTTGAGTTCATGATTCACGAAATGCCAAGTGATTTGATCAGATTGTGATTATTGCTTGTTTACTGCCCCAAGCAGGAGCGTAATTGTCTTTGTCAATGATTCTTTGAATGCATGTCATTTTCCTTAATTGGGTGTGTGTTTGCTGATTGGTGACTAAGTGTGACTACCCCCTCAAGCGACGAATCGATGAGGGAATGACCTTCGTGAGAAAAGCGATGAGTCGCTTGACCCAAGATGACTTGTGCAAGGGTGCCCTTAGATGGTTTAGCATTAAGCATGTGCAATTTTTCCGACATTTAGACCTATTTTTGGTGGGTGGTAACCCTTTTTGCGACGCTTTTTGGAGCTAAAATTGGCAAAAATCCGTCCTCCCGTGGAGCGGTCCGGCTAAAGTAGCCTTCTTAGGGAGTAGGATAGTGACAATTTGTGACCCCAACATCTATTTTGTATGCCCGGGATGTCAAGTGCAACAACACTCTTATCGGGCAAGTTTATTAGCTGTTTTAGTGCATTTTTGTTCAATTTTTGATGTTTTTTGAAATTTTTGCCGTGAATTCATCTCAGGGTGGGACGAATACCAACTTAGAATTCATCCTAGGGTGGGATGAGCGCTAACCAGAGTGCTCATCCTAGGGGAGGATGAATTTAAGCTCAAAAGGCCTATTTAAAGGCCAAAACTAGGGTTTGGGCTCATTTGCATCTGATTTTTCTTGCGATTTGGAGCTCTCGGGGGAGGAGGTTAATTCTGTGAAGCAAAGCGCTACTGGATTTCTCCTGACATCATGAGTGCACAAACCGGATCGAGCAGCGGAGCCGAAGCGAGACCAGTAAGTGCTCCCTAGAGTTATTACTTTTGTTTTAAAACTGCAAGTGTTTTGTTTAATTATTTTTGTGATGATGTTTTTCAAAATTTTAAAACTTAAACCCTGAAACTGAGCTGAAGACAACTAAGACTTAGTGTACAACTAAACGTAGCAAAAAACCTAGGTAAAGAATTTTTATTTAGCTTATAACTAAACCCTAGGATAAACGGAACGTAAAACCCTAAGACTTAATGTTTTGTTTTTTGTTTTTTAAATTTTTTTTTTGAATTTTTGTTCTATTTTTAAATTAATCAATTAGGATTAGAAACCCTAGAACTGAAAAATTAATTTTTGAATTTTATTTTGTTTTATTTTTGGAATTTATCAGTTAGGATTAGAAACCCTAGAACTAAAAAATTAATTTTTGTTTGAATTTTGAATGTTTGTTTTGTTTTTAAATTAATCAGTTAGGATTAGAAACCCTAGAACTGAAAAAATTAATTTTTGTTTGAATTTTTATGTTTGTTTTTTTTTTTGTTGTACATTGGTAGGCAATGTTGTATATTCATGTTATTACTGTACAGTTATTTTCCATGATTTTAATGTTTTTGAATTGTTTTCTTTTGCAGGTTGTTAGGAGCCGGTATCGTGTACCCACTGCTTTTACTGAAGTGCGGGGGCACCGATCGTAGTCGATCGGGAGTGGCTTGATGCCCTTGGGCTCAAGCAGGTGGCTCGACTGGAGCCTATGGTCGCAGATCAGGCCTATTTGATGGCCCTGATCAATCTTTGGGATCCACGGACCAACACCTTCCATCTCCCAATAGGGGAGATGACTGTGACCTTGGAGGATATCTATCAGCTTCTACGGATTTCGATAGATGGACTGCCGATCAAGACATCACCGTGTGACCAGTGGACAGCTGTATTGATGCGATGCTTCGGGCATGGGGAGGAGCTGGGTGTGGAGGATCCACTGGAGAGGGTAGAGGGTGACTGCCAGATTGGCAGGATTTTGGTCCGATGGTGGCTGGAGAGGGGGTGTTGGGAGTGAGGCACGCATTCCTTATGGGCCTCATGTCCAACATGTTGTTACCTAACTCGTCAAGTGCGAGGTTCCCATGGAACCTGCTGGATTTGGTTTGGCGATTGGTAGAGTGCCCGATAGAGGCACCGCTAATCATGAGATGGGGACAGACATTATTGGCACAGCTCTATGGGGAGCTGTATGAGGTCTGCTACCGGTAGCGGAAGGGGATTAGTTGTAGCTACTTGTTGCAGTGCTGGGCTTGGCAGCACATAGCAGTGGAGAGGCCGACCGAGTTACCATGGATGACTCGGGCGGAGATGGAGGATAGGGAGATAGGTTATGCAGTTCTATGGCGGCGGTCCGGGGAGCAAGGGCAGAGTCGATGGTGGGCAGGTGTCGTAGGGCACTATGTCGATACCTTCTCTCGGCTTACTCTAGGGGAGGTGGTCTGGCACCCTTATCGAGACTGTCTAGCCTGGCCGAAGGCTGGAGAGTGGCTTCGACGGGTATGTAGAGAGCGATGGCTGATTGGGCGACATGAGACCGAGCATGAGTTCTTCTCATACAATCGGGTGACACGACAGTTTGGGGTGCGCCAGGGGTTGCCTGGTGAGCCCATGGTCTATCGACATCGAGGGGATGAGAGGACTCTAGACCGACCGATCATCGCGCCACTGGGAAAGGATTCAGACGTGATGATCGATGTCCCGAACATGGATGACGTCGGGACTACCATAGAGTACGACCAGTGGTGGGTACTACGGCGATGGTGGGGAGAGGGGCCACTAGGAGGCGTAGAGGCGATAGCAACAGGCAGGGAGGGTGCTGAGGCACCAAGGGATGATTGGGGAGCTCCTTTGGAGGATGCGGACATGGTGGAGGTGGAGGGTGAGGATGCGGATTTGGGGGCTCCGGATCAGCCGAAGATGCAGGACATTGTGAAGCAGTGGGAGCCAGAGCAGGCTGCTGTTCAAGAGAGTCCCATGCCTCAGGCGGATGTAGAGGACATGAAGTCTAGGATACGCATTGAGAATTTGCAGTTGGCGGAGCTACTGTGGAGGCAAGATGAGGAGAGGGATCTCCTACGGGCTCAACTAGCGGAGCGGGAGAGCGCATGGGTTGCACACCATCGATAGGAGGGGGAACCGACACTACCCTAGAGAGAGATCTCCTACGGACATAGCTGGCACAGCGCGACGATGTAGTCATGATGTACCATCGACGGGAGGCAGAGTGGTGCCGACACCGGATGGATTTGGAGGGGGAGATCATCCACCTTGGGGGGTGGGTACCTGAGCCCTCGAGAGGTGGATCTTCATGCCGAATGAAGGATAGTGGTACTGAGCAGTCAGCATCATATCATCAGTAGTCACCCTGAGGGGTCCCATAGGACCCACACCACGGGGGGTAGTTCCCGTTGCACCGATCCTACGTGATCATGGTGGCCGACGCCTTAGGCTGGGTGGTTTTGTTGTATGATTGCGGGGTCAGAGGACCAGTTTTGTAGCCTGTGGGCATTTTTTTTGACGATATATATATATATATATATATATATATATATACTGGCTTTATTTTGTTTATGCACATGTGATGATTTGATCTTATGCATGATGGTTGATGAATATGGATGTATGCATGTTAATTTATTTTGATGGATGCATATGTTATGATGAATGCAAATGTTTTTGATTTATATGTGATATGCAAAATGTAATGGATGAAATGAATTTGTGTTGGTTGGTTAGGGCACCATAGACTATTTAGGACTTTGTTATTTTGTTTTTAGGCGATTGCTATGGTAAATGACTTTGTATGTATACATGTGGTTTTTTTTTGTATTTTTTGATGGTATTGTAAGGATGAAAAGTAGCGCAGTTGGTTTAGAAATGTAGCTAAGGTTTTCTGAGACTCAGACGGTTTTAACTCACTAGCCACGACTGTACTTTATCTTACAAGACTTTTGAACAAGGTATGAATCGAACTTGTCTTTGACCAAGCTATTTCACATCCCTATGTGTGCAATTGAGTTCATTTATGTGGTATTTGTCAGGATACCGCTAGTGCCAGATAGGCTATCAACCAAACCTATACTGAGGATCACCTAATTAGCTCCACTAACTCCTTTATTGTATTTAGTCAGATTAATCTGCGGTGCTATCTAGGATACCATAAGCTAGCTCATCCACATGCAAACATTGATCTGTACACAAGTTAATGTGATAGATATATCGTCATGCGGGAGGTTTACCACCAATGACCGATAGGCTATCAACCAAACCGATACTGAGGCTTGCCTCATGACCTGTCAAAATGCTGAGAGTTCCAGGGATTCAAGTTTGACTCCCTTCTTTTCTTCAATTGTATTGGGATACTTGCTCGTTGGTAGTGATAAAAATCACTGTTTATTTTTATATATTTTTCTTTTGAGCAAGGGATTTGGATTCGAGTGATAAGAATCACTATTGTATGTGCTTTTTGATGTATGCACTCTGGGGATGATGTCAAATTTTTGGAGTTTTGACATTTTGCAAAATTTTGATGTTTGCAACTTTTTGAGAACTTGGGATTCTTGGGGAATTGGGTAGGGAAGATGCTTGTCCTTTTGCCAACTCTCAGCATTCTTTGGGTCATTTGCACAGGGGGATGAGCAAGATAACCGTTTCGCTTATGGTGACCTGGATTACTGTGCAGGTTTCATCTTTCATTCACACAACTTAGGAATTTTTATGTGTTTTAATTTGTGTTGGGATGCTACGTAACAAGGTGTGATCCAAGTAGAACTCTACCTTCATAAAATCTGTCTGACTTGGTACAGTACGTGGCTAGAAAGCAAAATGACGACTGAAAGATGAAAACTCTTGATACATTATAAGACCACTTGACTCTATTGTGGTAAAAAGCAGTGAATGGCGCATTTTTGTTGTTTTTTTTTTGGATTGCTTATAAAATGGAAAAATGTGGAACAAGATGGACTAGCAGAGTAATTACAGTCTATGGTGCCTTTGACCTGTACGACCACAAATATGCAATGTATGGATGCGATGCTTAATGCAGCTATATATTTTTGTATTTTTGATGGATTGATTTTTGTGAATATGAAGATGAGATGTGAGAAGAGCTTTTTATTGATGAATTTGAGCATGCTTGGAAATGAGATGCAAATTTTTGTTGTTTTTGATGATTTTTTTTTTTTTGATTTTCTTATTTTTGACCAAGCGATTGTGGGAATCCTTGGAGCATTTTGGGGTTGACCAAGTGATTATAGGAATCCTTGGAGCATTTTGGGATTGACCAAGCGATTATAGGAATCCTTGGAGCATTTTGGGATTGACCAAGCGATTATAGGAATCCTTGGAGCATTTTGGGATTGACCAAGCGATTATAGGAATCCTTGGAGCATTTTGGGATTGACCAAGCGATTATAGGAATCCTTGGAGCATTTTGGGATTGACCAAGCGATTATAGGAATCCTTGGAGCATTTTGGGATTGACCAAGCGATTTTAGGAATCCTTGGAGCATTTTGGGATTGACCAAGCGATTATAGGAATCCTTGGAGCATTTTGGGATTGACCAAGCGATTATAGGAATCCTTGGAGCATTTTGGGGTATGGCTCTCTTAGATATGGAATGGTCGCAAATGACTGATGTTCAAGGGTTTTGTTTCCTTGATTCCATCAAGAGAGGCTAGCCGGTATGTCTCGGGTCCTATTTTGCTATCAATTACATATGGACCTAACCAATTTGCCACGAATTTGTCCCTTAGGTGGGATGGCAAACTAGAGTTCTGTTGGTTTTCCTTCAAAACCAAATCACCAACCCGAAAGTCCCTCAGGTGAACTTTCATGTTGTAAGCTTTCTTAAGTCGCTCTTGATAGATACGTAAATGCTCGAGAGCATTAACGCATCGTTCGTCAAGCAACGTAAGCTGGTCTAACCGGGCTTGCTACGTAGCATCATCATCGATGAACTCTTGCATTGATATGCACAGGGAAGGAATTTCCAACTCGAGAGGCATGACTGCCTCGGAGCCATACACGAGCAAAAATGGAGTGGCCCTAGTGGGCGTCCGAATGCTAGTGCGATAAGCCCATAGGGCAAGTGGGATTTGGATGTGCCAATCCTTATGACTATCTACGACCATATTTTTAAGGATGGCAACTAGCATTTTGTTTGACGCCTCTGCTTGCCCATTTTCCTACGGATAATAGGGTGTCAAAAAACTATGCTGAATTTTGTACTTTGTGGTCAAAGCACGCACGTCTTTGTTCTTGAATGGCGTCCCATTATCCGAGACTATTTTGGATGGAATACCAAAATGACATATGATGTTATGCAAAATGAACTCCACAATGCGGGGTCCTGTCATAGAGGTAAGTGAAACTGCTTCCACCCACTTGGTAAAATACTCTGTGGCCATTATGATAAATGTGTGACGGCCTGACGACGTAGGGGAGATCTTTCCAATTAGATCGAAGCCCCACTACAAAAATGGCCAAGCGGACTGGACTATCTGCAAGGCCTGGGAAGGTACATGCATCAAATTGGCATGGTGTTGACACTTCACGCACTTCCTGACATATGCACAACAATCTCACTCTAAATATGGCCAATAATAGCCCATGCAAAGAATGCGCTTTGTGATGGCCATACCACTGAAGTGGCCACCACATGTACCATCGTGCGCTTGGGCGATCGCCCAAGTGGACTCTTGTTGGTCCAAGCAACGAAGGAGGATTCCTTCATAGCTACGATGGTACAAAATGTCTCCTATCAAGACATACTTAGCCACTTTCTGCTTGAATGCTCATTTTGCGGCATGCGTCAATCCAAGCGGGAGATTACCTAACTTGAGGTAGTCTCTAATGGGTAAATACCAGTCCTGTTGATCGAAAACCTCGATGGTATGAACAACCAATCCCTCTTGAAGTTCATCCCTAGAAAATGTTGAGCGGGATAGAACTTGTAAGAATAGCATTGTGTTGCTATTAATGGGAGTAGGGGAGAACAAGGACCCCCAGTTGGCATGTTTCAGACGATCATGGATTCGAGAGAACTTATTCGAGGATGGTTCAATCTGGATCATGTGGATTCCTGGCATCAAGTCAGAGCTTGCACGCTCCATCATGGATTGCGATAGGGTTTTGACTTGAATGGTTGTCATATCACCAGAAAGGTCTTGCGGGATTAGTGACCCCAAGGAGGCCATTGTGTCCACAAAATGATTCGATGACCGAGGGAGTGCCTCGATGTCATACCACTCAAGTTTTGCTAGGAATTTGTCCACAAGGGCTTTATAAGCCTGCAGAACTGGGCATTTGCATTGGAATACCCCTTTGAATTGATTGACAATTAACAGCGAATCACCAAAGATGTTCAGTCATTTGATGTTCATGGCGATTGTTGTCTGAAGACCTATGAGCAAGGCTTCATACTCTGCATTATTGTTGGTGCATGGGAAATTTAATTTAAATGATAGGGGCATTGGAGTGCCCTGCGGTGTGAAGAATACTATTCCCGTGCCACCACCTTGCTCACATTTAGAACCATCAAAAAATAGGGTTATGTCGACCTGTGACTCAGGCTCATCAGAATCTGGCGATTCTGAGACATGGAAGACCCCATCATCGGGTAGTTCTATGACTAGAGGCTGATCATCTTTGAGAGGAGCCTCTGCTAGTTGATCGGCTATGACCTGTCCTTTGATGGATTTCTGTCCGATAAACTCTATGTCAAATTCTGTCAACAACATGATCCATTTTGCCGTGCGACTACTATGATAAGTATGACTCATCATGTATCGCAATGGATTCTCCTTAGACACAACATACGTAGTGTTGCTCAGCATGTAGTGGCATAGCTTTTTGGTAGCAAACACCATTGCCAAGAAGAGTTTCTCAACGTATGCATAGTTAAGTTCATAAGTGACCAAGGTGCGGCTAAGATAGTAAGTAGCCTGTTCTTTGTGAAGTTCATTCTTTTGGGCCAGCATGGCGCCCAGTGCCACCTTAGTAGCTGAGATGTATAAGTAGAATGACACTCCTGGTCTAGGTGGTGCCAATACTGGCGGTGAAGCCAAGTATTGTTTGATGTCATCAAAGGCTGATTGGCACTCGTCATCCCAGTGAAATGCAACCCCCTTGTGCAATAATTTGTTCATGGGTCGGCACTTGTCAGATAGCTGCGCTATGAAGCGCTTGATTGACGTGACCTTTCCCTGCAGACTTTTGAGCTGCTTAATGGTAGTTGGGGGAACCATTTCAAGGATTGCCTTGACTTTTTTGGGTCCACCTCGATGCCTCGCTTTGAGACTATGAAACCCAAGAGTTTTCTAGATGTGATGCCAAATACGCACTTCTTGGGATTCAGTCTAACTTTATGCTCCATGAGGCGATCGAGGATCTTGCTTAAGTCATCGAGATGATCTGGGCGCAAAAGAGACTTGGCCAACAAATCATCCATGTAATCTTCCAAATTTTTATGCATGTAATCATGGAAGATGTATGTCATGGCACGTTGGTAGGTGGCACCAGTATTTTTAAGGCCAAAAGGCATGACCTTATAACAAAATGTCCCCCAAGGCATTGTGAACGCCATTTTTAGTTGATCCTCGGGATTGATACGAATCTGATTGTATCCCGAGAAACCATCCATGAGGGATAGCATTTCGTGACCTGTTGTAGCGTCTACCAACGCGTCGATGCTTGGCAAGGGGAAATCATCCTTAGGACTTGCTTTGTTTAGATCTCAAAAATCAGTGCATATGTGAATCCTCCCGTCGGGATTTTTGACGGGCACCATGTTGGATAGCCATGGTGGATAATCCATGCAGATGACAAACTGTGCATCCAATAGCTTTTGCAATTCATCTTTGACCATCAAGGCCACTGTTGGGTGCATCTTACGTAGTTTTTGCTTAACTGGCTTGATTTTCGGATCAAGCGTTAGATTATGTGTGACTAGCTACAGATCTAGCCCCGGCATGTCTCTGTATGACCATGCAAAAACCTCCTTCTTCTCTTTGAGAAGGGCAATGTAGTCGGCTTGCTCTTCGAGGGATAAGCTTACCCCTCGATTGATAATCTATGGATTCATTGGATCTAAGCCGATGTCTACATCAGTCGTCTCCTCGATCGACATGTGGGATCCATCCTCCAACTGATGTGGAGTTGGGATCAAATGGATATCATTAGCTGAGTTTAAATCTATGTTGGGAACCTCGGGTTCCTCTTCAGCCTGAAAGATATCTTGAGTTGTCCCTGGGGTAAAATGAGGCATTTTATCGAAAGGCCAGTACTCTGATGGGGAGGGAGGTGAATTGACGTGATCCCAGTCGATGGCATCTATGTCTAGATGCAATGACCATGCTAGATCGGTCGAATTGTGGATGGGTGCGGTTAAGTCAATGGAGATCATGTGGATGAAATGAATTTGGTCTCCATTACCATGGGTGTGATGACTCAAACATTCTGGATGTTCTCTATGTTCTGGATCTAGTTCTGTAGGTACTGGCACGAATGGATCGACCCTGTGTGCTAATAGGAGGATAGGGTCTACCCTCGACACTGATATCACCCTAGGGTCTCAGAGTGGAAGGTGCTCTTCATGTACCTAGAGCAGTGGATCCAACACTTGATCCCACCCTGCTGGGTCTACGTACCACTCATGCCCTGGCACTATGCCCATCTATGCAAATATGTCATTAATCCTCAAAGGGTATTGTTGTTGCATTTGTTGCATGTGGTTGAGATAGGCCATCTCAGTTTCATCTTTCGAATCACTGTCAGAGATCCAAAAACCTTCATTGGCTCCGACAATTGCTTGCGACATATGAGGCTCATCTTGTTCTAGCAAATTAATCTGGTCCCATTGCGGTTGTTCCACGCTCCATGGGGGGACCTGATTCTCTTGACGTGATACTGGCTCGATTGGAGCCTCTAGAGGGAACAAATTCAAAAAGATCTCTTGCCAGTTATTCATGGGAATCTCCTGTGAGTGATCACTATCGGATTCGAAGGGAACATATGACACTGGTTCATGTTCTGATTCATCCTCCGAAGATCCTTCTGGACACTATTTATGCTCTCCTTGAAAGTGAGTTCCCGAACTTTCACCTCTCTCTAGCAAAGGAGAAGGGTTATTGATGTTACCAAGGGTGGTTGTTGACCATGGGAGGTAATCTCCCAATGTATATGTTGTGTTTGGGTTGGCATAAGGATCTGATGCCAATCCACCCTTGTTGCCTATTCCTAGGCCTTGCATGTTTTCCACCAAGATGTCTAAGGGCAGGGGGTGGTTGAACCCTACTCCCGACTTGTCATAAGGCATTTGGTATCTTGGCTGGCAAAGGACATGCACTCCTTGCTCATACCTGCCTAGCTCGTATCCATGCCAATTGCATTGGCCAAGATATCTCAGAGCGAAGTCCGGGTTAGACAGATAGTTGACATCTTCTGCAAAAGGCTCTTTGTCCTCATCCTTTTGCATGCATGGCTCAACACCATGGTCAAGGCCCCCATACACAAAATTGGTCTGGTTCGATGGGTAGCCTAAAGGAACAACTGTCCCGATGGGGAGGCGAGGTCTCCCCATGTCTTGCACTGACTCTAGCATGGGCGTTGCTACAACATTCCGCACTAGATACTCCCCTAGGCCCATACTGGCCATTTCAATAGTAATTGTTGGCGATTGAGAGGGAGGGAACGAAAGCCCTTTCGGAGTCCATTCCATGTTGGGTGGACTAGGAGCCTCAACTTCCATTGTGCTAGGTATCTCTTCGGTTGAGATGGTTGATATTGTTGGCAGCACCTCTTCTAGGGGTTGAGCCTCTTCTAGGATTTGTTTCCCTTTGTCCTTCTGTTTAGCCATGACAGGTGGCATTGGTGGTGAAGGAGCGGACGATGAAGATGCACCTAGCTGGGATTTTGATGGATTAGTCACCAGTGGTGCTCGTGGCATCGGACCCTGTCTAGATGGATTTAACTAAAAATCCAAGTGCGTCGATGGGAGGGTCGATTGCGGCATCAACTGCATCGCATTGCAATATTTGAAGGGTTCTAAGTCCGTCGGGACTACATGTACTTCTCCTTCAAATGCATACTTCAAACATCTGGTGAGCTATCGAAGGGACACACTTCATGTCCCTGATCCATGGCCGCCCTAGCAATATGTTGTACGCCATCTCGCCTTCCAAAATATGGCACAATGTAGGTATCATCTTTTGTCCTACCTGAATGGGTAGAACAATTGTGCCAACTGTCGAGCATATCACATCATTGAATGCTCATAGTGTGTAAGTGGAAGCCGTGATGTGAGAGGCTAGCAACTTTAGATGTTTCAATGCTGTTGTAGTAATGATGTTACTAGACGAGCCAGTGTCTACCAACACCCTCTTATACGGGATCCCATTGACCCACACGATAACGTGTAGGGGTGGATCTGCCATGTCATCAGATACTGATTTAACTTCATCTTCTTGGAAGGTAATGACTGGCTCCGTGCATCGTTTTACATGTCCCATGAAGTTATTGAAGGAATTCACTTCGTGGGGCTGCAACTCGATGGCTTTCAAAATCTCCATGAGAGCCTCCCGATGGGGCACTGATTGCTGTATAAGCTCATATATGGAGAGCCTAGCCGACGTGGTCCACAAACTCTGCATGAGTTTGGTCCGTATCGTGACCTCGGGTCTAGGTGGAGGTAACTGCACAGGGTGTTGTTGAGGTTGTGACATCACTGGAACCTCTCTTGTGGCTGCCTCGGGGGCAACTCCTGGGTATTTCTTGTTCCTGGTCACTATGCTTATCATTCCCACATACCCTTGCATGGGGAAATTCTGTCGCACCTCATTGACCTGAAGGGGTTTTTCCTGTGCCTCATGGGCAGGCAAGGGGTCCTTGAAGACCCCCATCTGCTGGTTATTTGGTGCTATGGGGTTGTCCACTACCAATGTTTTATTATCAATCAAGTCTTGTATCAATCCTTTGAACTTCCAACATGCATTCAGGTCATGTCCCCTTCGCTTGTGGAACCTACAATACAAGTCCTCTCTGTATCCCTTAGGCTTGGGAGCGTTAGGATCTATGGTTTGGATCTCTGGAAGGGTGATTAAATTTTCCGCTGACAAGCAGTCAAATAGGGAGTCCCTAGACTCCGTATAAGGGGTGTACTGTCGCTTAGGGCGACGCTACTGATTTTGCTCCTATTTTTTATTTTCTCTTTCATAATTATTAGGAGGCACTGCCTGATAATTAGCCTTTTGAGGCTGTATTTCTTGTGCAGGCTTAGGGACATTTATAGCAACTTGATTAACCATAGTGGGTTTTTGTTGCGTAGTCCCTGTCTTTGTGTTTTTGTTCCACTCTTTCTTTTTAGGTTTGGCAATTTTGCCATCCTGTATTTTGATCTCTTCGATAACTCTGGCTTGCACCAGAGCTTCTTCTAAGGTGGCATATTGCTGCAGCTGCAATAGCCCAAAGATCGATCTCAAACAACTTCGTGAGAACATTTGTGTGAGGTCGGACATAGGGGGAAGGTAGGGTAGCTTAGAAAGTAGAGTCCTCCATCGATTCTCGTAGGCCGCCATTGTCTCCTCCTCATATTGCCTGAGGCTGGCCAGGTCACTCAGTGATGCCTTCTTCTTGGTGTTGAAGGTGAAGCGTTCAAGGAACGCATCCACTAATTGATCCAAGTTATTGATGTTGTGCTTTGGTAACTGGGTGAACCAATCCGAGGTAGGGCCCATGAATGTGGTTATGAATGTCCTTAGCAACAGCGCATCATTATCTTGAATGCCAAAGCATTGGCTCAGGAATCTTGTCACATGCTCTTGGGCATCCTCTTCACCCTTAAAGACTACCAACTGAGGCAACTTGAAATGTTTGGGGTAAGGAGGTGCAGGCACTGATGGATGCATAGGGTGACTACGGAGTTGGCGTAACATGGGCTTTTGGGGCCCAGAAGCTTTGGTTTCCACAGACTCCAAATGCTCTAACAATGCTTTGTATGCATCAGAAGATTTAATCTCTTCCTCTTTAGTTTGCTCCCATTGTGAGTTGTGGGAGACTGGAGGCCTATGGGGGGGTGGCCGGATAGCAGCCCCTCTGCCTTGATAGGGCATTTCAGCCCACTCTACTTCTTGTTCATACTCCTCGTAAACTTCTTGAGGAGTCTCTGGGTGAGACCTATGACCCTGAGTGGGTCCCCACGGAGGGTACCCATCGTTGTTTTGGGGAGTGGCCTCCCTCTCAGGTCTATGGGGTCTCGAAGGCAAAACTTGACGAGGTCATGGAGACCTATCCTGCACCAAGGGATTATGCCTCTCATATGGTTCTGCTCTTTGGGTGCGAGGGGTTGGAACCCTCTTAGGTAGGTTATAAAGTAGCTCGTCTGCTTGGCGCTGAATGCGCTCTTTGTTAAGGTGGTATAGGCGCTCTAGCTGCTGCTGATCTTGCTCAAGCCACATGATCTGGGCTTGGCGGGTGGCATGTCTGGCAACTGCCAAGTCAATTTGGTCCGCCATCTTGGGCCTAGGAGGCCTGAATGCCTCTCCTATGTATTTGCCTCGATCGTGATGATCCGATATTTCAATGGGTTGCTTCCCTCTATCGAGGTTGGTGGCATTTACCCGAGGATCTGGCCTCTGTAGGTGCGAAAGCACAAGGCTCCCACGCTATATATTGCTCTCAAGGAATGTGATGGTCTTCCTCGTACTCCCTTTCGTAGGTGTGAAAGGGGTGGGCGGAGTTAGCTCGCTCGATTTGGAGAGCCCTACGCTCTGGGTTTTGTCTATTGGTTCTAACAATGATGGGAGGCAAAGGAGAGATGCCATAGTCACGTGGCCTCTCCTCATGGACACTATGCCTCTCTAGCGCTTCATCACATGGTGGCCACTCATATCTAGCCTCTAAGGGAGGTCTTCTATCTATGTTGAGTGCCACATGTAAAGATTCTTCCCGAAAGGGGCTGTGCTGAACGGGCGTATCCCCTAGAGGGGTGTCCCTATAATTCCACCTTGACATGGAATGATGTGGACTCTCTTGTAGTCCAGACCGCCAAGGCGGTATGGCCAAGTCCTTAGGGCTAAAGCGGAGGTGACTTGTGCCCGCTCCTTGTACACTTTTCATAGCTTCTGCCCTTGATTGGGCTTGGCTATGGGTGTACACCATGGTGGTGCTCTTCTACAAGCTAAGCAGATTTTTATCTCTTTTATGATTTTTTATGCTACACTTAAACATAAAAGAACACACACATACACAAACGGTGATTATCTCGTTTAAAGGTTGAAAGTGTGTCCTAAAACTGGTTTAGTGTGTTTTTTTGTTGTTTTTGAGGTTTTTGTAGAGAACATTTAAATGCAAATGTTGGCTCATATAGCTCCCATAAATGGTCACCCCTTCAATATACCATTGCTAGGCCGATATACCAACCTCTCTATATACCCGCCCTTACGAGAGGGAAACTATAGGTACGTGAGAGCAGATGGTACGTGGTACGTAGGCGGTACAAAAGGGGGATTGTCCTTTTTATGACACCTACCATAGAAGACTTATCCTCGCATGCTGGGAATCACCCTAGCGACACTCGGTCAGCTTTCATCAGGATTTACGTCTAACAACAGTGACAATCGGGGTAAATGAATGCAAAATTCAAGCCAAGGTGGTGATGAACCCACCGTTGGTCTTGATCAAGGGCTGGGGTCTTACGACCAGCTCCTTGGTTTAAAAATGCCACGTGATGTGTGTGTGGTTTATTTTAATTTGCAAAAATGAAACAGGCAAACAAAAGGAAACTTTCCCTAAGCCATACAAAAACTGAAAATCAGAAAACAAAAAACAAAAATTTGATAGAAGCTTGTTAAAAACCCCTACCTCTTCTCTACCCAAAAGGATGTTTTTGATCTTCGGCTCTAAAATTGCATAGACAAAAATTCATCCCTGGGTGAGACGAATTATAGAACAAAATTCGTCCCAGTCTGAGACGAATTCGAATTTGTCTCAGGGTCAGACGAATTACAGTAATGTATTCGCCACAGGCAAAGATGAATAACAGTTAGAGTTCAAAAAAATGGTACTTGTAAGCACAAAAACACAAATTTTTGATCATTTTCTTGATCTCAAAAACCAGGGGACAGAGTCCCACCGTGATCGCCACTGAAAGCACGAGATTCCGAAAAACAAAAAGGGAAAACTCCAAACACGATGCAAGAACGAAACTAAACTTGATGCTACAAATTAGAAATGCGTAAAATGGAGAAAGCATAGACAAATTGGAACCCAAATGGAATGAAACAACCCTCTTCTTTTATTGATGTATTTCAAATTCGGTTACAATTAGCTTCCTCCATTTTTAGGGGAAAGGAGCATCAAACTTGTCTCTTGGTCACATCAATGGAAAGTCATCTCTCTTTCGCGTGCCCACATGCAAAATGGGCAGGCCAAAGTGTTGCCATCGCTTGTGTGAATGAATCCTTGATCCTTGCTACTCCTATTGCATTCAAAGAAACAACAAAATCGTTAGTAGCACCTGTGGCAAAAGATGAAACGTTTGTTCTCTAAAAAACAATGGAAGATGCATGCAAAAGATTGATTACAATGATAAATAAACCGATTCTAAACAACCTGCAAATTTGATAGGAACTAGGGAACATTACCAGAGGGCCACTACCATCAAAAAAGTCAAACAAATCACCATCGATTTGAATTCGACTGTAATTCATCCCTGGGTAGGACGAATTCGACTGTAATTCGTCCCTGGGTAGGACGAATTCTCCTATAACAAAGTGCCGAAGTGATGCTGCCCAAATGTCATGTCTTGGGAGCTCCAAAAGACCTACAAACTTAGGGGTTAGCTAATTGGGGGCATTTTGGGAAGACCCAGATGGTCATATTTCCCCAATTTGACCTCCATCAACGGGAATTTGATGTTGCTACCTGCAAGTTAGTGAGGACAACAAAAGCGACAAAACATGATAAGATTTGATCAAAGCATTATGAAATTGGAATTACAAACTATTTAAACAACATAGAATGGAATGCAAGATAAACAAGTGACAAAATAACAATCTGCCATGAATTCCCAATCATTCTTAAAAAAGAAGATTAGGCTCGCAGGAGTGCGGGGTGCCCGGGCGGGCCGCCCACCGTTAGAACCTGATTTTGGCACCAATCCACTTGGGATGGGCCCAAAATCTCTTGTAATGGGTTTTCGGTGAATTGGTAGATCAATGTGGTCAAATTTCGGGTTTTGGGTCCGGATTCACACTTCCAATAACCACCCAATGACCTCCCTTGCGAAAGAGATCAAGGATGTGGAAGAGGTGAATCAAAAGGTAAAAGCGTGGTATCAAATTTGGTAGCACTTCATTGCTTGAAAATGCTTCCAACCTGTCCTCTTTTGGGTGAGAAATTTCACCATTTTATAGACCTAGGGGGTCTCTTTGGAGGGGCATGCATAAGCGCCATGTGGTAGTCATGCCTTCCCATGAGGGAGGAAAGTCCTCCATGACTTGGGCTTCCATGACTGCCCTTGTGACAGTCCTCTAATGTCCAATCTGCCCACCTACACGTGCATGCAAGGCAGGAGGCATTAATTGACTATCCTCGGTTGCCATTTGGCGCAATTTCTCTTTTTTCCCGTTGAACCTGGAATTCATCCTGACCAAGAGCGAATTTAGAATTCGTCCCTGGGTGAGACGGATCCCAATTTGAATTCATCCCAAGGTGAGACGGATACTAAGCAAAGTGCCTGGATGTGCCAAATTGCCTTTTGACCTTCCAAAATTGCTGCAAAAGTGGTTAGGACCACTGTTTAACCTCTGAGGGCTGCCCTGGGGGCTGTGTGTGTCAAAGCGATCAGAGTTTGTGGTCACATAATCGGATTGGTGTTGTTTTGGTGTCTACACTTCCACACTCACATAGTGGGAAAATACAGTGCTCCCATAACTCACAATGGCCTTCCTAGAATCAGCGCTTCCACACATAGTGGAAAGATACAACATTTCCATAAACACTTGGTGGCTCTTCTAGACATGGTGCTTCCTCACATAGTGGGAAGATACAATGTTTCCATAAATACTTGGTGGCTCTTCTAGACACGACGCTTCCTCACATAGTGGAAAGATACAACAAAGGCACTGACTATGGTTTTTTATAAACACCAAGAAGTTAAAAGATGCCTTCCTAAATCTTTAGACGATGGTGAGGCCAAACTCCCATAAATGTAAAACAACAAGGACACACATAGGACACCCAAGCCTATAATAGATTTCTACCTATGTTTTAATTAAAACATAAGGGCTTCAAATATTCAAAGGAAATTAGCATGCTACAGGGGATTTTTAACTAGGTTTCATACTTATTCTCACATCATATAAAAGCATGCAAATGGGTAAAGCTTAAAAACCTCCAACCTTAGTGCTCTTGTGTGTTAGAAACCGATGGCTCCTTTGTCACTTCTCTCCTTTACTCACTATGCACTCTTCTACATCTCCTCCCATTTTTCTCTACCCCTTCTTGCTTCTTCCTCCTCTATTTTCTTCCTCTTACCTTACGTACTCCTCCCTCCTAGGTGGCCCATCTATACCCTCATCTCTCAAAATTTGAGCCATCCTCGAGCCTCTTTTCCTTCAATGTTGCTATCCCTCATCTCACCTCACTCTAGCGGCATGCATTCGCCTATCCCTTATTTCCATTTTGGGAATTAATAGAGCCCCAAGGTCATTTACATAGGTTGCACTCTATATAGGGGAAAAAGACATTTAAATTATTTTAAATGAAAGTAGTACATTTTCAAATAAAATATCCCTTATGATATTTTATTTTCATTTAAAATATTTTACTTTTATTTAAAACAATTACCCTAATTGTTTTTTTTTTTTAAATTAAAGATTTCTATTTATTATTAACTGAATTTCTTTTTTTTTCATTTATTTTATTTCATCAAAGTTTATTAATGAATTTGAAATATCATTAAAATAAACTTCTTTAATTACTTTAAATGAATTTTTATTTATCACTAAGATAAATTTTATTAATGATTTTAAATGAATTTACATCATCATTTAATAAAAACCTCATTAATTATTTTAAATGCACCTTGAATTATCATTTAAACTTAATTCTCTTTTTCTTCATAAAAAATGATGCCCACTTAACATTTCAAAATAATAATTTATTTTATGCAACTAAATGCATTTTGCAGTTGTTCTACTATTGAAATTTCAACATTACGATACTCAAGTCATGATGTAGAAAAGAGCAATCAAGTTTACAAAACAACAAAGAGGAAATCTTTACATCAACCCAATCACCCATCTCAATCGAATATTTTACGATATCTGCTAGGCTATCAACTAAGGCTCAAGGCGATCAGTCATTGATGATTTTTCGTTGATAATGCATACCTATATGAAGGTATCTATCCATGATACCTCTGACTACCTTAATCATAATTTCCCCTGATCTTAAGTACCCTCATTTCTTATGGATGTTTTTGCCTTCTCCACCTACGAATGTACCTGATCCTACACACTTGGCAATATATTAGCAATAACATGCCCTTCTAAATCAACTAAAACTCACATAGTTGGTTCAATTGTTCAAACTAGGTATCACCACATCATAGGTTAATACATTGTTTATTTGTACCAAATAGTCCTCTAGGGATGGTCATGACACTCTTGGTGACCTAAGAATATGTAAAGGAATTAAAATATATGAGTTGTGACACTAGTTATCTTCTTAAAAAAAGCACATGCACATTTAAGAGAATTTCAAGACTGAAAGAAGTTAAGTTTGAGAAAAATCGGGTTGAAAAGTGCACCCAAATTCAAGTTTTGGATTCAATAGAGTGCCCAAGAATAAAATGGAAATTATATACCCAAGTTAAAGGCTATATAGTGTGTCCTATTCTAGGTAAGGATATCAAACAAGTTGGTGAAAGAGAAAATTAATACTAAAAGCCAAAGGAGAAAAGAGTTCACATCTAAAGATATTGTGAAGAATTGGTGGCACCAATCGAAGTGGATTGAGAATGTTGGAGAAAGTGAGTAGGATGGATGTGAACACACAAAAGAGTTGAGAACACTAGATATTTTCTAGATGAAAGACATTTTTAGAGAATATTGCACATGCTTGAAGTGTTGAGAATGCTAGAGAACATCTAGGTAAGAAGAAAAAACACATGTTAAAGTTATAGATGATGATGTTGAAAGGAAAGCTTCAACAATGAATGTTTAGGAAGAGCAGCTTGTAGAGAGTTGATAAAATTACTTGTAATACATTGAAAATAGAATATTCATAGATACTAGAATGCATTAAAGAAGGAACGACACGAGAAGAACATCAAAATTTTGGAGGCATTAGAGATAATTACTTAATATATACATGCCAAAAAGATTTTTCGAGAGGATCATGAATAATATTAAGTTAAATACTTATTTACCTTTCAATTGTTTGGGAGAAGTTTAAAACATTATGGAAAATTAAAAGTTACTAAATGAAAGCATATTTAATTGAAGAGGAGCATGAAAAATATTAAGTTGGGTATTTATTTACCTTTGAATTATTTGTAAAAAGTTTAAATTTTTATGGAGAATTAAAAGTTAAATAGGAAATCAAAATTAATTGAAGAGATAAATATTTAAAAAAATAAAAATTAGAAAGTGAATTAAAAGTAAAGAAAACAAAATAAAGCATAACTAAAATTGGAAAAGGAAAAGGAAACTTCAAAATTATTGAAGGAAAATAATTTATGAGAAGGATATTAAATATTAGCTTGCATATTGGTTCAAACATTTTATAAAATGCAAATGATATTGTGAAAGAAAAGTACATTGTTGAAGAATCATTTTTCAAGGTAAATACATGAAAAACAAAGATAAGGATAAATTATTGACCAAGCTCCACAAGGTGTTAAATACTTCTATCTTTGTTTCCAAGGATCATTAAAATATTAAAAGAAATTACTAGGAAGATAAAAGGTATTATTCTTTATATTTCAATATTGACATCATCAAAGAAAATTATAGGAAGAATTAATATTTGTTTGAAGAATTGTAAAATCAAATAAAAGGAACTATGACTCCATCAAAAATTACTCTTACAAAGTATCACATGTTTGAAGAACCAAACATTATTTAAAGAGGAACTCAAAAACATAGAATTTTTTTCTTAAAGAATAACATGGTCAAATGGGTCAAACAACCACATTCATTCAACAAAAAAAGGAGAAATCATATTCAAAACAAAAGTTTGAAATAACACATGACATATGAAAATTAGAGGATAATTATTGATACATTGATTCAAGGGAATGAAATCAAATGACTAGTAACCTATAGTTATTTAACTCTATCCAAGAAATACAAATCTTACCTATTAAAATTGTATATAACAAAAATCTACCAAGTTAAAGGAGTAGGTAATGTTTCACTCAATCTTACAATTTTTGAATCCACACTTGAAAATGTATTGTATATACCTAGATAGACCAACAAATCTATATTAGTATCACAATTATTGGACAAGGTTAGAATAGTTGAATTTAGGATAGTCAGTGGATATTAAAAAGTATTTTATTAAAATATAGAGAAATTGAATCCATTGGTGCTATGAAAATAGGATATTTTCCCTAAATATGATGTCACTTTCTCATAAACTCTTGATCTAGCTACAATATTTAAATAATTCATTAAAGAGATAACATAGTACACATGGCTTCCATGATGAAAGATATGAATCTAGTAAGAGAATATTTGTCAAAGAATGCTTCCATTTCAACAAAAAAAACACCAAGTAACACATGAAATTCTTTTTCTTATAAAATCAGCCAAAATGAAAAACTCTTATGAAAAATAAAATGCAAGAACAAGATAAAATATTGAATCGCACATCCAAAAATACAAATAAAAATTGTAATATGAGTACTACATCAATAGATACATGGCATGATCTTGTAGTGAAGGACAAATAAAAATAATGGAAAATATATTCCAAATGGCTCTTGCAACCTACAAAGAACAATGTAAAGAAGATGCAAAGAAATTGAAAGATGTGAGTTGTGACACTAGTTATCTTTATCAAAAGAAAATTATGAAATATAATGCATGTTATTTGAAATACATAAAGATATATACTTATTCTGATACCAAAAATTTAGAACCCATGAAGCCTCATGTGAATTGTAGTGAATACTATTGTGATGACTTTTTACCTTAAAAAGGTTATAGAAATGAGTATAGTTATGAATTTAAAAGTTACATAAAACAAGTTGGTACAAAATAGGGATATTATTTTATAACAGGGAATGTTATGATAGTAAACAAAAAAGCCAAAGCTATGACATGTTAAAATTACAGCTATTGTGACAAACATGAATATATGAAAGATAAATATTTGAAAGAACCAAAACAAAAACAAAAAATCTTGAGTCAGTACTAGAACCAAAGCTTCAAAGTCAAAGTCAAAGTGAGAGGTTGAACTCATTACAATATAATGTAATATGGAGGGGTGTTGGAGTTTATTACATTATTTGGTACCTTGGAAGTACCTTGTAAATATTTTGTAAATACTTTGTAAATATATAGTGTGAAGGAGTCTTGTAAATATTTATCATTTAGTAATCATTAGAGGTTTGTTATTATTAGGGAGTCAATAAATATATTTCTTATATGAGAAATATGAAGAGTCATATCTTGTTAGTTTGAGGAGATGAAGAGTTAGTTGAAGTTGAAATGTCAAGAGTCTTTGTAAAAGCTATTTGTAAAGAGGTCATGTAATATGTGTAACAATATGAGAAGTTTTAGTACTTCATTTTGTATTAGAGTACATTGTTTATTTGATTGAATAATTGTGTATCTCATTTTAGTATATTCTTAGAGATATTTGATTATCAAATATTATTGAAACTTGTGTATATACTAACAGTGGAATTATAGCCACATATTATATAAAGTGGATTAAAAATCACACACATTTGAGAGAATTTCAAGATCGAGATAAGTTAGGTTTGAGAAAAAATGGGCTAAAAAGTGCACCCAAGTACAATTTTTTGACTGAATAGTATGCCCAAGTCTATATAAGGACATTAAAAAAGCTAGTGAAAGGGGAAATAAAATACTAAAATACAAAGCAAAAAAGATTTGGCATCTGGTGATATTGTGAAGAATTGGTGGCACTAGTTGAAGTTGACTGAGAACATTGAAGAAAGCAGATAGGTTGAAGGTGAACATGCAAAAGAGTTGAGAACACTAGAGTATTTCTATATTGAAAGATATTTGTAAATAATATTGCACATGCTTGAAATGTTGAGAATGCTAAAGAACATCTAGGTTGGAAGGAAGAACATGTGTTAAAATTGTAGACAAGGAGATCAAAGAGGAAGCTTCTACAATGAACACATAGGAAGAGTAGATTGTAGAGAAATAAGAATGATACTTATAGCACATTGAAAATAGAATCTTCATAGATACTAGAAGGCATTAAATAATGAATGGCATAGGAAGAACATAAAAATTTGGTATGCATCAGAGAAAATCACTTGAAAAATACTTGTTGAAAATGTTTTTTCAAGAGGAGCATGAAGAATATTAACTTGGATATTTATTTACCTTTATATAATATGGAATTTATAATATTATGGAAAATTAAAATTTATTGAAGGAAAGCATAGTTAATTGAAGAGGAGCATGAAAAATATTAAGTCAGGTTTTTATTTATCTTTAAAATATTTGGAAGAAGTTTACATGTTTATGGAGAATTAAAAGTTTAAAAAAGAAAGAAAAATTAATTGAAGAGAGAAATATTAGAAGAAAAAAAAGGAAATTACATGGTGAATTATAAAAAATAAAAAGAGAAAAACAAAATCAAAATTAGAAAAGGAAAAGGAAACTTGAAAAAATTACTGAATAAAATAATTTATGAGGAGATTAAATATTGGCTTTCATATTGATTCAAATATTTTATAAAGTTCAAAGGAATTATGAAATAAAATTACACTATTGAAGAATCAATTTTCAAGGCATAAAATATACAACTCTTTCTAGGTTCCCATCCTCCCTACCAGGATCATTTTATGGAGGTTCATTCAACCGTTTCATATTTCTTTCACATTGAGGATCTTCTTGTCTTATACCTAATCTTGGTCCTCTTATAGGTATTTCAATGGCTTCATCCTCCTTGCATCTCATAGGATTTCTTTAATATGCACCTCTCAACATTCATACCATCTAACCTATAGCAAAAGAAGTTAGTTTATAAGTTTTATTTGATCCAATCAAAAATAGTTAATCAGAGTTCTACAACTTAAGATCTCTTCTTCTTTGATACCATATGTAACAACCCAAGTCTACTCACCTGGTTGTACCACAAAAACAAGATAAACAATTTTAAAGGGTATTTTTTATTCTAAGTTTAATGTTTCAACCCCTAAGGTGTTTTCATGTTTCAAGTCAAATGCTTTTAGGTTCATAGCATTTTGTTCCATCCAATGAATCATTAACATATAATATTAATTAGTACAGGCATATCAAACCACTTTTATATTCAATACTATTGCAGATAGCCTCCCAAGTGGATGATATTGGACAAATCCTATAAAAGGTGTCATTTTATGAGTCAACTAGTCTCATTTAATGTTCTCTTCTCCTTGCATGAGTATTGATTCACTTTTGGGGTTATCCTTTAGGGCCAATAACACCTAAAGAGTGGATGCTTATTTCTCCATTACTTAACATACCAATCCTTCAACTATTTGGATGACTTGTTCTAATAAATGTATGTAACGGGCTTAGCGTACATATACCTAGAGTCTAGCTGATTATCCCTTGCCTGAATTTAGTTAGAGCTCTATCAATACCCTGACCTTAGACTTGATCATTCATGTTCATTATGACTCATGATAATTTATCCCATACTAAGCATCATGGCTCAACCAACTCAATAAAATGAACATGGAACTTATCTTAGTACTACCCGAGCAACCATATAGAATTGGCATACCATACCACTCCTCGTTACCAGTTTTGACCATGTCACGTGTTTCAACCAATTCTGTCAGACTATGGTTACTTCCAAGACTTGTTACATGTATACCTGCACCTCAACAACATTGGATGATAAAGGTTTTTTTTCTATTAGGAAAGCATTGTTCATTCCTCTTCAAGAGTTCAAGGGAGGTTTTGGATTTTCTATATTGAAAATAAATTGTTAAGTTTCCAAACAAGGATTTACCCATAGCTTAATTTGCTAGGTGGAAACCATCTCTATCCCTTATAGAGTCTTACCAAATCTTAACCTTTCTATAATATTTTAAAAGATATTAAATCCTTTTTCAAAGTCTATATTTTCAATATATTCATAGGAATCATAGTAAAAATATGAACATAAGATAATTAGGCTTTTCCAATATAATTCAACATTATGAAAATTATTTAGTTTCTTCACTTTAACATATCTCTAATGCCTAAAGTTTTTCAAAGGTAGTTCCTAATTTAAATTTATTTAACCTTTATTACTTATCTAGTTTTCTAGTCATTACTTCTCTTCACTTTAACATATATCTGATGACTAAGTTTGACCTCTTTTTATTTTTCCAAACTTGAACCCAGAATAAATTGTTTTAAGGTACTTATAACACATAACAATCCTTTTAACATACATTGCACTAGATATTACTTAAATCACTCCACGCTACCTACAAGACGATTTAAAGAATAGTCTCAAAACTTCTATTTTCTTCGATTAAGTATTCTGACATTGGTTGACTCTCAAGCAAGTGGAATTGGGACTAGTTTACTATCATTATTTTATACTTAAAATTATTACATCCAAAGTTCCACTAGAGATTATCATACTGATAATGAATCAAATTCTAATTTCTCTTTGAATTCATATATTCTATCAATAGACTATTATGGGTAGACTTAACAAGAAGCTATTTCCAATTTTCGAAGTTATTAAAAACTTTTCTAGAAGGTTAAGCTTCCCTTTACTCATTCGATTGATACGTCATGAACAAAGAAGTGATTTTTTCCCTCAGACATAAATTAAATCCTTTGTAATGCAACAACATTTTGTGCTCTAAAATTTATAAAAACTTAAAAGAAAAACCTTTTTGTTAACAATGTGAAACTCCTATTATAACAAAGGTAACTTCACATCTACTTTTGGAACATCAAAATAAATTTCTTTCCTTTAATTAACATAAGCCAACACCAACATTTCACAATCCAAACCTAAGATAAAATTAATATGCATTCCATCATCTGGAAATGAGCTATAGCCAAAAGAAATGTTCTAAAAAGAATATATAGTTTCCTCATTAATTCTTAGGTCCACGCTACTCCGAATTGGCAAGTAGCTCTGGGATCCATATAAATAATTTTAAATGAATAATATAATTCCTTGTTCATGACATCAACTAGTAAAATTACAGTAATTCAAAGACATCATAAACCATTGTCTTCTATTCAACTTACATCTCATAGATGATTACAATTACAGACAAGCTCTTTTCAACTTAGTATGAAGAATACAATACTCCGCAATTGCTAACTGTTAGAAAATATAAGTCTCTCCAATTTATATATTCCACATAACTATGCATGAGACTAGCAAAGTTTTAATTTTGGTTTCACATTACAACAAATAATTGTCCCAAATTTTATCGAGTGAGGGTGTATCAAAGCTCATAACCCCATCCCAGTCTCTAGCTCCATACAGTTGCCCAACTCATAGCTCAAGTATTTACTTGGAAGGGGATTAGAAAGGCTCTTAAAATATACCTATTTATTAAGCTCTAAATATAGATAAAATTTCACACAGACATATTCATGCATGTAGCAAACAGAAGATATAGTTCCATTCATTTGTTTCCTTCCCGATTACACTCATTGTTTGACCAAATAAACATTATTTAATTTTAACATACAATCACCTTCTATTCAAGTGTATAGTTGACTGAACACACACAATACTGTGATATCAAAGTTCTCACATCTAACATATTTTGCATGCATGAAAACCTTCAAACATGGTCATTCAACAACATATAATTCTAGGGAACATTAAGCCATTTACCATATTCTATATATGCATTCTATATATATTCACTATGTTTTCAACAAAAGGTTTATTCTTTGTAAAGCATTTCATAAGCTCACAATAAGTAATCTATTACCGAACAAGGTTTTACTCCCCTTAAAACCCAACACACAACAAGAAAAGATGTTTCTTATTTTTGAATCAATTTATTCCATTCCACGATAGATAAATCAAATACACACAGCCATGGAAAAACATCTCCCATTCTTTCTTTTATCGCAATACACAAACATGTCAAAATAAAGCCACCAATAGAATGTTGCATGCATTAGAACAAACTTCTCAAAAATTCTTATGTAGACCTTGAAGAACCGAATAATTTCTCCAACAAGAAATCACATACAACAAATATTTTTTCTCTACTTTGAATACCCACACCATAATACCTTCCCTTAACTCTTCTTTTGCTCGAAAGAGTATGGGTGTGGTTAAGGTACCATCATTACTATTATATGTAACAACATACTACTACCACCGTCAAGATTTACTTTATTATTTTTTTTAAACAAGAAAATAAAAATCGTTTGTGTTCCCTTTTGAATCAACTTGTCAATATAAATATATATCTATATATGAATATTCATTCTTTTTCCTTGCTATTTTATTTTTTAATTTTTCTTTCCCTTTTATAAAATCTTGTTCTATTTTACAAACTCATTAACAAATAAATAAACCATTTAAATCCCTCAAATACTTAACTAAGAAAGGCTCTCATGCTTTTGCACCTTCATCACCACTAAGGAACATATGCATACATTTTATTTTATCAATCAACAACCAATTTTCAAAGCAAAACATACATTATGCAATTATTCATGAAGTCTACATGATATGCATGTGTGTGAGTTTCCATGTACTCATGAGCCAATCATCACTTTCCCTCTTACCTTTTTTGTTGACTCACTTCCTTTCATCGATGACATGTACCTGAACCTGCATTCACAATGGCTATCAACAGTACCACATTTCACAAGAAAATGTAAGTTTAACATCAATTTACTTATAACTAATAATCATGTGAGGAGGGTCATTACAATTGATAAGTTCAACTCTCCCCTTATGAGAGGTCATGGTAGGATAGCAATGCGCAACCCTGAGGGTTAGTCATAAGGGTTTCTCACACTAACCAAATAAAACAAATACACACGATACCCACACCTCAAAACTTCTCATCCAAAATTTTATAATCTTGGAGAAAATACACAAAACCTTGGTTTTCATTTAGAAGATTCAAGTTCAAACCCCAATACAGGGGATCGTAACCTCTCATAAAAACCCAAGATTTACGATAACATTTTTGTACCTTGAGGGATTTCATAGTGTTATGTCTTTGGGTTTTCATTCAAGAGACCCAAGTTCACACCCTTGTATGAGGGTATCAAGACCATTATCAAAAACCCATGATTTGAACTTAATATTTTATCCCATGAGAGATATCGCAATGATGTGTTTGAATTTTCATCTAGGAAACCCAATTTCAAATCCCGATATGAGGAGATGGTGACCCATTTCAAAAACCTGTGCTTTACCCTAAAATTTTACATCCCATGAGGGATATCATAGTGATGAGGGATATTGTAATGGTATATCTTTGGATTTTTAGTAAGACACTCAAACCTCCGTATGAAGGGATTCAACCCTTATAAAAACCTATATTTTTAACTCAAAATTTGTCACATAAGAGATACCCTAGTGGTATGTCTTTAGGTTTTCATTCAAGAAACTTAAATTCAAACCCTAATTCGAGGCAACATGAACCCCTCATAAAAACCCATGTTTTTAACTCAAAATTTTAATCAAAAAAGATAAATCAATTAGTAATTTTAATCAAGTTCACATAAAGGATACTACTGTGGTGTGTCTTTGAATTTTCATTCAAGAAACCCAAATTTAAACCCTCGTATGAGGGGATATAAACCTCTCACATGCATTTTAACTTAAAATTTTAACCTTGAAAAAAATAAACCAATTAATAAAAATTTAATACTTGTTAATAGACTATCCTAATCCAATATCCTCAAAAATAAAATTTGGATTAGCCCCATTAATATCAACTAAAAAATTATAAAAGTTTTCTAAACTAACCCAAAAAAAAAACTTCTAAACGTTCTATCTAACCCGTATTACACCATAAACTCAAGGGGTGGTATGGACATATTTGAAGGGAAAAATGGTCCGTACGATCGAGGGTGGTCTCTCCATATGTTACGTCATTCGTTTGGCTTTGTTAGTAAACTATCTTAATTCAATTTTCTTATGGACTTTCATGTCAACCAAAAACTAAAAATTAAAAAAAATTCTAAACTAAAAAAACTTCCAGCTCTTCTATCCAACCCGACGGTAAACTCAAGGGGTGATATCAACAATTGAAGGAAAAAATAATACACCATAAACTGAAGGTGTGATATCGACAAATTTGAAGGAAAATATGGTTCGTACGATCACGATCAGGGGTGGTCTCTTCGTATTTCATGTCATTCATTAAATGCATTGTAGAAGCATAAAAAAATATTTTACTTCAAAAATACCTTAAAAAAATCAAACGAGAATTTCTTTGTCAAACCTTGAATGGTTGGTTGTTATGTTCAGAGAAATTTATTTAAGGTCTGTATTAACTAAAGACACCGAACCTCGAAAAATAGTAAAAAAAATATATCCAACGAATAGTCAAAAAGAATTGAATGTCCACCCAGGTGGTCGCTAGCAATTTCGGTTGCATTTTAATTATTTTTTACTATTAATTATGATTTAAATGTTAAAGTCGTCTTGATAATTTTTATAAGAGGATCATAAGTGATTCAGAATTGGAATGATTGTTATTAAGTTGATAATAAAAATGAAAGTCAAACTCTAATATTGAGGGTTAACTATCCGTGGCGATTTGACGTTGATAAAAGTGAAGCTGTCTCACATAAACAGAACCCAGAGTAAGAGCTTCCACCTCATAGCAAAACTTTCAAAAAAAGATTTAACGGCAAGAACTTGTCGTACATTGTCAAACTAAAATCAGGGAAGATTTACGGCAAGAACTTGTCGTACATTGTCAAACTAAAACCAGGGAAGATACTTGATCATTAAAGCAAACACAAACGGGCTCTTCTTAAAATCAAGACGATCACTTAATTTTCCAAATTAAAATTAGCGGAAATATATGATTTGTAGTTGTAACGTTGAGTAGAGTTGGATCCAGCTAAGAAGGAAATTCTAGTACACAATGAATAATCATCTTTTTGAAGCGCTATACCTTGTCTTTTTAAACAACTACATATTCTGTCGTTTTGCACGGTAACATTCACACAAGCGTGATATTTACTATGATATAATTGTATTTACCTTTGTTCCTTCTTCTAATAAGGATATGAATGTAAAAGGACTAAGTATTTCAATTTTTTTTGTTTTTGTTTTTTCTTTTTCATTTTCAACAAACTTCATCCAAATAACACTAACATTACTAAACTTCATCCAAATAACACTAACATTACTAAATTTTGTATATATAGTTTGCTTGGTGAAGATAGAATATGGAAAAATATATTTTAATATTTTTAATTTGAATGAAAAATAATAATTATTTTATTTGTATATAAATTTATTAATATAATAAAATAAAATTGTAAACTTGTATTTTATTTTATTTTGTTAGTATTGATATTTACTAAATAGTATTAAAAATACATAATAGTATCTATGTAAGCGTATAATCTCTTGTTTAGTATCTCGTCTTATCATCATATGTTGTGAATTAGTTGAATATTTATTGAATTCAAAAAAAAAATTGTAATATGTATATAGACCACTATTTGTATAATTTTTTATAAGTAATAAGATGGTATATAAGTATATTTATTGATGACATATACCATACAAATTTGAACTTTACTTTGATAACTTTTTAAATGTTTTGATTGTATACATTAATAAGTACTCAAAATTTTACATATATTTTAATGGGTATATGTGTTAAAGATGGTTGTTTATCCATGAAATTTCAAATTTCAAGTCTTATGGCATCTTCTTTTCTTTATATTTATCATTAAGTGATTTTGTTTTGTTGAAATAAATTTGCAATGCTTCGTTTAGTCTTTGGTAGATATTACCACTTCAATGTCTTTATTTCACCTCTTACACTATAGTTAGGAATACTACATTCATCCTCTTCAATTTTTTTAATAATTGATATTTTAAATTGTCTTTGTTGTTACTATTACTAGTGATTAGGATTTTAATTTGAGAAACATTTCAATTGTGAAAATTATTAAATTTTACATTACAAGTGCACATAGCCATCATTTTCATCATGCATTTATGATGCCTAGTACATGAATGTCATACAAATCTATTTTGCCAATGTAGATATGTTTTTGATATTTTTGCAATCTGTACATCATTTTGACATGCACTATCTTCCATGTGTAAATCCCTTCAACCTACATAACCTTACACATTTAATATTTCATACTCCTACTTCGAAGGTCCAAGACTAATAGCTTTTGTAGCTCAATACTAAATGTAAATAACCACATAATCATATATAATAAAGTTGCAGTAAAATAAAATTAATAAAAATAACTCGGAAAATAATATGAACTCAAAAATACTCACAGAATAATCACTTGGAAATGCTCATAAAAATATTGAAAATACTATAGAATAAATATCTACTAATGCATGTTATGTGCAATGCATTTTTTATAACAATTACAATGGTTTGTCACAAATATATAATAATATGTGACTCTTCATATGAAGTACTCTTGACCTATACTCTTGAACTTCACTTTTCTTTGAAACTCTTCACTTTCCTATTCTAAGGATATATGTGCACACTTACATAATGGACACTTGTGCACTTCCACACTCACAACACTTGCACACTCAATTACATGACACTTGTGCATTTCTTGCACATTATTACATTACATAAAATATAAATTCACACTTTAATATAAGACACACACCTAATATAATATTGTACCAAGGTGGTACATAAGCATGTACCAAATAATGTAATATTCTCTAACACCCCCTATATTACATTATTTGGTTATTATTGATCCTTCAATTTACTTTGCATTGTATGCCTCAATCATATTGATCAAATTCCTTGTCTTCTTGCTTGTGTTCATCTTTAGTTTCAACACCATTTGCTTTAGTTTTTGTGTTTTCTTGAACAATCTTCTTATCATTGAATTCTTCCAAAATAATTTTTCTTTTGCCTTTGTCCTTTATATGACATGTCTTATTTGATATAGTGTCCTCTAAACATTCACTTAAAACATCATGATAAGATCATAAACTTGATGTATCTATATTGCATGAAGAATGAAATATTTTTCTACAAAGGATTAGTCTATTTTCATATTAAGAGATTCAATCAATTATTTTTGTTTCATGCTTTATTATTTGTAATATTTGAGTGTCAACAATACCATATATAGAATACTACCAATATCTAAAGGAATTATAATATTATTTGTTCTATTATCAATTGTTTCAATTATCCTAGCATGTAGATAATATTCCAAAGTTTCAAATATTTCTTCTATTGCTTCATTATAGATTAATTTTGTAGTTAGATCTATGCTTCCTTTAGATTTTGTAAGAAAAATTTTTATTTCAACTTCTATAACATTTGCTCTTTCTTTTCTAATAATGTTTTCCATATCATTTTTTCATTAACTTCTTGAATGTAGACATCCTTTTGACTCCCTAGTGAAATATAGCTAAAAATATAACACCTAAAGCAATATGTAATCAAAATGATAAAATACATCATATAATCAATGCAAAGAGAAATAAATGAAATAAATGGTGCCCATATTTATTCATATTTTTAGATTCTTATTTACATAAAGATTACAAAATATCCCTATGAGGGATTTAACCATTTTCATACATATTACAATAAATAATTCCTATGATAGATGTCTTCAGTAGATATTTAGAATATCCACAAACTGATTATAGGAGGGATTATCTTTATGACCTCCACTCCATGGTACTATTGATAATGATCTTGAAGATAATATGCTCTTGATAAGGTCTAAACATGCACACAAGAAAACCTACAAAACATAAATAGCAAGATTCAAGCCTCTCAATATGAGGCCATTTCATGATTATTGCAAAATATGAAGGAAATACATAAATAAATGATAAGATGCATGAAAATACTAAAAATAAAGTAGAAAGAATGCATAATATTTGAGATAAATACTTCTAATCTAGATAAATAAATAAATAAAATATAGAAAATGTAAAATATATGGATCAAGACAAGGGAAAATATCACTCAGACTATAACCACTATAAAAATGAATGGTAGGCTCTATTAGCCACTATTGAAATCAGTGGTAACGCTTGCGCGTTGCTATTAAAAACAATGGCCGCAAGACAAAGGATTTATACCTGATCTTAATTATGACTAATATTAATGTCGAATTGATGTTCAAATATTTCTTATATCTTGGAACACAATTTGATGATAAAATTTGCTTCTATCTGTGGCAATTTTGGGCTTGAACAGGTGGTTGTTTGCTCCTCAAGATTCAATGATTTCAATTGATGAATTGGTAAATGCTATTGCATAATTGGGTAGTATTTTGTTGCACCTCATAGGGATATCAATTCACTCATCAGTTTGGTAGATCTCCACTATGGAAAATGTACATGAATTTCCTCCCCTTTTTTTGTAAATTTGAGGCTTTAAATAGACTTCCAAATTCTCCTCCTAACTTCTCCAAGAAGCCTAGAACTTGATTCAATTAGGGCCATTAAGAGGAAGATTCTAGATGCTTAAAATTTACCAATTTTTAAAGAATTAATTAGATTCTAATAAAATTACTCGATTTGGGTGGCCCAAGTTTGTTATAGAATTGACCGCTATCGACATGCATGGCTATTGATATAGCCACTCTGATCTTCAGTTGCATCGATCACCACCATTGATGACATCAACGGTTATGGCTACATAGGACTAGACTACCCTAATTGAGTGGTTAAAACCACTATTAGGTCTTGGAAAGGTACAATATTAGTCACATGTCCTAAAGAGATGTCCATATGAGTAGCCTCCTCAACATGATGTGTTTTAGGTATCTACAGATGCCTCTTTTTGGGATGCATTATGGAAAAAACAACACTAAGAAAAAATAGATAACCTAAAGCCATATTATAGGTTGATTGATGTTCATTGATCTCATCAATGTTAGATACCCCAAACATATAAAGGGTGCACATCTCAAAACCATTACCTAAAACAAGTTAAGGAACTTGGTTTAAGTACAATATTTCACTTCAGTTTTACTTGATCTTGAACATAATCATGAATAGGTTCGATCCTTCATTCATGCTTCAAAAATTCCAAGCATTTGTTTAATTAAATTTTTTTATTTTATACCCCAACTAGGGGCATGATTGTCTTTGGAAATGATTCACTAGACGACGTAATTTACATGATTAAGTATTTAATTATTGATTTTGATTATTAATGTTATGATTATAACTAACCCCTCAAATGATGAATCAATGAGAAAAATGGCAAGTGATGAAAGAGATGAGTCACTTGACCTAGATGACTGGTCTAGATAGTTCAAGATGATTACTATTGTTTTTAAGGCATATTCTATTATAGTTGTGATTTCAACCATTAATAGTAATCATACATATCTATCTCATAGAGTAATCCAACCGAAATGGTCCTCTTAGGAAATCAATATGATAGCAATTCAATTTAAGCATGTGATGAATCACTATGTTCTATGATATGATAAAATTTCATAGAAGAAATAAAATGAATGTCTTATTTTTGTGGAGCATTCTGACTGTAATGGAATTATTGGAAATTGAAGTGAATACATTTCAATTCATCAATGAATGATTTGGTTCAAATGGTCTTATGGTAATTTACTCATCCTTTCGGATTGCATGAAGTGCAAGTCGCTGAAAACTTCAAGTGTATATGGTAAATAATTGGATACGAGGTATACTTGAATTTTGTTGTTATTTGATATTTTTGTATTTTTATGATTTATGATGATTATGGATCGATAGCTATGCATTAATGTCCAATATGAAACTCCTTACGGTGAGTAGATATGTGTATTTATGATTTTTTCTCAACTACCATCAACATCAACAATGAAGATTTACAAATCATGTAGTTGTTATCGACATCGATGGGCGGGGCTAACATGATCTACAATCACTCTGAATGTGGGCAATGATGGAAATTATAACATATAAATGATATTTTAAGACTTTTGCAAATTCATTATTTCCAACTAGCAGCTAAGGAAGAGTGAGCTTTGAGGGAAGAGATAAGAACTGATACAAAATGCTACTAAAATTCGAATAAACCACCATGGTGGATCAGCCTAAGGTCTCAACAAACGATAGAGCCAAAGCTCCTAAGGTACCTCTTAATCTTATCCTCGTGATTTATGTATTTACAATAAACCTCATTAAGTAATGAGTTAAACTAAACTTACTAAATTGTAAGCATTAAACCTCACCCCTTAGTTTAGATGTAGTTTAGGTTAGCTTAGGGGGTTAAGATTTTTTATTTTTATTTATTTTTGGTAGGAAAATAACTCGCATAGTATTTATCTCATGGTTGTTGTCATCGAGGGTGGATCCCAATTTATCAAATGGGGGCCACCATCATTGTGGATGATGGGGTTCAAACCCCAACGGTCAAAAATCTAATCATTGGTAGTGGCCGCTGACGATGTCGATGACGAACATGGCGGCTACTAGCGATGTGAATGGTTGAGAACCTTATCATTTTTTTTTTTAATTTTTAGGATGAGTGAGTGATTTTGTGCATTGAATTTTCTTTTTTATTTATGTTAGACTCTAACAACTCAAGGACGAGAGCCCAATTTGCTTCTTGAGTTTTGATCCCTACTAGATGATGATGACTGGAAGTGGTTTAAGGTGATTAGCCTCCAATATATTATGAGATTATTGACAATTATGTCGGATTAGTCATATCTCACAAACCTAGCTCATTGATTGGATAGCAGGACTAACACTTTACATATCCCCACTAGAGATATAACAGTGATATTGGAGTATTTCTACTATATTTTTAGGATTCCCATCGATGGACAAACCATTGTTTCTTCTCCTACGGTGGTGAGGGATATAGTTTTTGCTTAGGTTTTTTGAGATAGAGTTGTTGGATCCTTGGGAGATATAGAGCATGGTAATGTTCCTATGGATTATTGGTTTAGATAAGATGTGTTCTCTTTACGTCAGTTTGTACTCATGCACATTATCTATAATGTGCTAGTACCTGACTCTTCAAACACGAGATTCCCTTGGAATATCCTAGACATGGTTCAGGACCTGTTAGAGTGTGACCTAGAGAATCCCTTGATTATGGCATGGGGGAGTGCACTTTTGGTATAGCTTTATGATGAGCTATATCAGATTACATTATGGAGGCGAACAGGAGTAGGATGCAACCTAATTCTATAGATCTAGGGGTGGGAGCATATCAAGATTATTTGTCCTAGCGGGATACCATTGGGGATAGCTACCTTAGATGTTGCAGACCACTACTATATTACAATATGGCAATGTGAGGTGGATACCATTCATAGCCATATACATACGGAGAATGTGATATATTATATTAGGCCTCTGATGGGGTTGCAAGTGATTCAGGTTATATGGAGACCCTACCTAGGCTATCCTATGTAGGATGATGCAAAGAGATATCTAGCCTGAGTGATGTGTCATAGATGACTCATGGGGAACCACAGGAGGATGAGGAAGTACTTCCATTACTCTCAGGTTACTCACCATTTTGGGATAGTACAATATGTGCTAGAGAAGCTAGTCTTCTATCACCACCAAAAGGTGAAGATACATGTTGCACTACCATAGATGATAGTATTATCTAAGGAGGTAGATCTTGTGATATATGATATAGGTTAAAAGGATCTTGGGACCATGGTAGAGTATGATACTTGGTGGATTTCTTGGCTATGGCAGGGTGGTAGCAACCTAGGAAGATCAAGGGATGATGTGGCAGCTAAGGGGGTGATAAGGATGTGTAATGAGTACATTGTAAGATTGGGTACAAGTGGGTATAGGCCATAGTGACCATTGATTATCCCTAGGAGGAGTAGGAGGATGTCGATGATGCCCTAGATGATGAGGTATCACAATTGTAGTTCTATGTGCATGACTTATAGGTTCAACTATAGATAGCCCAAAGATAGGTACTGGAGTGAGATACATCTCTTGCTACTATATAAAGTTAGTTGAGTACAAGGTTCCAGCAGTGTTGAGGTTATAAGGAGGAGAGGAACACTCTCCAAGCATAGGTAGACTTAGCTCAAACTACTATATCTATACAATAGATGCAACTGGTGACCAAGATGATCAAAGTAGACATCATGACTACTAAGAGTGGTGCTCTCAGGACACATATAGGGGCTACTCCTATGGTTCAGGTCACACTATTCACTCCAGCCACTCAGGGATAAGTAACGTTAGGTAGTGATGCAAATACTATGTGGATATAAATTCTCCTAATAGAGGATGGGGTGCGATACACAAAATACACAACATACATTTCTACTCTTTAGACTAAGATCAAGATATATGTGGTGTCACTATGCCAACTAGGTCTATAGTAGAGATCTCCTAGTGGAGCAGGCAAAGTGTGTTTGGACAGTCATCAATGTGATCTAGTCATAGGCTAGGTGTACGATCTAAGATATCAGTAGGTACTAGCTCCAGATAGCCTCGTAGAGATAAAGTTGAAGGTGGAGGTGACTCAGGGGATGTAGGCTACGTTTGATATGTCATGATGACTTTATAATTTTTTAGTGTAATATTTGAGGACCTACACAATTGTAGCTTGTGGGCATTTTTTACCTCTGTATACTTTGACACATACACATATATATAAATGATATCATCTCTTATGACTCACTATGTGTATTATATCTTGGCTTTTATGTTCATGAGATGTAGTTATGGATGCACTGCTTAGATGATGATGTGATTATGCTATATGTTATATGATGTATTAATGACATACACTAGTTATATGATGGATGTATTATTATATGTTATGATGTAGATATGTATATGAGCTATAATGTATGCTTATATGGATGCAATGGTGAATAGTAAATGCATGTTTAATGTGTTTCATTTATTTATGCATTTAATCTATGTGTATATGATATGGTGAATGTAATGCATCACTTTCCTATAGATGGTCTAATGCAAATGCATCTATATGTTTTAATCACTTAAAACATAAGGAATGAATCTAATATGTGCTACAAACTAATGGAAGACACCATGAAATGTGTAACAACCCAAATTACCAACCAACTCGAGATAATTTTCTTTTTTGTACATATCTAACATGTTAAGTTATAACCAAGTATGTTTGAATCAACATCATGCAGGGTAGTAAGTAACTGAGAGAATTAAGACATGGTAAATGTGAACTCTCATGATAGGAGTGACCAACTCCTATCTAACTTGATATCCCATCATTATATGCATGATCCATTGCTTTAAATGTTTCTACATCTTCTTTATTTAGGAATTTTAGTTCATTTATTATCACTTTAATCTCACTTCCTAATATTATTATTGACAACGGAATACCATGCATGTATTTCTTAAATAACACATAAATATTACTTTATTCACATCAAGACTTTCACTTGATTTCAGATATAAACCATTACATCATAACAAAATATTCGTTCATTGGTGCATACAAATGAATCAATTATTACAACTACAATATCAATCATAATACATTCTCATTCATGGAAAATTCCTTGTTAACAAAATTTTACATCATTTAACATTCTAGCGATCATATTATATTAATGTAAAGGCATCATCCTCTTGGAAAGAAAATAACATTTATTTTTCCATATTATTAATAACTACAATCTAGCTAATCATAATAGAAAGGAAGTAAAAATCCATGCATAACAATAATTACAAACCACAAAATAGATTACACAACATATACCCTAGGAACCCTCACGGGGAATAAACCCAACCTCCAAAATATTTTCTCCTCTCATTTCATAAACTCAAATTGTCATAAATAAAAATATAGAAAGGCATCCCATAGATCCTTTTCCAAATAAAATATGCAATTAAAGGAACCAAACTATTCCTTGCTCAAATCATGATGTAAATAAGGAAATGCCACATTTCCTTTCTTTAATCCATCAATACAATGAATAAGAATCTCACAAATTCTTATATCTACATGTTTAATAATGATCATCCATTTCATATTAAGGAGAAATTTCATCAATTACCAAGAAGGAACCCCATAATTACCTCAAGAATGAAATCCACATTCATTATCCAAACTAGATACCATTATCCCATTTGAATCCATATGCTCTAGTAATTATCTAATATTTCATAACATTTGAAGAGATCCCATACTCTCTCCAAAATTAGATCTTGTTGAGCGTATATTTTGCCCAATTACAAAATACGACCACATGCAGAGTATTAAACATAAAACTCTCTCTTGAAAAGAAACTAAATTACAAACATTCAACTTCTCCAAGGTTCTGATAAAATATCTAAAAGATTACAATAATTCCATAAATAATTCAATTATGCATGTGACCATAAACAAGGGGCCTTTGCTAGTTCTAAACAATGCCTAGTGATTAAAAGATCTAACTCAAAAGCCAATGTAAAATAAAATTAGTTCCTTTTTAGGGTTTTTTAAATTGATGCTACCCTGAATCCCTGTTAGTGAAGTATTTTACCTTCACTTAAAAGGTTTCAAATGGTAAAATGTGCAATTTTCCATTTCATTTTAATGTATGTGCCTTTAATATGAAGTAAGTTTTAGATAGTTGGGTTCATTTTATCTTCCTTATGTTGATGTCACTACGCTAATAGTAGTTAGTAGAAGTTAGCATGTTAGAAATTTTAGAAAAATTAGTTTTCATTTCTTATCTTAATTTAATGTGAAATAGTAGGTTAGTATCCCTCTTAAACAATGTGTTTTATCTGAAAGCTTACATTAATGAATTTTTGAGGTGCATAAATTCTAGAAAATGACCAGAATAGAAATAACTTGAAAGCTTAACAATTCTAGAAATAGACAAGAATAGAAATAAAACTAAAAGGAAATTAGTAGAAAATTTGGAAAATGACCATAATGGAAATAAAATAAACTAAAATTCTAGATGGACTAGAATGAAATGATTGAATTCTTGAAATAAAATGAACTTAACAAAAATGAATGAATAAACGATGCAGATTTTGTTAGCTGAAAAGGTTAAATTCTAAATTAGTTTAGAAAGCTCCTTCCTGCAAAATCCCAAGTTATGAGGTAATCATAAAACAACCTGAATTAATGGACCTGCAACATAAGAACAATACCATTAAATCAAGTGTAGGACTCAAATAAAATAATAGAGAAACTGCATCATCTTGACCTTCGCCTATTGCAACTCATTTAATGGCATGAGACAATGGCTAGAAGTCACTACAATGCAGAAATGATAAGACACTAAAAACGTTAGTTTTATGATTAGAAACTCATCTTTTAATTTTGCTCACAAAATTTTGCTACCCTCTCAAAATCTGAAAAATGCTCTTTCTTATTGCTTTTTGAAATGTTACATCATTTCCAGCCCCCCTAAATACGCAGAATAGAAAGGTATAAATAATGCTTAGAATTCCTTTCGCTTCAAATTCTTTCACAATTAAAATAATAAAAGGATAGAATAAAATAATCCATCATCATTTTTTGTGATTTAATACAATAAAATAACACTTCTAAAAATTATTTTAAACAATAATAAAACCAAAAACATAATCTTACGTAACCCCTTATGTCTCCCCTTTCTCTTTTCACATAGGCATTTTACCCAAGAACACCCCTTTGCACCCATCAAAATTAATAATAAAAACATTTAACTATACCTTATAACCCCTACGATTTTAGGTCTCCTTTAAAACATTGAATATAATCAAACAATATTCAAAGTAAAATAAGGCAGGCCAATCTCATTCAATAATATTTTCGTTGTGCTATTCGAAACCAAGGCCCGATGGTATCTCTTTGAAGCCATACCAAACATGCCCAAGGATTGGGATGACGTCCCCCATCCTAGGCACTTTGGTTTCCATATAACCTAGTGAGGCCATCATGCCATCGATGCAGCCATGGTGTTTTCAACACCATGTTGTGGTGCTACGATCAACGTAGCCATGGTGCTATCAAAACAACGTCACCATTGTGCTGCATTTAATCACAGCCATGGCACTGTCAACACCATGTCTGAGGGCAGCCATCGATGCAACCATGGCGTTGTCAACCCTTCTCCATGGTGTTGCCATCAATCACAGCCATGGTGCTATCAACACCACGTTAGGGGGCTACCATCAATGCAGCCATGGCACTGTCAACCCTTCACCATGGTTTTTGAGCTCCTTTCTCTCGCACTCACACTATGCAATACCAACAAAAAACTTTCCATGCTCTCGAGGTAGACCTTTATCTCCATCGATTAGTGTTACGGGTTGCCCTAATAATGTTTCCTTGTTGGCTTGTTTGATGGCATGCCTCTGGTTTCAACCGTTTCACTGTCAAATCTGGTGCCTTATGTGTTTTTCTCCTGAGATCCTAACGTTGTCTTTGGACTGCTTCCTCTTTTGCCTTCGATCATTTTGAATAGCCACCCTTGCCTTCGATCGTTTTGAATAACTGCCATCGCCTTCTCCTGCAATCAAACATAACATGTTCAAACATATTAGTATCACATCCTTTGTAAAGTATATTATAATAATATTATTATATACAATATAATATCATTATTATAATAATAACATTTTAGAATAAAATTTCATAATAATATTATTATAATAATAATATTTTAGAACATTATGATATAATCATAATAATATTATTATAATAACATTTTAGAACATCATAATAATATTACTATTATATACATAATATAATTAATGTAATTATATTAGGTAGATAATAGCATATTATTTTCTATCACAATTTCTTTGTACCTTTTGTATCCTCTTCTTGCTTTAGGTAATATTTTGGTCAGGCCTTGCTTTATTAAACGCATTCCATCACCTTAGATAGTATGAAGAAAATTAAACTCTATTTATCAAAATGGATTTTAATTAATCTTAGCATTAATGCCTAGATTAACTAATCATTAAATATCAAATAACTAAAGCAATTAAAATCATTAACATAAATGGTCAAACATCACTATTATTACAAGTAAAAGAAAACTAAAAACCTTTAATACCAAAACATGACAAGTGGGTCCCCAAGAAGCTTGGGGTGGTTGTGGAAACTTCACAAAAAAATGGTGACTCTACTGGGAAATGCTCCTGAGCATTTTGATGAGAACCCAAAAAGAAAATTTGAAAACACACTCCAAACCAGGAAGCAACAAGTGTCAACAAATGCATAAATAATGTCAATAGACTCATAAGAATAGAAAAATATTAGAATCATGCAATATCAACTTTGTGTGTGTGAATTAATCCACACCTTATTGTTTGTAACCTTTTTCGCATTGCATCACCAATTTTACTTGACTAGAATTATTGCAATGAATATGGAGAGCTTTGAGGGTAAAAATTTTATAGCATGGGCAGCACATTCTATGGTGGCTTGGGAAAACACCTCAAAAATGTATAACAATATTAGGATCAAATGTGTGTGTGATTAATTCATTGACCAGATCTAAAGCTTGGTTATGAGTCGTCATCATCAAGGGTTAGTGTATGCAAGTGGACCTTAGAGCTTTGGAGAATCAGATTCTCAACCAAGGTGTGATGAGAATATAACCTTATCCTTTACTGCTCTCATATTTGACCAAAATAATTAAACCGATTATGGATGAGGTCATCAAACTAATCTATCCTCATGGTAGACATAAATCTCAACCTTGTGGGATTCATGTCACCAACCATGAGTGTACTTCACTTACAGTTAAGCATCTATAGCCCCGGTGGAGGTTAACCCCATAGTCCAATCTTCTTTGCTTGGCTTTGCTCTATATATTTTTTTTAAAGAATTTTGGGGATGACTACCCATCCTTCTAAGGTACAAGTAGTACGATCCTTACAATTCAGTTTAGATTTTTGGGGAATCGGATTCTCAACCAAGGTATGATTACTACTCTGATTTGTAAATCATTCTAGTGGTGATAACCACTGTTTTATGAGCATAAATATTGTAGTGGTAAAAAACACTATTCATGGACTATGTGCAGGGCGGGATAGACCAAAATTATCTTTTCATCTCACATCCCCATCCAATTATGGTTTCATATTAATTTACCCAAAATGTTGTACATGGATAGAAATGTGATAGACCCACGACAAATTCGGCAATAGTTTCCAAACCTAAGATCTTCTTAGTGTTCTTTGTGCCTTTGATCCCAAGATAATTGGACTTCACTTTTAGTGTTTGGGTTTAGCATATGGAGGTGGATTTGTCATTATGTTTATGTAATAATAATGTGCCCTTGAGACATGGGTGGATGATATGCAAAAGGTCTTGAAAATATGAATATTGTCATATGATTCCAATTTTTCACATCCTTTTAGTCTTGGTTGACATTTGTATACACATAGGTTGACCTCTTACTCATACAATCACATCCAAAACTGGACAACCTTGACACACTAAAAACTCCTAAAATCAAAGAAAACAAAATAAACAAGAAATAAAACTAACAAGACAAACAATAAAGCAAGCTGATTAGTGTACATATAATACAATGACTCTAACCTTAGGCCTAAAAATAATGCTTTAAGTGAAGTTCATTGATGGGTAAGGCCAAATCCTTTCCATCCAAGATTTTTAATCTGAAACTATTTTCATCTAGGACTTCAGATATTAGATAAGGTCCCACCCACAAGCAATAAAATTTTTCATGTTCTCCTCTTTTCTCATGCCTTTTATCTCACAACAAAACTAAATCTGAAGCTTTGAAGGCCTTAATTTTGGACCGCTTATCAAACCACCTTTTTATTATGTCTTGATGTTTACTGAAATGAAGCATGGCTTCCTCCCTATTCTCATCAAGATGCATTAATTTTGTTAATCTGGTTTCAAGGTTATTATCAGTACCAATATAGTCTTTTATAAAATGTAAAGTTTATAATTTCATATTAGTGGGAAAAATAGGATCTTTCCCATAGACTAAGTGATAAGGATATGTCCCAATTGACTCCTTGCTTCTAGTCCTATCTACCCAAAGGGAAAATTTTAACTTACTATGCCAATCTATAGGGTTCTTTTCATGTAATTTTTTGATTATGCATAATAAAGTTTTATTTGATGATTTTGCCAAACCATTGCCTTGGGGGTAATAATTGGAAGAGAATTTTAGACTCACCTTATTGTTGTATGCCCAATTTGCAAATTCTAAAGAGGAAAAGGCAGAAGCATTGTAACTTACTATGGAGTTAGGCATTCCAAAATGAGTGACTATGTTTTCATCTAGAAATCTAATCACAACCTTGGAGGTGTCATTCTTAGTAGGTATAGCCTCTGTCCATATTGTGCAGTAATCAGTAGCAGTGAGGATGAATTTATGGGAATTGAATGAGTTAGGATTTATCAACCCAACAAAGTCTAATCCCCATTGTGCAAATGGTCTCGTCTCTACCATTGACTACAATGGCATTGCTGCATTCCGCTCTCTGTTGGCTACCACTTGGCATATGTGACATGTTCTTACATGTGTATGTGTGTCTTTAAACAAGTGGGGCAAGTAATACCCAGATTTAAGAATATAGTGTGCTAATGCATTTTTTGATCCATGTCCAGTTCCACACTTACCTTAGAAGTATTTGAGTACTTGGGGTTGCTTCCTCTTGAGTAATGCAACGAAGAAAAATTCCTTCATGATTCTTCCTGTACAACACACTAGATTTAATCAAAAATCTAACTGATTTTAAATGTAGTTCCCTGCACTGGGTGGAATTAAAATGAGAAGGGCACTTACCATGCAACAAAAATTATACAATATCTACATACCATTCCTCTATAGTGATATCATTAACCTCATAGTTTTGGCACGTTATTGAAGGGTCAATTTCTGTGATGGCCTTGACCAAACCTTGTCCATGTACTATATTCATGGGCTTTATATCTAAGTCAAATTCTTGAAGGGTAGAAATCCATTTCTCCCTTCTTTCACCTAGCTCAATTTGTAAGAACATGGAATTTACTACAGGATCAGGAACTATAGTAAAAACTTTGCTATGCACAATTTAATGCCTAAATTTTTTTACAGTTTTAAACAAGGCATACATTTGTTTTTCTAATACTGAGTACCTCAGCTTCGCATCCTTCAAATGAGAACTCAGAAAGGCTATAATATTTTCAATTTTGTCTTCACTTTTCTGAGTTAACACACTTGTAAAAGAATGATCTGAAGTAAATGTGTAAACATAAAATGGTTTAACATAGTCTAGACTAATGAGAATAAGGGATTTGGAAATAGCATCCTTGATGCTTGTGAAGGCATCCCTCTTCTCACTGGTCCACTTTATCGAAACATCCTTTTTTAGCATATCATTTAGGGGCTTGGCAATCTCGACAAAACCTGAAATGAATTTTCTCACAAAGTTAATCTTACCGAAAAATGACCTAAGATCCTTTTTGCTATTGGGATGAGGAATATCCCAGATAGTGGCTATCCACTCTGGGTCTATAGCAATCCCATATTTTTAAATGAAATTCCCTAACAACTTACCCTCTGTTACCCCAAAGAAGCACTTTTTTGGATTTAGGGAAATTCCATGTTCCCTGCACCTTTGGAGTACTTTCCTCAAGTATTTAACATGATCTTCCCTCTTCTTGGAGAAGACAAGGATATCATCCACATAGACAATAATGCACTTACCAATGAGCCCCTTGAATGCAAAATCCATGGCTCTTTGGAAAGTGGCTCCAGCGTTCAACAAACCAAACGACATCCTTCGATAGGCAAATGTTCCCCACTTCGTGGTGAAGGTCGTCTTCATCCTATCATTTGGATGTATGATAATTTGATTATATCCTGAGTATCCATCCAAAAATGACATCATTTCAGATCCATTTACCTTTTGAAGTATCTCTTCAATGGTGGGTAATGGGTAATTGTCTTTTTGGCAAGCTTTGTTCAAATTTCTAAAGTATATGCACAACCAAATTTCTCCACTCTTTTTCCTAACAAGGACAAGATCAGCCACCCATGTGGAATGCCTAATAGGGAAGATGATTTTGTATTCCAGTAGCCTCTTCACTTCCTTCTCTATCAATGGCTATAGGATTGGGTTAACTGTTCTTTACCTCTATCTAAAAGGCTTAGAATCAGGCTTTATAGGAATAGTATGCATGATTACATTCTAGTCATATGTTTTCAGCTCTTCATATCTCTAAGCTATGCAATAAATGTACTCTCCTAAAACCTAAGCTATTGACTCCTTCTCTCGTTGTGTGCATGCCTTTACAATGAACACTTCACGTGGATCTACTGCACTCCCCAAATTGACTGAATTGCATGATTCCTTGGGGGATGGTATTTTTCTTTCCTTGTTATTTTGATATCTAATATCAAACAAATTTTCAAGAGAGGCCCTATCACTTGGCATATCATTCCATAATCTAGTTGTTCCTACTTCTACTTTCCTCCTCTATTCTTCATCTATAACCTAATTTTCAAATATACTAGAATCAGTAACAAAACTAAAAATGTGTCTATCACTATCAAAGACCTGTAAATTCGTGACATTGTATGGTATGGAGGGGCAAGGCACTAACTCTATGGAAAAAATTTTACATTTTTTAGGGTCAGCAGGCAAAAGCATGCTGGCCGCAATGGCTAACGAATCAATCATTTTATTATTTTTTCTTGAGATGAGGGAAATATTGAAAGCATCAAACTCATTAATTAATTCCCTCACTCTGGTTTTATAGAGTTTCAACCTCTTGTATCTATAGGTATACTTCTCCTTGACCTATTTGACTACTAAATCTAAGTCTCCCGATGCATTAAGGCACTTTACCCTTTCTCTTAGGGCTAACTGAAGTCTAAAAATTAGGGCTTCATACTCCGCCACATTATTGGTGGTTGGGAACTGTAGTCTATAGGTAGAAATCAAAGGCTTACTACCAAGACATGTGAGCTCTACCCCAGCTCCCACAACTTATTTTTATTTGGACCCATAAAACTTTAGGGTCCACACCCTCTTGTTTTCTTTTGACGTACCATGGTAAAGATTATCATTTTGGGACCCTTTGGCTGTCTTCTATGTCAAAATTGTAAACCCTTAATCTATTTTAGTAAACTGGATCTCATTGGGTTTATTATACTCTGCAATAATTTCCCTAAGTATAGGATCTTTTTCTACCTATATTTTATTTGCCACTCCTATCCATGGCAACCACATATGGGAGGAATCGGTCACCACATAACCATTGAGATTTCTGCTCCAATCTCTGCCCAAAACCATGCCATACTTGGCAAGAATATTTAGCACAAGGATATTCATGTAATGTTGGACCCTAGGCTCTGAGTTGATCTAAAATAGGATATATTTTACAACACCTACTATATCCACCATAGATCTATCCAATTGGACCACCTTATTATTCGAATTAACAGGCTTAAGTCCTAGCTTTTGGCTTATATCAAGAGGCATGATGTTGGTTGAGGCACCATAATCAATCAAACAGTTGTATAAATTATTTCCTGTGATCCTAATGATTATGATAAAAGGGGGTACCTTTAGTTTCTCTTTCCTCATAGCAAGTTGGGGTTCTATAGATTTAACTGCATGAATTTGAATCGGGTTATTCAATCTCTTCCCATCGATTTTATCCTGCCCCAATAATTGAGAGACCTCATACATTGAGATATTGGCCTTGTTCCTTTTCATGTCTTCTTACAAGTTATAAGTGGATGTTCCAGTATTTGACACTTTTGGCATTGTCCTAGGTGCTTCAAAAAATTGAGGTGGTGGATTCACATCACCTTTTGTGTCAGGAGGAATTAAAGGGTTGTTTGGTGGAGTAGAGGATGTTTTGGGATCCTTAGAACTCCTAGTAAAATACTTGTGATTATATTTCCAAAAATTTCTAGCGGCTTGAGCTTCCAAGGATTCATCCTATTCCTCTCCTAACACATTCATATCTTCCTCCATCTCATCGTTTTCTAAATAATGAATAACTTTAGACACCAAAGTGTTTGAATTTCTATGGCAACAATGATGCATTTCCTCATCACATGACTCTGGCTCATCACAATCCCCTAATGCAACATCCTTATTGGCTACCATATTTGGTACACACCCATTATTAGGTTGTGTATTGTATGGTATTGTTCTCCTATGGCCATGGTTTCGATTGGGTATGGGATTTTGGGAAACTTGTTTTTGTAACTAAATGATGTCATTGCCCTGTTTGATGTTCATTCTCTTGAGCTCTTCTAGCTCAGAATTGGAACCTTGTGGTTGGGACATGATAGCCCCAGATCCATTGACATTTTTGACATTAGCAACCTCTAGATTAGGCACTAATGTTTGACTCTAGGTGTTTTGGATCCACCATGTACCCTTGGCCTGCAAAGGTGCAACCATGGGATATGCATTTGAGGCCTGAGTACTACTCACCTCAAATCTTGGTAAGGTTATCTGATTATGAGCCATCATTTACAAAGTGGGTGGAATGGTAACATTAGGGTATGTCATAAAATATGGAAGCGTGGGAGCGAATGGGTATGACTGATGATATGGTAAAGCATTCATCATGGGTATTTGAGGTGTCACAACTTGACTCATCATGGCAAATTGATTGTAAGGGCCATATTTCCCTAACATAGGAAATTTAGGCATAGTGCCACCTTGCGGTGTCATTTGTTGCTCAATAGTCATGGCTTCAGCATAGGCTAAGGCCAGCGTTGTAACTTGAGGATTTCTCCTAGTAAATATGGTTGTCATCGGGTCTAAAGTTGTGAGGTATAATTGCAACACCATAATAGTGTCTATTGCAAAATTACGAGTCACGTTTGTGTAAAGCTTTTGGAATCTAGAATTAAATGTTTTGATAGGTTTATTAGGATACCTCTTGCATGACATGAATTGGTTATACGTGATGGTAGGATCTAGCAATGGCCTAAATTGATTAACAAATGTAGCTTCCAACTGGGCCCAAGATGTAATGGACCCTGTAGGAAGATTCTTATACCATTCATGTGTTGAGCAAGGTGCAGCAATAGTATTGTCATTATTGTCAACACAGTCAAATAGATCTATTGATGTAGTGGATAGGAAGTTCAAAAGATATTCAGATGTAGAAGATAGGAGTTCAAAAGTTATTCAGAGTATGTACAGTAATTTTCCAAGAAGAACGAAGTGGCCCATATGTAAAATATCAAAGAAAAATACAAGTAAGAAAAGTGTCGCGATATCGCGACATATACAACAGGTAAGAAAAACTATCACGATTTTGTGACATGTTGGAAGAGAGAGAAAAAACAGGAAAAACTGTCGTGATTTCGCGACATGTTGGAAGAGAGAGAAAAAGCAAGAAAAATTGTCATGATTTCATGACATGTTGGAAGAGAGAAAAAGCAGGAAAAACTATCACGATTTCGTGACATGTTGGAAGAGAAAAAGGCAAGTGGAAAAACTGTCATGATTTCACGACATGTTGGAAGAGAAAAAAGGCAAGTGGAAAAACTGTCACGATTTTGTGACATGTTGGAAGAGAAAAAGGCAAGTGGAAAAACTGTCGCGATTTCGTGACATGTTGGAAGAGAAAGAGAAAGCAAGAAAAAGTGTCACAATTTCGCGACAAGTTTGAAGAAAGAGAACAAGTAAGAAAAGTGTCACGATTTCGTGACATGTCACATTTTCAAGACGAAAATAGGAGAGAGAAAGTAAGTTTGAAAAGTGTTGCGATATCGCGACATGTCACATTTTCGCAACTAAAATAGGAGAGAGAAAGTAAGTTTGAAAAGTGTCTCGATATCGCGACATGTCGCATTTTCATAACAAAAGAAAGAGAGGAAGTGTACAAAAGCAGAACTATCACGATTTCATGACAAAAGCAGAAAGCAAGACTTCGGAAGTAGAAGTGTCATGATTTCAGGACAAAAGCAAAGAAGTAAAGTACGAAAGTAGAAGTGTCACGATTTCATGAAAAAAGTAGAGAAGACTTTGAAGGCAAAAGTGTCATGATTTTGTGACAAAATCAAAGAAGTAAAGTACGAAAGTAGAAGTGTCATGATTTCATGATAAAAGTAGAGAAGAAGACTTCGAAGGCAGAAGTGTTGCGATTTCACGATAAAAGCAAAGTAAAGTACGGAAGAAGAAGTGTCACAATTTTGCAAAAAAAGTAGAGAAGAAGACTTCGAAGGCAAAAGTGTCACGATTTCATGACAAAAGCAAAGAAGCTAAGTACGGAAGTAGAAGTGTCATGATTTCGTGACAAAAGCTAAGTTGAAGACTACGGAGGTAGAAGTGTCGCGATATCACGACAAAAGCAAAGTCGAAGTCTATAGAAGCAGAAGTGTCACGATATCACAACAAAAGCAAATATGAAGTATACGAAGACAAAAATATCACGATATCATGACAAAAGAAAATATGAAGTCTACAGAGGTAGAAATGTCATGATATCATGACAAAAGAATAGAGAAAGCGTACATAGGTGAAAGTGTCGCGATATCGTGAGATGTTATATTTTCATGGTAACAGTAACAAAAGAAGCTACAGAGGTAGAAATGTCACGATTTCGTGATAGGTCATAAATGCACAAGTCAAGAAGGAGAACCTAACTAAAATGAGAAGTATGACAGTGGACCAACATCACTACGACATTTACAAGGGTAGTTATAGAGTGATTTCATACTGCTGAAATACAAAGAGTGATCAAAAGTCAGTATGGTGATTACAAGGTCTATCCAAAAGGAAATCATCAAGTGATGGATAAGCCAAACATCTTCTTGAGTTAAATCCAATGAAGATCGATGACAGCCGACTAATAATAGGATTTACACCCGACTAAAATTATGGCTTTTCATCATAAAAAAATATTGTTATAAAAGGAGGGTTTTTTGGAGAATTGAAGGGTGGCAGAATGTGTGTGAAATACGATTGTTGTGCGCAAAGAGCAAGTCGTATAAAATCATGCTAAGTGCAAAATTTACAAAGAGATCATAGTGCACAAAAGGGAGAAGATGATCATGAAGTTTGACTGTAACAAAGCAGAGTGTGTGAAGTGATTGCGTAGAGAGAGCAGAGTGCGAAGAGAACAAAAAGGTGAAGAAGACCAATCAGGGTCTTGCAAAAGCAAAGGTATCTTACTGCCAAACTTCTAGTTTCAAGATTGAAGTCCAAGTTGGTGCTTGGCATCAGGGGTTGGTGCTCCTTCTAGTTGGTGCTGGTAAATCAGGGATTGGTGCTCCTTTCTATTGGTGCAAATAAATCAAGAGTTGGTGCTCCTTCCAGTTGGTGGTAGTAAATCAGGGGTTGGTGCTCATTTTTGTTGGTGCAGATAAATCAGGGGTTGGTGCTCCTTCTAGTTGGTGCTGGTAAATCAAGGGTTTGTGTTCCTTTCTGTTGGTGCAGATAAATTAGGGATTGGTGCTCTTTTCTATTGTTGCAGATAAATTAGGGGTTGGTACTCCTTCCAGTGTGTGCTGGTAAATTGATTGTAAAGTTGGTGCTTTGCAAAGGCTGGATTTGGATGGTAGTCCAAGCAGTTAATTTTTGAGGAGTAGCCACATTGGTGAACCTCGTTAAATCTTGTGTTGTGTGATGCTCATTTTTAATACTTTCTGTATCTAGTAATAAGTTTTAATTGCTATGGTATTAAGAGCTGTAAATTTAAGTTTATAGAGCTACACTGATTTACCCCCCCTCTCAGTGTCATTGCAAGACTAACAATTGGTATCAGATCTAAGTTCCTATACAAGCTTAACCGGCTAGGGTGATATTGGAAGTAACACAATGGCGGGTGGTGAAGGCTTCTCATAAAAAAAAGCACCATTGTTTGACGGATCTAATTATGCATTCTAGAGAATCAGGAATGTCAGTTCAATAGAAGACAACTCCGGTGAGGATTCTGAAGAGGAAATAGGTGAAGCTCTTTGTATGGCATTTGAAGAAGTAAAATAAGAAAAGGAAGAAGGGGTGAACTATGAAGTATGTGGTGAAAACCCTGAGGTTGAAGTATATCTAGAAGGTGAGTTGATCTTTGCACTTGAAGAGTGGAAAATAGAGAGGAAAAAGAATAAGAAAATTTCAAAAAAGCTTGAGGATGCAAACGAAATCATAACCATTCTAAAAGTATAGACAAAAGAATACAAGAAAATATCTGAATATCTTGAAGTACAAATTACCATGAAAATAGATTATTACTGCAAACTAGAAGAATAGAATGTTGGTTTACGGACGTAAATAGAAGAGATGAATCACAAAATTAGTTGCTATCACAAATGCGAAGAAAGTTCTATGAAGCTGGATAAGATTACAAATGACCAAAGGCCTGCAAGAATCAAATTTGGTCTGGGTTTCGTCAAAGGAGAATCATCAAATGGATCAAATGCCAGAAATGTAGATTCCATAAAGAATGAAGATAAGAAACAAGTTGATCAAGGAAAAACATCTCATGCAAAAGAAATCAATAATGCGAGGCATGAAAGGAGAATTGATAATGATGGATTCACCAATGTCACACATCAAAGAAGAAGAAGACCTATGGCTCCTACGACAACATGGCAAAGACCATCACCTAGGTTCAATTATCCCTTTTTTGGTTTTTGTTTTAAATGCAATGGCTATGGAAATAAAATATCAGAATGCAAATATAATGTAAGACCAAGGAATTTCACTAGTAGAAATGCTTTTTCTCCTCTGATAAATTATAACTATCATAATTTTGGGCACATTGCAAGAAACTATAGAAGTACATTTGCATCAAATCAGTTTCAAGGAAGAAAATTTCAACCAAATAGGATGAGACAAAATAGAAAACTTCTCGAAAAACATGCACAAGCTATTGATAAGGGAAAGGCAAAACAAGAGCCCAAAACTACTATCAAAATAGAGTGGAAAGAAAAAGAGAAACTTAAGGAAGAAAAGAAATCCTTAATCGTACAAATAGCATTTAAAGCACAGAATAAATATGTACCATGGATACTTGATAGTGGATGTTCCAATCATATGATAGGTGACAAACAAAAATTTGAGAAGTTATAGAAATTTGAAGGTGGTTCAGTAAAGTTTGGAAATAATGATGGAGCTAAGATAGTTGGCAAAGGTTCAGTTAAAATTAGTGACAGAAAAATTAAGTCAGAAGAATTCTTGTTTGTGGATGGTTTGAAACATAACTTGTTGAGCGTAAGTCATATTTGTGATAAAGGTCATGAAGTAGTTTTTAAGAAGCAGGGTTGTGAAGTCAGAAAAACAAACAATGCAAAATTGATAGCAACTGGATCAAGGACATCTAGAAACCTATACACGCTCTCAGAGACTTCAGGGGGAGCTTGTTTTATTGTACAGGAAGAAGAAAATTGGTTGTGGCACAAGAGACTCGGTCATATCAATTTTTATAATCTAGTAAAAATCAACTCAAAAAGGGTAGTGAGAGATATTCCCACTATCAGCAAACCCGCAAACAACATTTGTGCTTCATGCCAAAAGGGGAAGCAAACTAGAGTCACATTCAAAACAAAAGAGTACTACACAAGCAAACCTTTGGAACTAATACACACTGATTTATGTGGACCCATGAGAACACAAAGCATAAATGGTGACAAATATTTTATGTTGTGCATTGATGACTATTCCAGAATGACATGGATATTTTTCTTGAAGCATAAATTAGAAGCTTTTAAAATGTTCAAGATTTTCAAAAACCAAGTTGAGAATGAAACAGGAAAGAGGATCAAATGTTTAAGATCAGATAGAGGAGAAGAATTCATCTCAGAGGAGTTTGCGGAGTACTTTGAAAAATACGGTATTAGGAGACAATTTTCAGCAGCCAGGACACCTCAGCAGAATGGAGTGGTAGAAAGAAAAAATAGGACAGTGTAGGAAATGGCACGGACTATGTTGGCTGAAAGTAGAGTAGCAGACAGATTTTGGAAAGAAGTAGTCCATACTGTGGTGTATATCCAAAATAGGTACATGCTGAGAACACATGAAAGCAAAACTCCTTATGAGTTGTGGTTCGGTAAAAGGGCAACATCAAAATACCTCAAAGTTTTTGGCAGTAAGTGCTACATCAAAAGAACTGAAGATAATCTTGGTAAGTTTGAAGATAGAGTGGATGAAGGTGTTTTTGTTGGTTATTCGTCAAAAAGCAAAGCTTACAAATGCTACAACAAGAGGCTAAAGAAAATTGTGGACAGTGTCGATGTTAAATTTGATGAAGGAAGAGAACGAGTAATTAGCTATGAAAAGAACTACCCAATGTATGAAGAGGTTATTGAAGGAGATGAGGAAAACGAAATGAAAAAGATACAAAAAATTGACTCAGATGATTTAAGTTGTGATTCAAGAGTGGAAGAAAATAAGAAATTCAAAACAAGCAGTTGGCAAAAAAATCATCCTAGAGAGCAAATAATTGGAGACCCCAAAGTTGGTGTTAGGACAAGAAGAAGAGTAGTAAGTAACTACTCTCTATTATCCAACATTGAGCCCAAAAATGTTGCTGACGCAAGCAAAGATGAAAGTTGGATGAAGGCAATAAATGAATAATTAGATCAGATCGAGAAAAACAAAACTTGGGAGTTAGTACCTAGACCTACAAATAAAAATATAATCGGGACTAAATGGATTTTTCAAAACAAATTGAATGAAGATGGACAGGTAGTCAGAAATAAAGCAAGATTGGTATGTAAGGGTTATGCACAAGTTGAAGGCATTGACTTTGAGAAAGCTTTTGCACCAGTAGCTAGACTAGAGACAATTAGAATGTTTTTGGCTTTAGCAGTCTACAATAATTTCAAAGTTTATCAAATGGATGTGAAATCAGCGTTTTTTAATGGAAAACTTGAAGAAGAGGTTTATATTGAGCAACCAGATGGTTTCCAACTTTGTGATGATCCCAACTTGGTTTGCAATTTGAAGAAAGCATTATATGGCTTAAAACAGGCACCCCAAGCATGGTATGCAAGGCTAGACAACTATCTCACTCAACAAGGATTTCAGAAAGGTATAGTGGATAGTAATTTGTATGTCAAAACAAAAAATGGGCATCTTATTGTTCTTATTGTATACGTAGATATCATATTTCGCAGCAGCAAATATGAGTCGTGTAAATATTTAGAAAATAAGATGCAAAAATAATTTGAAATGACAATGATTGGTGAACTTTTGTATTTCCTTGGGTTGCAAGTTAATCAAAATAAGAAGGGCATATTTATTTCTCAAGTTAAATATGTGAAAGAGATGTTAAAAAGTTCACAATGGAGGATTGTAAGCCAGTTAGCACTCACATGATGATAGGTTGCAAGTTGAGCAAGGATGAAAAATCTCCACATGTTGATCAAACCATGTACAGATCTATGATTGGGAGCTTACTATACCTGACAGCTACCATACCAGATATTTTGCAGGCAGTATGCATGGTAGCACGATTTTAGGCTAGTCCCAAGGAGACTCATGTGACAACAGTGAATAGAATTCTTTGATATATCAAGGGTACTATGGAGTATGGGTTATGGTATTCGAAAGGTAAGGACTTCACCCTTATTGCGTATTTAGATGCAGATTGGGCAGGATGTGTAGATGACAGAAATATTACCAGTGAAGGTGCATTCTATCTTGGAGATATATTGGTCACGTGGCATAGTAAGAAACAAGAGTCAGTTTCTTTATCGACAGCAGAGGCATAATATATTGTAGTGACAACATGTTGTACGCAAGTATTGTGGATGAAACAAACCCTGAAAGATCTTGGTATTAGCTTTAGTAAGCCAATATCAGTTAAGTGTGATAACACCAGTGCCATTAACATCTCCAAGAATCCGATTATGCATTCATGCACAAAACACATTGCTATCAGGTATCACTTTTTGAAGGAGAAAGTTGCGAAAGGTGAGGTTAAGTTGGATTTTGTTCCAACTACAGAGTAAGTAGCAGATATCTTCACAAAATCATTGCCCAAGGAATTTTTTGATTACCTTCACAATAAATTTTGAGTGGTCACACTTCCCAAGAATTGACTAGCTACAGGGATCACATTCTCAGGGGGAGCATTTAAGTATTTGATTATCTTTTTGCTCATGTTCATGATTTTTTCTAAGTGTAATAATTTTTTCCTGAGAATGTTGTGCATGGACTCAGGGGGAGTCTGCAGTAGCCCTTTGGTATTATTGTCAAAGGGGGAGAAGAGTTACAAGAAATTGCACATGTGTTGCCAATAATTCCAAAGGGGGAGATTGTTGAGAAAGGTGCGAGAACAGTATTGTCATTGTTGTCAACATAGTCAGATAGATTTGTTGATGCAGTGGACAGGAAGTTCAAAAGATATTCAGATGCAGATGATAGGAGTTCAAAGGTTATTCATAGTATGTACAGTGATTTTCCAAGAATACCGAAGTGGCCCATATGCAAAAGATCAAAGAAAAATACAAGTAAGAAAGTGTCGTGATATCACGACATATATAACAGGCAAGAAAAACTGTCACGATTTCGTGACATGTTGGAAGAGAGAGAAAAAGCAAGAAAAATTGTCATGATTTCATGACATGTTGGAAGAGAGAAAAAGCAGGAAAAACTATCACGATTTCATGACATGTTGGAAGAGAGAGAAAAAGCAGGAAAAACTGTCACGATTTTGCGACATGTTGGAAGAGAAAAATGCAAGTGGAAAAAATGTCACGATTTCACGACATGTTGGAAGAGGAAAAAGGCAAGTGGAAAAATTGTCGTGATTTCACGACATGTTGGAAGAGAAAAATGCAAGTGGAAAAACTATCATGATTTTGTGACATGTTGGAAGAGAAAGAGAAAGCAAGAAAAAGTGTCACGATTTTGCGACAAGTTTGAAGAAAGAGAACAAGTAAGAAAAGTGTCGCGATTTCGTGACATGTCGCATTTTCGCAACTAAAATAGGAGAGAGAAAGTAAGTTTGAAAAGTGTCGCGATATCGCAACATGTCGCATTTTCGTGACTAAAATAGGAGAGAGAAAGTAAGTTTGAAAAGTGTCGCGATATAGCGACATGTCACATTTTTGCGACTAAAATAGGAGAGAGAAATTAAGTTTGAAAAGTTTCGCGATATCGTGACATGTCGCATTTTTGCAACAAAAGAAAGAGAGGAAGCGTACGGAAGCATAACTATCACGATTTCATGACAAAAGCATAAAGCAATACTTTGGAAGCAAAAGTGTCATGATTTCATGAGAAAAGCAAAGAAGTAAAGTACAAAAGCAGAAGTGTCGTGATTTCATGACAAAAGCAGAGAAGAAGAATTCGAAAGCAGAAGTGTCACGATTTCGTGACAAAAACAAAGAAGTAAAGTATGAAAGCATAAGTGTCATGATTTCATGACAAAAGTAGATAAGAAGACTTCGAAGGCAGAAGTGTCGTGATTTCATGACAAAAGCAAAGAAGTAAATTACGGAAGTAGAAGTGTCATGATTTCATGACAAAAGTAGAGAAGAAGACTTCGAAGGTAGAAGTGTCATGATTTCGTGACAAAAGCAAAGAAGCTAAGTACGAAAGCAGAAGTGTCACAATTTTACAACAAAAGCTAAGTTGAAGATTACAGATGCAAAAGTGTCATGATATCGTGACAAAAGCAAAGTCAAATTCTATGGAAGCAGAAGTGTCACGATATCGTGACAAAAGCAAAGACAAAGTATATGGATGCAAAAATGTCACGATATCACGACAAAAGAAAAGATGAATTCTATGGAGGTAGAAATGTTACGATATCATGAAAAAATAATAGAGAAAGCGTACAGAGGCAAAAGTGTCGTGATATCATGACATGTTATATTTTTGTAGCAATAGTAACAAAAGAAGCTATAGAGGTAGAAATGTCACAATTTCGTGACAGGTCATAAATGCACAAGTCAAGGAGAACCTGACTGAAATGAGAAGTATGATAGTGGACCGACATCACTATGACATTTACACGGGTATTTACAGAGTGATTTCATACTGCTAAAATACGAAGTGATAAAAAGTTAGTATGGCAGTTATAGGGTCTGTCTAGAATGAAATCATCAAGCGATGGATAAACCAAACATCTTCTTGAGTTGAAGTCGACGAAGACCGATGACAGGCGACTAAGATTAGGATTTATAGCCGACTAAGATTAGGGTTTTGGAGGGTTTTTTGGAGAATTGAAGGGCGATGGAATGTGTGTGAAATATGGTCATTGTGCGCAAAGAGCAAGTCATGTCGAATCATGCTAACTACAAAACTCGAAAAGAGATCAGAGTGCGCAAAATGGAGAAGATGATCATGAAGTTCAACTATAATGAAGAATATTATGCAAAGTGATTGCACAAAGAGAGCAGAGTGCACAAAGAACATAAAGGTGAAGAAGACCAGTCAGGGTCTTGCAAAAGCAAAGGTATATTATTGTCAAACTTCTAGTTTCAAGATTGAAGTCCAAGTTGGTTCTTGGCATCAGGGTTTGGTGCTCCTTCCAGTTGGTGCTAGTAAATCAGGGGTTGGTGCTCATTTATGTTGGTTCAGATAAATTAGGGATTGGTGCTCCTTCCAGTTGTTGCTGGTAAATCAAGGGTTGGTGCTCCTTTATATTGGTGTAGATAAATCAGGGGTTGGTGCTCCTTCCAGTTGGTGCTGGTAAATCAGGGGTTGGTGCTCCTTTCTATTGGTGCAGATAAATCAGGGGTTGGTGTTCTTTTCTATTGTTGTAGATAAATCAAGGGTTGGTACTCCTTCTAGTGTGTGCTGGTAAATTGATTTTAAAGTTGGTGCTTTGCAAAGACTGGTTTTGGATGGTAGTCCAAGCAGTTAATTTTTGAGGAGTAGCCACATTGGTGAACCTTTTTAAATCTTGTTTTGTGTGATGCTCATTTGTTATACTTGTTGTATCTAGTAATAAGTTTTAATTTCTACGATATTAAGAGCTATAAATTTAAGTTTATAGAGCTACACTGATTCACCCCCCCTCTCAGTGTCATTGTAAGACTAACATCATGAGCCATTTGGTCAAAGCTATTAGGTAAGAGTCGACAAGCGATGTCTTCATGACTAACTCCATGCCTAATCATATAGTCCTTATAAATTTGAACATGCTCTTCAGCTGAAATGGGACCATCATGGATAAACTTAAGGATATACCTCTCAAGGTACCTATGTATGTCATGGACATCCCTAGGTATACTTAACGGAGAACTTTAGGTACCAAACCAGGAAACTGGTTGTTGTTGCTGTTGTTTTTGGGCCATATTAACCAAATATAATGACCCTACTAAATAAGTTGACACACTCGGGATGATGGATATGGGTACACTTGATGTAGCTCTTATGATGGAACTAATGGATGCACATCCACTAAAGGTATTCAGATTCATAGGTATGAGAGCTAGCCTTTCCAAATCTTGGCAAAGCATCTCTAAACCTAATGTATTAGAAGGCTCAGATGGGATTTCGATCCCTTAAATTTTGTATCTTGGTTTCCTAGGTTTGAGAGAAATACTTTAAAAAAATGTTTCTTTAGTGGTTTTAGACCTAGTAGCAATGCGTCTAGGTGGGTCCAGCCTAAGAAACTTAAATCTATTCTACTAATGTTTCTCACAAACTAGTCAAGAGTAACATGTTGCACCTTCAAACACAATATTTTTGAACCAAAACTAACCACGTTAGCATTAGCAAAAAAAATCTAAATCACAAAGCATCAAATAAGGCCCTCCTTCTAGCTCCAAATATGTTGAGTGTATATTTTTCCCAATTGTAAAATACCACCACATGCAGAGTATTGAACAGAAAACTCTCTCTTGAAAAGAAACAAAATGAAAAACATTCAAATTCTCTAAGGTTCTGGTAAAATATCTAAAATATTACAATAATGCCAAAAATAATTCAATGATGTATGTGACCATAAACAAGGGGTCTTTCCTGGTTCTAAACAATGCCTAGTGATTGAAAGATCTAACTGAAAAGCCAGTGTAAAATAAAAGTAGTTCTTTTTTAGGTTTTTTTAAATTGATGCTACCCTAAATCCCTGTTAGTAAAGTATTTTATCTTCACTTAAAAGGTTTCAAATGATAAAATGTGGAATTGTCCACTTCATTTTAATGTCCGTGCATTTAAGATGAAGTAAGTTTTAGATAGTTGGGTTCATTTTATCTTCCTTATGTTGATGCCACTACCCTAATAGTAGTTAGTAGAAGTTAGCATGTTAGCAATGTTAGCAAAATTATTTGTCATTTCTTATCTTAATTTAATGTGAAATAGCAGGTTAGTATCCCTCCTAAACCATGTGTTTTATCTGAAAGCTTAGATTAATGAATTTTGGAGGTGCAAAAATTCTGGAAAATGACCAGAATGGAAATAACTTGAAAGCTTAACAATTCTGAAAATGGACCAGAATAGAAATGAAACTAAAAGGAAATTAGCAAAAATTTTGGAAAAGGACTAGAATGAAAATAAAAGAAATTAAAATTCTGGATGGACCAGAATGAAATGATTGAATTCTTGAAATAAAATGAACTTAACAAAAATGAGAGAATAAAAAATGCATATTTGGTTAGCTAAAAAAGTCAAATTCTTAATTAGTTTAGCAAGCTCCTCCCTGCAAAATCCCAAGTTATGAGGTAATCATAAAACAACCTGAATTAATGGAACTGCAACATAAGCACAATACCATTAAAACAAGTGCAAGACTCAAATGAAATAATATAGAAACTGCATCATCTTGACCTTCGTCTATTGCAACCCATTTCATGGCATAAGACAATGGCTAGAAGTCACTAAAATGCAGAAATGATAAGACACTAAAAACATTAGTTTTATGATTAGAAACCCTCCTTTTGATTTTTCTCGCCTCTCAAAATCTGAAAAATGCACTTTCTTATTGCTTTTCGTAATGTTACATCATTTCTAGCCCCCCTAAACAAGTAGGATACCAAGGTATAAATATTGCTTAGAAGTCCTTTTGCTTCAACTTATTTCATAATTAAAATAATAAATGGATATAATAAAATAATCCATCATCATTTTCTATGATTTAATACAATAAAATAACACTTCTAATAATTTTTTTAAACAATAATAAAACCAAAAACATAATCTTACGTAACTGCTTATGTCTCCCCTTTGTCTTATCACATAGTCATTTTACCCAAGAACACCCCTTTGCACCCATAAAAATGAATAATAAAAACATTTAACTATACCTTATAACCCCTACAATTTTAGGCCTCCTTTAAAAAATTGAATATAATCAAACAAAATTCACATTAAAATAAGGCAGACCAATCTCATTTAGCGATATTTTTGTTGTGCTCTTCGAAACCAAGGCCCGATGGTATCTCTTTGAAGCCATACCAAACGTGCCCAAGGATTGGTATGGCGTCCCCCATCCTGGGCACTTTGGTTTCCATATAACCTAGTGAGGCCATCATGCCATCGATGCATCCATGGTGCTGTCAACACCACATTATGGTGCTACGATCAACGGAGACATGGCATTGTCAAAACAACATCACCATGGTGTTGCATTCGATTGCAGCCATGGCACTATCAACACCACATCAGGGGGCTACCATTGAGGTAGCCATGGAACTGTCAACCCTTCGCCATGGTGCTACCATCGATCATAATTATGGCACTATCAACACCATGTCAGGGGGCTACCATCGATGCATCCATGGCATTGTCAACCCTTCGCCATGGCTGTCGAGCTCCTTGCTCTTACGCTCACGATGCACAATACCAATGAAAAATTTTCCATGCTCTTGAGGTAGACCTTTATCTCCATTGATTAGGGTTATGGGTTGACCTAATAATGTTACCTTGTTGGCTTGTTTGATGGTATGCCTCTGGTTTCAACCATTTCATTATCAAATCTGGTGCCTTATGTGCTATCCTCCTGAGACCCTAATGCTATCTTTGGACTGCTTCCTCTTTTGCCTTCGATCATTTTGAATAGCTGCAATTGTCTTCTTCTGCAATCAAACGTAACATGGTCAAACATATTATTATCACATCCTTTGTAAAGTATATTATAATAATATTATTATATACAATATAATAATATTATTATAATAATAACATTTTAGAATAAAATAATCATAATAATATTATTATAATAATAATATTTTAGAACATTATGATATAATCATAATATTATTATAATAACATTTTAGAACATCATAATAATATTACTATTATATACATAATATAATTAATGTAATTATATTAGGTAGATAATAGCATATTATTTTCAATCACAATTTCTTTGTACCTTTTTGTATCATTTTCTTGTTTTAGGTAATGTTTTGGTCGTGCCTTGCTTTATTAAATACATTCCATCACCTTAGATAGTATGAACAACATTAAACTCTATTTATCAAAATGGATTTTAATTAATCTAAGCATTAATGCATAGATTAATTAATCATTAAATATGAAATAACTAAAGCAATTAAAATCATTAACATAAACAGTCAAACATCAGTATTCTTACAAGCCAAAGAAAACCAAAAACCTTTAATACCAAAACATGACAAGTGGGTCCCCAAGAAGCTTGGGGTGGCTGTGGAAACTCCACAACAAATCCCATACCTAATATTCCCACATTCATTCACCTTTCACAACTTACACAATTCCCACCATATTATCGTTTGATCGAAATCAAACTTATAGTTCTCATAATCCATCATACAATATTTTACTATATTTCCTCTCACATTTTACTATAATTTGTCTCTTATAGTTTTCATTTTATCCATACGATCGTACCATGAAATTTTGACCAAATTATCTTATAATCTCTTAAATAAGATTATACCTTAAACACAAACAACCTTGTAACCTATCAAACAATATTACACCCTAATCATGAATTAACCTTGTAATCCATCAATCAATATTACACCTTAAACACATTTTAACCTCATAATCTATTGAACAAGATTACACATTAATTAAACACAAGTTCGCCTTGTAATCTATCACACAATATTACACCTTAATTGAACACAAGTTTTCCACGTAATATAGCACATGATATTACACCTTAACTGAACACAAGTTTACCTTGTAATATATCACAAAAATACACCTTAATTGAACACAAGTTAATATTCTCACAATGACACTGAGAGGGGGGGGTGAATCAGTGTAGCTATTAAAATTCAAATCTATAGTATTTAAAACTGAAGCAAAGAGAACTTGAAAATAGGTAAAGCAATTTTCACAAGAGAGCACACCACAACACACAATATAACGAGGTTCACCAATTTGGCTACTCCTAAAAAATGACTGCTTGGACTCCAATCCAAATCCAAACCTATGCAAAACACCAATTTTACAAATAGTTTACCAAAATCCACTAGAAGGAGCACCAACCCCTTAATTTTTTGCTTGCAACGGATAGGAGCACCAACCCCTAATACCAAGCACCAACTTGGACTGCAATTCTGAGTTTTACAATGACATAAAAATGCCTTCACTGTTTACACGACCCTGACTGGTCTACAATTAAACAAACTCTGCACACTCTCACGGCTCTGCTTATTTCTCTCTCGGCCCTCTTCTAACCCTCTTTACATAGTAATTTCACTCTTACAGCAACAACCTGATTCTCTGTGCGACTGTCTTTTTATAACCCCTTTTTCTCATCGAGACTCCTCGTCTTCTATGACTTTTTGAATCCTGCATGCAGTCGAATAACATTCTCAGACTGTTCGAATTCTTTTCTATGCATGCATGCATTTTTTATTCTACTTATGCGACTGTTCGAATGCATTTTTTGATTCTTCTTATACGGCTGTTCGAATGCATTTTTGAATTCTTATTATGTGACTGTTCAAATTCTTTTTCTTCGACTGTCTTAGAAAATAGCTGTATGATTTCTAACTATTATTGCACTTGTAACCGTCGCACTAACTCTAGTTAACGTTTCTAATTTTGGCTCCCTGCTTTTTCTCTACTATTGCCCCTTTAACTGTAGTTCTGTTCCAGTTAACTATCAGTTAGCGTGTTGTTGCCACCTATCGCAAAAACGTGACACTTTTATATTTTTTTGCCCTTCTCACCTTTTACCCATGAAAATCAGACATGTCGTGAAATCACGCTAGTTTCTGGTTCCTTGTCCACTTCTTCGCTAGCGCATGCAAAAATCAGACATGTCACGAAATCACGACAGTTTCTAGCTCCTTGTCCACTTCTTCGCTAGCACTCACGAAAATCAGACATGTCACGAAATCATGACATCTTTCTAGCTCCTTGTCCACTTCTTCGCTTGCACCCACGAAAATCAGACATGTCGCAAAATCGTGACATCTTTCGCTTCCTCGCACTCTGTTCTGCCTACACTAGCGAAAACTTGACATGTCGCGAAATCGTGACATCTTTCGCTTTCGTACACTCTTCTTCGCAAACTCCAGCAAAAATCTGACATGTCGCAAAATCGTGACATCTTTCTCTTCCGTACACTCTTCTTCACAAACTCTCACAAAAATCTGACATGTCACGAAATCGTGACATCTTTCTCTTTTGTACACTCTTCTTCGCAAACTCCAGCGAAAATCTGACATGTCATGAAATCATGACATTTTTTCATCCGTACCATCCTTCTTGCTACTTGTCGCGAAATCGTGACACTTTTCTTTGAGAGCTCCTTCTCTCCTAACTTGTCGCAAAATCATGACAGTTGTTCCACTTGGCTTTTTCTCTGCTAACATGTCACGAAATCGTGACAGTTTTCTTTTCTTTTTGCTTGACATGTCATGAAATCGTGACATCTTCTTTTCTAGCTTTTCACCATGTCACGATATCGTGACAGTTATCCTTGCGCTTTCTCTCTCTTCGACCATGTCGTGAAATCATGACAATTTTGCTTGCGCCTTCTCTCTCCTCGGCCATGTCACGAAATCATGATAGTTTGGCATGCATTTTCTCTCTCCTCTGTTATGTCATGAAATCGTGATAGTTTGGCATGCATTTTCTCTCTCCTCCGTTGTGTCGTGAAATCATGACAATTTGGCATGCATTTTCTCTCTCCTTCGTTGTGTCACGAAATCGTGACGTTTGGCATGCATTTTCTCTCTCCTCCATTATGTCATGAAATCGCGACAGAAAACATGTCGCGATATCGCGACAGTTTTCTTACTTGTCTTTTTCTTTGATTTTTTGAATCTGGGCCACTTTTGTCTTCTTGAAAATTCACTGTACATGATCTGACTGACCTCTGAACTCCTGTCCACTACATCAACTGATCTATCTGTCTGTGTTGACAACAATGACAATACTTTTGCTGCACCTTGCTCAACAATCTCCCCCTTTGGAATTGTTGGCAACACTCATGCACTCTCCTGTAATTCTTCTCCCCCTTTGACAATAATACCAAAGGGTTGCTGTAGACTCCCCCTGAGTCTATGCACACCATTCTTAGACAAATATTGTTATAGTTAGCAAAAATCATAAATATAAGCAAAACTATAAACATAGGCATAAATGCTCCCCCTGAGAATGTGATCCCAAATGATAGTCAGTTCTTGGGAATTGTGACCACTCCCAACTTACTTTGAAGGTACTCAAAAACTTCCTTGGGCAATGGTTTTGTGAATATATCAGCTACTTGCTTCTGTAGTTGGAACAAAATCCAATTTGACCTCTCCTTCTGCAACTTTATCCTTCAAGAAATGATATCGGATCGCAATATGTTTGGTTCTAGAATGCATAACCGGATTCTTGGATATGTTGATAGCACTAGTGTTATCACATTTAATTGAAATTGGCTCTTTGAAGTGAATACCAAGATCTTTCAACGTTTGTCTCATCCATAATATCTGTGTACAGCATGTTGTTGCTGCAATGTATTCTGCCTCTACTGTGGATAGAGAGACTGATTCTTGTTTCTTGTTGTGCCATGCTACCAACCTGTCTCCAAGATAAAATGCTCCTCCACTGGTACTCTTTCTGTCATCAATACATCCTGCCCAATCTGGCATAGAATATGCAATCAGAGTGAAGTCTTTACCTTTTGGGTACCACAACCCATAATCCATAGTACCCTTGAGGTACCTGAAGATCCTCTTTATAGCTGTCACATGAGTTTCTTTGGGACTAGCCTGAAATCTTGCAACCATGCATACTGCCTGTAATATATCTGGTCTAGTGGTTGTTAAATACAATAGGCTTCCAATCATAGACCTGTACATTGTTTGATCTACATCTGGAGATTTGTCATCCTTGCTCAACTTGCAGCCTGTTGTCATGGGAGTGCTAACAGGTTTACTATCTTCCATTGTGAACTTTTTCAGCATTTCTTTTACATATTTAACTTGAGAAATAAAAATGCCCTTTTCATTTTGATTGACCTGTAGTCCTAGGAAATAAGAAAGTTCACCAATCATAGACATCTCAAATTCTTTCTTCATTTTAGTTGCTATGTCTTTGCAATATTCATCCATGCTGCTGCCAAATATTATATCATCTACATAAACAACAAGAACAATAAGATGGCCCTTCTCTATTTTGACATATAAATTGTTGTCCACCAAACCTTTCTTGAACCCTTGTTTAATAAGATAGTTATCCAGCCTTGCATACCATGCTCTGGGTGCCTGTTTCAAACCATATAACGCTTTCTTTAACCTGCAAACAAAATCTGGATTGTCACCGAGTTGGAAGCCATCTGGCTGTTCAATGTAAACCTCTTCTTCTAGTTTTCCATTCAAAAATGCTGATTTTACATCCATTTGATATACTTTGAAATTTTTATGGACTGCTAAAGCCAGAAACATTCTGATTGCCTCTAGTCTGGCTACTGGTGCAAAGGTTTCCTCAAAATCAATGCCTTCAACCTGAGCATAGCCTTTACTGGCACCAATCTTGCCTTATTTCCGACAACCTGTCCATCTTCATTTAATTTATTTCAAAAAATCCATTTAGTGCCGATTATGTTTTTATTTGTTGGCCGTGGTACTAATTCCCAGGTTTTGTTTTTCTCAATCTGATCTAGTTCTTCATTAATTGCCTTCATCCAACTTTCATCTGTGCTTGCTTTAGCAACATTTTTAGGTTCAATGCTGGATAACAGAGAATATTTCCGCACTACTGCTCTTCTTGTCTGAATACCATCTGTGGGGTCCCCAATAATCTGTTCACTGGGATGATTTTTCTGCCAGCTGCCTGTTTTAAATTTCTTGTTTTCTTCTTCTTCTGAGTCAGTTTTTAAAACATCTGGATCAATTTTTTGATTCTCTTCTGTTTCCTTTTCATCATCTCCTTCAATGACTTCTTCATAAATAGGGTAGTTTTCTTGATAAGTAATTTCTCGTTCTCTACCTTCATCAACTTTAACATCAAGCACTCTCAACAATTTTCTTTAGCCTCTTGTTATAACATGTGTAGGCTTTGCTTTTTGTTGAGTAACCAAGAAAAATACCTTCGTCAGCTCTATCTTCAAATTTATCGAGATTATCTTCAGTCCGTTTGATGTAGCACTTGTTGCCGAACACTTTGAAATATCTTGTTGTTGCCTTTCTACTGAACCATAGCTCATAAGGTGTTTTGCTTTCATGCGGCCTTAGCATGCACCTGTTTTGAATGTAAACTGTAGTATGGACTGCCTCTTTCCAAAATCTATCAGCTATTTTGTTCTCATCCAACATTGTCCGTGCCATTTCCTACACTGTCCTGTTCTTCCTTTCTACAACACCATTCTGCTGAGGTGTCCTTGCTGCTGAAAACTGTCTTTTGATCCCATATTTTTGACAGTATTCTACAAATTCTTTTGAAATAAACTCTCCTCCTCTGTCTGATCTTAGGCATTTAATTCTTTTTCCAGTTTGATTTTCAACCTGTTTTTTAAAAATCTTGAACATCTCAAAGGCATCTGATTTAAGCTTTAAAAATAATACCCATGTCATCCTGGAGTAATCATCTATGAACAACATAAAGTATTTGTCACCGTTTATGCTTTGTGTTCTCATGGGTCCACACAAATTAGTATGAATTATCTCCAACGGTTTGCTGGTGAAGTATTCCTTTGATTTAAATGTGGATCTGGTTTGCTTTCCTTTTTGGCATGAAGCACAGATGCTATTTACTGGTTTGCCAATGGTTGGTATATCTCTTACTACCCTTTTTGAACTTATTTTTACCAGATTGTCAAAGCTAATATGACCGAGCCTCTTGTGCCATAGCCAATTTTCATCTTCCTGTCCAATCAAGCATGTTCCTTCTGTAGTTTTTGAGAGAGTATATAGATTTCCAGAAGTCCTCGATCTAGTAGCTATCAGCTTCCCACTGTGTGCTTTTCTCACTTCATAGCCCTGCTTCTTAAAAATGACTTCATGACCTCTGTCATAGATTTGACTTACACTCAGTAAGTTGTGCTTTAAACCAATCACAAACAGAACTTCCTTGGAATTGATCTTTCCATCACTTATCTTGACTGATCCTTTGCCAACTATCTTGGCTCCATCATTATTTCCAAACTTCACAGAGCCTCCTTCATATTTCTGTAAATTTTCAAATTTTTGTTTATCTCCTGTCATGTGACTGGAACATCCACTATCCAATATCCATGGTGCTGATTTGTTCTGTGCTTTGAATGTTGTCTGTACAATCAATGATTCCTTTTCTTCCTTGAGTTGCTCCTTTTCTTTCCATTCTGATTTGACTACAGTTTTGGTCACTTGTTTAGACTTTTCTTTGTCAGTGGCCTGTGCATGTTTTTCTAGGAATTTTTTGTTTTGCTTTAAACTGTTTGGTTGAGTTCTTCTTCCCTGAAATTTATTTGCTGCATATGTGCTTCTACGGTTTCTTGCAATGTGTCCAAAGTTATGACAGTTATAGCATTCTACAACATACTCCATCAAGGGTGAAAATGCATTTCTACTTGTGAAATTTCTTTGTCCTATATTATAAATGCAATCTGAAATCTTATGACCGTAAGTATTGCATTTAAAACAATAACCAGAAAAGAAATGATTAAACCTTGGAGTTGGTCTTTGCCAATTTGTAGTAGGAGTCACAAATTTTCTTCTCCTTTGATGTGTGACTTTTGTGAATCCCTCATTGTCAACACTCTTCTCATGCCTGGCATTGTTGCTTTCTTTAGCATGATTCGATTTTCTTTGGTCAATCTTGATCTTATCTTCTTTCTTTGCTGGTTCTGCAGTTATGGCTTTTGATCCACTTGAAGATTCTCCTTCGACAAACCCCAAGCCAAATTTGATGCCTGTGGTCCTCTGACTATTTATGATTTTTTCAAGCTGTGCAGAACTTCCTTCAAGTTTGTGATAGCAACTCAATTTTTGATTCTATTCTTCTAGCCGTATTCTTAAACCATCTATTTCTTCTTCCAGTTTGCTGCACTCATCTATTTTCATGGTTAATTTTACTTCAAGTTCTTCAGACATTTTCTTAAATTCCTCTGTCTGTATTTTCAAACTGTTTATTATGTCATTGGCATCCTCTAGTTTTCTTGAAAACTTTTTATTCTTTTTCCTTTCTACACTCAACTCTTCAAGTGCAACAACCAACTCTCCTTCCAGATATACTTCAGCCTCATCCTTAAAGTTTTCATCACCTTCCTGATTTTCTTCTGTTCTTTCTTCTTCAAGTGCCATGAACAGAGCTTCACCTGTTTCTTCTTCAGAATCCTCACCTGAGCTTTCTTCGGAAGAGCTGACATTCTTGGATATGAAGCTTTTCTTCTTGAAGTTGTTCTTTCTAAAATTTTGTTTTTTCTTCTTCCAGTCACCTTTTTCTTCGTGTGACCCTTCACCATTTTTGGTTTTCTCATGCATTGGACATTTAGCTCGCAAAGTGACCGACTCCTCCATAATTGAAGCACTTAAATGGTAACTTTCCTCTATACTTTCCTTTTCCCTTTGTAAGTTTCTAAACAAAGTTAGCTTCCATTTCATCCTGTGTCTCTCTATCCTGAGATTCTTGTTCATATTTTATATTTTTGTGTGCTTTAAAAGCAGCTTCTCTATCTATGGGCTTAGTTTGTCCTATTCTCATTTCGTATGCAGTCAAGGAACCATGCATCTCATCCATGCTAAAATTGTTTAGATCTTTTGCCTCTTCTATTGCAGAAACTTTAGAGTTAAATCTTTTGTGAAGAGTTCTGAGAACCTTTTTTATGACAACTGCATCTTCAATTTCTTCATCGAGTCCTCTGATTGCATTAATGATTCCATTGACTCTCAACATATAGGCCTCTATGTTCTCATCTTCATTCATTTGTAATGCTTCGAACTGAGCTCGATGAGTTTGCAGCTTGGCTTCCTTGATCTTGTTGTCTCCTTCATGGATGCTCTTTAGTTTATCCCACATGTCTTTTGTCGATTTATAGCTCATGACTCTTATCAGTTCACTATCTACTAGCCCACACATTATGGCATTCTTTGCTTTGGAGTTGTTCTCAAACTTTTTCTTCTCGGCAGTATCTGTTGGAGGAGTAGTGGGTGTTGTGTATCCACTTTCTACAGACTCCCAAATGTCGTATCCCAACGCACTCAGATATGTCTGCATCCTGAGTTTCTAGAAAGTGTAATTAGTTCCATCGAACAAGGGAGCTTTGTTGGATGAGAATCCTTCACCACCTGCCATTGTGTTTCTTCCAAGATCACCTTAGCTGATTAAGCTTGTTCAAGAAACTTAGCTCTGATACCAATTGATATTCTCACAATGACACTGAGAGGGGGGGTGAATCAGTGTAGCTATTAAAATTCAAATCTACAGTATTTAAAACTGAAGCAAAGAGAACTTGAAAATAGGTAAAGCAATTTTCACAAGAGAGCACACCACAACACACAATATAACGAGGTTCACCAATTTGGCTACTCCTCAAAAATGATTGCTTGGACTCCAATCCAAATCCAGCCTGTGCAAAACACCAATTTTACAAACACTTTACCAGCATCCACTGGAAGGAGCACCAACCCCTTAATTTTCTATTGCAACAGATAGGAGCACCAACCCCTAATACCAAGCACCAACTTGGACTGCAATTCTGAGTTATTACAATGACATAAAAATGCCTTCACTATTTACACAACCCTGACTGGTCTGCAATTAAACAAACTCTGCACACTCTCATGGCTCTGCTTATTTCTCTCTCGGCCCTCTTCTAACCCTCTTTACATAGTAATTTCACTCTTACAGCAGCAACCTGATTCTCTGTGCGACTGTCTTTTTATAACCCATTTTTCTCATCGAGACTCCTCGTCTTCTATGACTTTTCGAATCCTGCATGCAGTCGAATAACATTCTCAGACTGTTCGAATTCTTTTCTATGCATGCATGCATTTTTTATTCTACTTATGCGACTGTTCGAATGCATTTTTTTATTCTTCTTATGCGACTATTCGAATGCATTTTTGAATTCTTATTATGTGACTGTTCGAATTCTTTTTCTTCGACTGTCTTAGAAAATAGCTGTATGATTTCTAACTATTACTACACTTGTAATCGTTGCACTGACTCCAGTTAACGTTTCTAATTTTGGCTCCCTACTTTTTCTCTACTACTGCCCCTTTAACTACAGTTCTGTTCCAGTTAACTGTCAGTTAGCATGTTGTTGCCACCTATCACGAAAACGTGACACTTCTATCTTTTTCTGCCCTTCTCGCCTTTTACCCATGAAAATCAGACATGTCACGAAATCATGACAATTTCTGGCTCCTTGTCCACTTCTTCGCTAGCACTCGCGAAAATTAGACATGTCACGAAATCATGACAGTTTTCGGCTCCTTGTCCACTTCTTCGCTAGCACCCACAAAAATCAGACATGTCGCAAAATCGTGACAGTTTTTGGCTCCTTGTCCACTTCTTTGCTTGCACCCACGAAAATCAGACATGTCATGAAATCATGACATCTTTCGCTTCCTCGCACTCTGTTCTGCCTGCACTAGCGAAAACTTGACATGTCACGAAATCATGACATCTTTCTCTTCCGTACACTCTTCTTCGCAAACTCCAGAGAAAATTGACATGTCACGAAATCATGACATCTTTCTCTTCCGTACACTCTTCTTCGCAAACTCCCACAAAAATTTGACATGTCACGAAATCGTGACATCTTTCTCTTCCATACACTCTTCTTCGCAAACTCCAACGAAAATCTGACATGTCATGAAATCGTGACATCTTTCTCTTCCGTACCATCCTTCTTGCTACTTGTCGTGAAATCATGACACTTTTCCTTGTAGGATCTTTCTCTCAAACATGTCGCAAAATCGTGACACATTTTTTTTTCGTACTGCCTCTCTTGCAGATCGTCACGAAATCGTGACACTTTTCTTTGAGAGCTCCTTCTCTCCTAACTTGTCGCAAAATCGTGACAGTTGTTCCACTTGGCTTTTTCTCTGCTAACATGTCACGAAATCGTGACAGTTTTCTTTTCTTTCTACTTGACATGTCACGAAATCGTGACATCTTCTTTTCTAGCTTTTCACCATGTCGCGATATCACGACAGTTATCCTTGCGCTTTCTCTCTCTTCGGCCATGTCATGAAATCATGACAATTTTGCTTGTGCCTTCTCTCTCCTCGACCATGTCATGAAATCGTGATAGTTTGGCATGCATTTTCTCTCTCCTCCGTTATGTCACGAAATCGTGACAGTTTGGCATGCATTTTCTCTCTCCTCCATTGTGTCGTGAAATCATGACAATTTGGCATGCATTTTCTCTCTCCTTCGTTATGTCACGAAATCGTGATAGTTTGGCATGCATTTTCTCTCTCCTCCGTTATGTCGCGAAATCGCGACAGAAAACATGTCGCGATATCGCGACAGTTTTCTTACTTGTCTTTTTCTTTGATTTTTTGAATCTGGGCCACTTTTGTCTTCTCAAAAATTCACTGTACATGATCTGACTGACCTCTGAACTCCTGTCCACTGCATCAACTGATCTATCTATCTGTGTTGACAACAATGACAATACTTTTGCTGCACCTTGCTCAACACAAGTTTGCCTTGCAATATTTAACACAATATTGCACCTTAATTGAACACAATTTTACCTTGCAATCTATCACAAGATTACACCGTAATTAAACACAAGTTTTCCTTACAATCTATCACAAAATATTGCATCACATTTATCTTTTAACTTATCCAAAAAAGTCACATACTAGTTGATCAATAAGTCTGTCTCAAAGGCTTGTACTAAAATATCATTCCAAGTTATAAAATAGTTTTCACATTTATTTTCACAGTCTACCCCATAGGTTACGCTATAATATCATGCAAACTAGGCTCCATACAATTTGTAGTATAATTTTTTTGTATGGTTGTATTGTGGACTTCTATACATCTTCCTTTTTTTGATAGATTCATTATATTGAATTATTTTATAGGCTTAACCCTTATTAATCCAACTGATTTAGGGTTTGGACTCTCCCTTTTTAATCATCTACGATTGAATTGCAATTTATAAATAAGTTTCCCTTTTGCATTTTAATAGAAAAAATTGGGGGTTTGATCAACATCGTGATCCAAACTACCTCCAATGATCCAACACTGACAGTTTCTATTGGTATCCATAGACAACATAGTTAGAGTACATAGCGTCCCTATTTGGTTATCACTCTCTTAGCGTGTATGATTCAAATTTAGGTCATTTCAAAGTGCTTGAAAGGGGAAGTGTGGGATAGCAGGTATGCTTGCCATATCATCCACTAGTGCTTTTTCATGTGGTCAAACTAAATAAGGTAAACACGATGTGATCTGACCAATTGTTAAGAGTGATTATACATGTGTCAGGGGGAGTTTCATGCCTATCATGGTGTGGAAAATTCATTAAGGATAATGGTTTCCTTCTAAATTTTTCATGGGGCTTCCCTATACCCCTATGATATATGAATAGGATGATTTGGGAAGGGTGTTTCTCTACCTTTTCTTTCATACTTCCCAAGCGTGAACACCCCAACTGGAATAGTGGCAATATGGATCATCCTCGTATTTGATGGTAATACTGAGTGGTCCCCTAGTTATATGGTTATTTTATAAATGGTATCAATTCGAGGATTGTGAAGTATATAGAGTGAGACTGAGTCATTTCTCAAAACTATGAATTGCTACCATCGGCCACCTAGGTGCTATACAGTTTTCTAGAGACTTCACATGCATGGATGAAGGGTCTATATTTTCGAGTTTGAACACACCAAAGTTTCTCCCCACATAGGTCAGTGATACAATACTGAAAGGATATTCTAATTTAGAGGACTAATTCAAGATAGAAGTTTACCATAATTTACTTTAGGGTCCAATTCAATGACATGCATAACATTCATATTTTGTACTTACAAGGTGAGTTGAATTTGGGTAGTTCTCTAATAAGATTGCATATTGTGCACAAATGGCCATATCTATCCATTTCCAAGATAATGTTAAGAACCAGAAGGTTCACCCTTCCCTGCGATTCGATATCTCAATATTGCTTGCGATTTTATAGTATATGGAGTCACTATCCCATATTTGTGGTACCATAGGAGGAAATCATTGCATAAACACTGATGAACCAATAGAAGGGTAACCATTGAATGGTGGGCAAGTACCCCATTGATGATAGTGTATTTTATGATGAGATGTATACCTTCATCATGGTGGGTCAAAATATTTGTATTAGAATAGGGACCCTCTAGTTATATGGGTTTAACCCATCCACTACAATGTTCGTAAATGGTATATTAGTATCAATAAAGTCACCTAGTCCCTCATGTGGAATATAGAAGTCATTTTTCTAATTGAAATGTCTAAAGAACCTATAAAATCATAGGCTTAAGATTTTATGATAACACAATCGACCTTATGAGAACGTATTCAAAAATTTAAGATCTAATGCATCCATACGAATGTAGGTCTAAGCTTTCATGAAAAACACAATCATTCACAATCAATCAGAGCATGGATATTATTTAGATATATTTATGTAAAGTGTGTATAACCATTCAAGATATGTAAATGTTAACACAAAAATTTAACATTCTCATATTAATGTCACTACTTATTAAAGCAACATGTATTTGGAGAAATCCAACTTTATTCTCCAACATGGTAAGGTTCTACTTCTACCCCTCTGATCATCTTCTTCTTCTTGCCTTCCAAACACTTATCTTGGACAAATTTCTTTATTAAGACTAGTACTCACCTCAAGCCTTTTGATTTCTGATCTACCAAGGTAGAGAGCATACTCTCTAAGCCCAATATTTTTCCTCTTCCTTTTCCATTTCTTTTCTCCTATTTTATAATTTCCTAGCTCTTCTTCCCTCATGAGCAAGTGGATGGATTTATTAATAAAATATTAAAATGGAACCTTTTTGGATTTCACCCAAATAGTGATATTCCATTTTATCATTTAAAAATTAGGGACAAGACAAGAGAGGGTAATGTGGGAGTACCTTACTCAATTTAGGCCTTTCCTTTTTTCCAAGTGCAACTGCAATTTCTGCACCATTACTATTGGGAAGGAATCGTGAGAAATGTAGAATAGTTCACCCACTAGACAAGTATGTACATTTAATTATTAAATTATAACCTTGTCCTAGTTGGGGTCCAATTTAAAATTGGATAAATCTTTGTAGGTACCTAAATGCAATAAATTAGGTTCATTCTAATAAGTTACTTTTGCAAAAGATAATTTCCCCAAATTAATCCTTTTGCAAAAGTCTTATTTTATTTTCCAAAACCTTACCAAAATTCCAATTGCATTCAAAACCCTTCCAATTAATTTGGTAGAGTGTAATTATTATTTAATTAGGGATTTTATAGGATATTTAGGTTTTACCATCCCCTAGATTGTATCAATTAGACCCTTTTATTAATGCTTGACAACATTAGTAAGATTTGTTCAATGTTAAAATTCAAGTATTAATTGATCCTTTGGATCAATTAATGTCTTCTAGGAAGTCCAATGGGTGGGCTGTGACATACTTCCTCCTTGGATTAAACACAATACCTTGTGTTTCTCATTAGTTCCTATCTTATTTAATATAGAAATCAATAAATTCAACATTAGTCTTTAAAAATCAGATAGATTCATCATCCTTTTCCTTATTTCTAGTGTCTTGATCTTGATGGTGAGTAATATATTCCATCCTCGAGAGTACTTGGACCTAAAAAAGTGTAAACTATTAGCAGGTGCATGTTCTTAAAGTAATAAAACATCCATATTGCATCAATAGTAAGTATTGAAAATATCATCAATACATATTTTTCATCATGAAAACAAAGCATCAAATCATCTATAACTACATAGTCAATGATAATAGAGTACTGCAACAAAACAATTGTAGAATGTTTCCATATAAATGACATGAATTCATGTTTTAATAATAAATTAGACTCCATATGTCTAATTAAATGCATCAAAACTCTCACAAAGGAGTATCACACCATGCCTTGATAGTTCCTTTTTATGAGTTAACCTGATATACATAGGTGTCATCAAAGACAGACATAATTTCATACTTCTTCCTTCAAGATACCCATATATCTTGAAACCATCTTCGTAAACCCATTTTCCACCACCATTGCATCACTCTTGACGTCCCTTGGTACTCATTTTGGATCAGTCTATTACAATATTTGTATCTCAAGAAGTACAAATATCAAATGCAATCCTCAAAAGAGATTAAGGTACACCACTTAAGACCCATGAAATGTGGAGGGTTCGCTTAGCTCTTACACTTTGATTCATCAGTGGCTCAATAGTAAGAGGAGAATAACTTGAACATATATAATATTTTAGTAACTAAATCCAATAGCAATGATCATATTTACTATGCATACGATGCCACAATATTATTCATGGTCACACTTACCCCTTGTAATGTACCATGCAAAAAATTGCATACCAGTTATACTATCATTTACCGATAACACCTATGACTACACTTACCCTATGTAAGGTGTCATAACAATCATACTATCACTCATTGATAGTACCTATGACCATACTTACTTCATGTAAGGTTTCATAACAATCATACTATCACTTATCGATAGTACCTATGACCACACTTACCCTATGTAAGGTGTCATAACAATTATACTACCACTCATTAATAGTACCTATGACCACACTTACTCCATGTAAGGTGTCATAACAATCATACTGCCACTCATCGATAGTACATATGACCACACTTACTCCATGTAAGGTGTCATAACAATCATATTATCACTCATAAATAATACCTATGACCACACTTATCCCATGTAAGGTGTCATAAATATAATTAGAACATGATTTATTCTATTGTAAGAGGGGATCCTACACTCTTCTTATACCTCTTAAGAGTGTTCCAATCCTATCTAGAATTTTCATGTCTAACCTTGTTCATGTAAGTTATTATTTTTAAATCTTAATCCAAATAATATTCTCTTTCATTAATTTTATTAGAATCATATACAGATGCATCCCAAATATATCTTATTTCCCTCCAAGACAATTTTCACCTGATATCTAATCGTTGCAAACGACATTCAAGTGATCGATATGTCATATAGGTTGCCTAGTCCAAGATTACTTGATTAGCACCTTCCAAAATCTACCTGCTATTTGGAACCTTCTAAGTTACTACCCAAAACAAGAAAAATAATAAGATTCAAGTATTTAGAACCATCTAGTCCAAATATTAACAAAAAGTATCCAGATAATCTAAATTACTTATTAGATAAAAATACATTTATGTGGGTTACAACATGTAATATATAATATGTAAGGATTGTATTTTCAACCATACAATATTATAGACTTAATGGCTACCAATTTATTGTCCTTTCATCAACCAGGGTTAGACCCAATTCTCACAAGGATGCAGTTCAAGGTCTAACTCATCGAGTGATACTTCTAGGTTCACGTGGAATATCAGCTATGAGAAGTCCATGATTTACTAATGCATCAAGGTAGGATGTCAAGTAGGTAGACTTGTACTCATCCCTTACTTTTCGAAGTTGTTAATTCTCAGCTTGGATTGCCATCATTGATCCTTCACTATTACTTTGAGCTATCTCTTGTTGGAGTATATCTCATCTGTCTCTAGCAACATCTCTTTTTGAATCCAACTGTTGAATTCATTGCTTTAGAAACTCCATCCCAAAATGCCCATTTTCATTTCCTTGATATTTGGAAGGGTCTACCTCATCTTGTAGTTGATGGTGTACTTGAACCCTAGGAAATTATTTTACTTCCTTTTAATTTTTCTCCTCTTGTCCTTGTTGGGTAGACCACAATAGATCATATTATAGGGTTGTACCCACATCATCCATACCCATAATCCATATTCCTCATATATTGCTAATTATAATGGTTCCATTTGTGGGGTACAACTTATTTCCTCCCTTTTCTCATGTAAAACAAAGGAGGGTCTGGTATCCTTTTCCTGATACGAAACTGCTACAATACTCTAGTATATTAGAAATACTCGTAATGTATGCTAACTCATTTTATCATCCATTTGGATCTTCACACATGAGCTAGATGATAACTATCTTATCACCATATTGGACCTATTCCCCATTATCGCTATATCACATTTTGGGGTTTCAAATTTTCCCATATGGAGCGATAGAGCTTCCAGTTTTCCTCTCGTAGTTTTTTTAGTCGAGGCTTCTTTGCCCTTTGCCACCTTAGTGCATAAGGGGTTCCTAGGTTTACCAAGTTGTATACATCATATGGTAATCCTTGGGGTATCCTTATGGCCACATTTTCCCATGCCCATATCTATAACAAAAGACCACATTCAATTCTTACTCGCTTTGTTATTCAAAATTTGGATAACTCTCTATAGGCTTGGGATAGTAAGGCTGGTGCCCAGACAAACACAATGGAAAACTCTACTAGATCCTGCACAACTCCTAACATGTTCCAAGGGAAACGTGCACCTAGTACATCAGGTAGAATGATGTTTGCTATGAGCATCATTACCAAATATTGTCTCAGTTATAGTATACCCAAAGTGAAAATTAGTTCATACAATATACCACCCTTATTAGTATTGATATATTTCCACCTGAACTGGAACATTCTCTCCAAAACTAGTCCTTTTTCTATTTTTCTTGTGGCTATTACTATACACCATTCTACTAGTAATTGGTAGATCCAATAAACATCCTTCAGGGTAATAGTCATCTCTCTAATAGGTAACTAGAAAGTCCCCCGATCGGGATTCCACCTTTCCATTAGTGTTGATAGGTATCCCATTCAATCAATACTGGTTCCAATAAGCAATTCCTTCTAAACCTATATTGCTTAACCAATTCCAATCACTAATATTTAACACACTTCTAGCTCCTTGAAACATTAGTCTCAAGGCAACGTAAGCTTTAATAACCTTTAATGGCTTTATCCAAGCTATATGGCTCTTCTAGATGTTTTTAGAAGCCATATTTTTGTAGAGTGTGTTTGAGCAGAAACAAGAAGCACACTAGGAGGTTTCCCTTGAGAAAAATACCTAAATAATATATCCGTATTTAAATTCTATAGGATTATTCTCCTTGCTATAAAAGTATTCAGATTTTCTTATTTTTTTTAATTTTACATCATGTTCGGTAATCAATTTATTCAATCGTTAAATCAAACAACTTTCAAGAATCATGCTTTGATTGAATCACCCCTTTTTGGAATTTGTTGTAACTATTTGTACTTGAAACCGTTGTTTATTCCTTTACGCATTTCACACCTTATATACTTAGTGTCTTCTCAATTCCTTTTTCAAAAAATTGCCACTCTTATGCATCATTTTGATTTTACCCACAACTTCATTATTGTTAATGGCATTGGATTTGATTCATGTACCATCCTCTTTTACATTTTTCCCCTTTTTAAACCATGTATCAGGCTTTAGTTTTCCCTTTTTAGAATATGCCTTACTATTTTCAAGGTGTAACACCGAAGATTCCTATGCAAGGGTTAATACCACATTTATCATGTAGTGGAGTTGTCCTACATTTAGATAGTGTATAATGCCCCTTTAGACTCAACCACCACCCAGGTGGTAGGGTGGCATACTACATAGTTTTTTGGTGGCACTTTAGTATAATTCTCCACCAAAATGACATTTTAGGGAGTGTTTCAGGTGGAGTGGTATGGTAATTCTCTCTCCATTCATGGAATATTGCTTGTTAACAAAATGTTACATCATTTAATATTCTAGTGATCATCTTATATGAATGTAAAGGCATCATCCTATTGGAAAGCAAATAACATTAATTTTTCTATATTATTAATAACCACAATCTATCTAATCATAATAGAAAGCAAGTAAATATCCATGGATAACAATAACTACAAACCACAAAATAGAGTTTACACAACATATACCCTAGAACCCTCACGGGGAATAAACCCAACCTCCAAAATATGTTTCTCCTCTCATTTCATAAACTTAAATTATCATAAATAAAAATATAGAAAGGCATCCCATGGATCCTTTTCTAAATTAAATATTAAATTAAAGGAACCAAACTATTCCTTGGTCAAATCATGATGTAAATAAATAAATTCCACATTTCCTTTCTCTAAGACATCAATACAATGAATAAGAATATCATAAATTCTTATATCTACATTTTTATGAATGATCATCGGTTTCATATTAAGGATAAATTTCATCAACTACCAAGAGGTAATCTCATAATTCCATCAGGAATGAAACCCACATTCATTCTCCAACCTAAATACCATTATCCCATTTGAATCCATATGCTCTAGTAACTATTTAAGGTTTCATAACATTTGGAGATATCCCATACTCTCTCCAACATTAGATCCCATACCTAATCTTCCCACATTCATTCACATTTCATAACTTACACAATTCCCACATATTATTGTTTGATCAAAATCAAACTTATAGTTCTCATTATCCATCACGTAATATTTTATTATAGTTCCTCTCATATTTCACCATAATTTATCTCTTATAGTTTTCATTTTATCCATAGGATCATACCATAAAATTTTGACCAAATTATCTTGTAATATCTCAAATAATATTATACCTTAAACATAAACAAACTTGTAACCTATCAAACAAGATTATACCGTAATCACAAATTAACCTTGTAATCCATCAATCAAGATTACACCTTAAACAAATTCTAACCTCATAATCTATTGAACAATATTACACATTAATTAAACACAAGTTCACCTTGTAATCTATCACACAATATTACACCTTAATTGAATAAAAGTTTGTCTTGTAAACTATCACATGGGATTACACCTTAATTGAACATAAGTTTGCCTTGCAATATATGACAAGAATACATCTTAATTTAACACAAGTTTGCCTTGTAATCTATCACACGATATTACACCTTAATTGAACACAATTTTGCCTTACAATCTATCACAATATTACACATTAATTGAGCATAAGTTTACCTTGAAATCTATCACCTAAAATTACATTACCTTTATCTTGTAACTTATCCAAAAAAGTCACATAATAGTTGATCAATAAATCTACCTCAAAGGCTTGTACTAAAATATCCTTCCAAGTTATAAAATAGTTGTCACATTTATTTTCATAGTCTACCCCATAGGTTACACTATAATATCATGTAAACTAGGCTCCATACGATTTGTACTATAATATTTTTGTATGGTCCTATTATGGACTTCTACGCATCTTCCTTTTTTGATAGATTCATTACATTGTATTATTCGTCGGGCTTACCCCTTATTAATACAACTACTTTAGGGTTTGATATCTTCCTTTTTAATCATCTACGATTGAATTGCAATTTATAAATTAGTTCCCCTTTTGCATTTTAATAGAAAAAATGTGGGATTTGATCAACATCGTGATCCAAACTACCTCTAATGATCCAAAACTGACATTTTCTCTTGGTATCCATAGACAACATAGTTAGAGTACATAGCATCCCTATTCGGTGATCACTCTCTTAGTGTGTATGACTCCACATTAAGTCATTTCAAAGTGCTTGATATGGGGTGATGTGGGATAGCAAGTATGCTTACCATGTCATCCATTGCTTCTTTTTCATGTGGTCAAACTAAATAAGGTAAACATGATGCAACTCAACCTTTTGTTAAGAGTGACTATACGTGCGTCAAGGGGGTTTCATGCCTATCATGGTGTGAACGTGTCATTAGGAATGGTAGTCTATTTCTATATTTATCATGGGGCTCCCATATACCCCTATGATATATGAATAGGAGGATTTGGAAAGGAGGTTTCTCCACATTTCCTTTCTTACCTCCAAGTGTGAACACCCCAACTGGAGTGGCGGTGAGGTGGATCATCCTCGTATTCAGTGGTAAGACTGAGTGGTCCCCTAGGTACATGTGTATTTTATAAATGGTATAAATTCAAGGATGTTGAAGTCTATAGAGTGATATTGAGTCATTTTCTGCAACTATAGATTTCTATCATCGGTTGCCTTAGTGCTATATAGTCTTGCAGAGATCTCACTTGCATGGATGAAGGGTTTATCTTTTTGGGTTTGAACACAATAGAGTATATCCCTATGTAGGATAGTGAGACAATGCTTAAAGAGGATTGTAATACAAAGGACTATAGGATCCCTCAATATCTTTAGGTTTTATCAAATACAAGATATATGTTTACACTAATTTAGTTCAGTGTCCAATTCAATGACACACATTCCAATCATATTTTTATACTTACAAGGTGATTTGAATTTGGGCAGTTCTCTGATAAGACTGCATATTGTGCATAGATGGCCAAATCTACCCATTTCCAAGATAATTTTAAGAACCAAAAGGTTCCCCTTCCCTACAATTTTATATCTCTATAGTGCTTTCAATTTTAAAGTATATGGAGTCACTATACCATATTTGTGGTACCACAGGAGGAAAGCATTGCATAAACACTAATAAATCTATAGAAGGGTAACCATCGAATGGTGGTCAAATATCTCATCGATGGTAGTGGATTTTATGACAAGATGTATACCTTCATCTTGGTGGGTTATACTATTTTGATTAAAATAGGGACCCTCTGATTAAATGGGTTTAACTCATCCACTACAGTGTTTGTATCTGGTATATTAGTCTCAATAAAGTCACCCAATACCTCATATGGAACACAATAGTACATTTTATAATTGAAACGTCTAAAGCACCTATAAAATCATAGGTTTAAGATTTTATGATAACACAATCAACCTTTATGAGAGCGTATTCAAAAATTTAAAGATCTAAAGCATCCATACGAATGTAGGTTTAAGATTTCATGAAAAATACAATAATTCACAATCAATCAAAGCATGGATATTACTTAGATATATTTACATAAAGTGTGTATATAACCATTCAATATATGTAAAGGCTAACACAAAACTTTAACATTATCATATTAATGTGGACACCAAAATAGCACCAATCCGATTATGTGACGACAAGCACTGATCGCATTGACACACACAACCCCTAGGGCAGCCCCCAGAGGTTAAACAGTGGTCCTAACCACTTCCAAAAGTAGTTTTGGAGGTCAGAGGTCAATTTGGCACCTTTTTGGCACCTTGCTCTCTGCTCGTCCCACCTCGGGATGAATACAAACTGGCATTCGTCCCACCCAGGGATGAATATCAGCATTCACCCCAGGGTGAGGCGAATAGCAAGTTTGACTGGCAAAAAGTCAAACCTCGACAAGTCCGCCAGTTAACTGAAGCTTCAGGCCATGCAATTGTGAGGAATAGCTTTAAATCAAGAAGAGAGACTTCAGTCATGCATGTCTTTATTTTAGAGACCTCATGCAAGGAGACTCTAAATCAGGGAATTATCTTTTCTCTCAAAATAGGACAATCAACTCAAGTGGCGCCCTCGCATGCGCAATTCAAACAAAGAGACCCTAGGTCTATAAATTGGTGAGTCTTCTCACCCAAAAAAATATACAGAGAGGAGCTTTTGGAGCAATGAAGTGCTGCTAAAATATATCCTCACCCTTTGTTTGTGCTTTCACATCCTTGATCTCTCTTTTGGAGGGAGGTTATTGGGTGATCATTGGAGGCGCATTCTAAGACCCAAACCCAAACATTTGGCCACAATATTCCACAAAATTTGTCGACAACACCCCATAAGAAGTTTTGGACCCATCCCAAGTGGATTGGTGCCAAAACAGAGTCCCAAACGGTGGGCGTCCTGCCCTCGAGCGCCCCCCAAACTATCATAGCCCTAATCGCCCCACCCCAGAGTGAATAGAAATATGTGATAGATTTCTCTGATTTTTCTTTTGCATATTATTCTAGGTTATTTAAATAGGCTGTAGTTTAAATTTCACTTCATTCTGAGCATTTTTGACCAGGTTTTTATCATTTCTCGCCTTTACTAACTTGCAGATGGCACCAGAAAAATCTGGGTGATAGAGGCCAAATTGGAGAAATATGACCTTCTGGGTCTTCCCAAAACACCCCCAATTAGCTAACCCCAACTTTGCAGGTCATTTGGAGCTTTCTGGATAGGACATTGAAGAGGGTGCTTTCTGACAAGTTATTGTAGGTCTATTCGTCCCACCCCAGAGCGAATACAAATCTGTGAGGAATTTCTAGACTGTTCTTTTTGCAGTGGCCTCCTGGTAACATATTCATGCTTCTGTTAAATTTTTAGGTCGATCTGAGGTCATTTGGTTATCATTTTAATATTTTCATGCATACACTAACAGTAGGCCTTGGGAAATACATGTTCTATTCTGTCTGCAGGTGCTACTGATCTTTTCTGTTTCCTTGAACATAGGTTTCTGACATCAGAGGAGCAGGAAGGAGTCAAAATTCATATACACAAGTGGCGGTGACATTTTGGTCCGCCCATCTTACATGTGGGCACGCGGAAGAAGGATTGCTATCCATGGATGTGATCAAAAACATATTTAACGCTCCTATCCCCTAAAAAGGAAGGAGACGTATTGTAACATGACTTTGAAAGCATATCAATAAAGAGGACCCTATTCCATATTGCTTTTATCTTGTGTCGATTCGCTCATGTTCTTTCCTTTTATGCATTTTTCAATACATAGGCTTTTGGCGTTAAGTTTGGTTTTAGACGCATCGTACTTGGCATTTTCCTTTTTGTTTTCGTATCCTCGTGCTTTCAGTGGCGATCACGGTGGGACCTCTATCCCTTGATTTTTAAGGTTAACCTTCTGATTAAAGTTGCTTGTTTTTGCTTACAGGTACCAAGTTTTCAAACCCTGGACTGCTATTCGTTTCAGTCTATGACGAGTGCAGAGCTGGAATTCGTCTCATCCAGGGATGAATAGGAATTCGTCCTACCCTAGAATGAATATAGATCTGTTATTCATCTCACCCTGGGATGAATAGCTCCTTGTGCAATTTTAGGGCAGAAATTTAGAGACATCCGATTTGGGCAGAGAAGAGGTAGGGGTCCTAAAACACCTTTTGTCAAATTTTTGCTTTCTGTTCTCTGGTTATTTGCTTGCATAGGAGAGTTTGAATGCTTGTTTGCTTCATTTATGCAACTTAAAAAGAACCCCACACACCACGTGGCAAGTTAAAACAACAAGGAGTTGGTCGTAAAACCCCAACCCTTGAGCAAGACCAACGGTGGATTTCATCACCACCTTGGCTTGAGATACTGCATACATTACCCCGATCGTGACTGTTGCTAGACGTAAATCCTGATGAAAGCTGACCAAGTGTAGTTGGGGTGATTCCCAGTGCATGAGGATAAGTCTTCTATGGTAGGTGTCATAAACAGAGTGATTCCCCTTTCGTACCGCCTATGTTCCACGTACCATCTGCTCTCACGTACCAATAGTTTCCCTCACGTAAGGGCGGGTATATAGAGAGGTTGGTATATCGGTCTAGCAATGGTATATCGAAGGGGCGACCATTTTTTGGGAGTCATAAGAGCCATCATTTTGCATTTAAATGTTCTTTCCACAAGCTTTCAAAACGAACATTAAAAACACACTGAACCAGGTTTAGGGCACACTTTTAATCTTTAAACGAGATAATCATTGTTTTGTGTGTGTGATATTTCCTATTTAGTGTAGCATAAGAAATCCTAAAAAAGATAAAAATCTACGCATCTTTAGGTAAGCATCACCATGGTGTACACCCGTAGCCGAGCCCAATCACGGGCAAGCACTGCAGAAAGTGTACAAAGGGGGGCAAGTCACCTCCGTTATAGTCCTGAGGACTTGGTCATCCCGCCTTGGTGGCCTGACACACAAGATAGTCCACATCATGCCATCACAGAATAGGACTATAGAGGCACCTCTTTGAGAGGCACCCCCACTCAACATAGGTCCTTTCAAGAAGAGAACCTACATGTAGCACTCAACATAGACAGGAGGCCTCCCTTAGACGCTCGTTATGAGTGGCCTAGTGATGAAGTGCTAGAGAAACATAGGGTCCATAAGGAGGGGCCACATGATTTTGTCATCCCTCCTCTATCCCGTATTGCTGTTAGAAACACTAGACCAAATCCAGAGTATCAGGCTCTCCAGACAGGGCAAGACAATTCTGCCCGCACCTTGCACGCATATGAAAGGGAGTACGAGGAAGACCACCATGTTCCTCAAGAGTAGTACACAACATGGGAGCGATGCACCTCCGCACCTGCTATGTATCAGGATCACCCATTGAGGCCAGAGCCTCGAGTTAATGCAGCTAACCTCGATAGAGGAAAGCAACCCATAGGGGTCTCGGATCACCACGACCGAGATAGACATGTAGGAGAGGCATCTAGGCTTCCTAAACATGAGACGATAGAACAAAGTGACTTGGCATTTTCCAGACATGCCGCCCACCAAGCGCAAATCATGCAGCTCAAGCAAGATCAACAATAGTTAGAGCATCTGTACCGCCTTAACAAAGAGTGCATTCAACGTCAGACAGCCGAATTGCTTCATAACAATGTGCCTGAGAAGGTCCCAACCCCTCATGCACATAAAGTAGAAGTGTATGAGAGGCACAACCCCTTGGTACGAGACAGGTCTACGCGACCTTATCAAGTATTGCCTCCGAGACCTCCTAGACCTGAGCGGGAGGCCACTCCCAGAAACAATGATGGGCACCCTCCGCGGGCACCCACCCATGTGTATAGGTCTCGGCTAGGCACTCCTCAAGAAGCCTATGAGGAGTATGAACAAGAAGAAGAGTGGGCTGAAACGCTCTACCAAGGCAGAGGGGGTGCTATCCAACTACCCCTCCATAGGCCTCAAGTTCCCCGCAACCCACAATGGGAGCAAACTAAGGAGGAAGAAATTAAATCCTCTGATGCATATAAAGCGCTGCTAGAGCACTTAGAGTCTATGGAGATCAAGACTTCTGGGCCCCAAAAGCCCACTTTATGCCAACTCCATAGTCATCCTGTGCATCCATCAGTGCCGACACCTCCATACCCTAAACACTTTAAACTACCCCAGTTGGCACTCTTTAGAGGGGAGGAGGATGCCCAAGAGCACGTGACTAGATTCCTGAGCCAGTGCTTTGGCATTCAAGACAACGATGCTTTGTTACTAAGAACATTTATAACCACATTCGTAGGCCCTGCCTCGGATTGGTTCACTCAATTACCAAAACATAGCATCAGTAACTTGGATCAGCTAGTGGATGCGTTCCTCGAATGCTTCACCTTCAACACTAAGAAAAAGGCATCATTAAGTGACCTAGCTAGCCTCAGGAAGTATGAGGAAGAGACCATGGTGGCATATGGGAACCGGTGGAGGACGTTGCTTTCAAAGCTGCCTTACCTCCCTCCCATGTCAGACCTGACCCAAATGTTCTCAAAAAGTTATTTGAGATCGATCTCCATGCTATTGTAGCTACAGCAATATGCCAATTTAGAGGAAGCTCTGGCACAAGCCAGAATCATTGAGGAGATCAAGATACAGGATGGTGAGATCGCCAAACCTAAGAAGAAAGAATGGACCAAGAACACCAAAATAGGGACCACGCAATAGAAACCTGCTATGGTCAATCAAGTTGCTATCAATGTCCCTAAGCCTGCACAAGCAACACAACCTCAAAAGGCTAACTATCAGGCGGTGCCTCCTAACAACTATGATAGAGAAAACCAGAGGCAGGAACAAAATCAGCAGCGTCACCCTAGGTGACAATTTACTCCTTACAAGAGTCCAGGGACTCCTCTATTTGACCGCTTGTCAACGGTGAACTTGATCAACTTTCCAGAGATTCAAACTATAGACCCCAATGCACCGAAGCCTAAGGGGTACCGAGAGGACTTGTACTATAGGTTCCATAGATGGAAGGGACATGATCTTAATGCATGTTGGAAGTTCAAAGGTTTGGTACAAGACCTAATCGACAACAAGACATTGGCGGTGGACAACCCCGTAGCACCAAACAACCAACATATGGGAGTCTTTAGAGACCCCTTGCCTGCCCATGATGCGTAGGCAAAACCCCTTCAAGTCAATGAGGTGCAACAGAATTGCCCCATGCAGGGGTATGTAGGGATGATAAGCATAGTGACTAGGAACAAGAGGTATCCAGGAGCTGCCCCTACGATGGCCACTAGAGAAGTTCCATCGACGTCACAACCTCAACAACACCCTACGCAACCTCCCCCGCCTAGACCAGTGGCCATGATTCGGACTAGACTTACCCAAAGTCTAAGGACCACGTCGGCTAGGCTCTCCATATACGAGCTCATTCAACAATCAACGCCCCATCGGGAGGCTCTAATGGAGATATTAAAAGCCATCGAGCTGTAGCCCCATGAAGCAAACTCTTTCAACAACTTCGTGGGACATGTAAAACAATGTACAGAACCAGTCATCACCTTTAGAGAAGATGAATTGAAATCAGTGACTGGTGATGTGGCGGATCCACCCCTGCACGTTATTGCGTGGGTCAACGGGATTCCGTATAAGAGGGTGTTGGTGGACACTGGCTCATCCAGTAATATCATCACAACAACAGCATTGAAACATCTGAAGTTGCCAGCATCTCACATCATGGCCTCCACCTATACACTGTGAGCATTCAATGATGCAATATGCTCGACGGTTGGCACAATTGTCCTACCCATCCAAGTGGGACAAAAGACTATTCATACATTGTGCCACATCTTGGAAGGTGAGATGGCTTATAATATCTTGCTAGGCCGGCCTTGGATCAGGGACATGAAGTGTGTCCCTTCAATAGCTCATCAGTGCCTAAAGTATACATTTGAAGGACAGGTGCATGTAGTCTCGGCAGACTTAGAGCCCTTCAAGTACTGCAATACGGTGCAATTCATGCCACAATCGACCCTTCCATCAACACATTTGGATTTTTAGTTGAATCCATCTCAATAGGGTCCGATTCCATAGGCATCCCCATTGACGAATCCATCAAATCCCCAATCGGGTCCATCTTCCTCATCTAGTCCTTCAACAACGATGCCACCTACGGTGGCCACATCAAAGGACAAGGGAAAGAAACCCCTAGAAGAGGAACCACCCCTAGTCTCAACCATCTCTACCGAAGAGATGCCTAGCCGAATGGAAGTCGAGACGCCTAGTTCACCCCACATGGAGTGGACTCCGGAAGGACTCCCATTCGCTCCCCCTCAACCACCAACGATCACCATTGAGATGGCCAACATGGGCCTGGGGGAGTATCTAGTGAGAAACATTGTAGCAACGCCCACACTTGAGTCCATGCAGGACATGGGGAGGCCTCGACTCCCCATCGGCTCTGTGGTTCCTCTAGGCTACCCACCCAATCAGACAAACTTTGTTTATGGGGGCCTGGATAATGGCGTTGAAACTTGTATGCAAGAAGACGAAGATGAAGAGCCCTTTGTAGAGGACGTCAACTATTTGTCCAACCCAGACTTCGCATTGAGATATCTTGGCCAATGCAATTGGCATGGATATGGGTTGGGCAGGTATGAGCAAGGAGTGCGTGTTCTTTGCCAACCGAGATATCAAATGTCGTATGACAAGTCAGGAGTAGGGTTCAACCACCCCTTGCCCCTAGACATCTTGGTAGAGAACATGCAAGGCCTAGGGATAGGCAACAAGGATGGGTTGGCATTAGATCCATATGCCAATCCTAACACAACATATACATTGGGAGATTATCTCCCATTGCTAACAACCAACCTTGTTGACCATAACAACCCTTTCCCTTCGGTCGAAAATGGAGAAAATTCAAGGACTCACCTACAAGAGGGATATGGACAAGACCAAGAAGGGTCTTCAGAAGATGAGTCGGAGTACGAGGTAGCACCTTGGGATCCTTTCGAGTCTGATAGCAATCATTCACAAGTATATCCCATGGATGATGATCAGGAGAGCTTCCTGACAATGTTCCCTCTGGATGCTCCAATTGAGCATATGCCACCTCAAGAGAATCAGGTCCCCCCGTAGAGAGCGGAACAACCTCGATGGGACCACATTAATTTGCTCGAGCAAGATGAGCCTCATATGTCGCAAACCACTGTTGGAGCCAACGAAGGCCTTTGGATCTCTGACAGTGATTATGAAGATGAAACTGAGATGGCTTATCTCAATCATATGCGACAACAACAATATCCCTTGGATATAGATGACATGTTTGAACAATTACACATAGGGCCAAGGCATAGGTGGCACCTAAACCAGGCGTAGTTATAGCAATTACTGCACCCGCCACTCCAGGTACACAGAGAGCATCTTCCGCCTGGAGACCCTATAAAACCATCAGTGCCTAGGGTGGACCCTATCTTTTTATCCATGCATAGGGCCGATCCATTTGTGCCAGTACCCATAGAGCCAGATCCGGAGCACAAAGATCATCTAGGATGTCCGAGTAATCACACCCGTGGTAATGGAGACCATAATCATTTCATCAACATGATCTCCATTGATCTAACCACCCCCATCCATGATCCAGCCGACCCGACATGGTCATTGCATCTAGACCTAGATGCTATAGACTAGGATCGTACTGACACACCGCCATCCCCATCAGAGTACTGGCCTTGTGGTGGGATGTTCCATTTCACCCCAAGACAGACTCAGGATGTCTTCCATGCTGAAGAGGAACCCGATGTTCCGAACGATGATCTAAATTCAGCAAATGATATCCACTTGATCCCAACTCCACACCAGTTGGAGGATGGGTCCCACATGTCGATCGAGGAGATGACTGACGTAGACATCGGCTCAGATCCAATGAATTTGCAAATCATCAAGCTAGGGGTAAGTCTATCCCCCGAAGAGCAAGCCGACTACATTGCCCTTCTCAAAGAGAAGAAGGAGGTTTTTGCATGGTCCTACAAAGACATGTCGGGGCTAGACCAAAATCGCTTGGTCAAACCCCAAAATGCCCCAAAGGGGTCCATGAACCCTTTGGTCAACCCCAAAAGCTCCAAGGATTTTCATAATCTCTTGGTCAAACCAAAAGCTCCAAGGATTTTCATAATCTCTTGGTCAAACCAAAAGCTCCAAGGATTTTTGTAATCTCTTGGTCAAACCAAAAGCTCCAAGGATTTCCGTAATCTCTTGGTCAAACCAAAAGCTCCAAGGATTTTCGTAATCTCTTGGTCAACCTAAAAAGCTCCAAGGATTTCCATAATCTCTTGGTCAACCTAAAAAGCTCCAAGGATTTCCACAATCGCTTGGTCAACCCCAAAATGCCCCAAAGGTGTCCATAAACCCTTTGGTCAAAGCCAAAAGCTCCAAGGATTCCCACAATCGCTTGGTCAACCCCAAAAATGCTCCAAAGGTATCCATAAACCCTTTGGTCAAACACCAAAAGCTCCAAGGGTTACCATAACCGCTTGGTCAAAACAAATATTCAAAACAAACAAAAACAATAAAATCATCAAAAATAACAAAAAAAATTGCATTTCAATTCCATGCATACTCATAAAAATAAAAATACAAAAATATAGGTTGCATTAGGCATCACATCCATACATTGCATATTTGCTAGGTCATACAAGTCAAGAGCACCATAGACTGTCATTACTTGGCAATTCCATCATTTTCCACATCAAATCCATTTTATAAACGCATACATCTAGAATAACACCATCACCATTTTTAGCATAAGTCAGTTGTCTCCTAATGTATATAGGGTTTTCGTCATTCAGTTGTCTTTAAATTGCTAGCCAAAAAATTGTACAAAGTTAAACAGATTTTACAAGGGAAAGTTTTACTTGGATCACGCCTCGTTATGTAACATCCTTACACAAGTTAAAACACATAAAATAATTCCTAAGTTGTGTGAATGCAAGAGAAACCTACAAAGCAAGTCTAGGGTACCATAGGTGAAAGATTAGCCTATTCATCCCCCTATGCGAATGGTTCAAGAGTGCTGAGAATTGACAAAAGGACGAGCTCTTCCCCATCAATTCCCCCTAATAAATAGTGGTTTTCACCACTACCAAAAATCCCAATCACCATTGGTCCCCAAAGTTGTAAGGATTCGTACTACACGTCCCTGCCAAGGATGGGTAGTCATCCCCAAGGCCTCAAAGGATCGATGCCATTCAAAAACAAAATTCCCACAAGCCATCATCACGACCATCTCCAATCACCTTTGGTCTCCAAAGTTGTAAGGATTCATACTACACGTCCCTGAAAAGGATGGGTAGTCATCCCCAAGGCCTAAAAGATCAATGCCCTTACTTCATAATCTCCATAATCCCCTTTGGTTCCCAAAGTCGTAAGGATTCGTACTACACATCCCTGAACAGGATGGGTAGTCATCCCCAAGGCCAACAGGATCAATGTCATTCACAAGCTCAACCTTACAAAGTTCAAAATCCAAAATCAAATAACAGTGGTTATCACCACTATTCAAAATCCTTGCTCAAAAAGAAAAACAAGAAGAAAAATAAATAGTGATTTTCATCACTATGTATACGAGCAAGTATCCTAAACCATTGAGCAAATAAAAAGCTTGAACTTGAATCCCTGGAATTCTTAGCATTCGAAAACCATCTAGGTGATCCTCATTACGGGTTTGGTGGACAACCTACCTGGCAATGGTGGTATCCTAACTGCATGATGATATGTCTATCACATTAGCTTTGCATGTGCATAGACCAATGTTTGCATGTGGATGAGCTAGCTTATGGTACCTTAGATTGTCCCGTGGATTAATCTTACTAAATACAACAACGGAGTTAGTGGAGCTAATTAGGTGATCCTCAGTACAGGTTTGGTTGATAGCCTATCTGGCACTAGCGGTATCCTGACAAATACCACATAAATGAACTCAATTGCACACACAGGGATGTGAAATAACTTGGTTAAACTCAAGTCGGATTTATACCTTGTTCAAAAGTCTTGCGAGATAAATGTACAATTTTGGCTAGTTAGTTAAAATATCTGAATCTCAGAAAAGCTTAACTACATTTTAAAAACAATTGGTACATTTCATTACGTACATCACCATCAAAAAATATGCAAAATACAAAAACAAAGTTATCACATGCAAAGTCATTCCACAAAGCCATCCCATAAGTACAACAAGCCAGTAAATCTTGTACAGTCTATGGTGCCATCGACAAGTTATCAACAACTCATTTCATTCATTCCATATGCATACATCATATAAATTAGAAACATCGCATTCATAATAGCATATGCATACATCAATGTAAATACATGTGCATAAAAACAAACCATGAAAAGTGTATAAACAAAACAAAGAAAGTCATCTATATATATATCATCAAAAATACCCGTAGGCTACAATGAACCGGTCCTCTGACCTCGCAACCAAAGCCAAAAACTCCAAAACCCCCAAGCCTAGGGCATCGGCCACCATGATCACGTAGGATCGGTGCGACGGGAACTACCCCTCATGGTGTGGGTCCTATGGGACCCCTCAGGGCAGCTACTGCTAGCCCCTACATCATGCCTACTAGTGCCTCCCTCATCCAGTCGCCTGCATCGAGAGGATGTTGACTACTCCATATCGCTCCCTCTCGAGCGACGTGACGATCCACCTACACTAGCTGTAAGAATCCACCCCCCAAGGTGAATAATCTCTACCTCCATCTCAAACTACTACCGAAGTAAGTCCATCTCTAGCTGATGAACTATGGCCAAGTTATCGTCACGTTGTGACAATGTGTTCTCCTGCTCTACCAACTATGTTCATAGGAGATCAATCTCTCGCACATTAGTATCCTCATCCTATCAAAGGTATGTCGCCAGTGCATTCCCCTGCTCTGCTAGATACATTTATAGGAGATCCCTCTCCCACAACACATCCACAAGCTCATCATCCCGCCTCTGGAGCAGCCTCTCCAATCATGCATTCTCAGCATGCAACCTTGCCTCAATATCCTCCGAGATGACCTGAGGCATCGACATCTCTAGAAAGGTAGGCTGCTCTGGCATGTCTTGCATCTTCGGTTGCTCTAGAACCCCATAGTCCACACCTGCATCCTTAACCTCCACCATGTTTGCATCATCATGCAGAACACCCAAACCCTCATCTGATGCCTCTGCACCCTCATCCCCTGCTGCTTGCGCCTCTACACCCCCTAGAGGCCCCTCGCCTTGCCATCGTCACAAAGTCCACCACTGATCATACTCCATGGTAACCCCGACGTCATCCACATCTAGGACATCTATCACTATATCCTCATCCTCACCTAGTGGTGCAATGACTGGCCAAGCTAGAGTCCTCTCATCCCCCCAATGTCGATAGACCACGAGCTCCCCAAGAAACCCCTGGCGCACCCCAAACTATCATGTAACCCAACCATATGGGAAGAACTCCTGCTCAGTCCCATGATGCCCACAAAAACATTCAAAAATAATAATTTCTCAGACCTAGGGTTTTTAACTCTAAAATGGTAAATTAAAAACACAAAAACAAACCACAACAAATAACTAGGGTTGAGCTACATATTTACACTCAGTTTTACCCTACGTTTCTAACCTAAGTTTTGATCGTTGTTCAATTCAGGTTACGCGAAGTTTTATTTCAGTTACGTTTTAAACTCAATTTTTTAGCTAAGTTTTAAACTAAACTTTTGATATTTTCTTACCTAGGGTTCAATTAAGTTCTAAGCTAGGTGTTAATTTTTCTAGATGAGGGTTTCATTTTTAAATTTGAAAAACAAAACAAACAAAAAGAAAAAATAACAACTAAATTGCAAGTTTAAAAAAAAAAACAAAAACAACTAACAATAAAGAGGAAGTGCACTCATTGGTCTCACATTGGCTCTGCAGCTTGAAGATCCGGCTCATGAAATCATGGTGGCAAGAAAATTTTGGTAGCACTTTGCTTCGCATAATTGACCTCCTCCTCCTCAGAGCTCCAACTCTCCAGGAAAAACAAATGCAAATGAGCCCAAAACTCAGTTTTTGCCCTTAAATAGGTTTTTTGAGCCTGTATTCGTCCATCCATGGGATGAGTGCTCTAGTTAGTTCTCCTCCCACCATGGTACGATTACTAAATAGGCATTCATCCCACCCAGGGATGAATATAGAGCAAAAACTTCAAAAACAGCTAAAAATTGCACCATAATTCACAAAAACTTGCAATAAAACTGTCCAATGAAAGTGCTTTTGCACTTGACATTCCAGGCATGCAAAACTAACGTTGGGGTCACAAATCCTCACTATCCTATTTCCTAAGAAGGCTACCATAGTCAGACTGCTCTAGGGAAAGATGGATTTTCAAGAATTTCATCCCCAAATGGTGTCACCAAAAGGGTCAAAACCCAACCAAAAATAGCAATAACATTGCCGAACGAAGGTGCCGTTGCGCCTGAAATTCTTGGCATCCAAAACGGATTTTGGGGTTAAAAATTGTCACTATCATACTCCCTAAGAATGCTACCATAGCCATAATGCTCCACGGGAGGATGAATTTTTGCCAATTTGAGCTCCAAAATGCATCACCAAAATGGTTACAACCCACCAAAAATAGGTCAGAATGTTCAAAAACTGCTTAAGCATTCAACGGTAAAAAACTTAAGGCACCCTTACCTAAGTCATCTTAGGTCAAGTGAATCTTCTATTTTCTCATGTCGGTCATTCCCTCATTGATTCGTCGCTTTAGGGGGTAGTCACACTTAGTCACCAATCAACAACAACATACTCAATCAAGGAAATGACACACATTCAAAGGATCATTGACAAATACAATCACGCTCCTGCTTGGGGCAGTAAACAAGCAACAATCACAAGCTGATCAAACTTGGCATTCATGAATCATGAACTCAAGGTTCCCATAGACAAAAGGTTGCGCCCTTTGCCTATTCATGACTAATCAATGCCCAAGATCAAGTAACACCTCACTGAAAAAATGTTAACACTTGAATGAAGTTCCTTAGCTCCTTAGAAGAAAGGATTCAAGAATGCGTGCCCTTTCCATACTTGGGGCATTAATATTTGGTTAGGTTACTGAGAAACCCTAATAATTAATGCTTTGGTTATCTATTTTTGCTCGGCGCTACGCCTTGCACAACGCTTCCCAAAAAGGGGCATCTGTAGACACCAAAACAACACCAATCCGATTATGTGATGACAAGCACTGATCGCATTGACACACATAGCCCCTAGGGCAGCCCCTAGAGGTCAAACAGTGGTCATAACCACTTCCAAAAGTAGTTTTGGAGGTCAAAGGTCAATTTGGCACCTTTTTGGCACCTTGATCTCTGCTCGTCCCACCCCGGGACGAATACAAATTGGCATTCGTCCCACCCAAGGACGAATATCAACATTTGCCCCAGGGTGAGGCGAATAGCAAGTTTGACTGGAAAAATGTCAAACCTCGACAAGTTCGCCAGTTAACTGAAGCTTCAAGCCATGCAATTGTGAGGAATAGCTTTAAATCAAGAAGAGAGACTTCAGTCATGCATGTGTTTGATTTTGGAGACTTCATGCAAGCAAACTCTAAATCAGGGAATTATCTTTTCTCTCAAAATAGGACAATCAACTCAAGTGGTGCCCTCGCATGCGCAATTCAAACAAAGAGACCCTAGGTCTATAAATTGGTGAGTCTTCTCACCCAAAAAAGATACAAAGAGGAGCTTTTGGAGCAACGAAGTGCTGCTAAAATATATCCTCACCCTTTGTTTGTGCTTTCACATCCTTGATCTCTCTTTTGGAGGGAGGTTATTGGGTGATTATTGGAGGCTCATTCTAAGACCCAAACCCAAACATTTGGCCACAATATTCCACAAAATTTTTTGGCAATACCCCATAAGAAGTTTTGGACCCATCTCAAGTGGATTGGTGCTAAAAAAGAGTCCCAAACGGCGGGCGTCCTGCCCCCGGGCACCCCCCAAATTGTCATAGCCCTAATCGCCCCACCCCGGAGTGAATAGAAAACTATGATATATTTCTTTGATTTTTATTTTGCATCTTATTCTAGGTTATTTAAATAGGTTTTAGTTTAAATTTCAATTCATTCTGAGCATTTTTTACTAGGTTTTTATCATTTCCCGCCTTTATTAACTTGCAAATGGCACCAGCAAAATCTAGATGATAGAGGCCAAATTGGAGAAATCTGACCTTCTGGGTCTTCCCAAAAAACCCCCAATTAGCTAACCCCAACTTTATAGGTCATTTGGAACTTTTTGGATAGGACATTGAAGAGGGTGCTTTCTGACAAGTTATTGTAGGTCTATTCGTCCCACCTCAAAGCGAATACAAATATGTGAAGAATTTCCAGACTGTTCTTTTTGCAGTGGTCTCCTGGTAACATATTCATGCTTATGTTAAATTTTCATGTTGATCTGAGGTCATTTGGTTATCGTTTTAATATTTTCATGCATACACTAACAGTAGGCCTTGGGAAATACATGTTTTATTCTGGCTGTAGGTGCTACTGATCTTTTATTTTTCCTTGAATGCAGGTTGCCAAAATTAGAGGACCAACAAAGAGTCAAAATTCATATGCACAAGCGGTGGCAATGTTTTGGTCCGCCCATATTACATGTGGGCATGCGGAAGGAGGATTGCTATCCATGGATGTGATCAAAAACATATTTAATGCTCCTATCTCCTAAAAAGGAAGGAGACGTATTGTAACATGACTTTGAAAGCATATCAATAAAGAGGAATCTATTCCATATTGCTTTTATCTTGTGTCGATTTGCTCATGTTATTTCTTTTTATGCATTTTTCAATACATAGGCTTTTGGCGTTAAGTTTGGTTTTAGACGCATCGTACTTGACATTTTCATTGTTGTTTTCGTATCCTCGAGCTTTCATAATTTCACTAATTAAAGCAACATGTATTTGGAGAAATCTAACCATATTCTCCAACATGGTAAGGTTCTACTTCTACTCCTCCGATCTTCTTCTTCTCCTTGCCTTCCAAAAAATTATATTGGCCAAATATCTTGATTAAGACTAAGTACTCACCTATGTCCTTTTGATTTTTGATCTACCAATGTAGAGAGCATACTTCCTAAGCCCAAAAATTTTCCTCTTTCTTTTCCATTGCTTGTCTCACCTTTTATAATTTTTCCTAGCTCTTCTTCCCTCATGAGCAAGTGGGTAGATTTATTAATAAAATATTAAAATGAAATATTTTTGGAATTCACCCAAATAGTGATATTCCATTTTATCATTTAAAAATTAGGGACAAGACAAGAGAGGGTAAGGTGGGAGTACCTTTCTCAATTTAGGCCTTACCTTTTTCCCAAGTGCAGCTTCTAATTCTGCATCATTACTACTGGGAAGGAATCATGAGAAATGTAGAATAGTTCACCCACTAGACAAGTATGTACATTTTATTATTAATTTATAACCTTGTCCTTTTTGGGACCCAATTTAAAATTGGATAAATATTTTTAGGCACCTAATTGCAATAAATTAGGTTCGTTCTAATAAGTTACTTTTGTGAAAGATAATTTTCCCAAATTAATATTTTGCAAAGGCCTTATTTTATTTTTCCAAAACCTTACCAAAATCCCAATTGCATTCAAAACCCTTCCAATTAACTTGGTAGAGTGTAATTAGTCTTTAATTAGGGTGTTTATAGGATCTTTATGTTTTACCATCCCCTATATTTTATCACTTAGACCCTTTTATTAATGCTTGGCAACATTAGTAATGTTTGGTCAATGTTAAAATTAAACTATTAATTGATCGTTTGGATCAATTAATATCTTCTAGGAAGTCCAATAGGCGGGCTATGATAGAATGTATGGAAATCATGAATTAAAATGGTAATTATTATCATAATAATTAATCATTTAAGCATCCATATGTAAAGTAAGATTATGAGAGATGTATGGGCTTTCCTTATAAGCTTTTGTAAATTAAAATATATGTACAAGATAGTCAGTGGTTGTCTAAATATCAATTCTGATATCCATCTGGTATCTATCCTTTCTTATGAACACACTTTACTAAAAAAAAATTCATACAAAAAACTATGCATGATTTATGAAATGCTTTGTTGCTATTAGAAAATTGTTTGAAGTTTTCCATGAGACTCAAACACCCTAGTTGATTAATTAAAAGTTATATAATGACTACACAAGACTCCTGAAAGATAAAAGCTTTTTAAGAAGACCCAAGATACTCACTATCACTATGTGTGCAAATGAATATATTAGATGAGGCACAAGACTACCTCATTACCAGTCGGGTTTAATTCAACCCATTGTTGTAATGATGATCACCATATGGTCATCATAATACTAAATTGGTACACAGTTGGACTAGACTACTAGGTAATACAAGCCACCTAAAGCTAGCTCATCCATAAGTTGATATTGGTCTATACAAAAGGTCACTAATGTGATAGATATATCACCACGCGTAAGAATACTCCATTGCCATGCGAGTTTCATTTAACCTATTGCTATAATTAAGATCACCCCATGGCATTTGAATATTGATAGTCCAAGGATTCAAGCTCATTACCCTCTTTTTTTCTTTTTATTTCTTGGGATACTTGCTCATGCTTAGTGATGAAAATCATTGTTTATTTTGCTTTGTTTTAATTTGGGAATTTTACTTATTTTGTATTAAAGCAAGGTATTTATTAAGTAGGGAGGAACCTTTTGTCAATAATCAACATTCTAAACCATGCATATAATAATATGAACAAGGAAAACCTTTCACTTAAGGTGACTAGGACCACTTTGTAATATCATCCTTCCTTGTTCAAACTAGGATTATTAGTGTTTAAAATGTGATGGGATTTTGAAATATGCAAGGTACTATAAAAACTAGACCTCACCTTCGAAATTCGAGATAGCTTTCTACCAAATATGAAAAGATCACTAGGTATGGCTAAATGACCGGAAAATCCTAGTATACACTTGATAGCAACTCATAAGTTGTGTTGAAAAACACATTTACTCATAAGGAAAATGATGATGATAATGATGATAAAGATGCATGATTGACATACAAACATGGTGTCATACATAGGATGGTAAACATGACCTATGCAAGTGCAAGTGCAATGGGTGAAAATACCTAATGCAATGCAACTAATGAATGCATATACTGAAATGCAAAAAATGTAAATGTTTTTGTGTTTTTAATGTTTTGAATTATTTTTATGTTTTAATATTTTGAATTATTTTTGTGTTTTAATGTTTTGAATTGTTTTTATGTTTTAATCTTTTGAATTATTTTTTGTGTTTTATTGCTTTATGATTTTTTTAGATTTTTTATTTTTAGGGGAAAGGTACGATACCTTAGGTAACCCCAATGTGTGTGCTATTCAATGAAACTGAGGAAGGTGTGATACATTTAGAGTTATCACTTTGTTTCATTGATTGCGATGTAGATGGTGGAGAACATGTGCTACCTTGAGGACCCCATTATGCATGTCATTCACTGCAATGTAATTGGCCTATTTATGAAGAGTGATGAAAATAAACTCTCCCTATTGGGGCTTGGAATTTTGTGAGGTGCCAATATTTTGATGGGATAAAAAAAGCAATTTGTCTATGCAGAGCTCATTTCATTCTACCATTTATTTGACCATATTCTTGAATGAATAGCAGTTGCAGATGTCATACCCATTTATATGATGATAGATACAAAATAGGCTTTCATCATGTGACCTAGGATTACATGTTCTAGGTTTAACTTCTAGTAATGTGATTGCATTTACCTCATACATATTTTTGAAATAGGGTCAAAGTAGTCATCAAAAATGTGACTACTTAATGAGGTGTCTTGCTAGACTTATGAGGATGCAACTAAAATTAGGGTCGTAAATGGGATGATGTAGCATAAATTGTGGTATGTTGAGGTGCAATTGGTGTATCATCTATGGGCAGATCCTCATTATAAATAAGGTCTTGAACCACGTTTCTAAATCCATAATAATTATGAATGTCATGGATCTCTATTTGATGATAACGATAGAAGTGATCCTCCCTATAACCATTAGGTTTAAATTTGTTTGGGTCAAAAGGGTGTATTTTATGTAACATGATAGCCTTAGCTTCTTGCAGCCTCTAAAAAATAGTTGACATAGACTTAGATAATGGATTCCAGGTGCATTGAGGGTATTTTTAGTGAGGGAGAGGATACTGACATTGCATTTGATGCGATGGATGATTTTGGTTAAGGGGTTGAGCTATGGATATATTGGTATCTTCTTAGGTAGCCCTTCCTTCTTGTTTGGCATAGGTGATGGATTGATGAATATGCTTATTTTTTTTATCATCAATTCAAATTTGATCCCTTTCAAGCATGTCCAGTATTATGGTCTTGAAATCATGACATGACTGAATGTCATGACCATTTTTCTATGATATAGATAATATAATTCCTCCTTATATCCATGGGGTTTTGGATGATTCACATCTAAATGTAAAACCTCAGGAAAAGTAATGGCTTTTGCAACACATAATTGATTAAAAATTGATATCATAGGTTTAGGTAATGGTGTATACATGCACAGTAACTGGTGTGGCCAACTTGTACTTGCTCTTGTTGAGGCTTTTCTTGTGGCTATGTAGGAGGTGGTTTTTCCTCAGGTGTGGTTTGATTTTGTAATTCTAGGCTTGTGAGCTGGTACATGATTAATTGCAATACATCATTTTTTTGCTCCATCTACACCTCTATATTACCTAGGCAATCTAACATGTGCTGCATGATTGATAAGGATTTTAAATGTATCACTATTGAGGGGTTTGGATTAATATCATCAACTAAATAATGCAAAAGAGTGGGTGCCAATAAATCCTTAGATAAATACAAATTGTCAATTTCCTTCATTTTAGATAATGTGGATATCTGTTGATGATCCTTTTTAATAGTTGCATTTACATGAACATGTTTGTGACTCAATTTATGTTTTTGTTCCACTTTACAGTTTTTAATTGTACTAGCTTGAGTACCCCTAGTTTGACATAGGGATAACACCCATCCTTGCTCATGATAAGGTGCTATGAGAAATGACTTAGGCATGACTATTTTTTTTTGTGATAGTACTCGTATCTGAGCAACCATGTCTGAGGGGGATTCTAGTCGTATCAATTGATATAGAGAATCATGGTTCTCTATCTTGATATTAATCATTCCCATAAACTCATGAGAAGACGCTTTGGTACTTGGACAAGTTATGGAAGGGTCATAAACTTACCGAAGTGGCTCTATCTTAGTTATGTCAACTGATGTTTTCTCCTCATAATTAGGTAAGGTGATGTCTTGAGTTGTGCTGATAGGAGTATGTGGATGAGTCTCCTTAATTGACCCCTTCAAATGTTCTCTTTTAGGAGATCCTAACATTGTAAAATGGGAGTAAGGAGGTATTACCAATGATGGTGGATATGCAATTGGTAGTGATGGCTTGATGCAAGCTCTAGTTGAATGTTTTATGATTTTATCCGAATGAATATTCTAGGGCTTGCATGTTATATGAGGTTCATGTGGTTCATTGATCTTTTTGTAGTATTTGAAAGGATCGGGATCATTGTGAACCACGTACACTTACACTTGGTGCATGAATTTAAGGTATTGATACACTATGGATTACACACATTCCATGTCCCTCATCCAAGATCTATCTAATAAAATGTTGTATTGCCTCTCACCTTCTAAGATATTACATAATGTAGGCATGGTCTTTATCTTAACCTAGATAGGTAAGACTATCGTGTCAATTGTAGGGGAAGTGGCATCATTAAAGGCTCTTAATATGAACGTTGAGTCTATAATGTGTGAAGGTAGAATATTTAGATGTTTCAAATATTCCACCTTCACACATTATAGATGTTTCAAATCTACAATAGTGATGATGTTAATGGATGAACCGGTGTCAATCAAAACTTGCTTGTATAGAATCTGATTGATGCTTGCTATGATATGCAATGGTAGATTGGGTTTGTTACTAGGGATTGGCTTAATCTCTTACCTTAAAAATGTGATTAAAATATCCTTATATGATTGAATGACATTCAATGGTAATGAGGGTTGTGATACATGATCAACTTTGATCCGATTTTTTGATAATATAGATTTATCAAGGCATTTCTTGATCTATGTTGTAATATTTATCATGCCATTAAAGACCTCATTGGGCATGGCTATGTGCACCTCATTCACATGTTCCATTTGATCATTTTGGAACTCATAATTAGGTAAGGAATTTTTGAATATCTTTATTTTTTGATTATCAACAACCAAGGGGCTATCTATTTTCAAATTACTTTTGTCTAGCATATTATACACCACATTTTTGAATGATATGCAATCCTAAATATCATGTTCATTTTATCGATGATATACATAATATAAATCTTCCCTATAACCTTTAGGTTTTTGGGTATTGGTATCAAGGGTGTGTATCTCAGGTAATACTAGAGCTTTAGCCTTGTATAAGAGGTTGAAAAGTGATGCCAAATACTCAAGCAATGGTGTCTAGTTACGAGATGTTTGACATTGTTTTTTTTGCACCTAGTTCTCATCACGTTGATTATAATGCACTAGAGAGGTTGAGCCTGATAGTTTGGTTGTTTTTGTCTCTTGTATACTTTTGTAATATTCAACACAACTTGATTTACAGGTACAATTTTAGGCTGATGCGGTTGATTGCATGTGTTCTTGTTGTTCCAAACCATTTTATGGAGTTTCAAATCACCCTCTTGGATCTTAATGTCCTCAATAATTTTGGCTTACCTATGTACTATTGCAGTTGAAGAAATAACAATAGGTGTTTAGTACAACTCTTGGTGAATATTCGAGTTAGTTTGGATGTGGGAATGGCAAGTGGATGTTTTAACATGATTTTCCACAATTGTTCTCATAGTCATAACCAGCATGTCCTCATATTGACGTAAAATTGACAAGTCAAAAAGGTTAGACTTCTTCTTGATGCCAAAGGAAAAGCGTTTAAGGAAGACAAGTGTAACTATTCAAAGCTAGCTATACTATACCTTTGTAGTTGATTGTACCACTCGAGGGTAGAACTTGAGAGTGTTATCACAAATATTTGCAACATCAATGCATCATCATTTGGCAACTGGAAACACAAATTCATAAAACTCATCATGTGTCCCTGTGCATCTTCATCTCCCTTAAACTTATCCATCTTAGATATTTCAAAATATTTAGGATAAGCTGGAATCAGTACTGATGGGCAAAGGGGTTGGTTGTGAATTTTTCTCAAAGTAGGCTTCTAAAAAGTTATATCTTGTTTTTCAAGGGATTTGATCTGTTTAGTGAGTACTTTATATGCTTGAAATGAAATTATTGCATCCTCTCAAAGATATCTTCAGGGGGTAAGTGGTGGTAGGTTTCTATGGGAATGAATTGGTCGATTGTAGTCATCAACCAAATCCATAGAGGATGGTTCATGATACTACTACTCCTGATAATCTCATTTTTATTTCTCATATTGATTATGCTCAGGAAGATTAGGTGCTAGGCACTGCTATTGTCTAGAAGTATGTTATGATGTGTAGTTAAGATGATTATTTGTTTACCTAGTATGCAACTCAATATGAGATGTAATACGTCTCTCATTGTGCTACTACATATACTCACTAGGTGGGATAGTTCTACTCGAGCCAATTTGTTTGATCACTCATATCATTCATTTTTCTCAAGGATTCATTATTATTTTATGTCATGCTTGTACAAACACTAGCAATGCATCCTTTATCGCTATGCATGTTCTTTGTCAAGGTACTCACGCTCATTACATAGGTCCTCCAATTGATCTTGGAGTAACTATTCTGAACTGCATGAGACCTAGGTAACTGATATGATCAATCTATTGTATAATGTATTTTATTACGTAACTCTATGTAAGAGGTTTTATTTAACATAAAATGCACAATATTGGAAACCCTCTTCCCTAGATCAATCAAGGTTGCATTGATACCATGGTCAACCCTATGCTTTATACCATCACGTGTGGATGGAGCAATTATATTACATGGGTGCTCGGAGCACTCACATTGGGCATACATATATCGCACTAAATTTTTACTATTCACACTCTCTAAATGAGAATAGGCAACAGAAGAGGCCCTATGGTATGATATTCTAGCACCTTGATCTAGGAAATCAAGTTCATAGGTTTTGCATGGTTGGTCAGGAGGTGTACCTCTTTCACCAATATTATGGTATGATATATGACACCCTCCATGCTCATACAGATTTAGCACTATGATGGGTATGTGAATGGATGCAATCCCTCTACCTTACCCCTTATTGGGTGGATTTTGTCTCTCAATATGATGAGATGAAGGAGGTCTAGAAAGATCCTCATCTAGATCATGAGAAGATCTAGCATTACTTCTCCTAAGTGGGGTTTCTTGATGAGATCCCCTATGAGTATTTTTGTCTCCTCTAATACTACTCGAACGTCATTTAGGTATTTTGGGTAAGTGTAGTATTATAGGAGACAAAAATACTTTGGTTTAGTATTAGGTATTTTTGTGCCCTCTGATGCATTGGTCACCGTTGTAGTTGTATACTGAGTATGACTCCATGTGGTGACCATTTATTTTAAAATTATCTCGTATGTGTTTTAGGAATAAAAAAGTATACAAATTTTTATCTATTTTAAGAATTATTTGTGTGTCCTAAAAACTTGTCTTGTGTGTTATGATGTATTGGAAATTTGATTTTGCTCTTATTGTGTTTGAAAATTGTTGATGATACTCTCAAATTGTTAAAGGAATCACCTGTATACTCGTAGGGAAAATCTCGGTGATGAAGTCCAGATTGTCATACCCACCGATATATGGAGATGAAACCCATATCCGATCCGGAAGCATGAGTCCTATCGATTCTCACCCAATTCACCATGGATAGTAATACACTCTTAGAAGAGAAGAGTGTGCTATTTTCCATGTCTTTGATGATTCTTGGATCAACTTTGGCCATGAACGGGTTCAAAAAACTCTCAATATATAAGCCCACCAAGTTGTAATGACATTCATTGTTGGTCTTGATCAATTGGTTGGATGTGAGAGCCCATCTCAACTAATTTTTAATCTTGAAATGTGGTGTGTGAGTTGTTCATTTTAATTTGATAAAAAAAGTAAATATGCACCAAACAACACACCATGATCTTTCAAAAAAAAAATTATTTGTGGAAAACATCCCAAAAGGGATGTCACTTTCAGGTAAGACCCAAGGAGGCAGGGGTATCCATTTCGCCAAAAATGCCTAGGACACGGGTCTGGTATACCACCTTTGACATACTCAAGGAGCAAACAAACACACAAAACAAATTTAAATATAAGTAAATAACAACAAAAATAATAAAATAAAATAAAAAACATGCTCCTTGAGTGTGTCAAAAATAAAAGCACAACCAAACTCACACAATAAGATAAAAGAAACCACAACACAAACCACATATAAAAGCACAAGAACCACATAACAAAACACAAACAAGACAAAAACAACAGAACACTACAAAGACATAGCCCAAAAAAACATGAAAAATAAACACAACCAAAACCTAAAAAATAAAATAAAAAATAAAAATAAAAAACAACCAACAACAGACAATAAGAAAAAACAAAAAACATAGAAAACACTCACACATAAAAACATGAATTAACACAAACAAAGAGAAACCCAAGAACAATAACGAAAAAAACACAAGAACAATAACAAAAAACATAAAAAAAAAATACAAAAATACATGAACAACAAAAAAAAAACACAAAGAACACAAAAACAAAACAAAACAAAAGAACCCACCCACCTTAAAAAACTAAACAAAAAAAACAAAAAACAAAAAAGGAAAAAAAATTGAACATAACAATGACCTATCTAGACCATAAGACTATTAAGGCAAGAATAAACAGAGGAAACAAAATAAAGAATAGAATGAGCTAGGTAACTAAAAAAAACTAAATGAACGAAAGAGAAGCAAAAAAAAAAAAACAAGAAGAAACTAGGTATCTTCATAACTGGTGCCATCCAAAGAAATTATAGAAAGAAGAGCTTCCATAATTTGAGAAGCCCACCATATAGGAGGTTGGACATACCAAGTAAGATCACCTTTGTCCAAATCCCAATTAGCTAAAGCATCAACACTCTTGTTTTGATCTTTGACCACATGATTGTAATCAACTTTCAAAAATCCCATCGGATTAATTGAATCTTCTCAATAATTCCTTTTACCATGATCTTTCAATTACATGTAAATAAAATAATATTTTATATTTTATAAATAATGCATGTAATAGATGTTTTATATTTATAAATTGCATATGCAAATTAGAATGGAACAAACTTTAAACTGGCTCCAAGCATGCATATCTATACACAGTTCTAACAGTGGTTTCCCTTGTGAAAAAGTATGCATAGTCATGGCCTCTATGCATAGGAACAGTTAGAATATTAGCCAATGGATTTTGGGGTGGCTGAAATTAAAGGTCATTGTTACCAGAAATATCTAATAGTAAATAAAGAAAAACCTAATTAGTTAGTCTTCTAACTTTATCTATATTTGCTAATTATTGTTTTTCTATAAAAAATTTAGAAAAATAGAACAGAATATAGATCATGGTAACTTATAAGTGAAGCCTAAGTTCAAAGAAGATAATACCATTCTAATTCTCTATCTTTATCATAGCCACTGATGATCAAGGTGATGGTGTCATTAGCCTCTAAAGATGATGGTAGTGGTGACTGTTAGTTGCTATTACTTAGAGTGACTGTACCTGTAATAAAAAAATAAACATAAAACATCAGTTAGCAGTAGAATTGGGATAGTCTCCACCATGATCACCACTGAAATATGGCTAAAAATCTAACACCTAAAGCAATATAAAATTAAAATTATAAAATACATAATATAATCAGTGCAAAGAGAAAGAAATGAAATAAATGGTTCCCATATTTATTCATATTTGTATATTCTTCTTTAAATCAACGTTACAAAATATCCCTTTGAGGGATTAACCATTTGATACATATTACAATCAATAATTTCAATTATAGGTGTCTTAATTAGATCTTTAAAATCTCCACAAAATGATTATAGGAGGGATTATATTGATGAAATCCACTATATGGTACTATTGAGGATGATCTTGAAGATAATATGATCTTGATAAGGCCTGGACCTACATAAAAGGAAACATGTAAATCATCAATAGCAAGAGTCAAGCCTCTCAATATGAGGCTATTTCATGATTATTGAAAAATATGAAGAAAATAAATAAAGAAATGACAAGATGCATGAAAATATTAAAAATAAAGAAGAATGAATGCATAAAACTGAAGATAAATACTTCTAATCTAGATCAAAAAATGACTTAAATATAGAAAATATGAAATCTACAGACTAACATAAGAGAAAACATATCTCAGACCTAGTCACTATCAAAATGAGTAATAAGATTTGTTATTCACTGCTAAAATCGATGGTAATGCCTACGAGTTGTTGTTAAAAACAATGACCGCAAGACAAAGGATATATTCTCTAAAACCTGGACCTGATGATGATCAATTCTGATATCAAATTGATGTTCAAGGATTGCTTGTATCTTGGAACACAGTTCGATGATGGAATTTTCTTCTATTCATGGCAATTTGGAGCTTGAACAAGTGGTTGTTTGCTCCTCAAGATTCAATGGTTTTAATCGATGAATTGGTAGATGGTATTACATAATTGGGCAGCATTTTGTTGCACCTAAGAGGGATGTCAATTCACTCATTAGTTTGGTAGAGCTCGGCTATGGAAAATGCAAGAGCCATTGTGAGTCACCAAATTTGTAGTGAAAATTCACTACACAAGATAAATCCCATCGAGGATGATAATTTTGGGTGAGTGATCAACCAATGCCAATTTGAAAAAAGAACAATATGAGAGGATCCAAGGCCCCTTTGGTCTATCAAGTAGCTAGCACAAAGAAACCACCAAGGATGTCATAAAAAAAAATCCTTTGTCATAAGTTGAAAGTAAAAATAAATCTCCCTATGCCATGAAGACACCTGGCCAAATAAATAGTACAAACTTAGCCTACATCCTTTTTAGTGTCAAAAAATTCATCCCCTACCATTAATGGGATTCCTAGACCCATTTTGATGATAACTAAAGGGGCTCCACCACTACCAATGTTTCAACACACACAGTGGTTGTAGTCTCATATTTTATCCAAATGGATGGGCCTATAGACTGAGTTATTTTTTATGTTTGTTTGGGTTTGTAATGGCTATCCACATATCCACTACCTACTGGTTTTCTCATAAGATAAAACCGATAAAATATTCTAGGAAAGAGAACCCAACAAACTAGAGCAAAAGCGATTATCTAAGATGATTGATAAAAAAAATAGTTAGGAAAAGCCCCTCTATGTTACTATTTCCATCAAGAAGAGCTTAACACTTAGGTTCTGTTGAAGTATAATATTATTGGAGCACTTTAAGGTGTGAATATGATTCTAACCATTTGATCCTACTAGTCTATACAAATACTACCTTGAAAATCCAATGATAAGAAATAAAAAGAGGTAAATTAGATAAACCTAGAAAAGAGGAGCAACTTAGGTACATCTACCAAATCAAAAGGTTTGTTAATAATGTTAGGATGCAATCATTGGAGCAATATATGGTAGCAATGGATGGGTCAATGGCAAAAAATGTTCATCAAACCAAGAATGTATAAAAAGGTAAAAATTAAAACTCTTGTCCATATGCAAGGAAGAACCCCATGAACTAGATCTGACTATACCATGAAGTGGATAGATCATTGGACACTAGAACACCAAATAGGATTTGAAGGTAAAGAAGCATAAAAAATAGAGATGATATAATTTTAAACCTACTACCTTCGATACCCCTTCATGGTACCCTAATATAGTGGATAAGGAATTTAAAGTGATGACATAGAGGCCACCCAAAAATGACCCCAAGCCTAAGGACATTAATGGTAGGATATTTCATATTCTAATCATGAAATATTTACTGGGTAAATTGGTGGGAATGATAGAGAAGTCCACATTCAATTGAGACATCCCCCTACAACATTTACGACTCTATATCCAAAGGCATCAAGATCACCCAAAGTTAATGCCATGGATCTTGGGTGGATTTTCAACTTGGAATTTTGAATTTATTGCATAATTTTGAGAGAAAAATCCTCCCAAATACACCTATAAATATTATTTTCCTCTTCATTGTAAAGGATTGAAAGTTATTTATTTGTGTCTAGTATTTGGTCCTATATGAAATTTTTCTTCACTTCTCTTATATATTACACTCTGGATCAATCCTTGAGTCATTTTATCAATAAGTTTTGAGCCTCTTTCTTAGGCATGAATGTAATTTGGTATGATATATATGAGAAATTGTGACTAAATTCTATTCCTTAGGGGCTCTATATGGTATTATCTCATAGTTACACTAGGGAATAGTGACTAGTAGGATAGTTACTATGGATACAACCCAATATGGAAGATAGTCTAGTCTATAGGCTCATTCATTTGGGTGAGTGGTGAATCCATAACCATTGCATGGGATGAAATCATACCAAAGGTAGGGCATTTTTAGTTATCATCAAAAATACTTGGAAAATCCTACTAATGGTGAGAGTTGGCTTAGCTACTAAACAGCTATGGACCTTTATTTTTTGATCTAGTTGGTTAGTGTAGTCTCATAGCATAGGTATGTTAAGATTTGCTATTAACTTATGATAAAGGACTTCCCTTATTAGTATATTTGGCATTTTTCCAATGTTGGATACTTGATCACAAAAAACACCATCGAAAAATCCAGTTCCCCTCTTCTCTATTATCACAAAAAACAAATTACAACACTAGCCCGTAGGCATAGTCTTTCTTTGAGCACTTGATCGGGAGCCCCCTTCATGACTGAACCTTCACCTCTTTTATCCTAACTGGAAACTGCCACCAGGTCATCCGTGGAAACACACATTGATGAGCCGTATGAACGTCTCTGACCTCTAGGCGCAACAGTCAAGTGGTCACCATGCTCAGAAAGCTTATCGAGCAAGAAATCATGCATTAATGAGGCCCTTGAATGCCTCAGAAAAAACCATTTGGGAATGCATGCCTTTTCAAATCGTGAACCAGAAATATGTCGCGATGTCATGACATGTTGCGATATCACAAAATTTTTCTTCCTCACTGCATTTCTCTTCCTCGGGTCACGATATTGCAACATCTTTCTTTTTTGGATCTTCTTTCTCCTTTTCGATTGTGAAATCATGACATGCCATGATATCATGACATATTTCCTTTATGCCTCTTCTTTCTCCTTTTTGATCATGAAATCGTGACATGTCATGATATCACGACATCTTTCCTTTCTGCCTCCTCCTCACCTCTCGGGTCGTGAAATCATGACATGTCTCAATATCGTGACATTCTTCCTTTCTGCTTCCTTCTCACCTCTTTGGGTCACAAAATCGTGACATGTCGTGATATCGTGACATTCTTCCTTTTTTCTTCCTTCTCGCCTCTTTGGGTCGCAAAATTGTGACATGTCACGATATCGCGACAAATTTGCTCTCTGCTTTCTCTGTTTATTTTGGGTCACAAAATCGTGACATGTTGTGATATCATGACAACTTTGCCTTTCACTTTCACTCTCTACTTTGGGTCACAAAATCGTGACATGTCGTGATATCGTGACAGCTTTGCCTTTCGCTTTTGCTCTCTGCTTCGGGTCATGAAATCGTGACATGTCGCGATATCACAAAAATTTCCTTCCTTGCTTTCTTTTTGCTCCTTCAGTCGTGATTTCGTGACATGTCATGAAATCGTGACATTTTCTTTTCTGGATTTTTCTGTCTTCTTTCGATAGCAATTTCGTGACATGTCATGATTTCACGATATTTTCTTTGGATGCCCTCTCTCCCCTGTTTTGGTCACGATTTCACATGTCATGATTTCATGACATTTTTCTTCGGATGCCCTCTCTCCCCTATTTTGGTCACGATTTCACGACATGTCACGAAATCCTGACATTTTTGCTTCGTGCCTTCTCTCTCCTTCTTGAGTCATGAAAACATGACATGTCATGACATGTCACGATTTCGTGACACTTTTCTCTCTTGCACCTTCTCTCGTCTTTTGGTCACAAAAATGTGACATGTCACGATATCATGACACTTTTTCTCCTTGGTGCCTTCTCTCGTCCTTTGGTCATGAAAATGTGACATGTCACGATATCGTGACATTTTTTCTACTTTGCGGTATTTTGCCTTTCATTGGATGCTCCTGCATCAGACAATCGGGGTGGATTGAGAAGTGATCTTCACTTCTGTACTGTTCTGTCACCTTATTTTTAACTGGTGCTAGTACTACAGGTACTGCACATGGACTCAAGCTCTCCTGAATTATTCCCTTCTCCAGCAACTCTTGGACTTGCCTGTTTAGCTCTTCAGTTTCTGTAGGAGTCATTCTATGTGCTGCCTTATTGGGTAAACTAGATCTTGGTACCAAATATATATGGTGACTGATCTTCCTCACTGGTGGTAAACCCTCAGGCACATTATCAAATATAATGTCTAGAAATTCTTCTAATAGTCCTAAGACTTCTACAGGGGTATCCTTGCATTCTTCCTTCCTAACTCTAGGAATCAATGCATAGCACATATGCTCATGCTTTAAACTATCCAAAAATATTCCCCCTTCAACTAAATAGATTCTAGCACTGCTACATACCCTTTTGCCCACCTCCTTCAAGGGCTTCAGCTTATGGTGCACTCCATTCTTCATCATTGAGTAAGTGTTGGTGCGACCATCATGCACTGCACACCGATAAAACTGCCATGGCCTTCCCAACAAATGGCAAGCATCCATAGGCAAGATGTCACACAGGACCTCATCAGAGTAATTCCAAATATTAAATTTCATCAAGCATTGCTCACTGACCAAAGCCCTATGGTCCTTCTGTAACCACGCAATCCGATATGGATGCGGGTGTCTCCTCCTCTTTAACTGTAACTTAGTAACCATTTCTTCTAAGACCAAGTTATTAGTACTACCATTATCTATAATAATATTACAGACCTTACCCAAACTTTTGCACCTTGTGTAGAATAGGCTCCTCCTCTAGTCTGATCCTTTCTCCTCATTCAACAGGGTCCTCCTTGTGACCATCACTTCTCCTCTCTCTGCCTCCTTATAATGTTCTGATTCAGTGCCTTCATCTACTACAATAGCTCTGGTAGGACCCTCAGGTCTCTTATTCATCCTTTCTCGATGTTGTGGACACTCGTATGCTCGATGTCCTTCTTTGCCATAGTGGAAATAGGTTCCACAAAATCCTCCCCTTCCAAATCCATGTCTAGATCTACCTCTCCCTCTTAGATAACCATTGTTCTAATTACGGGGTTGGTAGGTGTTCCCATATTTCTGATCTTGGGTATTACTAGTTTCACCATCCTTCTTTTGATCCTTATATTTTTCTCCATTGGTCCTTCCACCAGTTCTTCCACCATGACCTCTTCCTCTTTGCTTACCCTCAAACCATTTGTTTAGCTTCTCTTCGACTTTGAGGGAAAATTAGTAAGCATCCTCAATGGTGCTCACCCTAACCAGACTCAACTCTTCTTGACTACTGGTTCTCAACCCATTGATGTAACAGACCACCTTCTCCTTGTTAGCCTATGAATGGCCAGTTCTGATGGAGATCTTATAAAAATCCTCTGTGTATTCTTTGATAGTTTTGCTTGACTGTCTCAAACTCTGCATTTTCCTTAGCAGATCTAATTCATAATCTGTAGGAATAAACTATCTTTTCAACTTATCTACCATTCTATCCCATATTGTTATTCTCTCTTTTCCTCTTCTATTTCTTTCTAGCTGTACTCCTTTCCACCATATGCTAGCATGACCCTTCAGCTTGGTCTTAGCAAATCTGACCCTATCAGGATCTTCAACCTCCTCATACTCAAAGTATTCTTCCAAATCATTGATCTAGTCAATCAACTCCTCTGGATCAAGATTTTTAGAATAAGTAGAAAAATCCATCTTTGGTTTCTTTCCAATCTAGGATGTGGCTCTATATAACCTAGCTTGTGCAGGATCTACAGCCTCTTCCTCTTCCTCAAACTAGTCCTCTTCTTCATCAACTTCATCTTCACTTTCTTCTTCTCCTTTGGGTTCAAGCCCTCTGCACAGCTCCTCTTATAGGGCCTGGACTTGCCTCTGCAAAGCTATGAAATATTCTACTGGCACCATATTTCTTCCACCACCACGGTTTCTTCATGGAGGCATTCTGCTTTTTTCTCTTACAACCCTTCCACAGATCCTAGTGCAAACTACCTCACTTTCAATGATCTGTTCACACACTTAGGAGTTCCTGCTCTGATACCACTTGATGGAGACACCCAGATTCACCATCAAAAAATCTAGTTCCCCTCTTCTCTATTATCACCAAAAAAAAATTACAACACTAGCCCATAGGCGTAGTCTTTCTTTGAGCACTTGATCGGGAGCCCCCCTTCATAACTGAACCTTCACCTCTTTTATCCTAATTGGAAACTACCACTGGGTCAGCCATGGAAACACACATTGATGAGCCATTTGAACATCTCTGACCTCTAGGCCCAACAATCGAGTGGCTACCATGATCAGCAAGCTTATCGGGAAAGAAATCATGCATTAATGAGGCCCTTGACCATATCAAAAAACACCATCTGGGAACACGTGCCTTTTTGAATCATGAACCAACAGTATGTCGCGATGTCGCGACATGTCGTGATATCACGACATTTTTCTTCCTCTTTGCCTTTCTCTTCCTTGGGTCATGATATCGCGACATGTCTTGATATCGCGACATCTTTCCTTTTCAGCTCTTCTTTCTCCTTTTCGACACTGAAATCGTGACATGCTATGATATCGCGACATCTTTCCTTTTTGGCTCTTCTTTCTCCTTTTTGGTCGTGAAATCGTGACATGTCACGATATCATGACATATTTCCTTTCTGCCTCCTCCTCGCCTCTCGGGTCATGAAATTGTGACATGTCACGATATCGTGACATTCTTCCTTTCTGCTTCCTTCTCACCTCTTTGGGTCACGAAATCATGACATGTCGCGATATCATGACATTCTTCCTTTCTGCTTCCTTCTTGCCTCTTTGGGTCACAAAATCGTGACATGTCACGATATCATGACATTCTTCCTTTATGCTTCCTTCTCGCCTCTTTAGGTCATGAAATCATGACATGTCATGATATCACGACAACTTTGCTCTCTGCTTTCTCTCTCTATTTTGGGTCACAAAATCATGACATGTCACGATATCGTGATAGCTTTGCCTTTCGCTTTCGCTCTCTGCTTTGGGTCACGAAATCGTGACATGTCGTGATATCGTGATAGATTTACCTTCCACTTTCACTCTCTGATTTGGGTCAAAAAATTGTGACATGTCATGATATCATGACAGTTTCCTTCCTTGATTTCTTTCTACTCCTTCGGTCATGATTTCGCGATCGTGAAAATGTGACATGTCGTGATTTCATGACACTTTTCTCTCTTGCGCCTTCTCTCATATTCTGGTCGCGAAAATGTGACATGTCGCGATATCGTGACACTTTTTCTCCTTGGCGCATTCTCTCGTCCTTTGGTCACGAAAATGCAACATGTCGCGATATTGTGACATTTTTTCTACTTTACGGTATTTTGCCTTTCATTGGATGCTCCTGCATCATTTAGACTCACATCTGTTAAACTATGGCATAAGTTCTCAACACTTAGAGGTGCATAAGGGTTGATTTTATAGTCATTACCTCTACATTTTGTATTGTACTATAGTTATTAATTTGTAGCCATCATAACACCCATATCATGTGAATGTGATTCTTTTAGGTGTTGGGGCTATGTACTTGGGACATATTTTTCTTAGGATGATGGTACTCAATGCCTCATGTACCATATTATACCCTAATATATCATGATTTTGATATATATATATATATATATATATATATATATATATATATATATGTATGTATGTATGTATGTATGTATATAATAGTTTTCCATATTTTTGTAGCATCTATTTTTATCTCTTTCTATGATGAATTTATTTGATCTACTACATGCATTATATTTAATTGATTCATGGCGTATGCATATTATTTGTTTATAATTTGATGTCTTGCTCATTTTTGCTTGACATAATCTTAAACTTTGTTTAGCACACAACAACATGTCGATATTTTTATGACACATACTCAAGATTTGTGTAGAACATGGTGCTCTATCAAGATTTTATGACACATGCCCAATATTTCTATATCATTTGGTGTATCAATATTTTTATGATACATACTTAAGACTTGTGTTATAATAACTCAATTATAACCATCCCAAGAGATATATTTTTTTGGTACACAAGTAAGTGTTAGAATAAGTGAATATTCTCTTAAGTTCTACTAGGATAGACACACTTGAGTTTCCACTCCTCCATGTGTCAGGTGAACTCTCAGTGGTGTCTTCATCAGGTTTGATGAGTTGTTGTAATCCAACGGCTCTCAATGATCAACTTTGCTATTTATACAAAGTTGATCCTTGGAATAAATCAATCAGTTCTACTCTTTCTTCATATTTTGTGTAATGCTATGCATGTCTATTTTGGGAAATTCTAACATGGTACCAGAGCAGGATAGATCTTGCTAGCATTCCTTCTTGGAGGTTCTAGGAGCTGGTTCTTTGATTCTTATGTTGGCTTCTCCAATTTTTTTCCTTGGATTTAAGCCCTCAATAAGTTCTTCTTATATATAGTTTTTTGCTATATATATATATATGTGTGTGTGTGTGTGTGTGTGTTATTCTTTCTCATGTTAAAAAATAGAAAAGTTTGATTGACTATTGAAGTAAATATTTTTTCTGTCCAGATTATACCCATTCTAATATATATTAATTTTTTTCTCCAAAAAGGAACACCTTATTCAAGCATTTTTTTAAAAAATCTTGATTAAAAGGAATTTATTTTCCTTTCTTTAAGGTCATTCCTATTTGTAGGAGAAGGATTTTTTTTTGGTTGTTGCCCTCACGTTGCTCTCGGAGAAGCATTTCCACGTTCTCGAATCGAGGCACCCATATTTTTTGGGTGCCATCGATACGTGATGCCAACGATTTCCATATCTCCTTTCATAGAGATATGAAATCGTAGCTCTCCATCTATAACGCTTGGCGCACCTTAGAGTCTCTTTTAACTTTCGGTTGTTGCCTACACGTTGCTCTCGAAGAAGCATTTCGATGCTCTCAATCGAGGCACCCATATTTTTTGGGCACCATCGATCGTGATGCCAATGATTTCCATATCTCCTTTCATGGAGATATGAAATCATAGCTCTCCATCTATAACACTTGGTGCACCTTAGAGACTCTTTCAAAATTCATGATTTTTAAAATTTGTCTTTTTAGCTATTTTCATCACGTCAGTTGCATTTACTCCATCTTTAATCGATGTATCTTGCTCTTCACTATCGTTACTTTTGCATATTGACGATCTCCATAGGAGACACTCTTAAACTAGGATACCTTTCAATCATCGATAATCGATGGATTTGTTCTCAGTTCATGATTTGCAACAACTCTCCTTCATCCTATTTAAGTTATCTCCATTCCATTTTTGATTCACATTGTTTTATTTCTCTTGAGCTTAATTTATCTGATGAATATCTGTGTAGAGAAAGTTTTTCAGATTGCTCAAGACATTGCATCCGAATGCTGAAGGAGTAACTAATGGTTTTTTAATATATTTCTTCTTCCTTGTTCACCTATCCTACCCTTTTTCTGTAGGTTTCGATCCTCTCTACCGAGGCACTGCGAGGTGGTATCAAGTTTGATATAAGTCATTTCATTTTTTTTTGTTGCTCTTTCCCTTGTTCGCCTCTGTTATTTTTTCTGCAGGTTTCAAGGTCCTTTCTCCAGTGAAAGTTGCATCTTTGAGACATTCGTCTATGATTTTGGCGTCACCAAAAGAACGAGCACTCAGCCTACCTTGGACGGTCTGGTTGAAGGGTGCTTTCACCAATGAAAGCTACCTCTTCGAAAGTTGCATCTCCGAGATCCACGTCAACAAAGGCATCCTCTACAAGGGCTTACCGAAGGCATCGTATGGCATCAACGAAGGCTTCATCTCCTCAAATTTCATCTTCATGCGAACAACAAAAAAGTCTTCTCAAAAGTGCATCAAAGTGTAATGGTCTTATTTTAATTTCATTCGTTCTATAAAATCTTTGTACGGGTTTTTTCTTCAATTTCGAAGGAAAAAATCCATTTATTTTCCTTCCCTAAAGTTTTATTTTAGCTTTAAATTATCACTCATTTTTTCACTTCGCCTCCTTCGAGGGCAAATAGTGAAATGAGTCCTTTGTAAGCTAGTAAATAAAAAAAAAAATTTTTTTTGGGGGGGGGGTTTCAGGTGCTTTTTTGTGCACCTTCCATTTTTTTAGGGGGTGTTCTTCTATGTGTTTTTTAAAAGTCTTCCTTCTTCACATCTCTCTAATCAAATCCAAAGTAAAATTTTAAATTTAAAAAATATATTGCTTATAGTTAATCATACAATATTTTTTTTTGCTAAAATCATTTGCTTCTAATCAAAGATTTCAATTCATAGCTTACTTATTATTATTAGTTTGAATCATTCTTTTAGTGTTGTGATCAAATTAATCCTAATAATATTTCTTAGTAAGCAAATCATTATATGAAAATGTTTTATTGATTACAAAGTTTCTTACAAAGAGTTCTTATTCAAAAATAATTAAATTTTAATAATATATTTACCTCTTTCTCAAACTTTGAAATCTAATCTAAAAATATTTTTTGAAGATTTCAAGAGACAAGTATTTTATCTCCTCTCACCCATATTGGCAATCTAATATAACTTATAGTTTCCCTCACGTAAGGGTGGGTTATTAAGATTACCACTATAGGTCTGGAAGATATAGCCTATGTTCCAAGTATCTTATCTAAACAATACTTATAGTTTCCCTCTCGTCAGGGCGGGTATTTGAGATAGATAGATATATTGGCCTGGCATATTTGTTCTCTTTAAAACAATCTTAAACTTCAAATCTCCTCAATACTTATAGTTTCCCTCTCGTTAGGGCGGGTATTTTTGAGTTATTTGATGTATCTTAAAAAGCTTTGGCATATTTGTTCTCATTAGCCTCAAACTCATATCAATTTTCCTCAAATTACTTATAGTCTCCCTCTCGTTAGGGTGGGTAATTTTGGGGCATTTGGTTATTCGTTCAGGCTTCTGTAACTAATATCCATTGCATTCTCTAAATTAAAGTTAAAGGGGGGAAATTTGGGTTAACTTCAATTCAAAATGAATTCAATGAATACAATTGATCCTCTCACTCCTCATAACTACCATACATGGAAGCCCAAAATTTTAAATCTCATTTCTCAAAAAGGGCTCACTCACCTTTTAGAAGAAAAGCAACCTCGAGTTTGAAAAAGAATATGAAATATTTGTTCACAAAGGGAAAATGTATGAAACTATGGGAATTATAAGCTCTAATGTAAGTGAAAGTTTGTGGTTTCACATTACAGATTGTAAAACTCCTTATGAAAGTTGGGAGAAACTAAAGACCTTGTTTGGGAAAGTAGATCAAATTAGATCAATGCAACTAGAAGCAGAATTAACAACTCTATCTCCTGAGGACTTCAACAATATTGTTGACTTCCTCACCAAATTCAAAGAGGTCCTCACTCAATACAAAGGCAGTGGGAAGACTAAGTCTGAAGAAGAATGCATTTATCTAATCCTTTCTAAACTAAATGGTGTATTTCAAATCTTTGCTACCACCTTTCTATCTACCAAAGATGCTCTTGGTGCAACCTTTAAAATGCCCTCTTTAGAAGAGTTTTGTGATAGACTAACTAGGGAAGAAACAAAAATTGCAAGATATGAAATCTCTTCTTCTTCCTCTTCCTCAAAAGCCTTAGTAGCCTCCACCTCTTCTAAAGAAAAATTCAAAAAGAAGGAAAAGAATCCCATAACTTGTACTCACTGCAAAAATAATGGTCACTCTGTAAACAAATGTTGGAAAAGATTACAACAACTAGAGGCAGCTATGAAGGATCAAAATATAGACAATAAAAAGCAAATAGGGAAAGCCCTAAATGTTCAAGGGAAAACCTCCAATTCTTCCTCTAATTATTGGGTCCTAGATTCTGGAGCTACTCATCACATGACTGCTTCAGATGAGTCATTCTCTTCTATCTCCTCAAGTTCTACATGTAGCATAGAAGTGGGTGACTCTTCCTTTATCCCAGTCAAAGGAAAGGGGGACATAACCATTGATGGTGGCTCTATAAATAATGTTCTCTATGTTCCAAACATTGCCACAAATCTCCTCTCCATCTATCAGATTTGTACTTCTGGAAAGGGAAAAATAGTTCTCTTCTCTCCAACAGGAGTTGAGATAAGAGACTTTCAAGATCCCCATTCTCTCATAGCCAAAGGAGTTATTGATCACAACACTCACCTATTTCACTTCAAAGGATTCAAAAATCCAGAAGGGGCCTCCTATTTTGTGGCTCATGGAGATCTTGAAAGCAAAATTTGGCATGAAAGGTTTGGTCATCTTAGTTACAACTACCTAAAGGAATTGAGCACCCATGATATGGTAACAGGTTTACCCCAAGTCTCTTCTATTGATGGAGTTTGTCCTGGATGTGCCCTTGGAAAGCAACATCAAGATCCTTTCCACCCAAGTAGTTCTCTAAAAGCCTCATCCCCTCTAGAATTAATCCATAGTGACTTGATGTCTTTTCCAGAACCTTCTTTCAAAGGAGCAAAGTATGCTCTAACCTTTATTGATGAATTTTCTAGAAGAACTTGGGTCTACTTCCTAAAATATAAAAGTGATGTTCTATCCCACTTTAAAGTCTTCAAAGCCTTAGTTGAAAATCAGGCCTCTTGCAAAATCAAGCAAATTCGCACAGATAATGGGGGAGAATACTGCAGTAATGAGTTCTCCATATTTCTATCAAATAATGGCATCATTCATCAACATTCTGTCTCCCATAATCCTCAACAAAATGGCATTGCAGAAAGGAAAAACCGAACATTAAAGGAAATGGCAAATTGTATGCTCCATTCAAGAGATCTTCCAAAATTTTTTTGGGTAGAAGCTATTAACTATGCCAATTATATTCAAAACCACACACCTCATAAAGATCTTGATCATTTAACTCCTGAAGAAGCATGGACTGGTTCAAAACCAGATGTTTCCTTCTTCAATATTTTTGGGTGTACTTCTTGGGCGCACATCCCAAAGAAGAAAAGGAAGGCTCTAGATAAGAAAAGCAGAAAGCTCATATTTGTTGGTTATTGTGAGGAAATGAAAGCATACAGGCTCCTTGATCCCTCAACTCATGAGGTATTTTTCATAGGAATGTACAATTTGATGAAACATTCCCTCAGAAAGATCCTCAACTCTCCTCTTCCTCCATTGAGCCTTCTCCTATAATAGAACCTCAATATTATGAAGAACCAACTCTAGAGGTTAACTTAGAGATTGATAATCAATATGGGGAACCTGTAACTCCAACTCAATGTCTTTCCACTCCTTCTACTCCTTCCTCTATGCCAAAATGGGCCCGCACCATTGTTAAAGAAGCTACTCCTTACATCCAAAATCTTCCATCATCCAGATCAACCAACTCCATAGGCACTGGTCTTGTCTGTCAGTCTATTTCCTCTGATCCTCAGTCCTTCAAAGAAGCAATTGGTATTAAATAATGGGATGATGCCATGGAAAATGAATTATCTTCCTTAATAAAAAACAAAACTTGGGATTTAGTTCCCTTGCCTAAAGGAAGGAAATTAGTTCATTGTAAATGGATTTACAGAACAAAGTATGGTCCTAATGGAGAAATTGACAAACACAAAGCTCGCCTAGTAGCCAAAGGTTTCTCTCAAATTGAAGGAATTGATTATGCCAAAACCTTTTCTCCAGTTGCTAAAATGGATTCTGTAAGACTAGTTCTTGCTCTGGCTACTTCCCAAAAGTGGCATGTCTTTCAAATGGATGTAAAAAGTGCTTTCTTACATGGGGATTTAAAGGAAGAGATATACATGGAACAACCTTTTGGTTTCACTCAAGACTCCTCTCTTGTTTGTAGGCTAAACAAGTCTCTCTATGGTCTCAAACAAGCTCCTAGAGCTTGGTATGAAAATATGGACTCCTTCCTTCTTTTCGTAGGTTTTTCTCATTGTGAGTCTGATAACACAGTCTACATTTGGAGAGATGAAGGAAAAATCACCATTCTTGTTTTATATGTTGATGATCTTCTAATCACTAGTAGTACCTTCGATCACATTCAAACTATAAAAGACTCCCTCTCTAAAAAATTTGATATGGCTGATCTAGGTTTAGCTCATTACTTCCTTGGGATCCAAATAAATCAAACAAATGCAGGTATTTCATTGTGTCAATAAAAATACACTCTAGATCTTCTTTAGAGGTTTAAAATGTCATATTACAAACCTTCTCCTACACATTTTCAATCTGGCATAAATCTAAGTACTTCCTGCTCATCCCCTCTATGTGATGCAACTCTATACCATTAGCTTGTAGGGATTCTATTATACCTTACTCATACTCATCCAGATATCTCATATGTTGTTGGCCTCATATCTAGATTCTCCCATCAACCTCACTTTAGTCATTGGAAAGAAACAAAAAGAATCCTCCGCTACTTGCAAGGAACTACTCAATTTGGGCTCTTATATAAGGGAAAATCCATGGATATCATTGGCTACATAGATTCATATTGGGCAGGTTCAGTAGAAGACAAATGTTCAACTTATGGCTATATATTTTGTCTTGGTTCTTCACCAATAGCCTGGTTATGCAAAAAACAACAAGCAGTAGCCTTATCATCTATAGAGGCAGAATATAGGGTAGTAGTTTTAGCAAGTTAGGAAGCTCTTTGGCTTCATCAAATTCTAAGGGAATTTGGTTTATCCCATGACAAACCTATAACTATTTGGTGTGACAATCAGAGCATAATTCACATTGCATGAAATCCAGTTGAGCATTAGCACACAAAGACTATTGAGATATATATGCACTTCATTCGACAACACATTCAAAATGGGGACATATACTCGGACTAGCATTTAATGACATGGATTTATAAATTTTAAATGCATATAAGTGAAATGGTCTTATTTTAATTTCATTTGTTCTATAAAATATTTGTATGGGTTTTTTCTTCAATTTCGAAGAAAAAAATCGATTTATTTTCTTCCCTGAAGTTTAATTATAGATTTAAATTATCACTCATTTTTTCACTTTTCCTCCTTCGAGGGCAAATAGTGAAATGAGTCCTTTGTAAGCTAGTAAATAAATAAAAAAAAACTTTTTCTGGGGGGGGAGAGATTTCAGGTGCTTTTTTGTGCACCTTCCATTTTTTTAGGGGGGTGTTCTTCTATGTGTTTTTTAGAAGTGTTCCTTATTCACATCTCTCTAATCAAATCCAAAGTAAAATTTTAAATTTAAAAAAATATATTGCTTATAGTTAATCATACAATATTTTTTTTTTGCTAAAATCATTTGCTTCTAATCAAATATTTCAATTCACATCTTACTTATTATTATTAGTTTGAATCATTATTTTAGTGTTGTGATCAAATTAATCCTAATAATATTTTTTAGTAAGCAAATCATTATATGAAAATATTTTATTGATTACAAAGTTTCTTACAAAGAGTTCTTATTCAATTTTTTTTTTTAATTTTAATAATATATTTACCTCTTTCTCAAACTTTGAAATCTAATCTAAAAATATTTTTTGAAGATTTCAAGAGACAAGTATTTTATCTCCTCTCACCCATATTGGCAATCTAATATAACTTATAGTTTCCCTCACGTAAGGGTGGGTTATTAAGATTACCACTATAGGTTTGGAAGATATAGCCTATGTTCCAAGTATCTTATCTAAACAATACTTATAGTTTCCCTCTCATCAAGGTGGGTATTTGAGATAGATAGATATATTGGCCTGGCATATTTGTTCTCTTTAAAACAATCTTAAATTTCAAATCTCCTCAATACTTATAGTTTCCCTCTCATTAGGGCGGGTATTTTTGAGTTATTTGATGTATCTTAAAAAGATTTGGCATATTTGTTCTCATTAGCCTAAAAATCATATTAATTTTCCTCAAATTACTTATAGTCTCCCTATTGTTAGGGTGGGTAATTTTGGAGCATTTGGTTATTTGTTCAAGCTTCTGTAACTAATATCCATTGCATTCTCTAAATTAAATTTAAAGGGGGGAACTTTGGTTTAACTTCAATTTAAAATGAACTCAATGAATACAATTGATCCTCTCACTCATCATAACTACCATACATGGAAGCCCAAAATTTTAAATCTCATTTCTCAAAAAAGGCTCATTCACCTTTTAGAAGAAAAGCAACCTGAGTTTGAAAAATAATATGAAATATTTGTTCACAAAGGTAAAATGCATGAAACTATAGGAATTATAAGCTGTAATGTAAGTGAAAGTTTGTGTTTCACATTACAGATTGTAAAAATCCTTATGAAAGTTGGAAGAAATGAAAGACCTTATTTGGGAAAGTAGATCAAGTTAGATCAATGCAACTAGAAGCATAATTAACAACTCTATCTCCTGAGGACTTTAGCAATATTGTTGAATTCCTCACCAAATTCAAAGAGGTCCTCACTCAATATAGAGGCAGTGGGAAGACTAAGTCTAAAGAAGAATGCATTTATCTAATCATTTCTAAACTAAATGGTGTATTTCAAATCTTTGCTACCACCTTTCTATCTACCAAAGATGATCTTGGTGCAACCTTTAAAATGCCCTCTTTAGAAGAGTTTTTTTGATAGACTAACTAGGGAAGAAACAAAACTTGCATGATATGAAATCTCTTCTTATTCCTCTTCCTAAAAATCCTTAGTAGCCTTCACCTCTTCTAAATAAAAATTCAAAAATAAGGAAAAGAATCCCATAACTTGTACTCACTGCAAAAAGAATGGTCACTCTATAAACAAATGTTGGAAAATATTACAACAACTGGACGATGCTATGAAGGATCAAAATATAGACAACAAAAAGCAAATAGGGAAAGCCCTAAATGTTCAAGGGAAAACCTCCAATTCTTCCTCTAATTACTGGGTCCTAGATTTTGGAGCTACTCATCACATGATTGCTTTAGATGAATCATTCTCTTCTATCTCCTCAAGTTCTACATGTAGCATAGAAGTGGGTGACTCTTTCTTTATTCTAGTCAAAGGAAAGGGGGACATAACCATTGATGGTGGCTCTATAAATAATGTTCTCTATGTTCCAAACATTGCCACAAATATCCTCTTTGTCTATCAGATTTGTACTTTTTGAAATGGAAAAGTAATTCTCTTCTCTTCAACAGAAGTTGAGATAAAAGACTTTCAAGATCCCAATTCTCTCCTAAAAAAATGAGTTATTGATCACTACACTCACCTATTTCACTTCAAAGGATTCAAAAATCTAGAAGGGGCCTCCTATTTTGTGGCTCATGGAGATCTTAAAAGCAAAATTTGGCATGAAAGGTTTGGTCATATTAGTTACAATTACCTAAAGTAATTGAGCACCCATGATATGGTAACAGGTTTACCCCAAGTATCTTCTACTAATGTATTTTGTCCCAGATGTGCCCTTGGAAAGCAACATCAAGATCCTTTCCACCCAAGTAGTTCTCTAAAAGCCTCATCCCCTCTAGTGACTTGATGTCTTTTCTAGAAACTTCTTTCAAAGGAGTAAAGTATACTCTAACCTTTATTGATGATTTTTCTAGAATAACTTGGGTCTACTTCTTGAAATATAAAAGTGATGTTCTATCCCACTTTAAAGTCTTCAAAGCCTTAGTTGAAAATTAGGCCTCTTGCAAAATCAAGAAAATTCACATAAATAATGGGGGGAATGCTGTAGTAATGAGTTATCCATATTTCTATCAAGTCATGGTATCATTCATTAGCATTTTGTCTCCCATAATCATCAGAAAAATGGTATTGTAGAAAGGAAAAACCAAACATTAAAGGAAATAGAAATTGTATGCTCCATTCAAGAGATCTTCCAATTTTTTTTGGGCAGAAGCTATTAACTGTGCCAATTATATTCAAAATTGTACACCTCATAAAGCTCTTGATCATTTAACTCCTGAAAAAGCATGGACTGGTTCAAAACCAGATGTTTTCTTCTTTAAGATTTTTGGGTGTACTTCTTGGGTGCACATCCCTTAGAATAAAAGAAAGGCTCTAGATAAGAAAAGTAAAAAGCTCATATTTTTTGGTTATTGTGAGGAAATGAAAGCATATAGGCTCCTTGATCCCTCAACTCATGAGGTATTTTTTCATAGGAATATACAATTTGATGAAACATTCCCTCATAAATATACCCAACTCCCCTCTTCCTCCATTAAACTTTCTCCTATAATAGAACCTTAATATTATGAAGAACCAACTCTAGAGGTTAACTTAGAGATTGATAATCAATATGGGAACCTATAACTCCAACTCATTGTATTTCCACTCCTTCTACTCCTTCCTCTATGCCAAAATGGGCCTGCACCATTGTTAAATAAGCTACTCCTTACATCCAAAATCTTCCATCATCCACATCAACCAACTCCATAGGTACTGGTCTTGTCTAGTATTCTATTTCCTCTTATCCTTAGTCCTTCAAAGAAGCAATTGGTATTAAATAATGGTATCATGCCATGGAAAATAAATTCTCTTCCTTAATAAAAAACAAAACTTGGGATTTAGTTCCCTTGCCTAAAGGAAGAAAATTAATTCATTGTAAATGTATTTACAGAATAAAGTATGGTCCTAATGGAGAAATTGACAAACACAAATCTCGCCTAGTAGCCAAATGTTTCTCTCAAACTGAAGGAATTGATTATACCAAAACAGTTGCTCTAATTGCTAAAATGGATTCTGTAAGACTAGTTCTTTCTCTAGCTACTTCCCAAAAGTGGCTTGTCTTTCTAATGGATGTAAAAAGTACTTTCTTACATGGGTATTTAAAGGAAGATATATACATGGAACAACTTGTTGGTTTCACTCAATACTCCTCTCTTATTTATAGGCTAAACAAGTCTCTTTATGGTCTTAAACAAGCTCCTAGAGATTGGTATGAAAATATGGACTCCTTTTCATAGGTTTTTCTCATTGAGTCTGATAACACAGTCTACATTTGGAGAGATGAAGGAAAAATCACCATTCTTGTTTTATATGTTGATGATATTCTAATCACTAGTTGTACCTTTGATCACATTCAAACTATAAAAGACTCCCTCTCTGAAAAATTTGATATGGCTGATCTGGGTTTAGCTCATTACTTCCTTGGGATCCAAATAAATCAAACAAATGTAGGTATTTCATTTTGTCAATGAAAATACACTCTAGATCTTCTTCAGAGGTTTAAAATGTCAGACTACAAACCTTCTCCTACACCTTTTCAATATGACATAAATCTAAGTACTTCCTACTCATCCCCTCTATGTGATGCAACTCTATACCCTCAACTTCTAGGGATTCTATTATACCTTACTCATACTCATCTAGATATCTCATATGAAGTTGACCTCATATCTAGATTCTCTCATCAACCTCACTTAAGTCATTGGCAAGCAACAAAAATAATCCTCTACTACTTGAAAGGAACTACTCAATTTGGGCTCTTATATAAGGAAAAATCCATGGACATCATTGGCTACACAGATTCAGATTGGGAAGGTTCAATAGAAGATAAATATTTAACTTCTAGCTATATCTTTTGTCTTGGTTCTTCGTAAATAGCTTGGTTATGCAAAAAACAACAAGCAATAGCCTTATCATCTACAGAGGTTGAATATAGGGTAGTAGTTTTAGCAAGTTAGAAATCTCTTTGACTTCATAAAATTCTAAGAGAATTTGGTTTATCCCATGACAAACCTATAACTCTTTGGTGTGACAATCAAAGAAGAATTCACATTGCATGAAATCCAGTTGAGCATTAGCACACCAAGCATATTGAGATATATATGCACTTTATTTGACAACACATTCAAAATGGGAACATATACTTGGACTACCATTTAATGACATGCATTTATAAATTTTAAATAATCTAGATCATGAAATATTTATATAGAATTTAAATATATGCTCATCAAATATTACGTCCCTCTAATAATGGCCATGTATAGGGTGGCATACTGCTCATACATACCATTGAAGTAGGCATGCCACATGCAATATTTGATAAGAGATAATTACTAACAAACACACTCTCACTACAATGGGGCAGATCAAGAAAAACCAATCTATGTCATGTTTAGATGCAAGTATTGACCTCAATCCTAACATAAACTATGAGATACACATAAATGGACACTATGGCAATGAATTATGTGGACCCACTACTACAAGGTAGCCTAAGGGATGCCAACCTATGTCATGAACAATATATTAGTATATATCCCCAAATCCAACTCATGCCCTACCAATGATGATAAATATGGTGCTCGATAAGGTATGTCCACCACAAAAATGATAGACTAAAGATAAGAGCAAGAAAAACACCAACTATATACAAGTTCCAACTCATTCTCGAAGAGGGAGATTCAATGGAAGGAAAAGTCACCACGCCTCTACCACAATAATGTTTGCTACTATAGTCTTTGGTAAAGCATGTTGTTCAACAAGGCATCCTTACCACCAAAGTGAAACATCAAAATGATTGATTGATTGGATAATTTGTATTTGTGTATTATTGTATAAAAATTGAAAAAATGTTACCTTGGTATTTTGATAACATACCATATGGAAGATGACATGAGATTTTAATACACCATTATAAGTAAATAATCTAAATTCTAGCTATAATACCGATGAAAGTAATATATATGAAGTGATAAGGTGTTATGCTAGGAAAGGATTAAAGTAAGCTTTCTATACCTGAGTGTTTTGGTTGTTGTGTATAATCACCTTCCTTGCGGATGGAAATGTGAGGTTTGTAGTGTCCATAGTAATCTTATAGAATTGAAGCTCCTCTACCTTCATATCCTCCTATGAGTAATCACCCTAGAGTCTCCTCATTTACCTCTTAATTGGTTGTGTCCTCTTGCACCATCTTCTCCTTGCCAACCTTTGGTGTGGCCTACTCTGCAAATATAGGTAATATACTTTGTTCTTCTTTATTTTATATGTTGTACCCAAAATCTTAAAGTGAAATGGATAACCTCCACATAATTTTATTTTTATGTTATTCTTAAAAAACCTAAAGTGCAAAGGACAACCTACATATTACTTACTTTTTTAATTACAAGAATATTTTTTTCTACTATTTGAAAGATAATAGATATGATTTAGATTAGACTCAAACTTTTCCACCTATTCTACTTGAAAATTGATTTTGAATCTTCTATTGTAGAATTAATTCTTTTTGAACTCAAGTTATACATTACAATCACTTGATTAAACCATCCTTCTTAAATTCTTCTATTCCTTACTCTAACTAAATTCTAATAGCCTTTAAGGTTTTGGAAGGGTTACCCTTTCCCCTTTCGACTTAGTCACATTGAGCTATTTGGCACCAAGTTTTGAACCTTGGTGTGAGCTACATCAACTATTTGTCCTAGCCATTGAACCAAAAACCTAGCAATTTTTTTTTTTTTAATCTTTAATTAACAAAAACATTATTTTTTCTAATAAAACAACCTTACATTATATTTGAATAAAGTTTTCTTAAATAACTTTTTTTTTTTTTTTAAACACCCAATTTTTCATAAAATTCTTTGTTTTTATAATATCTCCAAAGTTTTAGAACAGTAACTTTCATAGGAGGGAGACTTACTTCCTACCCATATTCTATGTTTTTAATTAAATGTGATTATATTTTTGTTTTTATTCACACAAACTTAAAATAACATTGTAAACCTAATAAAATATATAAATTGATCTCATAAAGAATTTTTTTAGTTTACATTTTAAAATATAATAATGTTGTTTTAATTATAAATTAAAAAACTAAATTTTTATCTATGATTGAAATTCGGTTTACTTTAATACTTATTTATTTATTTATCTTTATGTATATAATTTCATAAAATTGTTATAATTAATTTATAAAATTTTTATTTTAAATCTGTTATCTTAAAATATAAATAAATATATATATAATACATTTAAATAATAATTTTTTTTTATCATAATCTGTAAATCTATTAGTTTCATAATAAAGTTTCAACTTCAACATCACTTAATAAATTAAAATATTTCTTTACCCTTCGAAAGGTTTTGAATGTAACGCATAGGCCACCATTCACGCCATCTGAATAATACTCGGGGTGCAAAATTAACCTATATTTCCAGCATTAACATTATCGGTCACGCTCTAAGGGGTCTTCAAAAACCAGCAAAAGGTTTGGATGTCTCAGTTGGCAAGGTTTGGATGGATCAAAACTTAAAAGTTAGGGCTTGATACGTTCGCATTTCCATTATTTTTGGTTTTTAATAAAGTGACAACCATATTGCAAGACTATAATAATTAAACGAAGCCCATCACATCCTACCCATGTAACCAGTTATACGTCTGAGTTCAAATGCAGCAACTGAGGATGACTGTTTTACCTATCTCTTCTATACTTATAGGTAATTCCCAACTATTGTTTTCAAAACTATATGAATGTTATTCACAAATAGATGTAACTGCATCATGCAGAAGAGACACAAAATACCTTATGAAATTTGAAGATCCTTGATTTGGAGAAGACCAAGATCCTTGGTTGCTTTCACCCTCCGAAATCCTTCATTTGGAGAAGACCAAGATCCTTGGTTGCTTTCACCCTCCGAAATCCTCCAACGCTCTCTGTTCTTCACATTCGTGATTGAGGCAAAACATTTCCTCAAGTTTTTCTTAAAAATCCTCGGTTTATAAAAATGATGTTAGATTTCATCCTCTATTCATGGGTTTATGGTGGTAAGATAAATGCCTCTCTTTATCTCAGTTAACTACCAACTAACCATCTTGACCATTCTTTGACAAGCGTTAATAAGTTATTTTCATTCATCTTTTAATGATAAACATTTAATTCTTCTTCTCTAAGGTTTTTAAGCAAATTTATTAAATAATTATTATTTTTATTTCTAATGTTCAAAGTTTTATATTATTAATAGATCTATTTTATTAATAAAAAATTAAAAATATTTTCTTTTATTTAAAAAAAATAAAGGTAAGGCAAACATTATATATTCTAAGTTACTTTATATCTTTCTAAAGTAAATTAAATTGCATGAAGATTGAGAAATGATAACAAGAATTCAAATGTAGGAAGATAAATATAAAATGTAAAGATACAAATTATGTCTAAATATAACTATCATGTGTGAGATAGTTTAAGCTATTATAGTCACCATTTTCCTTCCTTTCATGAAACCTTTGCTCTTGGTGGTCAATCCTTTGCCCACCCATGAGATTACCTATACCTACATAAGCTCATCCATTAGCCACATCATATAAATAAAATATTCACTTACGATGACTAATCATCATCCTATCATTAAAAAAATATGTAAGGTCATGATTCTATCATATGAAAAAGTTGGTGGAAAGAGGGTCATGACATGTGTAGTACATGACAACATGTTTATATTTTATAACACACACTAAAAATTTGTGTAGAACATGGCAACATGTCAATTAAGGATTTAGATATATGATTTGAGTAGTACTTAGTCATGCATTAGTTATATAGCACATATGATTCATGTAGTTAATTAAGGATTTACATGTATGATTTGAGTAGTATTTAATAATGTATTATTGATATAGCACATATGACTTGTGTAGCATTTAATGATGTGCATTTATAAATTTTAAATAATCTAGATCATAAAATATTTATATAGAATTTAAAGATATGCTCATCAAATATTGCCTCTCTCTAAGAATAGCCATGTATAGGGTGGAATACTGCTCATACATGCCATTGAAGTAGGGAAGTCACATGCAATATTTGATAAGAGATAAGTACTAACAAACACACTCTCACTACAATGGGGCAGATCAAAAAAAACAAATCTATGTCATTTTTAGATTCAAGTATTTGACCTCAATCCTAACATAAACTATGATATACACATAAATGGACACTATGGCAATGAATTATGTCAACCCACTACTACAAGGTATTCCACGAGATGCTAACTTATGTCATGAAAAATATATTAGTATATCCCAAAATCCAACTCATGCCCTACCACTGATGATAATTGTGGTGCTCGATAAGGTATGTCCACCACGAAAAAGATATACTAAAGATAAGAGCAAGAAAAGTACCAACTATATACAAGTTCCAACTCATCATTGAAGAGGGAGATTCAATGGAAGGGAAAGTCGCCATGCCTCTACCACAATAAGGTTTGATACTACAGTATTTAGTAAAGCATATTGTTCAACAAGGCATGCTTACCACCAAAGTGAAACATAAAAATGATTGATTGATTGGATAATTTTTATTTGTGTATTATTGTATAAAAATTGAAAGAAATGTTACCTTGGTATTTTGATAACATACCATATAGAAGATGATATGGGATTTAAATACACAATTATAAGTAAATAATCTAAATTCTAGCTATAATACCGATGAAAGTAATATATATGAAGTGATAAGGTGTTATGCTAAGAAAGGATAAAAGTAAGCTTTCTATGCCTGAGTTTTTTGGTTGTTGTGTAGAATCACATTCCTTGTGGATATAAACGCGAGGTTTGTAGTGTCCATAGTAATCTTATAGAATTGAAGCTCGTCTACCTTCATATCCTCCTATGAGTAATCACCCTAAAGTCTCCTCAATTACCTCTCAATTTGTTGTGTCTTCTTGCACCATCTTCTCCTTGCCAAACTTTGGTGTGGCCTACTCTGCAAATGTAGGTAATATATTTTGTTCTACTTTATTTTATATGTTGTACCCAAAATATTAAATTGAAATGGATAACCTCCACATAATTTTATTTTTATGTTATTGTTAAAAAACCTAAAGTGCAAAGGACAACCCACATTGTGTAGGGATTAACCATATCCCATATTTTGAGAAGGGACATCAATTCCCTTACTAGTATCATTTGATTTCCACTAGTACCTAGGCATAAAGCTTCTTATAGTTTTACCCACTACACCATGTGTAAAACTATCATGCTCAATTAAACCATCCCCCTGATAGTTTAATTGAGGTGACTATCTTCTTTGTATCATATCTCAACTGGTTTCCCAATAGTCATTCAGGGTTTCCAATGACTACCACACCAAATGACATCCTTCATAGGTTTACCACAATCAATAGATATTTCTATGTATATCATTTGCATGACATATCTCACATAGATGCCTCATCATCCATCGAGTATCCATCATATGAAATTAGTTACAATGGAATACAGGCTTACCCAGCTATAAGTCCCACCTTGATAGTCTATTACCTAAGCACCATTATAAACCTAAGGGATTATTACACCACAATTACCCTAGTCCTAGGATGATCCTTTAGGGACTAGATAGACTAGTTTTCCTATGGATAATCCCTCCTAATAAAAACCTCCAAATACCAAAAGTAACTAAGTTTCATGCTTCTCCTTATTTTGTAAATTATATTTACATAAACCTTACTCTAATGCAATAGATACATATCATTCATGTTACTCTACAAAAAGCAAAAGTAAGTTCCAATTTATAAGCATAACACAATTTAGTATATAAATCCATTTCCTCTTCATATGCAATTCATAGCAATTCAAGTAATAAACTAAAAACTCACATGCAAATAATAATTTCAAAATAGGTTCCATAAATGCTACATATATGACACACAATTTTATCCTAGGAAACCCTTTCGGGAAAAACCCAACCTTAAATATCCATTTTATTGGCATATGACTTGAAATTAGCTACATATAGAAATTCCTTATTTTTTTCTGATATTTCAAAGTTCTTGCATAAGAATCCCATAATTCTTATACCCCCATAGAACACATACATTTGTAATTCTTTTACAAAATAGTAAGGGGACCCCATAATCCCCTAAAATGAAAACCACATTCATTCTCCTATCTACAGATACTTAAGGACCCCCTCTTAAGTATTATTTTCAAATAACATAACAATGGAACCCCCATAAGTTCCAAACAGTCTAATGGGCTCTATGCCCAATCCCTCATTCATATTTCATAATATAGAAGATTTCCTCAATTCATCTATGAATATATACACAACTCATATCCTACTTTATCTATTATTTCATGAACTAAAACAATAAATTAAACTAGACTATTCATATTCCAATAAGGGATTAGTCTTTTCATTGAGTCAATAATTTCATTCCCAACTCATTTCGAAGAATATCATAATTTCACTCAAGAAAGAATAATCCTTATTTATCTAAGTTATCAAAACTATAGAAGGATTCCCATTAATTTTAAAATAATAACTTCATTTTAGTCCAAACTTAAAAGATGAACCTAACAAGCATAAAAGAAATCCCACAATTGTTTTCCTTCAACAATGATCAAGCATGATCCAAATATTAACTCAATTTAATCTAAAATAGATCAACCATAATGTAATTTGTATAAAAATGAATCAATCATCAACTAAAGACTATTTCCTCTTAATAGATCAACCTAAATCTAAAGAACAATTTATTTTTCTATTAAAATGAATTAACTTTAATCTAAAGATTATTTCTTTCTAATCTAAAATAGATTAATCACAAATAATAATTCATTTTCAATTAAAATGAATTAACTTTAATAAAATATAAACAATAATTCATTTTCAAATTTAATTTAAGAATTAACTCCCATTAATCTTCCCTTAAATTAAACATATAATAAAGTTGATCCCATTCTATAAATACAGCATCTATATTTCTTCTATGTCAATTAATAAAATCCTTTTAAAGAAATATAGTCTTATAACTTATATCACTTTATCTTTAAATTATAAAAATGACATATTCTATGTAACAATCCATTTGTCTTTTAAAATATGGTACAACTTCTATCAAATTAATTTCTTCTAAAATGGGAAATAATATTTAATAATATCAAGTTCATAATTTGTAAACTCACTCATGTAACTCATAGTAATTCTCAATTGGAATAACATGTAACTGAAGTAAAGCACCATATAAATTCTCATACCATAGGAGTTACATATTATCTAAACAAATATAAAACACTTTGTTTCTTTTAAAACTAAGCCCTCCATCTTTTCCTTCATTGATGATGGCAGACATGATTTTATAATAAATTCTAAATCATTTCGTAAATAGTCACACCTAGGTAAGTCCAGACACTTCAAATTATGCGCTCTATAATTAGGACATCTTATTCATTTGATAAATAGTTTATTCCTTTACCTAATACCGCATTCGATTTCAAGTCTTTAATATTTTAATAATCAAAAGAGGAATTAAAATAAGATAACCCTACCTTAAAAGAAATCAACCCCTTTTTTAATTTTTAAAATAATCTCTCAGCTATTATAAAAACTTACTTCGCAAACACGTGTAATTCAATTCAAAGGTCTAATCCAAGCAAGATGAATTAAAACCAAACATGGACCTTTGACTTTGATTACCGAGGTCAACTAAACACATGGCCAAGCATCAAACACTGGATTGTAAAAGGGTGTAATATAATAAATTTTCAAATTCAACATCACTTAATAAATTAAAATATTTTTTTACCCTTCGAAAGGTTCTGAATGTAACGCATAGGCCACCATTCACGCCATCTGAATAATACTCGGGGTGCAAAATTAACCTATATTTCCAGCATTAACATTATCGGTCACGCTCTAAGGGGTCTTCAAAAACCAGCAAAAGGTTTGGATGTCTCAGTTGGCAAGGTTTGGATGGATCAAAACTTGAAAGTTAGGGCTTGATACGTTCGCATTTCCTTTATTTTTGGTTTTTAATAAAGTGACAACCATATTGCAAGACTATAATAATTAAACGAAGCCCATCACATCCTACCCATGTAACCAGTCATACGTCTGAGTTCAAATGCAGCAACTGAGTGTGACTGTTTTACCTATCTCTTCTATACTTATAGGCAATTCCCAACTATTGTTTTCAAAACTATATGAATGTTATTCACAAATAGATGTAACTGCATCATGCAGAAGAGACACAAAATACATTGTGAAATTTGAAATTTGAAGATCCTTGATTTGGAGAAGACCAAGATCCTTGGTTGCTTTCACCCTCCGAAATCCTCCAACGCTCTCTGTTCTTCACATTCGTGATTGAGGCAAAAAATTTCCTCCAAGTTTTTCTTAAAAATCATCGGCTTATAAAAATGATGTTAGATTTCATCCTCTTCATGGGTTTATGGTGGTAGGATAAATGCCTCTCTATATCTCCCAAACAAATTCAGTTAACTACCAACTAACCATATTGACCATTCTTTGGAAAAGCCTTAATAAGTCATTTTCATTCATATTTTAATGATAAACATTTAATTCTTCTTCTCTAAGGTTTTTAAGCAAATTTATTAAATAATTATTTTTTATTTTTAATGTTCGTGTTATTAGTAGATCTATTTTATTAATAAAACATTAGAAACATTTTCTTTTGTTTTAAAACAAATAAACATAAAGCAAACATTATACATTCTAAGTTACTTTATATCTTTCTAAAGTAAATCAAATCGCATGAAGATTGAGAAATGATAACAAGCATTCAAATGTAGGAAGATAAATATAAAATGTAAAGATATGAATTAGGTCTAAATATAACTATCATGTGTTAGATAGTTTAGACCATTTTAGTCATCATTTTCCTTCCTTTCATGAAACCTTTGCTCTTGGTGGTCAGTCCTTTGCCCACCCATGATATTACCTATACCTGCACAAGCTCATCCATTAGCCACATCATATAAATAAAATATTCACTTACGATGACTAATCATCATCTTATCATTAAAACAATATGTCTGATCATGATTCTATCATATGAAAAATTTGGCCAAAAGAGGGTCATGACATGTGTAGTACATGACAACATGTTGATATTTTACAACACACTAAATATTTGTGTAGCACATGATAACATGTCAATTAAGGATTTACATATATGATTTGAGTAGTATTTAGTCATGCATTAGTTAGATAGCACATATGATTTATGTAGTCAATTAAGGTTTTACATGTATGATTTGAGTAGTATTTAGTCATGTATTATTGATATAGCACATATGATTTGTGTAGCATTTAATGACGTGCATTTATAAATTTTAAATAATCTAGATCATGAAATATTTATATATAATTTAAAGATATGCTCATCAAATATTACCTCCCTCTAAGAATGACCATGTATAGGGTGGCATACTGCTCATACATGCCATTGAAGTAGGCAAGCCACATGCAATATTTGATAAAAGATAAGTACTAACAAACACACTCTCACTCCAATGGGGCAGATCAAGAAAAACCAATCTATGTCATGTTTAGATGCAAGTATTTGATCTCAATCCTAACATAAACTATGAGATACACATAAATGGACACTATGGCAATGAATTATGTCGACCCACTACTACAAGGTAGCCCACTAGATGTCAACCTATGTCATGAAAAATATATTAGTATATATCCCCAAATCCAAGTCATGCCCTACCACTGATGATAAATGTGGTGCTCGATAAGGTATGTCCACCACGAAAAATATAGACTAAAGATAAGAGCAAGAAAAGCATCAACTATATACAAGTTCCAACTCATCCTCGAAGAGGGAGATTCAATGGAAGGGAAAGTCACCATGCCTTTACCACAATAAGGTTTGCTACTACAGTCTTTGGTAAAGCATGTTGTTCAACAAGGCATGCTTACCACCAAAGTGAAACATCAAAATAATTGATTAATTGGATAATTTGTATTTGTGTATTATTGTATAAAAATTAAAAGAAATGTTACCTTGGTATTTTTATCACATACCATATGGAAGATGACATGGGATTTAAATACATAAATAATCTAAATTCATTAATCCACAAAACTCAACAAACTTTAGACCTATCCTCATTCTTACTTAAACCTTCTATCCTCGTCCCTACCTAAACCCATTCAGAAGTGTTTTTGCAACATTTGCCAAGCGAGTGTTTGAGTGCAAGCTACATGCTAGCAATTATGCTTCACTCTAAACATACACGTGGCATGCTTCTACTCTTGTGCTGCTGCGGCAGCTTGCTGCTTCTCCCATGTACTTCCATCTCGGAGGAAGGCAAAATACTTCTGCAAATAAAAGAAGTGGATTGGGTCGACGCCCATAGTCTGAGTGATTGGAATGCGTCTCACCAAAATCCTTGCAGTTGGCATGGTGTCCAGTGCAATAGTTTCAATGCTGTTACTGCACTTAATATCAGCGATGCTTCAATTTCTGGAAAGTTGTCATCTGCTTTATGCAACCTTCCAAGTCTGACTACGCTCGTACTGCGGGAGAACTCTTTCAGCGGTCCATTCCCAAAGGGACTGTTGAAATGCAAGCGTTTGCAGAAGCTTGATTTGTCACACAATCAGTTCACCGGAAGCTTGCCCAATCTCATCAATGAATTGAGCGAGGTGAGAGTGTTAGACTTGTCACATAATGGTTTTTCTGGCCACGTTCCTGCAGCCTTCGGCCTGTTGCCAAAGATTGAAGAGCTTTTATTCCATGCAAATAGTTTGACAGGGGCAATCCCTGCCTCTTTGGGAAACTTGACGACGATGACCAACCTGACGATTAGCGATAATCCTCTGCATCCCGCTATGATACCGAAAGAGCTCGGGAATTTGAAGCGGCTGCAGCAGTTGTGGCTATACAACTGCAGTCTTGTAGGAAAAATCCCGAATTTTCTTGGTAATCTAACGCAGCTGGAGTGGTTGGATATAACCCAGAATCATCTCTCTGGCCATATTCCGACTAGTTTAATGGCTCTATCGAAGATAACCAAATTGCTGCTCTGGCAGAACAACTTGTCAGGACAAATTCCGTCGAACATTGGCGAGATGAGGAGCTTAGTAACGTTAGATCTTGACCTTAATCAGCTATGGGGAGAGATTCCTGAGAGTATTTCCAATCTGACAGAATTGGAGAGATTGTATTTGTTTAGGAATGAGCTTACAGGACAAATACCTGCAGAGCTTGGCAACCTGAGGCACTTGAGTCGGTTGAAGCTGTTCGGTAACAACCTCACGGGATGGCTACCCCAAAGTTTAGGAACTTACTCCAGTATTGTTCTCCTCGATGTGACGGGTTGCGGTTTGGAAGGCCCTCTACCCAAAAATCTGTGCAGAGCGAGAACGCTTTATTCGTTGGCTGTGTCTTCAAACAATTTCAACGGAAGTCTGCCTACTTCCTTGGAAGAGTGCGAAAGCCTACATTACGCACAACTCAACAACAACTTGCTGAGTGGTGAGATTCCTGCGGGGCTGTGGGGCGCTCCAAATCTCGTTGAATTGTTGCTTCAGAACAATGAGTTTGAAGGCCAGATTTCTGTTGCAGTTGGGGAAGCAAAGAATTTGGCTCACTTGGACATAAGCAACAACAGATTTGGTGGGAGCATTCCTGCGCAAGTTGGACAGCTGAGAAGTCTCGAACGTTTTATTGCAAGCCACAACCGTTTCTCCGGGGCCCTTCCAGATGAGCTTGCTGGGCTAAGGAATATCAGTATCCTCCACCTGGATCATAACTCTCTATCAGGAAAAATTTTCAGGGTTGTAATTTCATTGCAGAAACTCACTGACCTCAATCTTGCTAACAATCAACTTACAGGTGAAATCCCTGCATCTTTGGGCGCTTTGCCCGTTCTGACTTCTCTTGATCTTTCAAACAACTTTCTTTCCGGGAAAATTCCTTCTCAATTAGGCAGTTTGAGATTAAACGTGTTTAACGTGTCTGGAAATCAGTTGTCTGGCGAAGTACCTGCCGGTCTATCAGTCTCACCTTCCAGTTTTCTCAATAATCCGGGCCTATGTGGTGGAAGAAAGTTGGGGCTCCGCTCTTGTTCCTCTTCTAGGAAATTATTATCTAAGCGTTTGGCTACAATTCTGGCGCCATCATCTTTCATACTTGCAGCCCTTGCATTGTTCTACATTTCTTTCTGTTGCTTCAGAAATCCCTCTCCCAACAAACCGATATTGTGGAAATTAACACCTTTTCAGTCGTCTTTCCAAATTGACGAGTTATACATCGTTAGAAACTTGACGGAGAATAATGTAATTGGATCCGGAGGCGCGGGAAAAGTTTACAAAGTCACTCTCCACAACCAAGAGACCGTAGCGGTTAAGAAAATCCAGAATGTCATCAGATCAGCCAGATCAGAGAGAAAAGCACAGCAAGAGAAGAATGAACTCGAAGTGGAGGTGGATACGCTGGGACTGATCCGGCATGTCAACATCTTAAAGCTTCTGTTTTGCATTTCAAGCGAAGAGGCCGACTATAAGCTGTTGGTATACGAATACATGCCCAACGGCAGTTTGTTCGATCGCCTTCATCATGTGCAACGAGAGGAAACAGCGTTGCAGTGGCCCATACGCTATAACATTGCTCTTGGGGCGGCTCGTGGGTTGAAGTATATGCATCACGATTGCACGCCTCACATTTTGCATAGGGATGTGAAATCAAGCAACATCTTGTTGGATGATGATTTTCAGGCTAAAATTGCTGATTTTGGTTTATCCAGACTGCTCAAAAATTTGGGCGATGAGTATTGTGTGTCTTGGTATGTGGGGTCGCACGGATACATAGCCCCAGGTACAATTTTCTCTATACATATTATTTTATTTTTTATTTTTTTAATTCATTGGGACAAAAATAAAACGTTATTTTTTTGTGAATTGTGATGCAGAGTATGTGGAGAGATTGAAAGTGAACGAAAAGAGTGACGTCTATAGCTTTGGGGTGGTACTGTTAGAGTTGGTGAGTGGAATGAAGGCTACGGGGAAGGTTGAATATGGAGAAGGAGTTGACATTGTGAGCAGGATCCGGAACATGTTCATAAAAAGGAGCGAGCAGGGAGTTCTGGAAAGGCGAATAGCAGATGCGAAGTACGCAGAACAAATGCTGCGTGTGTTGCGCGTGGGGTTGCTTTGTACCAACAGGTCGCCTACAGAGCGGCCATCAATGACGGACGTGGTGGACATGTTGGTCATGTGCAATGTAGAGGAACAAACCAGGGAGAATATGGCTTTACCGCATTTGAGGAGTCCGAGCGGTCCGAGATCCGTTTCTTGTACGACGGCCAGTTACGCCGAGAGTGAGAATGAGGAGATCGGTTTTTCGCTTTAGATACAGACTTTTCCTGTCCTGTGCTCATTGTCCTAAAGTATAATGCTAAACTTAAGGTAAAAAGAGAGATGTATATATCAAGTAGCTACTTACATCTATCTTTTGTTTAAAATCATAATTTTTTTTTTTTTAAACGTGGTACTCGCTATGGCGAGCAGAAAATATCTATGACGTCGAACCAGGGTAGGGAATGTGATGCATTTACTTCTGTAATGGCTTGGCGTGTGTTGACATTAATAGAGCTTGTTTGAAAATTACCCAAACCTTAAAACATATCTACTAACCTGTGAAATTTTTTATGGTGCAATCCTTGTTACTTGCCTCCTCACTCCTCTAACTAGTGGGCCGTACATTTTGTCCAGTAATAATATTCGTTAAAGAAAACTGTTTTAATTTTTTTTTTAAGGATGTTAAAAATTATTTTAAATAAAAATAAGAAATATTTATGAATGGTTTTATTTATTATGATTTATTTTTTTTGTTAGAGGCTAAGGTCCATAAATGCTGTATAAATTATGATAATGTGGTTGCAATCAACCAATAATGCATTTTCTTGTTAGTATTTATCTACAAATGAAAATTTATACACAAATTTTTATGATGTAATTTTAATTAAACAATCATATAATTTATTATAAAGTATATATAAATGCATGGGCATATATCATGTTAGCTTCTAGTTATAAATTGTATCTCATTAGCATTGGTATTGTATTTGTTTTTTATAATGAAATAAATGAAACATAAACATATGCTTGGAATTCTATTAGTATAAGGTCTAATAGAGAGATATGGGTAAGAGTCATGGATATACAGTTTGCTTATGTAAAGGCCTAAACATACTTAAGTTTATGGTGTTCGAGGTATAAACTAAAGAGTACATGTGATCTTATTATGGCAATCACATATTATATTATGGGGAATTATGTGTTGTGGATTAGACTCACTCATTGTTTCATCATCTCTCATGCATTTAAAAAAAAACTAAAAATCCAAGCAAACTATAAAGGGAAAAATCACTATGAGAAAATCCATGCCACGTGCAACACTAAATATAGAAATTTATTAGCAAGACTAGATCTATGTGAATGTGTATCTTGTGTAAGTATGAGAATCTAATTTTAGATACATTGTATTCCATGAAGCATTTTAAATGTAGATAGAATGCATATGAAGCATTTTATTGCTTTTTATTGAGCTTTCTTATATGAGCATTTCTTGAGTATTGTATCATGTTTTATACCATATTTGCATAGATATTAGCTAACCATTATCATAGTTATAACATTGCATGCTTATTTCCATACTTGAGGTTGCATTTCCTTTAAGTTTAAAGCTTCAAAAGCTAACAAGATGGACATTCTCCTCCATAGCTCAGAGGCTAAGGTAAATATGGTTGATAATTTCCACTTTCTCTCCATACATTTCGTATCTAAATGGGCCATGAAAACTATGTTTCATAAGTTGCTCACTAGTTAACACCCTGCGATGCAATAAAAGCCAAGTAAAGAACTTCACCTTAGGCCAGAGCTTTTAAGCTTACAACTAAGTAAATATGTCATATGATTGGTTGGGATTACTGTGGGATAAGATCAAATAACCTTGATTGTTGAGGATATTATTGTACATTAGGCTTAATTATAAGCCTAAGATATTATTATTATTTCTTATTTCTTGCATTGTATTACGTGAGGCATAGTATACCCATATTGGATATGTATTTATTAGTTGTTAGGATGCATGGTTATGTTTTTAGTGATCTCCTTGTCTTCTAGCAATTTGTTATTTTATTTGCATCCATGTTTGACAGGTGGTTTTCCTTACATATCTTATAGTTACAGGTGGTTGGCCTTACATGGTAAATTGTTACAACCACTATAATCTACGTGATTATATTTCATGTATTATATATTTAGTTGCACATAATAGAAATATTAGCTTCACGTTTGATATATCTATATCACTAGTAATCAAAGCCACATGATAGTTTGAGCAAGAAGAGAGGCAACTTGCCAACTTCAATACATCATATCCTAGGCTAGTTGTTATGAGAAATTGGCTTGGGCCAGCCATAACATCCATTTTGTGAAGTTTTCGAGGTGGCAGAGGGTGGAAATTACCTCTACACTAAATACCCATGATAGAATATCAAAGGGTAACCAGACTTACCCTGAGGAAGGCAAGAAGAATTTTTCTAATTTGAAGATCAAATAGAAGAATGGAAGATTTGATGCTGTTGATTTGAAGATCAATTTCACCAAGAACGAGGTCAAATTGTGGCTAAATTTCTTACCAAGAGAGAACCAGGCTACTGAGATGATGCACAATTGCAAGTTTACTTGGAGGTTGTATTTGAGGAGGAGATCACAATTGTCTTCTTTTTGTACCCCACATATCACCTCCTTTCATGGTCAATCTCTCGTTTTTCCTATCTAGATCAGCCTTCCTTATCGATTGATAAAGTTGGGCAACCACCCTACCCATTCTCCTATCCCTTTATCCTATTCCTCCCCTTATTCCTCCATTTTCTCCACCCCCAAATTTGTTTCTACCATCCTTCCACACCATGAACAGGTCATAGTCGACCTATTATAGATGTAGGCAATCAAACCAAATCGATGATAGATTATCACCAACTGGCCTTCATTAACATACCTCTCAATAAAAGTCAATATCATATAGGAATATTCTCTCCCTTCCTACCACATTACGAGTCGTTGAGTATCTCCCTACAACATAATGGGATATCAAGCATAGGCAGAACATGTTTCATCATAGTCATAGACCAACACAGAACCAAATAGAAATTATGGGTATATTTTTTAATTTTCTAATGTTTAGTAGTTGCCCAATAGGGTTCAAGATTCAAACACTAATTCCTACCCTATCAACATGCAACACCTTGTAAAAAAGGACACCCCCATCTAAATCTTGGTAGTGAGTGACGATTCAACACGTAGTGTTTTTTTTTATGATGCAACTTTCTCTAGTTTTCCTGATGAAGGTGCGAGCTCCAACGTAGATCATTCTAGCATTGATTCAAAATTTTAGTACACCAAAAATTTCATTCGACATAAAATTCCCAATGAGATTTCTCGGTGTACTTGCTTGAATTTCAATGAATTCACCAGATTATAGCATGCAAAGTATTTTCCAGCGAGCGCTAAATTTTTCAGTAGGAGATGGCAGGCAAGTTTATTTTAAAAGGATTTGTGGGATTTATTCCACATTTAGCCTGTGAAAGGCCAAAGTCTATTTTATAAGGGAAAGCACACAATAGGTAGGATGATAAGTTGCTCATCCTATCGCTCACACTCACACATGGAGTAGTGCCTCCCTTGGGCACCATGTGGTGGAAAGTTTCATTACAATATTATTTATAGTGTTTGACCGATGGAATGTGTAGTTTGTGAAACTTCGACTATTGACTCTACATCGTTGATCTGCTTACTTGCACCGTTGACTTGCATAATTACCCATTGACCCAACAAATTTTGGTAGGTGAAACTATGTTTTTGATAATTTTTACAATTTTTTCATCATTATTTTTGAAAAAAATTATAATTTTTCCACTCAGGGTCCATTTTTTTTGCATTTAGAGATAGAATTGATAGTTAAGTGCTATTGTTCCCTTGTTTTAAGGAGAAATTTTTAATTGTAAATTTGTATAAGCACTAAAATTCACCCCATTGCAAATTGTTAAGGCAAACTTCGTAAAATCTAGGTCAATTTTTTTTTGCCCTAACAGTTCACAATTTTTTCTAAAGCATTTACCTAGATAGTTATTGCAACCACATTAGCTCTCCTAGATTGGCATACATAATATTTCAAATGATGAATGACCTTACCACAGAAGTAGAAAATATCACCACTATAGTAAGTGACTTAATCGATAGAGTGAAAGATATTACTGTCCAATTGCCTCCTATTGCTTGGTAAGCCTTATCAATTTGATAGGAATACGATGTATTATGCTAAAAATAACACATACACTTTGGACTTGCATGATAAAATATATTTGATACAAAGCACTACACCCACATAAAATTTGATGCTAAGTTGTAGGTAAGCTCATAAGCCATTAAGTCAAGCACATGTATTTTCTCCTACATGCATAAGTCCCACATAGGATAAAGAATATGCACCTTCAAAGACTCATGATAAAAAAGCTTCACTTCAAAACAATGTACAATCACAAGAGCTCATGGTTAGGAACCCATTACTCCTCATGAGATAGATATCAGTCATACCATTGATATCATTTTGAGTATACCTATGAAAACACAACCACTTTTGCCACAAAAGTTACCTTTAGAATTATCCTATTCCACTATTACACATGCGAAGGAGTAAGATAAGGTAACTTCCTTCATTCAGCACCAGTAGAGCCTTCAGGCCAAGATAATACAGGACTTGTAAAAGACTCAATAGGAGCAACCAAGAGCGATGGGAAAGAATTACAGTCGTCATCCATTTCAGGTTGGCGACAGAGTTTGGCTTCCCTTGGACAAATGATGCTTTTCAGAGATGCCATATCAGGACCCTCCTTTGGCACCTGAACATTTCATCAATCAACCAATAGTAGTGGTACTTGACCCTCAGTTTTTGCTCACTATAGATAGATTTATTGATATGAAGACTCATCATACTCGATATGGATCTTCCACTTCTTACCTTGTTACCCACCACGATAACTTTTCACAAATGGCTAGCTATATATCTTACCATCATATGGCTCATGACTTTCCACATTTGTTGATAATATTAGGGTCCAATGCTTCTATTTTTAGGAGTGTTGAGGATATTATTGTACCTTAGGATTAATTATAAGCCTAAGATATTATTATTATTTCATATTTCTTGCATTGTATTACATGAGGAATAGTATACCCATGTTGGATATATGTTTATTAGTTGTTAGGATGCATGGTTATACTGATAGTGATCTCCTTGTCTTCTAGACATTTGTTATTTTATCTGCATCCATGTTTGGCAAGTGGTTTTCCCTACATATCTTATAGTTATAAGTGGTTGGCATTGCATAGGAAATTGTTACAACCACTATAACCTACATGATTCTATTTCATGTACTATATATTTAGTTGCACATAAAGGAAATCTTAGCTTTGTTACCTTTTGAGGATATATGCAGTGGAAAGAGATCTAACACAGGTCTTGATAAGATGAAAGCAAGAGATTCTGTAATATGACTAAAATATACTATAAATAGAATGTGGTAAAAATACAATGCAATATGGATGATATGGTCACTCCATTAATATAAGCTAAAGAACTACATTGTGCGCAATAAAAGAGCTCTACCACAATCTACTCTATACTACTATAATTCTCTTGATATGTATATGCTACATCTTATGATCTATCACTACGAGGCTCTTTATATAGGAAAATAGATTCCTTGGCCAACACTCTACCTAGATGTACAAATGGACACCTTACATATTACAATATGCACATTGGCACTTGTGCATTTATTACATTACTTGAAGTAAGTAGCTAACTTCCCCATAAAGTAATCTCTACTCTAATTATGTACCAAAGGTGGTATATTTACATAACCAAAATGATGTAATATAATATAACTCTAACACCCCCATATATTACATTATTTAGGTATTGAAGATTTCAATATTCAATATGGATCTTCTTCCTTGTCTTGGACATTGTATTCTTCTTATTTGTTCTTTGTAACTTGTTTAAGCAAGTGGTTAGTAGCTTCATAATATGTTGTTCTTGCTGAAAGAGCTTTCACTTTATAATTATCTATAGATTCTTCCAGTTCCTCAATGTAGTGAACCCAATAGATAAAGATTGATTATAATGCTAGAATAATAAAAAGGAATCACTTTTATTAAGGAATCGTTGTTGTATTGTATGGGGAACCCAACAATTAATTAATATTTATATTCTTCGATGCCTCAACTCTACCAATTGAAATACCTATTTCTAGGAGTGTGAAGGTGTGATCAAAGGTCACAACCTTGAAAGAGAGAGTGATTAAATAATTAACTAATAATGTGATTAGTATGGTGGTTAGGAGTAGAATCCTAACATGCCACCTTCCTTAAAAAGAGCTTTGTCCTCAAAGCTCAAAGTAAGGAGCTTCGTTGCTTGTTTTCCCAATTGAATTTGTGCAAGTTCTTGTACTATTTTAATGTCACTTTTTTGAAGGCAAGGATATATTGAAGGTCAAAGCATTAGTGGGGGGTTGCTAGAAAGAATAGTAGAATCTTCCTTAGGAGAATTGTGATGACGGTAGGCTTCTACTTTAGCCGATTCTTCCTATGTAGAATGAAGGGAAAATAAAGGTGCACTCACTCTTTTGCCTCATTTCTGAATTAGGCTACCTATACGATGAGAACTCACTATTGGTGATAAACTTGTGTGTAGTTCTTTGATAGTGTATGTCTCGCCTTCATTTTTTACTACATGGATGTCTACCTCATCTTTTTGTGGTGCATCGAGAACTTCTTGCACATCGACCTCATTTCCTTCATTATTATGATCAGGTGCTTTGGTCATGTCATGCACATCTTCCTCACCTTCTTCCTCTATGGAGTGATAAGGATCAACTATATTCAATAAATACAATGTTTGTGTAGCACAACAATGAAGGGGCCCAAATTGCTCATCACAAGTATAGCAGAGGTCTTTCTCTCGTCGCTCCTCCATTTCTTGTAGGCTAAGGTACTTAATTGGCAAGGGTTTGTGTTTTGGAATAGTGTGCATGAATGTCGATTTATCAATAGGTTGTCCCCCTATTGACATTGAACATTGAATTTATCGTCGGCTAACAAGGCTAATCCAATGGTTTTCTGTAGGGTGCGAGGAGTGTACATCATGATATTCACTCTAATTTCTTCTTTCAATCCATTGATGAACCCACTTATGAGGACTGATTCGTCCAACCCTATGATGCGATTGGCGATATCCTGGAATTGAATTTTATATACACACATTGATGTGACTTGATGTAGGTGGGCGAGATTAAGTAGCAAAATTAGGTTGGTATCATGATATATTCTTCCATCATCGGCCATTTGCGTAGTCATTGTTTGGAAATTGTCACTAATTTGCTGAAAAATTGGCACAAAACTGTCACGATAAATCATCGACACAAGTGGCTAAAGTCTTCATCAAGATTTGCTTGTCAAAAAGTTGGCCTTCGAAATTTTATTGTTAGAAATTTTTATTTGGTGTTTACTATTTGTTGAACAATTTTTTTTTTTTGATTGATTTTTTTGATCTGCTTGTTATACCATTACCTAATACGAATTTTAATGTTTCTCTCTGTGAGATCTATGGTCACAGGGGGTGTCTTCGTCAGATATAACCAATACAAATTAGAATGGTGGTACCTATGTTGTTTGCAATCGCCTGTACGTCGCATGCGTTATACCCTATGTTGTCGGATGATGTCTTCGTCAACTTACTTGACGGATAAATTTAGAAATTTGCTTTGGACAATTTGATAGTTCTTTGTTTTAGTTTGGAATGGATTGCCTTCGAATATTTTGGCTGAGGTGAAGGTAATTTGTTTCTCTTATAACAGTACAGGTGACTATGGTTTTGATGTGTTGTGACGGCGAGGGATATGATGTAATGGAATATGTTGTGTGATGGAATTTATGGTAAAATTGTTTGTGCCGCGTTCTGATTCCTACTGCTAGTCAAATTTCTGATCACTGGAATATATAAACCTTAGGTTCTTTTATAATATGATTTATTTAATTTCGTCAGAGTTTTGAAATATCATCGAAAAAAATGTATATACGCAGAGGAACAATTTGAAGTTTGGTTTTAATCCTTTCGTCGGCCTAGGAGTGACAGGAGAAAAAAAAATTCTAAGATGTTTTTGTAATGTATTTATGACGTCGTCTGGACAGATTGATGAGCATTTTTGCTCTGTTATTATGCCTACATCTGCACTGTTATTTGGCAGTCGCTCTAGCGTGATATGTCACTAGTTGCTCCTACTATAAGGACTCTCACCTGTTGGCTTCTGTACGTCCTCACCTCGCTATCAGTGGTGAGCACTACGTTGGCTATGAAGAGCCTTATTTGGAAGTCGCTCTGGCTGGTTGCTCCTTGGATGTGTTTTGCTAATTTTGAATTGGTTTTAATCGTTTGGCAGCATCCCCAGGCTTGTATTCGGAGAACGAGAAAAAGGGAAAAAAATTCCTTCAAGACTTGGCTCTAATACCAGATGTAGTGAACCCAATAGATAAAGATTGATTATAATGCTAGAATAATAAAAATGAATCGCTTTTATTAAGGAATCGCTATTGTATTGTATGGGGAACCCAACAATTAATTAATATTTATATTCTTCGATGCCTCAACTCTACCAATTGAAATGCCTATTTCTAGGAGTGTGAAGGTGTGATCAAAGGTCACAACCTTGAAAGAGAGAGTGATTAAATAATTAACTAATAATGTGATTAGTATGGTGGTTAGGAGTAGAATCCTAACACTCAATTTCTTCTATCCTTTGAGCTAGATGAAATTTTTTATTCTCTTTTTGATACTCCAATTGGAGATAATTGGTTGGACGTTGAGTTCACTTTTGGTTTTGATATTGTCATGGTTGAAATCTACTTCCATTTTTCATCTAATTTTATTGATTCTAATTTTTGGGATTGAATCTGCAATAGTTAGTGTTATGACCTTTTATTTTGTATATCTAACAATACCTATTATACCATGGTCTTCATCCTCTCGGTGATGAAGCAATATTCCCTTATAGACTGTCTTTTTATGTCATTACAGTGTTAGTCATTTTATCTTTAACTATATTCTCTACCTCTTATTCCAAAAAAATATTGATTATATCATCAAAAGAAGTGTCTTTACTTAGGGCTTGTAAATATGTAACCAAATGTTTATAGCTATCTGGAAGTGCTCTCATAGTTACTTAAGTAAGAAATTCTTCTTTGATATCTTCTCCTAAGGTTAATAATTTCTCTTTAACATCTTCTACTTTCCTTAAGAATAGTTCTATGCTCTCACCACTACTCATTTTAGAGAATGAAGTTGTGCTTGAAGATGTAGGATGGTCGCTTTGTTTTTTCCTTCAAATATTTTTTCTAAGCTTTTCCATGCTGCTGTATATGTCTTTGTTGAATTGATATAAGGTTGTATTTCATAAGTGATGGAAAAGGTTATTATAATTGGAGCTTTTAAATATTTTTCATCAAACTTTTGAATTTCAGTATCATCTATTTTTGGCCTTTTTTCTGTTCCTTGAATTAAATCCCAAAGTTTTTCATATACTAAGATTGCTTATATCTTATTTTTCCAAGAGAAATAGTTTTGTCCCTTGAGTAACTATGATTTTGCAAGAAATAATTGGTTTGATGCCATGATGATTCTAGGTTTTGTAGGCTTCCTTATATCTCCTTATGATTCCCAAATGAATTAAGTACTTTATAATATTTTATGAATGCTATAATTATCAAGTTTTGTAGAATGCTTTTGGATATGCTATATGATAGATAAAGTGCTTTCAATTTGATGCAAGAGTCTATCTTTAGAGGATTTTTTAAAAATAAGTTTCAAAGTAATTTTTTTATTACTAAAAATGGAATTATTTGACGTAAAATATAATTTACCAAAAATGGTAATTACTAAAAAAGACATTTTTTTATGTAAAAATAATTTGCTCAAAATAGTAATTACTTAAAAAAGGCATTTTTTGGTGGAAAAATAAATTTGTCGAAAATAGTAATTTTTTTTATTTTTAGGGTTTTAAGCTTTAGGGTTTTCTTTTAGGGCTTCAAGTTTTAGGGTTTTCTTTTAGGGCTTCAGGTTTTAGGGTTTTCTTTTAGGATTTATTTGGGGATATATATTCCCTTGGTATTGCATTGTAAAAAGAGAAGTGAATCCAAAAATAATAATAGCAAATATTTATTGATTCATTTCCATGATTTGTAGTTTTTATATGAATGGATGGTTTCTATGATTATTTCTATTTATCACAATTTTTATGTAAATGGAGGGTTTTGCATATTATTTTCATTTATCACGCGTTTTATGTAATGGAAGGTATTTTGTTTTGACCTCTTGTAGTTGGATTTACATCATTTGGTATCAGAGCAAGTTGGATCTTGTTGGGAGGAGAAAAGAGAAGATAAGAAAAGAGGAAATGAGAGGAGAGCAAAGAGGCTCAAAAAAAAAAATTGACACTCTGTGCAGTGCTTGTAGAAGGTTTGTAAAACCTTGGAGACAAAAATTGGCACTTTGTGTAAGTGCTTGCAGGAGGTTTTTATATGTAAAAGCCTTAGAGAAAGAGATTGCCAATTTGTGTAGTGCTTGTAGAAGGTTTGTAAAACCTTGGAGAAAGAAATTGGCACTCTATGTAAGTGCTTGCATGAGGTTTTTTTATATAAAACCTTAGAAAGAGGAATTGGCACTTTTGTGTAGTGCTTGTAGGAGTTTTGAGATATAAAACCTCAAAAGGAGATTGGTACTTTGAGGAGTACTTACAGATGTGTGACACTTTATGGAGAGCGATTATGAGTTTGATCAGAGGAACTCACAGGAGCAGAGTTCTTTTCAACCAAAGAAGAATGATGCAAGAGCCTATCTTTAAAGGGTTTTTTAAAAATAAGTTTCAAAGTAAATTTTTTAATACTCAAAATAGAATTATTTGATGCAAAATATAATTTATCGCAAATGGTAATTACTAAAAAAGATAAACTTTTATGAAAAAATAATTTGCTGAAAATAGTAATACTTAAAAAGGTATTTTTTGGTGGAAAAATAATTTTTTTGAAAATTGTAATTTTTTTATTTTTAGGGTTTTAAGCTTTAGGGTTTTCTTTTAAGGTTTCTTTTAGGGCTTCAAGTTTTAGGGTTTTCTTTTAGGATTTCTTTGGGGATATATATTCCCTTGGTATTGCATTGTAAAAGGAGAAGTGAATCCAAGAATGATAATAGAAAATATTTATTGATTCATTTCCATGATTTGTAGTTTTTATGTGAATTGAGGGTTTTTATGATTATTTTCAATTATCATAGTTTTTATGTAAATGGAAGGTTTTTCATATTATTTTTATTTATCACAGTTTTTATGGTTTGGGAGGTATTTTCATAATGGTATTAGAGCCAGAAGATCGATGGGGTCGTGTATGATGCAGGAGCTTTGTGAGCAGGAGCTCACAATATTTTTTGTTACTCGGTGAGTTTGATGCAGGAGCATCTAGTTGGCAAGAGCCAACTACGGAGGACCGAATAAAGATAAGCATGCAAAAGCTAGATTTTTAGAAAAATATGTGTTTTTAGAAAAAAAACTAGAAACTTCATGCAAAGAAAGAATGGATAAGAATGCTTAGCTATCAGATAGATAAGAATGCTTAGTTGGCAACTCATTGTTAATGCTTATAAATAAGAAGCTAATGTGTAGTGTGGAGGGAGAGAGAGGGGCTCCAAAAAAATGGGCACTCGGTATAGTGCTTGTAGAAGATTTGTAAAACCTTAGAGGAAATGGGCACTCTATGTAGTGCTTGTAGGAGGTTTCTTATATGAAGCCTCAGAGGAAGAAAATGGCACTTCATGCAGTGCTTGGATGGAAGAAGGACATTGGTACTGCGAGGAGTGCTTGTAGATGTGTGGCAATTATGGTCACCATGGAATTGCTTTGGGAGAGCAATTTAGAAGTTTGTGGCAACCATGGCCACTATTGTAATGTGTTATTATGGATGTTATAATATATATATATATATATATATATATAATAAAAAATAGTGTCTGTATTTTTTTATTGTGTAATCTGATCCTACAGGTCAGATTTATGTTATTATTTGTGTGCATGTGGGCAAGAAGATGTTTGAGCAGCTAGGAGAGGTTGTTAAATTGACCCCCTCTTTGCTACTGCATCATAATGGTATCAAAGCCAGAAGTTGATGGGGTCATGTATGATGTAGGATATTTGTGAGCAAGAGCTCACAATATTTTTTATTACATGGTGAATTTGATGTAGGAGCATCTAGTTGGTAAGAGCCAACTACGGAGGACCGAATAAAGATAAGCATGCAAAATCTAGATTTTTAGAAAAATATATGTATTTTTAGAAAAAAACTAGAAACTTCATGCGAAGAAAGAATGGATAAGAATGCTTAGATATCAGACAGATAAGAATGCTTAGTTGGCAACTCATTATCAATGCTTATAAATAAGAAGCTAATGTGGAGCATGGAGGGGGAGCGAGGGGCTCCAAAGAAATGGGCACTCGGTGTAGTGCTTGCAGAAGGTTTGTAAAACCTTAGAGGAAATGGGCACTCTATGTAGTGCTTGCAGGAGGTTTCTTATATGAAGCCTCAAAGGGAAGAAATCGGTACTCTGAGATTGGTACTCTGAGGAGTACTTGCAAATGTGTAGCAATTATAAGTTTGTGGCAATTGTGGCCACCATTGTAATGTGTTATTGTGGATGTTATAATATATATATATATATATATATATATATATATATATATATATATATATATATATATATATATATATATATATATATATATATATATATAATAAAAAATAGTGTTATGTATTTTTTTTACTGTGTACTCTGATCCTATAGGTCAAATTTATGTTATTATTTGTGTGCATGTGGGCAAGAATATGTTTGAGCAGCTAGGAGAGGTTGTTGTTAAATTGACCCCCTCTCCGTCACTGCATCACAATTCTATGTTGATTTTGTAATGTTTTGTAAGTAGCAAAAATCAACTTCTATTACACCTTATTACTCCTATTGAACTTAAGCACTTTTAATTTGATGAGGTTCTATTGGTTGGATATCTTTTGTCCCTTTAATATAGTTTGATATAAGTATGCCAATGTATTTCCATCTCTAGAATTTTATTAATAGACCTCCTTTATGGTTTTTGAAGTTTAATATTTCTAAATTCCAATTACATGCTTTGATGTAGTATTCCTTATGACTCCCTAAAATGGAATATTAGAAAATAATATAATATTTGCAATAATGGGATTTTTAATTTCCAAGTTTAAATCCTTATTCTTCCTTTATTATTTACAAATATAAATATTTTGGAATATGCTTGCTTAATATTTTAGTAGTGCTAAGTGAATGAATTGCAATAGTAAATATAATATGTCCCTATAACTCCAATATAACCTTAGTTTTATAGCAAGCAATAAATAGTTTATGATTTACTATTGTATTCCTTCCCCTTGACGTTGTGATGTGGTATTATTTATAGCGCTTCTTTTCTTTATAATCGATGTTGGTATTCTCGATATAATATACTATGATTTGAACTTTGTGATGATATCTTCCTTGGATGAATTGGATGCTAGATTGCTACTCGAATGAGGTGGTGTCTTGGATGATCTTATGATATCTTCTTTAATGCAACCATTCTCCTTTGAATGGTGCATAGGCTTGAATTAGCCTTATTCTTCTTCACACCATTTAATGTTGGTCTTTTCTTTGACCTCCAATGTCTTTCTTCTTCAAGATGGATGTCTCAAATATGAATGCTTCCTTGTGACTTTTGAACAAGTGTCACTTGAGTGTTATGTAGTAGGTATTAATATTCCAATGTATGCAATATGAGGTTGGTGGTAACCTCCCAAAGACTTGTAACTCATCCTTGGTGAGCGTTGGATTATTTACGAACATTGGATGCTTAGAGATCTTATGCCAAGTGGCACTCATGGATGCGCATGTAGACCTTTATTCTAATGCTCCAATGATGGGTATTGATGTCCTATATTTACCTATATATTTGAAATATGCATTGGCTTACTATGTTTCTTGAAATGTAAGAAATTCCTCTTCTCTATTTGTACATTATCTTGATGAGGATAATGGATGGCACCAACTGTATTGCTTCTTGGTTCTATGGTGCTCTTCAATGGTGGTCCTATGGTAGCTTCTTGTGCTATTAAATTGTGGTCATCTTATCCAAGTAGAAACCTTGGGTATTGCACTTTTTCCTTTGTATTTTCACACCTATAATATGTTGTTCATATGTATTTTATAACAGTCGATTGTTGACCTTTTGCTTTGTTTTGATAACACTTCTTCTACATTGTTTGTATATCTATTATAATAGTTTATTGCTAGCATTTTTCTTATCTTTGATGGTGCTTCTTCTTACGTAGATATTCTCCCTCTAATGCTACATTTTTCTCTATGTAGACTTGCATGGTAATAGCCTCTTATTATGAGTTCAATGTTACAGGTGATACATGCTCTTCTAGGGCTAGATTGGATGTGGATAAATGGTGTTTTTAAACACCTTGATTCTTAGATATGTGATCTCCTTGGTGGTTGCTTCCTCTTGCTCGAACTCTACCCTTCAACCTGTAAAATATGATGTTTACACTACTTCCTGTAAATATGATAGCTTTTGTTCAAAGGAACAAAATAGATTCTTTTTAATAGTTATCTTTTTACCAATATGATGGACCTTTTTTTGAAATCCTTCTTGCCTCTTTTAATCTTCTTCCTTGGATATTTTAATGATAGTTAATCCACGCTAATATAATACTATTTTTGAAGTAAGGATTTTTGCTCTCTACACTTAAATGAAATCCTTATATTCTCCTTGAATATTGAGACTCACCAAGTCTCGATTTGAGGCTTCTTTAAAGGATATTAATAGTGGCTTCCTTATCCACATTTTTTCTTGTAATGGTGGCTTTATTTGGCCACACGGTGTTGCAGATTTGTGCTAGTTTTGTACCTTTAGTAACACAAAATAATTTCTTGAGAGTAACTAGTTAAATATCAACTAGTATAGTGCTATAATGGATTAATAATGCACTTTTAATGATAATAAACTCATATAATAAATTTTAATGCACTTAATAATATTCTGTATTTTCCACTACAATAAATATTGTAGGATGTAGTCTTATTGCTTTATAGATAGATAATAGGTAGATGATAATTTTATTTCTTTTGAAAATATCCAACTCATATTAATGTGCAAATATATCTTAAAATAAATTCTCCTTTTTGCATTTTTTGGAAGTATAATATGAGCCCTTCTTCTTGCAACTTTAATCCAAACATGGTGCTTAATAGAATTTGATAATGAACCCTAATTTAAGATCAACTGATTACACCCTAGTTGCTTACCTTTAATGGCTTCTATAGTAGATGTATATCTTGGTGTTTTGTTTCACAAAGTTGTTGCCTTGTAGTGGATGAATTCACTTCTTATTAGCCATCCAGAATAGCTTCCTACTTCACCAAATTGAGGTCTTGAAATTTCTATATTGAGTCTTAGGTTTGGTTACTTGATACTTCTAGTGATCTTCTACCATATATTATAGATTCAAAGAAATCCTTTCTTTGAACTTGTACCTTCTTTCTATGAGAGGTAATATCCAAATCTCCTTGATTTGGTAGGCTTCTTCTATATGAATCTTCCTTCAATATTCTTGTCAAATTCTAACTTCAAACATGATCTTATTCTTCTCAAGATTTTGAATTTCTTAAGGTCTTCATTGTATTCTTATTCTAGATTTGGCACTCCTTACCAAATTCTTCTTCTCTTGGGCTTGTTATCGGATGGTGACAATTGTTCCAAGTCCTTCACTATCAGGAGCTTTCTCCTTGGTATTGGATTTCTCTAATGAGTTCTCCTAGGAACTCCTTTGATGATGCTTCTACGAGCTCTACAATAAGGCTCACCAAGCCTTCTTATTTTTCTACTTGAGACCTCTCATGGGTATTCTATCTTGCAACTTATTTGATCTTCCAATGAAGACCTTTTCTTCAAACTTCTACTTCTAGAAGTGTTGGTGATGAGATATTCTTCTCGAATATCTAACTATGCTACTTCTAGGTTCTAGAATAGGACTTCATTGATCCTTTATCTTTATTATACAATTTACAGTCTTTGATGAAGATCACCAATATCCTCTTTCTTGGAATCTTCTCTGGAGTCTTCTTCTAAAATAAGAACTTTATCTTATAAATCAAGAAATTTCTTCTAGAATTTTTTTCAAAAACTCTTCTTTGGATTTTTCTTCATAATTAGGAATTCTTCTTTTGAATCAAGAATTCTTCTTTGAAATTTTCTTCAGAATTAAGGATTCTATGGCCTTTTTTGGATCAAGTATTCTCTAGCCTATTCTTCTTCAAGGCTTCTCTAGCCTATTCTTCTTCTAGGATTCTCTAGCCTATTTTTATTCTAGGTTTCTCTGGCCTATTATTCTTCTACACTTTACAGGTATTGATATTGAACAAAAATCACCAATCTCCTATCTCCTTATTGACTCATCTTCTGGAGTCTCTTCTTCCTTGAGTCTGCTATGAGGCTATTGTGTAATTTTTCTTCACTTTTGCACTTCAAAGAATTGTAGCTCTTATAGTGGGACCTTTCTCAAGGTCTTTGAATTCTCTAGTCTTCTCCTTATTTTTATAGGTGCTAGAATTATTCTAAGAAGATATTTTTCCTAACTCTTTTGTAGGAAGCTTCCCAACCTTTTCCTTAATCTTCATTTCCTACAAAAAGTTGTTAGAAACTGAAATGGAAGCATTTATAAATATGGACATAATAATCTTCGCTAGTTGATTTTTCAAACTAGTGATATGAATACTGAGTCCTAGTATTCACATTTTTTTTTGCAACTCTATGGAAATACTCTAGCCAAATATAATATCAGGTTTTCTACAATTGAGATTTATTTTAGTCCTCACTTTTCTAATTTTTTTGAATATTATGGCATTTTTTTACCAATTAATCCTAATGGTATCTTTTGCATGTAGTAGTACTCAATGGTAGATCCATTTTGTAGAGATGTAGGTCAATATTAGTAATGGTGACTCTCCCTATTCCTCTTGACCTACTGGATTTATCTTATGATGGATGTAGATCCTCCTATCTCGATGCACCATGGCTTTGATACCACTGTTAGCTTCTAAGGATATATGTAGTGGAGAGAGATCTAATACAAGTCCTAATAAGATTAAAGTGAGTGAGTATGCAATATGACTAAAATATACTATAAATATAAAGTAGTAAAAATACATTGTAGTATGGAGAATATGGTCAATTCATTAATATAAGCTAAAGAACTACATTGTGCTCCATACAAGAGATCTACCAAAATCTACTCTCTACTACTACAATGATCTTGATATATATGCTATGTCTTATGATCTATCACTATGAGGCCATTTATATAGGAAAATAGATTCATTGGCCAATACTTTACCTAGTTGTACAAGTGGACACCTTGCATATTACAACATGCACATTGACACTTGTGCATTTATTACACTACTTGAATTAAGTAGCTAGATTCCCCTTAAAGTAATCTCTACTCTAATTATGTACCAAAAGTGATACATTTACATGACCCAAATAATGTAATATAATCTAAATCTAACAAGCTTCACATTTGATATATACATATCATTGAGCAACTGAATACCCACTCTTAGTAGTGTTGTTCCATCCAAAATAGTATTTATCATGGGACCAAGAGAGATATCTCATATAAAGGATGCTTTGGATATCTTTTTTTATCCTTTTAGAATTTGAATAGGCTAGTCATTAATAGGGATCCAATATCTATGAACCTTTGAATTACCAATATTATATCCATAATAATTAACTACCTTTATCTAGTTAACTTGATAAACATCCTCCATCCAAGTCCTCCAATCAAGAAACTAAGTAATAAAAGGCTGGTGGCCATCCGAAGAATCTATCAAATCCTCACCCGTCTTAAAAATCACCAAAATAGGAGAACCTTTGGTAGGAAATTTATAGTGAACAAGGTATTTAGTACTTTTGTTCTTAGCATATTTAGCACAAATATTTTTTTCCAAAAGAGCATTGGGATTATGCAAAATACTCCCATACAATTTAGTACCTAAAGCATTATTGTTATTAATAGCAAAATAGAATCTTAAACCCCTTCATTCTTGGAAAGGCATAAAGTATCCCATTTCATGAAGGCCTATTTTATTTTCTCCTTAGTACCACTCTAAAGGAACAAATGATTGATTTGATTCAATTCTCAAAGAATTTCATTTGGGATATTCAACACCATAGAAACATAAATAGGTATAGCTTGAAGGACTAATTTTACTAAAGTAATTCTTCCCCCAAATGAAATCTGCCTATTGGTCCAATTTCTAATTTTCTTATTAACTCTATCCAAAAACCATTTTCAAACTTTTTTTATATATCTTTGAATACTGATAGGAATGCCTAAATAAGTGATTCAAAGGGAGGTCTTCTTATATATTAAATTATCCAGGACCTTGGATTCCTATCAAGGAGAGTAGTAAAATTAAATGATTTTAGATTTATCTTCATTGATCAATTGCCTAGTAGCATTAGAAAAACAACTAATGATTTTCATAATTTTAGAAGATTCCTTAACTATAGCTTTATCTAATAGAGTAGAGTCATTAATAAATTGAAGATGAGAGATAGGCCTAGCTCCATGAGCAATGGTAACTCCCTTAAGGTTTTTATTTTCTCTATTTTTGGTTATAGTCATACCCAATCATTCAACATGAATGATGAATAAATAAGGGGAGAGGGGGTCACCTTGCCTAATACCTCTAGAAGCTCAGAATATATTTGAAGGCCTACAATTGATAAGAACTAAGTAGGATACTAAAGAGATACATCCCATAATAAAGCCCATCCAATCCTAAAGAGAATCCAAATTACTTCAAAAATTGTACAAGGAAGTGTCAATCCACTTTGTCATAAGCTTTATATAAGTGTAAATGAATTAAAATAGATGAATATTTATGTATTTCCATGGAATGGTTGGCTTCTTGAGCAAAAACTATCTCATCCACTATTTGACGCTCTTCCATGTAACCCCCTTATTCATGGAAAATAATCTTATGCAAAAAAGGCCTCAACCTTTTCACCATGATCTTTGTAATAAATTTGAGAAGAACATTACATAAAGCTATAGGTCTAAAAGCTAAGATATGTTCTGCCTATTGAGATTTTGGGACGAGCTATATAAGTTTTATTGATAACCTTCAAAATTTATTTGGATTTCCTTCCTTCTTCCACCACCTCTAATAAATTAGCATGAAGAATATCCCAAAACTCTTGGTAGAACTCAGTGGAAAAATCATCAAGACCTAGGGATTTTCCTTTTTATATTTGAAAACCATGTGTTGAAGCTCATTTATAGTAACTGGAGTAATCAAAATAGAGTTCTCCTTATAAGTGATAACAGTAGAGATCACTTGAAGAACATTTTATGGAGAAGCTAAGTCAAGAGGCACAATGACAAATAGATTGGAAAAGTAATTGATAACAACAAAGTTCATACCATCCCAAGTGTAAACAACTTCTCCATATTATGATTTCAGGGAAGAAATAAAGTTATAATATCTTCGAGGTAGAAGAGATTTGTGGAAGAAATCTATGTTTTGGTCTCCTTATTTGAGCCATTGGATCCTAGATTTTTGCTTCCATATGAGTTCTTCTATTTTTGCCCATTCCTCTAACTGAAATATGAGTCTAATTTTATCTATACTTCTACTCTTTATGAGATCATATAAATGGATTTTCTTATTTAAATTTTTAAATTGAGGAATCATTTCATGTTATTTTTGTCAAACATCACCAAACTCCTTCCAATTCTAAATCTTGATTTTGGATTTAAAGTATTGCAACCCTTTGGAAATATAGAACATCTTAGTCCCATACTTTAGTTTACCTTCCTTCCACCATTACTACACTTAGGATCTAAAGGAACCGTATCTAAGCCAAATTAACTAAAATAAAAAAGGTGAGAAACTCACATTAGTTTTCCATATTTCCACCATTATTGGCTAGTGATTTGAACCAAAATTGTTAAGAGTCTTCACCTTAGGAATGTGACCATGGATTAAGAAATTATCAAAGAACAAGAACCTATCTAATTTCTCCATGATACAAGTTAAGCCTTACCTTCTATTTGACCAAGTCATAAGTCCATTATTTATCTGGATGCGCATAAGATGAAGATTTACAATATATTCCCTCGTGAGGTTAGTACTCCTATCCAAATTTCTATTTCCCCTCATTTTCTCATCCAAAGAGAGGATGGTATTGAAATATCCTCCAATCAAGATCTAAGCTTTAGGAAAATGAGAGATAATATAAGTTATATCCTTCCACTGTCTTCTCTTTTCCTCCCATATATTTAAACCATAAACAATTATGTAGAGCATAGTTTGGTTAGAATGTTTACTTTGAATAGCCACAACCATAAAACCCCAACTACTACCCATATGGTTAATAACTACCTCCTTTGGGTTTCAAAGGCAAGAAATATCACTAGAAGTCCCTTGGGAACTAAGGGAAGCAACTTTTTTAGCTAGCCAAATTTTACTAACAATTGATTCCATTTCCTCTATTGATATCTTCAATTCCTAAAGGAAAACAATATGTGGATGGTTTATCTAAATCATTCTTCTAATTTTATTTTGTTTTGAAAGACTCCCTTTGAGGCCTCTAATATTTCAAGTGATGATGTTCATTAATAACAGTGCTAAATAAGTTGGTGAGATAATTAATATTATATTCCTCTACAAGCTTTTCACCTTCTTTTACCATATGATGTTGATTGGTCTTGCAACCTACATTTTGCTTAGAATCCATCTTCAATTTTTTCCTTCTTGACTTACTCCAATTGAATCTGGGATGGCTTCTAACCTCGAAGAAAGTGTATATAAATACAAAGTATTTTGGAAGGTTCAATAGAGTCCATCTTGGAACCTGTATTATTTAAAGTCTCAACATTTAAAAGATTACTTTTCTTGTGCATATTTTTTCCCTTTTTTCCTACTAAAAAAATTTGATTTGTTGATTTTTCTTAGAGTCCTTCCTTGCATATTTAAATTGTATTTCTAAGATTTATATCTCAATTATTTCCTCTTCCTCACCTAGGATATCATTTATGAAAATAATTTCAAACATATTGGCTGATAACTTCGATTGATCCTTCATAATTAGTTTTTTTCTGAGTGTTCATCTTCTTCCTGAGTGCTAAGTTTGTATCAGGGTTATGCATAGCGGCTAATCATCATTTTTTTCATTTTGATTTTACATGGTGGAATCGGTAGCCGCTATGAATCTAGGCAGGTTGCCCAACATTTTTGTATGGTCATCATAGTATTCTACGTTGTCCATCCTGAAAGCCACCACATAGATCTCTACACAATCCACCTCTATAACCACCATGCCACAATCATTTTAAACCTTTTACGCCACTGAAATCACAAAAAAAGGGATAAGTGTTCAGTCTGACGAGGCCTGAGATTTGAACCTTGGATCTCCACCCCCCTTACGGGGTTTGTGAAAACCAATTGTTCTACACATCGAACCTTCTAATCATCGTTAATTAACAAATATTTTGATTTTTCAAATTTTGAATTGGCTAATATTAGGGACTTTTGACTCGGGTCCATTATCCAAAAAAAATTGGTGTAAAAGTTTTTTGGGTAGATTCATCCTAAATTTATAATAACTGGGCCATTTTAAGTTTAAATCTCTAATATTACCCCTAACAATAGGGGACTTTTTTACCTTGAAATTATAAAGAATTTTGGATTTCAAAATTGATTTACCCTATTTTTATATATGCATTTTAGGGTCAGCCCATTACGCATAACCTTGGTTTGTATCCTCTTTCTTTTGATCTAGAATTTTATTTAGGTAGACACTAGCCAAATGACCATATTCATGGTATATTCTACAATGAAAATGAATGTTATCATAGTCCACCACTTGCTCCAAAGTGTTCTCCCCAAATTGTAATACGATATTTTTAGGTATGGGTTTATCAAAATCCACTAAAACATAAATATAAGCATAAATAATATGTTAAAAAAAATTAGTACAATTAGCAATCATCATAAAAGTTCCCATAGAGTTTCCAATTGAAGACAAAATAGTCGGATTCCAAAATTCAACTGGGAGACCAAAGAGTCTAATCCGCATAGGAAATATAGAAGACATCTCTTCTTTAACTTTAAATTTAGTAAGCCAAGGCTTAATGAAAAGCCCTACCCATGCAAAGAACCAAGGATCCCCTTAAAATATTTTCTCTTTATCTTCATTATTAGTAAATTAAACAAGAAAATAACCATTTGGATAAATAAAAATTTGTAACTCACCTTTTGTTTTCTAATTTTTTGCAACCCAAACATTGAAAGTAGATATGCTTGGATGAAAACCCAAGAAATGATAAGTTAGTCTTTTTTTCTAGATCTTCTATGCTAGTTTGAATGTCGCCCATATCTAGCTTAACAATCAAAGTTCCATTAGCTGCCCTAAGACATCCCGACTCATTTTATGGGAAGCCCTAAGATTAATGTTAGCATTATGCTGAGGCTGTCCACCATGGAGGACATCCCTAGAATTCATTTTTGAGGCTAAGTCTTTGAAATCCTTACCCTTGAAAGGAGTTTTCATAGTGGATTTATTTTGGAGGTGCTCCTTAGCACTAGATTTGCTTGATATTTGAATCATTTTTTATTAGCTCCTTGAAACTTGTTTTGAGATCTCTTTAATCTATGCTTTGGACATCAAGGAAAGATATAATTTTTACCTTTATTTTGTGTAAAAAATTAGAAGCCATTTTCAATCAAGTTCACAACATGAATATCTATGAAAGATAGATTTCTAACCCATCTTGGATCCCATGCACCATATCCCACCAAATTCTTGAGCAAAAACCACATAAATGTTGGTCGCTAAGACCTGAAGGTCCCCAAAACAACATCTGGAGCTGCTTGTGCTCAACACAGATGAAACCCTCACATAGTTGCTCGCTTCTTCAAAAAAAAAGCCTCTACTTAACTAAATATATTTTTCATCATAAATAAATAAATAAATATTAAAAAATAAAAAATATTCACTTTAAATAATTTAATGTATCTAATATTATAAATTTGTATTTATTTCATTTTTCTATTTTTTTTACATAGTAAAATTTGCATCTCTATCATCTTGAAGCTTCGTATATATTTAATTTATTTTTTCCTAGTAACCATTTTATAAAACAATAAATAATAATTTTAAAATATTAATAATTATAATTATTTTACAAATATTCATATAATGAAATCTTTTAAAATAATAAACTATTAAAAAAATAAAATATTATAACTAAAAAGCTCGTGTTCTACAACCTCCACGAACCCCACCAACCGATAAATAAGAAGACAAAGGCAATGATAACTCCAAGAGATCATAGCAGGGCTTGGGCGTACGGAAAAGTATTACAAAATTTTGGTTCAAGTAGAAACCCCCCAGGCTATGTTCCAGAACCTCCAGCAACCGTTAACAACATAAATAAGAAGACAAAGGCAAGATAAATAAGAAGACAAAGGCAATGGTAACTCCAAGAGATCAGAGCAGCGCTCGGCTAATGGGAAGGTATCTACTGACTGTCGTTTTCCTCCTGCTGACGTCACGAGTGTAGGCCCTTACTCGCAGTTCAATCAATATCACCGGTTCTTTCCCATTCCCATCCATAGCTCATGAAAGCTGCCAATTAAGGAGCCCTATTCCTTGTGTTCCTAGAACAGAATAAACCTAGATATTTCTATTCACGTATTATAATCTTATAGCGTAGCTGATTATACGAAATGAATACAGAGTCACCAATTGTGAAGGGTCATAAGAAAAAATTAAAAGCTATGCTTGTATTGTCAAGATATTTTTTTATCTTTATTTTTTTAGCGTAGCTGATTATACGAAATGAATAGAGTCACCAATTGTGAAGGGTCGTAAGAAAAAATTAAAAGCTGCTTGTATTGTCAAGTTTTTTTTTTCTCGTTTTTTCACCTTCCGTAAGATGCGTTTTAATGAGAAGGTTATAAATGTTGACATTGGTACATATTATATTGTTGAAGAGTATGTTTAACATGTTTACTACCTATAATTGTTAACAGTTTTAAAAAATAAAATAAAATAGGTTTTCATTTAGATATTATATAAATTAGTGATATATTAAAAAATTAAATGAATTTATTATTAAATATTTTATGATGAAAATTAATAAAAAGAATACATTTTATTTTACAATTTTATAGTAGTATTATTTGTTCATCTTTACTAAAATTAATTCTAATAAAATAATCATTACTCTTAAAAATTAGTAATTTTTAGGAAAATAAGGGCTTTATTTTATGGGTTAAAAACATAAATTCATTAAAATATAAAATTTCATTAAAATATAAAACTCATGAGTGTTTGTAGCCCAAACCCTATGGGATTAATTTACCATAAATTATTCTAATATAAAAATAAACATTCATTTATTTTAACCTAGTAAAAAAACTTCTACAAAATGAAAGTGACATAATTTGTTATTGTACTATTATTTTTCTCTATTCACATACTTTTTTTTTCTTTTCTTTTTTGAATTTACATGGTGGAATCGGTATCCGCCACGAATCCGGGCAGGTTGTCCAGCTTTTATGGCCGCCACAATATTCTGCGCTGTCCGCCTCAGAAGCCGTCACACAGATCTTCATGCAGTCCGCCCCTATAACCACCATGCCACAATCATTTTAAACCTTTTACGCCGCTGAAAGCACCAGGAAAGAGACAAGCGTTCAGTCCGATGAAGCCCGAGATTTGAACCTTGGACCTCCACCCCCTTACGGGGTTTGGATGAACCAATTGGTCTACACCTTGGACCTTGATTCACATACTTAGTTTTCAAATATTTTAAAAATAAATAAATATGGCATTGGTAGGTTATCCCACCTAGTCATAAGATGAAAATGTGAATTCATTATTTTCCTGTACAAAAGACATAATAAAAAAAGATATAAAAAATATAGCAAAATTTTTACTTGTCATCCAAACTTCCAGCGTTTAGATTTATCTTTCAAGATTTTCTTCAACATTCCTACCATATTCCTTATTTTCATATGTAATATCTTTTTTCCTAGCATTATCCAAGTAATTGTACAACTCTTACGGTGGTTATGAAACTCGTATTTAGGGCTGGTAGAGAAGCTCTACAATGATATAAACTTCATGACTTTGATAGTCTCAAATTTTTGTAGTGTAGCTCCATTATGTCCATTGCCATTCAAAAAAAATAAAAAACTAACATCTGGTATTTATTAGAGAACACAAAAGAACTATAAAAATAAAATATTGAAATGAATATGAAAAAGGAAACGAGGTAAAAAACCTATTAGATTGTTAACATATAGACTTTATCATATATAAGATCATGTCAAGAGATTATTGTCATTTTGAGGATACTTACCATTGTGATATTGATGAGATCAAGATTACTCGTTATGAGATTCATTCATATGAGATTATCTCTCCTACATTATTTAATTTTTATGTTGTGCATGATCATGGAAAATCATAGACTTAAAGTTTTTAATATTATCATGTAAGGAAAATAAAACGTTTGGAAATCATATCATGCTCAAAAAAGATATAAAGATCCCAATATTATCACATGAGGAAAATAATGTTTTTGATTCTCAAATTAAAGCTCATTATCCTTTTAAGTGTGTTTATTACATTTTTAATTTACTTTTATCTCCTTAAAATAATTGATATGTAATGAATTGTAAGTCTCTCTAACATTCTTATGTATAGTTTTCTAATGACTTAGACATATTATTCATAGAGTTAAATTACCTTGAAGTTTTTATGTATATTTGTTTAATGAGTAGATATGTAGATCACAAAATAATATACGTAAATTTAAAGGATTTTCCAGAATATTTGATGTTCACACACACTTATATATCTCTAAAATCCACTCCTTGAAGTTTATTAAAAACCACCTATGGTGCTCTAAGATGCCATATTGAGGTGCTCAGTATTTGCCTATTAGATAGCCATCCTAAATATTTGTAGACACAGAAAATTGACCCACCCAAGTAGGTAATTTTTCCTAAGTCCTTTAGAGAGACCCCTTAGACTTGCCTAAGGCAAAGGCTAGGTCTCTCTTCCCTTATTTTTGCTTTTTTTCTCTCTTTTTGCTATATTGTCTTCTCTTTTTGTAGTTGCCCTTGACAAGGCATGATTTTGCATAATGGAAAATCGTGATCAGTCTTGATGGGGCACGATTTCACATTTTAGGGTTTTCTCATAAAGAAACCCTAATTCTTGAAGTTGGCCTATTTGGCATCAGCTCTCCATGGTTTTTCTCACCCATTTCACTTTTAAATCCTCTATTTAATGAGGGTTTGAAATATTATTTTCAATAAGCAATTTTTGGAATACCAATATCATGCAAGCTCTTTTCTTCAAGTGATTTCTAAAGTGCTCTCTAAGTGATCTATATTCCTCTTCTTTTGTAAGAAAGCAAGATAAATAATAATTGTGAAGTATAATCTATTTTCTGTTGCATTGGATTATTTTTTATTGTCATTCACTTTGGTGGATTTGTATTGGAGCCCTAAGGAGATATCGACTATTCGAGAAGTCTTAACCCTTTTGTCTAATTTCATGCTATCTACTAGGTGTTTTCACATATTTTCATGCATGCATTAATTTTTTGTATGATGTAATTGAGTTCTCGCATCATTATTTTATTTTTTGTATAGCTTCTACGAAATCATGCTCGATCTCTATGGGGCATGATTTCGTTGATATGTAAAATAGCGATCACCTGTTATAGGGTGTGATTTCACCCAAACCACATCTAGGGGAAATTTTTTATCCCCAAACCCTATATCTACATTGTAAACTACTCATAAGACATATTGCTACATTTTGTGATCTATTTTATCATTATGTTTTTGATATATTATATTATGCTTGTTCATATTCCAAAGGTCAACTTCTACTTCTATTTTCAAGGTTAGTTAAAAGGACCTAGGGGGATTTACTGTTGTGCCTCCAAGTATTATCATACAGTAACCTAAGCATGATCCCTAATGCTAATCATATTTTTCAATTATTTGCTAAGTTATCTTGCAAGAACAAGAATTGTTGATATCACTTGATAAAAGGATAAAGCAAGGAAAAACCACTAGATAAGATAAGTGATCTAATTAATCTTTAGGTTTTTTGTTGGGTATTTTTTACTTTTTTTACAAACCCTAGACCTAATATTAAAAGAATATATCTACTTGAATTTTAGGCATTGAAAGGAAAACAACATATAGTGTGCACTTAGGGCTTAATATTGTTTGTGCATCTTCTCTTAAGCCTTTACTTGAAGTTTTTTCTATTTTAAAATCCTAGGGTTATAAAACATTCAAAGAAAAATCATTCTAGTGTTAAATATTATCTTCTTGCATATTTTATCTTTCCATTATCCTTTATATTTCATAGCATAGATCTAGAAAATCCAAACATAGATGATTATCTTAAAATGAATACATCAAATATTCTTGAAAACAAGAGGGCTTAGAATGAGTCCTTAAACAATTCTTTGTGAACCCTTCCTCCCTCTTTCAAACCAAGTGTAGAGAACAATGCAGCCCTCACGATTCATCTCAAGGCTTCCCTATGGATCCAACCTTGAGAATCATATGTGGTAGGGTTGTTTTCCCAATCTATATCTTTGGTGAACCCAGTGTGAAAACCTTAAACAAGATCATTAATTTATTTTTTTGGTTTTATATCATTAATAACATCTTTAATAATCTTTATTTTTGTGCTTGTTGTTAGTATTATCTTCTATCCTTTCACTTATTATAATGGATCCCTTCCTTAGAAGTCAGTGAAAGCATCTTGAATCTGACTATGTTCTCCCAAAAGATGATCGGATTTATAGAGAGGATCCTAACGTAGATCAATAAGAACAAAATAATGTTGAAACTCATATGAGTTTTGATGCTTATGAAATAACCAATGGTGGGTTTGTCCTCTCATAGTTTGATCATATTTGGGATTTTATAAAATCTAATAAAGATAAGATATTGGAGGGTATGGAATGGGAGGCTCATCTCGAAAGAGGTGATACTCCCCCACTTCCTCCTATAGTAAGCTCTCCTATGCTTTATCAAAATAACCCCTTGTACAAATCATTGCATCTTGATAATTTGAGAAACCAAGCAACATTGCCACTACTATAACCACCAACATTTGCAGAAATCTACAAGTTCCACCAATTAGTAGTGTCACTCAATTTTTTTTCAATTTTCTCCTCAATCTTCTAATCTGAACACTTTTACTTATGTTCCACCAAATGTTGGCTATCCCTTTTGAAAAGGTAATGTATATAATAATAGTATCCATGCATCCAACCTTAGCCAAGCACTCACTCCCAATACACCTATATCCCTCCTTTAGGGAATCTAGGGACATTGCATAACAGTAATCCAGAAGTGAGAATTTAATAAATATGGTAAAACAGTTGGTTTCAAAATTTGAGATGATTCAACCTTCAAGTTTCACTTACAATTTTAAGGAAATGTGTAATCAGTCATTGGATCCTATTATTGTTGTAGGGCCTTATCCTAAGCATTTTTCTATGCAAGTTTTATCTATCTACAAGGGGATAGAAGATACAATAGAGTGTCTAATAAGGTTTAGGACAACATGACATGATATCATATATGATGACATGTTGTTGCTAAAAACATTCCCTAAAAGTCTTGGTGGTATGGCATTAGAGTGGTACTATTGATTACCTAATTACTCTTTGAGAAATTTTAAAGAAACAACGTCTTAGTGCCTATATTGAAAAGGAAGTAACAATGAAATATGTTTATAGTTTGAAATAAGGTAAACAGGAAATTTTTTCAGAATTCTTGGCTCGTTGGAGAAGTCTAGTTGGATATTTCAGGTATACTTTACCAAAAAAATGTACATTTGAGATATTTATTGGTAATTTACAAGAACAATTATCTTATGCACTAGAAACTACTACTATTATATCCTTTGATCAAGCAATTTATTTAGATAGAAAGGTAGAACAAGCTCTTATTAGAAGAGGTCAACTCAAGGTTAAAGAGGATGAACCTACTAAGTCTCAATATAATAATAGGTATACAGGAGGTTATGGTGCAATGGATAGTAGGTCTATTAATAATATTGTTAACAACCTACAAAATATAATACTTTAGAAACCACCACAAATAAATTTTACAAAGCTTAATATGTCTATAGAAGCAGTTTTGAAACAACTATAGAAGCCAATGCAATTGAGTTACCTCCTATAACGTAACCAAATACTACATATAATTGGTACAAGGTAGTTCAAAATTACATATATCACAGAGTAGACGAACATTGAACAACTTCTTATAAGAAGCTGAAACATGTGGTTCAATATTTGATCATTGCAGGACATTGATAAAGGGAGTTCTCAATCAGCAAATAGTCAAGCTCCTCAAAAATATTCAACCATAAATCAAGATATGAGAATATTCAAGGATACATTACCAAAATGTAACCATCAAGCAACTAATCAGGTGGCTCATCAAAATGAGCCTCCTCCCTATGGTAATATGGTTGGCATAGTTGAGGTAACTACAAGAATACAAGCTCAAACTCAGCGTACTCAACATTCTCGGTAAGGATATATTTTTTTATTGTAGCCCAATTTGATCTCGAAGAATAATCAGATAAATATTTCAAATATAGGGACTCCACCTTTAGTGTTGAAACGACAACCTAGAGTTTCATTTTATCTCCAAAAATAGTTGGCCAATACTTTCAATTTTAGAACTTTTGTAAACTTCTCTCAACCATAAATATGCTTTGATGGAATTTTTAAGACAACAATATATTCCTCTAGATATTTCTCCTAGTGCCATAGTTGATTCTATAGGATATTTTGGGATACATCACATCTCATTCTCAGATGATGATAAGCCTTCCTCAAACTTACAGAAGATTCTTCACTTTACATCACCATACTTATTAGGGATATCTTTATCAAGTGAATCCTAATTGATAATGGTTCTTCTCTAAATTTGTGCACATACCAATTATTTCAAAAATTTGGATTAAAATAGGAAGATGTAACTAATTTTAATGTCATCATAAGAACTTTCAACAATGAGTCCTAAGAGGCTTGCAATAACATATCTCTTCCCCTTATGGTTGGGCCCAAAATATTGGATACTTTGTTTTATGTGGTACATTGTCCTACATATTTTAATCTTATTCTTGGACATCCTTGGATCCATGCAATGAAGGCTTACCCTTCTACTCTTCATCAATGCTTGAAATTTGAATTTAAAGAACAAGTTATCACCATTCTGAGTGACCCTCGACCATTTGAGTTTTTCTCAAATGTAGAGCGAGCTCAATCTGAGTTCAACCTTTATACTTATATTTCTTCAATGGTTTCTCCATGTTCCCCATTTTAGATATCAAAGCAATTTCAAAATTTAAACATGATTGAGGAACATGTTATAAATTTCTCATCTCAGGATCATGATAATTAGTTTCTTCAAGAGCCTCTTTTAGATATTACCAAGCTACCACCTTCTACTAGAGCCATGTATTTACACCATAAGAGATGTGATGTTGTATACACTGGCATGTTTACCTTTATCTTCATAGGGACTACCTTCAAATAAAATAACATGGTAGCAATCCCTATCTATTTGAGTGTTCTTTTGCTCTTTGTTACCTTTCCAATGATTACCCACTTCCTAAAATATCCTATCTAGTATGGGATATGTAGGTAAAGGTTTAGGACCATAAAATAAAGGCATTCAAGAGCCCTTGAATGTCGATATCTAGCCTGGGAGATGTGGCATAGGTTTTATACCTAGAAAATACCAACCTTTACCATTTAACGATGATGATCATCTTATAACTTATGCTGAATAATGGATTATCAAAAGTCAGGAGTGGGTGAAGAAGATGATGGTCCCCATTATTATTATAAGATATTGTTTTGTAATCTGATTGATTTTGTGTTTCCAAAAAATAAGCTTTTTGTTTCAAAAAAGGATCCTACTTTGCTATCCTGTAGGGATCTTGTAAAGGTAGTTGTTGCTCCCTCTTATGTTAAAATTAATGGTTGTGTTTGAGAATGCATTGATTATCATGCTATGGCTATCAAAGAATGAATGAGCCTCTTTGTGATTCTAGTTATCAATATGGCTTGCCTTTTAGAGATTTCTTTGATGAAACAGTCCATGGTACACATATTCTTTTTTCAAGATAGGAGACACATTCATACTTTGTGTCGACTATCATCCTGCTTACTTAAATAATAATAAAAAAAGAGCATCAAATCAATCAATCATAATTTAGCTATGCATTTGCATTTTTTTTGCATCCATATGCTTGTTCATATTGCGTTGTTGCCTATCATTTTCTGCACTAGTTTCTTGACATTTAACAAAACTTGCATTCTTGAGTATCATTTTTTGCACGATTGCTTGTTCATGATTGCTTGATCATATATATTTTTGGGGATATTATGACAATTACATGTGATGACACCCAGTTAGGTCACAACTCATGTGCATTGCAATTTCACTAGGATTTTGATGCCTAGCAAAATCCCAACCTAGGGATCCTTCACTAGCTTCTTTCTTGCTTCTTCTTCTTTCTTCCATTGCTAATTTTTCAATATGTCCTTGTCACCTTTTATTCTTATTGATATTTTTTTCTTCTTCTTTTTCTTTTTTCTTAGACAAGGATATATCTTCATTTTTATTTTTCTTGCGAATTGTTTTCTTCTTTTGGAAATTTACGCACACTCAAAAAGTACTTTTCATCTTTCAAATCCCTATTAGGGGTAGCACTCACCATGCTAATTCTTATATACATATATTACACCCCACATGGGATAATGTACATCCTAGTGGGTATCTTATTGGATATGATCCCCTATCAGGTTATACTCCTTTTGACTCAATGGGCTCAACACAAAATTATAGGATAAGCTCCTTGGCCATTTTAGTAGGCCTTAGCATATAACCTAGTGGGTAATCACCCCATAATAATCAATTAATTATCAACCACCCATAACGGGTTAGACTCCAACACTTTATTACTCATGGTGAGTACAACACCCATAGTGGGTTTAACTCCCTATTTATAATTCAATTTATAGTGTTTGGTCACACTAATTTGCCATGATCTATACTAATTCAAATACTATGTTTCATTTGCTCTTCTCTATTTCTCGATGGTTGACCTTTGGTTCTTATTTTTCTTCTTCTTCCTTATTTTTATTTCCTTCTTTATTTTTTTTCTTCTTCTTCCATTTTCACATTCATCTCATCCATGCATTTCATATAGTTTTATATTAGGTAATTTTTCATGCATAACACATCATAAATATAAACAAAAAAATATATAACGCTTAATCAAGTTATATCACATGCACAGACATTAACATATAAAAGAAAGTATCTTAGTATTACTCAATAAAAGAGAGATACATAAGTGTCTGCTTGGTGTACCACAATCCAATATTGGTACACTCAACCAATCCCTAAGGATGCATACCATAATAAAAATTTGTATGTCATCCCAATCCCTAGCCCTAGCTTTGAGATTCTATTTCCTCTACTTTACCTGGAGGAGGTGGTCCAAGCAGTTGCATACCCATAGAAGGTGAGGTTAAGACCATCTATAACTAATATTGTTACCTACTAGCTAATTGTAGGGATGGAGAGAGTACCACCCTCTACCCCTATGGTACCACCTAGTAGTACATGGACTCATAAAATGTAACCCATTGAATGGCAACCTCCAACCTCTCTTGTATCCTTCGTAGTTCTACCTGTATAAGATGGATCTCATTGTTAGCATGGTTTCTCCCAATGACAACCATCCCCTCTACCCAAGCCCTTTGATGCTCTATGTCTAGATGGATCATCTCACCTCAGATATGAGCAACCTACACTTGAGATGCATCTCTATCTACATCTATGATACTCAAAGTACTCCATATTCCCTCTATCCTATTGGACCTATCCTCCTAGAGTAGGTTCACCTATCTCTATAGAGTCACCACCTGTACTCATAGCACCTCTACCTCCCCCTCAGGTCCTCTTGACATGAGGCCTAGCCTTGATTGGTTGTTATTGATGTGGAGGTATCTCTTTATCCTCTATGTGGTAACACCTTGACCTATATAGGGGTAAATCTAGATGCCCCTACCTCCCCGGTCCCTATAACACTAGTGGTATCTATCACCATTTCAATCCAAACATGTGCACGTCTCTATCTTGGGGCTACCTAGCCCTATTACTCCCTCTCTGTTGTTCTATGAGCTACCTCTCAGAACACTCGCTACATGCCTAGGTCCATCACCTGGTGCCTCTTGCCCTATATATCGATATTGGTGGGGATACCCTCTGAGGCATGACTTCTCTATACCATATTTAGTATTCGAAGGCCACTACCATGTCATACACCCTTAGATCCATGTAAGTAGGATTAGCCAAGTCCTCCTCTACCCACATAGACAAGTCAGGATCACCTACAACCCTTGTTGGGTCCTAGTATACCCTCTGATACCAGTAGTCCCCTAGGTCCAATATCCCCTACAAAATCCTAAACTTCCTCAAGAATCTATCAAATCGAAAGTTCTATGGCTCCCCTCTCTTCATGGTCAACCATTTGATCCTTATGACCCTAGCCAAATCCTCCCTATCCTAAACCCATATAGGGTGTAGATTCCAAATTTTCCATATAATATGGGCATCCCTTAGCTCATATACTACCCACATCGCAAGTGGCAAGTTTCTAGTGTATGTCCTCGTGACTCACTCAAAGTATTTGGACCATATATATGTTGTTGGTCACTTTGAGCTATGCAATGGTCCTATAAGTGCATCTGATATTCACACTTATATGTTCTCCCAGCGCCATACCTAGAGCAATGTTATACACATAATCCTAGTATACCAATTATACACGATGTTATATAACATCTTGTACAAGTAGACCAACACATATGGGTCCCATGTGAACCACACTCTATGGTCTCATATATCTGATACTAAATCTACCATAATCTATGGTAGATATTACCTACTGATATGGCACATTAGCATGACCTCCACCATCACACTAAGCATGGTCATCAATGGATACCCATATCACCCCACCAGGTCATCTACGACTATCATACTCTCTCACACCTGGTGGGTCCAACCTCCTGATAGTTACTACAAGGTTGTTAGCCACCCTCAATCTATGTAAAATACTCTCCTCCTGATGGGGATGCACAAGATGCACCACACATCCTCTAGTATGATGGTCATCTCTCCCATAGATAGCTGAAAGATCTGACTCTAGGTACCATCTCTCCACTGGTGCTATCAATTGTACCCTATCTGCCTCTATCCGAGCCATCCTTTCCAGGTGGTCTAGTCCCACCGCTCCTAGTGTGTCTCTCTCCACCTACCTGAGCTCATGCAGCTCCACCTCTAAGGAGCTTGCTTACCACTTGCATTTCTCAAGTACCTAAAGTTGCATTCACAAACAATAAAATATCTCATTAGTTTCATTAATCAATAATCATGAAAGCATGAGATTTCGAAATAAAAGAAACACTAAGGTGCAAATAAAAACAGAACTAATTTGATGCATGTAATAACACGAATATAATCAAATCAATAACAGGAGCACGACCCTTTTTATTAATATGATGTCGGCTCGATTACAATACATCTCTTCAGTTACATATTTTTAGTTACAACAGATAAATAGTGATCTCCTTTCGCATGCCCACATTTGAAACGGATGTGCCAGTGTTGCCGTTGCTTATTGCTTGGTGAATCCTTGTTGTTTGTTGTTTCCCCTGCGGTCAAAGAAACATAAAGGAAAACGTTAGTAGCACCTGTTGCAAGGAAAAATTTTTGACTGAAATATGTGCAAAGATTAATTAAATACGTGAATAAAGTAGCTTGGGTGTAAACCTACAATTTTTACAGAGAACAGAGAACAGCATTCATTCGAAACAACATGAAACGTAAACTGTTATTTAAAACAGTCAGCCGATTCTAACATTGTCGCCTGTTAGTCGGTATTTCATTGTGTTACATGCTAATATTCGATAAGACATACTGCAAGATGCATTCGGACGCACAGCGTATCACAAGATATGTTCCAACGTAAAGTTTGAGTTATTTGGACAATATAAAACGTAAACTATTTAAATACAGTCAATTGCAGAATATATTAAAAAGGAACAGCATATATTAAATTGACTAGGAACGTGCATGGGGTGCCCAAGCGGGCCGCCCTTGTTAAAGCTTGATTCCAATGCCAATCCAATAAGGAAGGTCCCAGAACCTTTTATACTGAGTTGTCATTGAATTAGTGGGCTATGATGATCCACTGTCGGGAATGAAAGTCAGATTCACGCTTCCGAGAATCACCCACCAACCTCTATTTTGCAAGAGATTCTGGATGTGGAGAAGGTGAACTCAAACTGATGCAGTCGGGTATTCAAATGAACAGCACTTCATTGCGTTTACAAAATGCTTCGCAGGTCCTCTTTTACGTTGTATTTGAGCTAGTTTTTATAGAGGACTCCACTTCTGAAATATTAACGTCAACACCCTAAGTCTGTAGGCTCCGCTGAGATTTGACCGTTGTCAGATGATTATGAGACATGGCTCGCACAGAGATTATCGCTGGAAAATCATATCAGTCGTTATGAGGCATGGCCTCTGACCAGATTTGTTGTTGAGACTGTTCGTCTCATTATTGCAGTTGGTGAAGTCCGTCGCTTAGTTAAAATCTGCTTTAAATTGCTTTGACTGATTAAATGTCTTGAATGCTGACGTGTCGCCTCTGATTGGTCGAATCCGCCGTTCTACAGACCCACGGGGTCTTTTTGAAAGTGGGCACGCAAGGGTGCCACGTGGCGGATATTCTTTGGCTGTGGCGGCCACGTCAAAGTCCGCCTTTGACTGGAGAAGTGTTCGCTGCCGAAGTGTCGCGATATCGCAACACTCTGACCGAGGCTCCCCTGCTGGGCCAAAGGTGTCGCGATATCGCGACACGCGATATCGTGACACCTTTGGCCGAGGCTCCCCTCGGGGCCAAAGGTGTCACGATATCGTGACGCACGATATCGCGACACCTTTGGCCGAGGCTCCCCTCGGGGCCAAAGGTGTCGCGATATCGCGACGCGCGATATCGCGACACCTTTGGCCGAGGCTCCCCTCGAGGCCAAAGGTGTCGCGATATCGCGACGCGCGATATCGCGACACCTTTGGCCGAGGCTCCCCCTCGGGGGCCAAAGGTGTTGCGATATCGCGACGTGCGATATCGCGACACCTTTGGCCGAGGCTCCCCTCGGGACCAAAGGTGTCACGATATCGTGACGCGATCGCGACACCTTTGGCCGAGGCTCCCCTCTGGGCCAAAGGTGTCACGATATCGCGACACCTTTGGCCGAGGTTCCCCTCGAGGCCAAAGGTGTCGCGATATCACGATGCGCGATATCGCGACACCTTTGGCCGAGGTTCCCCTCGGGGCCAAAGGTGTCGCGATATCGCGATGCACGATATCGCGACACCTTTGGCCGAGGCTCCCCTCTGGGCCAAAGGTGTCACGATTTCACGACGCGCGAAATCGCGACGTCACGATTTCGTGACGTCTAAGGCCAAGGTTCCCCTTTTTGCTAGGTTTGCCTTAAAGTTTTGCAGTTTTCTTAGGACTTGAAGTTTGAAGGTTGCAGTTTGTGACCAACTTTGCTCTGCTCATTTTTTGACCTTCTAAACTGCTGTGTGAGTGGTTAGGACCACTGTTTGACCTCTGAGGGCTGCCCTGAAAGCTGTGTATGTCAATGCGATCAGTGTTTGTAGTCACTTAGTTGTATTGGTGCTATTTTTGTGTCTACAGATGCCCCTTTTTGGGAGGTGCTACGGGTGACGCAGTGCCGAGCAAAAATAGAAAACCAAAGCACTAATTATTAGGGTTCCTTGGTAACCTAACCAAATTTTGATGCCCCAAGTATGGAAAGGGCATGCATTCTTGAATCCTTGCTTCTGACGAGCTAAGGAATTTGTTTTCAAGTGTTAACCTATTTTGGTGAGGTGTGACTTGAGCTTGGACATTGATCGGTCATGATTAGGCAAAGGGCGTAACCTTTTGTCCACGGGGAAACCTTGTGCTCATGCTTCGGGAATGCCAAGTATTTGATCAACTTAATGATTGCTTGTTTACTGCCCCAAGCAGGAGCGTGATTGTCTTTGTCAATGATTCTTTGAATGCATGTCATTGCCTTGATTGGGTGTGTGCTTGCTTATTGGTGACTAAGTGTGACTACCCCCTCAAGCGACGAATCGATGAGGAAATGACCTTCGTGAGAAAAGCGACGAGTCGCTTGACCCAAGATGACTTAGGTTAGGGTGCCTTTAGATGTTTTACCGTTTAAGCACGTGCAGTTTTTCGACATGTGGACCTATTTTTGGTGGGTGTTAACCCTTTTGGTGATGCCATAATGGGGGGAAATCATCAACAACCCATCTTCCCGTGGAGCGGTCCGGCGATGGTAGCCTTCTTGGGGAAGTAGGAGAGTGACAATTTGAACCCCGACATCGATGTTTTGTATGCCAAGAGTTTAAGTGCAAGAGCACTTGTGTCCGGCAATGCTTATTGCTTATGTTTTTGTGTTGCATTTTTGTGATGTTTTTGTTGTTTTAATTTTCTTTCTTTGTGTATATGTCATGATTTTATGCACAATGATTGATGTTGATGGATGCATGATGAATGCAAATGGTTTTGATTGATATGTGATATGCAGAAATGGAATGGATGGATAGACTTGGTGATATTTGGTTATGGCACCATAGACTGTTTAGAACTCCATTATTAGACTGTGTACACATGTGGTGTTTCTTTTTTTGTATTTTTTGATGGTATTGCAAGGATGAAAAGTAGCGCAGTCGGTTTAGAAATGTAGCTAAGGTTTTTTGAGACTCAGACGGTTTTAACTTACTAGCCATGACTGTACCTTATCTTACAAGACTTTTGAACAAGGTATGAATCGGACTTGTTCTTGACCAAGTTATTTCACATACCTGTGTGTGCAATTGAGTTCATTTATGTGGTATTTGTCAGGATACCGCCAATGCTAGATGGGCTTTCAACCGAATCTGTACTGAGGATCACCTAATTAGTTCCACTAACTCCTTTGTTGTATGTAGTTAGATTAATCTGCGGTGTCATCCAGGATACCATAAGCTAGCTCATCCACATGCAAATATTGATCTGTACACAAGTTAATGTGATAGATATATCGTCATGCGAGAAGTTTACCTCCGATGACCAATAGGCTATCAACTAAACCGATGCCGAGGCTTGCCTCATGACCTGTTAGAATGCTGAGGGTTTCGGGGATTCAAGTTCAACTCCCTTCTTTTCTTCAATTGTATTGGGATACTTGCTCGTTTGTAGTGATAAGATCACTGTTTATTTTGATTTATTTTTCTTTTGAGCAAGGGATTGGGGATATGGAGTGACGATAATCACTATTGTTTGTGCCTTTTGATGTGTGCACTGTAGTATGTCAAATTTTTGGAGTTTTGACGCTTGCAAATTTTTGATGTTTTGCAACTATTGAGAACTTTGGGATTCTTAGGGAATTGGGTAGGGAGGATGCTTGTCCTTTTGCCAACTCTCAGCATTCTAAGGGTCATTCGCACAGGGGGATGAGCAAGATAACCGTTTCGCTTATGGTGACCTGGATTACTATGCAGGTTTCATATTTCGTTCACACAACTTGTGAATTTTTATGTGTTTTAATTTGTGTTGGGATGTTACGTAACAAGGTGTATTTCAAGTATGATTCTACTTTTGTAAAATCTGTCTGACTTGATACATTACATGGCTGAAGAGAAAAATGATGATTGAATCACGAAAACCCTTGGTACATTAAAAGACCACTGACTGTAGTGTGGTAAAAGCAATGCATGGTGTTTTTGTTGTTTTGGGAAAATGGAACAGTGTGGAACAAGATGGACTAGTGGAGTTATTACAGCCTATGGTGCCTTTGACCTGTATGACCACAAATATGCAATGTATGGATGCAATGCTTTAATGCAGCTATGTATTTTGGTATTTTTGATGGTTTGGTTTTGGTGAATATGAATATGAATTGCGAGAAGAACTCTCTATTGATGAGTTTGAGTATGCCTAGAAATGAGATGCAAATTTTTGTTGTTTTTGATGTTTTTGAATTTCCTTTATTTTTGACCAAGCGATTGTGGAAATCCTTGGAGCATTTTGGGATTGACCAAGCGATTGCAAGAATCCTTGGAGCATTTGGGGATTGACCAAGCGATTGCAAGAATCCTTGGAGCATTTGTGGGTTTTGACCAAGCGATTGCAAGAATCCTTGGAGCATTTTTGGGATTGACCAAGCGATTGCAAGAATCCTTGGAGCATTTTTGGGTTTTGACCAAGCGATTGCAAGAATCCTTGGAGCCTTTTTGGGATTTGGCTCTCTTAGATATGAAATGGTCGCAAATGACTGATATTCAAGGGTTTTGTTTCCTTGATACCATCAAGAGAAGCTAGCCGGTATGTCCCGGGTCCAATTTTGCTATCAATGATATATGGACCTAACCAATTTGCCACAAACTTGTCCCTTAGGTGGGACGGCAAACTGGAATTTTGCTGGTTTTCCTTCAAAACCAAATCACCGACCCGAAAGTCCCTTAGGTGAACTTTCATGTTGTAAGCTTTCTTAAGTCGCTCTTGATAAATACGTAAATGCTCGAGAGCATTAATGCGTCGTTCGTCAAGCAACATAAGCTGGTCTAACCGAGCTTACCGCGCATAATCATCGTCGATGAACTCCTGCATTGATATGCGCAGGGAAGGAATCTCCAACTCGAGAGGCATGACTACCTCGGAGCCATACACAAGCGAAAACGGAGTGGCTCCAGTGGGTGTCCAAATGCTAGTGCGATAGGCCCATAGGGCAAGTGGGATTTGAATATGCCAATCCTTATGACTGTCTGCGACAGTCTTTTTAAGGATGGCAACTAGCTTTTTATTTGACGCCTCTGCTTGCCCATTCGCCTGCGGATAATAGGGTGTTGAAAAGTTGTGCTGAATCTTGTACTTTGTGGTCAAAGCACGCACATCTTTATTCTTGAAGGGCGTCCCATTATCCGAGACTATTTTGGATGGAATACCAAAACGACATATGATGTTATGCAAAAGGAACTCCACAATGTGGGGTCTTGTCGTAGAGGTAAGCGGAATTGCTTCCACCCACTTGGTAAAGTACTCTGTGGCGGTTATGATAAACGTGTGACGGCCTGACAATGCAGGGGAGATTTTTCCAATTAGATCGAAGCCCCACTGCGAGAATGGCCAATCAGACTGGACTGTCTGCAAGGCCTGAGAAGGTACGTGCATCAAATTGGCATGATGTTGACACTTCACGCACTTCTTGACATAGGTGCAGCAATCTTGCTCTAAAGATGGCCAATAATAGCCCATGCGAAGAATGCGCCTTGCGATGGCTATTTCACTGAAGTGGCCACCACATGTACCATCGTGCGCTTGGGCGACTGCCCAAGTGGACTCTTGCTGGTCCAAGCAACGAAGGAGAATTCCTTCATAGCTGCGACGATACAAAATGTCTCCTATTAAGACATACTTAGCAGCTTTCTTCTTGAGTGCTCGTTTTGCGGCATGAGTCAAATCAAGTGGGAGATTACCTAGCTTGAGGTAGTCTCTGATGGGTAAATACCAGTCCTGTTGATCAGAAACCTCGACAGTATGAACAACCAATCCCTCTTGAAATTTCTCCCTAGCAAACGTTGAATGGGATAGAACCTGCAAGAATAGCGTTGTGTTGCTATTAATGGGAGTAGGGGAGAACAAGGACCCCCAGTTGGCGCATTTCAGACGATATCGAATTCGAGAGAACTTATCCGAGGATGGTTCAATCTGGATCATGTGGATTCCTAGCGTCAAGTCTAAGCTTGCACGCTCCATCACGGATTGTGATAAGGTTTTGACTTGAATGGTTGTCATATCACCGGAAAGGTCTTACGGGATTAGTGACCCCAAGGAGGCCATTGTGTCCGCAAAATGATTCGATGATCGAGGGAGGGCATCAATGTCATACCACTCAATTTTTTCCAGGAATTTGTCCACAAGGGCTTTATAAGCCTTCAGAACTAGGAATTTGCATTGATATACCCCTTTGACTTGATTGACTATTAACAGCGAATCACCAAAGATATTCAGTCGTTTGATGTTCATGGTGATTGTTGTCTGAAGACCTAGGAGCAAGGCTTCATACTCTACGTTATTGTTGGTGCATGGGAAGTTTAATTTAAATGACAGGGGCATTGGGGCACCCTACGGTGTGAAGAATATAATTCCCGTGCCACCACCTTGCTCACATTTAGAACCATCAAAGAATAGGGTTATGTCGGCCTGTGACTCAGGCTCATCGGAATCTGGCGATTCTGATACATGGAAGACCCCATCATCGGGTAGTTCTATGACTAGAGGCTGATCGTCTTCAAGAGGAGCCTCTGCTAGTTGATCGGCTATGACTTGTCCTTTGATAGATTTTTGTCCAATGAACTCAATGTCAAATTTCGTCAACAACATGATCCATTTCGCCGTGCGACTACTATGATAAGTATGACTCATCATGTATCGCAATGGATTCTCCTTAGACACAACATACGTAGTGTTGCTCAGCATGTAGTGGCATAGCTTTTTGGTAGCAAACACCACTTCCAAGCAGAGTTTCTCAACGTATGAATAGTTAATTTCATAACTGACCAGGGAAGATAGTATGTAGCCTGTTCTTTGTGAAGTTCATTCTTCTGGGCTAGCATGGCGCCCAGTGCCACCTCGATGGTCGAGATGTATAAGTAGAACGGCACTCCTGGTCTAGGTGGTTCCAATACTGGCGGTGAAACCAGGTATTGTTTGATCTCGTCAAAGGCTGACTGGCACTCGTCATACCAATGAAATGTAACCCCTTTGTGCAATAATTTGTTCATGGGTCGGCACTTGTCAGATAATTGCGCTATGAAGCATTTAATTGACGCGACCTTTCCCTACAGACTTCTGAGCTGCTTGATTGTAGTTGGGGGAACCATTTCAAGGATTGCCTTGACTTTCTTTGGGTCCACCTCGATTCCTCGCTTTGAGACTATGAAACCCAAGATTTTTCTAGATGTGACGCCAAAGATGCACTTCTTGGGGTTTAGTCTAACTTTATGCTCCATGAGGCGATCGAGGATCTTGCTTAAGTCAGCGATATGATTTGAGCGCAAAAGAGACTTGGCTAACAAATCATCCATGTAATCTTCCAAAGTTTTGTGCATGTAATCATGGAAGATATATGTCATGGCATGTTGGTAAGTGGCACCAACATTCTTAAGGCCAAAAGGCATGACTTTATAACAAAATGTCCCCCATTGCATTGTGAATTCCGTTTTTAGTTGGTATTCAGGATTGATACGAATCTGATTGTATCCTGAGAAACCATCCATGAGGGAGAGCATTTCGTGACCTGTTGTAGCGTCTACCAATGCATCGATGCTCGGTAAGGGGAAATCATCCTTAGGACTCGCTTTGTTTAGATCTCAAAAATCGGTGCATATGTGAATCCTCCCGTCGGGCTTCTTGACGGAAACCATGTTGGACAACCATGGCGGATAATCCATGTGGAGGTATTTGCATAGGGCATTGCTGAGGCTGCGACGTTGTTGGAACTTCCCTCGTAGCTACCACAGGGGCAGCTGCTGGGTACTTTTTGTTCCTTGTCACTATGCTGATCATTCCCACAAATCCTTGCATGGGAAGATTCTGGCGCACCTCATTAACTTGGAGAGGTTTTGTCTGTGCCTCGTGGGCAGGCAAAGGGTCTTTGAATACCCCCATTTGTTGGTTATTTGGCGCTATGGGGTTGTCCATGGCCAATGTTTTATTGTCGATTAAATCTTGGATTAATCCTTTGAATTTCCAGCATCCATTTAAATCATGGCCCCTTCGCCTATGAAATCTACAATACAATTCCTCTCTGTATCCCTTAGGCTTGGGGGCGTTAGGGTCTATAGTTGGGATCTCTGGAAGGGTGACTAAATTTTCCACTGACAAGCGATCAAATAGGGAGTCCCTAGACTCCATGTAGGGTGTGAATTGTCACCTAGGGCGATGTTGCTGATTCTGCTCCTATTTCTTATTATCTTTCTCATAACTAGGAGGCACTGCCTGGTAATTGGCCTTTTGAGGCTGCGTGTCTTGCACAGGCTTGGGAATGTTTATCGCAACTTGATTAACCACTGCGGGTTGTGATTGCATATTCCCAGTCTTAGTGGTTTTATTCCACTCTCTCTTTTTAGGCTTGGCAATTGTGCCTTCGCCTATCTTAATCTCTTCTATAACTCTGGCTTGCGCCAAAGCTTCTTCTAAGCTGTCGTATTGCAGCAGCAGCAATAGACCAGAGATTTATTTTAAGAAACTTTTTGTGAACATCTGCGTAAGATCAGACATAGGGGGACGGTAGGGTAACCTTGAAAGCAAAGCCCTCCAGCGATTCCCGTATGCTGTCATTGTTTCTTCCTCATATTGCCTGAGGCTGGCCAGATCACTCAGTGATGCTTTCTTCTTTGTGTTGAAAGCAAAGCGTTTAAGAAACACATCTACTAATTGATCGAGATTGTTTATGCTGTGTTTGGGTAATTGTGTGAACCAATCCGAGGCAGGGCCTGTGAATGTGGTTATGAAAGTTTGAAGCAACAATGCATCATTATCTTGGATGCCGAAGCATTGACTTAGGAACCTTGTGACATGTTCTTGCGCATCTTCTTCACCTTTAAAAACGCCAATTGAGGCAACTTGAAGTGTTCGGGGTAAAGAGGTGTAGGCACTGAGGGATGCACTGGATGACTGCGGAGTTGACGTAATGTGGGCTTTTGATGCCCAGAAGCTTTTGTCTCCATAGACTCCAAACACTCTAATAGCGCTTTGTATGCATCGAAAGATTTTATTTCTTCTTCTTTGGTTTGCTCCCGTTGTGGGTCAATGGAGACTAGAGGCCTATGGGGAGGTGGCCGATTGGCAGCCCTCCTGCCTTGATGGGGCGTGTCAGCCCGTTCTATTTCTGGTTCGAACTCCTCATAAACTTCTTGAGGAGTCCCTGGGCGAGACCTATGACCTTTATTGAGTCCCTGTTGGGGGTATCCATCATTGTTTCGGGGAGTGGCCTCCCTCTCGGGTCTATAAGGTCTCGAAGGCAAAACTTGATGAGGTCGCGAAGACCTGTCTTGCACCAAGGGATTGTGCCTCTCATATTGTTCTTCTCTATGGGTGCGAGGGGTTGGCACTCTCTCAGGTAGCTTATAGCGCAATTCATCTACTTCGCACTGCATGCGCTCTTTATTCAAGCGGTATAAATACTCTAACTCCTGATGACCCTGCTCAAGCTGCATGATTCGAGCTTGGCGAGCAGCATGTCTGGCGACTACCGGGTCAACTAGGTCTACCCTCTTTTTTTGAGGAGGCTTGAATGTTTTGCCTATGTGTTTTCCTCGATCTTGATGGTCTAAAATTTCAATGGGTTGCTTCCCTTTGTCGGGGTAGGCGACATTTGCTTGAGTCTCTAGCCTTGATGTGTGATCATGATATCTGGCAGGCATAGAAACACAAGGTTCTCGCACTGTATGTTGTTCCCGAGGAATGTGATGATCTTCCTCGTACTCCCTTTCATGGGTGTGAAAGGGGCGGGCGGAGTTAGCTTGCCCTGTGTAAAGAGCCCTGCGCTCTAGATGTTGTTTTTCTGTTCTGATGGGAGGTAAATAAGGGACGCCATATCCATGTTGCCCCTCCAAATGGACAGTATGCCTCTCTAGCGCTTCATCGCGCTGTGGCCATTCAAATCTAGCCTCAAGAGGCGATTGTCTACCGACATTGAGTCCTACGTGTACAGCGTCTTCCCGAAAGGGGCTGTGTTGGATGGGCATACCCCAATGAGGAGGCTCCCAATAATTTCTTTTTGATGGGGTCTAATATGGACTCTCTTGTAGGCTAGACCGCCAAGGCGGTATGGCCAAATCCTCAGGGCTAAAGCGAAGGCAACTAGCGCCCTCTCTTTGTGCACCTTCTGCAGCGTTTGCCCTTGATTGGGCTTGGCTACGGGTGTACACCATTGTAGTGTTTCTCTAAGCAGATTTTATCTTGTTTTATGATGATTTGTCTTTTTGTGCACACTAAGCAGAAATGAACACACACACATACACAAAGCCGTGATTATCTCTTTTACGGATTAAATAGTGTGTCCTAAACTGGTTTAGTGCATTTTGATGTTTTGTTATGTTTTTGCAAATTTGGAAGAACGTTTAAATGCATAATGTTGGCTCATATGACTCCCAAAATGGTCACCCCTTCAATATACCAGCCGGACCGATATACCAACCTCTCTATATACCCGCCCTTACGAAAGGGAAACTATAGGTACGTGAGAGCAGATGGTACGTGGAACATAGGCGGTACGAAAGGGGGATTGTCCTGTTAATGACACCTACCATAGAAGACTTATCCTCGCATGCATGGGAATCACCCTAGCAACACTCGGTCAGCTTTTGTCAGGATTTACGTCTAACAACAGTGACAATCGGGGAAATGAATGCAAAGCTAAGCCAAGGTGGTGATGAACCCACCGTTGGTCTTGCTCAAGGGCTGGGGTTTTACGACCAGCGCCTTGGTTTAAAATACCACGTGGTGTGTGGGGTTCATTTTACTTTGCAAAATTGAAACAGGCAGCAAAGAAAGAAAACTTTCCCTATGCCAGACAGACACTACAAACCGGAAAACAACAATTAAAAATTTGAATTTTTTTTTTTTTAAATTAATTATTGAATAAATAATTACATGAACAAATAAATAATTAATTAAAGCAAGAAAAACTTTATAAAAAAATTTCTCTAACTTTCTTTAATTAATTAAAAAAAAAACTGAAAGTAAACGATTGAACAAATAAAATAAACGGAAATTTTACAGCAGAGAATGACCTGGACAGTTAGAAACCGTTAATGTCCGGACTTGCTGCTTCTGACCTCCGGCTAAAAAGGGTACCTGTTAAGCACAACACACAGCAAATCTGATTAGTTTCTGTGATTTAAAAACCTGGGAACGGTCCCACCGTGATCGCCACTGAAAGCATGAGATTTCGGAATAAAAGAAACACTAAGGTGCAAATAAAAACAGAACTAATTTGATGCATGTAATAACACGAATATAATCAAATTAAAAGGCAGGAGCACGGCCCTTTTTATTAATAAGATTCCGCTCGGTTACAATACATCTCTTCTGTTACATATTTTTAGTTACAACAGATAAATAGTGATCTCCTTCCGCATGCCCACATTCGAAACGGGCGGGCCAGTGTTGCCGCCGCTTATTGCTTGGTGAATCCTTGTTGTTTGTTGTTTCTCCTACGGTCAAAGAAACATAAAAGAAAACGTTAGTAGCACCTGTTGCAAGGAAAAATGTTTGACTGAAATATGTGCAAAGATTAATTAAATACGTGAATAAAGTAGCTCGGGTGTAAACCTACAATTTTTACAGAGAACAGAGAACAACATTCATTCGAAACAACATGAAACGTAAACTGTTATTTAAAAGAGTCGGCCGATTCTAACATTGTCGCCTGTAAGTCGGTATTTCATTGTGTTACATGCTAATATTCGATAAGACATACTGCAAGATGCATTCGAATGCACAGCATATCACAAAATATGTTCCAACATAAAGTTTGAGTTATTTGGACAATATAAAACGAAAACTACTTAAATATAGTCAATTGCGAAATATATTAAAAAGGAACAGCATATACTAAATTGACTAAGAACGTGCATGGGGTGCCCAAGCGGTCCGCCCCTGTTAAAGCTTGATTCCAATGCCAATCCAATAAGGAAGGGCCCAGAACCTTTTATACTGAGTTGTCGTCGAATTAGTGGGCTATGATGATCCACTGTCGGGAATGAAAGTCAGATTCACGCTTTCGAGAACCACCCACCAACCTCTATTTTGCAAGAGATTCCGGATGTGGAGAAGGTGAACTCAAACTAATGCAGTCGGGTATTCAAATGAACAGCACTTCGTTGCGTTTACAAAATGCTTCGCGGGTCCTCTTTTACATTGTATTTGAGCTAGTTTTTATAGAAGATTCCGCTTCTAAAATATTAACGTCAAAACCCTAAGTCTGCAGGCACCGTTGAGATTTGACCGTTGTCAGATGATTATGAGACATGGCTCGCATAGATATTATCGCTAGAAAATCATATCAGTCGTTATGAGGCATGGCCTCTGACCGGATTTGTTGTTGAGACTGTTCGTCTCATTATTGTAGTTGGTGAAGTCCACCGCTTAGTTAAAATCTGCTTTAAATTGCTTTGACTGATTAAATGTCTTGAATGCTGACGTGTCGCCTCTGATTGGTCGAATCCACCGTTCTATAGACCCACGGGGTCTTTTTGAAAGTGGGCATGCAAGGGTGCCACGTGGCGGATATTCTTTGGCTGTGGCGGCCACGTCAAAGTCCGCCTTTGACTGGAGAAGTGTTCGCTACCGAAGTGTCGCGATATCGCGACACTCCGACCGAGGTTCCCCTGCTGGACCAAAGGTGTCGCGATATCGCGACGCGTGATATCGTGACACCTTTGGCCGAGGCTCCCCTCGGGGCCAAAGGTGTCGCGATATCGCGACGTGTGATATCGTGACACCTTTGGCCGAGGCTCCCCTCGGGGCCAAAGGTGTCGCAATATCGCGACGCGCGACATCGCGACACTTTTGGTCGAGGCTCCACTCGGGGCCAAAGGTGTCGCGATATCATGATGCGTGACATCGCGACACCTTTGGCCGAGACTCCCCTCGGGGCCAAAGGTGTCGTGATATCGCGACGCATGATATCACGACACCTTTGGCCGAGGCTTCTCTCGGGGGCCAAAGGTGTCGCGATATCGCAACGCACGATATCGCGACACCTTTGGCCGAGGCTCCCCTCGGGGCCAAAGGTGTCGCGATATCGCGACGTGCGATATCGCGACACCTTTGGCCGAGGCTCCCCTCTGGGCCAAAGGTGTCACGATTTCGCGACGTCTAAGGCCAAGGTTCCCCTTTTTGCTAGGTTTGCCTTAAAGTTTTGCAGTTTGCTTAGGACTTGAAGTTTGAAGGTTGCAGTTTGTGACCAACTTTGCTCTGCTCATTTTTTGACCTTCTAAACTGCTGTGTGAGTGGTCAGGACCATTGTTTGACCTCTGAGGGCTGCCCTAAAAGCTGTGTATGTCAATGCGATCAGTTTTTGTAGTCACTTAGTTGGATTGGTGCTGTTTTTGTGTCTACAAATCCAAATTAATTACTAAACAACATTTGCTTTTTGAGTTGTAGTTTTCTTGATTGTTATCTCTCGTTTCTATCTCTTTTCTTTATTTTTTTTCTTTTTTTCTTTTTTTCTTATTTCTTTCTCTCTCTTTTTCTCCTCAGCAAAACCGTGCCTGGTTTTTTAAGATCATGATTTTGCCTCTATGAAATCGTACCTCATCTTTGTGAGGTACAATTTCACAAAATCATGCCTAGTTATTTTTATCAAGTGTGATTTTATCACTACAAACCAGGGCAAAATAATGATGGAGCTACAAAATAATGCTCGAGTCATACATGGCAAACCCATTATATTTGGCAAAAATTCAACCAAAATTAAAAAAAAAAATTGAAAAGAAAAAATTAAAATTGAAAGGATTTTCAATCTTACCTCTGCCTACTCCACCTCCGTGTCAGCCTTACCCCTTGTGATCAATGATCGGTACACTAGTAACACCATATCCTATTTTTCTACAAAGCTCTTTCTTCTCTCCTCACGTGATAAAAATGAATTAGGGTTTTACCCCCTTTTTCACTTATATCTCCTTTTGGTTGTTGTCCTTTTGCTTTAGCATATTTTTGTTTTTTCTTCTTCTGTGTTTGTCATTTCATGTTTCTCAGGGATAGGTCCTCCCTTTTGAAACTTGAGAGGGCACCCTAGCCTAAGAGGTATTAATATCCCTAATACCTTGATTCATGTGTAAAACAAGAAAGTGTTTAGAATAACACGCTTTCGCACCACTCCTTTATTCTAAACCAACCACCCTTTTTTCATCTACTGTATTTTACTTGTAAGTGTTTACATCTTTCTTTGACACATTTATTAGGCCATAAATGCATCAAGGAGGGGGTAAAATGTAGACACAAAAAATTTACCCACCCTGGTAGGTAATTTTCCCTGAGTCCTTCAGAGACACCCCTTAGACTTGCCTAAGGTAAGGGCTAGGTCTCTCTTCCCTTATTTTTTATTTTTCTCTCTTTATGCGAAATTGCAGTTGCCCTTAATAGGGCATAATTTTTCATAATGCAAAATCGCCATCGGTCCTGATGGGTTTGATTTTTTATTTTAGGATTTTTCTCATAAAGAAACCCTAATTCTTGAAATTGGCATGTTTGGCATCGACTCTCCATGGTTTTTCTTACCCATTTCATTTTAAAATCTGCTATATAATGAAGGTTTGAAATATTCTTTCCAAAAAGTGATTTTTAGAATACTAATCTCACACAATATCTTTTCTTCAAGTGATTTCTAAAGTGCTCTCTAAGTGATTTGCATTCTTATTCTTATTTTGAAAGTAATCTAACTTGCAATTATGAAGTATAATATATTTTATGATGCATTGGATTAGTTGTTGTTATCATTCACTTTGGTGGATTTATGTTGGAAACCTAAAGAGAAATAGACTATTCGGGAGGTCTTAACACTTTTGTCTGCTTCCATGCTATGTACCAGGTGTTTTCACATATTTTCATGCATACATTTATTTTTGGTATGACATAATTGAATTCTCACATCATTATTTTATTTTTTCTATAGATTCTACGAAATCACACTTGATCTTTGTGGGGTGCTATTTCATCGGTTTGTGAAATCATGATCACCTATTACATGGCACGATTTCATCCAGACCTTGTCTAGAGGTAAGTTGCTATCCCCAGACCTCTATCTACATTCTAAACTTGTCATAAGGCATATTGCTACATTCTATTATCTATTTTATCATTCTATTTTTGCTATATTTTGTTATGCTTTTTCATCTTCCAAAGGTCAAATTTTACTTCTTTTTTCAAGTTTAGCTAAAAGGACCTATGGGGCTTGACTTATGCACCTCCAAGTATTATCATATAGTGGCCTAAGTAGAACCCCTAATGCTAATAATATTTTTCAAGTATTTGCTAAGTTATATTGCAGGAACATGAATAGTTGATATCATTGGATAAAAGGATAAAGTAAGGATCAACCACCGAATAAGATAAGTACCATAATTAGTCTTTAGATTGTTTTTTGGGTATTTTTTATTTCTATTTCAAACCCTATACCTAATCTTAAAATAATACATCTACTTGAATTCTAGGCATTGTAAGGGAAGCAACATATAGTGTGCACTTAGGGTTTAATACTATTTGTGCATCTTACCTTTGATCCCTTGCTTGAATATTTTTCTATTTGAAAACCCTAGGGTTAGAAAACATTCAAAGAAAGAATCATTCTAGGGTTAGCTCTTATTTTCTTGCAAATTGTATTTTTACATTGTCCTTTATATTTTATAGCATAGATCTAGAAAGGCCAAACATAGGTGATTATCTTGAAACGAATACATCAAACATTCTTGAAAACCAAAGGACTTGGAGCAAGTCCTTAAACCATTCTTGGTGAACCCTTCCCACCTCTTCCACATTGAGTGTAGAGAATAATGCAGCCCCCATAGTTCACCTCAAGGATTCCTAGCGAATCCAATCTTGAGAATTGTACGTGTTAGGGCGGTTTTTCCCCTCTACAATATCAACATAGATTATATCAAGATGGTAACCTCTCAAATATGACTATCTATATTTTCCCTTTTATTCTTCATAAAGGATAGCTTCTCATTGATATGATCTAATATTATCTACATCTCGTCCATCCCCTATATTGATCAAAAAATATCATGTGCATGATTAAATAGAAGAAACATATCCACTTGCCTATCCACCACTTGAAAAAAGCTTAAAATATAATGGGCTAACAACAACACTAGAAGGAATCTTAGCAACAAGTGTAATAATAGTTTATGCAATGAGGTCTCTTCATCTATTAATGGTGCTTCAATACATTTTCAATTTTCATTAATTATCTTGCATGATATTAAATAATATTCATTTCATATGTATATGATAATATAAAATGTATTCATAAAAATCAAAGTAGATAGTAAGTCAATTATAGCTTACCATGATCACACACTATATAGGATAAAACTATGGATATTATCATCTGTGTAATAATGTTATCCATTATAGTCTATATAAAAGTAAAAAATATTCACTATGATTTATACCTTTTGTTAGAGGCTAAAGTTCATAAATGCTACATAATTTAAGATAATGTGGTTGCAATTAACCAACAATGCATTTTCTTATTATGTGATGAAGTTAGTAATTCATTATGAGTTTATCTACAAATAAAACTTTAGAATGCATAAATTAACATGGTACAATTTTAATTAAAAAACTTTTTAAATTTATTATAAAGTAAATATATATGCATGGGTATGTATAGTGTTAGCTTCAAGTCATAAATTGTATCTCATTAGCATTGCTATTGTAATAGATTTTTACAATGAAATAAATGAAACATAAACATATATATGTAATTATATTAGTATAAGGTGCAATATAGAGTGATGTGTAAGATTCATGGATATATGCTTTTCTTATGTAAATAGCTAGACATATTTAAGTTGTATGAAAAAATAAACTAAACTAACTTTCTTCTAGTTTTATGGTGTTCAAGATATAAGATAAAGAGTACATGCAATCTTATTATGGAAATCACATATTATATTATGGGGAATTATGTCTTGTGGACTAAACTCACTCATTGCTTCATCATCTCTCATGCTTCTAAAAAAAGTAAAATAAAATACTAAGTATAACATAAAGGGAAAAATCACTAGGAGAAAATCCATGTCACATGCAACATTAATTGTAGGAATTTATTAGCAAGACTAGATCTATATGAATATCTATATTGTGTAAATTTGAGAATCTAATTTTAGACACATTGAGAATGTCAATTAAGCTCTAATGTAATAAAGTAAGTATGCCAAGTTAGAATATCTATGATTTAATTTTTTATAGTTATATTCAACTATTTTCTGTTACTATAAATATATAAACATAAGATGACCATCACATGCAATATATTCTTTTCTATAATTTTGTCAAAGAAAATAGATATGGGCAAAAATTTTCTAATACAAAAAGTTTAAAAAACTAAAAATTATTCACTATAAATAATTTAGTATCTAATATTTTATTATGATTAATTTAGAAATTTGTATTTATTTCATTTTTTCTACACTCCAAGCTTACATCAACTTAATTTCTTGCTACATGGTTAAATTTGCATCTCTAACTTCATATATATTTAAGTTATTTTTTCCCAATAACCATCTAATAAAATAATGAGTAATAATTTTATAAATATCAATAATTATAATTATTTTACAATATACATATCACAATTTTTTTTTAAATTATAAACCATTAAAAGAATAAAATATTATAACTAAAAATTCATGTTTAAATAAAATAATGTTGTAGAAATCCCAAAGAATAACACACAAGTTCACAATTATAGTTTTGACATGCAAAAAGTCGTCACTATATAATTGTATTTGGAATGTGTGTAGTAAATATAAATATATTTTCAGCCCTATCAGCTAGTGGTAGAGTAGGTATTTCTTTTTTACCAAAATTGAGTAGGTGAAATCACTAACTGTACATGCATTATAATTCCTTTAGATATCTCATCACAAACGGAACTCAATTGGTCAAGTTAATATAAATTGTTATCCACGAATGGCTAAGATAGTCCAACATAAAATTTCAATGAGTCAAAATTTTCCTTCTTAATACACAAAGGGTAGTCTAATACTACACCATCAAAGCATTATTCAAACTAAAAATAAAAGCTTTGAAACCAAACGTTACACAATTATAGTTATCACTAATGTTTTCTATGTTTACCATGTATTCAAGGTCTTTTATGGATCGTGATTATCATGCCATCTTACCATTTGTGCTTCTTCCTATCTATCTAAATGGAATGTAAATAATGGTATCTGTATTCCCTTATAATTTAGTGATCCATCTGTTGTTGTCATTGAATTATTTCTTGGAGAAATAGATAACACTATTTCTCAAGTTCTAAAGATTATTCCTATGTAATTGAGTGATAAAAGGACATGGAATGACCAATGTTGATGAGGGTCAATATACTGCTTGTTGCACTAAATGTAATATTTTTTAGAAAATCAAACTACATAATGAATATATACAAATTTTACAATGAATATATATAGATTTAGCTGAAATTAGCCAGTAAAAAAAACCAAAAATCCATAACAAATATTCTGCACCTCTAATTAACTAAGATATCTTAGGTTATATTAAAATATTATTTGTACGTTGGCTTCTCGAATACCAACTAGATATGTGCTCACAATAATATAATAATAAACAATACACTATAGCATATAGCCTCACATCTCATCCTTATTACATTATTTGAAGTACATAAAGAGTTGTAAAATAACTCAAATTTGACACATGCAAGTACCTTCATGAAAATATTCACAACTTGTTCATCGGTGGGAATGTATTAGAGCTGAATCTCATGCCTTAGGACTTCTTCTCAAATAAAGTAACATTAAGTATCAATATACTTTGTTTGTTCATGGAACATCAGATTCTTAAAAAGTTTCAAAACACCTTGTTTATCGCAATTCAAGTGTATTGGAAGATTCTTCAAAAGACCCATACTTGAAATAATGTGATGTAACAATATCGCTTCACACACTAATCCTCGTGCTACATAATATTATACCTCTATAGATGAAATAGCAACAACTTAATACTTCTTGATGTGCCAAGAGATAGATCCAAATCCAAGATGAAATATGTGTCCTGACATTAATTTTCTATCATCTATAGATCCAACATAATCTGAGTCTACGTATCCTTGCAAGAAGAATTTGGTGTTCTTATTGTACTCCAAGCCATATTATGTTGTGTCATGGACATAGTTTAAAACTTCCTATACTACTTTCCAATGATTGATCTTAGGTTCCTGCATGAACCTCAAAAGATAGCTCATAGGAAAGCTAATATCTGGCCTAGTATTAGTCATATATATGAGACTCCCAATCAACTATCGATAGAGAGTTCCATATACCTGAGGAGATTTATCATATCAAAATAGTTGTAACTCTATTTACATGGGTATTGCATTTTTTTTACAATATATCATGTGATATTTTTCAATTAGTGCCTTTGCATACTTTATTTGTGTGACCATGATGTGGTTCTTTTTCTCTACTACTTCCAAGCCAAGAAAATAATGTATAAGTTCTATATCTATCATTTCAAATGACTTATTTAGGTCACCCTTCACTACTTCTATCATATTTTTTGAGCTACCAGTGATGATCAAATCGTCAAAATAGAGCACAAGTATCACTATTTTATAACCAACTTTCTTGAAATAAATATTGGCATCTGAGGGACTTCTTGAAATCATGTTGTAGGAGGTGATTATTAATCTTAATGTACCAAGATCTCAAATCTTATTTCAACCCATACAAGGACTTTATCAACTTGCAAATATTTTCCTCTTGTCCTTCAACAACATATCCTTTAGGTTTGGTCATGTACACTTCTTTGAGATTACCATTCAAGAAGGTACTCTTAACATTTGTATGATGAAACTTCCATTCAAAATGAGCTAGCATGGAACAAAATACATGAATGGTTGTCATATTATTCATTGGTGTAAATTCCTTCATAATCTATGCCTTCTTTTTTGAGCATAGTCATTTGCAACAAGGCAATCTTTATGCTCGTCAATAGTTTCATATATCTTATACTTGACTTTGTATACCCATTTGCAGCCAATGGATTTCTTTTCAACAGGCAGATCAACTGGCTTACATGTTTTCTTATTTTTAAGAGATATATATTTTGCATCCATAGCTACATTCCATTGAGGCACACTAAATGCTTCTTGCACTAAAGTGGGTTCATGCTCCACCATTGAAGTCATCAAACCTCTATATTCCTCTTCACTCCTTTATTCTTCTTCTTCTTCAGATTTTTCTCTTTCCTAGCATGATATACTTTGAGTATGTGGCTAATTTGAATTGATATCAAGAGGTGCATTTAATTTTACATCTTTTATGGTTCTAGTATACCATTTTAGATTCTTTTTCTATTTTGGGGAGCCCTTGATTCAGGCTCTTAAAATTCTAGGTGTATAAGAGGAGATATGTCTTTTCTAGATTTTGGTATATCTAGCTTGGGAGATTCATCAAATACCACATCTTGACTTATACAATTTTTCTTAATTATAGGATCAATCAATCGATATCCCTTGGATTTTTCATCATAACTAATAAAATGCATTGCAGAGCTTTCTCATCTAGATTACTCATTTTATTCTTTAGAATTTGCATGAAGGCTTTGCATCTAGATATCTCTAGATGATAAATGAAGGGCTTGCTTCCACTCCAGGATTCTTCTAGTGTGACTCCTTGAAGAGATTTTATTGGTGCTTGATTCAAGAGACAAAACTATAATGATAGTTTCTACCCAATACTATTGTCCAAGATGAGCACCTGTGAGCATACATCAAACCAACTCATTAATGGAATTATTCCTCCTCTCAAAAAATCTAGTAAATATATCGATGCTCTATTTTATTTGATTGGAGGATTGATTTTATTGGAGGATTTAAAATCTTAGATATTAGGTTTTAATTTTATGTTTTTTTTTCTTTCATCGTGCGCACTATGAATTTAATTTACGATTTGGTCTTGTGCTGCTTTTAATAGCCTATTATTGAGGTCAATATTGTTCTACACAACCTAAGCTATGCTCAACTGCTAGAAAACCTTAGGTCATGGAAAAAAATTCCAAAATTTGTAATTCTACCTACGTACCGATCAAGATTATGTATGAGGGCCTACATTGTTACAACCTAGTTAGGCCATGCTATCCATAATTTTGGCCTATGTACTATAGCAGTAAATCTAGCCTATGGTATGGGTTGGGCTGCACAAGCTATGGCTCAAGGGCTGTGACCTAGGCTATAGCTCTAATGATGTGACTATGGCATTGTAATGCTATAAAATTCAGGCTTTGGGACTGTGACCAATGTTGTAACACTAATTGTTACAAAATCAAGGCTTTAGGAATTGGTAGAAATATGGTTACACCATAGAAAAAGATAAAAACTCAGTACCCACAAATTGTATAACAAAAACAACAATAGATCCCTATTAATGATACCTCTACTTTTACAAAATATATGTCTTCTACCCAACTACAAGCTCACCATCATAGTTAGTTATTGGTAAGGGTTATACACCATACGAGAACCATAAATAATTCATGCTCTAATACCAATGTAGGAAACCAAACTACATATTATTCTATTGTAATGATATATACAGATATTTTGCCAAAATTAGCTAGTAACGATGGAAAATAATAAATGCATAGCAAATATTTTTCACCTCTAATTAACCAAGCTATCTTAGGCTATACTAAAAATTATTTGCATGTTGGAATTTGGAATACCAACTAGATATGCACTCACAATAATATAATAGTAAACAATACACTATAGCCGATAGCTTAACATATTTATGGTCCATGTCTTTTTCGTTCGATATAACCCCCTTGAAATGAATGAAAATTTAGATCACAAGAGAGGTAATTTGGAGTGATTAAATTTTTTTGGTTCAAGTACAAGCCCCATAATCTATGTTCTAGAACCTCCACCAATTTTTAACAAGACAAATAATAATACAAAGGCAATTATAACTCTAAGATATCACAGATACACTTGGGCATATGGGAAGGTATTACAAAATCTTGGTTCGAGTGCAAACCCCCTAGCTATGTTCCATAACCTCCAGCAACCCCAATAAGATAAATAAGAAGACAAAGTCAATGATAACTCTAAGAGATCAAAGCAACGTTTGGGCTTACAGGAAGGTATCTACGGATGATCGTATGCCTCCTTCTGATGTTAACACTGTAGGACCTTACATACAATTCAATAACACCTGTTCTTTCCCATTCCTATCCATAGCGCATGAAAGCTACTAATTAATAAGCTATATTCCATTTTTACATCCAGGGTTGTGTTCCTACACCAAAATAAACATAGATATTTTTATTCATGTATTATAATAATTCTATAGCATAGCTGATTATTGTTGGACATTTTGAGTCCATGAAGTTGTCATTGATGTCAAGGAATGAAGTTGTCATTGATGTCAAGGAATGAGCTACCGTTGATGTCAAAAGGTCAAAAGGAGCAATGCAAAAGGTTGATGGCAAAAGAGCTTCATAATATTTATTTTTAATATTATGTAAAGCATAAATAAAAGGTTTTTATTAAAAACCATAGTGGGAAAAATAAAAGGTTTTATTAAAAACCATAATGGGCAAAGTAAAAGGTTTTTATTAAAACCTAAGGAGGCTTTAATCCTTAATAAAGCCAAAATATTTAAATATTAATTTATAATATTTAAATTCTAATGAATTTAAATAAATTATAAATTAAATATTTGAAGCCAAAACATTAGCGCCGACCCCCAACGAATTCATCTCCATCGACATGCATGAAATCAAGGGCAAAGGTATTTATACCTTAAGCCAAACCTTATGTTTGGCATTCAAAAAATATCCATGATATTCGGTGAGAAAGAGCTCATGCAAAATCGAATGAAAGGCACCTTCGAAGTGCGTGTGGAGCAGGCATCATGTTGGAAGAAGAGCCAAAGGCTCTAGGGGAGAGTGAAGAGGATAAAGTGCACATTGTGCTTTAGAGCAGCAAGGTGAGCGCGTGGCTCACATGACGTGGAAGCCACGACCAAGGCATTGCTGAAGCATTTGGTGCAAGTTCGAATCCCACCGATTGTGGAGCGGGTAATAAAGGTTTTATTTTGATTTTTATTATTGCACATGCTAAGGTTGTTGGAGGTATAAGGTGTAAGTAATTTCTGATTTTCACCTAAGTGGTGAAAGGTTAATTTGGCTAGGGTAATTATTATTTTTACCTTAGGAAAATGGAAATTGATTTATTGCATTAAGTTATAAAGAGAGTTATTTAAATTAAATGCAATATTGAGTAGGGAGTTATAAGTAGAAGTTGAGTTATATTTTTATAGGGGATTTTGATGAAATTTATGATGTTGAATGTTATTATTGAGATGGAGCAATAAGGTGTATTTGAGATTTAATTTATCTTTGTGATTAAGGTAAATTGTGAAAAGTGTTAGAGTGATAATTCTTGTCATCTAACCTCTTTGTACTTGGAAAAGAAGTGTTTATGATTGTGGTAGATTTGTGTGGTCTACTTCTACATCAAATAAAAGGTATGGGTACATTCTTCCTTGGTTGAGTTGATTGGTTGGTTTTCTGGAAAACAACTTTGGAGTGAAAAGGACTTGATTAGGTTTCCTTATTGAGTTGTTGAGCTATTGAGAAGTGAATGCTATGCACCTTGTTTTATAAGCATTGTTGTTGAAGTGAGTAATTGAGTGAAGAACTTGAACTAGGGTTTGCAAAGAACATGAGTATCATTGTTATGTGAAGATTATTTTATAAGCATTGTTGTTGAAGTGAGTAATTGAGTGAAGAACTTGAACTAGGGTTTGGAAAGAACATGAGTATCATTGTTATGTGAGATTGGTTGATAAGCATTGTTGGAAACATTTTGAGTGAGTGTTCATATGCTTGGACTAGGGTTTGTGAGCAAGGATTATTTCATTGAGTGATTGGTTGAGTAGAGTTGGTTGAGCCTAGTCAAGTGGATGTGTGAAGTGATAGTTCAAGTTCTATGAAACAAATTATTCTATATTCTAAATTGATTTGAGAAGGTGATTGAAAGTGATTGAGTATTGAGGTGAATGTGAAGCATATTGAGTCTCTAAAAATTAAATTTCTCTTATGTTTCTAAAAGAGTGATTGAAAGTGATTGAGTATTGAGGTGAATGTGAAGCATATTGAGTCTCTAACAATTCTCTATATGTTTCTAAAAGAGTGATTATTTATAAATATTATTTAATTTTTTCTAAGAGTGATTGAAAATAATTGAGCATTGTGATGAATGAGAAGCATATTGAGTCTCTAACAATTCTCTTTATGTTTCTATGATATTGGATAAGTTCTAGTGAGGACTTATTGAGCAGATTTGAGATAAGTTCTATTGAGGACTTGTTGGAAAATTTGAGGTAAGTCTTAGTGAAGACTTGAGAGCAGATTGGACAAGTTCTAGAGAGGACTTGTGGATAGATTAGTGTGAGATTTTGTGGAAGCTTACAAGGTAGATTTGAGACAAGTCTTTGAGTAGACTTGTGAGCAGAGTTGATTGATTGATTTGTTCAAACCTTGGGTTAAGGTTTGGGGTAGATCTAGAAGAGTTGATTTGAGATTAAGTCAAGCTTTGTGTTAAGGCTTGAAGATAGATATTGAGGATAGATTTGTGCTAGACCGAAGGACTATGTTTAGTGCAGATCAGAGAATAGATATTGAGGATAGATTTGTGCTAGATCGAAGGACTATGTTTAGTACAGATTAGAGGATAGATTTTGGTATAGATTTGAGGATAGGTTTGTGCCAGAACAGAGATAGATATTGAGAAGATTTATGCTAAATCGAAGGACTATATTTAGTGTAGATTTGAGATAGATATTTGAAGGTGATAGAGTATAGAGGATGATAATCTCCAGTGGATAGAGATCCATTAGCCAGGGTAGTGAGGATAGGAGTCTTCAGTGGATAGAGATCCATTAGCTAGAGTAGTGGGGGCAATAGTTCTTCTAGAAGATCACCAGTTAGAGCTAAGGAGAAAGGAGTTCTCCTATGGATAGAGATCCATGAACTTGATTAGGGGATTGGTGTCTCCTTTGGATAGAGGTCCATAAACATTGTAATAGGGAAAGGATTCCCAAGAGATTGATTGAGAAAATTTTAGTGAAATATTTTCTCCATGGAGTAGCCCACATTGGGTGAACCATGTTAAATTGGTGTCTCTATTGTGTGTGGTGATTTGTGCATTGCTTTGATTACTATTATTGATATTGCTATCTTTACATTGCATAATATTGATTGGGAAAGAAAAGTAAAAAGTGGTCTTATACTATTCACCCCCTCTCAGTATAAGCTTGTGTTCTTCAATTGGTATCAGAGTGGGTTCCTTCGAAAGAGTTTAACAACTTGAAGGAAAAGCTTTCAAGAACATAATGGATTCTAAGAATGTGTCCTCAGATAATTCAACACCAATATTTTATGGAAGTGATTATATATTTTGGAGTATGAGAATGAAGATTCACCTGATGGCACTTGGCAATGAAATTTGGGAAGTAGTTGAAAATGGATACATACCACCAAGTTGATCCACCTACAGATAAGGAAGGTAAGCTTCTACAACATTACAATTCAAAAGTAATGAATGCAATTTTGAGAGGTTTGCATAGAACAGAATCAATAAAAGTTATGCATTGTAAAGATGCAAAAGGAATTTGGGATAAGTTGCAAAGCATATATGAAGGAGATAAAAGTGTCAAAAAGGCAAAGATACGAAATCTCAAAGGGAAATTTGAAGAATTAAGAATGAAGGATGAGGAAAACATTAGTACTTATCTACTTCGAGTAGATGAGGTTGTTAATGCCATGCAAGGACTTGGACTTAATGTTGAAGAATCAGATGTTTGTGATAAGGTCTTAAGATCTCTTCCAAAAATATTTAGTGAAAATATTTCTGCTATAGAAGAATCAAAAGATGGTGATTCTTTGACAAGAGATATGTTACTTGGTATTCTTACAACTTTTGAGTTAAGAACAAAAGAGGAACCTAATCACTGGAAGGAAGCAACCTTCAAAGCAATTAAGAAGACAAAGGGTAAGAAGTCAGAATCAAGCAATGAGTCATCCAGTGATGAAGAAGCAAATTATGGTAGAAGGAATAAAGATTCAAGAAGATTTAAAGATGCAAAATCTGTTAGATGTTTCAATTGTGGAAAGTATGGTCACTATGCAACTGATTTTCAAGAAGCTAAAAATAACAATGATGAAGAAAAATAGGATCACAAGAACAGGGAATCAGAAAAATATAGGTACCAAAAGAAAGGCAAGGATGGACAAGGTAGACAAGGAAAGAAGTTCTTTCAAAGACAAAAGAGGAGCTACTATGCAGACAAGGCAAGTAAGTACTCAAGTGATAGTGATAATAGTTTTTTAGATAATGATAAAGATGAAGTCCTATTTTTGATTGAAGAAAAAGAAGAAGTCAAGAAAAGGTCACCAATAATTCTCAAGTGTTTTAGATGTGGTAATTTTGGACATCTTGAAGATAGTTGTACAAGGAATGGTTTTAGTTTCAGTGATGATGAATATGAGGATGCACTAGAAGGACCAGAAGAGAATATTCTAATGGCACTAGAAGAAGAAGAAGGTGATCCTATAGAAGACAAGTCAGAAAAGAATGAAGATGTTGACAAAGGCAAACAAATAGAGGAAGAATCAAAAAAAGGAGGAGTTGATCTTGAGGGAGAGCTTATTTATGCTCTTAAAACTTTAAAGAAGGTAAGAAAGCAAAACTCCCAACTTGAATTTTAGTTTCAAGAATGTGATGAAGAAAGAGGAAAGCTTATAGAGGATCTAAACAAGTCAATGGCTAAGACAAAGAAGTTCAAGGATAAGTTAGAAGCAAAGGTCTTAGAATGTGAAAAGTTAGAACAAGAAGTAGCTCTACTAAGGGAAGATTTAGAAAAATCCAAGGATAAGCTACACAAGTTTGGAAAGAGTTCAAATATTATGGATAAAATGATCAAGGTACAAAGAAGGTCAACAAACAAAATAGGTCTTGGTTTTGAACAAGCTCAAAAGAAACAAGAAGAAGAGTCAACCTCAAGTTCTGAAGAAGAAGAAACTTCAGAAGAAGAAAGTGTAAGAGAAAGTGAGACTTCTGAGGATGAGTTGGACAATAGAAAGTTCAACAAGGAAAGGAACAATGTACAAAGGAGAAACAGATGGAACAACAATCAGAATAGGTTAAGAGAGACTAAGAGACCAATGAGGTCAAGACAAGGAAACTTCAATGGAATATGTTTCTCATGTCACAGATTTGGGCACATGGCTTCATAGTGTAGGACACATGAAAGACAAGAATATGGGAATTTCAGGAACAAATAACTTTTCCATGGGTATTGCTACTCATGTAATCAGTTTGGTCACAAGGCAATGAATTGCAGGGTTCATGATAGAAAAGGATATGGCTTCACCAGGAGAAATCCTAAGACATTTGCACCTCCAAGGAATAATAACATTAAGTGTTATAAGTGCAATAATGATGGACATACAACAAAGTGGTGTAGAGCAGACATTCCAGAATCAAGCATGAACAGGAACAAGAATAGTGAATGGATATGGATATGAACATGAATATGAATATGGACATGGACAGGAAAAGAACAGTCAAAGAAATCAGAAGGATCAGATGAGAAGGAAAGAGGATAAAGGTAAAGACCAGTGCTTGTTGGGAGTAGAAATACTCCCACCCCAGAATTAACCACCTCAAGAGGAGGTGGGGGAGGGGCTAAGCTAAGAGACTCATTCTTAGCCCCGAGCCCCAAAGGTGACCCTTTGCCATTGATGTCAAAGGGGGAGAGATTTGAGTAAGGGGGAGAGATTTGGTTTAAGGAGAGAGCATTGAGACAGGGGGAGCAATGTCCTAGGGGGAGCAGAACAAGAAAAAGGTCAAGTGTTTGGTAAAAATAATTTGGGTTGCCATCAATGACAAAGGGGGAGATTGTTGGACATTTTGAGTCCATGAAGTTGTCATTGATGTCAAGGAATGAAGTTGTCATTGATGTCAAGGAATGAGCTACCGTTGATGTCAAAAGGTCAAAAGGAGCAATGCAAAAGGTTGATGGCAAAAGAGCTTCATAATATTTATTTTTAATATTATGTAAAGCATAAATAAAAGGTTTTTATTAAAAACCATAGTGGGCAAATACAAGGTTTTATTAAAAACCATAATGGGTAAAGTAAAAGGTTTTTATTAAAACCTAAGGAGGCTTTAATCCTTAATAAAGCCAAAATATTTAAATATTAATTTATAATATTTAAATTCTAATGAATTTAAATAAATTATAAATTAAATATTTGAAGCCAAAACATTAGCATCGACCCCCAACGAATTCATCTCCGTCGACGTGCATGAAATCAAGGGCAAAGGTATTTATACCTTAAGCCAAACCTTATGTTTGGCATTCAAAAAATATCCATGATATTCGATGAGAAAGAGCTCATGCAAAATCGAACGAAAGGTACCTCCAAAGTGCATGTGGAGCAGGCATCATGTTGGAAGAAGAGCCAAAGGCTCTAGGGGAGAGTGAAGAGGATAAAGCGCACATTGTGCTTTAGAGAAGCAAGGTGAGCACGTGGCTCACACGACATGGAAGCCATGGCCAAGGCGTTATTGAAGCATTTGGTGCAAGTTCGAATCCCATCGATTGTAGAGCAGGTAATAAAGGTTTTATTTTGATTTTTATTATTGCACATGCTAAGGTTGTTGGAGGTATAAGGTGTAAGTAATTTCTTATTTTCACCTAAGTGGTGAAAGGTTAATTTGGCTAGGGTAATTATTGTTTTTACCTTAGGAAAATGGAAATTGATTTATTGCATTAAGTTATAAAGAGAGTTATTTAAATTAAATGCAATATTGAGTAGGGAGTTATAAGTAGAAGTTGAGTTATATTTTTATAGGGGATTTTGATGAAATTTATGATGTTGAATGTTATTATTGAGATGGAGCAATAAGGTGTATTTGAGATTTAATTTATCTTTGTGATTAAGGTAAATTGTGAAAAGTGTTAGAGTGATAATTCTTGTCATCTAACTCTTTGTACTTGGCAAAGAAGTGTTTATGATTGTGGTAGATTTGTGTGGTCTACTTCTACATCAAATAAAAGGTATGGGTACATTCTTCCTTGGTTGAGTTGATTGGTTGGTTTTCTGGAAAACAACTTTGGAGTGAAAAGGACTTGATTAGGTTTCCTTATTGAGTTGTTGAGCTATTGAGAAGTGAATGCTATGCACCTTGTTTTATAAGCATTGTTGTTGAAGTGAGTAATTGAGTGAAGAACTTGAACTAGGGTTTGCAAAGAACATGAGTATCATTGTTATGTGAAGATTATTTTATAAGCATTGTTGTTGAAGTGAGTAATTGAGTGAAGAACTTGAACTAGGGTTTGGAAAGAACATGAGTATCATTGTTATGTGAGATTGGTTGATAAGCATTGTTGGAAACATTTTGAGTGAGTGTTCATATGCTTGGACTAGGGTTTGTGAGCAAGGATTATTTCATTGAGTGATTGGTTGAGTAGAGTTGGTTGAGCCTAGTCAAGTGGATGTGTGAAGTGATAGTTCAAGTTCTATGAAACAAATTATTCTATATTCTGAATTGAGTTGAGAAGGTGATTGAAAGTGATTGAGTATTGAGGTGAATGTGAAGCATATTGAGTCTCTAACAATTCTCTATATGTTTCTGAAAGAGTGATTGAAAGTGATTGAGTATTGAGGTGAATGTGAAGCATATTGAGTCTCTAACAATTCTTTATATGTTTCTAAAAGAGTGATTGAAAGTGATTGAGCATTGTGATGAATGTGAAGCATATTGAGTCTCTAACAATTCTCTGTATGTTTCTAAAAGAGTGATTGAAAATAATTGAGCATTGTGATGAATGAGAAGCATATTGAGTCTCTAACAATTCTCTTTATGTTTCTAAGATGATTGAAAATTAGTATTGAGCATGATTTATGTGAAGCTATTGAGTTACAATATCTTTATGTTTTATGATATTGGATAAGTTCTAGTGAGGACTTATTGAGAAGATTTGAGACAAGTTCTATTGAGGACTTGTTGAGCAGATTTGAGGTAAGTCTTAGTGAAGACTTGAGAGCATATTGGACAAGTTCTAGAGAGGACTTGTGGATAGATTAGTGTGAGATTTTGTGGAAGCTTACAAGGTAGATTTGAGATAAGTCTTTGAGTAGACTTGTGAGCAGAGTTGATTGATTGATTTGTTCAAACCTTGGGTTAAGGTTTGGGGTAGATCTAGTAGAGTTGATTTGAGATTAAGTCAAGCTTTGTGTTAAGGCTTGAAGATAGATATTGAGGATAGATTTGTGCTAGATCGAAGGACTATGTTTAGTGTAGATCAGAGAATAGATATTGAGGATAGATTTGTGCTAGACCGAAGGACTATGTTTAGTGCATATTAGAGGATAGAGTTTGGTGTAGATTTGAGGATAGGTTTGTGCCAGACCAGAGATAGAGATTGAGCAGATTTGTGCTAAACCGAAGGACTATGTTTAGTGTAGATTTGAGATAGAGATTTGAAGGTGATAGAGTATAGAGGATGATAGTCTCTAGTGGATAGAGATCCATTAGCCAGGGTAGTGAGGATAGGAGTCTTCAGTGGATAGAGATCCATTAGCCAGAGTAGTGGGGGCAATAGTTCTTCTAGAAGATCACCAATCAGAGCTAAGGAGAAAGGAGTTCTCCTATGGATAGAGATCCACGAACTTGATTAGGGGATTGGTGTCTCCTTTGGACAGAGGTCCATAAACATTGTAATAGGGAAAGGATTCCCAAGATATTGATTGAGAAAATTTTAGTGAAATATTTTCTCCGTGGAGTAGCCCACATTGGGTGAACCACGTTAAATTGGTGTCTCTATTGTGTGTGGTGATTTGTGCATTGCTTTGATTACTATTATTGATATTGCTATCTTTACATTGCATAATATTGATTGGGAAAGAAAAGTAAAAAGTGGTCTTATACTGTTCACCCCCCCTCTCAGTATAAGCTTGTGTTCTTCAATTATACTAAATTAATACTCAGTCACCACTTATGAAGGATCATAAGAAAAATTAAAAACTAGTATTGTCAAGAATTTTTTCTCTTTTCTCTCTTATTTTCACTATATAGAAGATGCATTTTAATGAGAAGGATATAAATGTTCAAGTGAGTACATGTTATATTGTTGACGAATATGTTTAACATGTTTACTAATGACAATTTTTAATAGTTTATAAAAATAATTTAAAATATATTTGAATTTTTTTATACTATTAAGAAAAGAGGGTTTTGAAAGGAATCCCTCATCCTTTTACATCAACTCCAAAACAAATATTTTATCAAGAACAACCAAAAAAACAAGATACAAACGAAGACTTACAATCAACAATCCTAAAGGGGTTATCCAACCAATATCACAGCCCACAAAAAGTACAACAATCACATAAATTGCACTGGACAATAAAACAACACCAAGGGGAGGTGGAGAACTTTGAAAATTTAAAATTTAAAAAGCCCACTTCAATCCTAAAATGACCCTTTAGAAAATTGAACCCCTGTGATGAAAACATCCATCCAAAATAGGAAAAAACTCCAACACCATGGAGCATGAGCAAACATGAGTATTTTGAAAATTTAAAAGCCTGCTCGAAAAAAAAAAACCAAATTAGTGAAAGTCAAAAACTGGGACCCTGTAACAAAAATCACTCCACAACACTGTAGACCACTGCAACTCCACTAAAAACCATCCAGTTTTAGCCTCAACTAACAAGGCAAAACTGGGATAGGGGAAACAACCAGTAGAATTGGTTACAGCCACCAAGACAACCATCGGGAAAAACACCCAACCAAGCTAGGAAAAATCCCCAACACAAAGGAACATGAGTGAATAGGAGAATCTTGTAATTTGAAATGCCCACTTCAAAAGAAAAAAACACCTTGCAAAATCCAAAAACCAAGACCCTACAATGAAAACCACTCCACAGCACAGAGGGTCTCTACAACCCTTTCAAAAAACATCCACTTTTTGCCCCAACAAAGACCCATGAGGCTAAATAAAACTGGGTAAAACAACCAGTATAACTAGTTATAGTCACCAAGAAAATAGCCAGGCAAATATATAGTCAAAAAAAGGGGAAAAAATCCCATAAAAACAAACCAATTTGCCCAACCCATAAACCCCACATAAATTCACCAGCTCTAACCAGAGCAAACCAGTTGCCTGAAAAGTATAACTTGTAAGCTCACATGATGGCAACTCCACCAAATCAAGACCTATAGAAAGTAACTATGCATCTACCTAACACCATCCAAACCACTCGAGTAATAAAAAAACTGAATCGATGCTAGCCAAGGCAAGTAGCCAATAACTACTATAATAGAAACAACCCAAGATCACCCCCAATGGGTTTGTTTTGGTATTTGGCCCTATCCCCATCAGTGATCCTGGCCATATATTAAATGGTAAACCAAAAACATAAGAGATGCAGATCCAACTGACCAAGAACCACAACTAGCAACTAACCCAAGTGAAATTGTCGCTCACAAAACCAAAATGCAAGTCAATAACCATCCAAGGGACCACCAACTAGAAAATTTTACATTACAACAAAAGCTCTAATCACCCCCATGGGTTTCTACCAACATTTAGCTCTATCTCCTCAGGGACCTCAACCAGATATACAATGGCTTACCGAGCGCACAAGAAATCCAGAATGCAACAGTAAGGCCCCCGACAAGCAATAAATACAACCAACCACCAAAGCAGAGCATTCAGACCAATGAAAATATGTTTTAATTTAGATATTATATAAATTAGTGATACATTAAAAAAAATGAATGTTTTATTAAATATTTTATAATGGAAGATAATCAAGAATAATACATTTAATTTTAAATATATTTGATTTTCATGTTGTATAGAAATTTAAGCTAGAAATCAAATTATTGAAGTGAGTGTTCAATAAGTACAATTATATAGTATTATTTGTTCATATTTAATAAAATTAATCCTAATTAAATAGTCATTACTCTTAAAATAGGTAATTTTTAGGAAAGTAAGAGATTTATTTTATGGTTTAAAGGCACAAATTCATTAAAATATTAGTCTTTATTAATGAGGGCATATTTAGAATACAAGTTTCATTTAATGTAATTTGTATTTATTTATATCAAAACCAATTTTATTGAAAATAGTGTAGACATGTATGAAGGGTATATAGGTTATAAAGATATAATTTTGTCTTTTATTTTCAAAAAATTTATCGTATAATTTTACATTATATTACCATCATAGAAGGCATATGCTATCTTATACTTTTTATTTAAATACTAAAATATGAATATATAATTTTCTTGTTTTATATCCTTAGGAAGAGTAGGAAATTAGTGTTATAGTTCCAAAAAAAACAAATATGAATAGGAACTTAGCCTTTTTTTTTTTCTATATCTTTATGGAGGTTTGTGAGCATGGGAAGAAGGTCATTTTTTAAACTTCTAATGGAAAACGTATGCCCTATAATCTCCAATTGGACATAAAATTAGTATCACCAACATAAGGTTCAAAACCTAATTGTAGATGTAAAAAATTCATTTTATTGCTAATTGATATTTCTATAAATCAAATATTAAACTTAGTTAATGATTTTTTTTTTAGGGTGGAAAAAGAGGTTTCGAAAGGGTCCCCAAACCATTTATAATAAAACACCTATAGATCTACTAATAATCTCAAAATTAAGACATCACAAAAAAGACAATCCATAAAACTAAAACGTTTTAAAGTGTAATAGAACACAAAGTGAAATGGTCTCCCAAGACAAAACCAAATAGGAACCCAAAAGAGAAAAAAATCCATAAGATACAGATCTTTGTTCTAAGACTAAACATGACCTACATTATCATATTTTTCCTCCTACCTTATGTACCCTTTTACTTCCTCCATTCAATTCTATTAGTATTTGGATTCCATTGATAATATTTCTCTGTCTTTTTTTATCTGATTTTTCTATTGGAAGGTTTCCCTTGAGATTTAACAGTATCCACATCAAATTCTAACTTTTTTGATGTCTAGTTTCTGGAGTTTGGATAGCTTTTTTATATTAGCTAATTTTTCTAGGTTATTTTTTATTTGATCTACAAACTATTTCAAAATTATTTGGTTCTCCTCATCTTCATATTCCTCATTATCTAACTAAACATGTCCATGATCCACCTTTTTTAAGAGACCAATACCTTTATCTCCAAAAGTAATCTCTTGAAGCATATCAAAGGAATTTGAAGAAAGAATAGTATTCATTTGTGAGGAGGATAAATTATCACATACCTTCATCTTATCTACCATAAGTGAAGAATCCTTCTACATATTAACTTTACTTACTTTATTTTTAGGGATATTAGCTTCTAATATATCTTCCTTTCTGTAACCCTCTAAGGATGATATCTTTTACTTTTTGCTCTCAGGGTTTTCAACTTCCAAGATATCTTTCTTCTTGGAACCCTCTTCTTCAATTTTCTTTTGTTGCCAAAATTTATGACCTTGGGTATGAGGCTTCTGGTTTGGGTATGTCTGAGTTAATATCCTTAATTTCTTACAAACCCCATTTAACAGGGGGTTCTCATATTCTAAAAGTTGATTCCAAACACCCAATCTTGAAACAAACCAAATCAAATTTGGTAAATTTTCCTCCAGATCCACATTAACACATATCAAGTATATATGAGGTGATATTTGGACTTGGTGCTTAGATCCACAATAATCATATGGCATTTTCATAGAAATACCAGGAAAAACCTTTTCATTCCAAAAATGAAAGTGAATATTTGGTAATATCACCCAAACTAGGGCCTATAGAAAAATTGGGTTTTTGAATTGAAATCAAGTCCCCATCTCCTAAAGAAAAGGCCATGCCTTTGAAAGAACCAACCCCCCATAAAATTTTCTTTGAATCAATAGAATAGTTTAGATTCACAATTAAAAAAAAATTAGAGAGGGCAACAATCTCCATATAACCATTTATTATTATTATTTTTTATTTTTATTTTTTTGTGGAAAACATCCCAAAATGGATGCCACTTTCGGGTAAGACCCAAGGAGGCAGGGGTATCCATTCTACCAAAAATGCCCAGGACTCGGACCTGGCCTACCACCTTTGACATACTCAAGGAGCAAACAAACACACAAAACCAATTTAAAAATAAGTAAATAACAACAAAAATAATAAAATAAAATAAAAAACATGCTCCTTGAGTGTGTCAAAAACAAAAGCACAACCAAACACACACACAATAATATAAAAGAAACCACAACACGAACCACATAGAAAAACACAAGAACCACATAACAAAACACAAACAAACCAAAAACAACATAACACTACAAAGACATAACCCAAAAAAACATGAAAAATAAACACAACCAAAACCTATATTAAAAAAATAAAATTAAAATAAAAATTAAAAACAACCAACAACAGACAATAAAAAAAACCAAAAAACAGAAAAAACTCACACAAAAAAACACGAATAAACACAAACAAAGAGAAACACAAGAACAAGAACGACAAAAACACAAGAACAATAAAAAAAACATAAAAAAATCACAAAACAACAAAAACACAAGAACAACAAAAAACAACACAATGAACACAAAAACAAAACAAAACAAAAGAACACACACACATAAAAAAACTAAACAAAAAAAAAAGAAAAAAATTGAACATAACAATGACCTATCTAGACCAGAAGATTATTAAGGCAAGAAACAACAAAGGAAAGAAAAGAAAGAAAAGAGTGAGCTAGGGAACTAAAAAAAACTGAATGAACCAAAGAGAAGCAAAAAAAAGCGAGAAGAAACTAAGTACCTTCAGAACTGGAGCCATCCAAATAAAAGATCATTTGGCCTCCACTTAGTAGAAGCCAATTTTTTGACAACATCTAGGTCAGCTACAACCACCATAAATATTTCTGCCAAGTTATTGGATCCTTTTTCAATGGTCATATTAACCAAGTCATCTAAAATAAAAAGTTGGCCCTTTCCTTAATGCAAATAAAACTTAGTCTTTGGGGTCTCATGCTTACCCAACACCAGTTTAGACCAATAACATTTTCCCTTATATTCTAGACCCAAAACATCAGCATCCTAAAGAATTTCTACACTATTTGACTCTTCCTTGCCATTCCTGGCCCCATTGAGACCGTAACTACTATCATTTTTTATATCACTACTAGACACATTCCTATTGGCTTATTCTTTGAAAAATAAAATTTTGCCTAAGCTTGATCCATCGCATATTGCAATATCTCCTTTTGTACTTCAAGCTTCAAATTTTTCAAGTCCTCTATAAATAACTGCAAAAATTGCCTCGACATCACCAACGACATGTCATCTAACACTATGTGATCAATGAAAGCCATAGCATTCTGAACATGATTTTTGGATAGAATGGATGTGAAAATGAAAATCTAATTTAAATGTATTTAAAAATTAATATAATGCAATTGAAATTACTAATCACATAATAAAGAACCAAAAAATAAATATGTAAAAACCAAAATATAAATATGTAGTTTTAATTTTACACGATATTTAGTTAAAGAGAGTCATAATTTTTTATGTTTTATACCATCAAGGAAGAGTATGGAATGAGTGTCGTAGTATTAGTAGTGAAAATAAAAATAGAGCACAATATAGAGTGATGGGTAAAAGTCATGGATATATGCTTTGTTTATATAAATGCCAAAATATATTTAAGTTGTATGAATAAATAAACTAAAATAGATTTCTTCTAGTTTTATGGTGTTGGAGGCATAAACTAAAGAGTACATGTAATCTTCTTATGCAAATCATATATTATACTATGGACAATTATATATTGTGGACTAGACTCACTCATTGTTTCATCATATCTCATGTTTCTAAAAAAACTAAAAATCAAGCACAACATAAAGGGTAAAATCACTAGGAGAAAATCCATGTCATGTGCAACAATAAATGTAGGAACTTATTAGCAAGACTAGATCTATGTGAATGTGTATCTTGTGCAAATTTGCGAATCTAATTTTAGACACATTGGAAATGTCAATGAAGCTCTCTTGTAAGAAAGTATGCCAAGTCATTTGATACCTATGATTTATATTTTATAAAGTTATATTCAACTATTTTGTCTTATTATAAATATATGAACATAATATGACTATCACATGCAATATATATTATTTTTGTAGATTTGTCAAAGGGGATAGACATGGGTAAAAATTTTATACGAGAAGTTTAAAAAGTAAAAAATATTCACTATAAATAATTTAATGTATGTAATATCTATTATCATTAAGTTATAAAATTATACACCCAGGTGTTGTAGGTGAGTTGGAGAGGAGAGGGCAATCCTCCAAGGGAGGTCCCAGGTTCGAATCTCCACCCTACCAAAAAGTTGAATTGGGTACCCAAAATTCAATTGATAATTTTGTTGCGGGCAGGGCTGGGTGCGACCCCCGGGTGACTTTGATGGTTTAGAACTCCCTGTTCGTGGTCTCTTAGACCAAGGCGGCCCGCAAGGGGTTTTTCTCTTTAAAAAAAAAAAAAGTTAGAAAATTATATTTATTTCATTTTTCTACATTCCAAGCTTATATCAACTTAATTTCTTGCTACATGGTTAAATTTATATCTCTATCATCTTGATGCTTTGTATATATTTAAGTTATTTTAACCCAATAACCATCTCATAAAATAATAAGTAATAATTTTACAAGTAATAATAATAATTACAATATTAATAATTATAATTATTTTACAAGTATTCATATCATGAAATATTTTAAAATAATAAATCATATGTCTCTTAGTGTAGTTGAATCTTATCCATATTTCACTTCTAGCTTCTAACCTCTCATATGCCTTCATTTAATCTTAATTTTGGTTTAGCTAGTACATAGGAACCAACCTATTCCGAAGGCTAATATAGAAGACATTTTTGGGTCTCCTAATGTTGGCCAAGGTCTTAAGGGTGCAACTCATCCACTTAGGCATATTTTATATGAAGAGTACCAAGGATCAAGGATAGGCAGTTGCTTAGTGGTAAATATGACTAGGGGTTCTTGACTAGATTACAAAGTGGCAGGTTGCCTTATTTGTTGAATGATAATTATCACATGCTCATCCTCTAACTCTAGAGGTATAATTAATGTAGCTACAACGATTGCATCTACTTGGCAATTTCAATAATTTGAAATAGTATTAATGGTGATATTTTCAAAGGAAGCCATCAATTTATTGATGATATCTTTATAAGGATTGAGTTTTTCATATTTTATTTGATAAACTATACTCACCTGATTAAATATTAGCTACAAATATCTAAATATGGAGAACAAGGTTACTTTTAGGGCTAAGGTTTCCCCAAGCCCAAGGATGAGTGACTCATATTCGACCATGTTATTGTTACATGAGAATTGAAGCTTAAAATATAAAAGGATGACAATTTGTTGAGGTGATACTAATATGATTCTTACCCTTAAAACTTTGATGAATCTTGCATCATCAAAGAAAAGTGTTCAAGAATATTTTTGGACTATATCTAAGGTACCTACCATTTCATCAATGTACTTTACTACTAAGGGATGGCTTACTTATAAAGGGTCTATTGCCAGTTGATCAATAATGACTTACCCCTTAATTGATTTTTGTCTTATAAATTCAAGGTTGAATTTATTGAGATCCATCACAAAATTAGTTGTTCCACCTAAAAGGTAGGGTTTAGACATAAGGTATCTCAAAAAAACTACCTTAGTTATGACATAGATCTTATGTCTTAGAATGTAATATCATAGGTTTTGTAAAGTAAAAATTACTGCTAAGAACATTTTTCTAAGGGAGTGAATCTAATCTCGTAACTAATAAGGGTACTACTAATATAGTAGACAACCCTTTCTCTATGTTGATCATCATATTGTGCCAACATGGCACCTAAGGAATGGATTATTGTTACTATATATAGCAATAGAGGTTTAAGAGAATCTAGTGGAATAAGTATTGGTAGAGATAGAATATATGTATTTAAGGCATCAAAGGCCCTTTGGAATTATTCATCCCATTTAATATTAGTCTCTTTATTAAAAAATTGGAGAAGGGCTAGTATTTATCTTCCAATTGTTAAATGAATCTTCAAATTTCTTGTAGTCTACCTTGTAGACTTCAAATCTAGGATAGATTTCTAGGGGTTGGCATGTTTATTATGGTAGATATTTTGTTGGAATCCATCTCAATACCCTTCTAGACATGATGAATCCTAATAGTTTGTTAGATGTGATTACAAATATATATTTGGATGTTTTAAGATAAACCTTGTACTCTCTAAGTCATTCAAATATTTGACATAGGTATTTGGCATGATCTTCTAGTTTCATGGATCGTCCAAGAATATTTTCAATATAGTCTTTGATAATATTATGCATCATATCATGGAAGATGTATGTAATTTTACACTAGTAAGTTGTGGTAGCATTATTTAAACTAAAAGGAATGACCTCATAGAAAAATATACACAAAGGAGTGATGAACATTGTTTTAGCTTGGTCTTCTAGGATAATTCAAATTTGATTATAACCAAAAACTCCATCCATCAAGGATAATATCCCACATCTAGCAATAAAATCTATTATCATGTCTATGTTGGGTAAAGTAAAATCAACCTTAGGGTAAGATTTATTGATGTCTTAAACATTTGTGTAAACTCACACATATTCCTTCTTGGATATAGGGATGATATTGAGATACAGTCAAAATAGTCAATAGCCTTAATAAATTTGACCTCAAAAATATTTTGGAGTTCTCTTTGATGAGTAAGGTAACTTTAGGATGCATTTTCTTAGATTTTGCTTTATCAATTTAGCATCAGGCTTGACTACCAAGTGGTGAAATACTAAGGAGGGATCTAATACAAGCATGTCTACATAGGACCATGCAAATATGTAAAATTTGATTGAGTTTTGTGTACTCTTCATGTTCTTCTAAAGTTAGGACCTTTCCTAACTTTATTATTCTTGGATTATCTTTGGAACATATGTTTATTTCTATGGTTTTCTCTATTAAAATATGAGACTCATATTCATATTGTGGAGGAGCAGGTAGAACCCCTAGGATTTCAAGCTCATAGACATCTAAAATCCATTGCTCAGCATTGGTTGACTATGAGGGATGTGTGACTAATGAAAAATGATTTTCAATAGGGATATTTTCTTGATGATCATTATGATTATCCCTAGGATATTTATGGAGTAAAACTTTCATCCCATAGTCGTTTATGTCTAAATTTGATATAATATTTTCTATTTATTGGGATGTTGTTGGAGGTAGAGTTGATATATCCTCACTTTCAAGGGTGTTGTCAAAACTCACTTTATTTTCCTTAGTGGATTTTATGCTTAAGGTATAGATTTGTATATTGAGAAAATAAAATAGATAGGAATAAAGGGGATGGTTTATTATCTTCCTCCTCATCCAATTCTAACCCTTCTATTAGGGTGAATTTCCTTTGAGGCTTTAGTGAGAAAATACATACTTTTCATAATAACTACTACTATATGAAGAAGGACAACTTGTCCTTTTATTATGGTTGGAGTTATATCCTAACCCCCAACATAGGTCAAGCCTTAGATTCTATTGGCTCTTTAATGCCTTACTCATTATATCTTAAGCCTTTTCACTTATATCCAATTTTATAAAGTATTTTCTTAGGTATGGGATAAATATTCAATAAATAGTAGGAAGCATACTTGCATTCTACTGAATGAGGGTTGTTTCCATGGATTCTTTATTCATTAGTGGTTACAATAGAGATGAAAGTGCAACTTCCAATATTTATAGTTGATCCTCTTCTAAAAGGTATCTTGAAGGTTTGAGATGATGGAGGTAGCCTAGATAAGTCTAGGGATAAAAGGTCAATATGATTGTTAAGGTTTATAAGGTTGATATATTGTACTTCAACTTTCTATTTACCTTTTAATGAGAGTTTGCTACCTGTTCTAGATTATTGATTATCATTGGTTTCTCTAGGTGCAATAGATTTTATGGAATTGTTCATGAAGGGATGAGAAGCATTTAATAAATGGCACATGCGAGACTTATTTTTTGGCTTGGATGTCTTGACAATAAGTGAAAGGATCCTTTCCATCTATAACACTGTACAATTTTCCTTGATATTCAAAGTTTACACACTGGTGATAGGTTGAGGGGACTGCTTGCATAGCATAAATATAAGGTTGATCTAAAAGGATGTTATAGTTTAGATCATATGAAAACACATAAAACAAGGTGTTTAGGATGTGAGGCCCTACTTTTATTGGGAGTACTATACATCTAGAAATGTCTCACTCTTCATTATCATAAGATTTTGTAATAATGTTTGATTTCTCTAAGTCTTGTTTGCCAAGATATATTCTTTGGATGAAATTAAGCCCATAAAAATTTATAGTTGATCTATTGTCAATGAGAACTCTTTGAATATATTTCTCACTTATGTTACATGTGATGTATAAAGGGATATCTCCAAGCATAGAGGTAGGGGGAATGTCATCCTTTAAAAAGGATATGGTTGCATGGTTCATGCTGAGGGACCTTACAATGTTAGCAATATTATTAGGACTAACATCTTTAGGAACATTCTGCTCACTTAAAAATTTAATAATGCTTTCTCTATGACTTAGTGATGTTTCTAACAACTCAAGTATAGATATTTTAGTTGGGTTTTCCTCTAATTTTTTGTGGTGGTTGAAGGCCTTCTTACCTTTGTCCTTGGACTTTAGGACCAAAGGTGGACCTTTACATTTCAATGTGTACCTAGGTTACAAAACTAAAGGGGTATAAGAGGGTTGTTCCTAATATTGACCCTTATTATTAATTTATTTTCTTGTTACAACACTAATATGGATCATACCTACCAGATTCTAGTCTAGAGGGGGAACATTATTATATAAAATAGTATTAGTAGTATTTTGCTTATGCTTAAGTAGGGGGTCTTGAAATATTTGTAAGTCTTGATTAGATAAAGTTGCTTATTCATAACTTCCTACCACAAGGTGACCTTCATCAATAAGGTCTTGGACAATATTTTTAAGGGTTCTACATTTATTTGTATGATGCTCATTTATACAATAATAGGCACATTGTTCATCAACCTTGAACCATAGAATATTTTTCATTTTAGGGTCATGTTTCCTTATGAGAGGTAACTCAATCATTTTTGTTTCTAAAAATTATACTAGCACTAATGAAAATGAATGGTTTAACCTAGTAATTTTTCTTTAACGCTTCTCTTGTATTTTAGCCAAGATCAACTTTTGTAGGGCAACAAAAATACCCACATGGCATGTTTTAATATGATTAACAAGGTAAGAGTCTATGAATCCATTATCCACAACATGCTAATATTTATATTTTGTTTTAGGGTTAGAACAAGATGGATTTCCATATTTTTTTTTAGTTTTTAATTTCCCCCAATGTTAGAGGGTAACTTCTATTTGTTTAGTAAGATCTACTACATCATCAAAGGAAGTCATGTGGATCATCTCTAAGGGGTATGAATGGTGCTCTTGGAGGTTGCATATGAAAATATGTAAGAGATATATTGGTGGTAGAGCAAAAATAAATTTTCTAACCAATGCCTACCATCATGGTAAGAACTCATTGAAGGACTCATTTTTACCTTGTTTTAGTTGATATAAGTCATAAACTATATATTTTTCTATGACATAGGCAATCAAGTTTTGGATAAACATCTTTTCCATCTTAGTAAAACTCTTGACTGAGTGATAAGGTAAATGGTAAAACCATTCTAAGGCCTTACCACCAAGGCTTGTATGGAAAATCATCAATAATGGTTCCTCATCATAGGCAATGTCATGGCATGCAACTTGGAATATTTGAAGGTGGTCTAGCGGGTCACCTTCTCCTCTATACATCTAAACCTAGGTAGCATAAATGTTTTAGGATAGGGTTTGTTAATTAGGGTAGGGTTTATAGGTATATTACAATAATCCTTATAGGAATATCATTTTTTTACAACTCCTTGGATAGAATCCATTTATAGTTTATATTCAAAGTTCTCTTTTACTAATTGTTCTTACTTGGAGTTTATATCTTGGAATAAAATATAAGGGATTGGTGGTGTGATGCAGGAGCATCCAAGGCAGCACTGCAATCTTGCATAAATAGGGAAAAAAAAATGTTTAAGTGTTGCAAAAGTGTCACGATATCGAGACATAAAAAGTGTCACGATATCGCGACATGTTTTTAACAAAGGACCTGGGCGGAAAAGATGTCACGATATCGTGACATAAAAGGTGTCACGATATCGCGACACAAAATAACGAGGGAAGTCAACAGGGAAACTGTCATGATATCGTGATAGAAAATGTGTCGCGATATCATGACACAAAACTGGAGAAAGACACCAGCAGGGAAACTGTTGCGATATCGCGATAGGTTTCAAAGGAAAGGCAAGGAAGGCAAAGATGTCACGATTTCGTGACCCGAAAGCAGAAAGAGTGTACGGAAGACAAAAATGTCATGATTTCATGACCCGAAAGCAGAAAGAGCGTATGGAAGACAAAGATGTCATGATTTCATGACATGTCATGATTTTGAGACCCGAAAGTAAGAGTGTACGGAGGACAAAGATGTCACGATTTCACGACATGTTGTGATTTCACGACCCGAAAGCAGAAGGAGCATACGAAAGATAAAGATGTCATGATTTCATGACATATCATGATTTCATGACCCGAAAGCAGAAGGGGCGTACGGAGGACAAATATGTCACGATTTTGTGACATGTCACGATTTTGTGACTCGAAAGCAAGAAGATAGAGCGAAGGAGCAGAACTGTCATGATATCGTGACATGTCATATTTTTGTGGCACAAGGATAGAGAAGGGGCCAGATACTGAAAGGTGGTGCGATATCACGACCTGTCATATTTTCGTGCCCGAAGGGAAAGCCGAAGATGAAGAGTTAGAAAGGTAGACATTTTGAATATCAGGACAACAAAGCGGTGTGGGAAGACAAAATGAAGGGTTCTGGAAGAGGAAACGAAGGGCCACCAGCTGGAAATGAAGCATCACCTGAGAACCTTTAAAAAGGATAATAGAGGCATGCATAGGGCATGGAAGTTTGGGATTGATAATATCTTTCTGTAATTATGAATATTCTATAAAGCACAACTCTCTACGATTTCTGTAAATTCTGCTATAACAATAATTCTCTCCTATATATTGAATAAATAAGAACTATTTTTCTTTGTAATTGTCATTCTCGATCAAGTGGTATCAGAGCAGGAGTTCCTGAGTGTGTGATTAGATCACCGAAAGTGAGGCAGCTTGCGCCAGGATCTGTGGAAGGGTTCTAAGAAGAGAGAAGGTAAGGTCCCTAAAGCGTGTAAATAGAGCACCAAACATGAGGCATTTTACACCAGGATCGATTCAGATTTGTGAGAGAAGTGAGTAGAATGCCTCCACGAAAGAACCATGGTCGTGGGAGAAATGTAGTTCCTGAAGAAGAATTCAAAGCATTACAGAGGCAAGTGCAGGCCCTGTAGGAAGAGTTGCGAAGAGGATTCGAGCCAAAAGGAGAAGACCAGAGTGAAGATGAAGCCTGGAAAACTAATGGTCCATCAAATGATGAAGAAAATTTTGATCCTTCAGAAGCCAGATTGTTGAAAGCCCTATCTCAGGTCGGGAAGAGGCCGAAGTTTGATGTCTCTATCTATTCTGGAAATCTCAACCTGGAAGAGTTGATTGATTGGATCAACGATATGGAGGAATACTTTGAGTATGAGGAGGTTACAGATCCAGACCGAATAAAATTTGCAAAAGCAAAATTGAAAGGCCATGCTAGTTTGTGGTGAAAAGGAGTACAACTCAAAAGAAATAAAAATGGAAAAGAAAATATAACTAGATGGGATTGAATGGTGGAAAAACTAAAGAGACAGTTTATTCTCGTAGATTACAAGTTGGATCTGTTGAGGAGGATGCAAAGATTGAGACAGTCAGGCAAATCTGTCCAATAATACATAGAAGAATTCTATAAGATCTCCATCAGAACTGGCCATTCAAGGGCTAATAAGGAGAAAGTGGCTAGATACATAAATGGATTGAGAATGAACATTCAGGAAGAACTCAGCTTGATCAGAATAGCCACCATAGAAGATACATATCAGTTGGCCTTGAAGGTAGAAGAGAAACTAAATAGAAGATTCAAAGGAAAATAGAGAGGAAGGGATCATGGTGGAAGAACCAATGGAGGAAATTACCGAGACTAGAAGAAGACTGGTGAAACAAGCAAACCCCAGGAACAGAAAAAGGAGAATACCTACCGCCCACGTGATCAGAACAATGGCTACCAGAGAGGAAGGGGTAGACCTGGACGTGGGTATGGGAGAGGGGTATTCCGTGGAACCTATTTCTAGTGCGAAGAAGAGGGACATCGGTCTTACGAGTGTCCTCAACACCAAGAAAGGATGGACAAGAGACTTGAGGGGCATGCCAAAGTTGTTGTGGCAGATGAAGGTGCAGAGTTAGAACACTTTGAAGAAGTAGAAGGAGGAGAAGTGTTGATGACGAGAAGAGCACTGTTGAATGACGAAAAAGAACCAGAACAGAGGAAGAGTCTGTTCTGCACAAGGTGCAATTGTGTAGGGAAGGTCTATAATGTTATCATTGATAATGGTAGCACAGACAACTTAGTTTCAGAAGAGATGGTTACTAAGTTGAAATTGGAGAAGAGGAACCACCCGCATCCATATTGGATTGCATGGTTGCAAAAATACCACAGAGTGCTTGTTAGTGAGTAGTGCTTGGTCAAATTTCACATTAGGAATTATCAAGATGAGGTCCTGTGTGATGTTTTTTCGATGGATGCTTGCCATTTGTTGTTGGGAAGACCATGGAAATTTGATAGACGTGCAGTACATGATGGGCATGCAAATACATACTCTCTGACAAAGGATGGAGTACGTCAAAAATTGAAGCCACTAAAATAAGTGGTTGAGAAAGTTTGCAGTAGTGCCAAAATCTGCCTGGTGGAGGGAAAATAGTTTTTGGATGGTCTGAAGAGGGATTCAATGTGTTATGCGTTAATCCCTACTATTAAGAAAGAACAATACACAGATGTTCCAGTAGAGGTCGAACACATTTTAGAAGAATTCCCAAACATTATATCAGATAATGTGCCTAAGGGTTTACCATCGATGAGAAAGATCAGCCACCATATTGATTTGATACCAGGATCTAGTTTACCCAACAAGGCAGCCCACAGAATGACTCTTGTGGAAAGTGAGGAACTGAGCAGGCAGGTCCAAGAGTTACTGAATAAGGGACTAATTCAAGAAATTTTGAGTCCGTGTGCAGTACCTACAGTACTAGCACCAAAGAAGGATGGAGAGTGGAGGATGTGTACCGACTTTTGAGCCATTAATAAAATCACCATAAAATATAGATTTCCACTACCCAAGATGTATGATATTATGGACTATCTGAGTGGAGCCAAGTACTACACCAAGATTGAACTGAAGAGTGGTTACCATCAGATTTGGGTCAAAGAAGGAGATGAATGGAAGACAGCTTTCAAGACCAGAGAAGGGTTGTACGAGTGGCTGGTCATGCCATTTGGGCTGACAAATGCACCAAGCACATTCATGGGGTTAATGAATGAAGTTTTGAAGGAGTTTTTAGGCAAATTTGTTATTTTCCATTTGGATGACATTCTGATATTCAGCAGAACCCTGGAAGAGCACCTGATGCATATCAGGAGGGTTTTTGAGAAGCTGAGGGAAGAACAGTTGTTGATAAATTTAAAAAAATGTAATTTTGTGAAGGAGTTGGTATACCTGGGATTTTTCATCTCAGTCGAGGGTCTAAAAATGGACCCAAAAAAGTTACAGGCTATCATTGAATGGCCTACCCCGAAAAGCACTTTTGAAGTGAGATCATTTCACGGCCTGACAAGTTTTTACAGGAAATTTAGTAGAAATTTCAGCAGCATTTGCGCACCCCTTACAAAAACAATGAGAGGGGATAAGAAAGACTTTAAGTGGACCTTAGGAGCAGATAAGAGCTTTGAGATGTTGAAGAAGAAGGTCACAGAGCAACCTATTTTAGCACTTCCAAATTTTAATAAAGTATTTCAGGTGGACTGTGATGACAATGGCAGTGCTATAGGAGTTGTGTTGAGTCAAGAAGGTAAGCCTGTTACTTACTTCAGTGAGAAACTCAACGATGCCAGGAGGAAGTATTCAGTGTATGACCAAGAGTTCTATGCTATATTTTAGGCCTTGACGAAGTGGAGACATTATTTGCTACCAAAAGAGTTTGTGCTGTATACTGATCATCAGGCCTTACAGTATATAAATAGCCAAGGAAAATTGAACCAGAGGCACTTGAAGTGGGTGGAGTTTCTACAGAGTTACTCTTTTATGTTGAAGCACAAGAGTGGAAATTCCAATAGAGTTGCAGATGCCTTGAGTAGAAGGCCGAGTTTGCTGATAGAAATGAAGGTGGAGGTGTTAGGGTTTGATGAGTTGAAGGGTTTGTACCCTAAAGATCTTGATTTTGCAGAAGTCTGGAAGGCTTGCTTGGCACCAGTTACCTTGGACAGAACCAAGTGGTTGGATTTTCTAATCCAAGATGGAATGTTGTTCAGAGGAAACCAATTATGTATTCCAAGAAGTTCCATGAGGGAAAACCTAGTCAAATAAAAACACAGTGGAGGTTTTGCAGGACACTTTGGTCGGGATAAGACCATTGCTCTTGTGAATGAAAATTATTATTGGCTGAAACTGCAACAAGATGTGCAAAAATTTGTGTAGATCTATAGAGTCTACCAAATGGTGAAAGGCGTGAGATAGAACACCAAATTATATCAGCCGTTACCTGTACCAGAGAAATCATGGGAAGATGTCAGCATGGATTTCATTCTTGGTCTACCAAGGACATAGAGGGGAAATGATTCCATATTTGTGGTGGTTGACCAGTTTTCAAAAATGGTACATTTTATTCCTTGTCAAAAAACTAATGATGCGGTTCATATTGCAGGTTTGTTTTTCAAAGATGTGGTATGACTGCATGGTCTATCAAAGAGCATCATTTCTGATAGAGATACCAAATTTTTTGGGTATTTTTGGAGAACCCTATGGAAGAAACTGAAGACAGACTTGAAATTTAGTTCAGCATACCACCCACAGATAGATGGGCAAACAGAAGTGGTGAACAAAAGTTTGGGCAACCTATTGAGATGTTTGATAGGAGATAAACCCAAAGGATGGGATCTGATTTTGCCAAAGGCGAAGTTTGCATATAACAATTCTGTCAATAGGAGTACCAACAAATCTCCATTTCAGATAATATATGGAAGCAGTCCAAGAAATGTGTCTGAGTTGAGGAAGATGAATACAAGGGAAAAGTGCAGTGCCAAGGCTGAAGATTTTGCAGAACATTTGAAGAATCTGCATGAAGAAGTGAAGAAGCATATTGCTAAAATGAATACACAATATAAGGCGAAAGCAGACCAAAAGCGACGGTTTAAGGAATTCAAAGTAGGAGATGAAGTGATGGTCCATCTGAGAAAAGAAATATTTCAGCTAAAACCTATAACAAACTAAATATGAAGAAGTTTGGACCATGCAAAGTCCTAGCAAAATGGGATTCAGGCAATGTGTATGAAGTAGAATTGCCAAGTGGGTTAAACATATCACCTGTGTTTAATATTTTAGATTTGGTGAAATACCATGAAGGGGATAGTAGTGAGACACCAAGTGTAGATTTGTGGAGTATTCCAGCATCTACTCCAACCATAGATGAGATAGAGGAAATACTGGACACAAGAGAAGGCAGAAGTACCAGAAATAGATAGTATTTTGAATATTTGGTCAAGTGGAAGGACAAACCAGCAGAAGATGCAACTTGGCTAACAAAAATAGATGCGGATCACTTGGGTCTTCCTCTAATAGTTCAAAAGTGAGGATCACTTATCAAATCAACCTCAGGTGTCTGATGCAGGAGCATCCAGGGCAGCACTGCAATCTTGCATAAACAGGGGAAAAAAAATGTTTAAGTGTTGCAAAAGTGTCACGATATTGCGACATAAAAAGTGTCACGATATCGTGACACTTTTTTAACAAAGGACGTGGGCAAAAAAGATGTCACAATATCGTGACATAAAAGGTGTCGCGATATCGTGACACAAAACGAAGATGGAAGTTAGCAGGGAAACTGTCGCGATATCGTGATAGAAAATGTGTCGCGATATCGTGATACAAAACCGAAGAAAGACACCAGCAAGGAAACTATCATGATATCACGATAGGTTTCAAAGGAAATGCAAGGAAGGCAAAGATGTCACGATTTCGTGACATGTCATGATTTTGTGACCCGAAAGCAGGAAGAGCATACGAAAGACAAAAATGTCATGATTTCATGACATGTCGTGATTTCGTGACTCGAAGATAGAAAGGGTGTACAGAAGAAAAATATTTATGATTTCACGACATGTCATGATTTTACGAACCGAAAGCAAAAGGAGCGTATGAAGGACAAATATGTCACGATTTCATGACATGTCATGATTTTGTGACTTGAAAGCAGAAGGAGCGTACGGAAGACAAAGATGATACGATTTCATTACATGTCATGATTTCACAACCCAAAAGTAGAAGGAGCATACGGAGGACAAAGATGTTTCGATTTCGTGACATGTCACGATTTTGTGACCCGAAAGCAGGAAGATAGAGCAAAGGAGCGGAACTATCGCGATATCATGACATGTATTTTTGCAGCATGAGGACAGAGAAGGGGCCAGAGATCGAAAGGTGTCACGATATCGTGACCTGTCATATTTTCACACCCGAAGGGAAAGCCAAAGATGAAGATTTAGAAAGGCAGACGTTTCAAATATCAAGACAACAAAGCGGCATGGGAAGACGAAACGAAGGTTCTAGAAGAGGAAACGAAGGGCCACCAACTGGAAATGAAGCATCACCTGAGAACATTTAAAAAGGAGAACAGAGGCATGCATAGGGCATGGAATTTTTGGGAACAATAATATCTTTCTGTAATTGTGAATATTCTGTAAAGCGCAACTCTCTGCAATTTCTATAAATTTTGCTATAACAGTAATTCTCTCCTGTATATTGAATAAATAAGAACTATTTTTCTTCTCTGTAATTGTCATTCTCAATCATGGTGTCATAAATTGAAGTTATAAATTGAATGGTGGATAATATTAAAAGTTAGAATGCAGTTACCCAAAATGAACAACCATATTATTAGTTATAGAATTATTTTGAGAGGGGTTAGTGGAAGGAAGGCTAGTGGAAATAGGAATTTATGACAAAGGAATACTGATAAAAGGATTAGAAGATATTGAATTTGAAATATTAGGCATACTGACAAAAGGATTAGAAGATATTATATTTGAAAAATTAGTCATACTAGAAAATATATCCATATTTTGAACTTGTGTGATAATTGAAGGTTGAGAGATAAGATTATTTAGTCTAAATAATTCCATGTTGAGAAGCATAGATACCTAATTTTTGGAAAAGTAATGGATACTTGGTGGCATCCTCTCTATATTCATGGCGATGATGGGGGATTGGGATTTATTTTATTTATATTCGAAGGGTTTATATCTATGTATAAATACCCATGGATGAGTACATTTGAGAGATCATGGGGTTATATCTTGGATGCTACAAATGATCTAGGAGGGACTCCTTCATAGTTGAGGTAGTTAAGGGCTCTTCTTTAGCCCTTTAAAATTTTTTCATTGCCTCATTATTTCATATAAGGTATCCAAGTGGTCTATAGACCTGATCTAGGAGCATCCAAAGGCAGCACAACAATCTTGCATCACCAAAAATAGAAAAAAAAAACAAAAGAAAAGAAAAATATTCTAAGTGTTTAAAAGTGTCGCGATATCGTGACATAAAAGATGTCACGATATCGTGACGTATTTTGAAAAACGATAAGGGCCAAAGACAGTGTCGCGATATCGTGACATAAAATTTGTCACGATATCGCGATGAACTCAGAATAGAAGCGAAAGCAAAACTCAAGTGTCGCGATATCGTGACATAAAAGTTGTCGCGATATCACGACGAACTCAGAACAGAAGCGAAAGCAAAACTCAAGTGTCATGATATCGCGACATAAAAGTTGTTGCAATATCATGACAAACTCATAACAAATGCAAAAGCAAAACGTAGTGTTGCGATATCACGACGAACTTAGAACAAAGGCAGAAGTAAAACGTAGTGTCGTGATATTACGACATAAAATTTGTCACGATATTGCGACAAACTTTGAATGCAGGGAAGAGCAAACGAAAGTGTTGCGATATTGTGACATGTTACTTTTTTGTGGAACGTTACAGCCCGACTTTGACAGTTACTAGAAGTCGTTACAGCAGTTCCAGGGGGTCGTTGCGGCGGTTACAGGGATGGTTACGAATGGTGGTTACAACAAGAACCTAACATTATAAGAAGATGTGGATCGAAGGATTCTAGAGGCTAGAGAGACGAAGACTATGGCTTCTATTGGCATTTTTTTGTACTGTGTAAATCTTCCATGGTTTGAAATTGTAATCTTTCCATGCTTCTGAATAAAAATTGAGTCTTTTTCTTTGTGTTAAAATTTGGCTCCCCATCAAGTGGTATCAGAGCGAGAAGATTCTGAGTGTGTAAGCAGAGCATCGAACGTGAGGCAGCTTGCACCAGGATCTGGGGTTAAGGGTTCTGAAAAAAAAAGTGAAGAAGAATGCCATCGCGAAGAAATCATGGTGCTGGAAGGAACGTGGTTCTTGAAGGAGACTTTCGAGCATTGTAGAGGCAAGTGCAGGCCCTGTAGGAAGAATTGCAAAGAGGAGTAGAGCCAAGAGGAGAAGACCAGAGCGATGATGAAGCTTGCGGAGTTGATGACCCGTCAGAAGAAGAAGAAGAAGCGATGAGTTCTACGGAAGCTCGAATGATTAAAGCCATTTCTCAAATTGGGAAAAGGTCGAAGATTGATGTATCCACATATTCTGGAAATTTAAATCCAGAAGAGTTGATTGACTGGATTAACGATATGGAGGAATATTTCGAATATGAGGAGGTTGAAGATCCAAATCGAATAAAATTTGCAAGAACAAAGTTGAAAGGCCATGCTGGCATATGGTGGAAAGGAGTGCAGCTGGAACGAAATCATAGAGGAAAAGAAAAGATCACCAGGTGGGATCGAATGGTTGAAAAACTAAAACGGTAGTTTATTTTGGCAGATTATGAATTAGATCTGTTGCAAAAAATGTAGAGTTTACGACAGTCCAGCAAGTCTGTTAAAGAATATACAGAGGAATTTTTTAAAATTTCCATCAGAACCGGCCATACAGAAGCAAATAAAGAGAGAGTAGCCCATTACATTAATGGGTTAAGAACCAACGTACAAGAAGAATTGAGTTTGGTTCGAATGAGCACCATTGAAGATGCTTACCAGTTTGCTCTGAAAGTGGAAGAGAAACTGAACCATAGATTTGACAGTAAACAGAGAGGAAGAGGTCGTGGTGGAAGAACTGGTGGCAGAACCAGTGGAGGTAAATATGATGGCCCGTAGAAGACTGGTGAAACAAGCAATCACCAGGAATAGAAGGAGGAGAATGCATACCGTCCCCGTAATTAGAACAATGATTATCAAAGGGGAAGAGGTAGAGGTGGACGTGGATATGGAAGAGGAAGATTTCATGGAACCTGCTTCAATTGCGGGGAAGAGGGGCATCGATCATATGAGTGTCCCCAACACCAAGAAGCACCGAATAGAAGGCCTAAAGCAAATGCTCGAGCTACGGTCGTTGAGGATGGTGTTGAATCTGAGCACTCTGAAGAAGCAGAGCGAGGAGAAGTGATGATCACAAGGAGAACCTTGTTGAACGAAGAGAAGGAACCAGACCAATGAAAAATCCTATTTCGCACGAGGTGCAAATGTTTAGGTAAAATCTGTAATATTATTATTGATAATGGTAGTACAAATAATTTGGTCTCTGAGGAAATGGTAACTAAGTTAAAGCTAGAAAGAAGGCAACACCCGCATCCATACCGGATTGCGTGGTTGCAGAAGGACCATAGAGCATTGGTCAGTGAACAATGCTTGGTCAAGTTTCAAATTGGAAGATACCAGGATGAGGTCCTGTGTGATATTTTGTCGATGGATGCTTGCCATTTGTTGTTGGGAAGACCATGGCAATTTGACAGACGTGCGGCGCATGATGGGCATGCAAATACCTATTCCCTGACAAAATATGGAGTGCGCCACAAACTGAAGCCATTGAAGGAGGTTGAGGAAAAGGTATGCAATAATGCTAGAATTTGTTTAGTAGATGGCAAAAATTTTTGGATGGTCTAAAGAGGGATTCAATGTGTTATGCATTAATTCCTACTGTAAAGAGAGAAGATACTACAGACATTCCAGTAGAAGTTGAACATCTGTTAGCAGAATTTCTTGATATTATATCAGACAATGTGCTTGAGGGTTTACCGCCAATGAGGAAGATTAGTCATCAGATTGACTTAATGCCAGGATCTAGCTTACCCAATAAGGCCGCCCATAGAATGTCTCCTATAGAGAATGAAGAGTTGAACCGACAGGTTCATGAGTTGTTGCGGAAGGGGTTGATTAGAGCAAGTTTGAGTCCTTGTGCAGTACCTGCTATACTAGCACCGAAGAAGGGTGGAGAATGGAGAATGTGCACTGATTCAAGGGCCATTAACAAGATTACCATTAAGTATCGATTTCCATTACCTAGAATGGACGATATAATGGACTGTTTGAGTGGAGCTAAATACTTCACTAAGATTGATTTAAAGAGTGGATATCATCAGATACGTGTTCGAGAGGGTGACGAGTGGAAGACAACCTTCAAAACCAAAGAGGGTTTGTATGAGTGGTTAGTTATGCCATTTGGATTAACTAATGCACCCAGTACATTCATGAGGCTGATGAATGAGGTATTGCGAGACTTCTTGGAAAAGTTCATGATAGTTTATCTGGATGATATTCTAATTTTTAGTAAAACATTGGACGAGCATTTGTTGCATGTTCGGACAGTTTTTGAAAAGCTGCGAGAGGAGCAATTGTTGATAAATTTGAAGAAGTGTAGTTTTGTATAGAAAGAGTTGATATACCTGGGATTTGTCATCTCAGAGGAGGGTCTGAAAATGGATCCTGAAAAGGTGAAGGCTATCATTGAATGGCCTGCCCCAAGGAATGTAACAGAGGTAAGATCATTTCATGGTCTTGCAAGTTTCTATAGAAAGTTTATTAGAGACTTTAGCAGTATTTGTGCACCCCTAACAGAAACTATGAGAGGGGATAAGAAAGAATTTAAGTGGACTGCCAAGGCAGGTACCAGTATGGACATATTGAAGAAGAAAGTGATAGAACAACCCATTCTGGCACTTCCAAATTTTAATAAAGTGTTTCAGGTTGACTGTGATGCCAGTGGCAGTGCCATTGGAGCTGTATTGAGCCAAGAAGGTAAACCTGTTGCATACTTTAGTGAAAAATTAAATGATGCTAGAAAGAAATACTCTGTTTATGATCAAGAATTCTATGCTATCATTCAGGCTCTTAAGAAATGGAGACATTATTTGCTAACCAAAGAGTTTGTTTTATATACTGACCATCAAGCTTTGCAGTATATAAATAGTCAAGGTAAACTTAACCAACGACATTTGAAGTGGGTTGAATTCTTGTAGAGTTATACCTTTGTCTTGAAGCATAGAAGTGGCAAATCTAATAGAGTTGCAGATGCCTTGAGTAGAAGGCATAATTTGTTGATAGAAATGAGAGTGCAAGTTGTTGGGTTTGATGAACTCAAGAGTTTATACCCAGTGGATCCAGATTTCGTAGAGGCATGGATGGCATGTTTGTCTCCTACTACTATGGATCGCACTAAGTGGTTGGATTTTATGATCCAAGATGGGATGTTGTTTCGGAAGAACCAGTTGTGCATTCCTAGAAGTTCCATGAGGGAAAATCTGATCAAAGAGAAACATAGCAGAGGACTAGCAGGACATTTTGGTCGAGATAAGACCATTGCTCTCGTTAGTGAGAATTACCATTGGCCACAGTTGCAGCCGGATGTGACCAAATTTGTGCAGGGTTGTAGAGTGTGCCAGATGGCGAAAGGAGTAAGCCAGAATATAGGAATGTATAAGCCATTGCCTATACCAGAGAGACCATGGGAGGACATCAGTATGGATTTTGTTCTTGGTCTGCCAAGGACACAACGTGGAAATGATGCCATTTTTGTTGTTGTTGACAGGTTTTCAAAGATGGCCCATTTTATTCCATGCCAGAAGACAAGTGATGTTGTTCATATTGCAGGCTTGTTTTTCAAGGAGGTAGTACGACTTCATGGTCTACCCCAAAGCATTGTCTCGGACAGAGATACCAAATTTGTGGGTTATTTTTGGCGAACTCTATGGAAGAAGCTAAAAACAGAATTGAAATTCAGTTATGCGTACCACCCGCAGACTGATGGATAGACCGAAGTAGTCAACAGAAGTTTGGGTAATCTTCTACGATGTCTGGTAGGAGATAAACCCAAGGGATGGGATCTGATTTTACCATAGGCAGAGTTTGCTTACAATAATTCTATCAATCACAGTATTGGTAAATCCCCATTCCAGATAGTGCATGGGAATAGCCCGAGAAACGCTTCTGAGTTGAGGCCGATAGATAAAGGAGAAAAGCGCAGTGTTGAAGCTGAAGACTTTGTAGCACACATGAAGAATTTACATGAAGAGGTCCAGCGACATATCAGTAAAATGAATGCTACGTACAAAGCTAGAGCAGATCAGAAGCGACGTTTCAAGGAATTCCAGATAGGAGATGAAGTCATGGTTCACTTACGCAAGGAATGTTTTCCTAGCAAAACCTACAATAAGCTGAAGATGAAGAGGTTTGGACCATGCCGGATCATAGGTAAACGAGATTCAAGAAATGCCTATGAAGTAGATCTACCAAGTGAGCTGAATATTTCACCTATTTTCAATATTTTAGACTTGGTCGAATATCATGAAGGAAGTTGCAGCGAGCCACCCAGTCTGGATATGTGGAAAATTCTAGAATTCACTCCAGACAAAGAGGAAATCGAAGACATACTCGACACTCACGAAGGCAGAAGTACCCAAAATAGGCAATATTCGGAGTATTTGGTCAAGTGGAAGGGCCGACCTGTCGAAGATGCAACTTGGTTGTCCAAATCAGAGGTTGATCGCCTGGGTTTTCCTTCGACCGTCTAAAAGTGAAGATCACTTCTAAATCTACCTCGGGTGTCTGATGCAGGAGCATCCAGTGGCAGCACAACAATCTTGCATCACCAAAAAAAAAAAAAAAAACAAAAGAAAAGAAAAATATTCTAAGTGTTGAAAGGTGTCGCGATATCGTGACATAAAAGATGTCGCGATATCGTGACATAAAAGATGTCGCGATATCGCGATGTATTTTGAAAAACGACAAGGGCCAAAGACAGTGTCGCGATATCGCGACATAAAAGTTGTCGCGATATCGCGACAAACTCAGAACAGAAGCAGAAGCAAAACTCAAGTGTCGCGATATCATGACATAAAGGTTGTCGCGATATCGTGATGACCTCAGAACAAAGGCGGAAGCAAAACTCAAGTGTCGCGATATCGCGACATAAAAGTTGTCGCGATATCGCGACAAACTCAAAACAAAGGCGGAAGCAAAATGCAGTGTCGCGATATCGCGACATAAAAGTTGTCGCGATATCGCGACGAACTCAGAACAGAGGCAGAAGCAAAACACAGTGTCACGATATCGCGACATAAAATTTGTCGCGATATCGCGACAAAATTTGAATGCAGGGAAGAGAAAACGGAAGTGTCGCGATATTGCGACATACAAGATGTCGCGATATCGCGACATGTTACTTTTTGCAGAACGTTACAGCCCGACTTTGACAGTTACCAGAAGTCGTTACAGTAGTTCTAGGGGGTCATTGCGGCGGTTACAGGGACGGTTACGAATGGTGGTTATAGCAAGAACCTGACATTATAAGAAGATGTGGATCGAAGGATTCTAGAGGCTGGAGAGATGAAGACTGTAGCTTTTGTTGGAATTTTTTTATGTACTATGTAAATCTTCCATGGTTTGAAATTGTAATCTTTCCATGCTTATGAATAAAAACTGAGTCTTTTTCTTTGTGTTAAAATTTGGCTCCCCATAAAGACCTAAATATGACTTCCGCTTGTTCATTATAAGCAAGGAAAATGGATCCAAAGGGAGGATTTTATTCTTGATCTTCCTCTTCACAAGCAGGATTTTCAATAACCTTTTGCTTCTTAGGAACCTTAGGTAAGGCATTTATATTTTAATTTTTTTGGTTAGGGGTAAAATGGTCTAATACATGGTTTAGGAGGGGGTATATGTAATACCATGGAGTGAGATTTTATTTGTGAAAACAAAATATATTTAAAGGCATCCTTTCTAGGTTAACAATTTTTTAGCTTCAATCTTAGGCTATCAGCAAGAAGATTTTAAATAATATTAGCAACACTCTGTGAGAGTTCACCCAATGAGGACAAACCCATAAAGAGTAAAGTCATGTTGTTTATACTAGATATGTGTTGCCACGGATGTTCTCAAACTTTTTCTAGAATACATTAATATTAAATCTAAATAATACATATTCATCAAAATATTTTATATATAACTATAGATCATGAACTCCTTATCTAGTTCATCGTCTTAAGGCCTTCGTCAAAGGTGAAAAATATATCATAACTCTTACAAATTTTGCACAATAAAAGATAGATGAAAATACATAAATACACATACTTGTGATAGGAAATAAAAACAAGCATAATCCATACACATATTGTGAAATCCATTTTAATATTTACACTCTTAAATTTCCAATGTTTTCTTTACTTTATAAGACCCATGGGAGTGTTTGTAGCCTAGCATCCTATGAGTTTAATCTATTTTAAATTATTCTAATATGATTTTAGACATACATATTAGGATTTATTTTAACCTAGATAAAAAATAACTCTATGAAAGAATGATTTCCAAGTGATATAATTTCATCATTGTACCATTATTTTTGTCTATTCACATACCTAGTTTTCAAAAATGAATTAAAAAATAAATATGGCATTATTACGTCATCCCATCCAGTCATAAAATAGAATTGTGAATTGATTATTTTATTGTAAAAAATACATAACACAAAAAGTTGTGAAATTCTAGCAATGTTTAAAATCTAGGAAAATCATTACTTGTCATCCAAATTATCAATGTCTAGATTTATCTTCCAAGTGTTCCATAAAAATTCCTCCCGTATTAATTCTTTTTGTATGTAATGTCTTCTTATTAGCATTTTCCAAGTAATTGTACAACTTCTATGGTGGTTATGAAACTTGTATTTAGGACTGGTAGAGAAGATCTACAATGATATAAACTTCATGACTTTGATAGTCTCAAATGTTTGTAGTGTTGATTCATTATGTCCATTGACATTTAAAAAAATAAACAACTAACATTTGGTATTTAATAGAGAACACAAAAAACTATCAAAATAAAATATTGAAATGAATATGAAAAAATAAACGAGGTAGAAAACCTATTTTATTGTTAACATATAACCTTTATCATATAGAAGATCATGCCAAGAGATTATTTTTATTTTGAGGTTAATTAGCATTGTGATATTGTTGATATTAAGATTACTCATTGTCATGAGATTTGTTCCTACGAGATCATCTCTCCTACATGATTTATTTTTATGTGGTACATGATCATGGAAAATCATAGGTTTGAAGTTTTTAATATTGTCATGTAAGGAAGGCAAAACTTTTGGAATCATATCATGCTCAAAGAAGATATAAAGTTTCCAATATTTTAACATGAGGAAAATAAAATGTTTGGTCCTCAAACTAAAGTTCCTTATCCTTTTAAGTGTGTTTATTACATTTTGTTGATTTACTTTATCTTAGTAAAATAATTTAACATGTAATGAATTGTGAGTCTCTCTAACATTCTTATGTATATTTTGATAATGACTTAGATATATTATTCATAGATTTAAATTACCTTGAAGTTTTTATGTATATTTTTTTAATAAATTAGATATGTAGATCACATAATAATATACATACATTTAATGGATTTTTCAAAATATTTGATGTTCACACACACTTATATATATCTAAAATCCACTCCTTGAAGTTTGTTATAAATTTCCTATGGCACTCTAAGATGTCATCTTGAGGTGCTCAGTCTTTGCATATTAGATAGCCATCCTAAATATCTGTAGACACAAAAAATTGACCCACATAAGTAAATAATTTTCCCTGAGTCCTTTAGAGAGACCCCTTATTCTTGCCTAAGGCAAGGGCTAGGTCTCTCTTCCCTTCTTCTTTTTTTTCTCTCTTTATGTGAAATTGCAGTTGCCCTTGACATGGCATGATTTTGCATAATGTAAAATCATGATAGGTCCCAACGGGGTGTGATTTCGCATTTTAGGGTTTTTCTCGCAAAGATAACATAATTCTTGAAGTTAGCATGTTTGGCATTGGCTCTTCATGGTTTTCCTACCCATTTCACTTTCAAATCCAGTATAAAAGGAGGGTTTTAAATCTTCTTTCCAACAAGTGATTTTTGGAATACCAATCTTACGCAAGAACTTTTCTTCAAGTGATTTCTAAAGTGCTCTCTAAGTGATATGCATTCTTCTTATTTTGCAAGAAAGCAAGTTAACTTGCAATTGTGAATTACAATCTATTTTTTGTTGCATTGGATTATTTTTTGTTGTCATTCACTTTGGTGGATTTGTGTTGGAGCCCTAAGGAGATATCGACTATTCAAGAAGTCTTAACCCTTTTGTCTACTTTCATGCTATCTACTAGGTGTTTTTGGATATTTTCATGCATACATTTATTTTTTGTATGATGTAATTGAGTTCTCACATCATTATTTTTTTTTACATAACTTTTGTGAAATCGTGCCCAATATTTATGGGGCACAATTCCATTGATCTACGAAATAATGATCATTTGTTATGGGTTGTGATTTCATCCAAACCATGTTTGGGGAAAATTTGTTGTCCCTAGACCTTAGATCTACATTCTAAACTTCTCATAAGACACATTTCTACATTCTATGATCTGTTTTATCCTTCTATTTTTTCTATATTATGTTATGCTTGTTCATCTTCCAAAGGTCAACTTCTACTTCTATTTTCAATGTCAGCTAAAAGGACCTATAGGGTTTGATTATTGTGCCTCCAAGTATTGTCATACAATAGCCTAAGTAGGCTCCCTAATTCTAATCATATTTTTCAAGTATTTACTAAGTTATCTTGCAAGAAAAGGAATTGTTTTATTTTAACATGGTGGAATCGATATCTGCCACGAATCCAGGCAGGTTGTCCAGCTTTTATGGCTGCCATAGTATTTTGTGTTATCCATCCTAGAAGCTACCACACATATCTGCATGTAGTCCACCCCTATAAACGCCATGCCATAATCATTTTAAACATTTTATACCGATGAAATCACCAAGAAAGAGACAAGAATTCAGTTTGACAAGGCCTGATATTTGAATCTTGGACCTCCACCCCCCTTATGAGGTTTGGATGAACCAATTGGTCTACACCTCGAGACCTTCAAAAAGGAATTGTTGATATCACTGGATAAAAGGATAAATCAAGTATCAACCACCAGATAAGATAAGTGCCCTAATTAGTCTTTAGGTTGTTTTTTGGGTATTTGTTATTTTTGTTACAAACCCTAGACATATTTTTAAAATAATACATCTACTTGAATTCTAGGTATTGAAAGTAAAATAACATATAGTGTGCACTTAGGGTTTAATTAAATTTTTGCATCTTCCCTTGAGCCCTTGCTTGAATGTTTTTATATTTTAAAACCCTAGGGTTAGAAAACATTCAAAGAAAGAATCATTCTAGGGTTAGCTCTTGTCTTCTTGCATATTGTATTTTTGCATTTTCCTTTATATTTCATAGCATAGATCTAGAAAGGCCAAACATAGGTAATTATATTGAAATGAATACATAAAACATTCTTGAAAACCAGAGGACTTGGAAAAAATCCTTAAACTATTCTTGGTGAACCCTTCCCACCTCTTCCAAACCAAGTGTAGAGAACAACGAAGCCCTCAAGGTTGATCTCAAGGCTTCCTTATGGATCCAGCCTTGAGAATCGTATGTGGTAGGGTAGTTTTCCTCCTCTGCATCTTTGGTGAACCCAACATGAACACCTTTTATTTTAAACCCTTAAATAAGATCATTAATTTATTTTTTTGGTTTTATATAATTAATAACATCTTTATGAATCTGTATTTGTTCTTGTTGTTAGTATTCTCTTCTATCCTTTCACTTCTTCGAATGGCTCCCTTCCTTAGAATTTAGTGAAAGCACCTTTAATCTGACTATGTTATCCTAAAATATGATCAGATTGATAGAGATGATCCTAACATGGATTCAAAAGAACAAGATAATGTTGAAATTGAGATGTGTTTTGATCCTTATGAAAGAACCAATGGTTGATTTGTCTTCTCATCGTTTGATCATATTCAGGGTTTTATGAAAGCTAATAAAGATAAGATATTTGAGGGTATTGAATGGGAACCTCATCTTGAAAGATGTGAGACTCCCCCACTTCCTCCTCTAGTAGGCTCTCCTATGCTTTATCAAAATAACCCCTTGTCCAAATCATTGCATCTTGATAATTTGAGAAACTAAGCAACTGATGTCACTACTATAACCACCAAAATTTGTAGAAATCTACAAGTTCCTCCAATTAGTAGTGTCACTCAAAATTATCCTCAATTTCCTCCTCAATCTTCTAATATCAACACTTTTACTTATGTCCCATTAGATGTTGGATATCCCTTTTCATAAGGTAACACATATAATAATAGTATCCATGCATACAACCTTAGCCAAGAACTTGCTCCCCAACACACCTATATCCCTTCTTTAGGGAATCTAGGAATATTGCTTAACAGTAATCCAGAAGTGAGAATTTAACAAATTTTGTAAAAAATTTGGTTTCAAAAGTTGAGATGATTTAACCTTCAAGTTTCACTTACATTTTTAATAAAATATATAATCAGTCATTGAATCCTATTGTTTTTGCAAGGCCTTATCCTAAACATTTTCCTATGCTAATTTTACCTATCTACAAGAGGACTAAAGATCCAATAGAGCATTTAATAAGTGTATAATAGAAAAAATGATACACCTAGCAATCAAAATTTAAATGCATCTATCTTCCTAATCAAGCATTCAAAAGCGATGATTAAAGTAAACCATAAATAACATATAAATATTTGAAATGAATTGGGGGTTATCTTTATATTAATAAATCTATAAAATAAATGGTTACAAAACATCCCCTTGAGGGCTCTCAAATTGATACAATTCAAATTACAATGTTGAAGGATCCAATCCTTTCACAAACTTATGGAATGCTTTCAATTTTTGTCTTGCACTCAAAAGTGCTCCAAAATTCATCAAATTCAAGTATGATTCTAATATATTACTCTAAAATTGATCTACACTAAAATTGATTCAAAATTTTAGCCCAATTCATGGCCACCCCTAGGTATTCCAATTGGTACTATCAACCATCCTAGGTGGGGACAACCACAAAACATGGTGGTTTTTACCACCAATTCCACTTGGATATGGTCTAGAACACTCCTAGGGGTGTTTTCATCAAATTTTGTGAATTAACTCATAGGAATGGATGGGTTTTGTATGGGATGTGTGTATTTGGGTATTCCTTGAAAAATCCTTTGATTTATGAAGTTTCCAAGGGTAAATACGAAGGCAAAAGGTGAAAGGAAATCTTGGAAGCACTTCATGGTGAATACTTGCAAATATCCCTCTCTGAAACTAAGTGGAATAACTCCAATTTATATCCCAAGAAGGCAAAAGGGGCAAAGGCACAAGTTGGGGCATGCAAGGTAGGTGCTACCACTTTTCAAAGCCCTTGCCATGCATTAGGAGGAAAGGCCTCCAATTTGGACCTCCAATTTGGGCCTCTAATTTGTAGTTCCTAATGGCCTAAACAATCTCCCAATATATCATAAGTCATTGGGTGGAATAAATGGTACAAATTTATTGCCATTTTTCCCGCACTTGACTTTTTGAGGGCCCTAAACCATGGTCATCCCACCTAGGGATGGTTACCTATGGCTGTCCCTGGGTAGGACAGCCATGAAATGTGGTCGTCCTAGGGTCGGACGACCATGGTTACATGGGCAAAAACCTCCCAAAAGTGGGGTAAACATTACCAAAAGTTTTTAGGACCTCTAATTAACCCTTGAGGTGAAGAACACAAGCTTATACTAAGAGGGGGGTGAACAGTATAAGACCACTTTTTACTTTTCTTCCCAAAACAATATTATGCAATGTGTAGATAGAAATATCAATAGTAGTAATGAAATCAATACATAAATCACCACACATAATAGAGACACCACAATTTACGTGGTTCACCCAATGTGGGCTACTCCACGAAGAAAATATTTCACTAAAATTTTCTCAATCAATATCTTGGGAATCCTTCCCAATTACAATGTTTATGGACCTCTATCCAAAGGATACACCAATCTCCTAAATCAATTTTGTGGATATCTATCCACAGGAGAACTCCTTATCCTCTATGCTGGTTGGTGATATTCTAGAAAACTATTGCCTCCAGTTCACTGGCTTGTGGATCTATCTCCATTGAAGACTCTTATCCCCACTCAAAAGACCTATCCTCACTACCCTGGTTGATGGATCTCTATCCATTGGAGACTATTGTCCTATCTACTCTATCACCTCCAAATATTTGTCTCAAATCCATAATAAACACATTCCTTCGGTCTAGCACAAATTTTCTCAACAATTCTACACATAACTTGTTAAAATCTGCTCAACAGGTCCACTCAGAACCTGCTCAAATATACTCAACAAGTCCACATAGAAATTACTCAAATTTTCTCAATAGGTCCACTTAGAACCCACTCAAACATTCTCAACAAGTCCACATAGAACTTGCTTAAATCTGCTTAACAAGTCCACTCAGAACCTACTCAAAGTTTCTCAAGAAGTCCACACAAAACTTTCTTAAATCTGCTCAACAAGTCCACATTGAACTTGCTTAAATATGCTCAACAAGTCCACATTGAACTTGCTTAAATATGCTCAACAAGTCCACACAGAACTTGCTTAAATTTTCTTAACAAGTACACACAAAACTTGCTTAAATCTGCTTAACAAGTCCACTCATAACTATCTCAAATTTGATCAACAAGTCCACACATAACTTGTCCAAATCTCATAGAAGCATAAAGAGAATTGTTAGAGACTAAATATGTTCTACACTTAATGCTCAATCACCTTCTCAACTCAAAATAGAATATGGAATAGTTTCTTTTAAGGAACTTGAACAATCACTTCACACAACCACTTGAATAGATTCAATTAACTCTACTCAACCAATCACTTGATGAAATACCCCTTGCTCACAAGCCCTAGTCCAAGCATGTAAACATTAACTCAAAAAAATTTCCAACAATGCTCAACAATAAATCTCACATAATAATGATAATCATGTTCTTTTGCAACCCTAGTTCAAGTTCTTTGCACTACAACTCACTTCAACAATAATGCTTATAAATCAATATTCACATAACAATGATACTTGTGTTCTTTTGCACAACCCTAACTCAAGTTCTTTACACAATCAATGGCTTCAACAACAATGCTTATAAATTAAGGTTTTAACAACAAATATTTATTCCAAAAAACCTTGAAGCATCAACTCAAACACTCTTGAAAAGGAAACCCTAATAAAGTCCTTTTCACTCCAAACTTATTTTCCAAAAAACCAATCAATCAAATCAACTATGGAAGAATGTGATCATACCTATTTTTTCTTGATGAATAAGGGATCTCATAAATCTACCATAACCACAACAACTACTAAGCCAATCTCGAAGAGGTTAGAGGATAATAATTTTCTCAATGAATCACAATATAAAATTGAAGAACACAAGCTTATACTGAGAGGGGGGTGAACAGTATAAGACCGCTTTTAACCTTTCCTTTCAAAACAACTTTCAATTCAATATTATGCAGTATGAATATAGCAGTAACAACAGCAGTAATCAAAGCAATGCACAAAACACCATCCACAAAGAGACACAACAATTTACGTGGTTCACCCAAAGTGGGCTACTCCATAGATAAAACTTTTCTCTAAAAGTTATATCATAGTTCTTTGGGAAACCTTCCCAATTACAAAATTTATGAGCCTCTACTCAAAGGAGATACCTTCCCCTAACTCTGCTCTGGCTGGTGATCCTCTAGAAGACCTCTGCCTCTTCTGCCCTTAGCAAGTGGAACTCTATCCACAGAAGACACCTGTCTTCCCCGCTCTGGTCGGAGACCTCTGTCCTCAACTCTATCACCTCAAAGCTGGTCCTCGAATTTGCACCAAAACACAGTCCTTCGGTCTGGCACAAATGTCCTCTTCCTCTTTCTCTTGTCAGCACCAAACATAGTCCTTCGGTCTGGCACAAGTCTATCCTCTTCCTCTGTTATGCATAAAATACAGTCCTTTGCTATATTCATGCAATCACAGTTGCACTCAATCAAACATCTACCTTTGCACCTCTGCGCAAACACAACAACAGCGTCTTCGAGCACTCTGCTTCCTTGCAGTCTCTCTTACTTGGAAGATTCGATGAAAATCACTTTGACACTGCTATCGATCTTCGCACTCTGTTATTTCGGCGATCGAACTTCACTCCCACACTATATCTACAAACGTCGCTCTTCGAACGCACACTTCAATCGATACCAAAACTCTCCAAGCAGCCCTCCTTTTATACTAACAATCTCAAGATTAAAACCTTGATCTTAGTCGGCTGCATATCCCTAAAACAACGTTGGCTGCAAAACCCTACGCTGCATCGGCCTAGATTTAACTCTATCGGCTTCACTGCTTCTACAGCTCTCCTGTAGCTCTTGGCGCGAAACTTCAACATGTCACGATATCACGACACCTTTGCCTGTCGTACACCTTCTTTTGCCTATTGTCGCGATATCGCGACACTTTTGCTTTAGTCTGCCTTGACAACGTGCTTGTCACAAAATCATGACACTTCTGACTTTTGCTTATGTCATCTTCACTCCTGTCGTGAAATCATGATGCCTTAGACTTTAATGCCTTCTTCTCCACTTTTGTCATGAAATCATGACACATCTACTTTTGTTGATGTCATCTGCAACTCTGTCATGAAATCATGACCCTTTTTGCTTCTTCAACCTTTTCTCGACTTGCACCAGATGACACTTCATGGAAGCCCATTTTTTGTCGCGAAATCATGACTCTTTCACCTTTGAGCTCTTCTTTCCTAAAATCGTCATGAAATCATGATGCTTCTTCTATTGAATACATGCTTCCTATTTCTATCGTGAAATCATGACACTTTCTCCAATTGAATGCTACCTTCTCAACCTGTCATAAAATCACGACGCTTCTCCTTTCAGACTCTTCCCTTTGTTGCATGTCGCAAAATCGTGACAGTTCTCACTTCGAGCTTTTTAGCATGTCGCGAAATCGTGACAGTCCTCAACTTGACCTCTACAGCATGTCGAAAAAATGCGACAGTCCTCACTTGGAACTTTGCATCATGTCACGAAATCATGATAGTTCCTGAATAACTTTCTCTCTCTTCGATCTTGTCACGAAATCGCGATAGTTCACACTGTGGACTCTCTTTTCTGCATTATGTCACGAAATCGCGACACCTTTTTGTCCGTACAACTTTCCTGGCAATGTGTCGCGAAATCGTGACACTTTTCCTTCTTTGCCTTCCTGCACTTTTCGAGTCATGAAAATGTGACATGTCGCGAAATCGCGACACTTTCCAACTTGCTCTCTTTCTCTGCCAACATGTCACGAAATCGCGACAATTTTGCCAGCTTTGTCTCTGTCTTCCAGCATGTCACGAAATCGTGACACTTTTGCCCAAACTTTCTCTCTCCTCAAACATGTCGAAATCATGACAGTTTTGCCAGCACTTTCTCTCTCCTAAAACATGTCACAAAATCATGACAGTTTTTCTAGCCGCCTGCATACTTTTTCTTACTTGTCTTTTTCTTGATCTTTTGCAACTGGGCTACTCTGATCTTCTTGGAAACTCACTTTCCAAACTGAAACCTTCATCAAAAACACATTCTTTGACATCAAACCAAATTGCTTCAAGACCTTCTTGACATCAATGACAACATCTACACTTAGAGCAAAGGCAATGTACCCAAGGTACCCAAAATTGCCAACAATCTCCCCCTTTGTCATTGATGGCAAACCTTAACTGAAAACACTAGTCAAGAGCCAAAACTGAAACCAACCGATCCAACAACTGAGAATCTGCCTTTGAAGTTTTTGCTCCCCACGACTTGAAGCTCTCTTCTTCACTATGAAACTCTCCCCCTTACTCATATCTCTCCCCCTTTGTCATCAATGGCAAAGGGTCACCTTTGGGGCTTGGGACTAAGAATGAGCTTCTTAGCTTAGTCCCTCCCCCACCTCCTGATGAGGTGATTTAAAACAAGGGTGGGAGTGAAACTCCCATTAGGCACTCATCATCATCAGTGTCTACAATTTCTTTGTCGGGCCTTCTCTTGAACTCTTTGTCAATGTTTCTATTCTTGTCACTTTTCTTGTTCTTGTTCTCATCTCTTTTCTTGTCCATACCTTGATCCTTGGACCTATTTATACCACTGTTCTTGTTCCTGTACCTTGGAAGATCAGCTCTACATTGTCTGGTTGTGTGACCTGCATTGTTGCACTTATAGCAAGTAACAATATTATTTCTTTCAGGCATAGCTATTCTTTGAATCCGCCTATTCTGACTAACCCAGTTCCTGTTATTTGCCTTGCAAAAAATTGCCTTATGCCCAAACTGTTGACAAGAGTAGCAATACCCTTGAAAGAAATTACGGCCCCTGAAACTGTCATTTACTCTCTTCACTTGAGTCATGCAATGTACAGCCATGTGACCAAACCTGTGACACGCAAAACATCTATCATGAAAATTTCTTTTATTCGACCTCTTGGGTCCCGAAACCTTTTTCTTAGCATTCAGAATTTTGTTTTCTATTTCTGCACATTTATCACTTATGGACTCATGATCTGAAGTACTTTCTTCATCAGAACTCTCTTCCTTTTGAAATCTCTTGCTAGATTCCCCAACCTGTTCCTTGTGCGGCTCAACAAAATCGAGACCTGTTTTATCTGTTGGTTTTCTTTGACCTTTGATGAGAGACTTAACCTTTTTGGAGCTTTCTTGAAACCTGTATAGTTTATCTTTGTATTTTTTAGTTTCCTCTTTCAAAGAAGCCATTTCCTGTTCTAACTCACTATACTCCAGAATTTTAGAATCTAACTCATTCTTGAGTTCTTGTGTCTTAGCCATAGAGATGTCAAGACTTTCTATAAGCTCATCTCTCTCCATACAACATTCATCTAACTTATCCTTGAGTCTAGCATTCTTCTTTCTTTCCTTTTTCAAAACACTAAGAGCATTAGTAAGTTCACATTCAAGATCCTCTATTTGATTGCATTTTGAATTATCAAGGCCTTTTTCAGATTTCTTATCACTAGAGGTGCTACCCTTTTCAAAAACCATACAAGCATCTTCATTGTAGTTTTCTGAAGCATCCTCATACATACTAGCAACCAAATCATTATTTTTGCAATTATCCTCAAGGTGCCCAAAATTTCCACATCTAAAACATTTCATGACAATGAATTTATGTTTCGGTTCTTCCTCCTTTTATGAAATGAACAGCATCTCATTTTCATTATCACTAGAAGAGCTTTCACTATCACTGCTAGAACACTTACTTGCTTTGTCTAGGTAGAAGCTCTTCTTGTGTTTGTGAGAATGCCTCTTTTCATGATTGTTGTACTCATATTTGCTCTTCTTGTGATGCTTGTGCTTTTTAGAATCCTTGCTCTTAGAATCCTGTATATCTTCATCACTTTCATTCTTTGAAATAGTACAGTCAGTAGCATAATGACCAAACTTCCCACAGTTGAAACATCTTATGTTTTTCATGCTCTTGTGCTTTCTGGAAAACTTGCCTTTCTTGCTGTAATATGCCTCTTCATCACTAGAGGACTCATCACTCTCTTGAATCTGTTTGCTCTTTGATTTCTTGGTAGCTTTGAAGGTCGCCTCTTTCTTGACATCAACTTTCACTTGAGTTCTCAACTCAAATGCTTGCAAGTATACTATGGAGCTCATACTTTTTCAATTTATCTAGATCTTTAGCTTCCTCAATGGCAGAAATATTTTCACTAAATCTATTAGGAAGAGATCTTAAAATCTTATCACACACATCATTTTCAGCAAGTTCAAGACCTAAGTCTTTCATGGAGTTAACAATCTCATCCATACGAAGCATGTAGTCACTGATATTTTCATCATCATTCATTTTGAGTTGTTCAAACATACCTTTAAAGTGTCTCAATTTGGCCTTTCGGACATTTGCATCACCTGTATGAACCACTTGCAATTGTTTCCACATTTCACTAGCTGTCTTGCAGTGAATCACCTTGGTAAGATCTGCTTCTGTAAGCCTTTCGGGATTGCATTCATAGCTTTTGAATTGTTGTGATGTAGGAGCCTATCTTCTTTAGTGTATGGACCATTTACAGGGATAGTGTACCCATCTTCAATCACTTCCCATACTTCATTACCAAGAGCCATTAGATAAACCTTCATTCTGGCACTCCACAGATCAAAATCTGATCCATCAAGGATGGGTGCTGCATTGCCACTTGAATAATCCATTGTGTTCTTTGCTAGTTTTTCCTTCAAGCTGTTAAACCTTTTCGAAGGAACCTACTCTGATACCAATTGAAGAACACAAGCTTATACTGAGAGGGGGGGTGAACAGTATAAGACCGCTTTTAACTTTTCCTTTCAAAATAGCTTTCAATTCAATATTATGCAGTATGAATATAGCAGTAACAACAGCAGTAATCAAAGCAATGCACAAAACACCATCCACAAAGAGACACAACAATTTACGTGGTTCACCCAAAGTGGGCTACTCCATGGATAAAACTTTTCTCTAAAAGTTATATCACAGTTCTTTGGGAAACCTTCCCAATTACAAAATTTATGAGCCTCTGCTCAAAGGAGATACCTTCCCCTAACTTTGCTCTGGTTGGTGATCCTCTAGAAGACCTCTGCCTCTTTTGCCCTTAGCAAGTGGAACTCTATCCATAGAAGACACCTATCTTCCCTGCTCTGGCTGGAGACCTCTGTCCTCAACTCTATCACCTCAAAGCTGGTCCTCAAATTTGCACCAAAACATAGTCCTTCGGTCTGGCACAAATGTCCTCTTCCTCTTTCTCTTGTTTGCACCAAACATAGTCCTTCGATCTGGCACAAGTCTGTCCTCTTCCTCTGTTATGCATAAAATACAGTCCTTTGCTATATTCACACAATCACAGCTGCACTCGATCGAACATCTACCTTTGCACCTCTGCGCAAACATAGCAGCAGCGTCTTCGAGCACTCTGCTTCCTTGCAGTCTCTCTTACTTGGAAGATTTGGCGAAATGCACTCTGACACTGCTATCGATCTTCGCACTCTATTATTTCGACGATCGAACTTCACTCCCGCACTATATCTACGAACATCGCTCTTCGAACGCACACTTTGATCGATACCAAAACTCTCCAAGCAGCCCTCCTTTTATACTAACAATCTCAAGATTGAAACCTTGATCTTAGTCGGCTGCATATCCCTAAAACAACATCGACTACAAAACCCTACGCTGCGTCGGCCCAAATTTAACTCTGTCGGCTTCACTGCTTCTATAGCTCTCCTGTAGCTCTTGGCGCAAAACTTCAACATGTTGCGATATCGTGACACCTTTGCCTATCGTACACCTTATTTTGCCTGTTGTCGTGATATCATGACACTTTTGCTTTAGTCTGCCTTGACAACGTGCTTGTCACAAAATCATGACACTTTTGACTTTTGCTTAGGTCATCTTCACTCCTGTCGCAAAATCGTGATGCCTTAGACTTCAATGCCTTCTTCTCCACTTTTGTCATGAAATCATGACACATTTGCTTCTGCTGACATCATCTGCAACTCTGTCATGAAATCATGACCCTTCTTGCTTCTTCAACCTTTTATCGACATGCACCAGTGAAAATGGAACATGTCGCAAAATCGTGACACTTTCACCTTCGAGCTCTTCTTTCTTGAAATCATCGCAAAATCGTGACGCTTCTTCTGTTGAAGACATGCTTTCTATTTTTATCGTGAAATAATGACACTTTCTCCAATTGAATGCTGCCTTCTCAACCTGTCACGAAATCACGATGCTTCTCCTTTCAGACTCTTCCCTTTGTTGCATGTCATGAAATCATGATAGTTCTCACTTCGAGCTTTTCAGCATGTCGTGAAATCACGATAGTCCTCAACTTGACCTCTGTAGCATGTCACGAAAACGTGATAGTCCTCACTTGGAACTTTGCATCATGTCACGAAATCGTGACAGTTCCTGAATAACTTTCTCTCTCTTCGATCTTGTCACGAAATCGTGACAGCTCACACTGCGGACTCTCTTTTCTGCATTATGTCATGAAATCATGACACCTTTTTGTCCGTACAACTTTCCTGGAAATGTGTCATGAAATCATGACATTTTTCCTTCTCTGCCTTCCTACACTTTTCGAGTTGCAAAAATGCGACATGTCACGAAATCATGACACTTTCCAACTTGCTCTCTTTCTCTGCCAACATGTCGTGAAATCACGACAGTTTTGCTAGCTTCGTCTCTATATTCTAGCATGTCGTGAAATCATGACACTTTTGCCTGAACTTTCTCTCTCCTCAAACATGTCACGAAATCATGACAGTTTTGCCAGCACTTTCTCTCTCCTAAAACATGTCGTGAAATAGCGACAGTTTTTCCAGCCGCTTGCATACTTTTTCTTACTTGTCTTTTTCTTGATCTTTTGCAACTGGGCTACTCTGATCTTCTTGGAAACTCACTTTCCAAACTGAAACCTTCATCAAAACACATTCTTTGACATCAAACCAAATTGCTTCAAGACCTTCTTGACATCAATGACAACATCTACACTTAGAGCAAAGGCAATGTACCCAAGGTACCCAAAATTGCCAACAAATATTATATCAAACAATATACACCTTATCACTCCAACTTTAAAATAATATCTAACACCCTCAAAATAACCTCTTTGGCAAAAATACCTTTACAAATATAATCAAAAATCAACTTAAAATTCAAAACATCTTATTACCTTATTACTCCAACTTAAAAAGAATATGTCCCCTTTTTATAAATCACAATTCAAAATATAAACAATTCACTTTCACCCTTATATCTCCTAATTATAAATTAATTTCCAATTAACATAATTCTTTACACCCTTATAACTCCCAACATAACCTTTAATAAATCTTAGGTAATATAAAAATTAATTAAAAATTTACCTTTGCCACTAGTGGGTTTCGACCCCTTAACCTCTGCCTCCACGAGTACCCTAACCATGGGCTCAACCACCATGGTCGCTAGACGCACATTAAGATCTAAAAGGATCTTCATGCACCTTATTCTATCCTAGCACCCAAATGAAAATGCAAGCAAAACCTTCCATTTGGTGCTACCACTCCACAGGATTCGATCACAGGCTATTTCTCCACCAACGATTTTGCAAAACATGCACTGCCAATGGACCACAGTGTCCAATGTGCTTTAAACAATGATTTCCCTTCACTTTATACTTGGCACTTAAGACAAAAAAAACTTTTCATATTCTTCATAAACGAAGCAATGAATTCTCACGAATTTGTTTCCACCTTTTGTTGCATAAAATAGTTTGATTGAGGGATAATTTTGTAAAGTCCTTTGGTCACCATTTTATACACGATGCCTCCATAGTCTTCAAATGTCCACGCTCCAAATTCTTCGATGATGTTGGCGTTAAGACAAATTTATAAATGGTGCTTTAATTTTGATGACATCAGCCCATTTAACCTTTGTAATTTATAAATGATTTAAATTCCAAGGAATTTAAATTTTATAAATTATAATTATAACCTTTGGTTTTTAAGGCCTTCTCTTATTGCACAACTTGGTATTAATGATATTTATTTATAAAATTTAAATTTCTTTTTAATTTAAATATTTTATAAAATAAATATTAGACCTCCTTTTAACTTTGCAATTTTGGCAATTTTGGGTACCTTGGGTACATTGCTTTTGCTCAAGTATAGTTGTTGTCATTGATGTCAAAGAAGTTCTTGAAGCAATTTGTTTTTATGTCAAAGAATTTTTCTTGATGAAGGTTTCAACATGGACAGTGATTTTTCAAGAAGATCAGGATAGCCCAGTTGCAAAAGATCAAGAAAAAGATAAGTAAGAAAAAGTATGCAGGCGGCTGGAAAAACTGTCATGATTTCACAACATGTTTTAGGAGAGAGAAAGTGCTAGCAAAACTGTCATGATTTCGTGACATTTTTGAGGAGAGATAAAGTTTGGGAAAATGTTTCATGATTTCACGACATGCGGGAAGGCAGAGACGAAGCAGGCAAAAGCGTCACGATTTCACGACATGTCGCATTTTCACAACTCGGACCGTGCAGGAAGGCAAAGAAAGAAAAGTGTCATGATTTTGTGACATTCTGCAAAGGAGGTTGTACGGATGGAAAATTTTTGTGATTTTGCAACATGTTGCAGAAGAGAGAGTTCGCAGTGTGAGTTGTCGTGATTTCATGACAAGATCGAAGAGAGTGAGAGTTTTTCAGGAACTGTCATGATTTCATGACATGATGCAAGGTTCCAAGTGAGGACTATCGCATTTTCATGACATGCTACAGAGGTTGAGGTGAGGACTGTCGCGATTTCATGACATGTTGAAAAATCTCGAAATGATAAGTGTCACAATTTTGCGACATGTAGCAAAGGGAAGAGTCTGAAAGAAGCAGCGTCGCGATTTTGCGACAAGCAGTGGAGAAAGCGTACGAAAGAAAAAAGCATCATGATTTCACGATAGGTTGCAGGGAAAACTTTCAGAAGTTGAAAGCATCACGATTTTGCGACAGGCTTCAAAGAAGTTGTACGGATGCAGAAAATATCATGATTTCGTGACAGGTTGAGTTGGCAGCTTGCAGTTGGAGAAAGTGTCACGATTTCATGATAGAAACAGTTAGCAAGTCTTAAACAGAAGAAGTGTCGTGATTTCGTGACAAATTGAAGAAGGAAGAGCTTGAAGGTGAAAGCATCATGATTTTGCGACATGTTCCATTTTCATGGGCATATGGCAGAAAAGAGCTTAAGGCAGCAAAAGCGTCGTGATTTCGTGACAAAGTTGTAGATGATGTCAGTAGAAGCAGATGTGTCACAATTTCATGACAGAAGCTAAGAAGAAGGGCATGAAGATAGAAGGGTCATGATTTCATGACAGAAGAGAAGATGACATCAGCAGAAGCAAAAAGTGTCATGATTTCACGATAGAAGCTGAGAGGAAGGGCATGAAGATAGAAGGGTCATGATTTTGCGATAGAAGAGAAGATGACGTCAGCAGAAGCAGAAAGTGTCGCAATTTCACGACAGAAGCTAAGAGGAAGGGCATGAAGACAGAAGGGTCATGATTTCATGACAGAAGAGAAGATGACGTCAGCAAAGATAGGAAGTGTTGTGATTTTGTGACATAAGCAGAAAGGAGGTCGACAAAGGCTGTAGTGTTGCAATTTTGTGACAACAAGCAAAAGAAGGCATATGGCAGGCAAAGATGTTGTGATATCGTGACATGTTGTAGTTTCATAGGGAAAGCTATAGAACCAGTGGTGATTGAAGGACAGAGTTAACTTTGAGTCGACAAAGTTAAATCTGGGCCGATGCAGCACAGGGTTTTGCAGCCGATGTAGTTGAAGAGTAACAACCAACTAAGATTGAATGTAATGATCTTGAATCTTACTCTATATAAGGAGGGTTGTTTGAATAGTTTGGGCATTGATCAAAGTGTGCGTTCAAAGTGCGACTTTCGTAGAAGTAGAGTGCAGGGAGAAGTTCGATCATCAAAAAGTAGAGTGTGCGAAGACATTGTTGTTGTGTTTGCACAGAGGTGCATAAGTAGATATTTGATCGAGTGTTGTAATTATGCAAAGGTGCAAGTTCGAGGACAAAGTTCCAGATCGAAGGACTATGTTTTGGTGCAGATAAGAGGACCGACTATGCGGTGATAGAGTTGAGGACAGAGGTCTCCAGCCAAAGTAGGGAAGACAGGTGTCTTCTATGGATAGAGTTCCACTTGCTAAGGGCTATAAAGGCAGAGGTCTTCTAGAGGATCACCGGATTGAGTAGAGCTAGGGGAAGGTATCTCCTTTGGGTTGGTGCCCATAAAATTTGTAATTGGGACATGTTTCCCAGAATTTGAGGTGATAAAATTTAGTAAAAATTTTATCCGTGGAGTAGCCCGCGTTGGGTGAACCACGTAATTGTTGTGTCTCTATTGTGGATGATATTCTGTGCATTGCTTTGATTTATATTTTTGATACTGTTATACATTTACTGCATAATATTGAACTGCAAGTTGAATAAAAAAAAAAATCAAAAAGCGGTCTTATACTGTTCACCCCCCTCTTAGTATAAGCTTGTGTTCTTCATGCAATAGGCCTCCTTGGGTATTTATGAAAACCCTTTTTAACTTATGCTCTCATATAATATTAAAATATTATGGAGTCCTTTTGTCTTTAACTTCTGCACTGTTTAAGCTTCTTCCTGGATATTAGTGACACCTTTGATGACTTTATTTCTTGCCAAATTCCTTGACATTAATGATGACTTCGTCTGGTGACATCAATGACAACATTGAATTAGGGACTCAAAATGTCCAACAATCTCCCCCTTTGTCATTGATGGCAACCCAACTTCTTTTTACCAAAAACTTGACCTTTCTTTTATTCTACCCCCCTTGGGACATTGCTCCCCCTGGATCAATGCTCTCTTCAAGTATCAAGTCTCTCCCCCTTACTCAAATATATCCCCCTTTGACATCAATGGCAAAGGGTCACCTTTGGGGCTCAGGGTTAAGAATGAGCCTTTTAGCTTAGCCTCTCCCCAACCTCCTTTTGAGGTGGTTAATTCTGGGGTGGGAGTATTTCTACTCCCATAAAGCACTATTCTTTTTATTTATCCTCTTTTCTTCTTATCTGAATTTTTTGATTTCTCTAACTTTTTCTATCCATGTCCATGTCAACATTCATGTTCCTATTCATATACATGTTTATGTTCCTGTTCCTATTCCTGTTCATATCTATATTCATGTTTATGTTCCTATTTGTTTCTAGAATATCTACTCTACACCACTTTTTTGTGTGACCATCATTATTGCACTTATAAAACTTAATGTTATTATTCCTTAGAGGTGCAAAGGTCTTATTATTTCTCCCAGTGAAGCTATATCCTCTTCTGTCATGAACCCTGCAATTCATTGCCTTGTGACCAAATTGATTACATGAGTAGGAATACCCATGAAAAGGTTGTCTGATCCCATATTCCTGTCTTTCATGTGTCCTGCATTGTGAAGCCATGTGCCCAAACCTATGACATGAAAAGCATATTCCATTGAAGTTTCCTTGTTTTGACCTCTTTGGTCTCCTATTTTGATTTTTTTTCCATTTGTATCTTCTCTATGCATTTTTCCTATTTTTTTGAACTCTCTATTGTCCAACTCATCCTCTGATGTATCACTTTATTTTGCACTACCTTCTTCTGAGCTATCTTCATTTGAATTTTCTTCTTCCCAAAAACTTGAGGTTAACTCTCTATTTATTTTTATTATGTTCAAAACCAAGACCTGTTTTGTTTGTTGACCTTATTTGTACCTTGACCATATTATTCACAATATTTGAGCTATTTTAAAATCATTTCATATTGATCTTGGAGTCCTCTAAATATTCTTTTAGTAGTACCACTTCTTGTGCTAACTTCTCACATTCCAAGATCTTTAATTCTAACTTATCTTTGAACCTCTTTGCCTTTGCCTTTTATTTTTCTAAGTCCTCTATGAGCAATCTTATTTCTTCATCACATTCTTGAAACTAAATTTCAAGTTTAGAGTTTTTCTTTCTTACCTTCTTTGATGTGTCAAGGGCATAGATAAGTTCTCCCTTGATATCATAACTATTTTATTTTTAATATTCCTCTATTTGTTTGCCTTTGTCATCTTATTCATGTTCTTTTGACTTGTCTTATATGAGATCAACTTTTTCATTCTCTAATCCCATTAGAAGATTTTCATCTGGTCCTTCAAGTGTATCTTCATATTTATCATCACTAAAACTACAACCATCATTTGTACAAATATCTTCAAGATGTCCAAAGTTACCACATCTAAAACACTTGAGAATGATTTGAGTCATTTTATTAACTAGTTCTTTTTATTCAATCATAAATAAGACTTCATCTTTATCATTGTCTAAAAAAACTAGAATCACTATCACTTGAGTACTTACTTGCCTTATCCACATAGTAGCTTCTATTTTGCCTTTGAAAGAACTTCTTTCCTTGTCTGCTTTATCCATCCTTGCTTTTCTTCTGGTGCTTATATCTTTCTGGTTCCCTATACCTATGATCCTATTTTTCTTCACCATTGTTATTCTTGGGTTCTTAAAAATCTATTGCAAAATATCCATACCTTCTACAATTGAAACATTTAACAGATATTTTATCTCTAGATCTTCTATAGTCCTTATCTCTTCTACCATAGTTAGCTTTTTCATAACTAGATGAATCATTGCTTGATTTTGACTTCTTACCCTTTGTCTTATTGATTGCTTTGAATGTTGCTTACTTCTGGGGCATATAATCTTTTGTTCTTATCTCAAATGTCGTGAGCATACCAAGAAAATTACCTCTTATCAAAGTATCACCATATAATGATACTTCTATAGCAGAAACTTGTTCACTGAATCTTTTTGGAAGAGATCTTAATATTTTATCACAAACTCCAGGTTCATCAACCTTCATACCATGTCCTCACATATCATCAACAAACTCATCAATTCAAAGTAGATAAGAACTAATATTTTATTCTTTGTTCATTCTTAATTCTTCAAATCATATTTTTATATTTTGACTCTTTACTTTCTTGACACTTTTATCTCCTTCATATATATTTTGCAATTTATCCCACATCTCTTTTGTAGTTTGACAATGCATAACTTTCATAGAATTTGTTCTACACAAACCTCTCACAAGTGCATTCATTGATTTTGAATTATAGTGTTGTAGAAGATTACCTTCCTTATCTATAGGAGGATTGACTTCGGGATCATATCCAAATTCCACTGATTCTCAAATTTTATTACCAAGTGCCATTAGGTAGATCCTCATCATCATACTCCAATACAAATAGTGACTTCCATAAAATACTGGTCCTGAATTATTTGAGGACACCTCCTTAGGATCCATTGTATTCTTGTTAGCTTTTCATTCAATTTTTTAAACTCTTCTGAAGTAACCCGCTCTGATACCAATTGAAGAACATAAGCTTATCCTGATAGAGGGGGTGAATAGTATAAGACCACTTTTTACTTTTCTTTCCAAAACAATATTATGCAATGTGTAGATATCAATATCAATAGCAGGAATCAAAGCAATGCACAAACCACCACACATAATAGAGACACCACAATTTATGTGGTTCACCCAATGTGGGCTACTCCACGGAGAAAATATTTCACTAAAATTTTCTCAATCAATCTCTTGGGAATACTTCTCAATTGCAATGTTTATGGACCTCTGTTGAAAGGAGACACCAATCCCATAAATCAAGTTTGTGGATCTCTATCCATAGGAGAAATCCTTCTCCTCTGCTCTAGCTAGTGATCTTCTAGAAGACTACTACCTCCACTGCACTAGCTTGTGGATCTCTCTCCACTGAAGACTCTTGTCCCCACTTAGAAGACCTATCCTCACTACCCTGGCTGATGGATATCTATTCACTGGAGACTACTATCACCTCCTAATATCTATCTCAAATTTGCACTAAACATTGTCGTTCGATGTAGCACAAATCTGCTCAACAAGTCCACACAGAACTTGTTCAAATATACTCAATAGGTCCACTTAGAATGTGCTCAAATATACTCAACAATTACACATAGAAATTTTTCAAATCTTCTCAACAGCTCCACTCAGATTCTACATAAATATGATCAACAAGTCCAAACAGAACTTGCTTAAATCTGCTTAACAGGTCCACTCAGAACCTGCTAAAATTTGCTCAACAAGTCCATTCATAACTTCCTCAAATATGCTTAACAAGTCCACATAGAACTTGCTTAAATATGTTTAACAGGTCCACTCAGAACCTGCTCAAATATGCTCAACAAGTCCACACAGAACTTGCTTAAATATTCTCAACAAGTCCACACAGAACTTGCTTAAATCTGCTCAACAAGTCCACATAGAACTTGCTTAAATCTACTCAACAAGTCCACACAAAACTTGCTTAAATCTTCCTAATGCATCCACTCATAACCTACTCAAATCTGCTCAACAAGTCCACATAGAACTTGTCCAAATATCATAGAAGCATAAAGATAATTGTTAGAGATTCAATATGTTCTACACTCAATGCTCAATCACTTTATCAACTCAAAATAAAATATAGAATAGTTTTTTTTAAGGAACTTGAACAATCACTTCACACAACCACTTGACTCAATTAACTCTACTCAACCAATCACTTGATGAAACACTCCTTGCTCACAAGCCCTAGTCCAAGCATGTAAATATTAACTCAAAATATTTCCCAACAATGTTAAAAAACAAATATCACATAACAATGATACTCATGTTCTTTTGCACAACCCTAACTCAAGTTCTTCACACAACTAATGGCTTCAACAACAATGCTTATAAATCAATGTTTTAACAACAACTCTTTATTCTAAAAAACCTTGAAGCATCAACTCAAACACTCTTGAAAAGGAAACCCTAATCAAGTCCTTTTCACTCCAAACTTATTTTCTAGAAAACCAATCAATCAACTCAACTATAGAACAATGTGTTCATACCTTTTCTTTCTTGATGATGAAGGGATCTCATAAATCTTCCATAACCACAATAAATTTTATGCCAATCTCAAAGAGGTTAGAGGATAATAATTTTCTCAATGAATCACAATACAAAATGATATAAAATAAAATACACCTTATCACTCCAACTTTAAAATAATATCCAACACCCTCAAAATAACCTCTTTGGAAAAAATCCCTTTAAAAATAAAATCAACACTCAATTTTAAATTCAAAACCTCTTATTACCTTATTACTCCAACTTAAAAAGAATATGTCCAAAATTCAAAATATAAACAATTTACTTTCACCCTTATATCTCCTAATTATAAATTAATTGCCAATTAACATAATTCTTTACACCCTTATAACTCCCAACATAACCTTTAATAAACTTTAGGCAATATAAAAATTAATTAAAAATCTACCTTTGCCACTAGCGGGTTTCGACCCCTTAACCTCTGCCTCTGCGAGTGCCCTAACCACAGGCTCAACCACCACATGTGCTAGACACACGTTAAGAGCTAAAAGGCTCTTCGTGCACCTTGTTCTATCCTGGTGCCCAAATGAAAATGCAAGCAAAACCTTCCCTTTGGTGCTACCACTCCACGATATTTGATTGCAGGCTATTTCTCCACCAACATTTTTGCAAAACGTGCACTGCCAATGGACCACCGTGTCCAACATGCTTTAAACAATTATTTCCCTTCACTTTATACCTGGAGCTTAAGACAAAAAAAATTTCGTCTTCTTCCTCAACGAAGCAGCGAATTCTCACGAATTTGTTTCCACCTTTTGTCGCATAAAATAATTCAATTGAGGGATAATTTTGTAAAGTCCTTTGGCCACCCTTTTATACATGATGCCTCCATAGTCTTCGAACGTCGACACTCCAAATTCTTTGATGATGTTGGTGTTAAGACAACTTTATAAATGGCACTTTAATTTTGATGACGTCAGCCCATTTAACCTCTGTAATTTATAAATGATTTAAATTCCAAGGAATTTAAATTTTATAAATTATAATTATAACCTTTGGTTTTTAAGGCCTTCTCTTATTGCACAACTTGGTATTAATGATATTTATTTATAAAATTTAAATTCATTTTGAATTTAAATATTTTATAAAATAAATATTAGACCTCCTTTTAACTTTTCGATAGACCTCCTTGGGTATTTATGATAACCTTTTTTAACTTATGCTCTCATATAATATTAAAATATTATGGAGCCCTTTTGTCTTTTACTTCTGCACTATTAAAGCTTCTTCCTGGATATTAGTGACACATTTTATGACTTTATTTCTTGTCGAATTCCTTGACATTAATGATGACTTCATCTAGTGACATCAATGACAACTTTCACTTAGGGACTCAAAATTTTCAACATGAGGATTTCCCAATGGGGCCATATGGTATCGATAAGAGTGGCATCATGGCAATCTTATCTGATTTACATGATTTTAGTGTCTATAGATGCCCCTTTTTGAGATGCATTGTGTGAAAGAGCACAAAGCAAAAATAGATGACTAAATCATTAAATGATTAAGGTTATTTAGTAACCTAACCAAATTTATATGCCTCCATTGTGGAAAGAGCATACATTCTTGGAATCCTTGCTTTTGACATAATTGAAGGATTGATTTTGGTATACCTTTTAGCCACACTATAATGACAATTTTAGGGGCTCTAGGGTATACTTGGTCTTGGTTCCTTATTTTATAAGCCTAGGATACATGTCCCAAGGCTTCAAGGAGACCAAGACTTTTTTTTTGAATTTGTGCTGAATTATTTGCCCCAATGTAGGCTTGAAATTTATCTTTGGCAATGATTCTTTTGAATGTATGCAAGTTTCACTTTTGAGTGTTTAAGTGTTGATTTTGATTATGAATTCGTTATTATGACTACCCCCTCAAGTGATGATTCGATGAGGGCATGAACAATGATGAAATTTATGAGTCACTTGACCCATATGACTAGATTGGGATTACCCTCAGTTTTATCCATTGTAAGATTTATCAATTTTGTGAGGATTTTGATAGTTTTTTTGATATTTCATGGTAGAAAATAACTGAATACCTCATTCCCATGGAGCGGTCCAACCACAATGGCCTTCTTAGGGATTGAAGTAGAGACTTTTCAATTCATCCATGAACACTTTGAATGCAATCTTGATCCTTTGTGAATTTTATCAATTTTGACCTATTTTTGGTGGTTTTTAGGCCATTTTCTTGATCTTTTTTAGCTATTTTTGTGAGATTTTTTGGGGTTCATCCCAAGGTGGGATGGATGCATAGTTTATGGCCATCCCAGGGTGGGACAATTCATACAATTGGCTGGCCATCCCACCCTAGGATGACCATGCTCATCCTAGTGCTTTTTAAGCTCAAAATTGGTCAAATGAGCTCATTTTCACACTTCTAACTTGGCAAATTGAGAGGTGAGGAGTAGGAGAGTGATTTGATAGAGTGGAGTGCTACTGAAACCATCCCATAATCACCATGACCTAGCCTTAGGACTCGATGAGCGACGGAGCCGATGCGAGATGGGTAAGGGCTGCATTTGCTCCTATACTTTATTGAAATTAGAGATGTAATTATTTTTGCATTTTCCAACCACACACTAAATCTCGGTAAATGAACCACATTAGTGATAGAATTTAGGAATTTGTGCTTTTATTCTTGGTTTGTGTGCCATTTAATTTCATTTTTTTGTGTTTTTATGTTGTTTTATGCCTATTTTTGGGGGCCAGGAAGGCCCTTTTTAGCATTTTTGGGGGTCATCCCTGGGTGGGATGGCCACTGGTGGCCATCCCTGGGTGGGATGGCTACCAATTTGGGGCCATCCCTGGGTGGGACGACCACAAATTTTGGGAAAAAGGTCCCTTTTTGAGCTATTTTTGCCATTTTTGGGTAATTTTATTGTATTTTTGGTGTATTTTTGTTAAGCTTGCTTGCCTCTGTTAGGTGGTCAAGAGTCGGTATCGAGTTTTGATGCTTTTTTAGACTACCAGGGACTTATTGATAGAGGAGGACTAGAAATGGCTTGATGCCATTGGTCTTAAGCAAGTGACACGGTTAGAGCCAATGGTGGGTGACAGAGCCTATCTAACAACGTTGATAGATCTGTGGGACCCTCGCACCAACACCTTTCACTTACTAACTTGGGAGATGACAGTGACATTAGAGGATGTCTACCAGATTTTGTGCATTTTTATAGAGGGGCATCCGATTGTATCTACTCATAGCGATCTTAGAGATACGATTTTACAGAGATACTTTACAGTGGAATGGTTGGAGGCACTATGAGACTTGCCTAGCGAGGGCATCCTAGTGGAGTTATGGTATGAGGCAGAGGTATTGACTATGAGATACACCTTACTGATGATGTTGATCTCCAACATGTTGCTACCAGATTCATCAGGAGCCAGGTTCCCTTCGAACCTTTTGGAGTTGGTATTTTCATTTGTGGAGTGCACCATAGAGAGGCCGTTAGTGATGGCTTAGGGTACTACTTTACTAGCACAACTATATGATGAGTTGTACGAGATCCACTCCCATGGGTGGAAAGGATTGGGATGTAGCTTTCTACTACAGGTGTGGGGATGGCAGCACATTGTTGTGGATCGACCACGAGGACTACCTTGGATGACACAAGCATAACTTGCAGATAGGGAGATAGGCTATGGGATCCTATGGCAGTGAGACCAGGAGAGGGGTTAGAGCCATCCCTATGTAGGCACGATTGATCATTATGTCATTTGCATAGCTCAAGGTAGAGGAGGTTACTTGGAGACCCTACATGGATTGTCCAGCATGGCCTGAGGCTGAGGTGCAACTTCATCGGGTGAGGTGAGGGAGATGGTTAGTTGGTCAACATGGGATCGAGTGAGAGTACTTCCCATATGCTCAAGTGCTGCAGTAGTTTGGGCTACACCAAGGGTTTCCTAGTGAGCCAATGATCTACCAACACTATAGAGATGAGAGGACACTCACTTGGCCTATAGTTGAGGTAGTTGGAGAGGAGGTAGATCCTATAGTGGATGTCTCTAAGCTAGATGACACCAGGACTACATTAGAGTATGAATCCTAGTGGGTGACATGCTAGTGGCGAGGGGAGGGGCCACTAGGAGGTGACATAGCTACTACAATAGGGGAGGCTCATGGGGATGCTCTAGATGAGGGACATGAGGAGGCTCTAGATGAGGAGGAGCTAAACTTAGGTGAGTGACATGTGCATCACTAGGTAGAGGATGAGTGGATAGATCTCATTGATGTGGGGGATCCACAGGATGACTATGGTGAGGATGACTTTGATGAGTAGGGAGTGTAGGCATAGTTGGCAGCATGAGATGCTACTATTGATGAGCTATAGGGTGATCTAATTAGAGGTAGACGGGAGAATGCAGAGGAGAGGGCTCTCCTATAGGCATAGGTGTAGAGTGCACAGGCTGATATTGATAGGCATGTAGCAGAGTTAGCTACTCTTCAATCATAGGTTAGGGCAAGGAGCCCTAGCCATGGGGGATCTAGTAGTGGTGATATGGCCATGCTACGGGAGGAGGTGACACAACTCTAGACCTTACTAAGTGAGTACCAGGCACATCATCGAGAGGACACCACCTACACATAGGATTTGGAGGATGAGATAGCACACCTTAGAGGGCACTTACCATCTTGCTCTACTACTAGTGGGTCCCAGAAGAGTAGGAGGAGTGGTACAAGATAGTCATCAACTAGGATGGGGGCACCTAGATCTATGAGGAGAGTAGATAGGGCCAGGGAGAGCAGATCTAGGAGCTCTCAATGTGCATCGACTGAGGGTGGGGGTGAGAGTCATAGTGTCTAGTCTTGCGTGACCATGGCTTTTGAGACTATGGTTCTTTTTGGCTTTTTGGTAGTGTGAGGTCTGAGGACCCACTTTATTGTAGCCTACAGGTAGTTTTTGGATGATGATGTATCTTTTTGTCCCATACATATATATATATGAGTTTTTGTTGTCATCATGTGTTTCTTTACTACTTTATTAGATGTATGCAATGTTTATGTATGCTTTACTGATGCTTATCATGGATGTATGTATTGCAATATGATGTGATTTGATGATATGTGTATGAGTATATGCAAAATGAAATGGATGATTTGTTAATCTATACTAATGAGTTATGAATACTATTTGACACACTAGATGCTAGCACCATAGACTGTACAAACTTCATCTATTCCTTTTCACTTTTATCATGAGATTATATAATGGATTGTGAAAATGTAAATTGACAAACATGTGGTAAAATGGTATGTAATGGAATGCATAATATGATGTTATATGATGTCCTTGATATTTTCATGAGACTCAAACACTCTAGTGATATAGTCAAAAGTTGTATAGTAACTATGCAAGACTTTTTGGCAAGGTATAAATCTACTAGGATGACCAAGATATTCAATATCCCTGTGTGTGCATGTGAGTTCATTTCTATGATAATGCATAAAGTTACCCCAGTGCCAAACATGATTGATGCAACCCATATGTACTGAAGATCACCCTACGAGTATCATTATCCTGAGTTTTGTACATAGTTGGATTAGACCACTAGGTAATACAGGCTACCAAAAGCTAGCTCATCCGCATGCAAACATTGGTCTATACAAAAGCAAGTTGCTAATGTGACAGACATATCATCATGCGTAAGGATACCACCATTGCCAAGCAAGCTTGATGCCACCCAACCTGTAATGAGGATCACCTTATGGTTATCAAATGCTGAGAATTCTAGGGATTCAAGTTCAGTACTCCCTTCTTTTCTTTTATTTTTGAATTTCTCTAGGGATTTGCTCATTTTTGTTTTGGTGAGCAAGGGATTTTGGTAGTGGTGAGAACCACTATTTATTTTACTTTTTTCTTTTGCTAATGGTGAAAACCACTATTTATTTTGAATATTTTTAGTGGTAACAACCACTATTTATTTTTCTCTTTGGATACTTGCCCCAATTTGGCATGAAGCAAGGGATTTTGATTGCTTTGGGTAGGGAGGAGCTTGTCCTTTTGTCAATTCTCAACATTTTTGAACCATTCGCACAGAGGGATGAGCGAGGTAAACTTTTTGCTTATGGTAACATGGACCACTTTGTAGGTTTCATCTTTCCTTGTGCAACACTTGGATTTATTAGTGTGAAACTGTGTTGGGATTATGACATATACAAGGTACGATCAAAGCAAGATTCTACCTTCTAAAAATTAAGATAGCTTTCTACAAAATCTGAAAAGAAAACTAGAGATGGTTGAGTGACCGAAAACCCTAAATATGCCTTATAAAAAATGACTAGGTGAAGGGAAACAGACACACAATATGGAATGTGGATGGAAATGATAATTATAATGTAAAAAAATGTTAATACTAACTTTTGACAAAGGTGATCTTTGAAGGATGCCTCATGTACATACCTGGTGCTAGACATGTATGATCAACTATAAAATACAAAATGCAATGATGGGTATGCTTAATGCAAGTGATTGTATAATGCAACAATATGAAATGTAATGCAATGCAATATTTTTGTATTTTTGATATTTTAATGATATTTTTGAATTTTGATAAATATATATATTTGACCAATGGGCTTAATGGATGCCATTGGGGCATTTTGGGTGACCAAAGGGTTTATAGATACCTTTGGAGAATTTTTGGGTGACCAAAGGGTTTATAGATACCTTTGGGGATTTTTGGGTGACCAAAGGGTTTATAGATACCTTTGGAGTATTTTGGGTGACCAAAGGGTTTATAGATACCTTTGGAGCATTTTTGGGTGACCAAAGGGTTTATAGATACCTTTGGAGATTTTTAGGGTGACCAAAGGGTTTATAGATACCTTTGGGGCTTTTAGGGTGACCAAAGGGTTTATAGATACCTTTGGAGCATTTTAGGTGACCAAAGGGTTTATAGATACCTTTGGAGCATTTTGGGGTGACCAAAGGGTTTATAGACACCTTTGGAGCATTTTAGGAGTGACCAAAGGGTTCATAGACACCTTTAGAGCATTTTAGGGTGACCAAAGGGTTTATAGATACCTTTAGAGCATTTTAGGGTGACCAAAGGGTTTATAGATACCTTTGGAGCATTTTAGGGTGACCAAAGGGTTTATAGACACCTTTGGAGTATTTTAGGGTGACCAAAGGGTTTATAGACACCTTTGGAGCATTTTAGGGTGACCAAAGGGTTCATAGATACATTTGGAGCATTTTAGGATGTGATACTTTAAGCATGAAAAGGCCATAGATGAAGGATATTCAAGGGCTTAGGCTCCTCACATCCTTCAATGGAAGCTAGGTGATAAGTTCTAGGTCCAATATGACTAGTGATAATGTAAGGACCTAACCAGTTTATCATAAATTTATCCTACAGATGGGGTGACAAGTTAGAGTTTTGTTGGTTCTATTTTAGAACAAGATCACCAACCTAAAAGTATCTAGGATGGAATTTCATGTTATAGGCTCTCTTAAGCCTCTCTTGATAAACACGTAGGTGCTCAAGAGCATTAACGCATCATTCATCAAGCAAAGTTAATTGGTCCAGGAGAGCCTACCATGCGGTGTCATCATCGATGAACTCTTGCATGGATATGCATAACGATGGGATTTCCAACTCTAAGGGCATGATAGCCTCAGCACCATACACTAGTGAAAATAGGGTTGCCTCAGTGGGTGTCCGAATACTAGTGTGGTAAGCCCAAAGGGCCAGAGGTAATTGATTATGTCAATATTTGTGATTATCCTTAACAATTTTCTTTAAGATTGTAATTACTATTTTATTTGATGCCTCAACTTGCCCATTGGCTTGTGGATAATAGGGTGTAGAAAAATTGTGTTGGATGTTATATTTAGTTGTTAAAGCATGCACATCCTTATTCTTAAAATGTGTCCCATTATCTAAAATTATTTTGGATGGAATACCAAAATAACAAATGATATTATATAACATGAACTCCATAATGCAAGGCCCAGTCGTAGTGGTAAGGGGAATTGCTTCCACCCATTTTATGAAGTACTCAGTGGCCATAATGATGAACATATGATGACCTAAAGAAGAGGGTGATATTTTCTTGATTAAATCAAACCCCATTGCAAAAATGACCAAAACGATTGAATCGGTTGTAAGGCCTGAGAAGGTACATGTATCAAATTAGCATGGTGTTGACACTTGATGCACTTCTTAACATAAGCACAACAATATTGCTCTAACATTGGCCAATAATAGCCCATGCAAAGAATGCACTTGGTGATGGCCATGCCATTGAAATGGCCACCACATGTACCATCATGCACTTGGGTGATTACCCAAACTGACTCTTGATGCTCTAAGAAATGAAGGAGGATACCCTCATAGCTTCGAAGATACAATATATCTCCAAGTAAGACATATTTTGCTAATTTTTTCTTGAATGCGTGCTTGGTGGCATGCGACAATCTAGAAGGGATATTACCAAGCTTTAGGTAATATTTTAGGTGGATGGACCAATCTTGCTTTGAAGAAGCCTCAATTGCATGAATTGCTTGATCCTTTTGAAGTTCATCTCTCGTGAATGCTGATTGGGAGAGAACTTGTAAATATAGCATTGTGCTGCTATCAAAAGGAGTTTGAGGGAACAAAGTCCCCCAAGCGGCATTATTTAAGCAATTGTGAAGTTGAGAGAACCATTCATGAGAAGGTTCAATTTGAATCATGTGGACTTTTGGCATGGAGTTGAGCTCCTCATGCTTAGTTGCAAAGTGCGATAGCATTTTGAATTGAATGGTTGTTATATCATCAGAAGGGTTCTGCAAGATTAAAGACCCTAAGGAGGCCATTGTATCCACAAAACAGTTAGATGAACGAGGGAGTGCCTCAATATCATACCATTCAAATTTTGCCAAAATTTTATCCACTAGGGCTTTGTAGGCTTGCAATATTGGGCATCTACATTGGAATATTCCCTTGACCTGATTCACTATGAGCAAGGAATCACCAAAAATGTTGAGCTTGGTTATTTTCATGGTGATTGTCATTTGAAGGCCTATGAGGAGAGCTTCATACTCGACATTATTGTTGGTGCACAAGAAATCAAGTTTAAATGATAGGGGTATTGGAGCCCCTTACGGTGTGAAAAATATAATTCTCATGCCACCCCCTTGCTCGCACTTAGAGCCATCAAAAAATAGAGTTATGTCAGCCTTTGCTTCAGGCTCTTCAAGATCAGGTGATTTTGACACCTGAAAGACTCCATCATCGGGAAGCTCTATGCTAAGAGGTTGGTCATCCTAGAGGGGAGCCTCTACAAGTTGATCGACTATGACCTGACCTTTAATTGATTTTTATTTGATGAATTTAAGGTCAAATTTCATCAACAACATAATCCATTTTGTCATGCGACTGTTATGGTAAGTTTGACTCATCATATATCACAATGGATTCTCTTTAGATACTACATACATGGTATGATTGAGCATGTAATGGCGTAGCTTTTTAGTGGCAAAAACCACTGCTAAGCATAGCTTCTCAATGTATGCATAATTTATTTCATAACTGACCAGGGTGCGGCTAATATAGTATGTAGCCTATTCTTTGTGCAATTCATTCTTTTGGGCCAACATGGTGCCCAATGCAAGCTCAGTAGTTGAGATGTATAGATAGAATGACACTCCTAGTCAAGGAGGAGCCAATACTAGTGGTGAAGCCAGATATTGTTTAATCTCATCAAAGGTGGCTTGACACTCATCATCCCACTTAAATGCAACCCCCTTGTGTAACAACTTGTTCATAGGTCGACACTTATCCGATAATTGCGCTATGAAGCGTTTGATGGATGCGACCTTTCCTTGCAGACTACGTAGCTACTTGATAGTAGTAGGGGGAGGCATTTCTAGGATTACCTTGACTTTATTTGGATCAACTTCTATGCCTCATTTAGAGACTATGAATCCCAAGAGTTTTCTATATGTGACACCGAAGATGCACTTCTTGGGATTTAGTCTAACATTGTGTTCAATGAGGTGATCTAGAACTTTGCGCAATACATCAATGTGCTCATGGCGAAGTAAAGACTTAGCCAATAAGTCATCTATGTAATCTTCCAAAATTTTATGCATGTAGTCATGGAAGATATAAGTCATAGCTCGTTGGTAGGTAGCGCCAATATTTTTGAGGCCAAAAGGCATGACCTTATAACAAAATGTCCCCCAAGGCGTTGTGAACATCGTTTTGAGCTGGTCTTCTTGATTAATGTGAATTTGATTATATCCAGAGAAACCATCCATTAGGGATAACATCTCGTGACCTATTGTGGCATCCACTAGTGCATCAATGTTTGGCAAAGGGAATTCATCCTTAGGACTCACTTTATTTAGATCTCAAAAATTAGTGCAAATGTGAATCCTTCCATCGGGTTTCTTGATAGGTACCATATTGGAAACCCATGGTGGATAATCAACTGATATTATGAAGTTGGCATCTAACAGTTTTTGCAATTCATCTTTCACCATTAAGGCTACTTTTGGATGCATCTTGCGCAACTTTTGCTTAATCTGGTTTTGCATTTGGGTCAATCATGAGATTATGCATGACTAAATTGGGATCTAGTCCTGGCATATCTTTATAAGACCATGCAAAAGCTTGCTTCTTCTCTTTTAACAGCTTTGTATAATCAACTTGCTCAGTAGGGGATAAGCCTTCCCCTAGCTTGATGAATTAGGGATTATCAGGATTTGTGTTGATATCCCTATCAATTGTTGGCTCAATTAACATATGGGATCCCTCTTCCAATTGGTGTGGAGTAGGGATCAAATGAATGTCATCAGCTGGGTTTATGTCATCAATTGGAAACTCATGCTCAACCTCAGCCTAAAAGATATTTTGAGTAGTCCTTGGAGAAAAATGAAATGGTTGTAACATTTCCTCGCAAGGCCAATACTCTGATGGAGATGGGGGAGAATGAAGCAGAGTTGCATTAAAAAAAAACACATCAATCCACCAAAAAAATAGAGAAAATACAAATTTTTTTGGTATTCTTTGTTGAGGAGAATGGATCTTACAGAGGAAAACTAATTACAAATTCAAAATTCCCCTTCAAATGACCCTGTCTTCCCTTTTCCCACCTAGAACCATCTAATTCAAATTTGAAATTTGGGGGTAAACTTCTCGAGGTCATAACTCCTCACTCGTTGATTGAAACGACTATTGGCACATTTTTTTGAAAAGCTCTCAAAGGGGTTTGCATCCTAGTACTATATATACACAAGTACCACCATATTTCATCCCTTAAAAAGGCCTATAAGGCCTTCAAAATTGACCTCCAAGTTTTACTAGTTTTACTAGCAGGAATTTTCACTAGTTTTGACAGGGTAGAAGACATTAAAATTTACATATCTCCCAAACCGCTTAGTATATTGGGATGATTCTTTCAGAATTGGGTCTCTTTCTCCATATTCTAAAAAACTAAATAAATACTAGATAAAAATGAAAAAAATACAATTTGGATGATGCAAGATCACTCTTACACTATTGGATGCTCCTGCATTAGACACCTAGGGTAAACTTAGAAGTGACCTTCACTTCTCTACTATTTAAGGAAAACCCAAGTGGTAAACCTATATCTTCAACAACCAATATGAATATTCAATAGGCCTGCCCTTCCACTTAACCAAATATTCTTCATACTACCTATTTTTGGTACTTTTACCAATGCGGGTATCCAGGATTTCTTCTATCTCTTCCTTCTCTGGAGTAGATGCTAGAATATTCCATAATTCTGCTAGTGATCCATCACTATTATCTCCTTCATGGTATTCTACCAAATCTAAAATATTGAAAATAGATGATATGTTAAGTCCACTCAATAATTCCACTTCATATGCATTTCCTGAATTCCATTTCTCTATGATTCTGCATTGTCTAAACTTCTTCATTTTCATCTTGTTATAGGGTTTAGCAAGAAATCATTCTTTTCTTAGGTAGACTATAAATTCATATTCCATTTTGAATTCTTTAAACCATCACTTCTAGTTTACCCTTGTATTGTACTGATTATTCATATTAGTAATATGTTTCTTCACTTCTTCATGCAAGCTCTTCAGGTGCTCTGCAAAGTCCTTAGCCTCAACAATGCTCATTTTCCCTCTATCCATATTTATCAACTCATAAGCATTCCTTTGGCTGCTCCCATACACAATATAGAATGGGGATTTATTAGTACTCATGTTGTCATAATTGTTATAAGAAAATTTTACCTATGGTAAAACCAAGTCCCACCTCTTGGGATTATCTCCTACTAAGCATCTTAGTAGATTCTACAAGCTTATATTCACCACTTCTATTTTCCCATCAGTTTGCAGGTGGTATGCTGAAATGAAATTCAAATATATTTTCAATTTCTTCCACAAAGTCCTCCAAAAATACCTAATAAACGTGGTATCCCTATATGAAATAATACTCTTTGGTAAACCATGTATTCGTACCACCTATTTGGAAAACAACCCTGCAACATGAACTACATCATTAGTTTTTTGGCAAGCAATAAAATGTGCTATCTTTGAAAACCTATCAACCACCACAAATATGGTCGCATTCCCCCTTTGAAAACTTATATACCAAGAACAAAATTCATGTTGATGTCTTCCCATGGTTTCTATGGTAATGGTAATAGCTCGTATAATCCAGTGTTCTACCTCACACCCTTGGAACTCTGGCATACTCTACAACTTTGTACAAATATATTCATATATTACTGTAATTATGTCCATTAGTAGTTCTCCCTAATGAGGGCAATGGTCTTATCTTTACCAAATTGTCCAACCAACCCTCAATTGTTCTTCTCCTTGACCATATTCTCTCTCAATGAACTCCTTGGAATGCACAATTAGTATTCTCTAAATAACATTCCATCTTGGATTAGAAAATTCAACCATTTAGTCCTATCCAAAGTAATAGGTGCCAAGCAAGCTCTCCAAGCCTCTGCAAAATCTGGATCTTCAAGGTACAAAATCTTAAGTTCATCAAACCCTATAACCTCCACCTTAATTTATATCAACAATTTTTTCCTTCTACCCTATAACTCATTTCAAGTGCCTCTGATTTATTTTTCCTTGGCTGTTAATATACTGTAAGGTTTGATGATCAGTATATAGAACAAAATATTTTGGAAACAAATAGAGTCTCCACTTATTTAGAGTCTGAACTATACAACATAAAACTCTTGATCATATACAAAATACTTTTTCCTAGCCTCATTAAGCTTCTCACTAAAGTAGGCAATAGACTTACCTTCTTGACTCAATACAACTCCTATGGCACTACCACTAGCATCACAATCTACATGAAATACCTTATTAAAACCTAGAAGTACAAAAATAGGTTGCTCTGTGACATTATTTTTCAATGTATCAAAACTCCTATTTGCTCCTGAAGTCCACTTAAACTCCTTATCCCATTTCATTGTATCTATTAGGGGTGCACAAATACTGCTAAAATTCCTAATAAATTTTCTATAAAAACTAGCTAGACCATGGAATTATCTTACCTTTGTAATGCTCCTTGGAGTAGGTCATTCAATGATAGCCCTCACCTTTTCTGGGTCCATTTTAAGACCTTTAGCTGAGATGAAAAATCCTAGGCACAAAACCTGCACTTCTTCAAATTAATCAACAACTGCTCCTACCTCAATTTTTCAAAAACTCGTCGACTATGTAGCAGGTGCTCCTCAAAATTCTTGTTAAAAACTAAAATGTCATCCAAATAGACAATGAAATTTTTTCCTAGAAACTCCTTCAATACCTCAATCATAAGTTGCATGAATATGCTTGGTGCATTGTTTAGCCCAAATGGCATGATCAGCCACTCATACAAACCCTCTCTAGTCTTGAAGGCTATCCTCCACTCATCTCCTTCTCTAATACGAATCTGATGGTACCCAATATTTAGGTCAATCTTGGTGAAGTACTTGGCTCCACTCAAACAGTCCATAATGTCATCCATCCTTGGCAATGAAAATTTGTATTTGATAGTGATCTTGTTAATAGCTCAAAATTATGTACACATTCTCCACTCCCCATATTTATTTGGTGCTAGTGCTGCAGATACTGCACATGGACTTAATATCTCCCGAATCAGTCCCTTTTTTAGTAGCTCTTGGACTTGTCTATTTAGCTCATAAATTTCTATAAGAGTCATTCTATGGGCTTCCATATTGGGTAAACTATATTTTGGTACCAGGTTTATGTGGTGACTGATCTTTCTCACTTATGGCAAACCCTCAGGTACATTATCTGATATAATATCTGGAAATTCTTCTGATAGACCTGAGACTTATAATGGGATATCTTTGCATTGTTATACCTTAACTCTAGGTATTAATGCATAGCACACATGATCATGCATCATACCATCCAAAAACTTTCTACCATCAACTAAATAGATCCTGGCACTACTACATACCTTTTCATACACCTCCTTCAAGGGTTGTAGCTTGTGATGCACTCCAAATTTTGTTAGGGAGTAATTTTTGGCATGCTTATCATGTATTGCATATCGATCAAACTACCATGGCCTTTACAATAGCAAATGACAAGCATCCATAGGCAAAATATCACACAGGACCTCATCATGATAACTCCTAATATTGAATTTTATAAAACACTACTCACTAACCAAAGCCTTATGGTCCTTATGCAACCACACAATTTGATATGGATGTGGGTGCCTCCTTATATCTAACTGTAATTTGGTAACCATCCTTTCTAAAACTAGGTTATCATTGCTATCATTATCAATGATAATATTACACACCTTACCTGCACATTTACACCTTGTGTAGAATAGACTCTTCCTATGATCTGGATATTTCTCCTCATTCAGAAAGGCTCTTCTTGTGAGAAAAACTTCTCCTCTCTCTGATTCCTTAGAGTGATCATATTCAACACCTTCATCTACAACATCAACTCGGCCATTACCTTCAGGTCTCTTATTCATTCCCCCTTGGTGTTGTGAGCATTTGTATGCTCTATGTACTTCTTCAGCACATTGGAAACTAGTTTCATGAAATCCTCCTCTTCTAGTCCCTCATCCAGACCTTCCTCTTCCTCTTTGATAGCCACTATTCTGTGCATGGGGTCGGTAAGCATTCTCCTCCTTCTGTTCTTAACTGTTGCTTGTTTCTCCAATATTCTTTTGGTCCTCATTCCATCCTCTATTTGTTCTCCTGCTAGTTCTTCCACCATGACATCTTCCTCTCTATTTGATTTTAAATATCTTGTTTAGCTTCTCTTCTACATTTAAGGCAAACTGGTAAGCATCTTCTATGGTGGTCATCCTAAATAGAATCAGCTCCTCTTTAATACTTGCTCTAACCCATTTATGTAACGGGCTACCTTCTCTTTGTTGGCCTCAAAATGGCCTATAATGATTAGGATCTTATAGAACTCCTATGTGTATTATTTGATGGACTTATTTGACTACCTCAAATCCTACATTTTATTTAGTAGATCCAACATGTAATCAACTAGAATGAACTGACTCTTCAACTTCTCCATCATCCGCTCCCACATTTTTATCCTTTCCTTCCCTCTTCTATTTATTTCCAACTGTACTCCCTTCCACAAAATACTGGCATGGCCCTTCAGCTTGGTTTTAGCAAACTTGACCCTCTCAAGGTATTCAACCTCATCATACTAAAAGTATTCTTCCATTTATCCAGTTGATCAACTCTTCTGGATTAATATTTCCTAAAAAATTAGAAACCTCCATCTTTGGTCTCTTCCTAATCTAGGATATAGCTCTATATAACCTAACTTATGCAGGATATACTACCTCTTATTATTCCTTGAATTGGTCCTCTTCTTCTTCAGCTTCATATTCACTCCCGTATTCTCTCCTTAGCTCAAACCTTCCACGTAGCTCCTCTTGCATATCCTAAACTTACCTCTACAAAGCTCTAAAATATCCTTCTAGCACCACAATATTTCTCCCACCACCACAGTTTCTTAGTGGAGGTAATTTTCTCTCATCTCTCACAAAACCTAACCATAAATCTTGGTGTAAAATGCCTCACATCTGACAGTCTATTTACACACTCAGGAACTCCTACTTCGATACCACTTGAAGCAGAGTTACATTAAAAAACCATACACAGTCCATAAAAAGTAGAGCAAATGCAAATTGAGCCAAGCCTCTCTTGTATTACTATTCTGAGAGTAGATCTTATAGAGACCAACTGATTAGAAATTCAAAATTCCCCCTCAAATACCCTGCATTCCCTTTTCCCACCTAGAACCATCTAATTCAAATTTGAATTTTGAGGGTAAACTTCTCGAGGTCATAACTCATCGCTCATTGATCGAAATGAATACTGGTACATGTTTTCAGAAAACTCTCAAAGGGTTTTGTGACCCGAAATTGTATCTTCACAAAGTTTCATCACATTTCATCCTTTCAAAAGGCCTCTAAGGCATTTAAAATTGACCTCCAAGTTTTACTAGTTTTACTAGTAGGATTTTTCAATAGTTTTGACAGGGTAGAAGACATTAAAATTTACATATCTCCCAAACCATTCAGAATATTCAGATGATTATTTTAGTGTTGGGTCTATTTCTCTATACCCTAAAAAACTAAAAAAATGTTAGAAAAAAATAAAATAAGTATAATTTGGGTGATGCAAGATCATTCTTACACTGCTCAATGCTCCTGCATCATAGAATCTCATCAAATACAATTAAAGGTGAGGTGTAATGGATTTAACTGGGTATTGGAATCATGCAATGGTTTAGTAAGATCTATGGAAATCATATTTATGGATGGATGAATTCCATTAGATGGGTGATTATGTCTAGGGATAATAGGTTACCACAAGACTCACGAGTGTGGTTGCGATGGAGGTGGAATGATTGGTGGTGGTCTATGTGGAAGGTGACGAGCTTGCTATTCAAGTGGTAAAATTCTCACCAGATGGGATGTTGCACTGGGAACATACATAGGTAGAATTCTTCTTCATCATCCAATGGGATGACCTGCTCATATTCCTCATCTGAAATAGGGTAGTTGATGGGTGCTACTCAATAATTTGATTCAACATAAATTATCCATTCCTTAGGGGGACCTTGATCTTCTTCCTCATTGTCAGATGGAAGTGTATGCAAAACTTCACATTTTTCAAAATATTTGGTGAAATCATGAGATATCCCTTGATCTATCATGTTTACGAGAAAATAATCCCCCAAAGAGTGGACATGATTAGGATTAGCATAGGGATCATGTGCAAGCTCATCCCTATAATTCAAACCTAGGTATTCTAAACTCTCTATGAGGACATCAAGAGGAGTATTGTTGTGTCCTAGGCCAAATTTATCATATGTCATTTGATATTGTGGCTGGAAAGGAACACAAGTACCTTGTTCATATAACCCCAAACCATAGCCATGTCAATGGTAGCGATGTAGATATCACAAGGCATAGTTGGGATTAGACATGTAATTGATGTCCTCAGAGAAAGGTTCTTCATCCTCTTCTGGCTCAGGAGATGGTTCTGTTCCATATTCAATACCCCCATATATGAAATTCATTTTATTGGGAGGTATACCTAGAGGTACAATGGTACCTATGGGAAGATGAGGTCATCCCATATCTTGTATTATCTCAATGGCTAGAATAGTTGTGATGTTCCTCACTAGGTATTCTCCTAAACCTGTGCTAGCCAAATGGATTGTGACCTAGGATGGTGAAGGTGGAGGAGATGGAAACAAGGCTTGATATGACTCAATACTTACCTCATGAGATGGTTCCTTATCTGCTATACTAGGAATATCTTCCGTAGAAATGGTGGAGATGATGGGAGGGATCTCATCAATCGGCCTCTTCAACATGTTCCTCTACGGAGGATTGGACGATGATGAAGGTATTTCTGAATGTGCCAATGATGATGATGGTATGGAAGAAGATGGTAATGGATTAATGGAAGGTTATGGTGAGGGAATTGGACCTTGAATAGATGTATTCGGTTGGAAGTCCACATGAGTCAATGGTAAGGTTGACTCGGGGATATGCTGCACCAAGTTGTAGTATTTGAAGGGCTCGAGGTCTGTAGAGACCATGTGTACTTGCCCTTCATAAGTATACTTCAAACATTGGTGAGTGATGGAGGGGATGCACTTCATATCCCTAATCCAAGGTCTACCCAATAATATATTGTAGGCCATTATGCCCTCCAAAATATGACACAATATTGGTATAGTTTTGCATCCCACCTGAATAGGTAGGACTATAGTGCCAACTATTGAGCATATTGTATCATTAAATGCTCGGAGGGTGTAGGTGGATGCAACAACATGGGATGTTGGAAGTCCTAGATGTTTGAGAGCATTGGTGGTGATGATGTTACTTGACAAACCAATGTCAATTAGAACTCTCTTATAGGGTGTTCCATTTACACATGCAATGATGTGTAGAGGAGGATCAACCGCATCACTTGCTATCGGTTTGAGTTTATGTTCATGAAACATGATCACTGGCTCTTTACACTACTAAATGTGCCCCACAAAATTGATAAATGAGTTAGACTCTTGGGGCTGTAGGTCAATCAACTTAAGAATATCCATAAGAGCTTCTTGATGAGGTGGAGACTATTGAATAAGCTCATATATGGAAATTCTAGCCGATGTTGTTCGTAAGCTTTGAGAAAGCTTACTTTTTATTGTAACCATTGGACAAGGTGGAAGGCTTTGCACTAGAGGTGGTGGAGGCTGTGATGTTGAAGGAATATCGCTTGAAGCTGTAGGTGGTGCAACTTGATTTGGATAGCATCGATTCCTTGTCACAATGCTAACCATCCCGATGAACCCTTGTTGAGGGGGTGTCACATGGACCTCATTTACTTGTTTGGTAGGATTTTCTTGTACCTCATGAGTGGGTAATGGGTCTTTAAAAACACCCATTTGTTGATTTTTTGTCATGAGAGGATTATCCACTTGAAGGTCATTCCTCTCGATCATATCTTGTACTAGGTTTTTGAAACCATAGCACGTTGGCAAGTCATGTCCAATTTGCCTATGGTATCTACAATATAGGTCTTCACAATATCCCATAGGCTTTTGTTTACCTATACTCGGGTCTATAGGCTGGATCTCAGGTAGAGTAATCACCTTGGCCACACATAGATGATCGAATAGGGAGTCCATCGACTCAACAAAGGGTGTAAATTATCGCCTAGGGTGACGTTGCTGATTTTTCCCCTGGTTCACTTGAGTGTTGTTGTTGTAACTTGCAGGAGGAGGTTGGGCCTGATAATTTGCCTTCTGAGGTGGCATTGGTTGCATAGGCCCTAGGAAATTGATGGCAACTTGGTTGACTACTACCAACTTTTATTGTGCTGGATTGCCCTTTGGGTTCTTAGTCCACTCCTTCTTATGGGGTTTTGTGATTTCCCCCTCTTGAATTTTAATTTCTTCTATGGTTCTAGCCTACGCTAGAGCATCTTCAAGAGTTTGATATTGTTGGAGTTGTAGCAATAGTGATATCGGATTTTAAAAACTCTTTGAAAACATCCGAGTTAGCTCAGACACTAGCAATAGGTATGGTAGCTTAGCAAGAAGTGTTCACCACCTATTACCATAGTCTGTGATTGACTCATCTTCATATTGCTTTAACCTCATGAGGTCTGTTAAGGTCACCTTTCTCTTAGTATTGAAGGTGAAACATTCCAAGAATGCATCTGCAAATTGTTCAAAGGTATGGATGCTATGCCTTGGAAGTTGATTATACCACTCTATGGCTAGGCCAGAGAGGGTAATTAAAAATATTCTCGAGGTAAGGCATCATTTTCCTGGATACTAAAGCACTGGTTCATGAACCTAGTGACATGCTCCTGTGCATATTCCTCTCCTTTAAATCTTTCTAACTTGGGCATTTTAAAATGCTCTAGATATGGAGGGGAAGGTATAGATGGATGCAAGTGGTTGATTTGTAGCTGGTGCAAAGTGGGCTTTTGTTGCCCAGACCCAACTATCTTGCTCTCTATGGTTTCCATGTGCTCAAGCAATGCTCTATATGCATCAGAGGATTTAATATCCTCTTCTTTGATTTTGGCCCTACGTGGGAGGGTGAGGAATTGTAAGCATATGGCGTGGTGGTTGATTTTCATCAACCATACCTCCATAAGGTGCTTCTAGGTATTCCTCTTCTGGTTCTAAATCATCATAGGCCCCATATGGTGTTTCTGGGATTGGCCTACAAGGAGGAACTAACACCTGCTAAAGGTGATCTATGTTTGGCCTAGGAAGTAAGTCCCGATTTGGCCTAGGAGGTCGAGGAGGCACCATTTTATTAGGCCTAGGAAGCCTATTTTGGTTAAAAGTGGGTTGCCTTTGATGAACCCCCTATCTATGCATACTTGGGGTAGGAACCCCATTGCGCAAGGTCTCTTGAATCTGTTGTTCAATCCTTTGTTTTTCTAATTGATGTTGGTGATATAAGAGATCCAAGCATTGTTTATCTAGTCAAAGCTGATTAAATTGAGCTTGGTGGTCAACATACATTTTGATAACTTGGTTTATCTACTCAACTATGCAGGGTCTATGAGCCCTAGCATTATTGCCATGATACCTATCCTATTCAAGAGGATCTGATAAATCCACTATGAGCTTCCCTCGATTGAGAGAGGTCACATTTACTTGAGGCTCACTCCTAAACAGATGTTCTTTATACTCTACTGGCGTAGAAGCACATCATGCTTGCATTGAATGATGTGATCGAGGATAATCAAGATTTTCCTTGGGTCTTCCTTCATAAATGAGGAAGGGAAGGGTAGAATTGGCTCACCCAATGTGATGAGTATCATACTCATCTTGGTATTTATACTTTGGAGACCTATCAGGGTGATTTGAGGGTGTATTGTGATCATTTAGCCCTACCCATGGTGCATAGTCTTGATCCTGCACGTAGGTGTGCGAGGTAGACCAAGAAGGCATGTGAATGCATGGTATTGCTCTATGTGTTGGTGCCTCAATGCGTGGTTGCCATTCTTGAAAGAAGGTATGTGAAGTGTCTATACTTGGAAAATAATTTCCCTGATTAGGACCACAACTTGTAGGGGTGTCCCACGTGGGGGTCCCTTGGAGGCTAGGTTCCTTATTTGACATTCTAGGACTTGGGTGAGTAGGAGGCCACCAAGGAGGTATAACCAAATCCTTAGGGTCAAATCAGAGATGGTCTACGTCTCCTTGCCTACTCCTTGTAGTGTCAGCCCTTGAGTGGGCTTGGCTATGGGTGCAAACCATAACTACTTCTTTCTAAACCCTACGTGATTATCTCCTTTACAAATTTTAATGATTCAACACACAAAAATAGAAACACACAATAATACAAGTGTTTATCTCTTTTAAATATTTATGTGTTCCTAAAACTATTTGGTGTGTTTTTTATTTGTTATTTTGCAAAGAGATATCTTTTCATGTGTTTGAATATTGTTGATGTAATTCTCAAATTGTTTAAGGGATTTCACCTATATACTCGTAGCTCGACAACCAGCAATGAAAGTTCGGTCATGTAAACCAACCAAAGTATGGAGATGAAGCCCATACCCGATCAGGGAGCATAGGTCCTACCAGTCCTCACCTAGTTCACCATGGTCAATGATATACCTCTCTAAAGAGAAATACGTGCTCTATTCCATAGGCTATGATGGTTCTTGGAGCTTGTTTTGGCCAAAAATAGGGTTCATAGGATTTGAGCCAATGGGTGGAGATGAAACCCACCATCGTTGGTCTCTATTAGTGGTTGGGGATGAAATTCCAACTCACTAATGTTCAAATGTGATATGGTGTGTGTGGTTATTTTTATCCTTTAAGAAAGTAAAACAAGAGAGCATTCAATGCTAGTTCACTAAATGCACAAAGAACGTTTCACTTTCAGAAATATATGCATGAATAAAGAACCTACAAAATACTTATCCTATATGAAAACCTAACCATTAGGTAGGTCACACATAGGCAAACCATTCAAATGCATACTAAGACTATTATTTTTCCTATTTTTCTTCTATTTGTTATTTTGAAATTTAGGAAAGGGGAAATCTACCTTTCAATCAACTAAGAAAAGACATGAAAAACTTAAATTTACCCTTTTCTAAACAAAATTAATGCAAAGTGAAGGTTTAGGCACTTACCTTGAATATCTAAGAAGTTGTTATTTCTGGAAATTTGGGCTGAAAACCCCCTATTTTGTGGCCATCCTAGGGTGGGACGGCTACAAATTTGGGGGCCATCCTTGGGTGGGATGGTTGCTGTGGTCATCCCTGGGTGTTCCAATTAGGAATTCAGGGGTCATTTCAGTCCAGAATGGCCAAAACCTACAACATCCAAAGTGCAAAAACAAGGTTAAAAATGGTAAAAATGAAAAGGGACAAGGGTCCCACCATGATCACCACTGTAGAGCAGAAAAAATGGTGCACCTAGAAATGGAAATTGAAATGCATCTATTTTTCTATTCAAGCATTCAAAAGCGACAATAAAGTAAACAATAAATGACAAATATTTGAAAGAAATGGGGGGTTCTCTTTATATTGATTAATTTGTCAAATATATGGTTACAAAACATCCCCTTGAGGGCTCTCAAATTGATACAATCTAATTACAATGTTGAAGGATCCAATCCTTTCATAAACTTATGGTGCGCTTTCAATGTCTTCCTCGCACTCATGATTGAAGAGTGGGTTTTTGTTACCACTATGATGAGCTATCCATCTTCAAATATTTAGCTCCTTCCTCATGCACTGGAATACCTGTACCTACACACAAGAAATTGAAATGGGTTAATAGCATGTGCGGATTAAGATAAAATCAATGAAATGCATGCAACATAGGATGCAAAAAGTGTAATAGATAATGCAAAACTACTCCAAATGATACCAAAACTTAGCATGATGTATATTATCTACTTTTGTAATGATCTATGTAGAAATTGAAATGAAATTATGAGCAAAATATGTGGTCATTCCTAGGTGGGCCAATTAGGACTATCATCACAAAAACCCTAATTGATAATTCAAAACTACTCCAAACTTCACCAAATTCAAGTATGATGCTAATATACTACTCTAAAATTGATCTACACTAAAATTGATTCAAAATTTTATGCCAATTCATGGCCATCCTTGGGTGTTCCAATTGGGACTATTAACCATCCCAGGTGGGGACGACCACAAAATAGGGTGGTTTTTACCACCAATTCCACTTGGGATCTGGTCTAGAATACTCCTAGGGGTGTTGTCATCAAATTTGGTGAATTGATTCATAGGAATGGATGGGTTTTGGAAGGGATGTGCATATTTGGGGATGCCTTGAAAATACCTTCGATTGATGAAGTTTCCAAGGGCAAATACAAGGGCAAAATGTGAGAGGGAATCTCGATAGCACTTCATGGTGAATACTTGCAAAGAGCTCTCTCTAAAATTGAGTGGAATCACTCCAATTTATATCCCAAGAGGGCAAAAGGGGCAAAGGGCAAGTTGGGGCATGCAAGGTAGGTGCCACCACTTTTCAAAGCCCTTGCCATGCATTGGGTGGAAGAGGCCTCCAATTTGGGCCTCCAATTTGTAGTTTGTGATGGCCTAGATAGTCTCCCAATCTGTCATAAGTCATTGGGTGGGATAAATGGTAGAAATTGATTATCATTTGTCCTACCCTTGACTTTTTGAGGGGTCTAGACCATGGTCATCCCACCTAGGGATGGTTGCTTGTGGCCATCCCTGGGTGGGATAACCATGAACTGTGGTCATCCTAGGGTGGGATGGCCATGGCTACATGGCCCAAAACTTCCCAAAAGTGGGGTAAACCTTCCCAAAAGTGGTTAGGACCCCTAATTAACCCCTGAGGGTTTCCCAATGGGGCCATATGGTGTCGATAAGAGTGGCATCATCGTAGTATTATCCGATTTACATGATTTTAGTGTCTACAATAAGGTTTAGGAGAACATGACATGATCAAATATATGATGACATGTTGTTGCTAAAAACATTTCCTAAAAGTCTTGGTGGTATGGCATTAGAGTGGTACTATCGGTTACCTAATTACTCATTGAGAAATTTTAAAGAAATAGTAGAATTATTTGTTCAATAGTTTGGTGCCTATATTGAAAAAGAACTAACAATGAAAGATGTCTATAGTTTGAAATAAGGTAAATATGAAAGTTTTTTAGAATTCTTGGATTGTTGGAGAAGTCTAGTTGGACGTTTGAGGTATAATTTACCTCCAAAAATATGTTTGATATATTTCTTGGCAATTTACAACAACATATATCTTATGCACTAGAAACTGCTACTATTACATCCTTTGATCAAGCAATTGATTTAGCTCGAAAGGTAGAACAAGATATTATTAGAAGAGGTCAGCTCAAGGTTAAAGAGGATAATACTACTAAGTATCAACATAAGAATAGGTATACAGTGAGGTGATGGTGCAATTTATAGTAGGTCTATTAATAATGTTGTTAACAACCTATAAAAGATAATAATTTAGAGACCACCATAAATAAATTTTACAAATATTAATATGTCTATGGAAGTAATTTTGAAACAACTTATAGAAGCCAAAAAAATTGAGTTAACTCCTATAAGGTAACCAAATACTACAGCTAATTGGTACAAGGTAGGTCAACATTGCGTATATCACAGAGTAGACAAACAATGGATAAATTCTTATAAGAAGTTGAAACATGTGGTTCAATATTTGATCGATGTAGGACATTGATATAGGGAGTTTTCAATCAGTAAAAAGCAGTCTCCTCCTCAGCAATCTTCAACCACAAATTAAGATATGGGAATATTCAAGGGTATATTACAAAAATATAATCAACAAGAAGCTAATCGATGGCTCATCAAAATAAGCCTCATCCCTATAGTAATATGGTTGGCATGGTGAGGGTAACTACAAGAAGACAAGCTCAGACTCAACCTAATTAGCATTCTCAACAATGACAAAATTTTGCATTGTAGCCCAATTTGGTCTCAAATAATAATCAGAGAAATATTTCAAAGATAAGGAGTCCACCTTTAGTGTTGAAACCACAACCTACAGTTTCATTTGATCTCCAAACATAGTTAGCAAATACTTTCCATTTTAGAACTTTTGTAAACTTCTCCCAACCATAGAGATGCTTTGATGGAATTTTTAAGACAACAATCTATTCCTACAGATATTTCTCCTAGTGCTATAGTTAATGTTATAGAATATTTTGGAATACATCACATCTCATTCTCGGATGATGATAAACCTTCCTCAAACTTACAATATGATTCTTCACTTTAAATCACCACACTTATTAGGGATACCTTTATCAAGTGAATCCTAATCGATAATGGTTCTTCTCTCAATTTGTGCACATATCAATTCTTTCAAAAATTTGGATTAAAAGAGGAATATTTAACTAAGTTCAATATCATCATAAAAGCTTTCAACAATGAGTCCTAAGAGGCTTGCAGTACCATATCTCTTCCCCTTAAGGTTGGGCCTAAAATATTGGATACTTTGTTTTATGTGGTACATTATCCTGAATATTTTAATCTTCTTATTGGATGTCCTTGGATCCATGTAATGAAGGCTTCCCCTTCTACTCTTCATCAATGCTTGAAATTTGAATTTAAAGAACAAGTTATCACCATTTTGGGTGACCCTTGACCATTTGAGTTTTTATCAATGTAGAGTAAGATCAATATGAGTTCAACATTTTTCCTTCCATTTATTTAATGGTTTCTCTATTTTCCTCATTTTAGATATCAAATCAATTTAAAAATTTAAACATGAGTGAGGAACGTCTTATAAATTTCTCATCTCAAGATCATGATAATCAGTTTCTTAAAGAGCCTCTTTTAGATTTTTTTAGGCTACCACCTTCTCCTATATCCATGGGTTTACCCAATAAGAGAGGTTATGTTGTACACATTAGCACATATAACTTTATTTCATAGGGACTGGCTTCGAAGAAAAGATACGTTGTAGCAACCCCTCTCTCATTGAGCGCTCTTTTGCTCACTATTACTGTGACCAGGAGATCTGTTAGGTTTGATAATTTAATAATTGCATTAACTAGAACATTAGCAATGAGGCTAATGTTAAATAGATTACAAAATAGGAATAATAACAACTACTCCTGCATCTACGCTAACTAACATGCCATAGAAGGTAGAGTTTTAGGTTTAGGATTCTTAACCTAAGATATTTAGGAACTTACCATTAGATATTTGGAACAGTAAATATCTACATGGTAGAAAGTAGAAAAGTAAATACTAGTGGTAAAAAGTAACAAACTACTTTTTACCATGTGGTAAATAAAATCTACCTAATGTAGGAAATGGGGTAAATATCCCAAATGATGAAATATTACTCTAACATCCCCCCTTATTACATTATTTGGGTAATGTATACCTATCCTCCTATACAACAATATTTGGGTAAAGTATATAACTGCCCCAATACAGTGGAAGAAAATGTCGATCTGCTGGTTCTTGCTCTATCATAGTGCTCTGGCTGCTTCTAAGCAAAAAATGGGTCATTCCTCACTTTGTCTTCACATCAACGAATTTCCTTATAGTAATCTCATCATCCAACCGATTTGCATGGGTAACCAGCCATTGCAATCGCTAGGTGTAGTAGAATAGATCACTTCATACGAGGTTCATTCATTTACAATATGAGTTTGCAAAATATAAGGTAGCTAAGGTGTCAATCACTGCTGAAAATGCACCCTTATAAGTTCCCCCCTTCTTGTTGTAAAACATGTTGTAATTAATTTTTGAAAGAAGTATGACTAAGGTGTCGGTCACTCGAAAATGCACCCTTATAAGTCTTCTTCCCTTTTTACAAAAAATTGTGAAGAAAAGAAAGTATATCCCCCTTAATTGTAAAATATGTGCAACTTAAGAAGCTTTGTTTAAGATTTTACAAATATTGCCTCCTAGGTAATTTACACAAGAAAAATTCCCTCCTTTTGTTACAAGTACTTCAAACATTGAGAGTTTGCTTTTTATGAAGCCTAAAAGAGGTACAATCACCCCTTATTGCAAGTACTTCAAACAAAAACTTATGCTATTTATGAAGCCTAAAAAAGAGAGAGAGGAAATGGTGTTTTTCTCAAGGTGACACATGTGTTTTCCCTCTACAATACTGTTTTAGCCATGAGCACTTTGTGTGCTCTCTTTGAACCAGAATTGGAATCAAAATGAGACACTTCACTAGAAACATGGCTTCTGTGATGTGCCTTTGCCATTTTAGTTTTGCTTGTTTTGAAACCAACACTGAATGGTGTCTTGGTTGTCATTTTTAGAAGTTGTGCAAAACTATGCTTTCTAGGCAATTTTATCAAAAAATTCACCAAATAATCCTTCCTTATTGCAAGTACTTCAAGCATGGTTGCTATTATGAAGTCTAAAAGAAAAGGTATAATTTTGATGACTTCTACTTTTATGATTGCATTTACAAGTTTTATTTCCCTCTTGTCAAAAATCTGTGTTTTGAAGGAAGAAAGGAATTATCCCCCCTTAGTGCAAAGGATTGCTGCTTTTTAAGGTTCCTTATTTTCAAAAACTTGTTCTTTCTTTTGATTACCCTAAAAGAGTACCAAAAGGTAATTCACTCAAACAGATATTTAATGGCCTCTGCCTAAACACCCTTGAATAAGGATGATCAGTTTTAGGAGTTTAAACCAAAAAAATACGAGTGAATTAGGGGTTTTGTTGTTTTAGGAGAGAATATCAAGTGAAATTGGCTTTAAAAATGTGCAAGGATTTACACAAATTTGTGAAAATTTGGGGTTTAGTGTGTTCTTGATTCTATGACTTATAATTGCAAAAGAAATAATGCAATAATCAAACAAGAATGCCCAAAAAATTCTTATCATCTAGGTGTCGGATGCAACCTAAAATGCACCTAGTTTGCCAATGAAGGTGTCGAGTAAAATCGAAAATGCACCTTTTAATTTTTGTAACAAAATGTGCATTTGTGTTGTGCAAAAAATTGATATTTTTATGTCTCCTACTTGTCTTCCAATTTTGCAAAAGAAGTACAAAGTTGTATTCCCCATTTTATTTTGCAAAATTAAAAATATGAGCACTCCTTTCAAGATAAGTCGACACACGACCCGCATTTGAAAGGCTTCCATAACCAGTCGACAAACAACTTGGTTTTAGTGGACCCAAGGTCTTCAATTTATTCTCAATTTTGCAAAAAATGAATGTGCAATTTTATGTCTTATATCCCCCCTTGGAGAAAACAAATGCACACTTTGCCTTTTAATATTACAAAATTTTAAGTCTCCTTGTTTTCAAATTTGCAATAAAGAATCAAATGTGTTTGATTTTGTCCCCTTTCATGTGTGCAAATTGAACAAGTTTGAGAAGAGTTTAGGGTTTTCTTATTTGCAATAAAAGTAGGTGCTCTTCTATGTCTTATATCCTCCCTTGGAGAAAAAACAAAAGCTCCTTTAAATTTTGAATTGCAAAAAAAAAACCTTTTTAATTTTAAGTGTATTGTATCTCTAATTAAATTAAGTATAATCTATAAATAATAAAAATTATTTTATTTTTAAAATAAATTTTTATTAAAAAAAATAACTTTAGATAAAATAATATTAGATTATTTAATAAATTAAAACTTAATTAATTAAAAAAATAATAATTACCTTGTCTTTTATGAATGCTCGTCAAAGTAAAAAAATAATTACTTTGGTCCCGATGGGCTTGAAATCCTGATGCAGGAGCATCCAGTGGCAGTAGAGCCATTTTCAAAAAATTGGCTAAGGAAGATGTCATGATTTCATGACATGTCATGAAATCATGACCAAAAGAAGAGAGAGGAGGTGCGAAGCAAAAAAATGTTGCGATATCGCGACCGAAATGAAGAAGAATGTCGCGATTTCATGACATGTCGTGAAATCGCGATTGAAGCAGGAGGAAGAAGGTGCACTAAGAATAATGTCGTGATTTTGCGACATGTCGCGAAATCACGACCGAAGTAGGGGAAATAAGGTGCCCAACGAAGAATGTCACGATTTTGTGACATGTCACAAAATCACGATCGAAGTAGGAGAGAGAAGGTGCCCAAAGAAGAATGTCACGATTTCGCGACATGTCATGAAATCACGACCGAAGTAGGAGAGAGAAGGTGACTAAAGAAGAATATCATGATTTCGTGACATGTCACGAAATCACGACCAAAGAAGGAGAGAGAAGGTGTCCAAAGGGAAATGTCACGATATCACGAAATCACGACCGACAGAGAAGAAAAGGCGCAAGGAAGGGAAATGTCGTGATATCGTGACATGTCGTGAAATAGCGACTGACATGGAAGAAAAAGGTGCAAGGGAGAAAAACATCACGATTTCGTGACATGTCGCGAAATCGCGATCGAAATAGAACAGGATTGCTAGAGAGGAAAGATGTCATGATATCGCGACATGTCACAAAATCATGACCAAAAGAGCAGAAAGCAAGCAAGGAAGGAAAATGTCATGATATCGCAACATGTCGCGATATCGTGACATGTCACGATATCGCAACCCGAAGATGAAAGAAGGAAGCCAGGCAGGAAGATGTCACGATATCGTGACATGTCACGATATCGCGACCTAAAGATGAAAGAAGGAAGTCAGGCAGGAAGATGTCACGATATCACGATCGAAAGGGAAAAGGATTGGCGAGAGAGGAAGATGTCGTGATATCATGACATGTCATGATATCGCGACCAAAAGAGAAAATGATTGACGAGAGAGGAAGATGTCGCGATATCATGACATGTCGTGATATCACGACCCAAAGATGAAAGAAGGAAGCAAGGTAGGAAGATGTCACGATATCGCAACATGTCGCTATATCGCGACCAGATGAGAAGAGGAAGAGCAAAAGGGAGAAGATGTCACGATATCGTGACATGTTGCTTCATGACTCAACAGGGGCAGACGGTTACAGGGGCCATTACAGGAGTAGGTCATTGAGTGACACATGGCAGCATGGAACAACACATGGAGCAAAGGCATAGTGGAAGTAGGCGAAGACCTAGAGTCATGTAGAGTAATGTGATAGTGGACAGGAGCAAGACGACGGTGACAGGGACTATGTGGAGTGGGATTATGAAGCGGTTCATGTACTTCACATTTTATGTAATGATGATTTAGAGAGGTTCGGGTCCTCTATAAAAACCTAGGTATTGTAATAGGATAGGGACGAAGAGTTAGGGAATTGCATTAGAGAGTAGAGAAAACTAAGCCTGTGCGCTAGTTTCTGAAAAGCCTATGGGCTGTTACTATGAATGTATTCCAAGATTGTTGAATGAAACTTGGGATTTGGGGTGTGCAATTTTTTTTTGCTCTGTGTCAAGTGGTATCAGAGCTAGTGATCCTGAGTGTGCAAACAGATCATCGAACATGAGGCAGTTTGCACCAGGATCTGTGGAAGGGTTTTGAGAAGAGAGAGGTTAGGGTTCCTAAGCGTGTGAGCAGATCACCGAAAGTGAGGTAGCTACACCAAGATATTTCAAGGGTTTGTGAGAGAAGTGAGGAAGAATGCCTTCAAGAAGAAACCCTGGTGGTGGAAGAAACATGGTGCCAGCAGAAGATTTTAGAACTTTGCAAATGCAAGTTTAGGCACTGCAAGAGGAGCTGCGCAGAGGGTTTGAGCCTAGGAGAGAAGAAGGTAGTGAAGATGAAGTGGACAAAGAAGAGGACCAATTTTAGGAAGAAGGAGAGGCCGTAGATCCTACACAATCCAGGTTGTATAGAGCCATATCTCAGGTTGGAAAGAAACCGAAGATGGAGGTTTTTGCGTATTCAAGAAATCTAGATCCAGAGGAGTTGATTGACTGGATCAATGATTTAGAGGAATACTTTGAGTATGAGGAGATTAAAGATCTTGAAAGGGTCAGATTTGCTAAGACCAAGCTAAAGGGTCACGCTAGCATATGGTGGAAGGGAGTGCAGCTAGACAAAAATAAAAGAGGAAAAGAGTGGATAACAAAATGGGAGCGAATGGTAGAGAAGCTGAAGAGGCAGTTCATTCCAAGAGACTACGAATTGGATCTGTTGAGAAGAATGCAGATCTTGAGATAATCGAATAAATCTATTAAGGAGTATATAGAGGAGTTCTACAAGATCTCAATCAGAATCGGCCATTCTGAGGTGAACAAGGAGAAGGTAGCCCATTATGTCAATGGACTAAGAACCAGTATTCAATACGAGCTAAGTCTGGTTATAATAAGTACCATTGAGGATGCTTACCAGTTTTCTCTGAAAGTTGAAGAGAAGCTAAATAAGAGGTTTTAGGGTAAGTAGAATAGAAGAGGTCATGGAGAGAGAACGGGTGGAAAAATAGATGAAGGGCAAGAGGAGAAGAAAAAAGAAGCTAGCAGCAGTAAAAAATAGAAGCGAGATGATGATTCCAGATCCCGTGGTCAGAACAACTACCCGAGAGGCAGAGGTAGATCTGGAAGAGGGTTTGGAAGAGGAAGGTTTTAAGGAACCTATTTCAATTGCAGGGAAGAGGGACATCGATCGTTCGAGTGCCCACAACACCAAGAGAAGACTACTAGGAGGCCTGAAGGTAATGCCAAAGTTGTGGTCGTTGATGAAGGTGTTGAATCTGAGCACTCTAAGGAGGCAAAGAGAGGAGAAGTTATGGTCACAAGGAGAGCCTTGTTGAATGAGGAGAAGAAGCCAGAACAGAGGAAAATCCTATTTCACATGAGGTGCAAATGTGCAGGCAAGATCGGTAATGTTATTATCGATAATGGAAGTACTGATAACTTAGTCTCTGAAGAAATGGTTACTAAGTTACAGCTGGAGAGGAGGAGACACCCGCATCCATACCGGATTACGTGGTTGCGAAAGGACCATCGGGCATGGGTCCGTGAATAGTGCTTAGTCACGTTCAATATTGGGAGATACTAGGATGAGGTCCTGTGTGATGTTTTCCCTATGGATTCTTGTCATTTGCTATTGGGAAGGCCATGGCAATTTTATCGGTGTGCAGTGCATGTTGGTCATGCAAATACATACTCCCTGACGAAAGATGGAGTGAACCACAAATTGAAGGCAGTGGATGAAAAGGTGTGCAGTAGTGCCAGAATATGTTTGACAGAGGGCAAAACTTTTTTGGATGGCCAAGGAACGGAGTTTAAGCGGGCTGTAGAGGCAGGTGCACGTTTTGATATTTTGTAGAAGGCGGTGACTAAACAACACAGAAGTGAAGGTCACTTCTCCATCAACCCGTGTGTCTGATGTAGGAGCATCCAGTGGCAGCAGAGCCATTTTCAAAAAATTTCCTAAGGAAGATGTCACGATTTCATGACATGTCACGAAATCACAACCAAAAGAAGAGAGAGGAGGCGCGAAGAAAAAAAATGTCCCGATATCACGACATGTCATGATATCATGACCGAAACGAAGAAGAATGCCACGATTTCATGACATGTCACAAAATCATGATCGAAGCAGGAGGAAGAAGGTGCACGAAGAAGAATGTTGTGATTTCATGACATGTCACGAAATCGTGACCGAAGCAGGAGAAAGAAGGTGCCCGACGAAGAATGTCGCGATTTCGCGACATGTCATGAAATCACGACCGAAGCAGGAGAGAGAAGGTTCCCGAAGAAGAATGTAAGCAGGAGAGAGAAGGTGTCCAAAGGGAAATGTCATGATATCGTCACATGTCACGAAATCATGATTGAAAGAGAAGAAAAGGTGCAAGGAAGGGAAATGTCGTGATATCGTGACATGTCACGAAATCGCGATCGATAGAGAAGAAAAGGCACGAGGGAGAAAAATGTCATGATTTTGCGACATGTCATGAAATCATGACCGAAAGATAACAGGAAGGGCCAGAGAGGAAAGATGTCACGATATCGCGACATGTCACAAAATCGTGACCAAAAGAGCATAAAAGCAAGCAAGGAAGGAAAATGTCACGATATCACGACATGTCATGATATCGTGACCCGAAGATGAAAGAAGGAATCCAGGCAGGAAGATGTCACGATATCGTGACCTGAAGACAAAAGAAGGAAGCTAGGCAGGAAGATGTCGTGATATCACGACATGTCATGATATTGCCACCGAAAGGGAAAAGGATTGGCGAGAGAGGAAGATGTCGCGATATCGCGACCGAAAGAGAAAAGGATTGGTGAGAGAGGAAGATGTCACGATATCATGACATGTCATGATATCACGACCCGAAGATGAAAGAAGGAAGCAAGGCAAGAAGATGTCATGATATCATGACCGGACGAGAAGAGGAAGAGCAAAAGGGAGAAGATGTCACGATATCACGAAATGCTGCTTCACGACTCAACAGGGGCAAACGGTTATAGAGGCCATTACAGGAGGAAGTCATTGAGTGACACGTGGTAGCATGAAACAACACGTGGAACCAAGGCACAGTGGAAGCAAATGAAGACCTAGAGTCGTGCTAAGGAATGTGATAGTGGACAGGAGCAAGATGGCGATGATAGGGACCGTATGGAGTGGGATTATGAAGCGGTTAGTGTACTCTGCATTTTATGTAATGATGATTCAGAGGGTCAGGGCCTCTATAAAAACCCAGGCATTGTAATAGGATAGGGATGGAGAGTTAGGGAATTGCACTAGAGAATAGAGAAAACTAAGCCTGTGCGCTAGTTTCTGAAAATCCTGCAGGCTGTTACTGTGAATGTATTCCAAGATTGTTGAATAAAACTTGGGATTTGGGGTGTGCAATTTTTTTTTGCTCTGCGTCAACTCCCAACCTCTTGGTCGGGGGCCTTTCCTCTAGGTCCCCTCACTGGTCGAGCTAGCAAGCCTAACAGGTTATGGAGGGGACCGCATTCTATAAGAAGGCTTTCCCACCTTCGGGTGGGAATTTTTTTTTAATGTGGGATTTTTTAGTCCCACATTTAAAAGGTGGCAAGAATTGATGAGCTTAAAAGCTCAACCTTGCCCCTTCTTCTTTGATTGTCGTTGGGCAATAAGATTCACCCACTGTCATTTTTTTTTCTACCATGTGGCACGACTGTCAAGTCACCATATGTCATAGCTAGTTTGATCGGGTGACACATGGCCTATCCACCACGTGTCGCTTACGTGTCGTGTCTAGTCATCATCCAGTGGTTGCTTGCCATGTGTTCGGTCTCGGTTCAGTAAACACCTCATCGTGCATACCAGTATCAATCCATGTGTCCATCCAGCTAGCACCTCAGGGTGCATGCCAGTGTCAGTTCGCATGTCTACCTTAGTTTGCATGCCCAATCCAATTAGCAACACCAAGTGTTAGGTCCATGTCAGTGTACCTAGCTCGAATCATGCATAGGTTTAGGGTTGCTTTGATGTTGTCCACGTGTGTCCGCCAAGGAGGTCCCTCTTGCCCTCACGTGGTATTCGGCCGCCTCACATAGGGTGCTCCTGCCCTCACATGTAGGGTAGCCTGGTTGCCATGTGGCCTCCCACGGAGGGCGCTCCTACCCTCACATGGATGTCAGCTGCTGCACGGAGGGTGCTCCTACCCTCTCGTGTAGGTCAACCACCGATGGCCATGTTTGGTCGTCGGAGACTTAACTCTGGTCATCGGATGGGCGGGTGGGCATGAATACCCATGAAGGTGTTTGGAAGACCGCTTGTCCTCCCGTGGCTGCCCGATGATGTGGGTTCTACCCCACATAGGTATATGGGCCTACAGGCCCTCTCCTGTGGCCACCCAGTGACGTGGGTTCTACCCCACATAGGTCTATGGGCCTGTGGGACCTCTCCCATGGCCTCTCGAGTTAGGTGAGCCAAAAAAAATCATCACCAACCTTAGAAAATGATTAAATAATGAAGTGCATAATAAATCAAACCAAACCCTACGCGTCGCCTTCTCTAGTGGAAAGAGATCTACTCTCATATTCTCCACTTGGAACGAGTGCCTCCTCCCTAGCTCTGATGCCAAAGTGACCAGGAGATATGTTAGGTTTGATAATTTAATAATTGCATTAACTAGAACATTAGCAATGAGGCTAATGTTAAATAGATTACAAAATAGGAATAATAACTAATCCTGCATCTACGCTAAATAACATGCCATAGAAAGTAGAGTGTTAGGTTTGGGATTCTTAACCTAATATATTTAGGAACTTACCATTAGATATTTGGAAAAGTAAATATCTACATGGTAGAAAGTAGAAAAGTAAATACAAGTGGTAAAAAGTAACAAACTACTTTTTTCCATGCGGTAAATAAAATCTACCTAATGTAGGAAATGGGGTAAATATCCCAAATGATGAAATATTACTCTAACAATTACCTTTCCAATGACTACCCACTTACTAAATAGATCCTATCTAGTATGGGATATGTAGGTAAAGTTTTAGGACCACAAAAAAAGGCATTCAAGAGCCCTTTGATGTTGAAATATGGCATGGGAGATGTGGCATAAGTTTTATACCTAGAAAAGACCAACCTTTACCATTTGATGATGATGATCATCTTATGACTTATATTGAATACATGGATTATAAAATGTCAGGAGTGGGTGAATAGGATGATGGTCCCCTTATTATTCTAAGATCTTGTTTTGTAATGTGATTGATTCTGTGTGTCCCAAAAATAGGCTTTTTGTTTCAAAAAAGGATCCTACTTCGTTTTCCTATAGGGATCTTGCAAAGGTAGGAGTTGCTCCCCATTATGTTAAAAATAATGGTTGTGTTCTAGAATACATTGATTATCATGATATGGCTATCAAGGAAAAAGCTACGAAGCAGCCTCTTCATGATTCTAGTTATCGATATGGCTTACCTTTTAGAGATTTCTTTAATTAAATAGTCCATGGTACACCTATTCTTTTTGTCAATATAGGAGACACATTCAGAATTTGTGTCGACTATCATCCTGCTTGCTTAAATAATAATAAAAAATACCATCAATCAAATCAATCATCATTTAGCTATGCATTTTCATTTTCGTTGCATCCATCTACTTGTTTATATTGCACTGGTGCCTATAATTTTTTGCATTAGTTACCTAAAATTTAACACAACCTGTATGCTTGAGTATCATTTTTTGTATGATTACTTGTTCATGACTACTTGATCATATATATATATTTGGTAATATTACAACAATGACATGTGATGATACCTGGTTAGACCACAAGTCACATGCATTGCAATTTCACTAGGGTTCTAATGCCTAGTGAAATCACCACCTAGGGATCCTTCACCAGCTTCTTCATTGCTTTTTCTTCTTTCTTCCTTTGCTAATTTGTCAATATGTCCTTGTCACCTTTTTTTCTTCTTAAGATTTTTTTTCTTCTTCTTTGTCTTTTTTCTTAGACAAGGATAAATCTTCATTTTTCTTTTTCTTGTAGATTATTTTCTTCTTTTGGGCATTTGCACACACTCACAAATTATTTTTCATTTTTTAAACCCCTATTGGGGGTAGCACTCACCATGCTAATTCTTATCTATATATATTACACCCCATATTGGATAATATACATCCTAGTGGGTATCTTATTTGATATGATACCCTATTGAGTTATACTCCTTTTGACTCAGTGAGATCAACACTGAATTATAATATAAGCTCCTTGGCCAGTTTAGTAGGCCTCAACATATATCCTAGCAGGTAATCACCCCATAATAGTTAATTAGTGATCAACCCTCCATAGCGGGTTAGAATCCAACACTTCATTACTCATGGTGAGTACTACATCCATAGCGGGTTTAGATCCATTTTTATGATTCAATTCATAGTGTGGTAAGTAAGTAGCTAACTTCCCCCTAAAGTAATCTCTACTCTAATTGTGTACCAAAGGTGGTACATTTACATAACCTAAATGATGTAATATAATCTAACTCTAAAACACACCTATATTACATTATTTGGGTATTGAAGATTTCAATATTTAATATGGATATTATTCCTTGTCTTGGACATGGTATTCTTCTTATTTGTTCTTTTTAACTTATTTAAGTAAGTGGTTAGTGTCTTTACCATATATTATTTTTTCTAAAAGAGCTTTCACTTCATAATCATCTATAGATTCTTCCAGTTCTTCAATTTCTTCTATCCTTTGAGCTAGATGTCCTTTCTAATTCTCTTTTTGATACTCCAATTGGGGATAATTGGTTGGACGTTGAGTTCACTACTAGTTTTGATATTTTCATGGTTGAAATATGATTCCATTGTTCATCTGATTTTCTTGATTCTAATTTTTGGGATTGAATCTGCAATAGTTAGTACTATGAACTTTTATTTTGCATATTTGACAATACCTATTATACCATGGTCTTTTTCCTATCGATGATGAAGCAATATTACCCTATAGACTGTATTTTAATGTCATTACAGTGTTAGTCATTTCATATTTAATTGTATTCTCTACCTCTTATTCCTATAGAATATTGATTAGATCATCAAAAAAAGTATTTTTACTTAGGACTTGTAAATATGTAACAAAATGTTTATAGCTATATGGAAGTGCTCTCATGGTTACTTAAGTAAGAATTTCATCTTTGATATCTTCTCCTAAGGTTAATAATTTTCCTTTAATACATGCTACTTAGGAATATTTCTATACTCTCGCCACTACTCATTTTTAGAGAATGAAGCTGAGTTTGAAGATGTAGGATAGTGGCTTTGTTTTTTCATTTAAATATTTTTTCTAAGCTTTTTCATGCTTATGTAGATGTATTTTCTGAACTGATATAAGGTTGTATTTCATCAGTGATGGCAAAGGTTATTATCATTGGAGCTTTTAAATATTTTTCATCAAAATTTTGAATTTCGATATCATCTGTTGTTGGTATTTTTTCTGTTCCTTGAGTTATCTCCCAAATTTTTTCATATACTAAGATTGCTTTTACTTTATTTTTCTAGGACAAATAGTTTGGTCCCTTGAGTAACTATGATTTTGCAAGAAATAATTTGTTTTATGCCATGATAATTCTAGGTTTTGTAGGCTTCCTTATATCTCCCTAGTTAATAATTAGAAGAAACCCTGTAGATACCTTATGATTCCCAAATGAATTAAGTACTTTATAATATTTGATGAATGCTATAATTATCAAGTTTTGTAGAATGCTTTTGGATATGCTATATGATAGATAAAGTGCTTTCATTTCTAGGTTGATTTAGTAATATTTTGTAAGTAGCAAAAATCAACTTCTATTACACCTTATTACTCCTATTGAACTTAAGCACTTTTAATTTTCTGAGGTTATATTGGTTGGATATATTTTGTCCCTTTAATATGGTTTGAGAAAATCATGCCAATGTAGTTCCAACTCTTAATTTTTCTTAATAGACCTATTTTATGGATTTTGATGTTTAATATTTAATATTTCTAAATTCCAATTACCTACTTTGATGTAGCATTCCTTATGACTCCCTAAAATGGAATATTAGAAAACAATATAATATTTTTAATAATAGGATTTTTAATTTCCAAGTTGAAATCCATATTCCTCCATTATTATTTGTAAATATAAATATTTTGGAATATTCTTGCTTAATAGTTTACTAATACTAAGTGAATAAATTGCAATAGTAAATATAATGTGCCCTTATAACTCTAATATAACCTTATTTTTATTTTATTTTTATTTTTTTTAAGCGAAAAACCCCTTGTGGGGTCACCTTGGTCTGAGATACCATGAACAGGGGGTTCTACACCGTCAAAGTCACCCAGGAGTCGCACCCGACCCTGCCTGCACCAACATTATCAATTGGATTTTGGATACCCAATTCAGCTTTTTGGTAGGGTGGAGATTTGAACCTGGGACCTCTCTTGGAGGATTTCCCTCTCCTATCCAACTCACCTACAACACATGGGTATATAACCTTAGTTTTATTGCAATAAAAGAATAGTTTATGATTTATCTTCATATTCCTTCCCCTTGATGTTATGAGGTGGCAGATTTAAATTCTTTGAAATGGCAGTCAATGCCTTCTATGACCGGTGCTAAAATCTCCCTTATATAGTGCTTCTTTTCTTTGTAATCGATGATGGTATTCTCGGTGTAATATACTGTGATTTGCACGTTGTTATGATATCTTCATTGGATGAATTGGATACTGGATTGCTACTCGAATGAGGTGGTGTCTTGGTTGATCTCATGACAGATTCTTTAATGCAAGAATTCTCCTTTGAATGGTGCACATGCTTGAATTAGCCTTCTTACTCTTCACACTATTTAATTTTGGTATTTTCTTTGACCTCTGATGCTTTTATTATTCAATATGGATGCCTTAAATAGAAATGCTTACTTGTGACTTTCGAACAAGTGTCACTTGAGCATTACTTAGTAGGCGTTGATATTCCAACATATGCAAGATGAGGTTGGTGGTAACCTCCCAAATAATTGTAACTCCTCTTGGGTGAGTGTTGGATTATTCATGAACATTGGATGCTTAGAGCTCTTGTGCCAAGTGGCACTCATGGTTGTGCATGTAGACCTTTCTTCTAATGCTCCAATGATGGGTGTTGATGCCCTATATTTACCTATATATTTAAAATATGCGTTAGCTTGACATGTTTATTGAAATATAGGCAATCCCTCTTCTTTATTCGTATGTTATATTGATGAGGATAATGGATGGAACCAAATGTATTGCTTCTTGGTTCTATGGTGCTCTTTAATTTCAGTCCTATGGTAGCTTCTTGTGCTCTTCAATGACGGTCATCTTCTCCAAGTAGAAACCTTGGGTATTGCTATTCTTCCTTTATATTTTTCACACCTATAATATTTTGTTCGTACGTCTTTTATAACAATTGATTGTTGACCTTTTACTTGTCTTTGATAACACTTCTTCTACGTTGTTTGTATATCTATTATAATAGTTTATTGCTAGCCTTTTGCTTAGCTGTAATGGTGTTTCTTCTTACATAGATATTCTCCCTTTGTATGCTACCTTTTTCTCTACATAGAATTGCATGGTAATGGCCTCTTATTAAGAGTCCAATGTTGCAAGTGATACATGCTCTTCTAGGGCTAGATTGGATGTGGAGAAATGGTGTTTTTAAACCTTGATTCTTAGATGTGTGAGCTCTTCGATGGCTGCTTCCTCTTGCTTTAACTCTATCCTTCAACCTATAAAATATGATGTCTACGCTACTTCCTATAAATATGATAGCTTTTGTCCTTTCAAAGGAATAAAATATGTTCTTTTTAAAAGTTAGATTTGCACCAATATGAAGGATCTTTTTGTGAAATCCTTCTTGTATCTTTTAATCTTCTTCCTTGTATATTTTAATGATAGTTAATCCAAGCTAATAAAATACTATTTTTGAAGTAAGTATTTTTGCTCTTTACACTTAAATGAAATCCTTATATTCTCCTTGAATATTAAGACTCACCAAGCCTCGATTTGAGGATTCTTTCAAGTATATTAATGGTGGCTTCCTTCTCCACATTTTTGCTTGTAATGGTGGTTTCCTTTGGCTACATAGTACTGTAGATTCTTGTACTAGTTGTGTGCCTTTAGTAACATAAACTAATTTCTTGAGAGTAACTAGTTAAAGATCAACTAGTATAGTGCTATAATGGATTAATAATGCACTTTTAATGATAATAAACTCTCAAAATAAATTCTAATGCACTTAATAATTTTCTACAATTTTCACTACAATCAATATTGTAGGATGTAGCATTCTTTCTTTTTATATAGATAATAGGTAGATGATAATTTTATTTCTTTCAAAAATATCCAACTCCTATTAATGTGCAAATATATCTTAAAATAAATTCTCCTTTTTACACTTTCTGGAATACTATAATATGAGCCCTTCTTCTTGCAACTTTAATCCAAATATGGTGCTTAATAGAATTTGATAATGAACCCTAATTTAAGTTCAACTTATTACAACCTAGTTTCTTACCTTTAAAGGCTTCTGTAGTAGATGTATATCTTGGTATTTTGTTTCACCAAGTTGTTGCCTTGTAGTGGATGAATCCACAGCTTCTTATTGGACATTCAAAATAGCTTCATGCTTCACCAAATTGAGGTCTTGAAAGTTTTATCTTTGAGCCTTAGGTTTTGTGGCTTGATCCTTCCAGTGATCTTCTACCTTCTACTGTAGATTCAAAGACCTCATTTATTTGAACTTGTGCCTTATTTCTGTGAGAGGTAATATCCAAATATTCTCAATTTGGTAGTCTTCTTCTGTTTGAATATTCCTTCAATATTCTTGTTGAATTCTAACTTCAAATAGGATCTTCTTCGTCTCAATATTATGAATGTATTGAGGTATTCACTATATTCTTCTTCTGGATTTGGTAATCCTTACCAAATTCTTCTTCTCTTGGGCTTGTTATCAGATGGTGAAAATTTTCCCAAGTCCTTCACTATTAGGAGCTTTCTCCTTGGTAGTGGATTTCTCCAATGAGTTCTCCTAGGAACTCCTTTGATGATGCTTCTACGAGCTCTATAATAAGAATCACCAAGCCTTATTATTTTTTTGCTTGATACCTCTCATGGGTCTTCTATATTGCAACTTCTTTGGTCTTCCAATTGATATATTTTATTCAAACTTCTACTTACAGAAGTGTTGGTGATGAGATCTTCTTCTTGGATATCTAATTATGCTACTTCTAGATTCTGGAATAGGACTTCATTGGTCCTTTCTATTTCTTCTACAATTTGTAGGCTTTAATGGAGATCACCAATCTCCTCTTTCTTGGACTCTTCTCTGGAGTCTTCTTCTAAAATAAGAACTTTATATTCTAAATCAGGAAATTTCTTCTAGAATTTTCTTCAAAAAATCTTCTTTGGAGTATCTTTCTTAATTAGGAATTATTATTTTGAATAAAAAATTATTCTGTAAAATTTTCTTTAGAATTAAGGATTTTATGGCCTTTTTTGGATCAAGGATTCTCTAGCCTATTCTTCTTCAAGGATTCTCTGGACTATTCTTATTCAAGGCTTCTCTACACTATTATTCTTCTAGGCTTCTCTACCCTATTGTTCTTCTAGGCTGATCTATCCTATTTTTCTTCTACACTTTGCAGGTATTGATCTTGAACAGAGATCACCAATCTCCTATCTCTTTCTTGACTAATATTCTAGAGTCTCTTCTTCCTTGAGTATACTATGAGGTTATTGTGGTCTTTTTATTTACTTCTGCACTCCACAGGATTGCAACTCTTGTAGTGGGACCTTTCTCAAGGTCTTTGAATTATTCAGTATTCTCCTAATTATTGTAGGTGCTAGAATTATTCTAAGAAGATATTCTTCATAACTCTTTTTTAGGAAGCTTCATAATCTTTTCCTGAATCTTTTTTTCTTGCAAAAAGTTATTAGAAACTATAATGGAAGGATTTATAAATCTAGAGATAATAATATTCACTAGTTGATTTGTCAAACTAGTGGTATAAATACTAAATCGTAGTATTCACAAGTTTTTTTGTAACTCTATGGAAAGACTCTAGCCAAATATAATCTCAGGTTTTCTACAATTGAGATTTATATCAGTCCTCACTTTTCTAATGTTGTTGAATATTGTGTCTTTTTTATCAATTAATCCTAATGGTATCTTTTGCATACAGTGATACTCAATGGTATATCCAGTTTGCAAAGATGCAGGTCAATAGTGGTAATGGTGACTCTTCATATTCCTCTTAACCTACTATATTTCTCTTATTACGGATGTAGATCCTCCTATCTTGATGCACCATGGCTTTGATACCACTATTATATTTTAAGGATATATGTAGTGGAGAGGTATCTAATACAGGTTCTGATAATATGAAAGCAAGTGAGTCTATGATATGACTAAAATATACTATAAATAGAAAGTGGTAAAAATGCAATGAAGTATGGAGGATATGGTCACTCCATTAATATAAGGTAAAAAACTACACTGTGCTCCATACAATAGCTCTACCAATATACTCTCTACTACTACAATGCCTTTTATATCTATATGCTACGTCTTATGATCCATCACTATGAGGCCCTTTATATAGGAAAATAAATTTCTTTGTCAACACTCTACCTAGCTATACAAGTGGACACCTTGCACATTGCAACATGCACGTTGACACTTGTGCATTTATTACATTACTTGAAGTAAGTAGCTAACTTCCCCCTAAAGTAATATCTACTCTAACAATGTACCAAAAGTGATACATTTATATGACCCAATTGATGTAATATAATCTAAATCTAACAAGATTCACATTTGATATATCCATATCATTGAGCGACTGAATACTCACTCTTAGTAGTGTTGTTCCATCTATAATAGTCTTTATCATGGGATCAAGAGAGAGATCTCATATGAAGGATGCTTTGGATATATTTTCTTTCTTTTTAGCATTTGAATAGGCCAGTTATCAATAGGGATCCAATATCTATGAACCTTTGAATTTCCAGTATGGTATCGATAATAATTAGCTACCTTTATCCAGTTAGTTTGATGAAGGTCCTCCATCCAAGGCCTCCAATTAGGAAACTGAGTAATTAAAGGTTGGTGGTCATCCTAAGTATCTATCCAAAAATTTACCTTTTAACCATTATGAATGATCCAAAATAACTTTTGCTTTATCAAATCCTCACTAGTCTTAAGAATTGCTAAAATAGGAGAACCTTTGGTAGGCAATTGATAGTGAACAAGGTCTTTAGGACTTTTTTTCTTAGCATATTTAGCACAAATATTTTTTGCCCAAAGAGCATTGGGGTTATGCAAAATCCTCTAGTACAATTTATCAGCTAAAGCCTTATTGTTATTAATAGAAAAATGGAATCCTAACCCCCTTCATTCTTGGAAAGGCATAAAGTATCCCATTTCATCAAGGCCCATTTTCTTTTCTCCTTAGTACCACTATAGAGGAACCAATGATTGATTTGATCTAATTTTCAAAGAATTTCCTTTGGTATATTCAACACCATATAAATATAAATAGGTATAGCTTGAAGTACTAATTTTACGAAGGTAATTCTTCCCCCAAATGAAATCCACCTATTGGTCCATTTTCTAATTTTCTTCTTAACTCTATCCAACAACCAATTCCAATATTTTTTTTATATCTTTGAATACTGATAGGAATGCCTAAATAAGTAATGAAAGGGAGGTCTTCTTATATCTTAATTTATCTAGGACTATGGATTCATATCCGGGAGAGTAGTGAAATAAAATGATTTTAGATTTATATTTATTAACCAATTTCCCAGTAGCATTAGAAAAACAACTAATGTTTTGCTTAATTTTAGAAGATTCCTTAACTATAGCTTTATCTAATAGAGTAGAGTCATCAATAAATTAAATATGAGAGATAGGCCTAGCTCTATGAGCAATTGTAACTCCCTTAAGTGTTTTGTTTTCTCTATTTTTGATTATAGTCGTACCTAAGCATTCAAAAAGAATGATGAATAAATAAGGGGAGAGGGGGTCACCTTGCCTAATACCTCTAGAATATGAGAATATATGTAAAGGCCTACCATTTATAAGAACTAAGTAGGACAATGAAGAGATACATCCCATAATCTAGTCCATCCAATCCTGAGAGAAGCCAAATTGCTTCAAAAATTTGATAAGGAAGTGTCAATCCACTATGTCATAAGATTTATATAAGTCTAAATGAATGAACATAGATGGATATTTATGTATTTCCATGGAATGGATGGCTTCATGAGCAAGAACTATCTCACCCACTATTTGACGCCCTTACATGTAACCCCCTTATTTAGGAGAAATAATCTTATGCAAAATAGGCTTCAGTATTTTCACCATGATCTTTTTAATGATTTTGAGAAGAACATTACATAAAGCTATAGGTCTAAAAGCTAAGATATGTTCTACCTATTGAGATTTTGGGACTAGATCTATATAAATTTTATTGATAACCTTCAAAATCTCTTTGGATTTCCTGACTTCTTCCACCACATCTAATAAATTAGCATGAAGAAATCCCAAAACTCTTGGTATAACTCAATGGAAAAATCATCAGGACCTAGGGTTTTTCCTTTTTGTATTTTAAAAACCACATGTTGAAGCTCATTGATAGCAACTGGAGCAATCAAAATAGATTTCTCCTTAGAAGTGATAAAAGTAGATATCACTTGAAGAACATTCTATTGAGAAGCTAAGTCAAGAGGTGCAACAACAAATAGATTGGAAAAGTAAATGATAACAACCGAGTTCATGCCATCCCAAGTGTAGAAAACATCTCCATAATATGATTTTAGGGAAGAAATAAAGTTGTGATATCTTCGAGTTAGAAGAGATTTGTGGATGAAACCTATGTCTTGATCTCCTTCTTTGAGCCATTGGATCCTAGATTTATGTTTCCATAAGAGTTCTTCTCTTTTTTCCCATTCCTCTAAATAAACTATGAGTCTAATTTTATCTATAATTCTACTCTTTGTGAGACCATATAAATGGATTTTATTATTTAAATTTTCAAATTGAGCAATCATTTCATGTTCTTTTTATCAAATATCACCAAAATCCTTCTAGTTCTAAATCTTGATTTTGGATTTAAGGTATTTAAACGCTTTGGAAATATAGAACATATTAGTCCCATACTTTAGTTTACCTTCCTTCCATCATTATTGCACTTGGGGTCTACAGGAACTGTCTCTAAGCCAAATTAACTAAAATAAAAAGGTGATAAACTCATATTAGTTTTCCATATTTCCACCATGAGTAGCTAGCGATCCGAACTAGCATTGTTAAGAGTATTCACATTAGGAATGTGACCATGGATTAAGAATTTTTCAAAGAACAAGAACCTATCTAATCTCTCCATGATACAATCTGAGCCTTACCTTCTATTTGACCAAGTTATAAGTCCATTATTTAGCTAGATATCCATAATATGAAGGTTTACAATATATTCCCTCGTGAGATCAGTACTATCCAAATTTTTATTTTCTCCATTCTCTCATCCAGAGAGAGGATGGTATTGAAATATCCTCTAACCAAGATCTAAAATTTAGGAAAATGAGAGATAATATAATCTATATCCTTCCAATGTGCTCTCTTTTCCTCCAAAATAGTTAAACCATAAATAGTTATGCAGAGCATAGTTTGGTTAGAATGTCTACTTTGAATAGCTACAGCAAAAAAACCCCAACTATCAACCATATGGTTAATAAATACCTCCTTTGGGTTTCAAATGTAAGCAATGCCACTAGAAGTCCCCTAGGAACTGAGGGAGGCAACCTTTTTAGTTGGCCAAATTTTACTAGCAATTGATTCCATTTCCTCTATTGACATCTTCATTTGCTAAAGGAAAACAAGATGTGGATGGTTTGTCTAAATCATTCTTCTAATTTTATTTTATTTTGAGAGACTCCCTTTGAGTCCTCTGATATTTCAAGTGATGATGTTCATTAATAATAGTGCTAAAGAAGTTGGTAAGGGAATTAATCTTATATTCCTCTACAAGCTTTTCATCTTCTTTTACCATATGATGTTGATTGGTCTTACAACCTACCTTTTTCTTAGAATCCATCTTCAATTTTTTTCCCTATTTCTTGACTTACCCCAATTGAATCTGGAATGGATTCTAACCTCGAAAAATATGTATACAAATAAAAAGTGTTATTGGAAGGTTCAATAGAGTCCATATTAGAACATGTACTATTTAAAGTCTCAACATTTAAAATATTATTTTTCTTGTGTATATTTTTTACTTTTTTTCCTACTAAAAACCTTTGATTTGTTGATTTATCTTTGATTCCTTCCTTGCATATTGAAATTGTATTTCTAATATTTATATCTCCATTATTTCCTCTTCCTCACCTAGGACATCATTTATAGAAATAATTTCCAAAATATTAGCTGATAACTTTGATTGATCCTTTATAACTACTTTTTTCTGAGTATTATTATTCTTATTGAGTGCTAAGTTTGTATTAGGGTTATGCATAGTGGCTAATCATCATTTTTTTATTTTTTATTTTACATGGCGGAATTGGTAGCCACTATGAATCTGGGTAGGTTGTCCAACTTTTTTTTATGGTCATCATAGTATTCTACGTTGTCCATCCCAAAAGCTTTCACACAGATCTCTACACAATCTACTCCTATAACCACCATGCCATGATCATTTTAAACATTTTATGCCATTGAAAGCACCAGGAAAGGGATAAGTGTTCAGTTCGATGAGGCCTAAGATTTGAACCTTGGACCTTCACCCCCCTTATGGGATTTGGGGAACCCAATTGGTCTACACCTCAAACCTTCTAATCATCATTAATTAACGAATATTTTTATTGTTGAAATTTGTAATTGGCTAATATTAGGGACATTTGACTTGGGTCCATTAGCCAAAAAAATTGGGTGTAAAAGTTTTTTTGGTAGGTTCTCCTTATTTTTATAATAATTGGACCATTTTAAGTTTAAATATCTAATATTACCCCTAATAATAGGGGACTTTTTCACCTTGATATTATAAAAAAAAATGGATTTCAAAATTTATTTGACCTATTTTAATAAATACATTTTAGGGCCAACCCCTTACACATAACCTTGGTTTGTATCCTCTTTCTTTTGATTTAGAATTTTATTTAGGTAGACACTAGCCAAATGCCCATATTCATGGTAAATTCTACAATGAAAAGGAATGTTATCATAGTCCACCACTTGCTCCAAAGTGTTCTCCCCAAATTGTAATATGATCTTTTTAGGTAGGGATTTGTCAAAATCCACTAAAACATAAATCTAAGCATAAATAATATGTTCAAAGTTTTTAGTACAATTAGAAATCATCATAAAAGTTCCCAAAGAATTTCCAATTGAAGAAAAATAGTTGGATTTCAAAATTCAACTGGGAGACCAAAGAGTCTAATCCACATAGGTAGAAGACATCTCTTCTTTAACTTTAAATTTAGTATGTCAAGACTTCATGAAAAGCCCTGCCCATCCAAATAACCAAGGATCCCCTTGAAATATTTTATCTTTATCTTCATTATTACTATATAAAACAAGAAAATAACCATTTGGATAAATAGAAATTTGTAACTCACCTTTTGTTTTCTAGTTTTTTGCAACCCAAAATTTGAAAGTAGATATGCTTGGATGAAAACCCAAGAAATGATAAATTAGTCCTTTTTTTTCTAGATCTTCTATGCTAGTTTAAATGTCACCCATATCTAGCTTAACAATCAAAGTTCCATTAGCTACCCTAAGACATCTCGACTCAGTTTATGGGAAGCCCTAATATTAATGTTAGCATTATGTTGAGGCTGTCCACCATGGAGGACATCCGTAGAATTCATTTTTGAGGCTAAGTCTTTGAAATCCTTACCCTTGAAAGGAGTTTTCATAGTGGATTTGTTTTGGAGGTGCTCCTTAGCACTAGATTTGCTTGAGATCTGAACCATTTTTTGATCAGATCATTGAAACTTGTCTTGAGATCTCTTTAATCTATGCCTTGGACACCGAGGAAAGATATAATTTTCACTTTTGTTTTGTATAGAAAATTGGAAGTCATTTTCAATCAAGTTCACAACATGAAGATCTATTGAAAGATGGATTTCTAACCCATCTTGGGTCCCATGCAACATATCCCACCAAAATCTTGAGCAAAAACCACAAAAATGTTGGTCGCTAAAGCCTGAAGGCCCCAAAAACAACCTCTGGAGCCGCTTGTGCTCAACATAGATGAAACTCTCACATAGTCGCTCGCTTATTCAAACAAAGCCTCATTGATCTCTAAAATTTATCCTGCTTAACTGAATATATTTTTCAAAATAAATAAATAAATAAAAAATAAAAAATAAAAAATATTTACTATAAATAATTTAATGTATCTAATATTGTGATTAAGTTATGAATTTGTATTTATTTCATTTTTTCTAATTTTTTGCTCCTCTCTATCATCTTGAAGCTTCGTATATATTTATTTTATTTTTTCCTAGTAACCATCTTATAAAACAATAAATAACAATTTTAAAATATAAATAATTATATTTATTTTACAAATATTCATACAATGAAATCTTTTAAAATAATAAACTATTAAAAAAATAAAATATTATAACTAAAAAGCTTATGTTCCACAACCTCCACGAATCTGACCAACCCATAAATAAGAAGACAAAAGGCAATGATAACTCCAAGAGATCATAGCAGGGCTTGGGCGTACGGAAAAGTATTAAATTTTTTTGATTCAAGTAGAACCTCCAGCAACCGTGAACAAGATAAATAAGAAGACAAAGGCAATGGTAACTCCAAGAGATCAGAGCAGCGCTTGGCTTATGGGAAGGTATCTACTGACTGTCGTTTGCCTCCTTCTGACGTCACGAGTGTAGGCCCTTACTCGCGGTTCAATCAATATCACCTGTTCTTTCCCATTCCCATCCATAGCTCATGAAAGCTGCCAATTAACGAGCCCTATTTCTTTGCGTAGCTGATTATAAGAAATGAATACAGAGTCACAATTAAGAAAAAATTAAAAGCTGCTTGTATTGACAAGATGTTTTTTTTCTCTTTTTTTTCACCATCCGTAAGATGCGTTTTAATGAGAAGGTTATAAATGTTGACATTGGTACATATTATATTGTTGAAGAGTATGTTTAATATGTTTACTAACTATAATGGTTAACAGTTCTAAAAAACAAAATATGTTTTCATTTAAAAATTATATAAATTAGTGATATATTAAAAAATAAATTAAATTTATTATTAAATATTTTATGATGAAAAATAATAAAAAGAATATATTTTATTTTAAATATATTTGATTTTCATGTTGTATAGAAAGTTGAGTTAGAAACCAAATTATTGAAGTGAGCATGCAATAAGTACAATTCTATAGTAGTATTATTTATTCATCTTTACTAAAATTAAGCCTAATAAAATAATCACTACTCTTAAAAATTAGTAATTTTTTAAGAAAATGATAGTTTTATTTTATAGGTTAAAGACACAAATTTATTAAAATATAGGACCCATGGGAGTGTTTGTAGCCTAGCACCCTATGGGTTTAATTTATCATAAATTGTTCTAATATAAACTTAAACATACATATTTAGATTTATTTTAACCTAGTAAAAAAAACTTTTACAAAATGAAAGTGACATAATTTGTCATTGTACTATTAATTTTCTCTATTCATATATCTAGTTTTCAAACATTTTAAAAATAAGTAAATATGGCATTGGCAGGTTATCCCACCTAGTCATAAGATGAAAATGTGAATTCATTATTTTATTGCACAAAAGACATAATAAAAAAGTTGTCAAATTTTAGTAATGTTTAAAATCTAGAAAAATATTTACTTGTCATCCAAATTGCCAATGTCTAGATTTATATTCCAAAATTTCCTTCAACATTCCTACCATATTCCTTATTTTCATATGTAATATCTTTTCCCTAACATTATCCAAGTAATTGTACAACTTCTATGGTGGTTATGAAACTTGTATTTCAGGTTGGTAGAGAAGCTCTACAATGATATAAACTTCAAGACTTTGATAGTCTCAAATGTTTGTAGTGTAGCTCCATTATGTTCATCAACCTTCAAAAAAAAAAATAACTAACATTTGGTATTTAATAGAGAACACAAAAGAACTATAAAAATAAAATATTGAAATGAATATGAAAAAAAATGAGGTAGAAAACCTATTAGATTGTTAACATATAACCTTTATCATATATAAGATCATGTCAAGAGATTATTGTCATTTTGAGGTTACTTACCATTGTGATATTGATGAGATCAAGATTACTCATTGTTATGAGATTCATTCATATGAGATTATATCTCCTACATGATTTAATTTTTATGTGGTACATGATCAAGGAAAATCATAGACTTAAAGTTTTTAATATTATCATGTAAGGAAAGCAAAACTTATGGAAATCATATCATGCTCAAAAAATATATAAAGATCCCAATATTATCACATGAGGAAAATAATATGTTTGATTCTCAAATTAAAGCCCCTTATCTTTTTAGGTATGTTTATTACATTTTTTATTTACTTTTATCTCCTTAAAAGAATTTGATAAGTAATGAAGTGTGAGTCTCTTTAACATTCTTATGTATATTTTTATAATGACTTAGATATATTATTCATAGATTTAAATTACCTTGAATTTTTTATGTATATTTTTTAATGAATTAGATATGTAGATCACAAAATAATATACATAAATTTAAGGGATTTTCCAAAATATTTGATGTTCACACACACTTATATATCTCTAAAATCCACTCCTTGAAGTTTGTTATACAATATCTATGGTGCTCTAAGATGCCATTATATGTTACTCAGTCTTTGCCTATTAGATAGCCATCCTAAATATCTGTAGACACAAAACATTGACCCACACAAGTAGGTAATTTTTCCTGAGTCCTTTAGAGAGACCCCTTAGACTTACCCAGGGCCAAGGGCTAGGTCTCTCTTTCCTTATTTTTGCTTTTTTTTCTTCTATGTGAAATTACAGTTGCCCTTGATAGAACACAATTTTACATAATGTAAAATCGTGATCGATCCCAATGATGTGCGATTTTGCATTTTAGGGTTTTTCTCACAAAGAAATCATAATTCTTGAAGTTAACATGTTTGGCATCGACTCTCCATGGTTTTTCCTTCCTATTTTGCTTTCAAATCGGCTAATAAGGAGGGTTTGAAATATTCTTTACAAGAAGTGATCTTTGGAATACCAATCTCATGCAAGCTCTTTTCTTCAAGTGATTTCTAAAGTGCTCTCTAAGTGATCTACATTCTTCTTCTGCAAGCAAGAAAGCAAGCTAACTCACAATTGTGAAGTATAATATATTTTCATTTGCATTGGATTATTTTTTGTTGTCATTAACTTTGGTGGATTTGTGTTGGAGCCCTAAGGACATATCGACTATTCATGAAGTCTTAACCCTTTTTTTTGCTTTCGTGCTATCTACTAGGTGTTTTCAGATCTTTTCATGCATGCATTGATTTTTTGTATGACGTAATTGAGTTCTCGCATCATTATTTTATTTTTTGCATAGCTTTTGTGAAATCATACCTGATCTCTATGGGGTGCGATTTCGTTGATCTATGAAATAACGATTGCCTATTATGGGGTGTGATTTTACCCAAACCACGTTTGGGAGAAAGTTGTTGTCCCTAGACCCTAGATCTATATTCTAAACTGCTCACAAGACATATTACTACATTATATGATCTATTTTATCATTATATTTTTGATGTATTATGTTATGCTTGTTCATCTTCCAAAGGTAAATTTCTACTTCTATTTTCAAGGTCAACTAAAAGGACATAGGGGGCTTGACTATTGTACCTCCAAGTATTATCATACAATGGCATAAGTAGATTTCCTAATACTAATCATATTTTTCAAGTATTTTTTAAGTTATCTTGCAGGAACAAAAATTATTAATATCACTAGATAAAAATATAAAGCAAAAATCAACCACCAGATAAGATAAGTGCCTTAATTAGTCTTTAGGTTTTTTTTTGGGTATTTTTTATTTATGTTAGAAACCCTAGACCTAATATTAAAATAATACATCTACTTGAATTCTAGGTATTGAAAGGGAAATAACATATAGTGTGAACTTAGGGTTTAATATTGTTTGTCCATATTCCCTTGAGCCCTTGCTTGAAGGTTTTTCTATTTTAAAACCCTAAGGTTAAAAATTATTTAAAGAAAGAATCATTCTAGGGTTAGCTCTTGTCTTCTTGCATACTGTATCTTTGCATTGTCATTTATATTTCATGGCATAGATCTAAAAAGGTCAAACATAGGTGATTATACTGAAATGAATACGTCAAACATTATTGAAAACTAGAGGACTTAGAATGAGTTCTTAAACCATTCTTGGTGAACCCTTCCCTCCTCTTCCAAACCAAGTGTAGAGAACAACACAACCCTTGTGGTTCACCTAAAATATTCCCTATGGATCCAACCTTGAGAATCATACGTGTTAGAGCAATTTTCCTCCTCTACATATTTGGTGAACCCAACATGAATACCTTTTCTTTTAAAACCTTAAAAAATATCATTAATGTGTTTGTTTGGTTTTAGATCATTAATGACATTATTTAAAAATATTTCTTTGTGTGCTTGTTATTAGTATTCTCTTCTATCCTTTCACTTATTCTAATGGCTCCCTTCCTTAGAAGTCAGTGAAAGCACCTTGAATCTTACTATATTCTCCCATAAGATGATCAGATTGATAGAGAGGATACTAACATAGATCCAGAAGAACAAGATAATGTTGAAACTAAGATGAATTTTAATCCTTATGAAATAACCAATGGTGGGTTTGTCTTCTCATTATTTGATCATATTTGGGGTTTTACGAAAGATAATATATTGGAGGGTATGAAATGGAAGGCTTATCCCTAAAGAGGTGAGACTCCCCCACTTCCTCCCCTAGTAAGCTCTCCTATGATTGATAAAAATAATTCCTTTTCCAAATAGTTGTATCTTGATAATTTGAGAAAACAAACAACTAATGCCACTACTATAACAATCAATATTGGTAGAAATCTACAAGTTCCTCCAATTAGTAGTGTCACTCAAAATTATTTTCAATTTCCTCCTCAATCTAATCTCAACACTTTTACTTATATCCCATAAAATGTTGACTATTCCTTTTCACAAGGTAACACATAATAATAGTATCCATGCATCCAACACTAGCCAAGAACTCACTCCCTAACACACATATATCCCTCCTTTAGGGAATTTGGGGATATTACATAACAGTAATCCAAAAGTGAGAATTTAAAAAATATGGTAAAATAGTTGGTTTCAAAAATTTGGATGATTCAGCCTTCAAGTTTCACTTACAGTTTTAAGTAAATGTGTAATCAGTTTTTGGATCTTATTGTTGTTGAAAGGACTTATTCTAAGAATTTTTCTAGGCCAGTTTTACCTAACTACAATGGGATAAAAGATCCAATAGAGAATTTAATAAGGTATAGGACAACATGACACAATCTCATATATGATGATATGTTGTTGCTAAAAACATTTCCTAAAAGTCTTGGTGGCATGGCATTAGAGTGGTACTATCAGTTACCTAATTACTCTTTGAGAAATTTTGAAGAACTAGCAGAATTATTTGTTCAGCAGTTTAATATCTATATTGAAAAGGAAGTAACAATGAAAGATATCTATAGTTTAAAATAAGATAAAGAGAAAAGTTTTTCAGAATTCTTGCCTCGTTGGAGAAGTCTAGTTGGACGTATGAGGTATCCTTTACCTCCAAAAGATATTTTTGAGATATTTATTGGAAATTTACAAGAACAATTATCTTATACACTAGAAACTACTACTATTACATCCTTTGATCAAGTAATTTATTTAGCTAAAAAGGTAAAACAAGCTCTTATTAGAAGAGGCCAGCTCAATATTAAAGAGGATAAACCTACTAAGTATCAATATAAGAATAGGTATATAGGAGGTGATGGTACAATGGATAATAGGTCTATTAATAATGTTGTTAACAACCTACAAAAGATAATACTTCAGAAACCATAACAAAGAAATTTTACAAAGTTTAATATGTTTAGGGAAGCAGTTTTAAAATAACTTATAGAATCCAATGCAATTGAGTTACCTCCTATAAGGTAATTAAATACTACAGCTAATTGGTACAAGGTAGGTCAACATTGCATATATCATAGAGTAGATGAACATTGAATAAATTCTTATAATAAGTTGAAACATGTGGTTCAATATTTGATTGATGTAAGGTCCGAGGTGTAGACCAATTGGTTCATCCAAACCCCATAATGGGGGCGGAGGTCCAAGGTTCAAATCTCGGGCCTTGTCGAACTGAACGCTTGTCCCTTTCCTAGTTTTTTTAACGACGTAAAAGGTTTAAAATGATTGTGGCATGGTGGTTATAGGGGCGAACTGCGCGAAGATCTGTGTGGCGGCTTCTAGGGCAGATAGCATAGAATACTGTGGCAGCCATAAAAGTTGGACAGCCTGCCCAGATTCGTGGCGGCTACCAATTCCACCATGTAAATTCAAAAAAAATATATATATATATATATATATGTGTGTGTGTGTGTGTGTGTATTTGATTGATGTAGGACATTGATATAGGGAGTTCTCAATCAATAAATAATCAAGCTCCTCCTTAGCAAATATTCAACCACAAATCAAGATATGGGAATATTCAAGGATCCATTACCAAAATATAATAAAAAATTAGCTAATCAGGTGGCTCATTAGATTGAGCCTCCTCCCTATGGTAATATCGTTGGCATGGTTAGGGTAACTACAATATGACAAGCTCAGACTCAGCCTACTCAAAATTCTCAACAAGGATAGAATTTTGCATTGCAGCCCAATTTGATCTCAAAGAATAATCATAGAAAGATTTCAAAGATAGGGACTCCACCTTTAGTTTTGAAACCACAACCTAGAGTTTCATTTGATCTCCAAAAATAGTTGGACAATACTTTTCATTTAGAAATTTTGTAAACTTCTCACAAACATAGAGATGCTTTGATGGAATTTTTAAAATAACAATATGTTCCTCCAGATATTTCTTCTAGCATCATAGTTGATACTATAGGATCTTTTGGGAGACATCATATCTCATTCTAGAATGATGATAAGCCTTACTCAAACTTACAAGAAGATTCTTCACTTTACATCGTCACACTTATTAGGGATACCTTTATCAAGTGAATCCTAATTGATAATGGTTTTTCTATTAATTCTTGTAAATATCAATTCATTTAAAAATTTGGATTAAAAGAGGAATATTTAACTAAGTTAGATGTTGTTATAAAATCTTTCAACAATGAGTCCCAAGAGGCTTGATGTACAATATATCTTTCCCTTAAGTTTGGGCCTTAAATATTCGATACATTGTTTTATGTTATACATTGTCCTGCATATTTTAATCTTCTTCTTGGATGTCCTTGGATCCATGCAGTAAAGGCTTTCCCTTCTACTCTTCATCAATGCTTGAAATTTTAATTTAAAGAATAAGTTATCACCATTTCGGGTGACCCTCGACCATTTGATCAAATGTAGAGTGAGCTCAATCTGAGTTCAACCTTTGTCCTTCCATTTATTCAATTGTTTCTCCATGTTCCTCATTTCAGATATCAAAGCAATTTCAAAATTTAAACATGAGTAAGGAACATCTTATAAATTTCTCATCTCAGGATCATGATAATCAGTTTCTTCAAGAGCCTCTTTTAGATTTTTCCAAGCTACCACCTTCTCCTAGAGCCATGGTTTTACCCCATAAGAGAGGTGATGTTGTACACATTGGCACATGTACCTTTATCTTCATAGGGACTACCTTTGAATAAAAAATACATGGTAGAATCCCCTTTCCTTTTGAGCATTCTTTTGCTTATTATTACCTTTCCAATGACTAGCCTCTTCCTAAAAAAACCTATCTAGTATGGGATATGTAGGTAAAGTTTTGGGACCACAACAGAAGGACATTAAAGAGCCCTTAGATGTCGAGATCTAGTCTGGTAGATGTGACATAGATTTTATACCTAGAAAATACCAACCTTTACCATTTTCTTATGATGATCATCTTATGATTTATACTTAATACATGGATTATCAAAAGTTAGGAGTGAGTGAAGAGGATGATGGTTATCCTTGTTCTTCTAAGTTCTTGTTTTGTAATATGATTGATTCCGTGTGTCCCAAAAAAAGCTTTTTATTTCAAAAAAGGATCCTACTTTGCTGTCATTTAGGTATCTTGCAAAGGTAGGAGTTGCTCCTCCTTATGTTAAAAATAATGGTTATGTTTGATAATGCATTGATTATCATGCTATGGCTATCAAAGAAAAAGCTACAATGGATCCTCTTCGTAATTCTAGTTATTGATATGGCTTACCTTTTAGATATTTCTTTGATGAAACAGTCCATGGTACACCTATTATTTTTTTTAATATAGGAGACACGTTTAGACTTTGTGTTGACTATCATCCTACTTTCTTAAATAATAATAATAAAAATAGCATCAAATCAATCATGTTAGAATAAGTAATTATTCTCTTAAGTTCTACTAGGATAGACATACTTGAGTTTCCACTCCTCCATGAGTCAGGTGAACTCTCAGTATAGTCTAGATCAAAGTTGATGAGTTGTTGTAATCCAACGGATCTCAATGCTCAACTTTGTTATTTATTCAAAGTTGATCCATGGAATAAATCAATCAATTCTACTCTTTTTCTCATATTTTATGTAATGTTTTGCATGTCTATTTTGGTAAATTCTAACATGGTATCAGAGTAGGATATATTTTGCTAGCATTCTCTCTTGAAGGTTCTAGGAGCTGGTTCATTGTATCCTTTGTTGACTTCTCCTTTTTTGGGGGGTTCAATTCTACAAAAAGCTTTTATATATAGTTTTTTCAGCTATATTTTTGAGATATATATAAATGGGTTATTCTGAATAATATTTGTCTTCTTCTCAAGAAAAAAGGGGAAGGGAAGATTCATTGTTTTTTAGTGTAAATTTTTTATTCAGAAATATTGCCCATTTTTTCATAGATCTGTTCTTTTGGGTAACTCTTTGACTAGCTCACTTGTATGAAATTAGTCATATTTATTATCCTCTAATTTATTTTTTTATTTTTTCCTTAAAATAAAGGAACACCATTTTTTTTCAAGCAAATATAAATGTTTTTTATAGCTTGAAAATATAGGTTAATTTATCCTATCTTTAGTGTTTTCCTTTGTAGGAAAAATCTCCTCTTCACTGCCTTATCGTTGCTCTCGGAGAAGCCCTATTGAGGTTCGCAAATCATGCAACAAGCACCCAAAATTGGGTGTCATCATCACTCCTCGTGATGCCTCTCTTTGTACCAATCAACTCCTGTTAAATATATCCACCATTGGAGATCTGATTTGCACAATATTTGAAGCAACTCTTGGTGCAAATCATAATATCTATCACTATTTTTAGGAATATCATCTTCGGTTGCACTGCATAAATTTTTTTAAAATGTTTGATCTCATGCACTATAAAATCTGACATCCTCTTTAGTTGCTCATAGGTGTTCTTCAAAGGATCCTGCTTCTGTCGGATATATATCCAGTTAGAATCAATATCTCCTCTTCTTGATTGGCACTATTGATAATGACTATCAAAAAGCTTCTATCGGGCTCTTTTCCTTTGGAATTTCAATCATTATTTTTTCTCAAGAAGCTTGGTTATTTTTTTTTCGATCTCTACTTAGTTCTCAATAGGCGATGCGTCACTTTGATTATTTTATTTAATACTTTTTGATAATATTTCATTAAGCATTCTTACTAGGTAATCGACATATCTTTTTTTCCCTATTATGCCTCTTATGTTATCTATCTCATCTGCAGGTTTAAACAATTTCTGAAATCAAGACATTGGGTCTATGACTACTCAATGAAGGAGGAACAACCTTGTTTGAAGGCACCCACCTACGTATTTTTTCGACTACGCAGCATAGACGAAGTGAAAAAAGAATACATTTCAAGGAGACTTCACTTATGCCTCTTCTATTAACAATTTCATTTGCAGGTTTTCCAAAGGCAAAACGTTGGGTCTGCGACTACGCAACATAGAGGAAACCCATTGAAGTGAATAATCCATTCCAAGTTTCATTTTCTATTTCATGGTGTACATCAGTGAAATAAAGATTAATTTTAATTAACATTTATTTCATTGCAGGGGGACCCATTTCATTTGGTAGAGAGGTATTTAAGAATCAAAATTTGGCTTCTTTATTGTAACTTTATTTTATGCAGAGGTCTCATCATCGTTAAGCACCGAAGAAGATTTTTTCAAGAGTGTCTTAATTTCTATTCATGGTGCAACTCTGTCCTTGTCCTTTGGGATAGGAGCTGACCACGTCTTTCTATTTTGATCTGAATGCAAGGCGCCTTCTATGTCGTTAATGCAAAAGCATTATCATATCTATTTTCCTCCTCTCCTTCGATTAGGATTTTTTCTAATGATTTTTTTATAGTCCCTTCAATTTCGAAGGTGTAGCCTTATAAAAAAACTCTAAAGCTTTGTATTTATCTTAAGAAAAATTTTGACTTTTTTTTCACTAAGCCTTTATCTTTTTACAAAGGCTATCTTCAAAAAGTGAAAAAGAGTCAATTGTAACTATAGTAAATACAAAGGTCTTTTTTGGAGGGGGGGTTAAAGGTGCTAATTATTGCACCATTTAGTATTGAATTTTGAAGGGGGGGTTGTGTGTCTATCTTCTTTAATCTCTCTTCTATATTTTTTTTAGTGGCAATTCTATTTGCCACCTCTTGCTTTATTCTATTTTTTAAGAAAAAGTTCATACTTATATCAACTAAAGGAAATATATTTGGATGATAAACTAATCTGTGGCATTTTTTAGCCACTTGGTCATAAAATTCATTTCATTTCAATTATTTTTTTAAGATTTCCTTTTTAATTCAATACATCTGAAAATAAAGGATTCAATTATTTTCTTTAGAGCACTTCCAATATCACCTAAATTCCAAGTATTGCACTTCTCAAAAACTTATAGTTTCCCTCACGTAAGGGTGGGTTATTGAGAAATACAATATATTGGTTTGGTGGATTATCTTTGCATCAAAAGCCTAAGTTCCACGTACCATTCCTCTCATTACTTATAGTTTCCCTCTCGTAAGGGCGGGTATTGAGAAGAATAAGTATAAAGGCCTGGCCTAATATTATTGCTTCATTAGCCTAATTCAGATATATCAAACCTCCTCATTTACTTATAGTTTCCCTCTCGTCAGGGCGGGTAAATTGAGGAGATTGGTATTTCTCTCAGGATTTTGTTTCCTTCTTTAAAGCTACATTGTATTCTCTAGTTATAACTACCTAAAGGAATTGAAAACCCATAATATGGTAACAGGGTTACCAAAAGTCTCTTCTATTGATGGAGTATGTCCTGGATGTGCTCTTGGAAAGAAAAATCAAGATCCTTTCCACCCAAGTGGTTCTCTAAAATCTTCATACCCTCTAGATTTAATCCATAGTGACTTGATGGTCCTACCAGAGCTTTCTTTCAAAGGAGAAAAATATGCTTTAACCTTCATTGATGATTTTTATAGATGAAATTGGGTATACTTCCTAAAATACAAAAGTTATGTTCTACCCCACTTTGAAATATTCAAAGACTTAGTTGAAAATCATGCCTCTTGCAAAATCAAGCAAATTCGTACAAATGGTGGAGGGGAATACTTCAGTAATGAGTTCTCAATTTTTTTATCAAGTCATGGCATAATTCATCAAAATTATGTCTCCCATAATCTGCAACAAAATGGTATTGCAGAGAGGAAAAATATAACTCTAAAATAAATGGCAAACGATATGATCCACACAAGAGATATTCCAAAATTGTTTTGGGTAGAAGCAATTAACTATGCAAACTATATTCAAAACCGCACACCTCATAAAGCTCTTGACCATTTAACTCCTAAGGAAGCATGGACTAGCTCAAAACTTGATATCTATTTCTTCAAGATTTTTGGATGTACTGCTTGGGCACATATCCCAAAGAAGAAAAGGAATACTCTAGATAAGAAAAGCAAAAATCTCATATTTATTGGTTATTATGAGGAAATGAAAGTATACAGGCTCCTTGATTCCACAACTCATGAGGTATTTTTTCATAGGAATGCCCAATTTGATGAAACATTCCCTCATAAATATCCTCAACCATCCTCTTCCACCATTGGTTCTCTTGAGCCTTCTCCAATGTTAGAGCCTCAATATAATGAAGAACCAGTTTTAGATATTAATTTAGAGATTAATGATCAAGATGAGGAACCTATAACTCCAACTCAAAATCCAACCACTCCTACTACTCCTTCCACTATGCCAAAATTGGCCCACACTATTATTAAATAAGCTACTCCTTACATCGAAAATATTCCATCATCCAGATTAGGCAACTCCATAGGCACTGGTCTTTTTCCACATATCCTCAATCCTTCAAAGAAGCAACTAGTATTAAAGAATGGGATGATACCATGGAGAATGAATTTTCTTCCTTAATCAAAAACAAAACTTGGGATTTAGTTCCCCTACCTAAAGGGAGAAAATTAGTTTGTTGTAAATGGATTTACAAGATGAAATATGGACCTAATGGAGAAATTGATAAACACAAAGCCCGCATGGTAGAAAAAGGTTTCTCTCAAATTGAAGGGATTGATTATTCTAAAACTTTTACACTAGTTACCAAAATGGATCTTGTTAGACTGGTTCTTGCTTTAGCTGCTTCCCAAAAGTGGTATTTCTTTCAAATGGATGTAAAAAGGGCTTTCTTACATGGGGACTTAAAGGAAGAGATATTCATGGAACAACTTGCTAGTTTCACTCAAGACTCCTCCATTTTTTGTAGGCTAAGGAAGTATCTCTATAGCCTCAAACAAGATCCTAGAGCTTTGTATTAAAAAAATGGACTCATTCCTTATTTCATCAGGTTTTTCTCACTTTGATTTTGATGCCACAGTCTACATTTAGAGATATAAAGAAAAAATCACCATACGTGTTCTCTATGTTGATGACCTAATACTCACTGGTAGCGACATCGCTCAAATTCAAACTATAAAGGGCTTCCTTTCTAAAAAATTTGAAATGGTTGATCTGTTTTAGCTCATTACCTCCTTGGGATTCAAATAAATCAAACAGATGCAAGAATTTCATTGTGTCAACAAAAATACACTCTAGACCTTCTTCAAAGGTTTAAGATGACAAATTGCAAACCTTCTCCTACACCTTTAGTCATGAGTCACTCTAAGTACTTCCTGCACATCCCCTCTATGTGATGCAACTCTATACCATCAGCTTGTAGGGAGTATGTTATACCTTACTCATACTCGCCTAGATATCTCATATGTTATTGGCTTGATATCCATATTATCACATAAACCTCATTTCAGTCATTCACAAGTAGCAAAAATAATTCTTCGCTACTTGCAAGGAACTCCTCACTTTGGGATCTTATATGAGGGAAAATCCATGGATATCATTGGTTACACAGATTTTTATTGGGAAGGTTCAGTAGAAGACAAATGTTCAACTTCTGGCTATGTCTTTTGTCTTGGTTCTTCACCAATTGCTTGGTTATGCAAAAAACAAGAAGAAGTGGGCTTATCATCTACAGAGGCAGAATATAGGGTGACAATTTTGGCAAGTCAAGAAGCTCTTTGGATTCGTCAGATACTAAGATAATTTTGTTTTTCCCATGACAAACATGTTACTCTTTTGTGTGAAAATCATAGCACAATTCATATTACACGTAATCCAGTTGACCATCAGCGCACCAAGCACATTGAGATTCACATGCATTTCATTTGGTAGCATATTCAGAGAGGTAAAATATACTTAGACTATATTCCCACTAAAAATCAAATTGTAGACATCTTCACCAAGTCATTTCCTTCTTCACGTTACATTCAGTTGTGAGAGAAACTTGGGGTAAAGCAGCTGCATTAAAACATCAGTATTTCTCCTCTCCTTTCTTCTTATTGTTGTATTCTTTGGAGAATGGTTTTTTCCCATGTGTTTTTTTTTATCATATCTCCTAAAGTATATATTTTACATGAGTACCTCATTAGGCCAAGTTGTTGGGACTCATTCTTTTTTTGATGAGGACAATCTTCATCATCCGAAGACATACCTCTATCTTTATTTTTCTGATAGATGGTTTTTCCCAAGAGGTTTTTTTACCATCTATATATTGTAAATGAGTACCTCATTAGGCCCTGTTATTGGGACTCATATTTGTTTTTTGTTAATAAGTACGATCTTCACAGACCGAAGACATGCCTCTTTTTTTTCTTTTTTGATAGATGGTTTTTCCCATGTGGTTTTTACCATCTCATTAAATAAGATCGGTGTACGTGAGTACCTCATCAAGCCCTATTGCCAGGAATCATTTGTATCATACACCCCTAGTATCACTTAAGAGGGGGTGTTAGAATAAGTAATTATTCTCTTAAGTTCTACTAGGATAGACATACTTGAGTTTCCACTCCTCCATGATTTAGGTGAACTCTAAGTATAGTCTAGATCAGATTTTATGAGTTGTTGTAATCCAACGACTCTCAATGATCAACTTTGCTATTTATACAAATTTGATCCATAGAATAAATCAATCAGTTGTACTCTTCATATTTTGTGTAATGCTTTGCATGTCTATTTTGGGAAAATCTAATAAATAAATCATCATTTAGCTATGAATTTTTATTTTTGTTGCATCCATATGCTTGTTCATATTACATTATTTCATGTCATTTTCTACATTAGTTGCTTAAATTTTAACACAACCTACATGATTGAGTATCATTTTTTGCATGATTACTTGTTCATGACTGCTTAATCCTATAAATTTTTGGAGATATTATGACAATGGTATGTTATGATACCTAGTTAGGTCATAGCTGAAATGCATTGTAATTTCACTAGGGTTCTGATACCTAGCAAAATCCCCACCTAGGTATCCTTCACTAGCTTCTTTCTTACTTCTTATTCTTTCTTCCTTGCTAATTTTTCAATATGTCCTTGTCACATTTTCTTCTTCTTGAGCTTTTTTTCTTCTTGTTTGTCTTTTTGCTTAGACAAGGATATATCTTCATTTTTCTTTTTATTACATATTGTTTTCTTCTTCTGCGTATTTGTGCACACTCAAATAGAACATTTTATCTTTAAAACCCCTATCGTGGGTAGCACTCACCATGCTAATTATTATCTACATATATTACACCCCACATGGGATAATGTACATCTTAGCGGGTATATTATTGGATATGATCCCTTATCGGGTTATATGATAAGCTCAGTTGGCTCAACACTAAATTATAGGATAAGCTCCTTGGACAGGTTAGTAGGCCTTAACATATATCCTAGTGGGTAATCACCCCATAATAGTCAATTAGCGAGCAACCACCCATAGCAGGTTAGACTCCAACACTTCATCACTCATGGCGAGTACTACACCCATAGCAGGTTTAGCTCCGTATTTATGATTTAATTCATAGTGTTTGGTCGCACTTATCTTCCATGATATATGCTAATTCAAATACCATGTTTCACTTGCTCTTCTTTGTTTCTCAATGGTTAACCTTTGGTTCTTTTTATTCTTTTTTTTTTCTTCCCTTCTTTCTTATGTTTCTTCTTCTTCCATTTTCACAGCCATATCATCCATGCATTTCATATAGTTTTGCATTAGGTAATTTTTCATGTATAATACATCATAAATATAAATAAAAAACATATAATGCTTAATAAAGTTATATCACATGCACACATATTGACACATAAAATAAAGAAGCTTAGTATTACTTGGTAAAAGAGAGATACATATGTGTTTGGTTGGTGTACCACAATACATTCCTGGTACACCCAACCAATCCCTAGGGATGCATACCACAATCAAAAATGCTATGTCATCCAAATACCTAGCCATAGCTCTGAGATCTCATCTCCTCTTTTTTACCTGGAGGAGGTGGTCCAAGCAAATGTATACCTATGGAAAGTGAGGTTGAAGAACACAAGCTTATACTGAGAGGGGGGGGTGAACAGTATAAGACCTCTTTTTACTTTTTCCTTTATACTTCAAAATAGTAAAGCAATATACCCAAAGCAATATCAAAGCAATGCACAATATCATCCACAAAGTGACACCAATTTTAACGTGGTTCACCCGGAATGGTTGGGCTACGTTCACAAAACTTTTCTCTGAAAGTTATCTCAAAGTTATTTGGGAATCCTTCCCAATTACAATGTTTATGAGCCTCGGCCCAAAGGAGATACCTTCCCCCAATCAGAATTTATGAGCCTCTGGTCAAAGGAGATACCTTCCCCCAATTATGAGACTCCTCAGAGGCCTTTGCTCAAAGGAGATACCTTCCCCTCTCGCTCTGGAAATGATCCCTCGGAAGATCAACTGCCTCTACCTCTTGCCGGACACGTGGAACTCCTTTCCACCGAAGACCTCCTGTCCTCAATGCTTAGCCTAAGAGACCTCTGCCTTCTATGATCACGTCCACAGCAGCTCAACAACCTGTACCAAACACAGTCAGTCGGTCTAGTACAAGTCTTCCTCTCTGTCATATCTGTCCAACTCTTGAACAAATCAATCCTTTGCATACAAGCCTTCTCAAAGACTTGCCAAATCTGTCCTCGAGGTTCTTCTCATAGAACCAATGCACCTCTGTCCTCAAGTTCTCTCGATAGAACTATCAAACTCAGCTCACAAGTCCTCTGCTAGGACCTGTCCAAATCTGCTCACAAGTCCCCACCGAAACCTGTCCAAAACCTGCTCACAAGTCCCCACCAGACCTGTCCAAAACTACTCACAAGTCCCCACCGAAACCTGTCCAAAACTGCTCACAAGTCCCCACCTAGAACTCTGTCCAAAAACTCAAGCAAGCTCACCAAGAAAAACTTTCTTAGTAGGAAATCACAAAGTGAATTGTTAGAGACCCAATGTGATTTGTCAAACTCATAGAAGCATAAAGAGAATTGTTAGAGACTCAATATGTTCTATACTCAAATCCCAATCTCAAAACTCAACTCAAATCAACTCAGCTCAATCTCAATCTCAAATCTGAAAACTCAACTCAATATCTGAAATGGATAGGATAGAATGTTTTCTTTCAAGAACATGAAACCCCAACAATTGCCAACTATGCAAAGAATCACATAACAATGATACTCATGTTCTTTTCACCATCAATTAGGGTTTCAACAACAATGCTCATCAAACAAGGTTTAGTCAACCAACACCATTCAACTCAACATCAACCTTGAAGCATTCAACCAATCATCACAAGAAAAGGAAACAAGTAGAAATCCTTTTCCCTCCAAAGATATTTGAACAAAACAGCCACCAACACAATATCACCAAATGCAAAGAATAACTTGCTCAAATCAACTCAATGGAGTAAGCCCAATATCATGAATCAAGTAAAGCAATAACTTGATCAAACAACCTCTATGGAAGCAACTCAACCATCAAACTCAAAACAGCCAACCAAGGGTTCCACCAACTCAATGCAAGTAGCTAGACTCACAAATATAAACCCTAGTGCACAAAGCTTCCACTATCTCAAACCAAAAATTATGCATTCACCAAAAACTCTCCTTAAGGATAACAATGCATAAGTAGTCTTCAACAAACCAGAAAATAGGATTTACACCTAGCCAAAGGATACCTAGTAGAATACCTTTTCACTCCAACCTTATTTCAGAAAACATACACCAATCATACTCATAAGAAGAATGTGCCCATACCTTATTGGAGTAGAAGATAATTGAACCTTCAAGTTGTCACCACACACAACTCTCAAACTTCCAACCAAGTTAGGGTTAGAATAAAAAGAAATGAGCAATAATATAAACTTCCTTTATTACACCTTTTAGCTCCACTTCTTTAAACACAACCACCATAACATGCCAATAAATCAACAATCAGAGACTCACACCTTATACCTCCATTTTTAATTTTAGCATAGCAAAGAATAATCTTAAAAATACATCCAAAGAAATATGCCCTTATTTCTCCTAAGCTTTTATTCAATGCTAATCACAAAAGCCAAAACTCATAAAATTTAATCACACCTTATAAATCGTTGTCCAAGAAACTTCGAATTTCATGGCATAAAGACGTTTTAATAAAAACGTGTGTTACTCTAGCAAAGCACCCCCGCGAGACTCGAAACGGTGACCTCCGCCAATGCAGCGCCCAACAGCAGCCTTCACTGCCACTAGCCCACGCGGGCTACGAAGTTCACAAGTGAACTTCCCTCCACTTCACCCTCAAAAAAACTCCCGAAGACTTTTCAACCGCACGTGCTTCTAAGTCTTCCTTCGATCGTAGCGAATACAGAGCACAAACACCGCAAATTGCATTCGAGGAATTTTGAATTAATTAGCCTTCCAACCTTAGGAGTTGGAGAATAAATAGTCTCTTCGAAGACACCTTGACGTCGGCGGAAATAAAGACCATTTCAAAATTAATCAAAAGTCTTTTCAAAAGTTTTTATTTTAAATAATAATTAAATAAATAATAAAGAGAACCTCCATTGGTTTTAATAAAAACCATTTAACTTGGTTTTAATAAAAACCCTATTTGGTTTTAATGAAAAACCCTTGCCAATGGAATCTCTCCGGATTCTCTTAAAAATATTCTCTTGGAATCTTCCACCTTTGAAGCCAACACATCCTCTTAACATTAATGCCATTTCCTTTTGACATCAATGACAACTCATAGACAAGAAGCTAGGATCTCAAACCCAAAATTGCCAACAATCTCCCCCTTTGTCATTGATGGCAAACCATGCTTCTCAACAACACAGAAACTCAACATAAATAGCTCCCCCTGTCTTGAGGCTCTCCCCCTTACTCAAATCTCTCCCCCTTTGTCATCAATGGCAAAGGGTCACCTTTGGGGCTCGGGACTAAGAATGAGCCTCTTAGCTTAGTCCCTCCCCCACCTCCTGATGAGGTGATTAATTCTTGGGTGGGAGTAAAACTCCCATTAGGCACTGATCATCATCAGCATCTATAACTTCCTTGTCGGGCCTTCTCTTGAACTCTTTGTCCATATTCCTATTCCTGTCACTGTTCTTGTTCTTGTTCTCATCCCTGTTCTTGTCCATGCCTTGATCCTTGGACCTGATCATGCCACTGTTCCTGTTCCTGTATTCTAGAATTTTAGCTCTACACTGTCTGATTGTGTGACCTTCATTGTTGCACTTGAAACACTTGACGATGTTGTTTCTCTGAGGTAAACCTGATCTTTGAATCCACCAGTTCTGACCAAACCTGTTCTGACCAAACCTGTTCTGGCCAAACCATTCTGACCAAACCTGTTCTGGCCAAACTGTTCGACCAAACCTGTTCTTGTTATTTGCCTTGCAATAAAGTGCCTTGTGCCCAAACTATTGACAAGAGTAGCAATACCCTTGAAAGTAACTAGCACTTCTGAAACTGTCATTTACCTCCTTCACTTGAGCCATGCAATGTGAAGCCATGTGACCAAACCTGTGACAAGCAAAACATCTGCCTTGAAACTTTCCTTTAATTGACCTCTTAGGTTCTGAAAACTTCTTCTTCTCATTCTGAATTCTGTTTTCTGTTTCTGTGCATCTATCATTCAAGGACTCCTTTTCTGAAATACTTTCCTCATCAGAACTCTCTTCCTTTTGGAGTCTCTTACTAGACTCTCCAACTTGTTCCTTGTGTGGCTTAACAAAACCAAGGCCTATTTTATCTGTTGTCTTTCTTTGACCTTTGATGAGTGACTTAACCTTTTTGGAGCTATCTTGAAACCTGTAAAGCTTATCCTTGTACTCTTTAGTTTCCTCTTTCAAAGAAGCCATTTTCTGTTCTAACTCACTATACTCAAGAACCTTAGACTCTAACTCATCCTTGAGTTCTTGTGTCTTAGCCATAGAGAAGTCAAGACTTTCTATAAGATCATCTCTCTCCATACAACATTCATCTAACTTATCCTTGAGTCTAGCATTCTTCTTTCTTTCCTTTTTCAAAGCACTAAGAGCACTAATAAGTTCACCTTCAAGATCTACTTCACCTTCCTCTATATCTTCCTCTATTTGTTTGCTTTTTGAATCATCAAAGCCTTTTTCAGATTTCTTATCACTAGAGGTGCTACCCTTTTCAAAAACCATACATGCATCTTCCTTATAGTTTTCTGAAGCATCCTCATACATACTAGAAACCAAATCATTATTTGTGCAATCATCCTCAAGGTGACCAAAATTTCCACATCTAAGACATTTCATGATAATGAATCTATGTTTCGGTTCTTCCTCTTTTTCTGATATGAACAACATCTCATTTTCATTATCACTTGAAGAACTTTCACTATCACTACTAGAACACTTACTTGCTTTGTCTAGGTAGAAACTCTTCTTGTGCTTGTGAGAATACCTCTTTCCTTGATTGTTGTGCTCATCTTTGTTTTTCCTGTGATGCTTGTGCTTTTCAGAATCCTTGCTCTTAGAATCCTGTTTATCTTCATCACTTTCATTCTTGGGAACAGTACTATCAATAGCATAATGACCAAACTTTCCACAATTGAAACATCTTATATTTTTCATACTTTTGTGCTTTCTAGAGAACTTGCCTTTCTTGTTGTAATATGCCTCTTCATCACTAGAAGACTCATCACTATCTTGAAGTTGTTTACCCTTGGAATTCTTGGTAGCCTTGAAAGTTGCCTCTTTCTTGACATCAACCTTCACTTGAGTTCTCAACTCAAATGTTGCAAGTATACTATGGAGCTCATCCTTTTTCAACTTATCCAAATCTTTAGCTTCCTCAATAGCAGAAATATTTTCACTAAATCTATTAGGAAGAGATCTTAAAATCTTATCACAAACATCATTTTCAGCAAGCTCAAGACCTAAGTCTTTCATGGAGTTAACAACCTCATCCATACGAAGCATGTAGTCACTAATATTTTCATCATCATTCATCTTGAGTTGTTCAAACATACCTTTGAAGTGTCTCAACTTGGCCTTTCTGACATTTGTATCACCTGTATGAACCACCTTCAACTGTTTCCACATTTCACTAGTTGTCTTGCGGTGAATCACTTTGGTGAGATCTGCTTTCGTAAGCCTTTCAAGATTGCATTCATTGCTTTTGAATTGTTGTGATGTAGGAGCCTTTCTTCTTTAGTATTAGGACCATGTTCAGGAATAGTGTACTCATCTTCAATCACTTCCCAAACCTCATTCCCAAGTGCCATTAGATGAACCTTCATCCTTGCACTCCAAAGACCAAAATCTGACCCATCAAGAATAGGTGTTGCATTGCCACTTGAATGATCCATTGTGTTCTTTACTAGCTTTTCCTTCAAGCTGTTAAACTTTTCGAAGGCACCTGCTCTGATACCAATTGAAGAACACAAGCTTATCCTGAGAGGGGGGTGAACAGTATAAGACCTCTTTTTACTTTTTCCTTTATACTTCAAAATAGTAAAGCAATATACCCAAAGCAATATCAAAGCAATGCACAATATCATCCACAAAGTGACACCAATTTTAACGTGGTTCACCCAGAATGGTTGAGCTACGTCCACAAAACTTTTCTCTAAAAGTTATCTCAAAGTTCTTTGGGAATCCTTCCCAATTACAATGTTTATGAGCCTCGGCCCAAAGGAGATACCTTCCCCCAATCAGAATTTATGAGCCTCTGCTCAAAGGAGATACCTTCCCCCAATCAAAATTTATGAGCCTCTGCTCAAAGGAGATACCTTCCCCTCTACTCTAGAAATGATCCCTCAGAAGATCAACTGCCTCTACCTCTTGCCAGCACGTGGAACTCCTTTCCACCGAAGACCTCCTATCCTCAATGCTTAGCCTAAGAGACCTCTGCCTTCTATGATCACGTCCATAGCAGCTCAGCAACCTATACCAAACATAGTCAGTCGGTCTAGTACAAGTCTTCCTCTGTCTGTCAGATCTGTCCAACTCTTGAACAAATCAATCCTCTGCATACAAGCCTTCTCAAAGACTTGCCAAATCTATCCTCAGGTTCTTCTCATAGAACCAATGCACCTCTGTCCTCAAGTTCTCTGATAGAACTATCAAACTCAGCTCACAAGTCCTCTGCTAGGACCTGTCCAAATCTGCTCACAAGTCCCCACCGGAACCTGTCCAAAACTGCTCACAAGTCCCCACACCTATCCAAAAACTCACAAGTCCCCACTGAACCTGTCCAAAACTGCTCACAAGTCCCCACTGGAACCTGTCCAAAAACTCAGCAAGCTCACCAAGAAAAACTTTCTTAGTAGGAAATCACAAAGTGAATTGTTAGAGACCCAATGTGATTTGTCAAACTCATAGAAGCATAAAGAGAATTGTTAGAGACTCAATATGTTCTATACTCAAATCCCAATCTCAAAACTCAACTCAAATCAACTCAGCTCAATCTCAATCTCAAATCTGAAAACTCAACTCAATATCTGAAATGGATAGGATAGAATGTTTTCTTTCAAGAACATGAAACCCCAACAATTGCCAACTATGCAAAGAATCACATAACAATGATACTCATGTTCTTTTCACCATCAATTAGGGTTTCAACAACAATGCTCATCAAACAAGGTTTAGTCAACCAACACCATTCAACTCAACATCAACCTTGAAGCATTCAACCAATCATCACAAGAAAAGGAAACAAGTAGAAATCCTTTTCCCTCCAAAGATATTTGAACAAAACAGCCACCAACACAATATCACCAAATGCAAAGAATAACTTGCTCAAATCAACTCAATGGAGTAAGCCCAATATCATGAATCAAGTAAAGCAATAACTTGATCAAACAACCTCTATGGAAGCAACTCAACCATCAAACTCAAAACAGCCAACCAAGGGTTCCACCAACTCAATGCAAGTAGCTAGACTCACAAATATAAACCCTAGTGCACAAAGCTTCCACTATCTCAAACCAAAAATTATGCATTCACCAAAAACTCTCCTTAAGGATAACAATGCATAAGTAGTCTTCAACAAACCAGAAAATAGGATTTACACCTAGCCAAAGGATACCTAGTAGAATACCTTTTCACTCCAACCTTATTTCAGAAAACATACACCAATCATACTCATAAGAAGAATGTGCCCATACCTTATTGGAGTAGAAGATAATTGAACCTTCAAGTTGTCACCACACACAACTCTCAAACTTCCAACCAAGTTAGGGTTAGAATAAAAAGAAATGAGCAATAATATAAACTTCCTTTATTACACCTTTTAGCTCCACTTCTTTAAACACAACCACCATAACATGCCAATAAATCAACAATCACGGACTCACACCTTATACCTCCATTTTTAATTTTAGCATAGCAAAGAATAATCTTAAAAATACATCCAAAGAAATATGCCCTTATTTCTCCTAAGCTTTTATTCAATGCTAATCACAAAAGCCAAAACTCATAAAATTTAATCACACCTTATAAATCGTTGTCCAAGAAACTCCGAATTTCGTGGCATAAAGACGTTTTAATAAAAACGTGTGTTACTCTAGCAAAGCACCCCCGCGAGACTCGAAACGGTGACCTCCGCCAATGCAACGCCCAACAGCAGCCTTCGCTGCCACTAGCCCACGCGGGCTACGAAGTTCACAAGTGAACTTCCCTCCACTTCACCCTCAAAAAAACTCTCGAAGACTTTTCAACCGCACGTGCTTCTAAGTCTTCCTTCGATCGTAGCGAATACAGAGCACAAACACCGCAAATTGCATTCGAGGAATTTCGAATTAATTAGCCTTCCAACCTTAGGAGTTGGAGAATAAATAGTCTCTTCGAAGACACCTTGACGTCGGCGAAAATAAAGACCATTTCGAAATTAATCAAAAGTCTTTTCAAAAAGGGTTTTAAATAATAATTAAATAAATAATAAAGAGAACCTCCATTGGTTTTAATAAAAACCATTTAACTTGGTTTTAATAAAAACCCTATCCATTTGGTTTTAATGAAAAACCCTTGCCAATGGAATCTCTTCGGATTCTCTTAAAAATATTCTCTTGGAATCTTCCACCTTTGAAGCCAACACATCCTCTTAACATTAATGCCATTTCCTTTTGACATCAATGACAACTCATAGACAAGAAGCTAGGATCTCAAACCCAAAATTGCCAACAATCTCCCCCTTTGTCATTGATGGCAAACCATGCTTCTCAACAACACAGAAACTCAACATAAACAGCTCCCCCTGTCTTGAGGCTCTCCCCCTTACTCAAATCTCTCCCCCTTTGTCATCAATGGCAAAGGGTCACCTTTGGGGCTCGGGACTAAGAATGAGCCTCTTAGCTTAGTCCCTCCCCCACCTCCTGATGAGGTGATTAATTCTTGGGTGGGAGTAAAACTCCCATTAGGCACTGATCATCATCAGCATCTATAACTTCCTTGTCGGGCCTTCTCTTGAACTCTTTGTCCATATTCCTATTCCTGTCATTGTTCTTGTTCTTGTTCTCATCCCTGTTCTTGTCCATGCCTTGATCCTTGGACCTGATCATGCCACTGTTCATGTTCCTGTATTCTGGAATTTCAGCTCTACACTGTCTGATTGTGTGACCTTCATTGTTGCACTTGAAACACTTGACGATGTTGTTTCTCTGAGGTAAACCTGATCTTTGAATCCACCAGTTCGACCAAACCTGTTCGACCAAACCATTCGCCAACCTGTTCTGACCAAACCTGTTCTGACCAAACCTGTTCTGGCCAAACCTGTTCCTGTTATTTGCCTTGCAATAAACTGCCTTGTGCCCAAACTATTGACAAGAGTAGCAATACCCTTGAAAGTAACTAGCACTTCTGAAACTGTCATTTACCTCCTTCACTTGAGCCATGCAATGTGAAGCCATGTGACCAAACCTGTGACAAGCAAAACATCTGCCTTGAAACTTTCCTTTAATTGACCTCTTAGGTTCTAAAACTTCTTCTTCTCATTCCGAATTCTATTTTCTGTTTCTGTGCATCTATCATTCAAGGACTCCTTTTCTGAAATACTTTCCTCATCAGAACTCTCTTCCTTTTGGAGTCTCTTACTAGACTCTCCAACTTGTTCCTTGTGTGGCTTAACAAAACCAAGGCCTGTTTTATCTGTTGTCTTTCTTTGACCTTTGATGAGTGACTTAACCTTTTTGGAGCTATCTTGAAACCTGTAAAGCTTATCCTTGTACTCTTTAGTTTCCTCTTTCAAAGAAGCCATTTTCTGTTCTAACTCACTATACTCAAGAACCTTAGACTCTAACTCATCCTTGAGTTCTTGTGTCTTAGCCATAGAGAAGTCAAGACTTTCTATAAGATCATCTCTCTCCATACAACATTCATCTAACTTATCCTTGAGTCTAGCATTCTTCTTTCTTTCCTTTTTCAAAGCACTAAGAGCACTAATAAGTTCACCTTCAAGATCTACTTCACCTTCCTCTATATCTTCCTCTATTTGTTTGCTTTTTGAATCATCAAAGCCTTTTTCAGATTTCTTATCACTAGAGGTGCTACCCTTTTCAAAAACCATACATGCATCTTCCTTATAGTTTTCTGAAGCATCCTCATACATACTAGAAACCAAATCATTATTTGTGCAATCATCCTCAAGGTGACCAAAATTTCCACATCTAAGACATTTCATGATAATGAATCTATGTTTCGGTTCTTCCTCTTTTTCTGATATGAACAACATCTCATTTTCATTATCACTTGAAGAACTTTCACTATCACTACTAGAACACTTACTTGCTTTGTCTAGGTAGAAACTCTTCTTGTGCTTGTGAGAATACCTCTTTCCTTGATTGTTGTGCTCATCTTTGTTTTTCCTGTGATGCTTGTGCTTTTCAGAATCCTTGCTCTTAGAATCCTGTTTATCTTCATCACTTTCATTCTTGGGAACAGTACAGTCAGTAGCATAATGACCAAACTTTCCACAATTGAAACATCTTATATTTTTCATACTTTTGTGCTTTCTAGAGAACTTGCCTTTCTTGCTTGTAATATGCCTCTTCATCACTAGAAGACTCATCACTATCTTGAAGTTGTTTACCCTTGGAATTCTTGGTAGCCTTGAAAGTTGCCTCTTTCTTGACATCAACCTTCACTTGAGTTCTCAACTCAAATGTTGCAAGTATACTATGGAGCTCATCCTTTTTCAACTTATCCAAATCTTTAGCTTCCTCAATAGCAGAAATATTTTCACTAAATCTATTAGGAAGAGATCTTAAAATCTTATCACAAACATCATTTTCAGCAAGCTCAAGACCTAAGTCTTTCATGGAGTTAACAACCTCATCCATACGAAGCATGTAGTCACTAATATTTTCATCATCATTCATCTTGAGTTGTTCAAACATACCTTTGAAGTGTCTCAACTTGGCCTTTCTGACATTTGTATCACCTGTATGAACCACCTTCAATTGTTTCCACATTTCACTAGCTGTCTTGCAGTGAATCACTTTGGTGAGATCTGCTTTCTGTAAGCCTTTCAGGATTGCATTCATTGCTTTTGAATTGCTGTGATGTAGGAGCCTTTCTTCTTTAGTATTAGGACCATGTTCAGGAATAGTGTACTCATCTTCAATCACTTCCCAAACCTCATTCCCAAGTGCCATTAGATGAACCTTCATCCTTGCACTCCAAAGACCAAAATCTGACCCATCAAGAATAGGTGTTGCATTGCCACTTGAATGATCCATTGTGTTCTTTACTAGCTTTTCCTTCAAGCTTTTAAACTTTTCGAAGGCACCTAGCTCTGATACCAATTGAAGAACACAAGCTTATACTGAGAGAGGGGGTGAACAGTATAAGACCTCTTTTTACTTTTTCCTTTATACTTCAAAATAGTAAAGCAATATACCCAAAGCAATATCAAAGCAATGCACAATATCATCCACAAAGTGACACCAATTTTAACGTGGTTCACCCAGAATGGTTGGGCTACGTCCACAAAACTTTTCTCTAAAAGTTATCTCAAAGTTCTTTGGGAATCCTTCCCAATTACAATGTTTATGAGCCTCGGCCCAAAGGAGATACCTTCCCCCAATCAGAATTTATGAGCCTCTGCTCAAAGGAGATACCTTCCCCCAATCAGAATTTATGAGCCTCTGCTCAAAGGAGATACCTTCCCCTCTACTCTAGAAATGATCCCTCAGAAGATCAACTGCCTCTACCTCTTGCCAGCACGTGGAACTCCTTTCCACCGAAGACCTCCTATCCTCAATGCTTAGCCTAAGAGACCTCTGCCTTCTATGATCACGTCCACAGTAGCTCAACAACTTGTACCAAACATAGTCAGTCGGTCTAGTACAAGTCTTCCTCTGTCTGTCAGATCTGTCCAACTCTTGAACAAATCAATCCTCTACATACAAGCCTTCTCAAAGACTTGCCAAATCTGTCCTCAGGTTCTTCTCATAGAACCAATGCACCTCTGTCCTCAAGTTCTCTGATAGAACTATCAAACTCAGCTCACAAGTCCTCTGCTAGGACCTGTCCAAATCTGCTCACAAGTCCCCACCGGAACCTGTCCAAAACTGCTCACAAGTCCCCACCGAAACCTATCCAAAACTGCTCACAAGTCCCCACTGGAACCTATCCAAAAATTGCTCACAAGTCCCCACTGGAACCTGTCCAAGAACTGCTCACAAGTCCCCACTGGAACCTGTCCAAAAACTCAACAAGCTCACCAAGAAAAACTTTCTTAGTAGGAAATCACAAAGTGAATTGTTAGAGACCCAATGTGATTTGTCAAACTCATAGAAGCATAAAGAGAATTGTTAGAGACTCAATATGTTCTATACTCAAATCCCAATCTCAAAACTCAACTCAAATCAACTCAGCTCAATCTCAATCTCAAATCTGAAAACTCAACTCAATATCTGAAATGGATAGGATAGAATGTTTTCTTTCAAGAACATGAAACCCCAACAATTGCCAACTATGCAAAGAATCACATAACAATGATACTCATGTTCTTTTCACCATCAATTAGGGTTTCAACAACAATGCTCATCAAACAAGGTTTAGTCAACCAACACCATTCAACTCAACATCAACCTTGAAGCATTCAACCAATCATCACAAGAAAAGGAAACAAGTAGAAATCCTTTTCCCTCCAAAGATATTTGAACAAAATAGCCACCAACACAATATCACCAAATGCAAAGAATAACTTGCTCAAATCAACTCAATGGAGTAAGCCCAATATCATGAATCAAGTAAAGCAATAACTTGATCAAACAACCTCTATGGAAGCAACTCAACCATCAAACTCAAAACAGCCAACCAAGGGTTCCACCAACTCAATGCAAGTAGCTAGACTCACAAATATAAACCCTAGTGCACAAAGCTTCCACTATCTCAAACCAAAAATTATGCATTCACCAAAAACTCTCCTTAAGGATAACAATGCATAAGTAGTCTTCAACAAACCAGAAAATAGGATTTACACCTAGCCAAAGGATACCTAGTAGAATACCTTTTCACTCCAACCTTATTTCAGAAAACATACACCAATCATACTCATAAGAAGAATGTGCCCATACCTTATTGGAGTAGAAGATAATTGAACCTTCAAGCTGTCACCACACACAACTCTCAAACTTCCAACCAAGTTAGGGTTAGAATAAAAAGAAATGAGCAATAATATAAACTTCCTTTATTACACCTTTTAGCTCCACTTCTTTAAACACAACCACCATAACATGCCAATAAATCAACAATCACAGACTCACACCTTATACCTCCATTTTTAATTTTAGCATAGCAAAGAATAATCTTAAAAATACATCCAAAGAAATATGCCCTTATTTCTCCTAAGCTTTTATTCAATGCTAATCACAAAAGCCAAAACTCATAAAATTTAATCACACCTTATAAATCGTTGTCCAAGAAACTCCGAATTTCATGGCATAAAGACGTTTTAATAAAAACGTGTGTTACTCTAGCAAAGCACCCCCGCGAGACTCGAAACGGTGACCTCCGCCAATGCAGCGCCCAACAGCAACCTTCGCTGCCACTAGCCCATGCGGGCTACGAAGTTCACAAGTGAACTTCCCTCCACTTCACCCTCGAAAAAAACTCCCGAAGACTTTTCAACCGCACGTGCTTCTAAGTCTTCCTTCGATCGCAACGAATACAGAGCACAAACACCGCAAATTGCATTCGGGGAATTTCGAATTAATTAGCCTTCCAACCTTAGGAGTTGGAGAATAAATAGTCTCTTCGAAGACACCTTGACGTCGACGGAAATAAAGACCATTTCAAAATTAATCAAAAGTCTTTTCAAAAAGGGTTTAAATTAAAACCTTGAAGGGTTTTAAATAATAATTAAATAAATAATAAAGAGAACCTCCATTGGTTTTAATAAAAACCATTTAACTTGGTTTTAATAAAAATCAGTTTGGTTTTAATGAAAAACCCTTGCCAATGGAATCTCTCCGGATTCTCTTAAAAATATTCTCTTGGAATCTTCCACCTTTGAAGCCAACACATCCTCTTAACATTAATGCCATTTCCTTTTGACATCAATGACAACTCATAGACAAGAAGCTAGGATCTCAAACCCAAAAATAGCCAACAGAGGTTGAGATTATCTATGATCGAGATCGTGACCTACTAGCTGATTGTAGGGATGGAGGAAGTACCACCCTCTACCCCTCTAGTACCACCTATTAGTACATGGCCTTGTAAAATGTAACCCACTGAATCTCCACCTTCAACCTCTCCCCTATACTCTATAGTTCTACTTGTAGAAGGTATACCCTTTTAGATACTAAAATTAGGTGAATCCAATTAGGTAATCGAAAGCATGACTAATTGGTATCATATGGCCCCCTTGGACACTCAGAGGTTTTATAGTGGTACTAACCACTCTAGGAAGGCTCTACCCCACTTTTGGGAGCTTTTGGGCCACATAGGCATGACCATCCCACCTTGGGATGGTCATAGTTTATGGCCATCCCACCCAGGGATAGTGGCAAAGCGGCTATCCTTAGGTGGGATGACCACAAGGTTTGACTCCCAAAAAGTCAAATTGAGACAAATGGCACCTAGAAACAACCATTATCTCACCTATTTGAGCATGCAAGGTCATAGGGCATAGAATACTTATAACATTCTATAGAATGGAGGCTAAAATGGGAGTTTCCATTCCCCCTCTAATGCATACTCAGTTTTAGACAAATGGCACCTCTTACCACACATGCCCTCGAATATCCATTTTCCCAAAGGTCTCCTTTGGGAATAAAGTGGATATATTTTATACATAAATAATAGAGAGGAGTTTTGATACATAGCAACAAAGTGCTACCAATATTTCCCCTCACCTTTTTGTGCCCTTTTCCCTTGGAATCTCTACCAAGCGAAGGAGGTTGGTGAGTGATCTAGAAGGTGTAATTTTCTTACAAAAATGGATCATATGAGTGAATTTCAGAACATAATTTTATGAAAACACTATTGATAAGGTTCCTAACCAATTCATAGAGGAATTGGTGGTAAAATAAGGGTAAAATTGGTGGCCATCCCACCCCAAGACGGTCCCCATTCTATGATAGTCACCACCATCCCTGAAATGGATGGCGACAAATCTATGTATGCTTTTTCTACTTTTTAGTCATATTCTAGTATGTATCATGAAGCTACTGTCCAAATTACACGTAATTTGGAGCTATATTGAATGAGATATTGTATTTTTAAATTTTTTCAGGCTTGCGGGGTCCATCGGAAGGTGCACAGGTATTTGTGCCTCTTTTTGCAAATATAACCATATGGTTCCTTGTAAAATATCATTTTATGTGTTATTTATAAGTTTCATGCATTTTGGATATGTTTAGAGCCAAAAATTGCTTATTTTAGGTTTTGTAGGTTTGAGAAGTGTACTACAGAAATGCCATGTCATTAGATGCAATTTATATTCTATTTTTGGTTAAATCTTCCCAAAACCATATATTTTACATACCTCTACAATTTTGATTTATTTTAGATGGGTGTTTTGCATATTCATGTTTTCTAGTCTTTTAGTGCCTATGGGGTTTGCATGTTTTCAATATATGCACTTGCTATTTAACAAGTGCCAGTCATAAACATATTAGAAAGAAGAACAAGATCATAGAGCAAATCAGCAGCATCATAGGTTCACCCACCTCAATTGTGGGTACGAGGAAGAACATTAGAAATGCACTTGAGTTACTTGAAGGATTTGATCCTTGGGCACCCCCCATTTTGTAAACAATTGTATCACAATACAGAGCTCTCAAGGAGACATTTATATAAATTTGGTTTGGATAAATCAACATAATATAAGAAATCTTCACTTTACTTTATTTCATGTGTTTTGGTTATCTTTCCATGCTTGAATGATTCCATTTTTATGCTTATCACTCATTAGTGATAGATGCATATTGTTTAGCTTCATTAGGTGCACAATTTTTCCCCTTATTAAATGGTGATCATGGTGGGACCCTATCCATATTACTTAATTGAAGGTTTAACCTCAATTTTTTCTTGATTTATTTTGCAAGTATTGGTCGTCCTGGCCTAAAACGACCTCTGGATTGCTCCTTGTGCCATTCTGGTATGGTCACGCAACAGTCCCACCCTAGGATGGCCATAAAACTAGCATCCTAGGATGTCCACAAAATAGATCATTTTTTCTCAGATACCAGAAATAGTAGGTTCCCTAGGTGATAAGGTAGGTGCCTAAACTTTTGGTTTTCTGTTACACAATCAAAAATTTCTAAAATTTGAATTTTCTCACATGCTTTGTTTAATAGAAAGGTAGAAAGATAGTTTTATTTTCTTATAAATGCAAAAATAACAATGAAAAAAGAAGAAAATTTAAAAATAAGTTAAGTAATGATGCCCTTGTATGGTTTGATTGCATGTAGGATACCTAAAGGGTAGGCCATCATTTAGGGTTTACATCTTGTAGGTCTCTTATTATCTAGTTTTTTGAAAATAAAACATACTTTTATGCTTGAATTTAGTGAAATATCATCAAATGCTTCATTTTTTACTTTCTATTAGCTTAAAAATAACCTCACACACCATGATTTTCTTCAACGCAAGTGAGGTGTATTTCATCAGCATCCACTATTAGAGTTCAACAAGGTGGCTTTCATATCCATCCATTGGCTCAAATCCTACGAATCTTGTTCTTTACCAAGGTTGGTTCCAATATCTATCATAGCTCATGGGCTATAACACGTATCTCCCTTTGAAGAGGTATATAGCAGACTACGGGTGAACTAGGTGAGGAACTGGTAGGACCTATGCTCCCAGACCATGTGTGGACTTCATCACCACACATTATAGGTTGGATTATGTGATTGTGACTTTCATTTTTGGTTGTTGATCTATTATTATACAAGTGAAATCCAATTAAACACAAGATTATCATCCAATTAAATTCAAACACGTGACATAAGGTTATATTTATAAACAACACATTTAAAACACACAAAACAGTTTAGGGATTCACATCTAAAACTTAAAAGAGATAATCACTTACTTTATTGAGTGTTTTCCTTTCTTGTGTGTTGTTTCATCATTAAAAATTTGTAAAGGAGATAATCATCAAGGATTTTGTAGAGAGTAATAATGGTTTGCACCCACAACCAAGTCTAATCACGAGTGAAAGCTATGAAGAGTGGACTAGGAGACATGAGTTATTTCCACTTTATCCCAAAATACTTGGTCATACCTCCCTAGTAAGCCTCTACTCACTCGAGTCCTAGAACATTAGGACATGAACAAAACCTACAAGGGAGCCCTATGCAAGACACCCCTATGGGTTATGGACCTTATCTGGGAGAGTGTTCCCGATATGTAGACACATCACATGCCTTCCTTGATGAAAGGCAACAATGCATTGAGGCACAAGTAGATAGAGTGGTGCCACGTATCCACATGTTTGATAAATCTAACACACCTATTTATGGTATAGAACATGACTTCGCACATTGGGTAGAGTAGGTTGACCATACCTTACCTCTACATCATCTTGATATGGTCTAGTAACCTAGGAAAAATGATGAGTATGGTACTCATTACTTAGGGTGAGCTAACTCCGCCTTCCCCTTCCTTATTCATGAAGGACGACATGAGTAAATCCATGATTATCCTCAAGAGCATTATACCATGCAAGCACGATGTTCCTTTGCACCCATTGAGTATAATGAGCATATGCCAATGCTTGAACCTCAAGTAAATGTGACTACTCTTGATCGAAGGAAGCACATGATAGATATCACAGATTATCTTGAATGAGGTTAGCATTAGGGTGAGACTCTTAGGCCTCCTAGACCTCATACAATAGAATAGATCAATCATGCAATTTCAAGATATGTGGAACACCAAGCATAGTTCAAGCAGCTTTGGTGAGACAAAGAGAAACTAGATCGCTTGCATCAACTTGAGAAAGAAATGATTGAATGGCAGACCAATAATTTGTTCTAAAACCTTTATGTGAGAGGGTTCCTACCCCTAGGACATCTAGACAGGAAGTCCATCAGAGGAAACCCACACTCATTTTAGATAGCTGATAGGTCTCCTAGGCCTTATCCAATGTTGGCCCTATGAGCTCCTAGGCTATATCAATACTTGCCTCCCAGGCCAAACATAGGGTGCCCATAGTAGGCAGCTACTCATCTTTATAGAACTAATCAAGAGATACCCTATGGGGATTACACCGAGCATGATATGGAGGAAAAATATTTGGAAATACCTTACCAAGGTAGGGGGTGACATGTCGCCACCTCAAAATAGGCCTGAGGACCCTCACCCTCCACCATAGGATAAGAGCAAAGAAGAGGAGATAAAATCCTTTGATGCATATAAGGTACTGCTAGAGCGCTTAGAGTCAGTAGAGTATAATAACTCTAGTTTTGGATCTCAAAATACCACTCTACGCTTGCTATATAGTCAACCCCTTCATCCTTTGGTACCTATCCCTCCCTATCTAGAGCAGTTCAAAATGCCTCAGTTGGCTACCTTTAAAGGAGAGGAAGATGCGTAGGAGCATGTTACCAAATTCCTAAGTTAATGCTTTGGAATCTAGGACAATGATGCTTTTCTTTTATGTACATTCATGACTACGCTCTTTGGCCCAACCATGGAGTGGTTTACCCAACTCCCAAAGCATAGCATCCATAATTTGGATCAACATGTAGATGCTTTCCTAGAATGCTTCACCTTCAATGCCAAGAGGAAGGCGACGTTGGCTGATATCACTGGGTTGAAACAATATGAAGATGAGTCAATGATGAATTATGGTAACAAATGGTACACATTTCTCACTAAGCTACCTTGTCTAATTCCCATCTTGGAGTTGACTCAGATGTTTTCCAAGAGCTACCTAAAGCCGATCTCCTTTTTTTTGCAACTGCAACAATATCCGACTCTTGAAGATGCCCTAGCATAGGCTAGAATGATTGAAGACATCAAGATTCAAGAGGGAGATATTATGAAGCCTCAAAATGAGTGGAACAAAATTTTTAAGAATAACCCAGTGTAACCAAAGCCAATAGTAGTTAATCATGTTGCCATTAGCATCCCAGGGCCAGTGCAACTCATGCCGCCTCAAAAGGCCAATTATCAAGCCACACCTGGGAACTATAACAAGGACAACTAGAATAATAAAGGTCAAAACCAAAAACGTCATCCCAAGAGACAGTTAACACCCATTGTAGAGTCTATGGACTCTTTTTTTGAGCACCTCCTAGTAGCTAACTCAATCAATTTTCTTGAGAATCGACCTATCGATCCAAATGCACCAAAGCCCAAAGGGTACCGAGAAGACCTATATTGTAAGTTTCATAGGAAAAATGGGTATGACATATTGATCTGCTATAAGTTTAATCATTTGGTGCAAGACATTATCGATAGGAACACCCTTCGGGTAGACAACCCTATCACACCAAACAACCAAAATATGGAGGTGTTTAAATACCCCTTGCCTAACCATGTGAAGCAGGCTAAGCTAGTTCCCTAGGTAAATGAGGTTCATCATGCCTCCTCTAATAAAGGGTATGTTAGCATGATCAACATCATAATGAGGAATAGGTGGTACCCAAGTCTAGCTGCACCACCTAAAGCTTAGAGTGATGTTCCTTCAACATCGTAGCCCCTATCGCATTCAGTGCTGAGCCTCCAACCTAGACCTATGGTCACCATTAAGAGCAAGGTCACTCAAAGGCTGAGAAAAACATCTTCCTAACTCTCCATATATGAGCTCATTCAACAATTTCCACCTCACATAGAATCTCTAATGGAGATCCTTAAGGTAATCAAGCTACAACCCCAGGATTCTAACTCCTTTAATAATTTTGTGGGGCATGTACAATAATGCATAGAATCAGTGATTACCTTCTGAGAGGATGAGCTTAAACTAATTCCAAATGATATGGTGGATCCTCCCTTGCACATTGTCGCATGTGTAAATGGAACACCCTATAAGAGAGTGTTGATAGACACTAGCTCTTCTAGCAACATAATTACTACAACAACTTTCAAGCATCTAAAGCTTTCAGTATCCCATATTGTCGCATCTACCTACATTCTTCAAGAAGTAAATGATACCATATACTCAATAGTCAATACAATCATCCTACTCATTTAGGTAAGGTAAAAGAACATACTGACACTGTGCCACATCTTGGAGGGTGAGATGATATATAATATCTTGCTAGGCAGACCTTGGATCAGGGACATGAAGTGTATCTCTTCCATTGCTCACCAGTGCCTAAAATACACCTATTAAGGGTAAGTTCATGTCATCCGTGCAGACCTAGAACTCTTCAAGTACTGCAATTTGGTGCAACAAATCCCTAAGTCTACCTTACCATCCACCCATATGGATTTTAAACTAAATAAATCTAGATAAGGTCTAACTCCATTACCATTACCTTCACTCAATCCATCATCATCTCATGCTATATCATCCTCATCTTCAACAACCCTAGACGTCCCTTTGTTATCGATGAATCCTCTATCGAGAGACACGGGGAAGATACCTATTGATGAGAGCCCTCCAACCATATCCATCATATCCATAATTGGTATTCCTAGCATAGTAGACAAAGAGCTACCTCATGAGGTAAACATTGAATCAATTCAAGCCTCATTCCCATCTCCTCCTTCTCCATACCCACAAGTCATAGTGCATCTAGCTTCTACTAGTTTGGAAAAGTACATGGTTAGGAATGTCATAGCCACTCCTACCATAAATTCGGTGTAAGATATGGGTCGATCTCATATTTCCATAGGCACTATCGTACCTCCTGATCTTCCTCCTAATCAAAAAAATTTCATCTATGGGGGTCTCGACTATGGCATTGAGCCTTCTCAATAGTAGTAAGAGTATGAAGAGCCCTTTTTCAAGGACATCAACTACATGTCCAACCCTAACTATACCATGAAGTATCTTCATATCTGTAATTGGTACGGTTATGGGTTGAGTTTATATGAGAAAGGCACACACATTCCTTATAAACCACAATATCAAATGCCTTAGGACTAGTCTGGTTTGGGACACAACAAACATGTGCCCCTCGATGTTATCATGGATAGCTTAGAGAACATGACTCTCAAATTTAGGGATGAGCTTGTGCATGACCCTTATACCAATCCCAATCAAGTCTACTCACTGGGAGACTACTTCCCTACACCCCTGAGTGACCAAGAGATACATTGCAAGGTCAATCGATCTTACAAGAGAGGTGAAAGTTTACACACCCTTCCACATGATAGTGAGGAAGAATATCAAGGGTCTCCCTATGAGTGGACATCCAATGATGAGTGGGATTATGAAGTGGTGTGCATTGGATCATCCCATTGTATCATGAGCATGAGGGCTATCTTTGTATGTTCTCTTTGAATGACCTTATCTGGCTCTAGTTCCTCCCTATAGAAGGTATAATCCACACATAGCCATACTAATAACCTTCGGTAATTCAGCCTCTATCGCAACCACCTCCATAGGTATTGTGATATCCTGATGTCAATAGACACCACCAGCCATCTAGTGGAAATCATCCATCCATAAACATGATTTTCATAGATATTTTTGAGCCCCTATGAGATATGAATGACCCATCAAAGCCATTCCACCTTGACTTAGGGGAAATTGGCTTTGATCAAAGAGATTCTTCCCCATTACCTTCTAAGTATTGGCCTTGCGATGAGATGCTAAAACTATTTAACTTCTCTCCTAGGTATACTTAGGATGTATTTCATGTCAAGGAGGAACCGAAGGTTCCAATTTCTAATATAAATCTAGATGATGATATTCACCTCATCCCGACTCTTCATTAGTTTGAGGAGAGGTCGCATATGTCAATCGAGTCAATGATTAACAAAGATATCGACTCATATCCCAAGAATCCTCAATGTGTCAAGTTAGGAGAAAGTTTATCACCTAAAGAGCAAGCCCAGTACATATCCCTTATCACAGAGAATAAGGAGGATTTTATATGGTCCTAAGGTGACATGCTAAGCATGGGTACACCACCTATAAGTTATAATACAACTTCCTCAACAACCATTTCATCATCACCTGTGCTTCCCACACAATATATCTTAGATAATCTAGACAACCTAGAGTCACAAGTGAGTCAACAACACAATTATTTACAAAAAATATTGGATAGAATCACAAACATCAAGTTATGGTTGTGCCATATGAAACCTCAAACCCTCAATTATCAGGACCAACCCCCTCCCATGCATTCCATGGTAAACCCTCAGTAGAGCCTAAGGTAGAGGCACCAAGGTCGTCAATCGCAATGACAATATACCCATTTTTTAGAGCCCTTAGAATCGATATTCAATCAACTATATTAGGCACAAGCTATCACGCTTCCTCTGATCTACTTGTTGAAGCCTAATATGCATAGATCAAAAACATATAGGCATGACTCATATTTTCTTTACCATCAACAAATGGGTCATGATATCCAAACATGCTACATCTTTTGAGATTTATTCCAAGATATGATTGATAGGTAAGGACTTCATATAGGAGTCTTTTGAGACTATTTACCTTCACACAAAGTAAAAACAACACCTGACCATCTAGTTGAACAACCGAATCAAGTGCACATCACTCCACCTTCCCATGGGTTTACAGATATGATCGATGCTATAATAGAGCAACAAGAACATCATAGTTGATATACACAACTTGCGATATCCTCTAATGTTTCAATTTCGTTCGACTCACCCTAGAGGGATGCTAGCATTGCACGAGCTTGCACCTCACAGCAAACGAGGTAAATTTTCACCATTCTCGTTGGCCAAGACAATCATAGTACATCAAATACATGTCACACTATGGGTACACAAGGTACCACACCTCCCTCCTAGGTGGTCTATGATCATCTAGGTCACTCCAAAAGGCTCCAATGATATCTACATACCACTTGGTAAACCTAAAACCCTCCTAGGCGGTCTATGACCATCTAGGTCACCCCAAAAGGCTCCAAGGGTATCTACATACCACTTTGTCAACCCAAAACCCTCCTAGGTAGTCTATGACCATCTAGGTCACCCGAAAAGTCTCCAAGGATATCTACATACCACTTGGTCAACTCAAAACCTTCATAGGTGGTCTATGACCATCTAGGTCACCCCAAAAGGCTCCAAGGGTATCTACATACCTCTTGGTTAATCCAAAACTCTCCTAGGTGGTCTATGACCATCTAGGTCACCCCAAAAGTCTCCAAGGGTATATACATATCACTTGGTCAACTCAAAACCATCCTACGTGGTCTATGACCATCTATGTCACCCCAAAAGGCTCCAAGGGTATCTACATATTGCTTGGTCAACCCAAAACTCTCCTAGATGATCTATTATCGTCTAGATCATCCCAAAAGGCTCCAAGGGTATCTACATACTGCTTGGTCAACCCAAAATACTCCTAATAGTCTATGACCATCTAATTCACCCCAAAAGGCTCCAAGGGTATCTACATACCGCTTGGTCAACCCAAAACCCTCCTAGGTGGTCTATGATCATCTAGGTCATCCAAAAGGCTCCAAGGGTATCTACATACCGCTTGGTCAATCCAAAACCCTCCTAGGTGGTCTATGACCATCTAGGTCACCCCAAAAGGCTCCAAGGGTATTTGCATACCACTTAGTCAACCTAAAATCCTCCTAGGTGGTCTATGACCATCTAGGTCACCCAAAATACTCCAAGGATATCTACGCATCGCATAGTCAACCCAAAACACTCCTAGGTGGTCTATGATCATCAAGGTCACCCTAAAATGATCCAAGGGTGTATACGTATTGATTGGTCAACCCAAGATGCTTTTAGGTGGTCTATGACCATCTAGGTCACCCCAAAATACTCCAAGGGTATCTACATACCACTTGGTCAACCCAAAATGCTCCTAGGCAGTGTATGACCATCTAGGTCACCCCAAAATGCACTAAGGTTATATACATATCTTTTGGTCAACCCAAAATAATCCTAGATAGACACCCCAAAATGCCCCAAAGGTATCTATAAGCCCTTTGGTCACCTAGAAAGCCCCAATGGCACACACTAAGCCCATTGGTCAACTTGTACATACATATATATCAAAAATCCAAAAACATTATCAAAGCATAAAAATACAAAAATATTGCATTACATCAAATTGCATTCCATTGCATTATACAATCAATTGCATTACACATATTCATCATGGCATTTTGCATTTTAGAGTTGCTCATACATGTCTAGCACTAAGACTGTACTCTAATCATCATTCAAAATCAATGTTGTTCAAGTCATTATTCACACCATTTCATATTTTACTAACCATTTACACCTACATTTACCACTTTTCATATTTGTGTCCATTCCCTTCACCTAGCCATTTATTCTAGAATGCCATTAGGATTTTTGGTCTCTCAACCATATCTAGTTTTCTTTTCATATTTTTTGGAAATATAATATAATATAGTCTATATAGTCTCATGACAATATTACCAATGAATTGATGAGTTCTATATAGTCTGTGGTGCTAACATAGTATGTCATTTAATATACACATTTCATCATCCAGATCAATCAATCATCCATATCACTATGCATCCATACATATACATATCATAAAATTACATCACATTACAATATATGCATACATGATATACATCCATCATTATATCATAAATCAAATCAATATATTGCATACATATCATAAAATAATAAAAACCTAATGCTAAAACATAAAATTTCATATATATGTCTATGTATGGGGTAAAAAGATACATCATAGTTTGTGATTTTCCCGTAAGCTACAGTAACATGGGTCCTCTGACCTCACAATACCAAAAATCCAAAAAACCAAAAAGAGCCATCAGAGTCTCAATTACCATGGTCATGCAGGATTGGTACTATGGCTCTCACCCCTATCCGTAGGTTGAGCTTACCAAGAACTCCTAGACCTCCTACCCCTTTACCTATCCATCCTTTGTGCAAATCCAGGTGCCCACATCCTAGCCGAAGACTATACGGTACCACTCCATAGACTCTAATGTGATCCACTAGAAAATGGGTGTGCTGGTATGTGCCTCCTAAGGCACACTATCTCATCCTCCAACTCATCAGTAAAATCTTGATCCTATCAGCATCTCATATGGTATATCTCCACTAAATATTGGAGCTATACCACCTCCTCCCATAGCCTAGCCATCTCCACACTACTAGGTCCCTCTCACCTAGGGCTCCAATATCGTAACTATACCTGTAGAGCTACTATCTTTGTGTAAGCATCTTATACCTATGTTTGAAGGATATAACTCTCTTACCTGACCCTGAATAGCTCATCCTGTAGCTCAACCTTTGTGTCATATTGTACAACATATTGAGACTGCATCCCATGATCCATAATGTCATCATCCCTAAGATTATCCTAATTTCCCAAGTCTATGAGTTCTACATGCTTATCTTCCATGTGACAGCCCATGCCACTCACCTACCTCGACCTAGTCCTCTTTAAGATCCTCCTGATGAGCCTCCTCTACCACTACTATTATACCATCCCTTAGTGGTCCATATCCTCGCTACTAGTGCATCATCCACTAGGAGTCATACTACTCTATAGTCCCGATATCATCTAAATCTAGAATTTCTACTATAGGATCCACATCCCTTCCAACCACCTCCACCATAGACCACCTCAGTGTCCTCTCATCCCAGTAACATCTATAAACCACTGGCTTACTAGGCAACCCCTATCGTAGCCTGAACTACCGCATAACCCAAGCATACAAAAATAACTCTCACTCTATCCCATGTTAGCCAACCAAACATCTCCCTCACCTCACTTGATGGAGCTACACCTTAACCTCAGCTTATGCTAGACAATCCTTGTAGGGTCTCTAGAGTACATTCACTACTTTAATTTATGCAAAATACTGGGTATAATGACCCATGTTTCCTACCCAATGTTGACTCTATCCTACCTCTCATACCCACTGCCATAGGATCCTTTCGCCAATCTCTTGATCCACCAGCTATGCCCACATCCCCCATGGTACTCCCTGTAGCCTATCCATCACTATACATTATCATCCCCAAACATGTAGTAGAAAGCTACACCTCAAGACCTTCCACCCATAGGAGTGGATCTTGTATAGGTCATCATACAACTATGCCAGGAGTGTCATCCCCCATGCCATCACTAGTGGTTGCTCCACAGTGCACCCTACCAGAGTAAACACTAGCTCCAAAATGTTCCAAGGAAACTTGGCACTCGATGAGTTTGGTAGTAGTATATTAAAGATCAATTTCATTAGTATAATATGCCTCACACCCTGTACCCTGGTCTCATACCAATGTGTCACTAGTATGCCTCCACTGGTAAAGTCCCCTATCACCTCCTCCGTGGCCTTGCCAAAGTATCTCTCTATGACTACCTCTCTTCTATCACTATGAGTAGACACAATAAACCATACCTCTATAAGAATGCTTAATATCTAGTAGATATCCTCTAGCATCACCATCATCTCCCTTATCAGTAGGTGGAAGATGTTGATGTGTGGGTCCCATAGATCAATAAGAGTCATCAAGTAAGTGTGGTCGCCCACCATAGGCTCTAACCACATCACCTACTTGAGGCCAATGGCCTCAAACCACTCCCAGTAAAAATCAGTCAATAATTCTATCATGGTATTAAAAAGAGTCAGAACTTGACATCGACTCTTCACCACTTGGTAGAGACCAGTAGGTCAATAACAAGCTCCTCAAAAACACTCAAAAAAGATAACAGGACCCCTTTTTAGGCTAGTTTGTATCCGTCCCACCCAGGAAAAACCCCCAAACCTATAACCATACCACTTAGGGATGGCCCCTAAATAGCCCAGGCTAGCCATCCCACCCAGGGATGGCCCGCAAATTGGGCAAAAGTGGACCTCCCAAGCCACAAAAAAAAGTCAAACAATGGTAAAATAAAGCAAAATAAAGTAAGAAAATTACATAAAAACACAAAAAATAAGAATAAATAATTATAGGGAATCCCTATTAGGTTCAATTATCAAGGATTTAGTGTGATCTATCGAAAATTAAAAACAAGCAATAATTCCACATTTAATCTTAAGCATAGTGTAGTAAGAAATTCAATTCTTACTCGTCTTGCACTAGATCCATCGTTGGACAAGCCTACATGTTGTTTCATGGTGGCTATAAGATGATTTCAATAGCACTCCACTACCTAGAATCCTTCTCCTCCTCATCACCTCTCAAGCTAAAGTTACAAATGCACAAATGAGCCCAAATGACCCATTTTGGCTTAAATAACCCTCCTAGGGCCCTAACCATACCTAGGTGGTATGAGTGGATAATTGGATGGTTGGCCCACCCTAGGATAGTCATAAAATATGCCACCATACAACCCTGGGATGGCCACCAAAAATTTTCATCAAAACAACTTAAAATGCACCAAAAAGGGTCCAAAACCCATCAAAAATAGCTCAAATTTGGTTAAAATTAAATTAGTATCAAGACGAGCCTAAATTGCTTATGGAGAAGGGGAAAATTATTTACTTTAATCATTAATAAAACCATTATTTCCATGCCACCCCATAAGAATGAGTTTTCAGACTCCTTTCTTCCATGAAGCATCAACAAAGTCACCAAAATCCTCTAAAAAATACTCCATTTTTCAATGAGTAAAATTGAAGGAAACCCTATCCAAGTCATGTGTCAAGCAACTTGTCATTTTTATCACTGGTCATTCCCTCATCATCTCATCACTTGAGGGGGTAGTCATACTTAACAAGTTCATAATCATAATCAACAATCACACACTCAATCATGTAAATTACATTCGTTCAACAAATCATTGACAAAGACAATCATGCTCCTACTTGGGGCAACAAACAAACACAAATTTAAAATTAAACAAATGCTTGGAATTATATAATCATGAAGTAATTAGAGGCCTCATATCTTCATTATTTAACAAAGTCCAAGGTCAAGCCAACCTTATGGGAAATGTTGTACTTGAAGCAAGTTCCTTAGCTCGTCAGAAGAAAGGATTCAAGAATGCATGCTCTTTCCATGATTGGGATATCAAAATTTGGTTAGGTTATGGAATAATCCTAATAATTCTATATTTTAGTCATCTATTTTTTCTCAGAATTGTGTTGCACACAATGCATATCAAAAGGAGCATATGTAGACACTAAAATCAAGTCAATCCGATTAGGTAATTGAAATCATTGACTATTTGGCATCATATGGCACCCTTGGGAAACTCTCATAGGTTTTACAGTGGTCCTAACCACTCTAGGAATGCTCTACCTAACTTTTAGAAGCTTTTAGGCCACATAGGCATGACCATCCCACCTTGGGAGGATCACAATTTGTGGTTGTTCCACCTAGGGACGATGGCAAAGCAGTCATCCCTGGGTGGGATGACCACAAGGTTTGAATTCCAAAAAGTCAAATTAGGACAAATGGCACCCAAAAACTGCCATTATCCTACCCATTTGAGCATTCAAGGTTAGAGGGGACATAATCCTTATGACATGTTATAGAATGAAGGTCAAAATGGGAGATTCTCTTCCCCCTCGAGTGCATGCTTGGTTTTAGATAAATGACACCTCTGGCCATGCATGCCCTCACATGCCCATTTACCCAAAGGCTTGCTTTGGCTATAAATTAGATCCATTTTCCATACAAAGCATATATAGGAGTTTTGAGATATAGCAATGAAGTGCTGCCAATATTTCCCCTCACCTTTTTATGCCCTTTTCCCTCAAGATCTCTACGTAGCAAAGCAGGTTTACGAGTGATATAGGAGGTACAATTTGCTTACAATACCAGATCATATGAATTAATTTAACCACTAAATTTTATGACAACACTATTTAGAAGGGTCCTCACAAATTCACAAAGGAATTGATGGCCAAATAAGGGTAGAATTGGTGATCGTACCACCCCAGGATGGTCCCCATTCTATGACAATCACCACCGTCACTGCAAGGTATGGTGGTATATAAATGCATGATTTTTCTACTATTCTTTTCTATGTATATTCTAGGATGTATCATGAAGCTACTTTCCAAGTTCCATGCAATTTGAAGCTATATTGAATGAGATATTACATTTTTAAGTTTTTACAGGCTTGTAGGGTCCATCAGAAGGTGCACAGGTATTTGTGCTTGATTTTACAAATTTAACCACATGAGGCCTTTTAAAATATTATCTTATGTATTATTTACAATTTTCATGCATTTTGGATGTGTTTAGGGCTAAAAATTGTTTATTTTAGGTTTTGTAGGTTTGATAAGCGCACTACGGAATTTCCATATCATCAAATAAAATTTCTATTCCATTTTTTTGAAATATTCCCAAAACCATATATTTTACATACATATAAAATTTCAAGTCATTTGGAGTTGTTTTATATAGGCATCTTGCATATTCAAGTTTTCTAATCTTTTAGTGCCTGTGGGGTTTTCATGTTTTCAATATACGCACTTACCATTTAATGATTCTAGTTTCCTTATGTGTAGGTGTAGGTATTAAAATGTACAAGGAAGGATCACAATATCATATAACAAAGAGACAACATCATAGGTTTGCCCACCTCAATTGTGGGTACGAGGAAGAACATTGGAAGTGCACTTAAGTTACTTGAAGGATTTGATCCTTGGGCACCCCCAATTTTGTAAATAATTGTATCACAATCCAGAGCCCTCAAGGGTAAATTTATGTAACTATGGTTTTGATCAATAAAAATAATATAAGAAAGCTTCATTTCACTTCATTTCGTGCATTTTGGTTATTTTTCCATGCTTAATTGAATGATTCCATTTTGATGCTTATCACTCATTAGCGATATATGCACATTATTTAGCTTCATTAGGTGAACCGTTTTTCCCCTACTTCAATTCCATAACTAGTCTAGCTACTTCCAATGATAGCCATCCCCTCTACTCGAGCCCTCTAATGCTCTATGTCTAGATGGATTACCTCACCTCAGAGATGAGCAACCTATGCTCAAGTTGCATTCCTCTCCACCTCTACGGTACTCAAAGTACTCCACAATACCTCAATCCTCTTGTACCTATCCTCCTAGAGCAATTTTACCTATCTCTATAGTAGGGTTATGTATAAGGGATTGAACTCAAAATGTACTTGCAAAAAAATGGCAAATCCTAATAAAAATAAAGGTGAATCATGGTGAATCCTAAGAAAATCAAAAAAATCATCTTCACACCAAAATTTGAGGTATTTTAAGCCCTAAAAAGTAATATTATATTTGGGACACATTTTGACCTATTAAATCACATTATAACTTCATAAAAACACCACCAATAGATTAGACTCGAAAAGAGATTTTCAATTAGTACAAATATGCCTATGTTTGGATATACATTGTGGCGAATTGACCCTACAAAAAAAATTGTCCTAAAAATTTTAGGCAAATGGGTCGACGTCGAAGATCATCATATTCCCCAATTTTCAATTTTAAAAACCCTAATATCCACCCAATTTGTGAATATTTGCCACTGTGCATAACCCTCCTTTGTAGAGTCACCACCTATGCTCATAGCACCTCCACCTCCCTCTTTAGGTCCCCTTGATATGATGCCTAGCCTTGGTTGGCTATTATTGATGTGGAACCTCTCTCAACGCTTTGTGTGGTAACACCCTGACCTCTATGTGGGCAACTCTATATGCCCCTACCTCCACGGTCCTTGCAACACTAGTGGCCTTTATCACCAGCTCAATCTAAACTTGTGCCTATATTTATATCGAGGCTATCTTGCTCTACTGCTCACTCTCTATGGTTATGTGAGCTGCCTCTTAGAATGCTTATTGCATGCTTGGATCCATCACCTGGTGCCTCTGGCCCTTTATATCGATATTGGTGAGGAGACCCTATGAGGCATGACTTATCTATACCACCTTTAGTATTCAAAGGCCACTCCTACATCATCCACCCTTAGATCCATGTAAAGAGAATCATCCAAGGCCTTCTATACCCACCTAGCCAAGTCAGGCTCACATACAACCCCTGTTGGGTCCTAGTATACCCTATGATACCAGTAGTCCCCTAGGTTTAGGATACCCTACAAAATCCCAAACTACCTTAAGAATCTATCAAATCAAAATACCTCTAGATCCCCTCTTTCATGGTCAACCATTTGATTCTCCTAACCCTAGACAACTCCTTCATATCCTCAACCCATACTAGGTGTAGATGCAAGGATTTCCATATAATCTGGGTCTTCATTAGCTCATCTACTACCCACCTCACTAGTGGCAGATTCCTAGCATATATCCTTGTGACTCACTTGAAGGATTTAGACCATCTATATGCAGTTGATCACTCTGAGATAGGCAATGATCCTAGCAATACATTCGATGTTCACATCGCTATGTGCTCCCAGCTCTATACCTAGAGTATTATCATACACACAATCCTAGTATACTGCTTGTACATGACATTGTATAACATCCTATACAAGCAGACTAGCACATATGGACCCCATGTGAACCAGACTCTTTGGTATCATATATTTGCTACTAAAACTACCATTTTCCATGGAAGATATCACCTACTAGTATGGCACATCAACATGCCCTCCACCACCCCATAAAGCATGGTCATCAATGGGTTCACCCCATATCACTGCACTAGGTTATATATGACTATCGTGCTCTCTCAAACCTGGTGGGTTCAGCCTCCTAATATTCATTGCAATGTTGCTAGCTACTCTTGCTCTCTATAAACTACTCTCCCCCTCATGAAGATGCACAAGATGCACCACACGTCCTCTAGTGTGATGGTCATACCTCCCATGGGTAGCTAAAAGGTCAATGACTCCAAGTACCACATCTTCACCAATGCTATCAATTATGCCCTATCCACATCTACCCAAGCCATATTTTCTAGCTGGTCTAGCTCCACTGTTGTCAGTGTTTCTCTCTTCATCTACCTCAGCTCATGCAGCTCCACCTCTAAGGAGCCTGCTCACCACTCACATATCTTGAGTACCTGAAGCTGTAATCACAAAAAATAAAATATTGCATTAGTTTTATTAATCAATAATCCAAATTAATTTCTAAATAATATTTTCAAATTGAGTTGTAGTTCACTTGCTTGCTCTCCCTCTTATCTCTCTCTTTTCTTTGTTTTTTATTTTTTCCTTATTTCTTATTTCTTTCTCTCTCTTTTTCTTCTTAGCAAAATCGTGTCTGGTTTTTCAAGATTACGATTTTACCTCTATGAAATAGTAATCCATCTTTGCAAGGCATGATTTCATGAAAGAACACCTAATTATTTTTTTTGAGTGTGAATTTATCGCTACGAACCAGGGCAAAATCATGATCGGGCCACAAAATCACGCTCGGGTCGTACGTGGCAAACCTGATAGATTTGGTAGAAATTTACCCAAATTTTGAAAAAAAATTAAAAATTTTAAAATTTTTGGCCTTGCCTCTTGTGATCGTTGATTAGTGCACTAGTAATGCCATATCCTATTTTTATCGAAATTTGTTTCTTCTCTCCTCACACGATAAAAATGAATTAGGGTTTTAACCCCTTTTTCACTTTTATCTCCATTTTGGTTTTTGTCCTTTTGCTTTTGTATCTTTTTTTTCTTCTTCTGCATCTGTCGTTTCAAGTTTCATCAAGGATAGGTCCTCCACTTTGAAACTCAAGAGGGCACCCTAGCCTAAGAGGTATTAATATCCTTAATACCTCGATTCATGTGTAAAGTAAGAAAGTGTTTAGAATAACATTATTTTCATACCACTCCTTTCTTCTAAACCAACCACCCCTTTTCCATCTACTTTCTTTTACTTGTATGTGTTTATATTTTTCTTTGAAACATTTATTAGGCCATAAATGTGTCAAGGAGGGGGTAAAATGTAGACGCAAAAAATTGACCCACCCCAGTAGGTAATTTTCCTTGAGTCCTTCAGAGAGACCCCTTAGACTTACCTAAGGCAAGGGCTAGGTCTCTCTTCCCTTCTTTTTAATTTTTAATCTCTTTATGGGAAATTGCAGTTGCCCTTGACAGGACATGATTTTTCATAATGTGAAATCATGATCAGTACTGATAGGGCATGATTTTATATTTTAGGGTTTTTCTCATAAATAAAACCTAATTATTGAAGTTGGCATTTTTGGCATCGGATCTCCATGGGTTTTCCTATCCATTTCACTTTAAAATATGCTATATAAGGATGTTTTGAAATCTTCTTTCCAACAAATACCAATATCATGCAAGATATTTTATTCAAGTGATTTCTAAAGTGCTCTATAAGTGATACACATTCTTCTTCTTCTTTTGCAAGCAAGCTAACTTGCAATTATGAAGTATAATATATTTTATGATGTATTGTATTATTTTTTGTTGTCATTCACTTTGGTGGATTTGTATTGGAGCCCTAAAGAGATATCGACTATTCGGGAGGTCTAAACACTTTTGTCTACTTCCATTATATGTACCAGGTGTTTTCAACTCTTTTCATGGATGCATTAATTTTTGTATGACATAATTGATTTCTTGTATCATTATTTTATCTTTCGTATAGCTTCTGCGAAATCATGCCTAATATCTATAGGGTGTGATTTCATCGGTCTATAAAATCATGATCACTTGTTACATGGCACGATTTCATCTAGACCATGTATAGGGATAAGTTGCTATCCCCAGATCCTATATCTACATTCTAAACTACTCATAAGGCATATTTGTTTATGCTTGTTCATATTCCAAAGGTCAACTTTTGTTTCTTTTTCCAAGGTCAGCTAAAAGGACCTAGGGGGCTTGACTTCTGCACCTCCAAGTATTATCATACAATGACCTAAGTAGATCCCCTAATTCTAATCACTGGATAAAAGGATAAAGTAAGGATCAACCACCAAATAATATAAGTACCCTAATTAGTCTTTAGGTTGTTTTTTGGGTATTTATTATTTTTTTTACAAACCCTAGACCTGATCTTAAAAGAATACATCTACTTGAATTCTAGGTATTGTAAGGAAAACAACATATAGTGTGCACTTAGGGTTTAATACTATTTTGCATCTTCTATTGAGCCCTTTCTTGAAGGTTTTTCTATTTTAAAACCCTAGGGTTGGAAAAAATTCAAAGAAATAATCATTCTAGTGTTTGCTCTTGTCTTATTGCATACTATATTTTTGCATTGTCCTTTATTTTTCATAGCGTAGATCTAGAAAGACCAAACATAGGTGATTGTCTTGAAATGAATATATCAAACATTCTTCAAAACCAGAGGTCATCTATGTTTGGTCTTTCTAGGTCAAAACCACCCTACCATGTATGAGCTTACCACATTGATGTAATCTATGTTGATATTGTAGAGGGCTAAAACCACCCTACCATGTATGATTCTCAAGGCTATTTCCATTTCAAGACAATCACCTATGTTGGATGTAATCTATGTTGATATTTTAGAGGGGTAAAACCACCCTACCATGTATGATTCTTCAAAACCAGAGGACATCAAACATTCTGCTACTAGCAGATATAGCCTTGAGAATCATACATGGTAGGGTGGTTTTACGCCTCTACAATATCAACATAGATTACATCAATGTGGTAAGCTCTCAAATATGACTCTCTACATTTTCCCTTTTCTTCTTCATCATAAAGTATAGTTTCTCCCTCATATGATATAATATTATCTACATCTTGTCCATACCCTATATTGATCAAAAGAGATCATGTGTATGATAAAATAGAAGAAACATATCCACTTTCCTATCCACCACTTTGGAAAACTTAGAAGATAATGGGATAGCAACAACACTAGAAGGAATCTTATAAATAATTGTAACAAAATTTTATGCAATGAGGTCTCTTCATCTATTAATGGTTCTTCAATACATTTTGCATTTTCATTAATTATCTTACATGATATTAAATAATATTTATTTCGTATATATGACAATATAAAATGTATTAATGAAAAGAAAAGTAGACAATAAGTCAATTATAGCTTACCATGATCACACACTATATAGAATAAAACTATGGATACTATCATCTATGTAACAATGTTATCCATTATAGCCTATATAAAAGTAAGAAATGTTCATTATGATTTATACCTTTTGTTAGAGGCTAAGGTCCATATTTTAAGATAATGTGGTTGTAATTAACCAACAATGCATTTTCTTATTATGTGATGATGTTAGTAATTCACTATGAGTTTATCTACAAATAAAAATTTTGAATGCATAAATTATCATGGTACAATTTTCATTAAAAAACCTTGTAATTTATTATAAAGTAAATATAAATGCATGGGTATGTATAGTGTTAGCTTTTAGTCATAAATTGTATCTCATTAGTATTGCTATTGTATTATACTTTTATAATGAAATAAATGAAACATAAACATATACATGGAATTCTATTAGTATAAGGTGCAATATAGAGTGATGTGTAAGATTTATGGATATACGCTTTGCTTATGTAAATGGCTAGACATATTTAAGTTGTATGAAAAAATAAACTAAAATAGCTTTCTTCTAGTTTTATGGTGTTCAAGAGATAAGATAAAGAGTACATGCAATCTTATTATGAAAATCACATATTATATTATGGGGAATATGTATTGTGGACTAGACCCACTCATTGTTTCATCATCTCTCATGCTTCTAAAAAAAACTAAAATACTATGTATAACATAAAGGAAAAAATCACTAGGATAAAATCCATGTCACATGCAATACTAAATGTAGCAATTTATAAGCAAGACTAGATCTGTATGAATGTCTATCTTGTATAAATTTGAGAATCTAATTTTAGACACATTGAGAATGTAAATGAAGCTCTCATGTAAGAAAGTAAGTATGCCAAGTCAGGATATCTATGATTTAAATTTTTTATAGTTATATTCAACTATTTTCTCTTACTATAAATATATAAACATAATATGACCATCACATGCAATATATTCATTTCTATAAATTTTTCAAAGAAAAGAGATATGGGCAACAATTTTCTAATAAGAAAAGTTAAAAAACTAAAAAATATTCACTATAAATTAAGTATTTGATATTTTATAATGATTAAATTAGAAATTTGTATTTATTTCATTTTTTCTACACTTCAAGCTTACATCAACTTAATTTCTTGCTACATGATTAAATTTGCATTTCTTTTTTTGGGTAGGTAAAAGTAATTTTATTTACTTTATGGGTTGAAGGAACCCACCACTTTTTACATTCGAAACATATATGGCTAGAAGGCCACAATCCCATATCCAGGGGATTTTGAGCCAACAAAATAAAGCAACTAACCAAAAAAATTTATGGACCACCCTCACATGCATCCTTCCATAAACGTACAGAAAATTCAAACTACATAGAAAAACAAAAACAAAAACCATCACACCCATGCTCCACACGAACCAGACATCTCAGTTCCCAGTTTTATGGGATTTATGACTTATTTCATTCTTGGCACTGTCCCCGCTAGGGAGGAGAGTTTCTAGAATGGCAGAGAGTCTCTTGATCTCCTCAATGGCACTGGACATGATATTGTTCCCTTCGCGTAGGACATTAGCCATTTTTTGAAAGTGTCTGACTGCTTCATTGATTCGGGTAAGAGATACTGTTCTCAACATGTCCTGAGCGAGGGAGTTGCTATCGTGATCCTTATATATATATCCTTATGTGTCTATTTTTTCCGCTCTTCTTGCTAATATTCTTGGTTTTCTTCCTGAGAGCCTTCGTCATCACTGGTGATGTCATGGAATGAATGATTGTCACTCTAAATAGGCTTTGACAATCGCTTATAAGACCTTCTCTTTAGGGGAGGTTTGGATGCCTTCTGATTGGGACAAAGTCTCTTGCCCACCCAAGATTTACTTGCCCTAAGGACTGGCATCAATTACCTAAGTAGGGGGTGAAGCAAGTGGTGGTGAGTGGTGGTCTACCAGGGGATGGGGCATGGGCAAGCTGGAACAGCTAGGGGACTTGGGTAGAGATAGGCCATGTTGATAGATCAGGGAGGGATTACTAGAATTGATGTTGCCATAGGGATGGAAACCGTGACCATGCTTGTAAAGAACTAAAAATAGGCCTTTGTGGTGGGGGGGCTTAGGAGATTGGCTATTTCTAGAGTTGTTAATGGTAATGGTGATAAATTAGAAGAGAAACTCTAGGATGTTGATGAGGCAGACATCCCATAAGTGATTGACAAAGGCTAGATTGTAGGTGCTAAGGGGCTTATTGGGATTATCCATAGAGATGTATTGGAGGATGGGAACAATCTTCATATCCTAGGGAAAAGGGAGGGAAGACCGTACAATACCTTTTTTCTCTCAAACTAACTCACTCCCCTTGTCAAGGAATTTATCGATATCTTCCTTGAAGTTGTGACCGTTGCTATAGAAAATTCTACTAGAAAACTTAAGCCTTGACACCTAAGCTATGGATTGAGGACTTACCATGAAATAGAGGCCATGAACTTGAACCTCACCATCATTCCAAGACTCTATGAAGTCTTTAGTTACCTCTTGTTGTGGCTGCTCCACAACACACCCCAAAATTTGGGACCCCCCCTTTTTTGCACACTTTCCAAGAAGATTGCAGTGGCCCAGATGTTAAAAGATCAAAGAAAAGCAGAAATGAAAAGTTGTCACGATATCACGACATGTTGCTCCATCGCAACCAGAAATGAAAAGTTGTTGCAATATCGCGACATGTTGCTCCGTCGCGGCCAAAAATGAAAAGTTGTCACGATATCACGACATGTTGCTCCATCGCAACCAGAAATGAAAAGTTGTTGCAATATCGCGACATGTTGCTCCGTCACGGCCAAAAATGAAAAGTTGTCACGATATCACGACATGTTGCTCCGTCGCGGCCATAAATGAAAAGTTGTCATGATATCGTGACATGTCATGTTTTCACGGCTAAGAGCAACAAAATGTAGCATGATGAGAAAATGTCACGATATCGCGACATGTTGTGAAATCACGGTCAAAGTAGTCAAACAGAACAAGATGCCAAAAATGTCGTGATATCGTGACACGTCTCATTTTTGTGATGTAGGAAAAAGAACTAAGTTGAAGGCTCAAAGTTGTTGCGATATCATGACATGTTGCATTTTTACGATGTTTGATAGGTAAAACAACGAAGTACAGAAAGTGTCACGATATTATGACATGTCATGAAATCGCGATTCATAGAGGAGAGAGAAAGACAGTGAAAAACGTCGCGATATCATGACATGTCATCAAATCACGGTTCAAATAGGAGAGAGAAAGACAAAGTGAAAAACATCGCGATATCGCGACATGTCATGAAATCGCAGTTCATAGAGGAGAGAGAATATAAGGCGCTAGAATTGTCACGATATCGCGACATGTCATGAAATCGTGGTCAAAGCAGTCAAAACAGGGCAAGGAAAAAAAATGTCGCGATATCGCAACATGTGAGGTTTTCATGGTAGAAAGTGAAGAAGGAATAAAGGAAGGAAATTGTCATGAAATCGAGATAGGTTGCACTTTTGCGATCTGTCGACGACAATGAAGATGAAGATAGAAAGTGTCGTGAAATCGTGACTTGTCTCATTTTTGCGATTTGTAGCAACCTACAAGCTAAGCAAAGGAAATATGTCACGATTTCACGACATGTCACGTTTTCACGGCCAAGTGCAGTGAGACAGCCCGAAATAGAAAAACATCACGATTTCACGATAAGTTGCATCTGCACAACCCGAAACAGAAAAATGTCACGATTTCGTGACATGTCTCATTTTCGTGATGCATGAAGGCGGACAAGGTTGTTGACAAAAAAATGTCACGATATCGCGACATGTATGATTTTCATGGTGCATGAAGGTGAACAAGGCTGTGGACATAAAAATGTCACGATATCACGACATGTCTTGTTTTCGCCATACAGGTAGAGGAGCAAAGCTGCAGATATAAAAACGTCACGATATCGTGACATGCTATTTTTGTCGCAATTCATGGTGGGCCATTACAGAATGTGTAGGGAAGTGTTGAACATGTGTCATAGAGATAGAGGGGCTATGATAATATTTTAGGATCGTCAGTTACAGTTCACTGGGGAGACCAAACGTTTCAAACCCGAGCAAAAAGCCAAAATAGCAAAGAGGCAGGAAGATGAAACGAAGCGACCTGGGAGATGAAACGAAGCATCACAGAGTGAAGCAGAGGGCCATAAAAGAAAGTTTAAAATCAGAAGAAAAGATAGACATAGGGGTCAGAAACCGCTACGGGTAGAATTGCAGAGCTGAAGGTGATAGGCCATTCTGGGCCTGCTTTTGGAGCGTTTTCCTCCAATTTTGTCTGGTTTTGTTAAAACTAGAAATATTTTGTTCTTGTAAACTGATACATTATCTTTAATGTAGAATTACAGAGAGTTGCATCTCATTGACAAGAAAGGAGTTATTTTCTGCATGCTAGATTTAATGTTCATTTTTCCCCTTTTCATATTTTTAGGCTTATAGGTGAAGTTTAATGCAAGTTTTCTTGGTTGCTTCATGCAAATGTCTAAATCTGAAAATCATAGTTAAAATCCCATAAACCAGCACCTAACTTACCTGGATTGTGCGAGTTTGCAGGTTCAATAGGTTAGGTTGTATGCAGAAAACCTCATTATCTTCGGTTTTGTCAAAATAGGAATCGTAACACTTTGAATGTACTTTAGTTTTAGTTTCTTTGCATTTTACTTTCATTTCTTTAAATTCTCTGCTTTTTTATTTTTCTTGAAATTTTAACCTTAGTTTAATTTATAGTCATTAAAATAAAATACTTGAAAATCTACAAAAATCGAAAATAAAATAATTTCATTATTAAGATTAATTCACATTAAGTTCATTCTGATTAAATGAACAATCATTACAATTTCAGAATAAAATAAACCACAGTGCCCCTTGTTAATAGTTACTTGCAACCACTAAGGTATTTCGAACGTTCAAATTGAATATTATTATTTATGCCAAATGCTAATATAGAGGAGACCTTGGAGAAATTATTTACAGGATTTCTTTGCAAGTAGAGGATTTGAGAACTTGAATCCTATCAGAGAGTGTGTTTTCACAATGGGGTAAAAATACCACTCAACAAATTGGCGCTAGAAGGAGGGCCTGAGTTGGTCTACTTTATTTTGATTTTCATACATAAATAATGTGTTTTTGATTCGATTTGAAATTATTTCTTAAATCTCATTAACGGCTAAACTACAACATTTGTTGTGTTACAGGTTTTCTTGGAGATATCAAGAGTTTCGTCAGGCAAGCTGGACCCACCACGCCATATTGCGACTAGGTCCCAAACAACTAGGGAAACCATATTTCATGACCTTACACTCACTTGTACTCCAAAAAATAAAACTAAGCAAGCTGTGAACCTACCAGATAGCCTTATCATAGAAGATCTTTCTGTTTCAGGAACACCGAGTGGACCTACATCGGTGGTATCAATTGCCACTAGCGTACCTATCATCAGTACCATTTCCATCGCACTTGTAGGGTTTTCTTCATCAATTCTGAGTCAAATGGCCCAACCTTCGATAGCTCCTTGGTACGAAGCTAATAATATTCCTTTGAATATTGCAGGGGATGTCCATGAGATCCCTAAGAACATAGATATATTCTTGCCCAAATATAAACCAGATGGCCCAAGGACTGCAGAGGAGCATATCCAGGCCTATAGGGACATTTTGATAAGGTTGCAAGTCCAACATGAAGATGTGGCTTGCAGACTTTTTCCCATGAGCCTAGACCCAGTGGCCTATGAATGGTATATATGCTTACCTACTGGTTCAATCACTTCATGGACACAAATGGAGAACACCTTTGTCAATCATTTTAGGTCATCGTTGGATCCTGCAACCATCTACAATCAATTTATTACATGCAAAATGGGCCAAGGTGAACCAATCAGAACCTTTAATCAAAGATTTGAAAAATGTTATAATAAAGTAGTTTGGCATTTTGCCATAGACCCCGTGATAGCTTTACAAATCTATTTTGGGGCATTGGACGTGATGACAATGATGTTTGCTAGGCGCAATACTCAAGTCACCATGCTCGCCTTAGCTTACAACGAATCTATGACCATCGAGCAGCAAATGACACCATAGGGCTATGGGTTTCCCCAGAAGCCTATGATGGGATAATATGCTCCATATGGTCAAGCTCCCATGGTAAATCAGATCATGGCACCGCAAATGCCAAACATGAATTCTTTCCCATATCAACAACCATATCCACCAGCACCTACCTATGCACCCATTCCGATCCAACCGATCACATCCATTCCACCCGTTCCCGTATTTTTGCAAAATAGTCAATCGACTATGCAAGGAACTAGCCAGGTTAATTCTCAAGCTATAGTTCCTTTCCCAAATCCAACTCGATCCAAAGTGCATACCCATATATGAATCAAGTTCCTCAAAATCTGACTCAAATGTTAAATCAAGATCCCACCAATTATGCGAACCCCACGGGAAATAACAATAATGCAGCTCCACCGAAAGATATTTATTCGGATGTTGAAGAGCTTAAGAAGATATTTCACAAACTGAGTAATGACATGGTTTAAAAATAGAAGTATGAGTCCCATTCCCCTCACCCAAGTCAAAATTTTAACAATAGAGGGAGACATTGGAATACAAAGCCAAACAATGGAGGTGTACCTACCCCTATTGCCAATCAACTAGATACTTCTGCAGGACACAGTCAATCCAGTTCCCTTCTGAATCTTTTTGATTTTGCATGGGAAAAGGGGTGTAGATTGCACAATACAAAGGAGCACAATGAGAGGAATTGTCCTGAAATCGCCAAATACACTCATTATCTCCAAGCCCAAGTAGATGACCTGGAACTTGTGCCAAACGATGGTCCATCCCAATATCAATATGACAACATTATGGTGGTGGAAACTATATACCGTCAAGAAGGTGAGAGTGAGGAAGAGGAAGATGAAATTTTGGAACAGGAGGTGCAAGCCTTTAGAGAGTTTAGAAAGGGGAATCATGAATATCATTTGAGAAGTAAATTTAAAGCCCCTAAAACATCATCAACACCACCAAATAACTCTATCCTTCCTCCGGATACTAAGGCAGATAATAATCCTCCTCCTCCACTAGGAAGAGAAACGTCTAAAGACACACAAAAGACAGTCAAACTTGAAAAGTCAAACTATGACATAGTGGAGGATCTAAAGAAATCCAAATCAAGCCTTTCATTTTTAGAAGTGGCCAGGTTGCCTGGCCAAAAAGAAGCATTGACAAAGGCTCTGAACTCACCTAATCAAGTATGGAAGGGAAAGGAAGTTGAGTCTCATTTGATTCTACCAAAGGAGAGACGAGATGTCCCGCCATTCTTATTGACTCTGAGAATTACGAGTAAGAATTTGCATAATTGTTTGGTAGACACGGGGGCCACGAGCAATCTCATGCCTTCAGAGATATGTCAAATGCTAGGCCTACAACCTGTTTCATCCAAATGCAAGGTTTTGCAATTGGACCGATCTAAAGTAAATGTGGTAGGGACCCTATATGATGTCAAAATTCAACTAAATTCTGAACCCAGGGTCCAACAGGTGGTTGACATTATGGTTGTTAATATCCCAAGTAGATATGGAATGCTACATGCAAGGGATTGGATGAAAAATTTGAACGGCTATTTTTCAACCGATTGATCACATATGTGGCTACCCTGGAAAGGAATTGCAAACCAAATCATAGTAGAAAATGAACCGAGGCTTAAGGAAATCATAACAGAATTTAATAAGCCAAATGAAGTTTAGTTTTTTGAACCAGAGTTGGGGGTCTATGCATTTGATGTTGAAGAAGCTACCAAAGAGCCTAAAATGGAAACATTTCAAGGTAGCTCTCTTGAGGGAAATAATTTCATATGGTTGCTTAGGTTTGATGGATCTAAATCCAAACAAGGAGCAGGAGCCGGAGTCGAGCTCACTTTCCCAGGGAGTAAACCATTACTGGCTACTTATAGACTGCAATTTTTGTGCACGAACAACATGGCAGAATATGAAGCACTGATCTTTGGTTTACAACTAGCATTGAGCAAGTAGGTTAAATGCTTGAAGGTATTGGGAGATTCTGAACTGGTAGTCAAGCAGATTAAAGGATAGTATACATGCTGCGATAAGAGACTAAGCCTTTATAGAACTAGGGTAATGGACCTCATTGAGGAATTTGACACTTTCAATATAGCCCTTATTTCTAGAAAAGGAAATCGCATAGCAGATTCTCTTGCAGTCGTCGCAGGTATGTTAAATCTAGTTGATATAAAAAGGTGTAAAAAGTTCTCCATTGAATTAGTTCCTTGTCCATCGATACCTGATAATGTCAAGAATTTCCAAATATTTGAAAATGATAGACATATATTCAAATTTGTCACAAAATCAGGTATTTTTGAAAACCAGGTGATTGATGAGGAGTAAATATGGCAAGAAGAAGCAGAGAATGAGAGTGAAACTACATGTCAATTCAAAAAAATACCTAAAGACATAGTTTCATTGGAGAAAATGTTCAATATGGGATACAAGGCCAAAAAAAGAAAAAAAGGTTCCACTCCCCAAAGATGCATGTGATTTGATTAATCTAGGGAGTGTAGACAATCCACGAGAAATGTACATCGCAAAGGCATATACAGTTGAAGAAAGAGAAAATATAATTCATGCACTAAAACACTACGTGGATTGCATTGCTTGGAATTATAACAAATTGAAAACATACAACCAAAATGTCATCACACATACCATCCCTTTAAAGCCAGACTCTAATCTTTTTAGACAAAGACAATGATTTGTTAACCCACTATTGGAGCCCTTAATAGAAAATGAGGTTAAAATATTATTGGAAGCAACAATTATCTTTCCTGTTAGGCACTCAACCTGGGTTGCTAACCTCATTCCAGTAAGAAATAAGAGTGGAGAGATTAGGCTATGTATAGATTTTAGAAATCTTAACAAGGCCTCACAAAAGGATAACTATCCATTGCCATCCAGTGATGAAATTTTGCAAACAGTAAATGGATCTGAAATGATGTCCTTTCTTGATGGATATTTTGGATATAACCAAATTCTTATTCATCCCAATGATAGGATGAAAACAACCTTCACCACCAAGTGGGGGACATTTGCCTACAGAAGAATTTCGTTTGGACTGTTAAATGCAGGCGCAACATTTCAATGTGCCATGGACTATGCATTCAAAGGGATTATAGGCAAGTGTATCATCGTGTATGTGGATGATATTCCAGTATTTTCAAAGAAGAGAGAAGACTATGTCAAGGATTTGAAAAAAGTTCTTCAAAGATGCAGAGAGCATGGAATTTCTTTGAATCCCAAAAAATGCATTTTTGGAGTGATGGAAGGAAGACTACTTGGTCACATAATTTCAAAAGAAGGCATATCCATTGACCCAGAAAGGATAGAAGCTATCCAAAACTTGCCTCTCTCGGGTAGTAAGAAGGAGTTGAGATATTTCTTTGGGAAAATTAGTTTTGTGAGGAAGTTTATTTCAAGCTTCGCTGAGATAGCCAAACCGTTGAAAAAAATGCTCAAGAAGGATGTAGATGTCAGATGGAATGAGGAAAGTAGGGTGGCCTTTCAAAACATTAAAGATGCCATTTCTAGAGCCCTTGCCCTCATAATTCTAGACTATTCTAAACCTTTCTATATTTATGCTTTCGCATCGAAACACTCTTTCGAGAGTGTCTTGACCCAGAAAGGTGAGGATAGCACAAAAAATCCCATAGCATTTTTAAGTGCCCCTTTAAAAGATTCTCAATTGAGGTATTCTATCCTTGATAAGCAGATGTACACACTTTTTAAAATGGTAAAGAAATTTCGACATTACATTGTGCACAGTAGAGTTTTTGCCATTGTTCCTGACCTTGCTGTCAAGACTATGTTTTTACAGAACAAGCTAGGCGAGAAAAGCGGTAAATGGATTTCTACTATCCAAGAATTTGATCTTGAAATCCAACCCATGAAGCTAGTTTGAGGACATGGACTTGTGAAGGCGATTGCTCAGAATAATCCGCAAACGACATGCCAATTTTCAAATGTAGAATACATTTCTAAAGATGACTGGTATGTTGACATTGTACATTTTCTATTAAACGGTAAGTGTCCATCCAATTTGAATTCCACTCAAAGAAGGGTTTTAAGACTTAAATCTCTTAATTATCTGACTAAATCTGGTGTTCTTTACAAAAAAAATCACGAGGGGATCTACTTACGATGCCTAAATAAAGAAGAAGCTGCCAAGGTTCTGCAAGAATTTCATGGGAAATATGGAATTGGCCATGGTGCGGCAAATGCTACAGTGCATCAAATCCTGAGAGCAGGATACTATTGGCCTCACATTTTTAAATATGCCCATGCTCATGTACGATCTTGCCACATTTGTCAAGTAGCCGCCAACAGAGAAAGAAACGCAGCCATGCCATTACAACCTGTAGTTCATATGAGACCATTCACACAATGGAGATTAGATTTCATTTGGGTTATTAACCTGAATTATTCTGACTCCCATAAATTCATACTAACAACTATAGATTATTGTACAAGGTGGATAGAAGCAGTTCCTACAAAACATGCCACTATAGACGTTGTAATAAAATTCCTTGAGGATCACATCATAACAAGATTCGGAATGCCCGATTCTATTGTTAGTGATAATGGTAAAGCTTTTGTTTCCATGCAATTTGCAGATTGGGCATACGACAATAAAGTGAGTTTAAAATTTGCATCTAATTATTACCCTCAAGGAAATGGTTTGGCCGAATCCTCAAACAAAAATTTGTTGAATATCATTAAGAAATTATTGGAAAAGAACCCTCGAGATTGGCACAACCAGTTAAAGTTTGCTTTATGGGCAGATAGAACCAGAGTAAAAGAATCAATAGGGAATACTCCCTATCATTTAGTTTATGGGCAAGACCCAATATTTCCTGCAAACTTGAAGTTGCAAACCCTGCACTTCATGCAAGAATACTTGGGAACAGATAACCACACCGAAGTTAGATTAAGTAATTTATTATACCTCGATTAAAAAAGGGAGGAAGCCATGATTCACATGAGTAAACACCAAGAGGTTGTTAAAAGATGGTTTGATAGAAGAGCTAAAATTAAGTCCTTCAGAATTTCGGATTTGGTCTTACTATGGGATAAAAGACATGAAGAAAATGGGAATCATCAAAAATTTGATTGTCTTTGGTTAGGCCCTTATCATATTTCAGAAATTCTAGGGAAAAATACCTTCAAGTTAAGAACTTTAGAAGGGAAGGATCTGACGTTACCAATTAATGGGCATGTTTTAAAGCACTATTTTAGCCCTTAAGTCGTAGGATATTGATATTATATTTTTTGGTTTTGGTATGGATTTTCAAATTTTTTTTTGTTTTTAGGATTACTAGTTTAGTTAGGATTTGAGTTGAGTGTTTGATTTCATTTGACATGTTTGGTTTGTTTTAAAAAAAAAAATGATGAAAAGTTATTTTTTGAGATGTTAACTTATGCTTTAGATCAGGGAAATATGAAACATTGGAATTGTGTGGTAGAAAGCTCCACAAGAAACACAAATAGTTCAAATAATATCATTTGAAATCTGTGATGCATGAAGTAGTCAATCTTTGGCAATATTCCATCTGCAATTCAGAAGAGCAATGCATTCATATTACTTCATCCATACATGACATCTTAATTGCATATGTCAAATCCTCTTAGGGTTATTATATAACATAAAATAAAAAAAATAAAAATAAAAAATCCTAAGGTTGGGAACTGATGCCCGAGCTATCTTGAACCAAGCACATTCTATACACATTAAAAAATAATCTTGAGAAAAATGATCAAAACCTTGCTTGGAAGAAAATGTCAGGTGAAAGGAGTATTTCGCGTCTGTCCCATCATGCAACATAATCCTTGAAAATAGTGGTTTTTACCACTTCCATAAAGCTTAAAGACCTACATAAAGTAGTAAGGATAGGACATAATTCTCATCTTGCCTAGGTTGAGAATCTGATTCCCCAAGGCTTCTATGTTTCATTTAATTATAAATATTTAATTGGAAGGATCATACTACATGTCCCTGGTAAGGATGGGTAGTCATCCCTAAGGTCCAAGAAATAAAAATTAATATTTCCCATTTCATATTAATATTGGATTGGAAGGATCGTACTACATGTCCCTCGCAAGGATGGGTAGTTATCCCAAAGGTCCAAGAAGTAAAAGCTTCTAAGTCTCATTCCATCATAAATCTTGGATTGAAAGGATCGTACTACATGTCCCTAGCAAGGATGGGTAGTCATCCCCTAAGGTCCAAGAAATAAAATTAATATTTCCCATTTCATATAAATCTTGGATTGGAAGGATCGTACTACATGTCCCTAGCAAGGATGGGTAGTCATCCCCAAGGTCCAAGAAATAAAAATTAATATTTCCCATTTCATCTTAATATTGGATTGGAAGGATCGTACTACATGTCCCTCGCAAGGATGGGTAGTCATACCAAAGGTCCAAGAAAAAAAAAAAGGGAGAATGAATGAAGCCAAATCATGGATTATGGGGTTAAGTATGCCCAGGCGTGGCAGCATGTATTGTCTAAAACAAGACCACTGACTGTTCAAACGGATAGACTAGCCTGATCATTTCATCCATAACTAGTTAAATTATTTTGTTCAAGGTGAGGTAATGAATTCCATATCAGAGTAGTAAGGATAGGGTTAAGCTCCTATATCGCTTATGTTGGGAGTCCGAGTCCCCAAAGCTCTGATTTCACTTTCACTTTCACATGGGTTCAATATAGTAGTGACTCGTAACCAACTTTGAGATCTAATAAATCAATTCATTATACATATAGTTGATCCTAAGAGGGTTTGACAATTTTAAATATTTGTATATGATATCAGAAGGTTTAAAGCTTTTATAAAATAGATGGTTATATCTCTAGCCCATTAATTAGGCTATGCAAATCATTCACAATCTCACATATGCATTCATGTAAAACTGACAATGGAATGTGGATCAATTTCAAACGATAAAGAATGGAATACACTGCACACACCGAGTTGATACTTAGTGATTCTAATGGTTCATGTATTTTTGATCTATCGGCATTTATTTTTATGTGTTAACACTTGTATCTAAGTTTGTGTATTTCAGGTTAGGTTCTCACCAAAATACTCAGGAGCATTTCCCAATAGAGTCGCCATTTGTTGTGGCTGCTCCACAACACACCCCAAAATTGGGGACCCCCCCTTTTCTGCACACTTTCCAAGAAGATTGCAGTGGCCCAGATGTTAAAAGAGCAAAGAAAAGCATAAATGAAAATTTGTCGCGATATCACGACATGTTTCTCCATCGCAACCAAAAATGAAAAGTTGTCGCGATATTGCGACATGTTGCTCTGTCATGGCCAAAAATGAAAATTTGTCGCGATATCGCGACATGTTGCTCCATCGTGGCCAGAAATGAAAAGTTGTCGCGATATCACGACATGTCACATTTTCGCGGCTAAGAGCAACAGAATGTAGCATGATGATAAAATTTTGTGATATCGCGACGTGTTGTGAAATCGCGGTCAAAGAAGTCAAACAGAATAAGATGCCAAAAATGTCATGATATCACGACACGTCTCATTTTTGCGATGCAAGACAAAGAACTAAGTTGAAGACTCAAAGTTGTCACGATATCGTGACATGTGTTTTCACAATGTTTGATGGGTAAAATAGCCAAGTACAGAAAGAGTCGTGATATCGTGACATGTCATGAAATCACGGTTCATAGAGGAGAGAGAAAGACAAAGTGAAAAACATCGCAATATCACAACATGTCATGAAATCACGGTTCAAATAGGAGAGAGAAATACAAAGTGAAAAATGTCACGATATCGCGACATGTATGAAATCGTGGTTCATAGAGGAGAGAGAAGATAAGGCGCTAGAATTATCGCGATATCGCGACATGTCATGAAATTGCAGTCAAAGCAGTCAAAACAGGGCAAGGAAAAAAAATGTCATGATATTGCGACATGTTAGGTTTTCACGATAGGAAAGTGAAGAAGGAATAAAGGAAGCAAATTGTCAAGAAATCATGACAGGTTGCATTTTCGCAATCCGTCGACAACAACGGAGATGAAGATAGAAAGTGTTGCGAAATCACTTGTCTCATTTTTGCGATTTGCGACGACCTACAAGCTAAGCAAAGAAAATGTCACGATTTTGTGACATGTCATGTTTTCATGGCCAAGTGCAGTGAGACATCCCGAAACAAAAAAATGTTGTGATTTCGCAACAAGTTGCATCTGCACAGCCCAAAACAAAAAAACGTCACGATTTTGCGACATGTCTCATTTTCGCAGTTCATGAAGGCGAACAAGGCTACTGATAGAAAAATGTCATGATATCATGACATGTCTCATTTTCACAGTGCATGAAGGTGAAAAAGGCTATGGACATAAAAACGTCACGATATCGCGACATGTCTTGTTTTCGCGATATAGGTAGAGGAGCAAAGATGCAGATATAAAAACGTCGCGATATCGCAACATGCTATTTTTGTCATGATTCATTGCAGGACATTACAGAATGTGCAAGGAAGTGTTGAAAACGTGTCATAGGGACAGAGGGGCTATGATAATATTCTAGGATCGTCAGTTATAGTTTTTTGGGGAGACCAAACGTTTCAAACCCGAGCAAAAAGCCAAAACAACAAAGAGGCAGGAAGATGAAACAAAGTGACCTGGGAGATGAAGCGAAGCATCACAGAGTGAAGCAGAGGGCCGTAATAGAAATTTTAAAAGCAGAAGCGAAGACATACATAGGGGTCAAAAACCGCTGCGGGTAGAATTGTAGAGCTAAAGGTGATAGGCCATTCTGGGCCTGCTTTTGGAGCATTTTCCTCCACTTTTGTCTGGTTTTGTTAAAATTGGAAATATTATGTTCTTGTAAACTGATACATTATCTTTAATGCAGAATCACAGAGAGTTGCATCTCATTGACAAGAAAGAAGGAGTTATTTTTTGCATGCTAGATTTAATGTTCATTTTTCCCCTTTTCAGATTTTTAGTCTTATAGGTGAAGTTTAATGCAAGTTTTCTTGGTTGCTTCATGTGAATATCTAAATCTGAAAATCACAGTTTAAATCCCAAAAACCAACACCTAACTTACCTGGATTGTGCGAGTTTGCAGGTTCAATAGGTTAGGTTGTATGCAAAAAACCTCATTATCTTCGGTTTTGTCAAAATAGGAATCATAACACTCTGAATGTACTTTAGTTTTAGTTTCTTTGCATTTTACTTTCATTTCTTTAAATTCTCTGCATTTTTATTTTTCTTGAAATTTTAACCTTAGTTTAATTTACAGTCATTAAAATAAAATACTTAAAAATCTACGAAAATCAAAAATAAAATAATTTCATTATTAAGATTAATTCACATTAAGTTCATTCTGATTAAATGAACAATCATTACAATTTCAGAATAAAATAAACCACAGTGCCCCTTGTTAACAGTTACTTGCAACCACTAAGGTATTCCGAACATTCAAATTGAATATTATTATTTATGCCAAATGCTAATATAGTGGAGACCTTGGAGAAATTATTTACAGGATTTCTTTGCAAGTAGAGGATTTGAGAACTCAAATCCTATCGGAGAGTGTGTTTTCACAATGGGATAAAAATACCACTCAAAACCTCTCATCCATGCCTTCAAACATTTTGAATAAATTCATGAAATTCTTGGAGTCGAGAAGGGTTGTGGTGTCTACGTCAATATACAGGGTTGTAGTTTCTATGATGGCCATGATGCAAAGAGGGTTCTGGTTACATGTAAAGGTCCATTTAGGGATGCATATGGAGCTAGTACAAAGATGCACCACAGTGCGATCGAGAGGGGTTAAGGGGATGAGGATAAAGACCCAAAATGGGAAGGTCACAAGAGTGGGAATCTGAACAACTAGATTATGGTCACAAAACCAGGTATGATTTTAACTCGAGCTTGGGATGGCGGTCTTGGCAGGAGTGGTGGATGGGGATGAAAAGGTGATGAAGGAAAAAAAGTTGTGGGCAAAAATTTGAGGCATGAGCAACCAGACCTTCAGCTGGGACAACACAGGTGGATGAGACGGTCCAAAGAGACTGTGATTTTTTTCGTATCTTTGCCATTTCAAAAAATGATGAAGGTGCCTTGGAACCAAGGGGCCAAGGTGTTGACAAACATCTTAATCGGTGGGAACTTCTTTGTGTGGTGGTTAGAGCCACCTTTAGAGGCATAAATGCCCTTAGGTGTCGATAGGACACTGTTGGGGTAGCAACAACCACCGTTGTTGGAACTATAATGATGGTGGGGGCTAAACTCACTCCTAGGAGGTATTGACAAAATATCGTTGGTCATGTAGCCCAAGATAATTATTAGTAAGATTCTCCACATCATGATTGACTTTATCAAGAACCTCGCATGGGAAGTTGTCTTACCAGATCATTTAGGTGGTTTGAAGGATGGATTTGTTGGCTAGGACATCAACCACCTGGTTAGCCTCTCTAAACACATGCTTTATTTAGTTTTGATCCTTGTCATTGAGGTATTTTTGAAAATACTAAATGATGCTTTGGATGTTCTTCCCTCCTCTAGTGGTTTTTTGTATAAGCCCCACTATAATTTCAGAGTCACCTTCGAAGATGATAGGGTTGGCCATGGATTTGCATATGTCAGTGCTTCTCTAGAGAGCTTTGGATTTTGCGTAATTGTTGGTATGGGTACCCATATTTTTAGTAAACACTTGGATGATATTACCATTGTGGTCCTTGAACATACCCCCTAATCCTACTTTTCTCAGGTTGCCTTTGGAGGCACCATAAAAATTGGCCTTCAACCAACCCTTGGGGGGGAGTCCACTTGGCTGAGGCTTTGTCCTTATGGAACTCCTTGGCTTTGCAATAGTCTTGGATAATCCTAAGAGTTGCCAATATGTGACCTTCTATTCCATCCTATGGAATTTCTGGGTAAGGAATGAGACTGTTGTTTTTTGTTGCAAGGGTTATGGCTCTTACCACAACAACATCATGATCCCTATGATCATCACTGAAAACTTGTCTATTATATTCCAACCAAATCTGCCAGGCAATATGGTGGGCCAAGGAATTCCAAAGGAAGTTGAGTCTTGGGTTTCTAAAGGTGTTGGACCATTGGATGAACATGTCCTTGATAGTTTTTGGTCTAATCCAACAAACCTAAAACTTGCTGATCACCAGGGAAAACATGTTACTGGTTAAGGGGTATTCCATCAGAATATGCTGAGTCAATTCCCAGGATTGCCTACACAGGTAACATCTATTGGGGACAATGATCCCTTTGTGCATCAGATTATCAATGGTAAGGATTTTATTATGGACAACAGTCTAGCAGAAGTGGGCTTTCATTGGGATTAAATCCTTAAGCCACATACTTTTGGATAAGGCATGACCGCTTTTAGGAATGTCTCCTCTGGTGATGTTTTCTATAAGTTGGGAGGCAGACTTCACAGATAAATTACCATCGCTCATGCCTTTCCAACATCATTCATATTTTTTTTGGGATTGGGGGATGAAATTTTTCCTCATGATCGCATGGATCTCTGACACTACATTGTTGATTGTGTTGTTATTAATTCTAAACTGAACCTTTTTCCACTTTTGGATTCCCTAGTTGGAGGTGATGAAGTCTACTACGCGGGCCCCATACTTGTTGTCAGTCAGGTGCTTGATAAAATTTAGCTTATGGTTGCTTATGAGAGGATATTTTATGGCCCAAGCATCCTCCTAGAAGTCGATCTCTTTGCCTTATCCCAACTACCACCAAGAGCCTTGGTGTAGGAGATTTTGGGTGAGGGAGATGGACTTCCAAAAGTGAGAGTAGTTATGGGGGATATGCATCTAAATAAAAAATTATTGTTGGAGATACTTTCTTTTGACTATATTCATCCACTCGAGATTAGCATTGGATACAACCTTTCATACTTGCTTAGCCAGGAGATCTAGATTGGTGACATTGATGCACCGCATACCCAAGCATTCCTGAACCTTGGGGGAGCACATTTTATCCCAGGAAACTAGGTGGAACTTCTTCTGGTTATCATTTACCAAACATAGAAAATGTTTTTGGATTTTTTCGATGGCCTCGCCCACAACCACCAGAATTTTGAAGATAGACAGGAAAAATGTAGGAATGCTCTATAAAACAAATTTAACTAGGGTTACCTTTCCCACACTAAAGAAGAGTGCACCTTTCCATCCTAAATTTTTTTTGTGGATCCTGTCGATGACATTCCTCTACATGTCTTTGAGGGACCTTCCTTTGAACATGGGGAGACCCAAGTATGTGGTCGGGAAATCTACAATGGAGAATCCTAGAATTCTTGTGATCTTGTGTTGTCTTTTGGGGGGTGTTAGTGAAGTACAACTTGCTTTTGATGTAGTTTATTTTTTGACCTGGTGCCTCTTCATAAAGGTTGAGAATCATTTTGATAGCTTTGGCATTAGGAATTGAGGCTTTGGTTGCCAACAAGGTATCATCCACAAATTGTTGATGGGTTGAGGGTGAGATGCCAGTGGTGGCTTTGATGCTCAAAATAATATTGTTAGAGCAAGCATTCTTGATAGTTCTTCCCAAGCTATCTACCAAAATGATGAAGAGAATGAGGGAAAGTGGATATCCCTATTTGAGCCCCTTGGAACTCTGGAAGTAACCAATGGTAGACCCATTCACTAGGAACAAAAAGGAAATGCACTTATAAATCATATTGACCCAAGATTCATGGAAGCTAAACATGAGGAGGATTTGGGTGAGGAAATACTTGTTAACTCTATCGAAAGCTTTGTTCATGTATAACTTGAGGAAAAAGGCAGCTGACTTGGAGGCATGGGTAGAGTGGATAAGTTTGTGAATGATGATGACTCCATCAAGGATTTTGTGGCATTTAACAGTGCTACCCTAGCAGGGGTTGATAATGGAGGGGAGAATGCTCAACAACCAGTTGGCCATGGCTTTGGAGAGGATTTTATAGATGACATTGCACAAACTAATGGGGCGGTAGTCTGAGAGGGACTGGAGATTCTTGCCTTTAGGGATCAATGATAGGCAAGTGAAGTTGACATATCTAGGGATGGATTTGGAAGACTGCATTTCCATGATGGAGTTGCATAAGTCTGAGCCCACAATGCCCCAATAGATTTGGAAAAATTTAGGCAAGAAACCATCTGACCCATGGGATTTATTTGGATTCATGGAAAATAGAGCTTGGTGAATTTTATTGTGGGATAGAGGGCTAAGGAGGAAGTGATTTGTCTCCCAGAAAATGATGGATGTGATATTAGCCAACAAGGCTTCCATGGTAGGAGGGGATTGGGACAAGGGAGAGGCAAGGATGTTTCTAAAGTGGCTCACCACTTCTTCCCTGATCTAGAGGATGTCTAAAGTAGCAGATCCATCTTGCTTGGCTAGGTTTTTAATGTTATTTACACCCCTATGCCTCAGGGTGGATATATGAAAGAATTTGGAGTTAGAATCCCCTTCCTTGAGCCACAACTATTTGGAATTTTGGTGCCAAAATTTTTCCTCCTTGCCGAGGATGTTGTGGTAGTCAGTAAACAATCATTGCTCTTCATCATGGAGGTTATTGTTGCTTGGTACCTTCTTAAAATTATTCTCTAACTGATTAATTTTGGCCTTAACCTGATTCCTTACTTCGAAGATATTCCCAAATATCTCCTTGTTCCATGTTTTCAAATTTCCCTTGATGAATCTAAATTTTTGCATGAACTGGTTGGTGGCTGACCCTGGGAATTTTATTTTTGACCATAAAGCAATCTGATTACTGAGTTCGATATGCTGGGTCCACATTGATTCGAACTTGAAGGGGGTTTTGAACTGAGGTTTGGTGGTAGTTTCTAGAAAGAGGGGGCTGTGGTTAGACCTGATCTTAGGGAAAGCTAGCAAACTGGCATCCCCAAAAATTAGGAGGGCTTCTTGGAATAACAAAACTCGATCAAGGCATTCTTGAATAAGACTGTTACATTTTCTCCTATTTCTCCATGTGAATAATGACCCCTGAAGTTTAACATCCATGAGGGCATTGGAATCAATAAAGTTTCTCAGGTCATATGTTTCCCTGTGAGTTAACATAGTTACTCCCCTATTATCTAAATACTACAAAGGAGAGTTGAAGTCTATTGCTAGAATCTAGGGGGTTCCATAAAAGGCTTACCTTATCGAAGTGAGAAAATTCCACAAAGCCACTCTGCCCTTGGAGGAGTTAGGGGCATACACATTGGTCATCACCCAGGAAACTTGGGAACTGAGATCATTGAATAGGATGTTACTTAGCCTGTCCTGGACAAAAATGAGGTTGCCTTGCACCCTAGTGGGATTCCATAGGCAAAGCATCCCACCAGCTAATATGAAAGTCAGGGAATGGATAAACTCATAGTTTTTCCAGATCTTTTTGGCCACCCTAGGCGACCAGTGTTCATTGATTTTATTTTCCTGAATGAGAAAAATAGTTGGGTTATGTTTTCTTCTCATAGCTATAACCACTCTTTTCTTGGATGCTCCATTCAGCCCTCTCACATTCCAGGAGAGGACTCTCATTTAGAACTTTTGGGAATTATTTTGCCCCCTTTTCCTTGTTGTGTAGGGGGTTTGGATCTTTGGGTTTCTTCCTTAGTACTAATTTTGTTATCCTAGAATAGGGTTTTCTAGGTCCCATTGGCTATATCTTCTACTGTGTCCCTGATTCTTTTGTTTGCTTTCGATAGTCTACCTTTTTTCCTCTCCCATCCAACGTCCATCTAGGATTTACTAAAGCTGTGAGTTTGTTTAGGGCTCCACTACTCAGGGGAAGGTTGGTCACGGTCTTCACTATTAGAGGCAGGGTCGTAGAAGGTGGGTGAGGCTGGAGCCCTAGATGCTGGGGGTGGAGAGCCTGCGGGGTGGAGGACTATGAGGTAGAAGGTTTTGTGGGGGGCATCTAAGGGGAATGGGAGACTATTTCAAGGGAGAGGCAGACTTGGTAAATTGGTGGGTGGGGCTGGGCCTAGGGCATTGAAGGGGTTCAAGGTTAAAAACTAGGTTAGATTCAACATGGATTTCCCCTTCCTCAACTTAGAAACACCATAATATTTAAGCACATCAAATCTATTAGTAACAAGGATAGAAGCACTTGCATTTTGATATGGGGTGTTTTCCATCAGTCTAGCTTGATACCCAATGATCGTTGTGTAGTTTTTTATAGTTCTTTTGGATATCTGCTTCAGACGATCTATGATTTAGTTTTCTATGACAAGGTTCCTAGCCTTAGGGCACTAGGGCTGCAGGTGGCCCTATGTCTAGAATTCAAGATAGAATTCTAGTTTATTCTCATAGATCAGTGGTTGCCTCCATTTGAATTCCTCATATATGATGTTCAAGTATTTCGGGAGTTGGCTCTCCAAGTTCACATTGACATAGATGCAGGCCTAAGTTAAGTGTGTTCTTGCTCTGGTAGCTGGATCATTGGCCACAAGATCCTTGATAGCCTTGGCTAAGCCTTGCAAAGCACTTCATATAATAAGTGAGCTAGGAGGTTCAAAAGCCTCACCTAGAGCAGAGCATAGTTAATATTCTACTAATTTGGGTTGAAATTCGATTACCATTTTTTTTAAAATAGACTTCTCCTCCCGAAAAACCATGGTCGTCTAGACAAGATATGTTATGCATCATCCTGGGTGTTGAGTTATAGCTCCATTCTTCCCAGAGTCTTCCACTTGGATGCTTCCCATCTACGAATTGAATCCATGTATGGGTGGCCTCCTATGAACTTTCCCACTAGGGAGTAGGTGTCATGAATTTCGTAGTTTTCCACGAGGCTCCTAGGGCATAAGACATTTGGTTATCTGCTTGCTCTATAATAAATCTGCTGAAGGGTTTCCATAGGTATGGTCATCATTGATGGTCTTTTCCCCAACATTGTCCTAAATATCTCCATTTTGATTGGCAGTGGCCTATCCCACCATCTTCCTCACCTTCGTAGTGGTGCTTGTGGCGTTATGAGATACACTCGCCACATCATTGTGTGTGACCTGATTGCCATTTTCCTTATTGCCTTGTGATTCCATGGATGCTCCACTCGACCCTCATTTGGACCACGTGCAGACTTCGAATAGTAGAAACCCTAGGTTTTCGTTCATCAATGCCTTATTCGAGTGCAGCAGAGTAATTTTTTATCGATCCAATTTTTTCACTAATTTTAGGCCCAAAACATCAAATTTACATTTATAGCTTCATATATATTTAAGTTATTTTTCCCGATAACCATCTCATAAAACAATAAGTAATAATTTTATAAATATTAATAATTGTAATTATTTTACAATATTCATATCATAATTTTTTTTTAAATAATAAACCATTAAAAGAATAAAATATTATAACTAAAATATTCATGTTTAAATAAAATAATGTTGTAGAAATCCCAAATAAGAACACACAACTTCACAATTATAGTTTTGACATGCAAAAAGTCTTCACTGTATAATTGTATTTAGAATATGTGTAATAAATATAAATAGATTTTTCAGCCTTGTCAGGTAGTGGTAGAGTAGGTATTTTTTACCAAAGTTGAGTAGGTGAAATCACTAAGTGTACATGCATTATAATTCCTTTAGATATATTATCACAAATGGAACTCAAATAGTCAGGTTAAGTTAAATTATTATCCACGAATGACTAAGATAGTTCGCCATCAAATTTCAATGAGTCAGATTTTTCCTTCTTTAAAGTTTTCAATACACAAAGGGTAGTCAAATACTACACCGTAAAAGCATTATTCAAACTAAAAATAAAAGCTTTCAAACCAAAAATTACACAATTATAGTTATCACTAATTATTTCTATATTTTCCCTATGTTCAAGGTCTTTGATGGATCTTTATTATCTTGCCATCCTACCATTTGTGCCTCTTCTTATCTATATAAAGGAAATATAAATAATGGTATCTGTATTCCCTTATAATTCAATGATCCATCCATTGTTGTCATTGAGTTATTCCTTAGAGAAATAGATAACACTATTTCTCGAGTCCTAAATATTATTCCTGTGTAATTGAGTGATAAAAGGACATGGAATGACCAATGTTGATGAGAGTCAATACATTTCCTGTTGCACTAAACATAATATTTTTAGTAAATCAAACTACATAATGAATATATACAGATTTAGATGAAATTAGCTAGTAACAAAAAAATAAAAAATGCATAACAAATATTCTACACCTCTAATTAACTAAGATATCTTAGGTTATACTAAAAAATTATTTGCACGTTGGCTTATCGAATGCCAACTAGATATGCACTCACAATAATGTAATAATAAAAAATAAACTATAGCCTATAGCCTAACATCTCATTCTTATTACATTATTTGAAGTACATAAATAGTTGCAAAACAACTCAAATTTGACATGTGCAAGTACCTTGGTGAAAATATTCACAACTTGTTCATCGGTGGGAATGTACTGGAGCTGAATCTCATGCTTTAGAACTTCATCTCAATTAAAGTGACATTAAGTATCAATATGCTTTGTTTGGTCATGGAACACTAGATTCTTGACAAGTTTCAAAACACCTTGTTTATCGCAATTCAAGTATATTAGAAGATTTTTTGAAAGACCCATACTTGAAAGAATGCAACGTAACCATATCACTTCACACACTACTACTCGTACTACACAATATTCTACCTCTATATATAAAACAACAACTTACTACTTATTTATGTGCCAAGAGATAGGTCCAAATCCAATATGAATTATGTGTCCTAACGTTGATTTTATATCATCTATAGATCCAACATAATCTGAGTCTATGTATCCTTGCAAGAAGAATTTTATGTTCTTGTACTCCAAGCCATATTCTATTGTGCCATGGACTTAGTGTAAAACTCACTTTACTACTTTTCAATGATTGATCTTAGGTTCCTGCTAACCTCGAAAGATAGCTCACAACAAAGCTGATATCTGGCATGGTATTGATCAAATATATGAGACTCCCAATAAATTATTCATAGAGAGTTCGATCTACCTAAGGATATTTATCGTATTGATATAGTTGTAACTCTATTTACATGGGCATTACATTCGAATTACAATCTAGCATGCGATATTTTTCAATTTGTGCCTTTGAATACTTCATATGTGTGATCATGATGTGGTTCTTTTTCTCTACTACTTCTAAGCCAAGATAATAATGTAGAAGTCCTATATCTATCATTTCAAATGACTTATTTAGGTCACCCTTCACTACTATCATATTTTTTGAGCTACCAGTGATGATCATATCATCAACATAGAGCACAAGTATCACTATTTTAGAACCAACTTTCTTGAAATAGAGATTGGCATCTGAGGGACTTCTCTTAAAACCATGTTGTAGGAGGTGATTATTAATCTTAATATACCAAGCTCTCGAATATTATTTCAACCCATACAAGGAATTTATCAACTTGCAAATATTTTGCTCTTGTCCTTAAATAACATATCCTTTAGGTTTGGTCATGTACACTTCTTTGATATTACCATTCAAGAAGGCACTCTTAACATTTGTTTGATGAAAATTTCATTCAAACTAAGCTACCATGAAACAAAATACATGAATTATTGTAATATTTATTGTTGGTGTGAATACCTTCATAATCTATGCCTTATTTTTTAGCATAGTCCTTCGCAACAAGGCGAATCTACCTTATACTTGACATTGTATACCCATTTGCATCCAATGGATTTATTTTCAATAGTCAAAACAACTAGCTTACATGTTTTCTTCTTTGTAAGAGACATATATTATGCATCCATAGCTACCTTACATTGAGGTACACTAAGTGCTTCTTGCACTTAAGTGGGTTCATGTTACACCACTGAAGTCATCAAACCTCTATCTTCCTCTTCACTCCCTTATTCTTCTTCATAATCTTCTTATTATTCATATTTTTCTCTTTCCTAGCATGACATACTTTGAGTATGTGGCTGATTTTAATTGAGATCAAGAGGTGCATCCAAATTTTCATCTTTAATTGTGCTAGTATACCATTTTGGATTTTTTTCTATTTTGGGGAGCCCTTAATTTAGGCTCTTGAAATTCTAGGTGTATATCAGGAGATGTATCTTTGCTATATTTTGGTGTATCCAACTTGGGAGCTTTGTCAGATAACACATCTTGACTTATATAAATTTTCTTGGTTATAGGATCAATCAATCGATATCCCTTGGATTTGTCATCATAACCAAGAAAGATGCATTGCAGAGGTTTCTCATCTAGATTAATCATTTTATTCTTTGGAATGTGCATGAAGGCTTTGCATCCAGATATCTCTAGATGATAAATGGAGGGCTTTGCTTCCACTCCAAGCTTCTTCTAGGGTGACTCCTTGAAGAGCTTTTGTTGGTGCTTGATTCAAGAGATACACAACTATAGTGATATCTTCTACCCAATACTGTTGTTCAAGATGAGCACTTGTGAGCATACATCAAATCAAATCTATGATGGAATGATTTATCCTCTAAAAAAATCCAATAAATACATCGATACTCTATTTTATTTGATTAGAGGATTTAAAACCTTAGAGATTAGGTTTTAATTTTGTAGTTTTTTTCCTTTTATTGTGTGCACCATGGATTTACTTTGTGATTAGGGTTTGTGCTACTTTGAATAGCCTATGATCGAGGCCAATGCTATTCTACACAACCTGAGCTATGCTCAAATTTTAGAAAACCTTACGATATGGAAAATTTTTCCAAATTTTGTAATTCTACCTACGTAATCGTACATTGATCTAAGCTTGCATATCCAATCAGGGTTGTGCATGAGGACCTACATTATTGCAGCCTAGACAGTGCATGTTATCCATGATTGTGGCCTACGTACTATAATAGTTAATCTAGCCTATGGCCTAGGCTAGGCCACATAGGTTGTGGCTCAAGGGCTGTGACCTAGGTTGTAGCTCTAAGGATGTGGCTCTAGCACTGTAATGCTATAAAATTTAGGCTTTGGGACTGTGACCAAGTCTATAACACTAATTTTTACAAAAGTGGGGCTTTATAAATTGGTATAAATATGGTTGCATGATAGAACAAGATAACAAATCAGTACCCATAAATTGTACAACAAAAATAATAATAGGTCCTTATTAATGATGCCTCTATCTTTACAAAACCTACCTCTTCTATTCAAATACAGGCTCATCAATATGAGATCATAGTTACTTATTGGTAAGGGCTATCCACCATATGGGAGCCATAAATCATTCATGCTCTGATACCAATGTAGGAAACCAAACTACATATTATTCCATTGTAGTGAATATATACAAATATTTGGCTAAAATTAGCGAGTAATAAACAAATAAAAAATACATAGAAAATATTTTGCACCCCTAATTAACCAATCTATCTTAGGCTATACTAAAACATTATTTGCACATTGGCTTTTGGAATACCAACTAGATGTGCACTCACAATAATATAATAGTAAACAATACAATATAGCCTATAGCCTAATATATTTATGTTCCATGTCTTTGCCAACATAATATTTATGGTCCATATCTTTGCCAGCATAATATTTATGGTCCATGTCTTTGTCATTCGATATAACCCTCTTGAAAAAAATTAAAATTTAGATCACAAGAGAGGTAATTTGAAGCAATTAAATTTTTTGGTTCAAGTACAAACCCCATAAGCTATGTTCCAAAACCTTCACCAACTGTTAACAAGACAAATAAGAATATAAAGGCAATTATAACTCCAAGAGATTAGAGAAACACTTGGGCATATGGGAAGGTATTAAAAAATCTTGGTTCAAGTGCAAACCCCTAGGCTATGTTCCAGAACCTCCAGCAACCCCAACAAGATAAATAATAATATAAAGGTAATGATAACTATAAGAGATATGAGTAGTGTTTGGGCTTACAGAAAGGTATATACAAATGATCGTATGCCTCTTACTAATGTTAGCACTGCAGGTCCTTACTCTCAGTTCAATAAAACATGTTCTTTCTCATTCCCATCCATAGCTCATGAAAGCTGCTAATTAATAAGCTATATTTTCTTTTTACGTTCGTATGGTTGTGTTCCTATACCAGAATAAGCATAGATATTTTTATTAATGTATTGTAATAATCCTATAGCATAGCTGATTATACTAAATGAATACTCAATCAAAACTTGTGAAGGATCATTACAAAAAATAAAAACTAGTATTGTCAAGAATTTTTTCTCTCTTCTCCCTTATTTTCACCATCTATAAGATGCATTTTAATGAGAAGTATATAAATGTTGAAGTGATTACATGTTATATTGTTGACAAATATGTTTAACATGTTTACTAATGACAATTGTTAACAATTTATAAAATAATTTAAAAAATGTTTTAATTTTTTTTATACTCTTAAGAAAATAGGGTTTTGAAAGGAATCCCTCAAACTTTTACATCAACTCCACAACGGAGATTTTATCAAGAAGAACCAAACAAGAAATATCCAAACAAATAATTACAATCAACAACCCCCAAAGGGGTTATCCAACCAACATCACAACCCACAAAAAGTACAACAATCACATTAATGACACTGACCAATAAAACAACACCAAGGGGATGTGGAGAACTTTGAAAATATAAAATTTAAAAATCTTGGTTCAATCCTAAAATGACCCTTTAGACAAGTGGGTCCCTACGATGAAAACACCTTAGCCAAATTGGGAAACAAATCCAAAACCACAGGGCACAAGCAAACATGAGTATTTTGAAAATTGAAACGCCTGTTCAAACAAAAGAAACCAACTTAGTGAAAGCTAAAAATCAGGATCCTACAACAAAAAATACTCCACAACATTGTGTACCACTGTAACTTTATTGAAAACCACCTAGTTTCAGCCCCAACTAGCAAGGCAAAACTGAGATAGGGAAAACAACTAGTAGAACTGGTTACAACCACCAAGACAACCATAATTTATAACACCCAACAAAGCTAGGAAAATGCCCCAAAACGAAGGAACATGAGCGAACAAGAAAATTTTACAATTTGAAATGCCCACTTGAAAATAAAAAACCACCTAGAAAAATCCAAAAACTAGGACCCTACAATGAAAACCACTCCACAATACAGAGGGTCTGCAAATCTTTTGAAAACCACCCAGTTTCTACCCCAACGAAGACGCATGAGATAAAACAAAACTAGGGAAAACAACTAGTAGAACTTGTTATAGTCACCATGATAACCATCAAGCAGAGATACAGCCAAAAAATAGGAAAAATCCCATAAAAAAAAACCAATCTGCCCAACCCATAAACCCCACACAAATTCACCAGCTCCAACTGAAGCAAACTAGTTGCCTAAAAGTATAACTTGCAAGCTCACACAATGGCATATAAACTAGAGCAAGACCTAGAGAAAGTAACTCTGCATCCACCTAACACCATTTGAATCACTCAAGCAATATAAAACTTGACTTGGTTCTAGCCAAGGCAAGCAGCTAGCAACTATTACAATAGCAACAATCCAAGATCACCCCAATGGGTTTGGGTCATCATTTGATCCTATCCCCCTTAGTGACCCCAACCATATATTCAATGGAAAACTGAAACCATAAGAGATGCATAGCCAACTAACCAAGAACCACAACTGGAAACCAACCCAAGTGGAATTGTCACTCATCAAACCAAAATGTAGGTCCATAGCCATCCAAGGGACCATCAACTAGAACATTCCACATCACAAAAAAACTCCAGATCACCAGACACCCCAAGGCTAATTGCTCCCTCGTCAAATGGACTTCTCCATATCTAGGCTTCCTTAATCTTAATTTTGATGATGTAGTGAAAGAAAATCTAGAAGCTACAGGTGCAGGGGATGTCATTCAAGACCACAAGGGCAACATCATCTTGGCCTATGCAGAGAACTTGGGGATCAATTCCAACTACTTTTCTTAGGCTTGGGATCTCTACCAAGGCACCATCCTAATTTACAATCTTCAAGTTCTCAACATCGTAGTAAAAGGTGATTCTAGAAATATCATATCCAACTTATCCCCTGGGTCCTCCACTTCATCATGGAATATTTCCAATATAATTGTGGAATTCAAGCAGTTGTTATGCTCTTTCTCAAACTCGAAGGTGATCCACACCTATAGGGAGGGTAATCATGTGGCTGACCAGCTAGCCAACGTCAGTATCTTAGAGTCTAGCCTTTGATTATAGACTGACTCCTTTCCCTAAGCGATTATCGATGCCAATGTTACTAATGTCAGCAATCAGTGTGTCAAGGTGGTCTAGCGTGGATAATCTTCACTATAGGTTTCATGCTCGAACCCGCCTATGCAACTTAATTTTTCAAAACATCACCAACATGGAAAGTTACCTTGGTGACACCTTGAGGATGGCCTTAGTTCATGCCTTACATGCAGATTTCTTCAGGGTGAAGTTTCTCCATGTGGTTCTTCCTAACCTTTGCATGACTGGGTATTTTTTTGTCATAGCCAGTTGTATTCTTGAAATTGGAGGCTTATTCACAATATTGGGATTGCATGGAATTGAGAGAGTTGTTGCACTAAAAAGTATCACCTTGGAACCAACTTCACCCCTATTTGTCATGGTGACATGTTTACCTAACCATTAGAAATGTTATCCCCCGTTGCCCATGTCCTCGATCAGGTCACCAAAGTGGTTCCAAAGCTCCCTGGCTACTTAGTTTATTCCCTTGGTTTTATTTGATCTCTGCTTGCTCTCTGCATACTTTCTAGTGACGTTTTAGCTAGATGTGCTATCAACACTAGTGTGGAAATGGATCTTCAACTTTTCTACGTTGTGGTGACTGCCCACATCACCCCCCTTACTCTTATATGCCATGTTCGTCATTCCATAGAGGATGTTCATCCCACCTATAGTAAATTGTGGTGTCATTTCCAAGTGCTTCCACATGGCCCTTCCCATTGGTTGGTATGCCCTTCCACTCGTGCCACCCAATTTTTTCTCAATTCAGGCAATTTCAAGTAGGAGTTGTATTGGATGGGGTACTATGGTAGTTATCTAACATTTATTTATTTCCACCACCCTTCATGTTAACCACCCTCTTGCCTTCTATCCTTTATTTTATCCTTTGCTTCTTTCAAGTGTCATCACCATAGCCAAAATTGAGCTTGCATCCCTCCAGTTAACCCCCCTGGTCGAGGATATCTTCAGGGACCTCGGCCTCCTAAAGTTTTTACAACAATTTAATGTGGCCAAGCCAAACCTATCCATGGAAATTGTCCATTCATGTAATTGAGGGCATGTTGTCATTCGAGGTATGGTTTCACTGTTATGATGGATCTCTTGGTGGAGGTAATTTGTCTTCCTAATGATGGTGAGATCATCAACCAAGAGAAGCATTCCATTAAAGGGGAATTGGATTTTTTTAGAGACAAAGGGGAATCCCTAGGTAAAGAGAAAGGTAGAATTGTTATAAAATCTCTCCCAAAGCCTTTGGACACAATGAGGATTATTGTACTACAGTACTTCACTCTCGACAATCCATTTGATGTACTACAAAGTTTCCACCTTGCTTTGTAAACCATCTTAAAGGAAAAAAAAACCATTAATATCCTTGATTACAATTTTAGGTCGATGGAGAGGTCGGTGCTAAGTGTTAAGAGAGGAACCTCCTCCTCCCCTCCATGAGGGACTTCATCATGTGTTGTCCAGGTTTGTGGTGGTAGAATATAATCACAAAGTGGTGGTGTCATTCGGGCCTCCCCTTGTTGGAGTATAGGTCAGGCCCCCCTCACTAGAGGGTTGGCTAGGCCTCCCCTCTTTGTTGGAGGGTAGGCCAATGCTAGAGAAGAAGCTAGAGTAGATGCCCTAGCCCCCTCTCCACCCATAGGTACCTTGGGAGTAGCATATAGGATGGACGACACCCTGATTTCTCATAAGAATAAACCCCATCAGTAACCCATCCATGCCAAGGTAGGAAGTAATAAGAGTAAGGCTCCACTCATTATCGATAACACCTCAAATGACTCCCTCTTCTTCTAGACTAAAAAGAGAACCTAACTAGATTTCTAGCTCAAAGCGAAGGGACCTCTGTGTAGGCTCCCCTCTTGGCTTCACCCATGATGCACTTCTTGAGCCTCACTAATTGTGGATATATCTAGGAGATTCAGGACCTACTCAAAGCACTGGGATGGGTGGCCAAAACCATTTCCTCCATCTTGACATAGGAGGATTCCCTCCTCGAGGAGTATAAAGGTAAGTTTGAAATAATCAAGGAATTTAAGAGTTTGGTGGAAGAGAAACCAACTGCTGAAGAGCAAAGCAGTAAATATTTGAAAATAAAAAAACCTGCTTGACTTGGCCAAATAAAATGGAGTATCTTAGGAATAGAGAGAAAAAATCGAAGAACTAATCTAGACTGGCCACAAAAATATGAACACAAGAACCCGAGCAAACCAAAGCCATAAAAACCATATTTATTGGAATAAAATACCCAGAAAATAACATGGAGAACCATCCATGCACATTAGGTATTCATTTCTAGAATCACCAAACTACCAAAGCTCCAAAATAGGGCAATCTCATGAAAAAAATATAGCAGCCCTGAAAACCGATCATGAACCATAGTCTCGAAACCCTAATAAGGGATCCTCAACCAAAGTAGTAGAGTAGGTCAAGGGCACCTAATACCAAATTTGCACCAACGATCCTCCACATAAGAGAACATGGAGGCCAAAAAAAAGGGTTAAAAGGAGAATCTAGAACCCATATGCTTATGGGAAAAAACCCCCAAAGGCAACTAGAAACTAAGAACCCCCAACGCCTATCGGTTTGAGTCCCTTCAACAAGCAGAAGAACATAGATTCCACAAGATATGAAAACTAACACCACTTCCAACCAACGCATGCTAAAGAAAATATGCCAACCAACCCCCATCTCAAAAGTGATTTGGAATAAGCGAAAACAAGGGACTCCCCTAAACCCATAACATGGATAATCATGGCAAAAACTCCACCATCCATAAAAGCAAACCCACCAAACCCCAAAATAAGGTAAGCACAAATAAAAGCACACCCACCCACGAAGCGCGAGGAAAAGGCATCGCAAGCTAATACATCAGACACCACCTGAGGAACAAAGACAAGGGCAACCAAAAACTAGGTAAGCCCATTCTCATGACCATAAAAAACACCAGATCGAGAAACCAGGAGCCACTCCTGATCCTCTATAGTAATCTTGGTCCTAAGAATATATTTTAATTTTTATGTTGTATAGAAACAAAATTATTGAAGTGAGCCTTCAATAAGTACAATTCTATAATATTATTTGTTCATATTTACTCTTAAAAATGAGTGATTTTTAAGAAAATAAGAGATTTATTTTATGGGTTAAAGAAACACATTTATTAAAATGTTCATCTTTAATTAACGAGGGCATATTCACAATACGATTTTCATTGAATGTAATTTGTATTTACTTATATTATAACTAATTTTATTGAAACACGTGTTGGCATGTATAAAGGGTATACATGTTATAAAAAATAATTTTGGATTTTATTTCCAATAAATTTACGCTATACTACCTTTGTAGAAAACATGTCCTATCTTATATTTTTCATTTAAACACCAAAATATGAATATATATAACTTTCTTATTTTCTTGTTTTAGATACTCAAGAAGAGTAGTGTTGTAGTTCTATGAGCAAACAAATATGAATAGGAACTTAGCCTTTTCATTTTTGTTCCATATATTTATGGAGATTTTATAAATAAAGTATTCTAGTAAAGAAACACTAGATAGCATGGGAAGGTGGTTATTTTTTGAACTCCTAGTGGAAAAAGTATGCACTAGAATCTCCAATTGGACATGAAATTATTATCACCAAAATAAGATTTAAAACCTAAGTGTAGAGGTTGAAGATTACTTCTTATTCTAATTGTTATTTCTATAATTCAAATATTCAAATTTATTAATGAAAATCTAATTTAACAATTAATGGAATACAATTGAAATTACTAATCACTTAATTAAGAACCAAAAGGTAAATATATAAAAACCAAAATATAAATATGTAATCTTAATTTTTTAGGATTTTTAGTTAAAAGAAACTTGATTTTTTAGTTTTAGACCATCAAGGAAGAGTATGGAAAGAGTGTGGTAGTTTTAGTAGGGAGCAAGTGAAAACAATGAGGTAGCCTCATTAATTTTTGTTCCACATCTTTAGTAAAATATAAAGATAAAGGGTTAGTATAAGAAAAAGCATAGAAAGGATGGAAGGAAAGTCATTTTAAAAGTCGTAATAAAAATAAATATGTCCTAGGTGAAAGGATGGATGCCCTAGCTAATAACAAGAAGAAAAGTAAAATTATAAAAAATCTTGTGTAAGTAGAAAATATTATACCATAAAATGATTATTGGGAATGAGATCATACAACACAATACAATATTTCTTAAAATCAAATAATAATATTCAAGTTCCACTAACATTAGCAATTTATTTTGAAATTTTGAATTGAATGAAATAGAAGTGGAGATTGAATATAAATTACATCATGGATTTTCTCTTTAAAGGATTTTTCCTCTCACCTTATTTAATTCGATGGTTAGGGATAAAATGGTGTGATAAATGGTTTAGGAGGGGGTATATGTAATACCATGGAGTGAGATTTTATTTGTGAAAACAAAAAAATATTTAAAGGCTTCCTTTCTAGGTTAACATTTTTTAAACTTCCATCTTAGGCTATCAGCGAGAAGATTTTAAAGGATATTAGCAACATTATGTGAGAGTTCACCCAACAAGGACCAACTCAAAAAGAGTAAATTCATGTTGTTTATACTATATATGTGTTGCCATGGATGTTCTCAAACCTTTTCCAGAGTACATTAATACTTTATCTAAATAATAAATATTCATCAAAATATTTTATATATAACTATAGTTCATGAACTCCTTATCTAGTTCATCACCTTTAGGCCTTCCTCAAATGTAAAAAGTATATCATAATTCTTATAAATATTGCATAATAAAATATAGATAAAAATATATAAATACACATACTTGTGATAGAAAAGAAAACAAGCATAATCCATACACATATTGTGAAAGTCATTTTAATATTTACGCTCTTAAATTTCCAATGTTTCCTTTACTGTATAAGACCCATGAGAGTGTTTGTATCCTAGCACCCTATGGGGTTAATCTATTTTAAATTATTCTAATATGATATTAGACATACATATTAGGATTTATTTTAATCTAGTTAAAAAATAATTCTATGAAAGAATGATTTCTGAGTGATATAAATTCATCTTTGTACCATTATTTTTGTCTATTCATATACCTAGTTTTCAAAAATGAATTAAAAAGTATATATGGCATTATTAGTTCATCCCATCTAGTCATAAAATATAATTGTGTATTGATTATTTTATTGCACAAAATATATAACACAAAAAGTTGTGAAATTGTAGAAATGTATAAAAGCTAGCAAAATCATTACTTGTTATCCAAATTGTGATTGTCCAGATTTATCTTACAAGTGTTCCATCAAAATTCCTCATGTATTCTTTCTTTTCATATGTAATGTCTTCTTTCCTAGAATTATCCAAGTAAATATACAACTTCTATGGTGGTTATGAAACTTGTATTTAGGGCTGGTAGAGAAGCTCTACAAGGACATAAACTTAATGTGTTTGATAATCCTAAATATTTGTAGTGGAGCTCCATTGTGTCCATCGTCCTTCAAAAAATAAATAACTAACATTTGATATTTAATAGAGAAAACAAGAGAAGTATAAAAATAAAATATTGAAATGAATATTAAGAAAGAAATAAGGTAGAAAACCTATTTTATTGTTAACATATAACCTTTATCATATATAACATCATACCAAGAGATTATTTTTATTTTGAGGTTAATTAGAATTGTGATAATGTTGAGATTAATATTAATCATATTCCTATGAGATCATCTATCCTACATGATTTATTTTTATGTGGTACATGATCATGGAAAATCACAGGTTTGAATTTTTTAATATTATCATGTAAGGAAAGCAAAACTTTTGGAATCATATCATGCTCAAAGAAGATATAAAGTTCCCAATATTATCACATGAGGAAAACAAAATGTTTGGTTCTCAAACTAAAGTTCCTTATGCTTTGAAGTGTTTTTATTACATTTTATTGATTTACTTTTATCTTCGTAAAATAATTTAATATGTAACATCTTGTGAGTCTCTATAACATTCTTATGTATATTTTTATAAATAATTAGATATATTATTCATATATTTAAATTGAATTGAAGCTTTTATGTATATTTTTGTAATAAATTAGATATATAGATCACAAAATAATATACATAAATTTAAGATATTTTCTAAAATGTTTGGTGTGGACACACGTAAACACAATTATATATATCTCAAATCCACTCCTTGAAGTTTAATTATAAACAATCTATGGTGCTTTGAGATGCCATCCTAAATCTCAACATGAATTACATCAAGGTGGTAACCTCTCGCATATGACTCTCTATATTTTCCATTTTCTTCTTCACAAAAGGTAGTTTCTCCCCCATACGACCTACTATTATCTATATCTCGTCCATATGCTATATTTCTCAAAAGAGCTCATGTGCATGATAAAATATAGGAAACATATCCACTTTCCTATACACCACTTGGGAAAACACAAAAGATAATTACTAGTAACGACACTAGAAGGAATCTTAGAAACAAGTGTAACAAGAGTTTGTACAATGAGGTCTCTTCATCTATTAATGGTGCTTACATACATTTGTATTTTCATTAATTATCTTTCATGATATTAAATAATATTTATTTCACACATATACTATGGATACCATCGTCTACATAACAATGTTATCCATCCTAGCATCTTTCCAGTAGATTAGAAATCCTTACCTCTTCCCTATAAACAAATATTTATAAGTATTTGTTGTTTGATAGTTCCTTCTAATGTAGAATCTCATTTGATTCTCATATGTTTATTTGAGGGTTATTATAGGTCTCCTTGTCATGCAAGGACATATTTGTTTATTTTTCTTTAATGTCTAGCTAGGGAAATATTGCCCCTATATCTATTCTCATCTCATCTACTTCAGGCCAGACAAAAATCCTAATCTAGGATCATCATTACTTATGTCTTGGCTCAACTAAATTTTTATGGTGAAATCCTTGTTACTTGCCTCCTCCTCTAACTAATGGGTTGTACATTTTTATCCAATCAAGAAAATTGTTAACAAAAATATTTTTAAAATTTTGAGGATGTTAAAAACTATTTTAATTAAAATTAAGAAATATTTATGAATGGTTTTATTCACCTAAGTGTTCATTATGATTTATTCCTTTTGTTAGAGGCTAAGTTCCATAAATGCTACCTAAATTATGATAATGTGGTTGCAATTAACCAACAATGCATTTTATTATTATGTGATGATGTTACTAATTCACTATGAGTTTATCTAAAAATAAAACTTTCCAATGCACAAATTTTCATGGTGTAATTTTACGTAAAAAACCTTGTAATTTATTGTAAAGTATATATAAATGCATGAGTATGTATCTTGTTAGCTTCTAGTTATAAGTTGTATCTCATTAGCATTGCTATTGTATTAGATTTTTAGAATGAAATCAATGAGACATAAACATATGCATGGAATTCTATTAGTATAAGGTGTAATATAGAGCGATGGGTAAGAGTCATGGATATACGGTTTGCTTATGTAAATGCCTAAACATACTTAAGTTGTATGAAAAATAAACGAAAATATCTTTCTTCTAGTTTTATAGTGTTTGAGTCATAAACTGAAGAGTACATGTGATCTTCTTATGGCAATCACATATTATACTATGCGGAATTATGTGTTGTGGACTAGAATCACTCGTTGTTTCATCATCTCTAATGCTTCTAAAAAAACCTAAGCATAGCATAAAGGAAAAAATCACTACAAGAAAATTTATGTCACGTGTAACACTAAATATAGGAATTTATAAGCAATACTAGATCCATGTGAATGTGTATCTTGTGTAAATTTGAGAATATAACTTGAGGCACATTAAGAATGTCAATGAAGCTCTCATTTAGGAAAGTATGCCAATGTAAGAAAAATTAGTCTGAACTAATTTATTCATGATAATTCATGACAATATATAGCTTGAGAATGTAACTGAAGAATCTCCCAAGTTAGTAAAAGACAAAACGAATCTTCCAAGTGGGTAAAGAAAACAAATATATGAGAATCAAATGTTCTCAACATCACACAAAACCACCTAAATATTACCTATTACAATTGGAGATATTCACAGGGAATACTGCCACATGAAAATAGAAAAACACACTTATAATAGAAATCAATCAAATTCCAACATACTTGATGCAGGAGCATCTGGTGGCAGAGCAATCTTGCATCAACCAAATTTTTTTTCCAAGTGTTTTGCAAAGAAAAACAAATATATATATATATATATATATATGTGTGTGTGTGTGTGTGTGTGTGTGTGTTGCGATATCGCGATAAAAAAAGTGTCACGATATCGCGACCAAAATCGGAGCAGAAGGTACAACAGACGAAGGGTCGCAAAATCGTGACATGTCACAATTTCACGACATGTCATGAAATCGTGACCAAAGCAAAGAGCAGAGGCTATGACAGACGGAGGGTCACGAAATCGTGACATGTCATGATTTCATGACATGTCATGAAAGTGTGACCAAAGCAAAGAGCAGAAGCTACGGCAGATGGAGGGTTACGAAATCATGACATGTCATGATCCAAAGCAAAGAGCAAAGCTATGATGGATGGAGGGTCACGAAATCACGACCAAAATAAAGAGTAGAGGCTACGGTAGATGGAGGGTCATGAAATCACGACCAAAGTGAGGAGTTTAAGCTATGACGGATGGAAGGTCATGAAATTACGACATGTCATGAAATCGTGATCGAAACAGAAGAACGAAGGGGCAACAGAGGAACATCGTGATTTCGTGACATGTTGCGAAATCATGACCGAAGCTGAAAATGAAGGACGCGATGGAAATACGTCGTGATATCGTGACATGTCACAATATAAAGACCAAGGTAGAAGCAAGAAGGCGAGAAGGAAAGAATGTCACGATATCGCGACTAGAGTAGGAGAGAGAAAGCATAGGGGAGAATTATCGTGATATTGTGACATGTCACGATATCGCGACAAAAAGAAAAACATGCATTCCAGGCTTTCATAAATGCATTCCTTCATGTACGATAAGCTCGCAGCAATAAAGCAACAGTATCAGAGGAAGATTCCAACCAGCACTTTGGCCACTCGTGCACTATATCAGAGATTCCACTAAATAGGTCGACCACGCGTGCATTGGAAATGAAGCAGGAATCACAGAGGAATATTCTAACAAGCATGTCGGCCACTCACACCTTACACCCAGAGTTGCATTGATGCACTTGCTAGAGCTAGGTGGTAGTGGTATATGGGGGACAATTTGAAAACACAGAGGGTCAGGGCCTTAATAAAAATCCAAAAATTGTAATGAGAGGGGGCTGGCAAAACCGCAGATTGCTGATGTAAATTTTTGTAAATTATTTTGATGTTATTGAATGAAAAATTGGCTCTTGTTCTTTGTCCTCTGTTCTGTGTTAGTTATGTTCTTCGTTAAGTGGTATCAGAGCCAGAAGTTCCTGAGTGTGCAAGCAGATCACCGAAAGTGAGGTAGTTTGCACCAGGATCTATGGAAGGGCTTGTGATTGAGTGAGCATAATGCCTCCAAGAAGAAACCCTATTGGTGGAAGAGTCATGGCGACAGCGAAAGATGTCCGATTTTTGTAGAGGCAAATGCAAGCCTTGCAAGAAGAGATGCGTAGAATATTAGAGCCAAGAAGAGATGAAGGTAGTGACGAGGAAGATGACGAAGAAGAGGGCCAGCCTGAGGAAGAAGAAGAAGTATTAGATTCGACACAATCTAGACTATACAGAGCCATATCCCAGATTGGAAAGAGGCCGAAGATAGAGGTTTCCACGTATTTTAGGAACCTTGATCCAGAGGAATTGATCAACTGGATCAACGATCTGGAAGAGTAATGACCCTGATAGGGTCAGATTCACTAAGACCAAACTGAAAGGTCATGCCAGCATATGGTGGAAGGGAGTGCAGCTGGAGTGAAACAGAAGAGGAAAAGAGAGAATAACAAAATGGGAACGAATTGTAGAAAAGCTGAAGAGGTAGTTCATCCCTGGTGATTATGAGTTAGACCTGCTAAAGAAAATGCAAGATTTGAGGCAATCAAGTAAGTCTGTAAAAGAATACATAGAAGAGTTCCATAAAATTATGATCAGAACAGGCCACTCAGAAGCCAACAAGGAGAAAGTAGCCCGTTATATTAATGGGTTATGAACAAGTATTCAAGAGGAATTAATTTTGGTCAGAATGACCACCATCGAGGACGCTTACCAATTTGCCCTAAGAGTTAAAGAAAATTTCAATAGGAGGTTTGAGAATAAGCAAAGAGGAAGAGGTCATGGTAGAAGAATCAGCGAAAGAACCAGTGGAATATGAAATGAATATTCTCAGAAGAATGGAGAAGGTAGCAGTAATCAAGAACAAAGGGGAGAAAATACCTACCGCCCTCGTAATCAGAACAATGATTACCGAAGGGGAAGGGTCAGAGCTGGACGTTGCCATGGAAGAGGTAGATTATGTGGAACTTGTTTCCAGTGTTGAGAAGAGGGATATCACAAAAACGAGTTCCATAGCAATGAGAAAGGACTAATAGGAGGTTGAAAGGTAATGCCAGAGTCGCGGTCATTGATGAAGGTGCTCGATCTGAGCATTATGAATAAGTAGAGAGAGGAGAGGTACTGATCACGAGGAGAGTCCTACTAAATGAAGAGGGGGACGCAGATCAGAGGAAAAGCTTATTTTGCATAAGGTGTAAATGCACAGGTAATATTTGTAATATTATTATTGACAACGATAGCACGAATAACCTAGTTTCAGATGGAATGGTTACAAAGCTACAACTATAGATGAAGAGACACCCGCATCCATATCAGATCGCATGGTTGTAGAAGGACCATAGGGCTTTGGTCAGTGAGCAATGCCTGGTAAAATTCAATATTAGGAATTACCGTGATGAGGTCATGTGCGACATCTTGCCCATGGATGCTTACCATTTGCTGTTGGGAAGCCATGGCAATTTGACAGGTGCACGGTTCATGATGGTCGTGCCAACACCTACTCTGTAACAAAGAATGGAATGCATCATAAGTTGAAACCCCTGAAGGAGGTGGATGAAAAGGTATGTGGCAGTGCCAAAATTTGCTTAGTTGATAGGAGAAAATTTTTAGATGATTTGAAGCATGAACATATGTGTTATGCATTAATTCCTAGAGTTAGGGAGAAAGAATGCAAAGATACCCCAATGAAGTCCTAGATCTGTTGGAGGAATTTCTAGATATTATATCTGATAATGTGCTTGAGGGTTTACCCCCAGTAAGGAAGATCAGTCACCATATAGATTTGGTGTCAGGATCGAGCTTGCCCAATAAAGCTACACATAGAATGATGCCTGTAGAAATTAAGGAGCTAAACAGGCAGTTCTAGGAGTTGCTAGAGAAGGAAATGATTCGGGAAAGCTTGAGTCCATGCACAGTGCTTGCAGTGCTAGCACCAAAGAAATATGGAGAGTCGATAATGTGTACAAACTCTCGAGCCATCAACAAGATCACAATAAAATACAGGTTTTCATTGCCAAGAATGGATGACATAATGGACTGTTTGAGTGGAGCCAAGTACTTCACCAATATTGACCTCAAGAGTGGTTACCATCAGATTCATTTCAGAGAAGGAGATGAGTGGAAGATAGCCTTCAAGACTAGAGAGGGTTTGTATGAGTGGTTGGTCATGCCATTTGGGCTATCCAATGCACCAAGTACCTTCATGCGGCTGATGAATGAGGTACTAAAAGAATTTTTAGGTAAATTTGTCATTGTCTATTTAGATGATATATTAATATTTAGGAGAACCCTGGAAGAGCACCTGATGCACATCAGAAGGATTTTTGAGAAGCTACGGGAGGAGCAGTTATTAATTAATCTAAAAAAGTATAATTTTGTAAAGAAAGAGTTAGTGTACCTGGGATTTGTCATCTCAGTAGAAGGTGTAAAAATGGACCCAAAAAATGTGAGAGCTATCATCGAATGGCCTACTCCGAGAAGCACAACAGAGGTAAGATCATTTCATGGTCTAGCAAGCTTTTACAAAAAATTCATTAGAAATTTTAGCAGCATTTGTGCACCCCTTACAGAAACAATGAGAGGGGATAAGAAATAATTTAAGTGGACCTTAGGAGCAGATAAGAGCTTTGATGTGTTGAAGAAGAAGGTCATAGAGCAACCTTTTTTGGCACTTCCAAACTTTAACAAGGTATTTCAGATAGATTGTGATTCCAGTGGTAGTGCAATAGGAGATGTACTGAGTCAGGAAGGTAGGCCTGTTGCTTACTTTAGTGAGAAACTCAATGATGCTAGGAAAAAGTATTCAGTTTATGATCAAGAGTTTTATGCTATAGTTCAGGCTCTAAAGAAGTGGAGGCATTATTTGTTGCCAAAAGAGTTTGTTCTATTTACTGATCATCAGGCCTTACAGTATATCAATAGCCAAACAAAACTAAATCAAAGACACTTGAAGTGGGTTGAGTTTCTCCAAAGTTATACCTTTGTGTTGAAGCATAGAAGCAAAAAATCAAACAGAGTTGCAGATGCCTTAAGTAGAAGGCAGAATTTGCTAATTGAAATGACGGTGGAAGTGGTAGGATTTGAATAACTGAAGGGTTTGTACCCTAAAGATCCTAATTTTGCAGAAGCCTTGACGACTTGATTAGCACCTGCTACTGTGGACAGGAAAAAGTGGTTGGATTTTCTAATCCAAGATGGAATGTTGTTCCGAGGAAGTCAATTATGCATTCCAAGGAGTTCCATGCGGGAAAACCTAGTCAAGGAGAAACACAGCGGAGGACTGGCTGGACATTTTGGTCGGGATAAGACCATTGCACTGGTGAGTGAGAACTACTATTGGCCGCAACTACAACAAAATATGCAAAATTTTGTACAAAGTTGTAGAATATGCCAGATGGTGAAAGGCGTGAGGCAAAACACTAGATTATATCAGCCGTTACCTGTACCTAAGAGGCCATGGGAGGACGTCAGCATGGATTTCGTTCTTGGATTTCTGAGAACGCAAAGGGGAAATGACTCCGTATTTGTGGTGGTTGACAGATTTTCCAAGATGGCACATTTTATTCCCTGCTAGAAAACAAGTGATGTGGTTCACATTGCAGGGTTATTTTTCAAGGAAGTGGTATGACTTCACGGTCTACCAAAAAGCATCATTTCTGATAGAGATACAAATTTTGTTGGGTATTTCTAGAGAACCTTGTGGAAGAAGTTGAAGATAGATCTGAAATTTAGTTCTGCATACCACCCATAGACTGATGGACAGACAAAGGTGGTAAATAGAAGTCTGGGTAATTTATTGAGATGCTTGATAGCAGATAAACCCAAGGGATGGGATTTGGTTTTACCGTAGGCAGAATTTGCATACAAAAATTCTGTCAACAAGAGTACAAACAAATATCCATTCCAAGTCATATATGGAAACAGCCCAAGAAATGTTTTTGAACTAAGAAAATTGGATAAAGGGGAAAGTGCAGTGTCGAGGCTGAGAAATTTGTGGAACAGATGAAAAGCCTACATGAAGAAGTAAAGAAACAAATTACAAAAATGAATACTTAATATAAGACAAGGGTAGACCAGAAGCGGTGGTTCAAAGAGTTCGAAGTAGGAGATGAAGTCATGGTCCATCTCAGAAAAGAAATATTTCCTGCCAAAACCTATAACAAGCTAAATATGAAGAAGTCTGGACCATGCAAAATAATGGAAAAACAGGATTTAGGCAATGCATCTGAAGTGGAATTGCCAAGTGAGCTTGGCATTTTGCCTATTTTTAACATTTCATATTTAGTGGAATACCATGATGGAGATAGTGCAGGGACACCAAGTACAGATTTGTGGAGCATTCCAGTGTCTACCCCAACCATAGACAAGATCAAGAAAATATTAGATACTCGTGAAGGCAGAAGCACCAGGAACAAATAGTATTATGAATATTTGATCAAGTGGAAGGGCAGAACTATAGAAGATGTGACTTGGTTGTCAAAAATAGAGGTTGATCACCTAGGTCTTCCTCTAACAGATCAAAAGTGAGGATCACTTCTCAATCCACCCCGGGTGTCTGATGTAGGAGCATCCGGTGGCAGAGCAATCTTGCATCAACCAATTTTTTTTCCAAGTGTTTTTCAAAGAAAAAAAAAAAAAAATATATATATATATATATATATATATATGTGTGTCACAATATCGCAACAAGAAAAGTGTCGCGATATCGCAACAAGAAAAGTGTCGCGATATCGTGACCACAACCGAAGCAGAAGGTACGACGAACGAAGGGTCACAAAATCGTGACATGTCATGATTTTGTGACCAAAGCAAAGAGCAGAGGATATGATAGACGGAGGGTCACAAAATCGTGACCAAAGCAAAGAGCAGAAGCTATGGCAGACGAAGGGTCACAAAATCATGACCAAAGCAAAGAGCGAAGCTATGACGGACGGAGGGTCACAAAATCATGACCAAAACAAAGAGCAAAGGCTACGACGGACGGAGGGTCGCAAAATCATGACCAAAGCGAGGAGCAAAAGCTATGACAGATGGAAGGTTGTGAAATCATGACATGTCATGATTTCACGACATGTCACAAAATCACGACTGAAACAGAAGAACGAAGGGGCGACGAAGGAACGTCGCGATTTCGTGACGTGCCGCAAAATCACGACCGAAGCTGAAAATGAAGGATGCAATGGAAATACATTGTGATATCATGACATGTCACGATATCATGACAAAGGCAGAAGTAGGAAGGCGAGAAGGAAATAATGTCACGATATCGTCACATGTCACGATATCACGACCAGAATAGGAGAGAGAAAGCGTAGGGGAGAATTGTCGCGATATCGCGACATGTTGTGATATCACAACCAAAATAAAAACACGCACTCCAGACTTTCATAAATGCATTCCTTCATGTATGATAAGCTCACGAAAATAAAGCAATAGTCTCAGAGGAATATTCCAACCAACACTTCGGCCACTCATGCACTATATCAGAGATTTTGCTGAACAGGTCGACCATGCACGCACTGGAAATGAAGCAGCAGTCATAGAGGAATATTCTGACAAACATGTCTGCCACTCACACCTTACACCCAGAGGCGCATCGACGCACTTACCAGAGCCAGGTGGCAGTGGCATATGGGGGACAATTTGAAAACGTAGAGGGTCAGGGCCTCAAGAAAAACCTAGAAATTGTAATGAGAGGGGGCTGGCAAAACCGTAGATTGCTGATGTAAATTTTAGTAAATTCTTCTGATGCTATTGAATGAAAAATTGGCTCTTGTTCTTTTTCCTTTGTTTTGTGTTAGTTCTGTTCTCTGCCAATACTACCCCTTAAAGTTGAGGGGACTGACAAGGAAGTTCCTCAGCTTCAAAAATTGAGCTTTGACAACTCCCTTGGTGAACAAATCTGCAATGTTGTCTTCAGTGCTGCAATGATGCAATTCAATCACCTTCTTCTCGACCATGTCTCGGATGAAGTGATACTTCATATCAAAATGCTTTGACCTGCTGTGATGAACTGGATTATATGCTAGCTGAATAGCACTCATGTTATCACAATACAATGTAGTAGGACCATATTGTTGTTCTCCAATTTCTTCAAGGACTTTCCTCAACCACAATGCTTGAGCACTAGCACTTGTGATTGCAATGTATTCTGCTTCGGTGGAAGAGAGAGCAACTATAGTTTGTTTCTTTGAGCTCCAAGTGATTAAACCAGACCCAAGGCTGAAACAATTACCTGATGTAGACTTCCTGTCATCTATATTACTCCCCCAATATGAATCACTAAAACCAAACAATTTTACATCTTCATTTTTACAATAATGGATGCCAAAATCCATTGTACCTTTTACATATCTCAGTATTCTTTTTGCAGCTTTCATGTGTAATTCAGAAGGGTCACTCATATACCTTGATACAAGTGATACAACACATGCAATGTCTGGTCTAGTGTTGGTGAGAAACATCAAACTCCCAACCATACTTCTATATGTGGTCACATCAACTTTTTCAGTTCCATCATCCTTACTCAACAACTCACCATGAGCTATTGGTGTTGCAACAGGTTTACAATTTTCCATCCCAAATTTTTTTAACATATCATTGGCATATTTGTTTTGACAAATGAAAATTTCACTATCACTTTGATACACCTCCATACCAAGAAAATAGTGCATCAAACCTAGATATTTCATCTCAAATTCATGCATCATGGCATTCTTGAAGTCATCATTCAACTTAGGATTACTACCTAAGTAAATAAAGTCATCCACATATAAAAAAACAAGGAGAATGTCATTACCTTGTTTCTTATAGTATAAGGTTGGCTCACTCTTGCTTCTCACAAAACCATATTGATGGAAGTACCCATCAATTCTTGAATACCAAGCTCTTGGAGCTTGCTTAAGACCATACAAGGCCTTCTTCAACCTGTACACAAGATTATCCTTACCTTGAACTACAAATCCTTGAGTTTGTTGCACATAAACCTCCTCATCCAAGAATCCATTCAAAAAAGCACTTTTTACATCCAGGTGATGTACATTCCAACTTTTATGAGCATCAATAGAAAGAACCATCCTCACTGTTTCTTGTCTTGCAAATGGAGCAAAAGTCTCCTCATAATAAATGCCATACCTTTGTGTGAACCCCTTGGCCACAAGTCTTGCTTTGTGTCTCTCCACACTTCCATCAGAATTATGTTTTGTTTTGTAGACCCATTTAGAGCCCACAACTTTCTTGCCTTTTGGAAGCTCAACTAGCTCCCAAGTATCATTCTTCTTGATGGAGTTCATTTATTCTTTCATTGCCTTCATCCATACATCATTAGTACATGCTTGTTCATAACAAGATGGTTCTAAATCAACAAGAGACATTAAGGCATAATTCACAACATCACCTTTGGGCTTACCATCATTTTCATCACCATACATATGCAAGTTTTCAAGTCTTTTCACCACTTGATCTACCTCTTGTGCTTGACTTCTTGTAACTCTTCTTTGAAAATTTGTATCTAACATTTGAGAGGATGGATGGTTTTGTTGGAGCTTTTTACTTTTCAACACATTACTTGGAGAATCTTCACTCAATAGTGTGAAATATTCATTTGTTTGAATAGTACTCCTTTGATAAATGTCACTTAAGCTTCTTACCTTCCTTGGTGGACTTGAACTTGCACTTGAAACTGAAGAACTAGATGAGGGGCTGCTTGGTGGAGAACTAGATGAAGGGCTTCTTGTTGGAGAGCTAGATGAGGGGTTGCTTGGTGGATTAGTAGCACTTGGAACTAAAACATTAGTGGGCTGCTCATCATCATCAATAATACCACCAGTCAAAACAGATTTTGACTTCTCAATATGGCCTTTTTGATGACCATAAACTCCCCCTTCATCAAAAATCACATCTCGAGACACGACAACCTTGTGTGTCTTTGGATTAAAGAGCCTATATGCTTTGGTATTTTCACAATACCCAAGGAATATGCATGCTTCACTTTTGGGATCTAACTTCTTCCTTTTTTCATCAGGAACATGTGCATAAGCCAAGCAACCAAAAAATCTGAAATGACTTACAGTTGGTTTCCTTCCATACCATGCCTCATATGGAGTGATGCCATCCAAGCTAGAAGTAGGACTCCTATTCAAAATATAAATGGAAGTCCTTACCGCATCAACCCAATACATATTAGTTAACCTCTTTGTTTGTAGCATGCTTCTTGCCATATTTACCATTGTTCTATTTTTACGCTCAACCACACCATTTTTTTGTGGTGTGTAAGCAGTTGTGAGTTGCCTTCTAACACCACAATATTTACAAAATTGAAGAAATTCATTTGAACAAAATTCTCCTCCCCTATCAGTCCTTAAACATTTTACATAGTGCCCACTTTGATTTTCAACAAGATTTTTAAAATCTTTAAAACAATCAAATGCCTCATCCTTTGTCTTCAAAAGATAAACCCAACACATTCTTGAAAAATCATCTATGAAGGTGAGAAAGTATGAATTCTTACCAATACTTTGAGTCTTGCATTGGCCCACAAATATCAGAATGCACCAATTGAAGGGGATAAGTGGCTCTCCATGCTTTACCTTTTGGAAAATTCATCCTTGAGTGCTTGCCCAAAGCACATCCTTCACACACACCTTTTTGATCATCAATTTTAGGTAGCCCATATACCATCTCTTGAGAAACCATTTTCCTCAAACTAGGAAAATTTACATGGCCAAATCTTAAGTGCCATAGCCAACTTTTGCTATCAATGGTTGCACATGCAAAATCATTCTTTTCTTCTCCAAATTTTAGAGGAAACAATCTATTCTTGGTCATGGGAATGGTAGTGACGTGCCTATGCCCATGATTCTTATCAAAAATCTCACACTTATTGTTTTCAAACACAAGCTTAAAATTATTTTCCATGATTTGCCCAACACTCAACAAATTATGTTTTAAATTTGGAGTGTAGTAAATATCAGTCACTTTCTTCTTACCTTCATTAGTTTGTACCTCCATGGTTCCTTTGCCTTCAACTTGCAATGCTTTGTCATCTCCAAGCTTGATCTTGGACTTGTAGGAATTGTCAATTGTAGATAGCAACTCCTCCTTGCCGGTCATGTGATTGGAACATCCGGTATCAAGAATCCATGTCTCATTCATATTTTGATCAGATTTTCCATATGACAAAAACAAAATTGATGAGTCCTCCTCCTCACCATAGTGTGCATTATTGCTTCTTCCTCCATGTGATGCTTTCAATCTACAATATTTTTCAAAGTGCCCATACTTGTTACAATAGTAACATTGCTTGTTACTTCTTCCTTGATAGCCATTTCTTCCTCTTTCGTGAGAGCCACCTCTTCCTCTTTCTTGGAAGCCACCTCTTCCTCTTTCTTGGAAGCCACCTCTTCCTCCTCTTGGAGAAAAACTACCTCTACCTCTTGAAGAAGATCTACCTCTTCCTCTCCATTGGCCTCTTCCTCTTGAACTAGATTCACCTTCTTTGGATGAAAATGCTTTTTCTTCCATTCCCCCAACATTTGGAGTTGAAGAGAATCTCTCCTCATGGGACATTAAGGAACCCATGAGCTGATCATATGTGAGAGTAGTCAAGTCCTTACTCTCCTCAATTACAATGGATACTTGGCTCCATTTGGGTAAAAGTGTCCTCAACACTTTCTTTACAATGACTTCATTATTCACTTCTTCACCAAGAGTCTTCATTTTGTCAACACATGCTTTGGCTCTCATGCAATAGTCTCCAACCTTTTCATTTTCCTTCATCTTGAGATTTTCAAACTCCATTTTTAGAGTTTGCAATCTCACTTGCTTGACTTGAGTGTTGCCTTCATAGCTCTCTTTTAGAGCTTGCCATGCATCTTTGGCTGATGCACAACTTGCAATCCTTGGGAAAATGCTCTCATCCAAGGTTGTTTGCAAGTAGAATATTGCAAGACTATTCTTCTTTTGTGCCTCTCTTGTTGCTTGTCTATCGGTAGCTAGAACAATACTCCAATCGGTTGGCTCTGTGTAGCCATCCTCCACAATCTCCCAAGCACCTTTGCTAATGAGCAAGTGCTTCATCTTGATTGACCAATAGTCATAGTTGTCTCCTCTAAATTCTGGGATTGGGACATTAATGTTGCCATTTACCATTTTTACAAATCAATGGTGCAACTCCTTCCTTACTCGTTGGTGGACTTTCAATCCCAATGATTGTTCTTCAAATGCAGAGACAATGCTGAATTCCAATAATCACAAAAGCACGTGCTGATGTGCACATCAATTTTTTTTTTAGTATGAACTCTGGTGTTATTATTTTCCTTTAAAAATAATAACAATCCACTTGGTATTGCCGATGGAACAAATTTCATAAATCATGTGTTACATTTATTTACTTAGAATATCTAAGAACAACTTTTAGATGTCACACAGATTTATAAGAAACACTATCGACTATCTATGGAAGAGAAGATACACCCGTAACTTCACCCTTATTCACCTCTCTTCATATTATAGTATTTGGTACAAGAACATTACATTCCTTGCACAAAACACCAAAGAGAGCATACAGTAAAACAGGAAATGTGGAAAACTTCATATAATTTGCGGAGGCGACATAGGCTTCACATATGGCTGATTGATGTTTGCTATTGGAGGCGTCGACACCAACCTTCTAAATTCCATCACCTCCACCCATTTATGGTTCCCATCCTCTCTCGCAGATATTACATCTATGGATGGGGCTTCATAAGAAGAAATAGAAAAGGAGGAAAGCTTTCGGGATTCTGAGATTGTAGGAAAACTTATGAAAATGGAAAGTAATGCACACACGGCCAACAAAAATGCCGAAGACGTCTTTTCAGCCGTTGCCATCCTAAAACCGTAAAACAACAAAAAAATTCTTAAAAAAAATTAGCAAGGTTTCTCTCAAACCTGAATCTGATACCACATGTGAGCCAGAATTAGTCTGAACTAATTTATTCATGATAATTCATTACAATATATAGCTTGGGAATGTAACTAAAGAATATCCCAAGTTAGTAAAAGACAGAACGAATCGTCCAAGTGGGTAAAGAAAACAAATATATGAGAATCAAATGTTTTCAACATCACACCAAACCACCTAAATATTACCTATTACAACTGGAGATATTCACAGGGAATATTGCCCCATGAAAATAGAAAAACACACTAATAATAGAAATCAATCAAACTCCAATGCCAAGTCAGAAAGACCTAAATTTTTCATTTTAGACCATCAAGGAAGAATATGGAAAGAATGGTTGTTTTAATAGGAAGCATGTGAAAATAAGGAGGGAGCCTCATAATTTTTTTGTTCCACGTATTTAGGAAAATATAAAGATAAATGATTAATATAAGAAAAAAATATAGGAAGGATGGAAGAAAAGTCATTTTAAAAGTCCTAATAAAAATAAAGATGTCCTAGATGAAAGAAAGGATGGATGCCCTAGCTAATAACAAGAAGGAAAGCAAAATTATGAAAAACCTTGTGTAGGTAGAAAATTTTATACTATAAAGTGATTATTAGGAATGAGATCATATAACACAATACAATACTTCTTAAAAGAAAATGATAATATTCAAGTTCCACTATCATTAGCCATTTGTTTTGAAATTTAGAATTGAATGAAATAGAAGTAGAGATTGGATTCAAATTACATCATGAATTTTCTCTTTAAAGGATTTTCCCTATCACCTTATTTAATTTTAAGGTTGGGGATAAAATGGTTTAATCCATGGGTTAGGCGGGGTATATGTAAGACCATTGAGTGAGATTTTATTTGTGAAAACAAAAAAATATTTAAAAGCTTCCTTTCTAGGTTAATATTTTTTAACTTCCATAATAGGCTATAAACAAGAATATTTCAAAGAATATTAGCAACACTATGTGAGAGTTCACCCAGCAAGGACCAACCCATAAAGAGCAAATTCATGTTGTTTATACTAGATATTGTTAGAATAAATACATATTATCTTAAGTTCTACTAGGATAGACACACTTGAGTTTCAACTCCTCCATGTGTCAGGTGAACTCTAAGTGGTGTCTTCATAAGACTTGATGAGTTGTTCCGCCCCTCCATGTTTCAGGTGAGCTCTCAGTGGTGTCTTCATCAGACTTGACGAGTTGTTGTAATCCAACAACTCTCAATAATCAACTTTACTATTTATACAATGTTGATCCCTGGAATAAATCAATCAGTTCTATTTTATTTCTTCAAATCTTGTAATGGTTTGTAGTTCTATTATTGGGAATTCTAATATGGTATTAGAGCATGGTAGATTTTACTAGCATTCTCTCCAGAAAGAGGTTTCTCGAACTAGTTCTTAATCTCTTATTATTTGTTTGTTTAAAGAAATAGGTGTTTTTTCATATTGTAGTATGCTCATATATGCATTTTTCTATTAAAGATATTTGCTTATGGTAATACCTACTTGTTTATATAATTTTATTTTACCATTGATACAAATATTTCAAAATTTCTTTATTCACTACTTTGTGTATGCATATTGAATTTTTTTCCTCTATAAAAATACTCCTTAACAAATGCAGCTTGCTTTAAAACAATTAAAGTAACGTTGCATCCCATTTTAGGTGTTTTTTAATTTATATTATTTATTCCCCTCTTGAACATAGCCATCATTGTGTTTCACTCAGGAAGGAAACTAATATAAATCAAACATTTTTTAGAGGCCCCCTATTTTTATTTGTCCTCCTACTTCACCTACATTTAATTTTTTTCCCCTAAAATGCTAGCTTGTTCAGCTTTCAATAGCATTTGTTGCACATTTCATAATGTATAAGGATAAGCGTTCAACATATTTTTTCCCTCGCTGTGTATCTTCTAACATAGAGAAAAGGGAAAAACCGTAGGCCCTTACTTTTGGTGGGCATTTAATTTTTTTTAATATTACAATCTCAAATTGTTTTGTCTTCGTAAATTTTAATTAATGTAAGGATCACTCTCTGCGTCACCAATTAATGACTCTTGGTCTACCTACCTAGACCAACATTTGTAAAAAAAAAAAATCAAACGTGGCCTATAGCCAACATTTTACTATGGCGCGCCTTGAGACTGTGTCTCTCAATGGTTATTTCCCTCATTATTTTTTTATATTCTTCAAAGATCTTAAGATTTTAGGAAACGTTCTACTCAAATTTCATCATATATGTTTGTCCTTCGACGCTCATCTCTTCTTTCCTCTTGTTATATAAACATCTTTCTAAGCTTAAAATCATAACTCTTTTGTATTCCTAAGATTTTCTTCGATAAAGCTTAGATTGATTTTTTTGGGGGCCTATTTTATATTGTTTCCTGTAAATCTCTGCAAGTTTTTTTCCTTCAGGTTTGTGTGTGGTGAGATAATTTGTTCTACAAGTGAAAGATTCATAAAAACTCAGGTCACTGCATCCTCTCTTCGGTGCCTTGCTCTCAGCGTCTCTGATTCATCTTTTAAAGCTGGTCTATGGCACAAATGCTAAGGGGGACTCTCTTATTTGACATCACTCCTCTCAATGCCTCTTCAATGCATCATATGGTAAGGTGTTATATGATTTTTTAAAATAAATTTTCTTATCTAGTGTAGATATAGGAGTCTCATTTTTCCTGGATGCTGCCATTGGTGCGGTGAACGTAGATGCCACCCTTCCTTATATCCAGTGTAGATATAGAAGGAGTCTTGTTTTTCCTGGATGCCACCATTGGAGCTGTGAACGTGATCGAGAACCAAACTCACAGAGAAGAAAAACAACTTTATTTTATTCAAAATACAGCAGAGATTTACAGTGACACAGAATATTACAGAAGTCGCAGAGAGTTGTGCTTTTACAAAATTTTGGAACTCTTAAAATATAGAAATAGGTTATCATTCTTGAAATTTTCCAGCCCTTATGCATGCCTCTGTTCTCCTTTTTAAAGGTTCTTAGGTGACGCTCCATTTCCAACTGGTGGCCCTTCGTTTCCTCTTCTAGAACCTTTCGTTTCGCCTCCCCGTGTCGCTTTGTCGTCTAGATATTCGACACATCTCCCTTTTTGACTCTTCGTCTTTGGCTCGTCTTTCGATGCAAAAATACGACATGTCACGATATCATGACATTTTGGCTTCCCTGCGCTCCTTCTCCCTTTCGATCATGATATCGCGACATGTCATGATATCACGACGTTTTCTCTTCATCTCTGCTTTCCTCACCTTCGGGTCGCGATATCACGACATGTCACGATATCATGACATTTTCTCCGCCACCACTGCCTTTCTTACCTCCGGGTCACGATATCACGACATGTCACGATATCATGACATTTGCCTTCGGATGCCCATGCTTATCTTCTTTGGTCATGATATCACGATGTCGCGATTTCATGACCCTCCATCTGTTGCATCGTCGGCCCTACATTTTGGTCGTAATATCACGACGTCGTGATTTCATGACATGTCGTGAAATCACAATGTCACGATTTCACATGTCATGAAATTGTGACATGTCACGATTTCATGACCCTTCGTCTGTTGCATCGTTGGACCTACATTTTGGTCGTGATATCGTGACATCACAATTTCATGACATGTCACGAAATCGTGACATGTCATGATTTCGTGACCCTCCATCTGTTGCGTCATCGGCCCTGCATTTTGGTCGCGATATCACGACCCTCCGCCTGTTGCATCGCTTGCCCCACTTTTGGTCGCGATATCGTGACCCTTTCGCCAATTGCATCGCTTGCCCTACTTTTGGTCACGATATCACGACGTCATGATTTCATGACCCTTCTACCTATTGCATCGCTTGCCTTGCTTTTCGTCATGATATCACGATGTTATGATTTCACAAAATTGTGACATGTCATGATTTTGTGACCCTTCCACATTTTGCATCGCTTGCCCCTATTTTGGTCTCAATATCGCGACGTCGTGATATTGTGACATGTCACGATTTCGCGACCCTTCACCTACTGCAACTTCTGCCCTATTGTTGGTCTTTGCAAAACACTTAGAAAATTTTTGTTGAAGCAAGATTGCGCTGCTGCCATCGGATGCTCCTGCATCAGACACCGAGGTTGATGGAGAAGTGACCTTCACTTCCGTGTTGTTCGGTCATCATATTCTGCAACATCTCCAAATGTGCACCTGCCTCTGTAGCCCGCTTAAACCCCATCTCCTGATCAAAAAAAAAAAATTCTTCTACTAGACAGATTCTGGCACTGCTACACACCTTCTCATCCACTGCCTGCAAGGGCTTCAACTTGTGTCGCACTCCATATTTCGTCAGGGAGTACGTATTTGCACGACCATCATGCACTGCACACCGATCAAACTGCCATGGCCTTCCCAGCAACAAATGGCAAGCATCCATGGGGAAAACATCACACAAGACCTTGTCCTGGTACTTCCCAATATTGAACGTGACTAAGCACTGTTCACGAACCCATGCTCTATGGTCCTTCCGCAACCACGCAATTCGGTAGGGATGTGGGTGTCTCCTCCTCTCCAGCTGCAACTTAGTAACCATCTCTTCAGAGACTAAGTTATCAGTACTACCATTGTCTATAATAACATTATAGACTTTGCCTAAACTTTTGCACCTCGTGCGAAACAGGCTTCTCCTTTGTTCTGGTTTCTCCTCCTCATTCAACAAGGCTCTCCTTGCAACCATGACTTCCCCTCTCTCTGCCTCCTCAGAGTGCTCCGATGCAACACCATCATCAATGACTGTAGCTTGGGCAGGGCCCTCAGGCCTCATGTTCACCCTCTCTTGGCATTCAGGACACTCATACATCATATGTCCTACTTCCCCACACTGGAAACAGGTTCCACAAAACCTTCTGTCTCCATTTCCTCGACCAGGTCTACCTCTTCCTCTTGGGTAGTTATTCTGATTACGGTGTCTGTAATCATTATCTCCCTTCTGGTCCTAACTATTGCTAGCTTCAGATTCCTTCTCATCTTGTCCTCTATCCATTTCTCCACTGGTTCTTCCACCAGTTCTTCCACCACGACCTCTTCCTCTCAGTTTGCCTTCAAATATTTGATTCAGTTTCTCTTCGGCCTTCAAGGCCAACTGATATGCATATTCTATGGTGGTTATTCTGATCAGACTGAGTTCTTCCTGGATGTTCATCCTTAATCCATTTATGTATCAGGCTACTTTCTCCTTATTAGCCCCTGAATGGCCAGTTCTGATGGAGATCTTATAAAACTCTTATGTATATTCTTGGATAGACTTGCCTGAATGTCTCAAACTCTACATCCTCCTTAGTAGATCCAACTCGTAATCTACAGGAATAAATTGCCTCTTCAATTTCTCCACCATTTGGTCCCATCTGGTTATTTTCTCCTTTCCATTTTTATTTCTTTCGAGTTGTACTCCTTTCCACCATAAACTAGCATGGCCTTTCAATTTTGTTTTTACAAATTTGATCCTATCAGGATCTGCAATCTCCTCATACTCAAAGTATTCCTCCATATCGTTGATCCAGTCAATCAACTCTTCTGGGTTGATATTCCTAGAATATGTAGAGACATCAAACTTCGGTCTCTTCCCAGCCTGAGCTAGAGCTTTCAACAATCTAGCTTTAGAAGGATCCAACGCTTCTTCATCATCTGATGGACCCTTAGTTTCCTAGGCTTCATCGTCACTCTGGTCTTATCCCTTTGGTTCGACCCTTTTTCGCAACTCTTCTTGTAGGGCTTGCACTTGCCTCTGCAATGCTCTGAAATCTTCATCCTGTGCCACATTTCTCTCGTGACCATAATTTATTTTTGGAGGCATTCCATTCACTTCTCTCGCAAATCCCAAACGATCCTGGTGTAGCCGCCTCAATTCTAATGATCTGCTCACATGCTCAGGGACCTTCACTCTCTCTCTTATCAGAACTCTTCCACAGATCCTGGTGCAAACTGCCTCACGTTCGGCGCTCTATTTGCACACTTAGGAACTTCTAGCTCTGATACCACTTGATCGAGAACCAGACTCACAAAGAAGAAAAATAGCTTTATTTTATTCAAAATACAGTAGAGATTTATAGTGACACAGAATATTACAGAAGTCGCAGAGAGTTGCGCTTTTACAAAATTTTGGAACTCTTAAAATATAGAAATAGGTTATCGTTCTCAAAATTTTCTAGCCCTTATGCATTCCTATGTTCTCCTTTTTAAAGGTTCTCAGGTGGCGCTCCATTTCCAGCTGGTGGCCCTTCGTTTCCTCTTCCAGAACCTTTCGTTTTGCCTCCCCGTGTCGCTTCGTCGTCCAGATATTCGACATGTCTCCCTTTTTGACTCTTCATATTTGGCTCATCTTTCGATGCAAAAAGACGACATGTCATGATATCATGACATTTTGGCTTCCCTACGCTCCTTCTCCCTTTCGGTCATGATATCGCGACATGTCGTGATATCACGATGTTTTCTCTTCATCTCTGCTTTCCTCGCCTTTGGGTCGCGATATCATGATGTTTTCTCCGCCACCATTGCCTTTCTTACCTTCGGGTCACGATATCGTGACATTTGCCTTCGGATGCCCACGCTTATCTGCTCTGGTCGCGATATCTTGACGTCATGATTTTGTGACCCTCCGTCTACTGCGTCATTGGCCCTACATTTTGGTCATGATATCGTGACGTCGTGATTTCGTGACATGTCACGAAATCGTGACATGTCATGATTTCGTGACCCTCCATCTGTTGCGTCGTCGGCCCTGCATTTTGGTCACAATATCATGACATCGTGATTTTGTGACCCTCCATCTGCTGCATCGTCGGCCCTACAATTTGGTCGCGATATCATGACCCTTCGCCTATTGCATCGCCTGCCCCACTTTTGGGCTAGGGATTGGGATGACATACAAATTTGTATTATGGTATGCATCCTTAGGGATTGGTTGAGTGTACCAATATTGGATTGTGGTACACCAAGCAGACACTTATGTATCTCTCTTTTATTGAGTAATACTAAGATACTTTCTTTTATATGTTAATGTCTGTGCATGTGATATAACTTGATTAAGCGTTATATATTTTTTTGTTTGTATTTATGATGTGTTATGCATGAAAAATTACCTAATATAAAACTATATGAAATGCATGGATGAGATGAATGTGAAAATGGAAGAAGAAGAAAAAAAATAAAGGAAAGAAAAATAAGGAAGAAGAAGAAAAATAAGAACCAAAGGTCAACCATCGAGAAATAGAGAAGAGCAAATGAAACATAGTATTTGAATTAGTATAGATCATGGCAGATTAGTGTGACCAAACACTATAAATTGAATTATAAATAGGGAGTTAAACCCACTATGGGTGTTGTACTCACCATGAGTAATAAAGTGTTGGAGTCTAACCCGTTATGGGTGGTTGATAATTAATTGATTATTATGGGGTGATTACCCACTAGGATATATGCTAAGGCCTACTAAAATGGCCAAGGAGCTTATCCTATAATTTGGTGTTGAGCCCATTGAGTCAAAAGGAGTATAACTTGATAGGGGATCATATCCAATAAGATACCCACTAGGATGTACATTATCCCATGTGGGGTGTAATATATGTATATAAGAATTAGCATGGTGAGTGCTACCCCTAATAGGGATTTGAAAGATGAAAAGTACTTTTTGAGTGTGCATAAATTTCCAAAAGAAGAAAACAATTCGCAAGAAAAATAAAAATGAAGATATATCCTTGTCTAAGAAAAAAGAAAAAGAAGAAGAAAAAAATATCAAGAAGAATAAAAGGTGACAAGGACATATTGAAAAATTAGCAATGGAAGAAAGAAGAAGAAGCAAGAACGAAGCTAGTGAAGGATCCCTAGGTTGGGATTTTGCTAGGCATCAAAATCCTAGTGAAATTGCAATGCACATGAGTTGTGACCTAATTGGGTATCATCACATGTCATTGTCATAATATCCCCAAAAATATATATGATCAAGCAATCATGAACAAGCAATCGTGCAAAAAATGATACTCAAGAATGAAAGTTTTGTTAAATGTCAAGAAACTAGTGCAGAAAATGATAGGCAACAACGCAATATGAACAAGCATATGGATGCAAAAAAAATGCAAATGCATAGCTAAATGATGATTGATTGATTTGATGCTCTTTTTTTATTATTATTTAAGTAAGCAGGATGATAGTCGACACAAAGTATGAATGTGTCTCCTATCTTGAAAAAAGAATATGTGTACCATGGACTGTTTCATCAAAGAAATCTCTAAAAGGCAAGCCATATTGATAACTAGAATCACAAAGAGGCTCATTCATTCTTTGATAGCCATAGCATGATAATCAATGCATTCTCAAACACAACCATTAATTTTAACATAAGAGGGAGCAACAACTACCTTTACAAGATCCCTATAGGATAACAAAGTAGGATCCTTTTTTGAAACAAAAAGCTTATTTTTTGGAAACACAAAATCAATCATATTACAAAACAATATCTTATAATAATAATGGGGACCATCATCTTCTTCACCCACTCCTGACTTTTGATAATCCATTATTCAGCATAAGTTATAAGATGATCATCATCGTTAAATAGTAAAGGTTGGTCTTTTCTAGGTATAAAACCTATGCCACATCTCCCAGGCTAGATATCGACATTCAAGGGCTCTTGAATGCCTTTCTTTTATGGTCCTAAACCTTTACCTACATATCCCATACTAGATAGGATATTTTTAGGAAGTGGGTAATCATTGGAAAGGTAACAAAGAGCAAAAGAACGCTCAAATAGATAGGGATTGCTACCACATTATTTTCTTTGAAGGTAGTCCCTATGAAGATAAAGGTAAACATGCCAGTGTATACAACATCACATCTCTTATGGTGTAAATACATGGCTCTAGTAGAAGGTGGTATCTTGGTAATATCTAAAAGAGGCTCTTGAAGAAACTAATTATCATGATCCTGAGATGAGAAATTTATAACATGTTCCTCAATCATGTTTAAATTTTGAAATTGCTTTGATATCTAAAATGGGGAACATGGAGAAACCATTGAAGAAATAGAAGTATAAAGGTTGAACTCAGATTGAGCTCGCTCTACATTTGAGAAAAACTCAAATGGTCGAGGGTCACTCAAAATGGTGATAACTTGTTATTTAAATTCAAATTTCAAGCATTGATGAAGAGTAGAAGGGTAAGCCTTCATTGCATGGATCCAAGGATGTCCAAGAATAAGATTAAAATATGTAGGACAATGTACCACATAAAACAAAGTATCCAATATTTTGGGCCCAACCATAAGGGGAAGAGATATGTTATTGCAAGCCTCTTAGGACTCATTGTTGAAAGTTTTTATGATGATATTAAAATTAGTTACATCTTCCTATTTTAATCCAAATTTTTGAAATAATTGGTATGTGCACAAATTTAGAGAAGAACCATTATCAATTAGGATTCACTTGATAAAGATATCCCTAATAAGTATGGTGATGTAAAGTGAAGAATCTTACGTAAGTTTGAGGAAGGCTTATCATCATCCGAGAATGAGATGTGATGTATCCCAAAATATCCTATAGAATAAACTATGGCACTAGGAGAAATATCTAGAGGAATATATTGTTGTCTTAAAAATTCCATCAAAGCATATTTATGGTTGAGAGAAGTTTACAAAAGTTCTAAAATCAAAAGTATTGGCCAACTATTTTTGGAGATAAAATGAAACTCTAGGTTGTCGTTTCAACACTAAAGGTGGAGTCCCTATATTTGAAATATTTATCTGATTATTCTTCGAGATCAAATTGGGCTACAATAAAAAAATATATCCTTACCGAGAATGTTGAGTACGTTGAGTTTGAGCTTGTATTCTTGTAGTTACCTCAACTATGCCAACCATATTACCATAGGGAGGAGGCTCATTTTGATGAGCCACCTGATTAGTTGCTTGATGGTTACATTTTGGTAATGTATCCTTGAATATTCTCATATCTTGATTTATGGTTGAATATTTTTGAGGAGGAGCTTGACTATTTGCTGATTGAGAACTCCCTATATCAATGTCCTGCAATGATCAAATATTGAACCACATGTTTCAGCTTCTTATAAGAAGTTGTTCAATGTTCGTCTACTCTGTGATATACGTAATTTTGAACTACCTTGTACCAATTATCTGTAGTATTTTGTTACGTTATAGGAGGTAACTCAATTGCATTGGCTTCTATAGTTGTTTCAAAACTGCTTCTATAGACATATTAAGCTTTGTAAAATTTATTTGTGGTGGTTTCTAAAGTATTATATTTTGTAGGTTGTTAACAATATTATTAATAGACCTACTATCCATTCCACCATAACCTCCTGTATACCTATTATTATATTGAGACTTAGTAGGTTCATACTCTTTAACCTTGAGTTGACCTCTTCTAATAAGAGCTTATTCTACCTTTCTATATAAATAAATTGCTTGATCAAAGGATATAATAGTAGTAGTTTCTAGTGCATAAGATAATTGTTCTTGTAAATTACCAATAAATATCTCAAATGTACATTTTTTTGGTAAAGTATACCTGAAATATCCAACTAGACTTCTCCAACGAGCCAAGAATTCTGAAAAAAATTCCTGTTTACCTTATTTCAAACTATAAACATATTTCATTGTTACTTCCTTTTCAATATAGGCACTAAGACGTTGTTTCTTCAAAATTTCTCAAAGAGTAATTAGGTAATCAATAGTACCACTCTAATGCCATACCACCAAGACTTTTAGGGAATGTTTTTAGCAACAACATGTCATCATATATGATATCATGTCATGTTGTCCTAAACCTTATTAGACGCTCTATTGTATCTTCTATCCCCTTGTAGATAGATAAAACTTGCATAGAAAAATGCTTAGGATAAGGCCCTACAAAAATAATAGGATCCAATGACTGATTACACATTTCCTTAAAATTGTAAGTGAAACTTGAAGGTTGAATCATCTCAAATTTTGAAACCAACTGTTTTACCATATTTATTAAATTCTCACTTCTGGATTACTGTTATGCAATGTCCCTAGATTCCCTAAAGGAGGGATATAGGTGTATTGGGAGTGAGTGCTTGGCTAAGGTTGGATGCATGGATACTATTATTATATACATTACCTTTTCAAAAGGGATAGCCAAAATTTGGTGGAACATAAGTAAAAGTGTTCAGATTAGAAGATTGAGGAGAAAATTGAAAAAAAATTGAGTGACACTACTAATTGGAGGAACTTGTAGATTTCTGCCAATGTTGGTGGTTATAGTAGTGGCAATGTTGCTTGGTTCCTCAAATTATCAAGATGCAATGATTTGTACAAGGGGTTATTTTGATAAAGCATCGGAGAGCTTACTATAGGAGGAAGTGGGGGAGTATCACCTCTTTCGAGATGAGCCTCCCATTCCATACCCTCCAATATCTTATCTTTATTAGATTTTATAAAATCCCAAATATGATCAAACTATGAGAGGACAAACCCACCATTGGTTATTTCATAAGCATTAAAAATCATATGAGTTTCAACATTATTTTGTTCTTATTGATCTACGTTAGGATCCTCTATAAATCCGATCATCTTTTGGGAGAACATAATCAGATTCAAGATGCTTTCACTGACTTCTAAGGAAGGGATCCATTATAATAAGTGAAAGGATAGAAGATAATACTAACAACAAGCACAAAAAGAAAGATTATTAAAGATGTTATTAATGATATAAAACCCAAAAAATAAATTAATGATCTTGTTTAAGGTTTTCACACTGGGTTCACCAAATATATAGATTGGGAAAACCACCCTACCACATATGATTCTCAAGGTTGGATCCATAGGGAAGCCTTGAGATGAATCGTGAGGGCTGCATTGTTCTCTACACTTGGTTTGAAAGAGGGAGGAAGGGTTCACAAAGAATTGTTTAAGGACTCATTCTAAGCCCTCTTGTTTTCAAGAATATTTGATGTATTCATTTTAAGATAATCATCTATGTTTGGCTTTTCTAGATCTATGCTATGAAATATAAAGGATAACGCAAAGATAAAATATGCAAGAAGATAATATTTAACACTAGAATGATTTTTCTTTGAATGTTTTATAACCCTAGGATTTTAAAATAGAAAAAAATTCAAGTAAAGGCTCAAGAGAAGATGCACAAACAATATTAAGCCCTAAGTGCACACTATATGTTGTTTTCCTTTCAATGCCTAAAATTCAAGTAGATATATTCTTTTAATATTAGGTCTAGGGTTTGTAAAAAAAGTAAAAAATACCCAACAAAAAACCTAAAGATTAATTAGATCACTTATCTTATCTAGTGGTTTTTCCTTGCTTTATCCTTTTATCAAGTGATATCAACAATTCCTGTTCTTGCAAGATAACTTAGCAAATAATTGAAAAATATGATTAGCATTAGGGATCATGCTTAGGCTATTGTATGATAATACTTGGAGGCACAATAGTCAAGCCCCCTAGGTCCTTTTAACTGACATTGAAAATAGAAGTAGAAGTTGACCTTTGGAATATGAACAAGCATAATATAATATATCAAAAACATAATGATAAAATAGATCACAAAATGTAGCAATATGTCTTATGAGTAGTTTACAATGTAGATATAGGGTTTGGGGATAAAAAATTTCCCCTAGATGTGGTTTGGGTGAAATCACACCCTATAACAGGTGATCGCTATTTTACATATCAACGAAATCATGCCCCATAGAGATCGAGCATGATTTCGTAGAAGCTATACAAAAAATAAAATAATGATGCGAGAACTCAATTACATCATACAAAAAATTAATGCATGCATGAAAATATCTGAAAACACCTAGTAGATAGCATGAAATTAGTCAAAAGGGTTAAGACTTCCTAAATAGTCGATATCTCCTTAGGGCTCCAATACAAATCCACCAAAGTGAATGACAATAAAAAATAATCCAATGCAACTTAAAATAGATTATACTTCACAATTATTATTTATCTTGCTTTCTTACAAAAGAAGAGGAATATAGATCACTTAGAGAGCACTTTAGAAATCACTTGAAGAAAAGAGCTTGCATGAGATTGGTATTCCAAAAATCGCTTATTGAAAATAATATTTCAAACCCTCCTTATATAGAGGATTTAAAAGTGAAATGGGTGAGAAAAACCATGGAGAGCTGATGCCAAATAGGCCAACTTCAAGAATTAGGGTTTCTTTATGAGAAAACCCTAAAATGTGAAAACGTGCCCCATCGAGACTGATCACGATTTTCCATTATGCAAAATCATGCCTTGTCAAGGGCAACTACAAAAAGAGAAGACAATATAGCAAAAAGAGAGAAAAAAAGCAAAAATAAGGGAAGAGAGACCTAGCCTTTGCCTTAGGCAAGTCTAAGGGGTCTCTCTAAAGGACTTAGGAAAAATTACCTACTTGGGTGGGTCAATTTTCTGTGTCTACAAATATTTAGGATGGCTATCTAATAGGCAAATACTGAGCACCTCAATATGGCATCTTAGAGCACCATAGGTGGTTTTTAATAAACTTCAAGGAGTGGATTTTAGAGATATATAAGTGTGTGTGAACATCAAATATTCTGGAAAATCCTTTAAATTTATGTATATTATTTTGTGATCTACATATCTACTCATTAAACAAATATACATAAAAACTTCAACGTAATTTAACTCTATGAATAATATGTCTAAGTCATTATAAAACTATACATAAGAATGTTAGAGAGACTTACAATTCATTACATATCAATTATTTTAAGGAGATAAAAGTAAATTAAAAATGTAATAAACACACTTAAAAGGATAATGAGCTTTAATTTGAGAATCAAAAACATTATTTTCCTCATGCGATAATATTGGGATCTTTATATCTTTTTTGAGCATGATATGATTTCCAAACGTTTTATTTTCCTTACATGATAATATTAAAAACTTTAAGTCTGATTTTCCATGATCATGCACAACATAAAAATTAAATAATGTAGGAGAGATAATCTCATATGAATGAATCTCATAACGAGTAATCTTGATCTCATCAATATCACAGTGGTAAGTATCCTCAAAATGACAATAATCTCTTGACATGATCTTATATATGATAAAGGCTATATGTTAACAATCTAATAGGTTTTTTACCTCGTTTCCTTTTTCATATTCATTTCAATATTTTATTTTTATAGTTCTTTTGTGTTCTCTATTAAATACCAGATGTTAGTTTTTTATTTTTTTTGAATGGCAATGACATAATGGAGCTACACTACAAAAATTTGAGACTATCAAAGTCATGAAGTTTATATCATTGTAGAGCTTCTCTACCAGCCCTAAATACGAGTTTCATAACCACCGTAAGAGTTGTACAATTACTTGGAAAATGCTAGGAAAAAAGATATTACATATGAAAATAAGGAATATGGTAGGAATGTTGAAGAAAATCTTGAAAGATAAATCTAAACGCTGGCAGTTTGGATGACAAGTAAAGATTTTGCTATATTTTTTATATCTTTTTTTATTATGTTTTTTGTACAGGAAAATAATGAATTCACATTTTCATCTTATGACCAGGTGGGATAACCTACCAATGCCATATTTATTTATTTTTAAAATATTTGAAAACTAAGTATGTGAATCAAGGTCCGAGGTGTAGACCAATTGGTTCATCCAAACCTCATAAGGGGTGGAGGTCCAAGGTTCAAATATCGGGCTTCGTCGGACTGAACGCTTGTCTCTTTCCTGGTGCTTTCAGCGGCATAAAAGGTTTAAAATGATTGTGGCATGGTGGTTATAGGGGCGGACTACGCGAAGATCTGTGTGACGACTTCTGAGGCGGACAACGGCGGCCATAAAAGCTGGACAGCCTGCCCGGATTCGTGGCGGCTACCGATTCCACCATGTAAATTCGAAAAAGAAAAGAAAAAGAAAAGAAAAAAAAAGTATGTGAATAGAGAAAAATAATAGTACAATAACAAATTATGTCACTTTCATTTTGTAGAAGTTTTTTTACTAGGTTAAAATAAATGTATGTTTATTTTTATATTAGAATAATTTATGGTAAATTAATCCCATAGGGTTTGGGCTACAAACACTCATGAGTTTTATATTTTAATGAAATTTTATATTTTAATGAATTTATGTTTTTAACCCATAAAATAAAGCCCTTATTTTCCTAAAAATTACTAATTTTTAAGAGTAATGATTATTTTATTAGACTTAATTCTAGTAAAGATGAACAAATAATACTACTATAAAATTGTAAAATAAAATGTATTCTTTTTATTAATTTTCATCATAAAATATTTAATAATAAATTCATTTAATTTTTTAATATATCACTAATTTATATAATATCTAAATGAAAACCTATTTTATTTTATTTTTTAAAACTGTTAACAATTATAGGTAGTAAACATGTTAAACATACTCTTCAACAATATAATATGTACCAATGTCAACATTTATAACCTTCTCATTAAAACGCATCTTACGGAAGGTGAAAAAACGAGAAAAAAAAAACTTGACAATACAAGCAGCTTTTAATTTTTTCTTACGACCCTTCACAATTGGTGACTCTATTCATTTCGTATAATCAGCTACGCTAAAAAAATAAAGATAAAAAAATATCTTGACAATACAAGCATAGCTTTTAATTTTTTCTTATGACCCTTCACAATTGGTGACTCTGTATTCATTTCGTATAATCAGCTACGCTATAAGATTATAATACGTGAATAGAAATATCTAGGTTTATTCTGTTCTAGGAACACAAGGAATAGGGCTCCTTAATTGGCAGCTTTCATGAGCTATGGATGGGAATGGGAAAGAACCGGTGATATTGATTGAACTGCGAGTAAGGGCCTACACTCGTGACGTCAGCAGGAGGAAAACGACAGTCAGTAGATACCTTCCCATTAGCCGAGCGCTGCTCTGATCTCTTGGAGTTACCATTGCCTTTGTCTTCTTATTTATCTTGCCTTTGTCTTCTTATTTATGTTGTTAACGGTTGCTGGAGGTTCTGGAACATAGCCTGGGGGGTTTCTACTTGAACCAAAATTTTGTAATACTTTTCCGTACGCCCAAGCCCTGCTATGATCTCTTGGAGTTATCATTGCCTTTGTCTTCTTATTTATCGGTTGGTGGGGTTCGTGGAGGTTGTAGAACACGAGCTTTTTAGTTATAATATTTTATTTTTTTAATAGTTTATTATTTTAAAAGATTTCATTATATGAATATTTGTAAAATAATTATAATTATTAATATTTTAAAATTATTATTTATTGTTTTATAAAATGGTTACTAGGAAAAAATAAATTAAATATATACGAAGCTTCAAGATGATAGAGATGCAAATTTTACTATGTAAAAAAAATAGAAAAATGAAATAAATACAAATTTATAATATTAGATACATTAAATTATTTAAAGTGAATATTTTTTATTTTTTAATATTTATTTATTTATTTATGATGAAAAATATATTTAGTTAAGTAGAGGCTTTTTTTTTGAAGAAGCGAGCAACTATGTGAGGGTTTCATCTGTGTTGAGCACAAGCAGCTCCAGATGTTGTTTTGGGGACCTTCAGGTCTTAGCGACCAACATTTATGTGGTTTTTGCTCAAGATTTTGGTGGGATATGGTGCATGGGATCCAAGATGGGTTAGAAATCTATCTTTCGATAGATATTCATGTTGTGAACTTGATTGAAAATGGCTTCTAATTTTTTACACAAAATAAAGGTAAAAATTATATCTTTCCTTGATGTCCAAAGCATAGATTAAAGAGATCTCAAAACAAGTTTCAAGGAGCTAATAAAAAATGGTTCAAATATCAAGCAAATCTAGTGCTAAGGAGCACCTCCAAAATAAATCCACTATGAAAACTCCTTTCAAGGGTAAGGATTTCAAAGACTTAGCCTCAAAAATGAATTCTAGGGATGTCCTCCATGGTGGACAGCCTCAGCATAATGCTAACATTAATCTTAGGGCTTCCCATAAAATGAGTCGGGATGTCTTAGGGCAGCTAATGGAACTTTGATTGTTAAGCTAGATATGGGCGACATTCAAACTAGCATAGAAGATCTAGAAAAAAAGACTAACTTATCATTTCTTGGGTTTTCATCCAAGCATATCTACTTTCAATGTTTGGGTTGCAAAAAATTAGAAAACAAAAGGTGAGTTACAAATTTTTATTTATCCAAATGGTTATTTTCTTGTTTAATTTACTAATAATGAAGATAAAGAGAAAATATTTTAAGGGGATCCTTGGTTCTTTGCATGGGTAGGGCTTTTCATTAAGCCTTGGCATACTAAATTTAAAGTTAAAGAAGAGATGCCTTCTATATTTCCTATGCGGATTAGACTCTTTGGTCTCCCAGTTGAATTTTGGAATCCGACTATTTTGTCTTCAATTGGAAACTCTATGGGAACTTTTATGATGATTGCTAATTGTACTAATTTTTTTTAACATATTATTTATGCTTATATTTATGTTTTAGTGGATTTTGATAAACCCATACCTAAAAATATCGTATTACAATTTGGGGAGAACACTTTGGAGCAAGTGGTGGACTATGATAACATTCATTTTCATTGTAGAATATACCATGAATATGGTCATTTGGCTAGTGTCTACCTAAATAAAATTCTAGATCAAAAGAAAGAGGATACAAACCAAGGTTATGCGTAATGGGCTGACCCTAAAATGCATATATAAAAATAGGGTAAATCAATTTTGAAATCCAAAATTCTTTATAATTTCAAGGTAAAAAATTCCCCTATTGTTAGGGGTAATATTAGAGATTTAAACTTAAAATGGCCCAGTTATTATAAATTTAGGATGAATCTACCCAAAAAACTTTTACACCAATTTTTTTTGGATAATGGACCCGAGTCAAAAGTCCCTAATATTAGCCAATTCAAAATTTGAAAAATCAAAATATTTGTTAATTAACGATGATTAGAAGGTTCGATGTGTAGAACAATTGGTTTTCACAAACCCCGTAAGGGGGGTGGAGATCCAAGGTTCAAATCTCAGGCCTCGTCAGACTGAACACTTATCCCTTTTTTTGTGCTTTAAGTTGCGTAAAAGGTTTTAAATGATTGTGGCATGGTGGTTAGAGAGGTGGATTGTGTAGAGATCTATGTGGTGGCTTTCGGGATGGACAACGTAGAATACTATGACGACCATACAAAAATGTTGGGCAACCTGCCTAGATTCATAGCGGCTACCGATTCCACCATGTAAAATCAAAATGAAAAAAATTATGATTAGCCGCTATGCATAACCCTGATACAAACTTAGCACTCAGGAAGAAGATGAACACTCAGAAAAAAACTAATTATGAAGGATCAATCGAAGTTATCAGCCAATATGTTTGAAATTATTTTCATAAATGATATCCTAGGTGAGGAAGAGGAAATAATTGAGATATAAATCTTAGAAATACAATTTAAATATGCAAGGAAGGACTCTAAGACAAATCAACAAATCAAAATTTTTTAGTAGGAAAAAAGGGAAAAAATATGCACAAGAAAAGTAATCTTTTAAATGTTGAGACTTTAAATAATACAGGTTCCAAGATGGACTCTATTGAACCTTCCAAAATACTTTGTATTTATATACACTTTCTTCGAGGTTAGAAGCCATCCCAGATTCAATTGGAGTAAGTCAAGAAGGAAAAAATTGAAGATGGATTCTAAGCAAAATGTAGGTTGCAAGACCAATCAACATCATATGGTAAAAGAAGGTGAAAAGCTTGTAGAGGAATATAATATTAATTATCTCACCAACTTATTTAGCACTGTTATTAATGAACATCATCACTTGAAATATTAGAGGCCTCAAAGGGAGTCTTTCAAAACAAAATAAAATTAGAAGAATGATTTAGATAAACCATCCACATATTGTTTTCCTTTAGGAATTGAAGATATCAATAGAGGAAATGGAATCAATTGTTAGTAAAATTTGGCTAGCTAAAAAAGTTGCTTCCCTTAGTTCCCAAGGGACTTCTAGTGATATTTCTTGCCTTTGAAACCCAAAGGAGGTAGTTATTAACCATATGGGTAGTAGTTGGGGTTTTATGGTTGTGGCTATTCAAAGTAAACATTCTAACCAAACTATGCTCTACATAACTGTTTATGGTTTAAATATATGGGAGGAAAATAGAAGACAATGGAAGGATATAACTTATATTATCTCTCATTTTGCTAAAGCTTAGATCTTGATTGGAGGATATTTCAATACCATCCTCTCTTTGGATGAGAAAATGAGGGGAAATAGAAATTTGGATAGGAGTACTAACCTCACGATGGAATATATTGTAAATCTTCATCTTATGCGCATCCAGATAAATAATGGACTTATGACTTGGTCAAATAGAAGGTAAGGCTTAACTTGTATCATGGAGAAATTAGATAGGTTCTTGTTCTTTGATAATTTCTTAATCCATGGTCACATTCCTAAGGTGAAGACTCTTAACAATTTTGGTTCAAATCACTAGCCAATCATGGTGGAAATATGGAAAACTAATGTGAGTTTCTCACCTTTTTTATTTTAGTTAATTTGGCTTAGATACGGTTCCTTTAGATCCTAAGTGTAGTAATGGTGGAAGGAAGGTAAACTAAAGTATGGGACTAAGATGTTCTATATTTCCAAAGGGTTGCAATACTTTAAATCCAAAATCAAGATTTAGAATTGGAAGGAGTTTGGTGATGTTTGACAAAAAGAACATGAAATGATTCCTCAATTTAAAAATTTAAATAAGAAAATCCATTTAGATGATCTCATAAAGAGTAGAAGTATAGATAAAATTAGACTCATATTTTAGTTAGAGGAATGGGCAAAAATAGAAGAACTCATATGGAAGCAAAAATCTAGGATCCAATGGCTCAAATAAGGAGACCAAAACATAGATTTCTTCCACAAATCTCTTCTACATCGAAGATATTATAACTTTATTTCTTCCTTGAAATCATAATATGGAGAAGTTGTCTACACTTGGGATGGTATGAACTTTGTTGTTATCAATTACTTTTCCAATCTATTTGTCATTGCACCTCTTGACTTAGCTTCTCCATAAAATGTTCTTCAAGTGATCTCTACTGTTATCACTTATAAGGAGAACTCTATTTTGATTACTCTAGTTACTATCAATGAGCTTCAACACGTGGTTTTCAAATATAAAAAGGAAAATCCCTAGGTCTTGATGATTTTTCCACTGAGTTCTACCAAGAGTTTTGGGATATTCTTCATGCTAATTTATTAGAGGTGGTGGAAGAAGTAAGGAAATCCAAATAAATTTTGAAGGTTATCAATAAAACTTATATAGCTCGTCCCAAAATCTCAATAGGCAGAACATATCTTAGCTTTTAGACCTATAGCTTTATGTAATGTTCTTCTCAAATTTATTACAAAGATCATGGTGAAAATGTTGAGGCCTTTTTTGCATAAGATTATTTTCCATGAATAAGGGGGTTACATGGAAGAGCGTCAAATAGTGGATGAGATAGTTTTTTCTCAAGAAGCCAACCATTCCATGGAAATACATAAATATTCATCTATTTTAATTCATTTACACTTATATAAAGCTTATGACAAAGTGGATTGACACTTCCTTGTACAATTTTTGAAGTAATTTGGATTCTCTTTAGGATTGGATGGACTTTATTATGGGATGTATCTCTTTAGTATCCTACTTAGTTCTTATCAATTGTAGGCCTTCAAATATATTCTGAGCTTCTAGAGGTATTAGGCAAGGTGACCCCCTCTCCCCTTATTTATTCATCATTCATGTTGAATGATTGGGTATGACTATAACCAAAAATAGAGAAAATAAAAACCTTAAGGGAGTTACCATTGCTCATGGAGCTAGGCCTATCTCTCATCTTCAATTTATTAATGACTCTACTCTATTAGATAAAGCTATAGTTAAGGAATCTTCTAAAATTAGGAAAATCATTAGTTGTTTTTCTAATGCTACTAGGCAATTGATCAATGAAGATAAATCTAAAATCATTTAATTTTACTACTCTCCTTGATAGGAATCCAAGGTCCTGGATAATTTAATATATAAGAAGAGCTCCCTTTGAATCACTTATATAGGCATTCCTATCAGTATTCAAAGATATAAAAAAAAAGTTTGAAAATGATTTTTGGATAGAGTTAATAAGAAAAATAGAAATTGGACCAATAGGCAAATTTCATTTGGGGGAAGAATTACTTTAGTAAAATTAGTCCTTCAAGCTATACCTATTTATGTTTCTATGGTGTTGAATATCCCAAATGAAATTCTTTGAGAATTGAATCAAATCAATCATTGGTTCCTTTAGAGTGGTACTAAGGAGAAAATAAAATAGGCCTTCATGAAATGGGATACTTTATGCCTTTCCAAGAATGAAGGGGTTTAAGATTCTATTTTTCTATTAATAACAATAATGCTTTAGGTACTAAATTGTATGGGAGTATTTTGCATAATCCCAATGCTCTTTTGGCCAAAAATATTTGTGCTAAATATGCTAAGAACAAAAGTACTAAATACCTTGTTCACTATAAATTTCCTACCAAAGGTTCTCCTATTTTGGTGATTTTTAAGACTGGTGAGGATTTGATAGATTCTTCGGATGGCCACCAGCATTTTATTACTTAGTTTCTTGATTGGAGGACTTGGATGGAGGATGTTTATCAAGTTAACTAGATAAAGGTAGTTAATTATTATGGATATAATATTGGTAATTCAAAGGTTCATAGATATTGGATCCCTATTAATGACTAGCCTATTCAAATTCTAAAAGGATAAAAAAAGATATCCAAAGCATCCTTTATATGAGATATCTCTCTTGGTCCCATGATAAATACTATTTTGGATGGAACAACACTACTAAGAGTGGGTATTCAGTTGCTCAATGATATGTATATATCAAATGTGAAGCTTGTTAGATTTAGATTATATTACATTATTTGGGTCATGTAAATGTATCACTTTTGGTACATAATTAGAGTAGAGATTACTTTAAGGGGAATCTAGCTACTTAATTCAAGTAGTGTAATAAATGCACAAGTGTCAATGTGCATGTTGTAATATGCAAGGTGTCCACTTGTACAACTAGGTAAAGTATTGGCCAATGAATCTATTTTCCTATATAAATGGCCTCATAGTGATAGATCATAAGACATAGCATATATATCAAGATCATTGTAGTAGTAGAGAGTAGATTTTGGTAGATCTCTTGTATGGAGCACAATGTAGTTCTTTAGCTTATATTAATGAATTGACCATATTCTCCATACTACAATGTATTTTTACTACTTTATATTTATAGTATATTTTAGTCATATTGCATACTCACTCACTTTAATCTTATTAGGACTTGTATTAGATCTCTCTCCACTACATATATCCTTAGAAGCTAACAGTGGTATCAAAGCCATGGTGCATCGAGATAGGAGGATCTACATCCATCATAAGATAAATCCAGTAGGTCAAGAGGAATAGGGAGAGTCACCATTACTAATATTGACCTACATCTCTACAAAATGGATCTACCATTGAGTACTACTACATGCAAAAGATACCATTAGGATTAATTGGTAAAAAAATGCCATAATATTCAAAAAAATTAGAAAAGTGAGGACTAAAATAAATCTCAATTGTAGAAAACCTGATATTATATTTGGCTAGAGTATTTCCATAGAGTTGCAAAAAAAAATGTGAATACTAGGACTCAGTATTCATATCACTAGTTTGAAAAATCAACTAGCGAAGATTATTATGTCCATATTTATAAATGCTTCCATTTCAGTTTCTAACAACTTTTTGTAGGAAAGGAAGATTAAGGAAAAGGTTGGGAAGCTTCCTACAAAAGAGTTAGGAAAAATATCTTCTTAGAATAATTCTAGCACCTATAAAAATAAGGAGAAGACTAGAGAATTCAAAGACCTTGAGAAAGGTCCCACTATAAGAGCTACAATTCTTTGAAGTGCAAAAGTGAAGAAAAATTACACAATAGCCTCATAGCAGACTCAAGGAAGAAGAGACTCCAGAAGATGAGTCAATAAGGAGATAGGAGATTGGTGATTTTTGTTCAATATCAATACCTGTAAAGTGTAGAAGAAGAATAGGCCAGAGAAACCTAGAATAAAAATAGGCTAGAGAATCCTAGAAGAAGAATAGGCTAGAGAAGCCTTGAAGAAGAATAGGCTAGAGAATACTTGATCCAAAAAAGGCCATAGAATCCTTAATTCTGAAGAAAATTTCAAAGAAGAATTCTTGATTCAAAAGAAGAATTCCTAATTATGAAGAAAAATCCAAAGAAGAGTTTTTGAAAAAAATTCTAGAAGAAATTTCCTGATTTATAAGATAAAGTTCTTATTTTAGAAGAAGACTCCAGAGAAGATTCCAAGAAAGAGGATATTGGTGATCTTCATCAAATCCTGTAAATTGTATAATAAAGATAAAGGATCAATGAAGTCCTATTCTAGAACCTAGAAGTAGCATAGTTAGATATTCGAGAAGAATATCTCATCACCAACACTTATAGAAGTAGAAGTTTGAAGAAAAGGTCTTAGTTGGAAGATCAAAGAAGTTGCAAGATAGAATACCCATGAGAGGTCTCAAGTAGAAAAATAATAAGGCTTGGTGAGCCTTATTGTAGAGCTCGTAGAAGCATCATCAAAGGATTTCCTAGGAGAACTCATTAGAGAAATCCAATACCAAGGAGAAAGCTCCTGATAGTGAAGGACTTGGAACAATTGTCACCATCCGATAACAAGCCCAAGAGAAGAAGAATTTGGTAAGGAGTGCCAAATCTAGAAGAAGAATCTAGTGAAGACCTTAAGAAATTCAAAATATTGAGAAGAATAAGATCATGTTTGAAGTTAGAATTTGACAAGAATCTTGAAGGAAGATTCATATAGAAGAAGCCTACCAAATCAAGGAGATTTGGATATTACCTCTCATAGAAAGAAGGTACAAGTTCAAAGAAAGGATTTCTTTGAATCTATAATATATGGTAGAAGATCACTAGAAGTATCAAGTAACCAAACCTAAGACTCAATATAGAAAGTTCAAGACCTCAATTTGGTGAAGTAGGAAGCTATTCTGGATGGCTAATAAGAAGTGAATTCATCCACTACAAGGCAACAACTTTGTGAAACAAAACACCAAGATATACATCTACTATAGAAGCCATTAAAGGTAAGCAACTAGGGTGTAATCAGTTGATCTTAAATTAGGGTTCATTATCAAATTCTATTAAGCACCATGTTTGGATTAAAGTTGCAAGAAGAAGGGCTCATATTATACTTCCAAAAAGTGCAAAAAGGAGAATTTATTTTAAGATATATTTGCACATTAATATGAGTTGGATATTTTCAAAAGAAATAAAATTATCATCTACCTATTATCTATCTATAAAGCAATAAGACTACGTCCTACAATATTTATTGTAGTGGAAAATACAGAATATTATTAAGTGCATTAAAATTTATTCTATGAGTTTATTATCATTAAAAGTGCATTATTAATCCATTATAGCACTATACTAGTTGATCTTTAACTAGTTACTCTCAAGAAATTATTTTGTGTTACTAAAGGTACAAAACTAGCACAAGAATCTGCAACACCGTGTGGCCAAAGAAAGCCACCATTACAAGAAAAAATGTGGATAAGGAAGCCACTATTAATATCCTTTAAAGAAGCCTCAAATCGAGACTTGGTGAGTCTCAATATTCAAGGAGAATATAAGGATTTCATTTAAGTGTAGAGAGCAAAAATCCTTACTTCAAAAATAGTATTATATTAGCGTGGATTAACTATCATTAAAATATCCAAGGAAGAAGATTAAAAGAGGCAAGAAGGATTTCAAAAAATGGTCCATCATATTGGTAAAAATATAACTATTAAAAAGAATCTATTTTGTTCCTTTGAACAAAAGCTATCATATTTACAGGAAGTAGTGTAAACATCATATTTTATAGGTTGAAGGGTAGAGTTCGAGCAAGAGGAAGCAACCACCAAGGAGATCACATATCTAAGAATCAAGGTGTTTAAAAACACCATTTATCCACATCCAATCTAGCCCTAGAAGAGCATGTATCACCTGTAACATTGAACTCATAATAAGAGGCTATTACCATGGAAGTCTACATAGAGAAAAATGTAGCATTTAGAGGGAGAATATCTACGTAAGAAGAAGCACCATCAAAGATTAGAAAAAGGCTAGCAATAAACTATTATAATAGATATACAAACAATGTAGAAGAAGTGTTATCAAAACAAAGCAAAAGGTCAACAATCGACTTTTATAAAATACATACGAACAACATATTATAGGTGTGAAAATACAAAGGAAAAAGTGCAATACCCAAGGTTTCTACTTGGATAAGATGACCACAATTTAATAGCACAAGAAGCTACCATAGGACCACCATTGAAGAGCACCATAGAACCAAGAAGAAATACAGTTGGTGCCATCCATTATCCTCATCAAGATAATGTACAAATAGAGAAGAGGAATTTCTTACATTTCAAGAAACATAGTAAGCCAATGCATATTTCAAATATATAGGTAAATATAGGACATCAATACCCATCATTGGAGCATTAGAATAAATGTCTACATGCGCATCCATGAGTGCCACTTGGCATAAGATCTCTAAGCATCCAATGTTCGTAAATAATCCAACGCTCACCAAGGATGAGTTACAAGTCTTTGGGAGGTTACCACCAACCTCATATTGCATACGTTGGAATATTAATACCTACTTCGTAACACTCAAGTGACACTTGTTCAAAAGTCACAAGGAAGCATTCATATTTGAGACATCCATATTGAAGAAGAAAAACATTGGAGGTCAAAGAAAAGACCAACATTAAATGGTGTGAAGAGGAATAAGGCTAATTCAAGCCTATGCACCATTCAAAGGAGAATGGTTGCATTAAAGAAGATATCATAAGATCATCCAAGACACCACCTCATTCGAGTAGCAATCTAGCATCCAATTCATCCAAGGAAGATATCATCACAAAGTTCAAATCATAGTATATTATATCGAGAATACCAACATCGATTATAAAGAAAAGAAGCGCTATAAATAATACCACCTCACAACGTCAAGGGGAAGGAATACAATAGTAAATCATAAACTATTTATTGCTTGCTATAAAACTAAGGTTATATTGGAGTTATATGGACATATTATATTTACTATTGCAATTCATTCACTTAGCACTACTAAAATATTAAGCAAGCATATTCTAAAATATTTATATTTGTAAATAATAAAGGAGGAATAAGGATTTAAACTTGGAAATTAAAAATCCCATTATTGCAAATATTATATTATTTTCTAATATTCCATTTTAGGGAGTCATAAGGAATACTACATCAAAGCATGTAATTGGAATTTAGAAATATTAAACTTCAAAAACCATAAAGGAGGTCTATTAATAAAATTCTAGAGATGGAAATACATTGGCATACTTATATCAAACTATATTAAAGGGACAAAAGATATCCAACCAATAGAACCTCATCAAATTAAAAGTGCTTAATTTCAATAGGAGTAATAAGGTGTAATAGAAGTTGATTTTTGCTACTTACAAAACATTACAAAATCAACATAGAATTGTGATGCAGCAACGGAGAGGGGGTCAATTTAACAACAACCTCTCCTAGCTGCTCAAACATATTCTTGACCACATGCACACAAATAATAACATAAATTTGACCTACAGGATCAGAGTACACAGTAAAAAAAATATAGAACACTATTTTTTATTATATATATATATATATATATATATATTATAACATCCACAATAACACATTACAATAGTGGCCACAATTGCCACAAACTTATAATTGCTACACATTTGCAAGAACTCCTCAGAGTACCAATCTCCTTCCATCCGAGCACTGCACGAAGTGCCGATTTCTTCCCTCTGAGGCTTCATATAATAAACCTCCTGCAAGAACTACATAGAGTGCCCATTTCCTCTAAGGTTTTACAAACCTTTCGCAAGCACTACACCGAGTGCCCATTTTTTGGAGCCCCTCGCTCTCCCTCCATGCTCTACACTAGCTTCTTATTTATAAGCATTGATAATGAGTTGCCAACTAAGCATTCTTATCTGTCTGATAGCTAATCATTCTTATCCATTCTTTCTTCGCATGAAGTTTCTAGTTTTTTTCTAAAAACATATATTTTTCTAAAAATCTAGATTTTGCATGCTTATCTTTATTCGGTCCTCCGTAGTTGGCTCTTGCCAACTAGATGCTCCTACATCAAATTCACCATGTAATAAAAAATATTGTGAGCTCTTGCTCACAAATATCCTACATCATACATGACCCCATCAACTTCTGGCTTTGATACCATTATGATGCAGTAGCAAAGAGGGGGTCAATTTAACAACCTCTCCTAGCTGCTCAAACATCTTCTTGCCCACATGCACACAAATAATAACATAAATCTGACCTGTAGGATCAGATTACACAATAAAAAAAATACAGACACTATTTTTTATTATATATATATATATATTATAACATCCATAATAACATATTACAATAGTGGCCACAGTTGCCACAAACTTCTAAATTACTCTCCCAAAGCAATTCCATGGTGTCCATAATTGCCACACATCTACAAGCACTCCTCAGAGTACCAATGTCCTTCTTCCATCCAAGCACTGCACGAAGTGCCAATTTCTTCCCTCTGAGGCTTCATATAAGAAACCTCCTACAAGCACTACATAGAGTGCCCATTTCCTCTAAGGTTTTACAAACCTTCTACAAGCACTGCACTGAGTGCCCATTTCTTTGGAGCCCCTCGCTCTCCCTCCACACTCCACATTAGCTTCTTATTTATAAGCATTAACAATGAGTTTCCAACTAAGCATTCTTATCTATCTGATAGCTAAGCATTCTTATCCATTCTTTCTTTGCATGAAGTTTCTAGTTTTTTTTCTAAAAACACATATTTTTGTAAAAATATAGCTTTTGCATGCTTATATTTATTCGGTCCTCCGTATTTGGCTCTTGCCAACTAGATTCTCCTGCATCAAACTCACCAGGTAACAAAAAATATTGTGAGCTCCTGCATCATACACGACCCCATCGATCTTCTGGCTCTAATACCATTATGAAAATACCTCCCAAACCATAAAAACTATGATAAATAAAAATAATATGCAAAACCTTCCATTTACATAAAAACTATGATAATTGAAAATAATCATAAAAACCCTCAATTCACATAAAAACTACAAATCATGGAAATGAATCAATAAATATTTTTTATTATTATTCTTGGATTCACTTCTCATTTTACAATGCAATACCAAGGGAATATATATCCCCAAAGAAATCCTAAAATAAAACCCTAAAACTTGAAGCCCTAAAAGAAACCTTAAAAGAAAACCCTAAAGCTTAAAACCCTAAAAATAAAAAAATTACAATTTTCAAAAAAATTATTTTTCCACCAAAAAATACCTTTTTAAGTATTACTATTTTCAGCAAATTATTTTTTCATAAAAGTTTGTCTTTTTTAGTAATTACCATTTGCGATAAATTATATTTTGCGTCAAATAATTTTATTTTGAGTATTAAAAAATTTACTTTGAAACTTATTTTTAAAAAACCCTTTAAAGATAGGCTCTTGCATCATTCTTCTCTGGTTGAAAAGAACTCCTGTGAGTTCCTCTGATCAAACTCATAATCGCTCTCCATAAAGTGTCACACATCTGCAAGTACTCCTCAAAGTACCAATCTCCTTTTGAGGTTTTATATCTCAAAACTCCTACAAGCACTACACAAAAGTGCCAATTCCTCCTTCTAAGGTTTTATATAAAAAAAACTCATGCAAGCACTTACATAGAGTGCCAATTTCTTTCTCCAAGGTTTTACAAACCTTCTACAAGCACTACACAAATTGGCAATCTCTTTCTCTAAGGCTTTTACATATAAAAACCTCCTGCAAGCACTTACACAAAGTGCCAATTTTTGTCTCCAAGGTTTTACAAACCTTCTACAAGCACTGCACAGAGTGTCAAAATTTTTTTTGGAGCCTCTTTGCTCTCGTCTCATTTCCTCTTTTCTTATCTTCTCTTTTCTCCTCCCAACAAGATCCAACTTGCTCTGATACCAAATGATGTAAATCCAGCTACAAGAGGTCAAAACAAAATACCTTCCATTACATAAAAACTGTGATAAATGAAAATAATATGCAAAACCCTCCATTTACATAAAAATTGTGATAAATAGAAATAATCATAGAAACCCTCCATTCATATAAAAACTACAAATCATGGAAATGAATCAATAAATATTTGCTATTATTATTTTTGGATTCACTTCTCCTTTTACAATGTAATACCAAGGGAATATATATCCCCAAATAAACCCTAAAAGAAAACCCTAAAACTTGAAGCCCTAAAAGAAACCCTAAAAGAAAACCCTAAAGCTTAAAACCCTAAAAATAAAAAAAAATTACTATTTTCGACAAATTTATTTTTCCACCAAAAAATGCCTTTTTTAAGTAATTACTATTTTTAGAAAATTATTTTTTCATAAAAAATGTCTTTTTTAGTAATTACCATTTTTGGTAAATTATATTTTACGTCAAATAATTCCATTTTTAGTAATAAAAAAATTACTTTGAAACTTATTTTTAAAAAATCCTCTAAAGATAGACTCCTGCATCAAATTGAAAGCACTTTATCTATCATATAGCATATCCAAAAGCATTCTACAAAACTTGATAATTATAGCATTCATAAAATATTATAAAGTACTTAATTCATTTGGGAATCATAAGGAGATATAAGGAAGCCTACAAAACCTAGAATCATCATGGCATCAAACCAATTATTTCTTGCAAAATCATAGTTACTCAAGGGACCAAACTATTTCTCTTGGAAAAATAAGATATAAGCAATCTTAGTATATGAAAAACTTTGGGATTTAACTCAAGGAACAGAAAAAAGGCCAAAAATAGATGATACTGAAATTCAAAAGTTTGATGAAAAATATTTAAAAGCTCCAATTATAATAACCTTTTCCATCACTTATGAAATACAACCTTATATCAATTCAACAAAGACATATACAGCAGCATGGAAAAGCTTAGAAAAAATATTTGAAGGAAAAAACAAAGCGACCATCCTACATCTTCAAACGCAACTTCATTCTCTAAAATGAGTAGTGGTGAGAGCATAGAACTATTCTTAAGGAAATTAGAAGATATTAAAGAGAAATTATTAACCTTAGGAGAAGATATCAAAGAAGAATTTCTTACTTAAGTAACTATGAGAGCACTTCCAGATAGCTATAAACATTTGGTTACATCTTTACAAGCCCTAAGTAAAGACACTTCTTTTGATGATCTAATCAATATTTTTTTGGAATAAGAGGTAGAGAATATAGTTAAAGATAAAATGACTAACACTGCAATGACATAAAAAGACAGTCTATAAGGGAATATTGCTTCATCACCGAGAGGATGAAGACCATGGTATAATAGGTATTGTTAGATATACAAAATAAAAGGTCATAGCACTAAATATTGCAGATTCAATCCCAAAAATTAGAATCAATAAAATTAGATGAACAATGGAAGTAGATTTCAACCATGACAATATCAAAACCAAAAGTGAACTCAACGTCCAACCAATTATCTCCAATTGGAGTATCAAAAAGAGAATAAAAAATTTCATCTAGCTCAAAGGATAGAAGAAATTGAGTGTTAGGATTCTACTCCTAACCACCATACTAATCACATTATTGGTTAATTATTTAATCACTCTCTCTTTCAAGGTTGTGACCTTTGATCACACCTTCACACTCCTAGAAATAGGCATTTCAATTGGTAGAGTTGAGGCATCGAAGAATATAAATATTAATTAATTTTTGGGTTCCCCATACAATACAATAGCGATTCCTTAATAAAAGCGATTCCTTTTTATTATTCTAGCATTATAATCAATCTTTATCTATTGGGTTCACTACATCTGGTATCAGAGCCAAGTCTTGAAGGAATTTTTTTTCCTTTTTCTCGTTCTCCGAATACAAGCCTGGGGACGCTGCCAAACGATTACAACCAATTCAAAATTAGCGAAACACATCCAAGGAGCAACCAGCCAGAGCGACTTCCAAATAAGGCTCTTCATAGCCAACGTAGTGCTCACCACCGATAGTGATGCGAGGACATACAGAAGCCAACAGGTGAGAGTACTTATAATAGGAGCAACTAGCGGCATATCACGCTAGAGCGACTGCCAAATAACAGCGCAGATGTAGGCATAATAACAGAGCAAAAATGCTCATCAATCTGTCCAGACGGCGTCATAAATACATTACAAAAACATCTTAGAATTTTTTTTTCTCCTGTCACTCCTAGGCCGACGAAAGGATTAAAACCAAACATCAAATCGTTCCTCTGCCTATATACATTTTTTCGATGATATTTCAAAACTTCGATGAAATTAAATAAATCATATTATAAAATAACCTAAGGTTTATATATTCCAGTGATCAGAAATTTGACTAGCAGCAGGAATCAGAACGCGGCACAAACAATTTTACCATAAATTCCATCACACAACATATTCCCTTACATCATATCCCTCGTCGTCACAACACATCAAAACCATAGTCACCTGTACTGTTATAAGAGAAACAAATTACCTTCACCTCAACCAAAATATTTGAAGGCAATCCATTCCAAACCAAAACAAAGAACTATCAAATTGTCCAAAGCAAATTTCTAAATTTATCCATCAAGTAAGCTGACGAAGACATCATCCGACAACATAGGGTATAACGCACGCGATGTACAGGCGATTGCAAACAACATAGGTACCACCATTCTAATTTGTATTGGTTATATCTGACGAAGACACCCCCTGTGACGATAGATCTCACAGAGAGAAGCATTAAAATTCGTATTAGGTAATGGTATAACAAACAGATCAAAAAAATCAATCAAAAAAAAAAAATTGTTCAACAAATTGTAAACACCAAATAAAAATTTCTGACAATAAAATTTCGGAGGCCAACTTTTTGACAAGCAAATCTTGATGATGACTTTAGCCACTTGTGTCGATGATTTCTCGTGACAGTTTTGTGCCGATTTTTTAGCAAATTAGTGACAATTTCCAAACAACGACTACGCAAATGGCCGACGATGGAAGAATATATCATGATACCAACCTAATTTTGCTACTTAATCTCGCCCACCTACGTCAAGTCACATCAGTGCGTGTATATAAAATTCAATTCCAGGATATCGCCAATCGCATCACAGGGTTGGACGAATCAGTCCTCATAAGTGGGTTCATCAATGGATTGAAAGAAGAAATTAGAGTGAAGATCATGATGTACACTCCTCGCACCCTACAGAAAGCCATTGGATTAGCCTTGTTAGCCGACGATACATTCAATGTTCAATGTCAACAGGGGGGCAACCTATTGATAAATCGACATTCATGCACACTATTCCAAAACACAAACCCTTGCCAATTAAGTACCTTAGCCTACAAGAAATGGAGGAGCGATGAGAGAAAGACCTCTTCTATACTTGTGATGAGCAATTTGGGCCCCTTCATTGTTGTGCTACACAAACATTGTATTTATTGAATATAGTTGATCCCTGTCACTCCATAGAGGAAGAAGGTGAGGAAGATGTGCATGACATGACCAAAGCACCTGATCATAATAATGAAGGAAATGAGGTCGATGTGCAAGAAGTTCTCGATGCACCACAAAAATATGAGGTAGACATCCATGTAGTAAAAAATGAAGGTGAGACATACACTATCAAAGAACTACACACAAGTTTACCACCAATAGTGAGTTCTCATCGTATAGGCAGCCTAATTCAGAAAGGAGGCAAAAGAGTGAGTGCACCTTTATTTTCCCTTCATTCTACATAGGATGAATCGGCTAAAGCAGAAGCCTACCGTCATCACAATTCTCCTAAGGAAGATTCTACTATTCTTTCTAGCAACCCCCCATTGATGCTTCGACCTTCAATATATCCTTGCTTTCGAAAAAGTGACATTAAAATAGTACAAGAACTTGCACAAATTCAATTGGGAAAATAAGCAACGAAGCTCCTTACTTTGAGCTTTGAGGACAAAGCTCTTTTTAAGGAAGGTGACATGTTAGGATTCTACTCCTAACCACCATACTAATCACATTATTAGTTAATTATTTAATCACTCTCTCTTTCAAGGTTGTGACCTTTGATCACACCTTCACACTCCTAGAAATAGGTATTTCAATTGGTAGAGTTGAGGCATCGAAGAATATAAATATTAATTAATTGTTGGGTTCCCCATACAATACAACAACGATTCCTTAATAAAAGTGATTTTTTTTTATTATTCTAGCATTATAATCAATCTTTATCTATTGGGTTCACTACATTGATGAACTGGAAGAATCTATAGATAATTATAAAGTGAAAGCTCTTTCAGCAAGAACAACATATTATGAAGCTACTAACCACTTGCTTAAACAAGTTACAAAGAACAAATAAGAAGAATACAATGTCCAAGACAAGGAAGAAGATCCATATTGAATATTGAAATCTTCAATACCTAAATAATGTAATATATGGGGGTGTTAGAGTTATATTATATTACATCATTTTGGTTATGTAAATATACCACCTTTGGTACATAATTAGAGTAGAGATTACTTTATGGGGAAGTTAGCTACTTACTTCAAGTAATGTAATAAATGCACAAGTGCCAATGTGCATATTGTAATATGTAAGGTGTCCATTTGTACATCTAGGTAGAGTGTTGGCCAAGGAATCTATTTTCCTATATAAAGAGCCTCGTAGTGATAGATCATAAGATGTAGCATATACATATCAAGAGAATTATAGTAGTATAGAGTAGATTGTGGTAGAGCTCTTTTATTGCGCACAATGTAGTTCTTTAGCTTATATTAATGGAGTGACCATATCATCCATACTACATTCTATTTTTACCACATTCTATTTATAGTATATTTTAGTCATATTACAGACTCTCTTGCTTTCATCTTATCAAGACCTGTGTTAGATCTCTTTCCACTGCATATATCCTCAAAAGGTAACATAGCTAAGATTTCCTTTATGTACAACTAAATATATAGTACATGAAATAGAATCATGTAGGTTACAGTGGTTGTAACAATTTCCTATGCAATGCCAACCACTTGTAACTATAAGATATGTAGGGAAAACCACTTGCCAAACATGGATGCAGATAAAATAACAAACGTCTAGAAGACAAGGATATCACTAACAGTATAACCATGCATCCTAACAACTAATAAACATATATCCAACATGGGTATACTATTCCTCATGTAATACAATGCAAGAAATATGAAATAATAATAATATCTTAGGCTTATAATTAATCCTAAGGTACAATAATATCCTCAACACTCCTAAAAATAGAAGCATTGGACCCTAATATTATCAAAAAATGTGGAAAGTCATGAGCCATATGATGGTAAGATATATAGCTAACCATTTGTGAAAAGTTATCGTGGTGGGTAACAAGGTAAGAAGTGGAAGATCCATATCGAGTATGATGAGTCTTCATATCAATAAATCTATCTATAGTGAGAAAAAACTGAGGGTCAAGTACCACTACTATTGGTTGATTGATGACATGTTCAGGTGCCAAAGGAGGGTCCTGATATGGCATCTCTGAAAAGCATCACTTGTCCAAGGGAAGCCAAACTCTGTCGCCAACCTGAAATGGATGACGACTGTAATTCTTTCCCATCGCTCTTGGTTGCTCCTATTGAGTCTTCTACAAGTCCTGTATTATCTTGGCCTGAAGGCTCTACTGGTGCTGAATGAAGGAAGTTACCTTATCTTACTCCTTCGCATGTGTAATAGTGGAATAGGATAATTCTAAAGGTAACTTTTGTGGCAAAAGTAGTTGTGTTTTCATAGGTATACTCAAAATGATATCAATGGTATGACTGATATCTATCTCATGAGGAGTAATGGGTTCCTTAACCATGAGCTCTTGTGATTGTACATTGTTTTGAAGTGAAGCTTTTTTATCATGAGTCTTTGAAGGTGCATATTCTTTATCCTATGTGGGACTTATGCATGTAGGAGCAAATACATGTGCTTGAATTAATGGCTTATGAGCTTACCTACAACTTAGCATCAAATTTTATGTGGGTGTAGTGCTTTGTATCAAATATATTTTATCATGCAAGTCCAAAGTGTATGTGTTATTTTTAGCATAATACATCGTATTCCTATCAAATTGATAAGGCTTACCAAGCAATAGGATGCAATTGGACAGTAATATCTTTCACTCTATCGATTAAGTCACTTACTATAGTGGTGATATTTTCTACTTGTGTGGTAAGGTCATTCATCATTTGAAATATTATGTATGCCAATCTAGGAGAGCTAATGTGGTTGCAATAACTATCTAGGTAAATGCTTTAGAAAAAATTGTGAACTGCTAGGGCAAAAAAAAATTGACCTAGATTTTACAAAGTTTGCCTTAACAATTTGCAATGGGGTGAATTTTAGTGCTTATACAAATTTACAATTAAAAATTTCTCCTTAAAACAAGGGAACAATAGCACTAAACTATCAATTCTATCTCTAAATGCAAAAAAAATGGACCTTGAGTGGAAAAATTATAATTTTTTTCAAAAATAATGATGAAAAAATTGTAAAAATTATCAAAAATATAGTTTCACCTACCAAAATTTGTTGGGTCAATGGGTAATTATGCAAGTCAACGGTGCAAGTAAGCAGATCAACGATGTAGAGTCAATAGTCGAAGTTTCACAAACTGCACATTCCATCGGTCAAAAACTATAAATAATATCGTAATGAAAGAAGCATGCCACGTGTATGTTTAGAGTGAAGCATAATTGCTAGCATGTAGCTTGCACTCAAACACTCGCTTGGCAAATGTTGCAAAAACACTTCTGAATGGGTTTAGGTAGGGATGAGGATGGAAGGTTTAAGTAAGAATGAGGATAGGTGTAAAGTTTGTTGAGTTTTGTGGATTAACGAAGGATAAATATTTATTTGGGATAGTATTGGTAGTGTTTATAATATTGTCAAATTTTGGGAAAGCAAAATGGGATCAAATTAAAAGTGTTGTTTAGAGGGTACTCAATTCAATTTTCTTTATTTTTGGAATTGTTAATTCTAATTTGGATTTTAAGGCTTGCTCACGTACCTATAACTGTAATTTGATTTTAGTTTTATTAATATAATTTTTTTACTTTTCAAAATTAATTGACAACAACACTAGAGAATTTAAAGAGAGCCTTTGATGCATTTTTTGTTTTCCTCTCTGAATCAATTTCTACTGAAAAGAGGATAAAAAATGCCACAGAAAATTCTAACACAGGAATATGTATGCCATTAAAAATAAACAACTTATACAATAACAACATCACATAAATCAATTAAAAAATCACATAAATCAATTAAAAAGCAATAAAACCAATAAGCATGCGGCGGCTACGAAGTTAGTGGAGGGCTTAAAGTGTTCCAGTTTTTTCTTGTTGTTCATGCATTGGGACTAGTGCGGGACGGTTGCGAGGAAAGAGAGATGAAGAATATATTTTAGGGTGCCCGAGAAGATTAATAGCGTGGAAGACTCGCTCACGGGCCCGTGTACGAAGTTAGTCCAGGACTTAAAAGTGGTCTAGTTGTTTTTTTTGGGGTCTTGTTCTTGCATTCATCTCTACTAATTAGTGCGGGGACAGTTGCGAGGAAAGAGAGACAACGAATATATTTTAGGATGCCCAATAAGATTAATAGCGTGAAAGACTCGCTCACGGGCCCGCGTGCGAAGTTAGTCGACGACTTAAAATGGTCTTGTTTTTTTGTTCTTGTTCATGCATTCATCTCTACTATTCAAAGCACAAACACCGTCAACTTGTGTGAATGGAAGTAAGCCGCTTGCACTTGCTTGACATGACTGGTAGCACCCACATTTGTCTGTTCCAATGAGTTTAGTTTCCAAGCGCATCTATAGGCTTCTTATTTTTATTTTTTTCTAGACTTTCTATACTTTTCCACAACGACTTTTCCACACACAACTCTATACTTTTCCACACACAACTCTATACTTTTCCACAACGACTTTTCCACACACAACTCTATACTTTTCCACAACGACTTTTCCACACACAACTCTATACTTTTCCACAACGACTTTTCCACACACAACTCTATACTTTTCCACACACAACTCTATACTTTTCCACAACGACTTTTCCCACACAACTCTATACTTTTCCACATGACTAGTAGAATCTTATCTCGACCCACATTTGTTTGTTCCTACAAGTTTCCTAGCGCATCTATAGGCTATTTTTTTTTATTTTCATACTACAACACTATACTTTTCAACAACGGTTTTTATTTTTATTTTTTATTTTTTTTTTGAAAAGACACAACTTTATACTTTTACAAAGCATGTTTTGTTTTTTAACATGTAACTTTTACTTTTTTTATAAACTCATTGTATTATATACTTTTGAAAGTTTTATCTTTAAAAAGAAATTAAACCTCTAACTATAATAATATCTCCACCTTAAACTTAAAAAAAAAATTAAAGCACCAATCCTAAACTCTCTCCTTGAATTTGACCATTTTCTTTGAATTATTAATGGTGTGCCTGATTCTTATGGTTGCAAAATGATTCTTAAATGATGACGTCAGCAATTTCATTTAACTGTCAAGACTTGCTTGACAAGCAGAATAGCTCCACCAAAATTTCTTCCCTGAATGATGACGTCAGCACTTTCGTTTAACTGTCTAGACTTGCTTGACAAGCAGAATAGCTCCACCAGAATTTCTTCAAGTCATAAGGTCCTTATATGAAACTAATAGATTTACAGATTATGATAAAAAAAATATTATTTAAATGTATTTTTATATATTTTAATTAATTTTTTTTTAAGATATCAGATTAAAAAAAAAAAATTAAAACTAATTATAACAATTTTATGAAATTATATACATAAAGATAAATAAATAAATTGGTATTAAGTAAACAGAATTCCAATCATGGATAAAAATTTAATTTTTTAATTTATAATTAAAACAACATTATTAGATTTTAAAATGTAAACTAAAAAAATTCTTTATCCGATCAATTTATATATTTTATTAGGTTTACAACGTTATTTTAAAAGTTTGTGTGATTAAAAACAAAAATATAATCACATTTAATTAAAAACATAGAATATGGGTAGGAAGTAAATCTCCCTCCTATGAAAGTTATTGTTCTAAACCTTTGGAGATATTATAAAAATAAAGAATTTTATCAAAAATTTTGTGTTAAAAAAAAGTTATTTAATAAAACTTTATTCAAATATAATGTAAGGTTGTTTTATTAAAAAAAAACTAATATTTTTGTTAATTAAAGACAAAAAAAAAATAAAAATTGTTAGGTTTTTGGTTCAATGGTTGGGACAAATAGTTGATGTAGCTCACACCAAGGTTCAAAACCTGGTGGTGCCAAATAGCTCAATGTGACTAAGTCGAAAGGGGAAAGGGTAACCCTTCCAAAACCTTAAACGCTATTAGAATTTAGTTAGAGTAAGGAATAGAAGAATTTAAGAAGGATGCTTTAATCAAGTGATTGTAATGTGTAACTTGAGTTCAAAAAGAATTAAGGCTACAATAGAAGATTAAAAATTAATTTTCAAGTAGAATAGGTGGAAAAGTTTGAGTCTAATCCAAATCATATCTATTATCTTTCAAATAGTAGAAAACAATATTCTTGTAATTTAAAAAGTAAGTAATATGTAGGTTGTCCTTTGCAATTTAGGTTTTTTAAGAATAACATAAAAATAAAATTATGTGGAGGTTATCCATTTCACTTTAAGATTTTGGGAACAATATATAAAATAAAGTAGAACAAAATATATTACCTACATTTGTAAAGTAGGCCACAGGCCACACCAAAGGTTGGCAAGGAGAAGATGGTGCAAGAGGACACAACCAATTGAGAGGTAATTGAGGAGACTCTAGGGTGATTACTCATAGGAGAAGATGAAGGTAGAGGAGCTTCAATTCTATAAGATTACTATGGACACTACAAACCTCACGTTTCCATCCACAAGGAAGGTGATTCTACACAACAACCAAAACACTCAGGTATAGAAAGCTTACTTTTATCCTTTCTTAGCATAACACCTTGTCACTTCATATATATTACTTTCATCGGTATTATAGCTAGAATTTAGATTATTTACTTATAATGGTATATTTAAATCCCATGTCATATTCCATATGGTATGTGATCAAAATACCAAGGTAACATTTCTTTCAATTTTTATACAATAATACACAAATACAAATTATCCAATCAATCAATCATTTTGATGTTTCACTTTGGTGGTAAGCATGCCTTGTTGAACAACATGCTTTACCAAAGACTGTAGTAGCAAACCTTATTGTGGTAGAGGCATGGTGACTTTCCCTTCCATTGAATCTCCCTCTTCGAGGACGAGGTGGAACTTGTATATAGTTGGTGCTTTTCCTACTCTTATCTTTATTCTATCTTTTTCGTGGTGGACATACCTTATCGAGCACCACATTTATCATCAATGGTATGGTATGAGTTGGATTTGGGGATATATACTAATATATATTGTTCATGACATAGGTTGGCATCTCGTGGGCTACCTTGTAGTAGTGGGTCGACATAATTCATTGCCATAGTGTCCATTTATGTGTATCTCATAGTTTATGTTAGGATTGAGGTCAAATACTTGCATCTAAACATGACATAGATTTGTTTTTCTTGATATGCCCCATTGTAGTGAGAGTGTGTTTGTTAGTACTTATCTCTTATCAAATATTGCATGTGGCTTGCCTACTTCAATGGCATATATGAGCAATATGCCACCCTATACATGGCCATTCTTAGAGGGAGGCAATATTTGATGAGCATATCTTTAAATTCTATATAAATATTTCATGATCTAGATTATTTAAAATTTCTAAATGCATGTCATTAAATTTTAGTCCAAGTATATGTTCCCATTTTGAATGTGTTGTCGAATGAAGTGCATATATATCTCAATATGCTTGGTGTACTAATGCTCAACTAAATTTTATGCAATGTGAATTGTGCTTTTATTGTCACACCAAAGAGTTATAGGTTTATCATGGGATAAACCAAATTCTCTTAAAATTTAACGAAGCCAGAAAGCTTCCTAACTTAATTTATATCATCTCTATAAACTTTTTATTTTTATTTTTTTCTGTACTTTCCATACTTTTCCACAACGACTTTTCCACACACAACTCTATACTTTCTATACTTTTCCACACACAACTCTATACTTTTCCACACACAAATCTATACTTTTCCACATGACTAGTAGAATATTATCTCGACCCACATTTGTTTGTTCCTACGAGGTTCCAAGCGCATCTATAGGCTATTTTTTTTATTTTCATACTACAACACTATACTTTTCAACAACGATTTTTATTTTTTATATTTTTTGAAAAGACACAACTTTATACTTTTCCACAGCATGTTTTGTTTTTTAACATGTAACTTTTTATTTTTTTATACAACTCATTGTATTATATAGTCTTGAAAGTTATATCTTTAAAAAGAAATTAAAGCTCTAACTATTATAATATCTCCACCTTAAACTTTAAAAAAAATTAAAGCACCAATCCTAAACTATCTCCCTGAATTTGACCATTTTCTTTGAATTATTAATGGTGGGCTTGATTCTTATGGTTGCAAATGATTCTTAAGTGATGACGTCAGCAATTTCATTTAACTGTCAAGACTTGCTTGACAAGCAGAATAACTCCACCAAAATTTCTTCCCTGAATGATGACGTCAGCACTTTCGTTTAACTGTCTAGACTTGCTTGACAAGCAGAATAGCTCCACCAGAATTTCTTCAAGTCATAAGGTCCTTATATGAAACTAATAGATTTACAGATTATGATAAAAAAAAAATTATTTAAATGTATTTTATATATTTTAATTAATTTTTTTAAGATATCAGATTAAAAGTAAAAAATTTAAAAGTTAATTATAACAATTTTATGAAATTATATACATAAAGATAAATAAATAAATAGATATTAAAGTAAACAGAATTCCATGCATAAAAATTTAATTTTTTAATTTATAATTAAAATAACATTACTAGATTTTAAAATGTAAACTAAAAAAATTCTTTATCCGATCAATTTATATATTTTATTAGGTTTACAATGTTATTTTAAAATTTTGTGTGATTAAAAACAAAAATATAATCACATTTAATTAAAAATATAGAATATGGGTAGGAAGTAAGTCTCCCTCCTATGAAAGTTATTGTTCTAAACCTTTGGAGATATTATAAAAATAAAGAATTTTATGAAAAATTGGGTGGTAAAAAAAAAAAATTATTTAATAAAACTTTATTCAAATATAATGTAAGGTTGTTTTATTAGAAAAAAATAATATTTTTGTTAATTCAAGACAAACAAAAAAAAAAAATTGTTAGGTTTTTGGTCCAATGGTTGGGACAAATAGTTGATGTAGCTCACACCAAGGTTCAAAACTTGGTGGTGCCAAATAGTTCAATGTGACTAAGTCTAAATGGGAAAGGGTAACCCTTCCAAAAACTTAAAGGCTATTAGAATTTAGTTAGAGTAAGGAATAGAAGAATTTAAAAAGGATGCTTTAATCAAGTGATTGTAATGTGTAACTTGAGTTCAAAAAGAATTAAGGCTACAATAGAAGATTAAAAATTAATTTTCAAGTAGAATAGGTGGAAAAGTTTGAGTCTAATCCAAATCATATCTATTATCTTTCAAATAGTAGAAAACAATATTCTTGTAATTAAAAAAGTAAGTAATATGTAGGTTGCCCTTTGCACTTTAGGTTTTTGAAGAATAACATAAAAATAAAATTATGTGGAGGTTATCCATTTCACTTTAAGATTTTGGGTACAACATATAAAATAAAGTATAACAAAATATATTACCTACATTTGCAGAGTAGGCCACACCAAAGGTTGGCAAGGAGAAGATGGTGCAAGAGGACACAACCAATTGAGAGGTAATTGAGGAGACTCTAGGGTGATTACTCATAGGAGGAGATGAAGGTAGAGGAGCTTCAATTCTATAAGATTACTATGGACACTACAAACCTCACGTTTCCATCCACAAGGAAGGTGATTCTACACAAAAACCAAAACACTCAGGTATAGAAAGCTTACTTTTATCCTTTCTTAGCATAACACTTTATCACTTTATATATATTACTTTCATCGGTATTATAGCTATAATTTAGATTATTTACTTATAATGGTATTGAAAGCACGAGATTCCGAAATATTGAAAGGAAAACTAATGCAATGTATTCAAAACCCAAAGTTAACGCTTAAAGTCCTATAAAGTGAAATACATGAAATAAAAGAAAAGAGACGAATTTAAATGAGATAAAAAGGATGTATAGAAAGCATAGCCCTTTTTATTTATACTCTTCCAATTCGGTTACAAAGATGTCTCCTCCCTTTTAGGGGGTAGGAGCGTTAACATAGTTTCAATTACAATCATGGATTTAGTGTTCCTCCTTCCACGTGCCCACATGTGAAATGGGTGAGCCAAAGTGTTGCCGCTGCTGGTATTGATGAATCTTTAATCCTTGCTACTCCTCTTGCGTTCAAAGAAACAACAAATCTTCAGTAGCACCTGTGTATGATAATGAAACTCGCAAATCTGAAAGAGTATTGTTAATGAATATAAAATATAAATATAACGATGATTAAAATGAATCTAAATAGACTAAAAATTTGATAGAAGCATAATCATGTAACTAGCAAAATACTGCAAAAGAAACAGTCACCAAATTCGATACATATTCGTATTTGTCCTAGGGTAGGACGAATAAACCTGCAACAGTTTGGTACTCGTTCTGGGGTAAGACGAATAAATCTGCAATAAGGTAGGGGATGCACGAAGGCAAACCACCCGCTGGTTGAGACTTTGTTTCGACACCAATACGCTTGGGATGAGTCTGAAACCTGTTATGATGTGTTATCGACAAATTGGTAGGATATTGTGGTTAGAATATCGGGTTTTAGGTCTTGATTCATGCCTTCAAAAGTCACCCAATAACCTCTCTTTTGATTAAGAGATTATAGATGTAAAATCACAAATCGTAAGTAAGTAAACTGGTAGCACTTTGTTGCTCAAAATGCTCCTTCTCTGTATATTTTTGGGTGAGGAAACTCACCATTTTATAGACCCAAGGGGTCTCTTTGAATTAGCATGCAGAAGTGCTACTTAGCATGAATGTTTTTTCAGGGAAGAGAAGACTTCTTCCTGATTAAGGGCTCCATAACTGCTTTTGTAACTGCTTCTGCATGCCTAAAAGAAATCACTCGCACTCCCATGCAATGAAGGAGAGTTAAGTAGCTAATTTGAGTTGTCATGAAAAAGCCCACTCTCACTCCCATGCAATGAAGGGAGAGTCAAATGGCAGATCTGAGTTGTCAAAATAACTCACTCACACTCCCATGCAGTGAATGGAGAGTCAAGTGGCAGTTCTGAGTTGTCATGTGTCGAGGTTTGAATTTTTATAGGTCAAACCTGGCATTTGTCCCACCTGAGAATGAGCGCTAGTAATTGTCCTTGGGTGGAATGAGCACCAGTCTGCACTCGTCTCTGGGTGGAGCGAATAAGTAGTAGAGTGCCTAAAAGGTGCCAAATTGATCTCTGACTGTTAAAACTGCTGTGTGAGTGGTTAGAATCACTATTTTAACCTTTGGGGCTGCCCTGGGGGCTGTGTATGTTAATGTGATTAGTGTTTGCAGTCACATAATTGGATTGGTGCTGTTTTGGTGTCTACAAATGCCCCTTTTTGGAAAGCGCTGCACATGGTGCAGTACTGAGCAAAAATAGATAACCAAAGCACTAATGATTAGGATTTCTCAATAACCTAACCAAATTTAGATGCCCCAAGTATGGAAAGGGCATGCATTCTTGAATCCTTGCTTCTGACGAGCTAAGGAATTGGATTTCAAGTATTAACCTATTTTGGTGAGGTGTGACTTGAGCTTGGGTATTGATCAGTTATGAATAGGCAAAGGGTGTAACCTTTTATCTGTGGGAACCTTGTGTTCATGATTCATGAATGCCAAGCGTTTAATCAGTTTGTGATTTTTGCTTGTTTGCTGCCCAAGCAAGAGCGTGATTGTCTTTGTCAATGATTCTTTGAATGCATGCCATTGCCTTGATTGGGTGTCTATTTTTTGATTGGTAACTAAGTGTGACTACCCCCTCAAGTGACAAATCGATGAGGGAATGATCGATATGAGAAAAGCGACGAGTCGCTTGACCCAAGATGACTTAAGTGAGGGTGCCTTCAGATGTTTTTTGTTGAATGCTTAAATAGTTTTAGAGGGGATTTTTGGGTATCAGACCATCTGGATATGTAGGATGTCTCGAAGCAGTGGGAGCCAGAGCAGGCTGCTATCTCGAATTCACCTATGCCTCAAGCAGGTTCAAAGGATGTGGAGGTGAAGCTCAACGCTAAGATATCACGATTGGAGGACCTGTTACGAAAGCGAGATGGGGAGCTGGGAGAGGCTGTGCAAGAGAGATCTCTTGCGGACTCAGTTGGCAGAGCGATAGAGCATCGACAAGAGGGTGATATTGATGCTGCATGGGAGAGGGATCTCCTACAGGTGCAGCTAGCACACCGCGACGATGTAGTAGCTTACTACCATCGACAGGAGGCAGAGTGGAGTCGACAGGAGGTAGATTAGGGCCGACGGGAGTCATATTGGTGGTGGCATCAACTAGAGATGGAGGGAGAGATTATCCGCCTTGGTGGGCGAATACCTGAGCCTCCTAGAGGTGGCTCATCGTATCGAACAAGAGACAGCGGGACCAAGCAGTCAGCATCATCTCGTCACAGGCAGCTAGATGAGGGAGGCGCTAGTGGGTGCGATGCAAGGGCAAACAACAGTCACCCTAAGAAGTCCCATAGGACCCACACTACAGGGGGTAGTTCCTGTCGCACCGATCCTGTGTGATCATGGTGGTCGATGCCCTAGGCTTGGGGTTTTTGAGTTTTTGGATTATGGTAGCGAGGTCCGAGGACTGATTCATTGTAGCCTGCGAGCAATTTTGTTATGATATATATATACAGATGACTCTTTGTGGTATTTATACATTGTTCATGATTTATTTTTATGTACATGTTTTTACATTGATGTATGCATATGCGATTATGAATGCGATGGGTCTAATTTGTATGAGGTATGCATATGGACTAAATGAAATGAGTTGTTGATAATGTGTCGAGGCACCATAGACTGTACAAGATTTGATTGACTTGTTATATTAATGGGATGACTTTGTGGAATGCCTGTGCATGTGAAAACTTTTTTTTTTTGTATTTTGCATATTTTCTGAATGGTGATGTACGAAATGAAATGTAACAGTTGTGTTAAAATGTAGTTTAAGCTTTTATGAGATTTATATATTTTAACTAACTATCCAAGACTGTACATTTATCTCGTAAGACTTTTGAACAAGGTATAAATCCGACTTGAATTTAACCAAGTTATTTCACATCCATGTGTGTGCAATTGAGTTCGTTTATGTGGTATTCATCAGGATAATGCCAGTGCCAGATAGGTTATCAACCAAACCTGTACTGAGGATCACCTAATTAGCTCCACTAACTTTGTTGTTGTATTTAGCAAGATTAATCCACGTGACAATCTAAGGTACCATAAGCTAGATCATCCACATGCAAACATTTTTTTGTGCACACGCAAAGTTAATGTGACGGACATATCATCATGCGGGTAGGATACCACCATTGCCAGGTAGGCTATCAACCAAACCTATTATGAGGATCACCTAGATGGTTGTCGAATGCTGAGAATTCCAAGGATTCAAGTTCAGGTTATTTGTTGGTTGAATGATTTGGGATATGTGCTCGTCTTTATAGTGATGAAAATCATTGTTTATTTTTCTCTTTGTTTTTCTTTTTGAGAAAGGATTTTGAATAGTGGTGATAACCACTGTTATTTGATTTTGTATTTTGAGCTTTGTAATGTTGAGCTTGTGAATGGACTTGATCCTGTTGGCCTTGGGGATGACTACCCATCTTGTTCAGGGACGTGTAGTACAAATCCTTACGACTTTGGGAACCAAGGGGATAATGGAGATTATGAAGTAAGGGCATTAATATTTTAGGCCTTGGGGATGACTACCCATCCTGGTTGGGGGCGGATAGTATGAATCTTTACAACTTTGAGACCAAAAGTGAATGGAAAGGGTGAAGATGATGGTTTGTTGGAATTTTGTTTGTGAATGGCGTTGAGCCTTTTAGGTCTTGGTGATGACTACCCATCCTTGGTAGGGGCGTGTAGTACGAATCCTTACAACTTTGGGGACCAACTATGATTGGGATTGGGTAGTGGTAAAAACCACTGTTTATTAAGGTGAATTGATAGGGAAGAGCTCGTACTTTTGTCAATTCTTAGCATTCTAGAACCATTTGCACAGGGGTATGAATAGGCTAATCTTTCACCTATGGTACCTGAGACTGCTTTGTAGGTTTTGTTTGCGTTCACACAACTTAGGAATTATTTTATGTGTGTTAATTTGTGTTGGGATGCTATGTAACAAGGTGTGATCCAAGTAAAACTTTCCCGTGTAAAATATGTTTAACTGTGTATAGTGTTTGGCTAGAAATTTAAAGACAGCTGAATGATGAAAACCCTATATACATTTAGGAGACAACTGACTATGCTAAAATAAAATGGTGATATGCTGGATGTATGGGTTTATGAAAATGAATTTGATGTGGAAAATGATGGAATTGCCAAGTAATGACAGCCTATGGTGCTTTTGAATTGTATGACCTAGCAAATATATAATGTATGGATGCGATGCCTAATGCAACCTATATTTGTGTATTTTGATTTTTATGAGAATGCATGGAATTGAAATGCAACTGTTTTTGTGATTTTTGATTTTTAAGAGTATGCATGGAATTGAAATGCAATTGTTTTTGTGATTTTGGATGATTGTATTGTTTTTGTTTATTTTTGAATATTTATTTTGACCAAGCAGTTATGGTAACGCTTGGAGCTTTTGGTGTTGACCAAAGGGTTTATGGATACCTTTGGAGCATTTTGGGGGTGACCAAGCGATTATGAGAATCCTTGGAGCTTTCGGCTTGACCAAAGGGTTGATAGATACCTTTGGGCCATTTAGGGTTGACCAAGCGATTATGAGAACCCTTGGAGCTTTTTAGGGTTTGACCAAAGGGTTTATAGATACCTTTGGGGCATTTAGGGTTTGACCAAGCAATTATGAGAATCCTTGGAGCTTTTGGCTTGACCAAAGGGTTTATAGATACCTTTGGGGCGTTTAGGGTTGACCAAGTGATTATGAGAATCCTTGGAGCTTTTGGCTTGACCAAAGGGTTTATAGATACCTTCGGGGCGTTTAGGGTTGACCAAGCACTTATGAGAATCCTTGGAGCTTTTGGCTTGACCAAAGGGTTTATAGATACCTTTGGGACATTTAGGGTTGACCAAGCGATTATGAGAACCCTTGGAGCTTTTTAGGATTTGACCAAGCGTTTATGAGAATCCTTGGAGCTTTTGGATTTGACCAAGTGATTATGAGAACCCTTGGAGCTTTTAGATTTGACTAAGCAATTATGATAATCCTTGGAGCTTTTAGTTGGACTATGGCTCTCTAGATGTGAAATGGCCTCAAATGACTAATGTTCAAGGGTTCTGTTTCCTTGATTCCTTCAAGAGAGGCAAGCCGGTATGTTCCAGGTCCTATTCTACTGTCAATGACATAAGGACCTAACCAGTTTGCCATGAACTTGTCCCGTATATGGGACGACAAATTAGAATTTTGTTGGTTCTCTTTTAAGACCAAGTCACCAACCTGAAATTCTCTGAGGTGGACTTTCATGTTGTATGATCTCTTAAGGCACTCTTGATAGATACGCAAATGCTCGAGAGTATTAACACGTCGTTTGTCAAGCAACGTTAGTTGATCTAATTGGGCTTGTCGTGTAGTGTCATCATTGATGAACTCTTGCATTGAAATGCACAGGGAAGGGATTTCCAACTCAAGAGGTATGACTGCCTGATGCAGAAGCATTCAAAGAATAAAGCAATCTTGCATCCTCCAAAAATTTTTCTAAGTACTTTGTATTTTGTTAAAATCTTTCTTTCCCAAGGCAGAAGTTTTGTAATACAAGAGGGAAGTTTTGTCACAATATCGCGACGTCACGATATCGCGATGTTTTTGGGATCTAAGGCATGGAGGGTTTTTTCGTCGCGATATCGCGACGTCGCGATGTCGCGATGGTTTTGAGGCTAAGGCACGGAGGGGGTTTTTCGTCGCGATATCGCGACGTCGCGATGTCGTGACATTTTGGACGCTAAGGTTCGGAGGGGGTTTTTTGTTGTGATATCACGACGTCACAATGTCGTGATGTTTTTGAGGCTAAGGAACGGAGGGGGTTTTTCGTCACGATATCGTGATGTCGCAATATTGCGACGTTGCAATGTCACGACGTTTTTATGGACTAAGGCATGGAGGCATTTTCATCGCGATGTCGCGATATCATGATGATATTTAAGGTCTAAGGCACGGGTGCATTTTGGTCACAATTTCATGATGTTATTTGCAGATGGAGGCAAGGCGATAGTTTGGTCACGATTTTGTGGCCGGTTGAAGACAAATTAAAATTGGACATGTGGACAGGCCGCGCACACGAGAAAAGAGACAGTGATGGTAGATGAATGTTCTGATAAGGTGACAACTATAGGCCATGGGAATTTTTGATGAGACAGTGGTGTAGAGGAACAGTCTGACCAAAACGGCGATTGTAGGGAAAGGGGGTGTCTTTAATGTAAGCTTCCACAGCAGATCGATGCAGTTGTCCATTGATGGAAGGAAATTTGAAAACTTGATAGAGGAAGCGAACTTTCATATTTATTTTCATGAATTCGATCGGGTGGGGGCATTAATTGCCTAGAGGGTCGAGGCCTCGATAAAAACTTAGAAAATTGTAAGAGAAGGGATGGCGAGTTGAGATTGAGTGGGGAAAGAACTGTGCCTGGAGACGATATTGTAAGAATGTGTTAAGCAATTAATAGAAGAATAATTTTAAGTTTGCTATGTGAATCTCGGCTTGCTATCAAGTGGTATCAGAGCGAGAGCTCCTGAGCATGTAACAAATCACCAGAAGAGAGGCAGTTACACCAGGATCTGTGGAAGGATTTGTAAAAAAAAAAAAGAGGATGCCTCCACAAAGAAATCGTGGTGGAGCAAGAAATGTGGTGCCGGTAGAAGACTTTCGAGCTTTGTAGAGGTAAGTTCAAGCCCTGCAAGAAGAGCTACGCAGAAGGCACGAGCCCGGAAGGGATGAGGGAAGTGAAGACGAAGTTGATGAAGAAGAAGACTAGTATGAGGAAGAAGAAGAGGCTATGGATCCTGCACAAGCCAGGTTGTACAAAGCCATATCTCAGATTGGAAAGCAACCAAAAATGGAGGTTTCTACATATTCTAGAAACCTAAATCTAGAAGAGGTGATTTACTGGATAAATGACCTAGAAGAATATTTCGAATATGAGGAGGTTGAAGACCCTAATTGGGTCATATTTGCTAAGACCAAGTTGAAGGGTCATGCCAGCATTTGGTGGAGGGGAATATAGCTAGAAAGGAATAGAAGAGGGAAGGAAAGAATAACAAGATGGGATAGAATGGTGGAAAATCTAAAAAGACAATTTATTTCGGCAGATTACGAGTTGGATCTGCTAAGGAAAATGCAGAGTTTGAGATAGACAAACAAAACTTTCCTAGAATACACCGAGGAGTTTTACAAGATCTCTATTAGAACTGGACATTTAGAGGCAAACAAAGAGAATGTGGCACGCTATATAAATGGGTTGAGACTCGGTATCCAAGAAGAGCTGAGCCTAGTTCGGGTAAGCACCATTGAGGATGCTTACCAGTTTTCCTTAAATGTGGAAAAAAAACTGAATAGGCAGTTTGAAGGCAAGCAAAGAGGAAGGGGCCATGGTGGAAGGATTGGTAGGAGAACCAATGGAGAAAAATACAAAGATCTGAAGAAGACTGGTGAAGCCAGTAGTAACCAAGATCAAAGGGAGGAGGATATTTATTAGCCCCGTGATCAGAATAGCTACCCAAGAGGACGGGGTGGATCTGGACGAGGGTTTGGAAGAGGAGTATTTCGTGGGACATGTTTCCACTATGGTGAAGAAGGACATCGAGCATTCGAGTGTCCACAACACCAAGAAAGGATGAACAAGAGGCCTGAGGGTTCGACCAGAGCTTCTATGGCAGAGGAAGATGCTAGATCTGAATATTTTGAAGAAGCAGAAAGAGGGGAAGCAATGATCATAAGGAGAGTCCTGTTGAATGAGGAGAAGGACACAGATCAGAGAAGAAGTTTATTTCGCACAAGGTGTAAATATGCGGGCAAGATTTGTAATATTATTATTGATAATGGTAGCATGGATAACCTGGTTTCAGAAGAAATTGTTACCAAGTTACAATTAGAGAGGAAGAAGCACCCACATCCATATCGAGTCACATGGTTATAGAAGGACCATAGGGTTTTGGTCAGTGAGCAGTGCTCCATTAAATTTAATATTGGGAATTATTGTGATGAGGTCCTGTACGACATCCTGCCTATGGATGCTTGCCATTTATTGTTGGGAAGGCCCTGGCAGTTCGATCAGAGTGCAGTGCATGACGGTCGTGCCAACACCTACTCATTGACGAAAAATGGTGTGTGCCATAAGTTGAAGCTCGTGAAGGAGGCAGATGAAAAGGTGTGTAACAGCTCCAAGATATGTTTAGTTGAAGGGAGAAAATTTTTGGACGGTTTGAAGCATGAACATTTATGTTATGCAATAATTCCTAGAGTTAGGGAGAAGGAATGCCAAGATACCCCAGCATAAGTCCTAGATCTGTTGGAGGAATTTCTAGATATTATGTCTAATAATGTGCCTAAGGGTTTACCCCCAATAAGGAAAATCAACCACCATATAGATTTGGTGCCAGGATCGAGCTTGCAAAACAAAGCTACACATAGAATGATGCCTGTAGAAACTGAGTTAAACAGACAGGTCCAGGAGTTGCTGGAGAAGGGATTGATTCGAGAAAATTTGAGCCCATGCATAGTACCTGCAGTGCTGGTGCCAAATAAATATGGAGAATGGAGAATGTGCACAGATTCACGGGCCATCAACAAGATCACAATAAAATACAGATTTCCATTGCCAAGAATGGATGACATAATGGATTGTTTAAGTGGAGCCAAGTACTTCACCAAGATTGATCTCAAAAGTTGTTACCATCAGATCCACATCAGAGAGGGGGATGAGTGGAAGACAACCTTCAAGACCAGAGAGGGCTTGTATGAGTGGTTGGTCATGCCCTTTGGGCTATCCAATGCACCGAGTACCTTCATGCAGCTGATGAATGAGGTACTAAAAGAGTTTTTAGGAAAATTTGTCATTGTCTATTTAGATGACATATTAATATTTAGCATAACCCTGGAGTAACACATGATGCATATCATAAGGGTTTTTGAAAAGCTGTGGGAGGAGCAGTTATTAATAAATCTAAAAAAGTGTAATTTTGTAAAAAATGAGTTAGTATACCTGGGATTTGTAATCTCAGCAGAAGGTCTAAAAATGGACCCGGAGAAGGTGAGAGCTATCATGGAATGGCCTACCTCGAGAAGCACAAATCTATCATGGAATGGCCTACCCCGAGAAGCACAACAGAGGTAAGATCATTTCATGGTCTAGCCAGCTTTTATAGAAAATTCATTAAAAATTTCAGCAGCATTTGTGCACCCCTCATAGAAACAATGAGAGGGGATAAGAAAGAATTCAAGTGGACCTTAGGGGCTAAAAGGAGCTTTGATGCATTAAAGAAAAGGTCACAGAACAACCTGTTTTGGCACTTCCGGACTTTAACAAAGTATTTTAGGTAGACTGTGATGTCGGTGGCAGTGCAATAGGGGCTGTGCTGAGTCAAGAAGGCAGACCTGTTGCTTATTTTAGTGAGAAGCTGAATGATGCTCAGAAAAAGTATTCAGTTTATGACCAAGAATTTTATGCTATAGTTCAGGCTCTAAAGAAGTGGAGGCATTATTTTTTGCCAAAGGAGTTTGTTCTATTCAATGATCATCAGGCATTACAGTACATTAACAGCCAAGAAAAACTAAATCAAAGGCACTTGAAGTGGGTTGAGTTTCTCCAAAGTTATACCTTTGTGTTGAAGCACAGAAGCGGGAAATCAAATAGAGTTGCAGATGCCTTAAATAGAAGGTAGAATTTACTGATTAAAATGACAGTGGAAGTAGTAGGATTTGAAGAAGCGAAGGGTTTGTACCACGAAGATTCAGATTTTGCAGAAGCCTGGACGGCTTGCTTGACACCTATTACCGTGGACAGGACAAAATGGTTGGATTTTATAATCCAAGATGGAATGTTGTTCAGAGGAAGTAAATTATGCATTCCAAGGAGTTCCATGCGGGAAAACTTAGTCAAGGAGAAACACAGCGGAGGATCGGCTGAACATTTTGGCCGGGATAAGACAATTGCCCTGGTGAGTGAAAATTACTATTGGCCGCAACTACAGCAAGATGTGAAAAAGTTTGTACAGAGTTGTAGAATATGCCAGATGGAAAAGGGCGAAAGATAGAACATGGGATTGTATCAGCCGTTACCAGTACCTGAGCGGCCATGGGAGGACGTCAGCATGGACTTCGTCCTTAGATTGCCAAGAAAACAGAGGGGAAATGACTCTGTATTTGTAGTAGTTGATAGATTTTCCAAGATGGCACACTTTATTCCATGCCAGAAAATAAGTGATGCAGTTCACATTGCAGGGTTATTTTTCAAGGAAGTGATACGACTTCACGGTCTACCGAAGAGCATTATTTCTAACAGAGACATAAAATTTGTTGGGTATTTCTGGAGAACTTTGTGGAAGAAGTTGAAGACAGATCTAAAATTCAGTTCTGCATGCCACCCACATACTGATGGGCAGACAGAGGTGGTAAATAGAAGCCTGGGTAATTTACTGAGATGCTTGATAGCAGATAAACCCACGAGATGGGATTTAGTTTTACCGCAGGCAGAATTTGCATATAACAATTCAGTCAATAAGAGCACAAATAAATCTCCATTCCAAATAATATATGGAAAACAGCCCGAGAAATGTGTCTAAACTGAGAAAGTTGGATAATGGAGAAAAGTGCAGTGCCGAGGCAAAAGAATTTGCGGAACATATGAAAAGTCTGCATGAAGAAGTAAGGAAACAAATTATAAAAATGAATACTCAATATAAGATAAGAGCAGACCAGAAGTGGCAGTTCAAAGAGTTCGAAGTAGGAGATGAATTCATGGTCCATCTTAGGAAGGAAAGATTTCCTGCCAAAACTTATAACAAATTAAAGATGAAGAAGTTTGGGCCATGCAGAATACTGAAAAAATAGGAGTCGGGCAATGCATATGAAGCGGAATTGCCAAGTTGGCTTGACATTTCACCTATTTTTAATATTTTAGATTTAGTGGAATACCATGAGGAAGATAGTACAGAGGCACCAAGTACAGAGTTGTGGAAAATTCTAGCATCTACTCCAACCACAGACGAGGTTGAGGAAATATTAGACGCTCGTGAAGGCAGAAGCACTAGGAACAAACAATATTCTGAATATTTGATAAAGTGGAAGGGCAGACCTATAGAAGATGCAACTTGGTTGTCAAAGACAGAGGTTGACCGCCTGGGTCTTCCCCTAACCAAGCAGAAGTGAGGATCACTTCTTAATTTACCTCGGGTGTCTGATGCAAGAGCATCCGAAGAATAGAGCAATCTTGCATCCTCCAAAATTTTTTCTAAGCACTTTGTATTTTGTTTAAATCTTTCTTTCCCAAGGCAGAAGTTTTGTAATACAAGAGGGAAGTTTTGTCGCGATATCACGACGTCGCGATATCACGACGTCGCGATATCGCGACGTTTTTGGGAGCTAAGGCATGGAGGGGTTTTTCATCGTGATATCGCGATGTCGTGATGGTTTTGAGGCTAAGGCGCAGAGGGGGTTTTTCGTCGTGATATCACGACGTCGTAATATCATGACATCGCGATGTCACAATGTTTTGGACGCTAAGGTTCAGAGGGGGTTTTTCGTCATGATATCACGACGTCGCGATGTCGCGATGTTTTTAAGGCTAAGGAACGAAGGGGGTTTTCATCGCGATATCGTGACATCGCGATGTCGTGACGTTTTTACAGACTAAGGCACAGAGGCATTTTGGTCACAATTTTGTGACGTTATTTGCAGATGGAGGCAAGGTGATAGTTTGGTCACGATATCGCGACATGTCATGATTTCACGACCAATTGAAGACAAATTAAAATTGGACACGTGGACAGGCCGCGCGTGAGGGAAAAGAGACAGCGATGGTAGATGAATGTTCTGACAAGGTGACAGCTGCAGGCCATGGGCATTTTGGATGAGACAGTGGTGTAGAGGAATAGTCTGACCAAAACGATGATTGCAGGGCAAGGGGGTGTCTTTAATGTAAGCTTCGATAGCGGATCGGGGCAGTTGCCCATTGATGGAAGGAATTTTGAAAACTTGACAGAGGAAGTAGACTTTCATATTTATTTTCATGAATTCGATCGGGTGGGGGCATTAATTGCCTAGAGGGTCGAGGCCTCCATAAAAACTTGAAAAATTGTAAGAGAAGGGATGGCGAGTTGAGATTGAGTGGGGAAAGAACTGTGCCTAGAGACGATATTATAATACTGTGTTAAGCAATTAATAAAAGAATAATTTCAAGTTTGTTGTGTGAATCTCGGCTTGCTATCACTGCCTCGGAGCCATACACCAATGAAAATGGAGTTGCCCCAGTGGGAATTCAGATGCTAGTGCGATAAGCCCATAAGGCAAGCGGGATCTAAATGTGTCAGTCCTTATGATTGTCTACAACTATATTTTTGAGAATGACGACTAGCGTTTTGTTTGACGCATCTACTTGCCCATTTGCCTGCGGATAATAGGGTGTTGAAAAACTATGCTGAATTTTGTACTTTGTGGTCAAAGCACGCACATCTTTGTTCTTGAATGGTGTCCCATTATCTGATAGGATCTTGGATGGAATACCAAAATGACATATGATGTTATGCAAAATAAACTTTGCAATGTGGGATCCAGTCGTAGAGGTTAGCGAAATTGCTTCCACCCACTTGGTGAAGTACTTTGTGGTCGTTAAATGAACGTGTGATGACCAGACGATGCAGGGGAAATCTTTCCAATTAGGTCAAAGCCCCACTACAAAAAAGGCCAAACCGATTGGATTGGATGCAAGGCCTGAGAAGGTACATGTGTCAAATTAGCATGGTGTTGACACTTCACACACTTCTTCACATATGCACAAAAATCTCGCTCTAAATATGGACAATAATAACCCATGCGAAGAATGCACTTTGCGATGGCCATACCACTGAAGTGGCCACCACATGTACCATCGTGAGCTTGGGTGATCACCCAAGTGGACTATTGTCGGTCCAAACAACGAAGGAGGATTCCTTCATAATTTTGACGATACAAAATGTCTCCTAACATGACATGCTTTACTGCTTTCTGTTTAAATGATCTTTTCGCGGCTTGTGTCAATCCAAGTGGGAGGTTACCTAACTTGAGGTAATCCCAAATGGGTGTGTACCAATCCTGCTGATCAGAAACCTTGATAGTATGAATGACCAATCCCTCTTGAAGTCCATCCCTAGCAAAAGCTGAGCAAGAAAGAGCTTATAAAAATAGTGTTGTGTTACTATTAAGAGGGGTCGGGGAGAACAAGGACCCATAGTTGGCTCGAGTCAAATAATCGTGGATTCGAGAGAACTTATCTAGAGATGGTTCAATCTAGATCAGGTGGATTCCTAGTGTCAGATCAGAGCTTGCACACTCCATCGCAGATTGCGATAATGTTTTAACCTGAATGGTTGTCATTTCACCAGAAGGGTCTTGCGGGATTAGTGACCCCAAGGAGGTCTTGCGGGATAATGATTTGATGATCGAGGGAGTGCCTCGATGTCATACCATTCAAGTTGTGCTAGGAATTTATCCACAAGGGCTTTGTAGGCCTACAGAACTGGACATTTACATTGGAAAATCCCTTTTACTTGATTGACAATCAACAACGAATCACCAAAGATGTTTAGACATTTAATGTTCATGGTGATTGCTGTTTGAAGACCTATGAGCAAGGCTTCGTATTCTGCATTGTTTTTGGTGCATGGGAAGTCTAATTTAAATGACAAAGGCATTGGAGCCCCTTGTGGAGTGAAGAATACAATTCCCGTGCCACCCCCTTGCTCACATTTAGAACCATCAAAGAATAGGGTTATGTCAGCCTGTGACTCAGGCTCATCAAAATCTGGCGATTCTGAAACATGGAAGACCCCATCATTAGGTAGTTTGAAAGTCAGAGGCTGATCGTCTTCAAGAGGAGCCTCGACTAGTTGATCGATGATGACTTGACCTTTTATGGATTTTTTTCCAATGAACTCTATGTCAAACTCCGTCAACAACATGATCCATTTCGCCGTGTGGCTACTATGATAAGTACGACTCATCATGTATCGCAATGGATTCTCCTTAGACACAACATACGTCTTATTATTGAGCATGTAGTGGCATAGCTTTTTGGTAGCAAACACCACTACCAAGAGAGCTTTTCAACGTATGCATAGTTAAGTTCATAACTGACCAGGGTGCGGCTAAGATAGTATGTAGCTCTGTTCTTTGTGAAGTTCATTTTTCTGGGATAGCATGGCACCCGGTGCCACCTCGATAGGCTAAGATGTATAAATAGAATGACACTCTTGGTCTAGGTGGTGCCAATATTGGCGATGAAGCCAAGTACTATTTAATGTTGTCAAAGGCTAACTGGAACTTGTCATCCCAATGAAATGTGACCCCCTTATGTAGTAATTTATTCATGGGTCGGCATTTGTCAGATAACTGCGCTATGAAGTGCTTGATCGATGCAACCTTTCCCTGTAGACTTCGAAGCTGCTTGATGGTGGTTGGGGGAAGCATTTCAAGGATTGCCTTGACTTTGTTTGGGTCTACCTCAATTCCTCGTTTGGAGACTATGAAACCCAAGAGATTTCCAGAGGTGACACCAAAGATGCACTTCTTGGGGTTTAGTCTGACTTTATGTTCAATGAGGCGATCAAGGACCTTGCTCAAGTCACCGAGGTGATCTGGGCGCAAAAGAGATTTGGCCAACAAATCATCCATGTAATCTTCCAAAGTCTTGTGCATGTAATCATGAAAGATGTACGTCATGGCACGTTGGTAAGTGGCGCCAACATTTTTAAGGCCAAAAGGCATGACCTTATAGCAAAATGTCCCCCAAGGCATTGTGAATGCCATTTTTAGTTGGTCCTCGGGATTGATACGAATCCGATTGTATCCTGAGAAACCATCCATAAGGGAAAGCATTTCGTGGCCCGCTGTGGCATCTACCAACGCGTCGATGCTTGGCAAGGGAAAATCATCCTTAGGACTCGCTTTGTTAAGATCTCAAAAATCGGTGCATATGCGAATCCTCCCGTTGGGATTCTTGACGGGAACCATGTTAGACAACCATGGAGGATAATCCACACAGATGACAAACTAGGCATCCAAAAACTTTTGTAACTCATCTTTTACCATTAAGGCCATTGTTGGGTGCATCTTGCATAGTTTTTGCTTTACTGGCTTGATTGTCGGATCAAGCATTAAATTATGCATGACTAGCTATGGGTCTAGTCCCGGCATATCCTTGTATGACCATGCAAAAACCTCCTTCTTCTCCTTAAGAAGGGCAACATAATCAGCTTGCTCTTCGGGGGAAAGACTTACCCCAACTTGAGAATCCATGGATTCATTGGATCTATGCCGATGTCTACATCAGTCGTTGCCTCGATCGACATGTGGGATCCGTCCTCCAACTGGTGTGGAGTTGGGATCAGATGGATATCGTTTGCTGAATTAAGATCATCATTAGGAACGTCGAGTTCCTCTTCAACATGGAAGACATCTTGAGTCTGTCCTAGAGTGAAATGAAACATCCCATCGCAAGGCCAATACTCTGATGGGGATGGTGGTGTGTCAGCGCGATCCCAATCTATAGCCTCTATGTCTAGATGCAATGACCATGTTGGATTGGCTGGATCATGGATGGGGGCGGTCAAGTCAATGGAGATCATGTTTATGAAATTATTGTAACCTCCATTACCATAGGTGTGATAACTCTGACATTCGGGATGTTCTTGATGCGTTGGATCTGGCTCTGTAGGCACTGGCACAAAGGGATCAGCCCTATGCGTGGACATGCAAACAGGGTCTGCCCTAGGCATTGATGGTTTGATAGGGTCTCCAGGCGGAAGATGCTCTCTGTGTACCTAGAGTGGCGGGTGTAGTAATTGCTATAACTATGTCGGGTTGAGGTGCCACCTATGTCTTGGACCTATGTGTAAGTGTTCAAACATGTCATCTATGTCCAAGGGATATTGTTGTTGCATTTGTCGCATGTGGTTGAGATAGGCCATCTCGGTTTCATCTTCGTAATCACTGTCAGAGATCCACAGGCCTTCATTGGCTCCAATAACTGCTTGCGACATGGGAAGCTCATCTTGCTTGAGCAAATTAATATGGTCCCAACGAGGTTGTGCCGCTCTCTACGGGGGGACCTAATTTGCTTGAGGTAATCTATGCTCAATGGGATCATTCAATGGGAACATGGTCAAGAAGCTTTCTTGATAATCATCCATGGGAAGCATGTGGGAATGATTGCTTCCTAACTCAAGAGAATCCCAAGGTGCTACCTCGTACTCCAACTCATCATCCGAAGACTCTGCTTGGTCTTGGTCATATCCTTCGTGGAGGTGAGTCCTGGAATTGTCTCCCGTTGCGATCGAAGGGAAAGGGTTGTTGAGGTCAACAAGGTTGTTTGTGTGTAATGGGAAATAATCCCCCAATGTATAAGTTGTATTTGGATTGGCATATGGATCTGATGCCAACCCATCCTTGTTGCCTATCCCTAGGCCTTGCATGTTTTTGACCAAGATGTCGAGGGGCAAAGGGTGATTAAACCCTACTCTTGACTTGTCATAAGGCATTTGGTATCTTGGTTGGCACAAAACACGCACTCCTTATTCATACCTGCCCAACCCATATCCATGCCAATTGCATTGGCTAAGATATCGTAATGTAAAGTCTGGGTTAGACAGATAATTGACATCCTCCACAAAGGGCTCTTCATCTTCCTCTTCTTGTAGGGAAGGTTCAACGCCATTATCCAGGCCCCCAAAAATAAAGTTTGTCTGATTAGGTGGGTAGCCTAAAGGAACCACAGAGCCTATGGGGAGTCGAGGTCTTCCCATGTCTTGCATAGACTGAAGTGTGGGTGTTGCTACAACATTGTGCACTATATACTCCCCCATGCCTGTGTTAGACATCTCAATAGTAATCGTTGGTGATTGAGAGGAAGCGAATGGGAGTTCTCCCTGAGTCCACTCCATGTGGGGTGAACTAGGCATCTCGACTTCCATTCTATTAGGCATCTCTTCTATCGAGATGTTGGAGACTAAGGGTGGTTCCGCTTCCAGGGGCTTCTTTCCTTTGTCCGTTGGTGTGGCCACCGTAGGTGGCATCATTGTGGGAGGACCAGATGAAGAAGATGAACCCGCCTGGGAATTTGATTGATTTGGTAATGGAGATTCTTGCGTAATCGGACCCCTTTTAGATGGATTTAACTAAAAATCCACATGCGTTGAAGGAAGGGTCGACTGCGGCATTAGTTGCACTAAATTGTAGTATTTGAAAGGTTCTAAATCTACGGGGACCACATGCACTTGTCCTTCAAATGTATACTTTAAACATTGATGAGCAATTGAAGGGACACACTTCATATCCCGGATCCAAGGCCACCCAAGCAAGATATTGTAAGCCATCTCACCTTCTAAAATGTGGCACAATGTATGAATGTTCTTTTGTCCCACTTGTATGGGTAGGACAATTGTGCCAACTGTCGAGCATATCGCATCATTGAATGCTCGAAGGGTATAAGTGGAAGGTACAATGTGAGAGGCTGGCAACTTCAAATGTTTCAGTGTGGTGGTTGTAATAATGTTATTGGACGAACCAGTGTCTACCAACACCCGCTTATACGGAATCTCATTGACCCGTGCAATAACGTGCAGGGGTGGATCCGCTACATCCCTAGTCATCATTTTTAATTCATCTTCCCTAAATGTGATGACTGGTTTGGTACACTATTTTACATGCCCCACAAAATTGTTGAACAAATTCGCTTTGTGGGGTTGCAGCTCAATTGCCTTTAATATCTCCATGAGAGCTTCCCGATGGGGCATCGATTGTTGAATAAGCTCATATATGGAGAGCCTAGCCGACGTGGTCCTTAGAATTTGAGTAAGTCTAGTTCAAATCATGGCCACTGGTCTAGGCGGGGGAAGCTATGTAGGATTTAGTTGAGGTTGTGACATGGATGGAACTTCCCTTGTGGCTATCACGGGGGCAGCTCCTGGGTATCTCTTGTTCCTTGTCACAATGCTGATCATCCCAACATACCCCTCCATGGGGAAATTCTATTGCACTTCATTGACATGAAGAGGTTTTGCTTGTGCATCATGTGCGGGTAAAGGATCTCTAAAAACACCCATTTGTTGGTTGTTGGGCGCGATGGGGTTATCCACTACCAATGTATTATTGTCAATGAGGTCTTGCACTAAACCTTTGAACTTCCAATAGGCGTTAAGGTCATGCCCTTTCCTTCTATGGAATCTACAGTAAATATCCTCTCTGTAGCCCTTAGGCTTTGGCGCATTAGGATCTATTGTTTGAATCTTTGGTAGATTAATCAAGTTTACCACTGAAAAACGGTCAAACAAGGAGTCCCTGGACTCGGTGTATGGTGTAAATTGCCACCTAGGGTGACGCTGCTGATTGTGGTCCTATTTTTTATTATCTTTCTCATAGTTATTGGGAGGCACCGCCTGATAATTAGCCTTTGGAGGTTGTGTTGCTTGGGCAGGCTTAGGGGCATTGATAGCAACTTGATTGACCACGATGGGTTTTTGTTGCGTAGTCCCTATTTTAGTGCTCTTATTCCATTCTTTTTTCTTAGGCTTGGCAATTTTGCCATCCTGTATCTTGATATCTTTGATAATTCTAGCTTGCGCTAGAGCTTCTTCTAAAGTGGCATATTGCTGCAGCTGCAATAGCACAGAGATCGATCGCAAATAGCTCTTTGCGAACATTTGAGTTAGGTCGGACATAGGAGGGAGGTAGGATAGCTTTGAAAGCAACGTCCTCCATCGATTCCCATATGCCACCATAGATTCCTCCTCATACTGCTTGAGGCTAGCTAGATCACTTAGTGACGCCTTTTTCTTTGTGTTGAAAGTGAAACATTCTAGGAACGCGTCCACTAGCTGATCCAAGTTGTAGATGCTATGCTTCGGTAAATGGGTAAACCAATCCGAGGTAGGTCCTACGAATGTGGTTATAAATGTTCTTAATAGCAATGCATCATTGTCTTGAATACCAAAGCATTGGCTCAAGAATCGAGTCACATGCTCTTGAGCATCTTCGTCCCCTCTAAAGAGTGCCAACTAGGGCAGCTTAAAATGTTTGGGGTATGGAGGTGCCGGCATTGACGGATGCACAGGATGACTATGGAGTTGGCATAAAGTAGGCTTTTGGGGCCCAGAAGTCTTGAGTTCCATAGTCTCTAAGCATTCTAACAACACTTTGTATGCATCGAAGGACTTAATCTCCTCCTCCTTGGTTTGCTCCCATTGTGGGTTGTGGGGAACTTGAGGCCTTTGGAGGGATAACTGGGTAGCACCCCTTCTGCCTTGATAGGGCGTTTCAGCCCGCTCTTCTTCTTGTTCATAATCCTCATAAGCTTCTTGAGGAGTGTCTGGCCTAGGCCTGTAAACATTGATGGGTGCCCGCGGAGGATGCCCATCACGATTTCGGGGAGTGGCCTCCCGCTCAGGTCTAGGAGGTCTTAGAGGTAGTGCTTGATGAAGTCACGGAGACCTGTCTCGCACTAAGGGGTTGTGCCTCACATACATCTCAGATTTCTATGCATGAGGGACTGGGGCCTTCTTAGGCGCATTGTTGTGAAGCAATTCATCTGTCTGACGCTGAATGTGCTCTTGATTAAGGCGACACAAATGTTCTAATTGTTGTTGGTCTTGCCTAAGCCACGTGATTTGCGCTTGGCGGGTGGCTAGTTTGGCAAATGCCAAGTCATTTTGTTTCGTCGTCTCTTGTTTAGGAGGCCTAGATGCCTCCCCTACATATCCTTCTCGATCATGGTACTTTGAGACCCCTATATGTTGCTTCCCTCTATCGAGGTTAGCAGCATTGACTTGAAGCTCTGGTCTCAATGAGTGATCTAGATATAAAGCGGGTGCAGACGTGCATCGTTCCCATGCTATGTACTATTCTTGAGGAACGTAGTGATCTTCCTCACATTCTCTGTTATATGCATAAAAGGTGCGGGCATAATTGTCTTGCCCTGTCGGGAGAACTCGATATTCTGGATATGGTCTAGTGTGTTTGACATTAATCAGGGGTAAATTAGGAGTAACGAAATCATATGGTTCCTCCTTGTGGACCCTTTGTTGTTCAAGCACTTCATCACTAGGCCACCCATAACGAGCTTCCAAGGGAGGCCTTATATCTAGGTCAAGTGCTACATGTAGGTTGTCTTCTTGAAAGGATCTTTGTTGAATGGGAGTACCCCCTAAGGAGGTGCCTCTATAGTCTTGTCTAGTGATGGCATGAGTTGGAGTGCCCCTCAAGGAGGTGCCTCTAAAGTCATGTTCTGTAACTGCATGGTGTGGACTAACTTGTGTATCCTACCGCCAAGGCGGGATGGCCAAGTCTTTAGGGCTATATCGGGGGTGACTTGTCCCCCTTGGTGCATTCTCTACAGCTTCTTCCCGTGATTGGGCTTGGCTACGGGTGTACACCATGGTGATGTTAACCTAAAGATGCGGAAATTCTTTTTTTGGATTTTTCTTGTTATGATTTTGATACTCTAAACAGAAAATAGCATACACACACAAGCAATGATTATCTCTTTTAAAGATTAAAAGTGTGCCCTAAATCTGGTTTAGTGTGTTTTGTTGTTTGTTTTTTTTTGAAATATTTTTATGAAAACCATTTAAATGCAATTATGAAGGCTCTTATGACTCCCAAAATGGTCGCCCCTTCAATATACCATTGCCGGACCGATATACCAACCTCTCTATATACCCGCCCTTACGTGAGGGAGACTATAGGTACGTGAGAGCAGATGATACGTGGAACATAGGCGGTACGGAAGGGGAATCACTCTGTTTATGACACCTACCATAGAAGACTTATCCTCATGTGCTGGGAATCACCCCAAGCTACACTTGGTCAGCTTTCATCAGGATTTACGTCTAGCAATAGTCACGATCGGGGTAATGTATGCAAATATCCAAGCCAACGTGGTGATGAAATCCACTGTTGGTCTTGCTCAAGGGCTAGGGTTTTATGACCAGCTCCTTGGTTTAAGTAACCACGTGATGTGTGGGGTTCATTTTAATTTGCAAAAATTGAAACAGGCAAACAAAAAGGAAACTTTCCCTAAGCCATACAAAAACTAAAAATCAAAAAATAGAAAACAAAAATTTGACAGAGGCTTGTTAAAAACCCCTACCTCTTCTCTACCCAAAAGGATGTTTCTGATTTGCTGCTCTGAAAAATGCATAGAACTCTATTCGTCCCTGGGTGAGACGAATATCAGAACCGTATTCGTTCCAGGGTAGGACGAATGCCTATTCACCCCTGGGTGAGACGAATCCCAATTCTGTAATCATCACTGACCGAAACGAATAATAGTCTAATGACTAAAAAATAGGTACCTGTAATCAAAACAAGCAATTTTAGATCAAAAATCTAACCTAAAAAAAATAGAGGACAGAGGTCCCACCATGATCGCCATTGAAAGCACGAGATTCCGGAAGATTGAAAGGAAAACTAATGCAATGTATTCAAAACCCAAAGTTAACGCTTAAGGTCCTATAAAGTGAAATGCATGAAATGAAAGAAAAGAGACGAATTTAAATGAGATAAAAGGAAGTATAGAAAGCACAACCCTTTTTATTTATACTCTTCCAATTCGGTTACAAAGACGTCTCCTCCCTTTTAGGGGGTAGGAGCGTTAACATAGTTTCAATTACAATCATGGATTTAGTGTTCCTCCTTTCGCATGCCCACATGTGAAATGGGTGAGCCAAAGTGTTGCCGTCGCTGGTATTGATGAATCTTTAATCCTTGCTGCTCCTCTTGCGTTCAAAGAAACAACAAATCGTCAGTAGCACCTGTGTATGATAATGAAACTCACAAATCTGAAAGAGTATTGTTAATGAATATAAAAGATAAATATAACGATGATTAAAATGAATCTAAATAGACTAAAAATTTGATAGAAGCATAATCATGTAACTAGCAAAATACTACAAAAGAAACAGTCACCAAATTTGATACAGATCCGTATTCGTCTCGGGGTAGGACGAATAAACCTGCAATAGTTTGGTACTCGTTTCGGGGTAAGACGAATAAACCTGCAATAAGGCAGGGGGTGCCCGAAGGCAAACCACCCATTGGTTGAGACTTTGTTTCGACACCAATCCGCTTGGGATGAGTCCGAAACCTGTTATGATGTGTTATCGGAAAATTGGTAGGATATTGTGGTCAGAATATCAGGTTTTAGGTCTTGATTCGTGCCTTCAAAAGTCACCCAATAACCTCCCTTTCGATTAAGAGATTATGGATGTAAAAGCACAAATCGTAAGTAAGTAAACTGGCAGCACTTCGTTGCTCAAAATGCTCCTTCTCTGTATCTCTTTTGGGTGAGGAAACTCACCATTTTATAGACCCAAGGGGTCTCTTTGAATTAGCATGTAGAAGTGCTACTTAGCATGAATGCTTTTTCAGGGAAGAGAAGACTTCTCCCTGATTAAGGGCTCCATAACTGCTTCTGCATGCCCAAAAGAACTCACTCGCACTCCCATGCAATGAAGGGAGAGTTAAGTAGCTAATTTGAGTTGTCATGAAAAATCCCACTCTCACTCCCATGCAATGAAGGGAGAGTCAAGTGGCAGATCTGAGTTGTCAAAAGAACTCACTCGCACTCCCATGCAATGAATGGAGAGTCAAGTGGCAGTTCTGAGTTGTCATGTGCCGAGGTTTGACTTTTTGTAGGTCAAACCTGGCATTCGTCCCACCCAAGAGCGAGCACTGGTAATCGTCCCTGGGTGGAATGAGTACCAGTATGCACTCGTCCCTGGGTGGAGCGAATAAGTAGCAGAGTGCCTAAAAGGTGCCAAATTGATCTCTGACTTTTAAAACTGCTGTGTGAGTGGTTAGAACCACTGTTTTAACCTCTAGGGCTGCCTTGGGGGCTGTGTGTGTTAATGCGATCAGTGTTTGCAGTCACATAATCGGATTGGTGCTATTTTGGTGTCTACGGGTATATTTAAATCCCATGTCATCTTCCATATGGTATGTGATCAAAATACAAAGGTAACATTTCTTTCAATTTTTATACAATAATACACAAATACAAATTATCCAATCAATCAATCATTTTGATGTTTTACTTTGGTGGTAAGCATGCCTTGTTGAACAACATGCTTTACCAAAGACTGTAGTAGCAAAACTTATTGTGGTAGAGGCATGGTGACTTTCCCTTCCATTGAATCTCCCTCTTCGAGGACGAGTTGGAACTTGTATAATTGGTACTTTTCTTACTCTTATCTTTAGTCTATATTTTTCGTGGTGGAGATACCTTATCTTGCACTACACTTATCATTAGTGGTAGCGCATAAGTTGGATTTGGGGATATATACTAATATATTGTTCATGACATAAGTTGGCATCTCATGGGCTACCTTGTAGTAGTGGGTCGACATAATTCATTGCCATAGTGTCCATTTATGTGTATCTCATAGTTTATGTTAGGATTGAGGTCAAATACTTGCATCTAAACATGACATAGATTGGATTTTCTTGATCTGCCCCATTGTAGTGAGAGTGTGTTTGTTAGTACTTATCTCTTATCAAATATTGCATGTGGCTTACCTACTTCAACGACATGTATGAGCAGTATGCCATCCTATACATGGCCATTATTAGATGGAGGCAATATTTGATGAGCATATATTTAAATTCTATATAAATATTTCATGATATAGATCATTTAAAATTTATAAATGCACATCATTAAATGTTAGTTCAAGTATATGTTCCCATTTTGAATGTGTTGCCGAATGAAGTGCATATATATCTCAATATGCTTGGTGTGCTAATGCTCAACTGGATTTCATGCAATGTGAATTGTGCTTTTATTGTCACACCAAAGAGTTATAGGTTTATCATGGGATAAACCAAATTCCCTTAGAATTTGACGAAGCCAAAGAGCTTCCTAACTTGCTAAAATTGCTACCCTGTATTCAGCCTCTATAGATGATAAGGCTACTGCTTGTTTTTTTTGCATAACTAGGCTATTTGCGAAGAACTAAGACAAAAGACATAGCCAAAAGTTGAAAATTTGTCTTCTACTGAACTTTCCCAATCTAAATCTGTGTAGCCAATGATATCCATGGATTTTACCTTATATAAGGGCCCAAATTGAGTAGTTCCTTGCAAGTAGTAGAGGATTCTTTTTTTTTCTTGCCAATGACTTAAGTGAGGTTGTTGAGAGAATATAGATATGAGGCCAAAAGCATATGAGATATCTAGATGAGTATGAATAAGGTATAACAGACTCCCTAGAAGCTCACGGTATAGAGTTGCATCATATAGAGGGGATGAGCAAGAAGTACTTAGATTTATGTCAGATTGAAAAGGTGTAGATAAATTGGTATTAAGTAAAAAAAATTCCAATCATGGATAAAAATTTAGTTTTTAAATTTATAATTAAAACAACATTATTAGATTTTAAAATGTAAACTAAAAAAATTCTTTATCTGATCAATTTATATATTTTATTAGGTTTACAATGTTATTTTAAAAGTTTGTGTGATTAAAAATAAAAATATAATCACATTTAATTAAAAGCATCGAATATGGGTAGGAAGTAAGTCTCCTTCCTATGAAATTTATTGTTCTAAACCTTTTGAGATATTATAAAAATAAAGAATTTTATAAAAAATTGGGTGTTAAAAAAAATGTTATTTAATAAAAATTTATTCAAATATAATGTAAGGTTGTTTTATTAGAAAAAAAATAATATTTTTGTTAATTAAAGACAAAAAAAAAATTGCTAGGTTTTTGGTTCAATGGTTGGGACAAATAGTTGATGTAGCTCAAACCAAGGTTCAAAACTTGGTGGTGCCAAATAGCTCAATGTGACTAAGTCGAAAGGGGAAAGGGTAACCCTTCCAAAACCTTAAAGGCTATTAGAATTTAGTTAGAGTAAGGAATAGAATAATTTAAGAAGGATACTTTAATCAAGTGATTGTAATGTGTAACTTGAGTTCAAAAAGAATGAAGGCTACAATAGAAGATTCAAAATTAATTTTCAAGTAGAATAGGTGGGAATGAGATGATACAACATAATATAATAGTTAATAAAATCAAATAATAATATTCAAGTTCCACTAAGATTAGCCATTTGTTTTAAAAATATTGAATTGAATGAAATAGAAGTGGAGATTGAATTCAAATTACATCATGAATTTTATCTTTAAATAATTTTTCACGTCACCTTATTTAATTTTACGGTTAGGGATAAAATGGTCTAATCCATGGTTTAGGAGGGGGTATATGTAAGACCATGGAGTGAGATTTTATTTGTGAAAATAAAAAAATATATTTAAAGGCTTCCTTTCTAGGTGAACATTTTTTTAACTTCCATATTAGGCTGTCAAAAAGAAGATTTTAAAGGATATTAGCAACACTCTGTGTGAGTTCATCCAATGAGGACCAACCCATAAAGAGTAAAGTCATGTTGCTTATACTAGATATGTGTTGAAATGGATGTTCTCAAACCTTTTCTAGAATACATCAATATTAAATCTAAATAATAAATATTTATCAAAATATTTTATAAATAACTATAGATCATGAACTCCTTATCTAGTTCATTGCCTTAAGGCCTTCATCAAAGTTGAAAAGTATATCATAATTCTTATAAATATTGCATAATAAAAGATAGATAAGAATATAAATACACATACCTATGATAGGAAAGAAAAACAAGCATAATCCATACACATATTATGAAAGCTATTTTAATATTTATGCTCTTAAATTTCCAATGTTTTCTTTACTGTATAAGACCCATGGGAGTGTTTGTAGCCTAGCACCCTATGAGGTTAATCTATTTTAGATTTTTTTAATATGATTTTAGACATATATATTAGGATTTATTTTAACCTAGTTCAAAAATAATTCTATGAAAGAATGATTTCCAAGTGATATAATATCATCATTGTACCATTATTTTTATCTATTCACATGCCTAGTTTTCAAAAATGAATTAAAAAATAAATATGGCATTATTAGGTCATCCCATCTAGTCATAAAATAGAATTGTGGATTGATTATTTTATTGCGCAAAATACATAACACAAAAAGTTATGAAATTATAGCAATGACTAGAAGCTAGCAAATTCATTAGTTGTCATCCAAATTGTCAATGTCTATATTTATGATAAAAGTGTTCCATCAAAATTCCTATGTAATATCTTCTTTCCTACCATTGTCCAAGTAATGGTACAACTTCTATGGTGGTTATAAAACTTGTATTTAGGGCTGGTATAGAAGCTCTAAAAGGACATAAACTTCATGTTTTTGATAATCCTAAATGTTTTTAGTGGAGCTCCATTGTGTCCATCGATATTCAAACAACACACAACTAAAATTTGGTATTTAATAGAGAAAACAAGAGAAGTATAACAATAAAATATTGAAATGAATATGAAGAAAGGAATGAGGTAGAAAACATATTTCATTGTTGACATATAACCTTTATCATATATAAGATCATGTCAATAGATTATTTTTATTTTGAGGTAATTAGCATTATGATATTGTTGAGATTAATATTACTCATTGTCATGAGATTTATTCCTATGATATCATATCTCCTACATGATTTATTTTTATTTGGTACATGATCATGAAAAATCATAGGTTTGAAGTTTTTAATATTGTCATGTAAGGAAGGTAAAACTTTTGGAATCATGTCATGCTCAAAGAAGATATAAAGTTCTCAATATTATCACATGAGGAAAACAAAATGTTTGACTCTCAAACAAAAGTTCCTTATACTTTTAAGTGTGTTTATTACATTTTGTTGATTTACTTTTATCTTCATAAAATAATTTAACATGTAACGTCTTGTGAGTCTCTATAACATTCTTATGTATATTTTTATAATGAATTAGATATATTATTCATATATTTAAATTGCCTTGAAGCTTTTATGTATATTTTTGTAATGAAATAGATATATAGATCTCAGAATAATATACATAAATTTAAGAGATTTTCTAATATGTTTGGTCTGGACACACACAAACACAGTTATATATCTCAAATCCACTCCTTGAAGTTTATTATAAACTATATATGGTTCTTTGAGATGCTATCCTAAATATCAACATGAATTACATCAAGGAAGTAACCTCTCGTATATGACTCTTTACATTTTCCTTTTTCTTCTTCACAAAGGTTATTTTATCCCCCATACGACCTACTATTATCTACATCTCATCGATACACTATATTGATCAAAAGAGATCATGTACATGATAAAATATAGGAAACATATCCACTTGCCTATCCACAACTTGGGAAAACTCAAAAGATAATGGACTAGCAACAACACTAGAAGGAATCTTAACAACATGTGTAACAAGAGTTTTTGCAATGAGGTCTCTTCATATATTAATGGTGCTTACATACATTTACATTTTCATTAATTATCTTTCATGATATTAAATAATATTTATTTCACATATATACATGATAATATCAAATGTATAAAATAAAAGTAAAGTAGATAAAAATTCAATTATAGCTTACCATGATCACACACTATATAGGATAAAATTATGGATACCATTATCTACATAACAATGTTATCCATCCTAGCCTCTTTCCAATCCATTAGAAATCCTTACCTCTTCCCCATAATCAAACATTTATAAGTATTTGTTGTTTGATAGTTCCTTCTAATGCAGAATCTCCTTTGATTCTCATATGTTTATTTGGGGGTTATTATAGGTCTCCTCATCATGCAAGGACATATTTGGCTATTTTCCTTTAACGTCTAACTAGGGAAATATTGCTCCTATATCTATTCTCGTCTCATCTACTTTAGGCGAGGAAAAAATCCTAATCTAGGATCATCATTACTCACGTCTTGGCTCAACTACATTTTTATGGTGCAATCCTTTTTACTTGCCTCCTCCTCTAACTAATGGGTTGTACATTTTTATCGAGTTAAAAAAAATTGTTAACAAAAATATTTTTAATTTTTAAATGATGTTAAAAACTGTTTTAATTAAAAGTAATAAATATTTATGAATGATTTTATTCACTAAGTGTTCATTATTATTTATTCCTCTTGTTAGAGGCTAAGGTCCATAAATGCTACATAAATTATGATAATGTTATTGCAACTAACCAACAATACATTTTCTTATTATGTGATGATGTTACTAATTCACTATGAGTTTATCCATAAATAAAACTTTCCAATGCATAAATTATCATGGTGTAATTTTTAGTAAAAACCTTGTAATTTATTGTAAAGTATATATAAATGCATGGGTATGTGTCTTGTTAGCTTCTAGTTATAAGTTGTATCTCATTAACATTGCTATTGTATTATATTTTTAGAATGAAATCAATGAATCATAAACATATCAATGGAATTATTTTAATATAAGGTGTAATACAGAGCGATGGGTAAGAGTTATGGATATACAATTTGCTTACATAAATGCCTAAACATATTTCAGTTGTATGAAAAAATAAACTAAAATAGTTTTCTTCTAGTTTTATAATGTTCGAGTCATAAACTAAAGAGTACATGTGATTTTCTTATGGCAATCATATATGATATTATGCGAAAGTATGTTTTGTAGACTAGACTCACTCATTGTTTCATCATCCCTAATTCTTCTAAAAAAACTAAATATCTAAACATAGGATAAAGGGAAAAAATCACTACAAGAAAATTCATGTCATGTGCAACACTAAATGTACAAAATTATAGACAATAATGTGTATCTTGTGTAAATTTGAGAATATAATTTTAGACACATTAAGAAGGTCAATGAAGCTCTCATTAAAGAAAGTAGGCAAGTCTATGCCAAATCAAAACACTGATATGTATGACTTAAATTTTTTAAATTATATTGATCAATTTTATCTTACTATAAATATATGAACATAATATAACTATCACATGCACTATATATTCTTTTCTATATATTTATCCAAAGGAAAAGACATGGAAAACAATTTTCAAATAAGAGAAGTTAAAAAGGTAAAATAATATTCACTATAAATAATATAATATATCTAATATTTGCACCTTTGTCATCTTAAAACAATAAGAACAATCTTACAAGTATTAATAATTATAATTATTCTACAAGTATTGATATCTGAAATCTTCTAAAACAATAAACTATTAAAAAAATAAAATAAAAAATGTTTTAAAAATCCCAAAGAACAACGTACAACTTCACCATTATAGTTTTGACGAGCAAAAAGTCTTCGCTATATAATTGTATTTGTAATATGTGTATAATAAATATAAATATATTTTCAGCCCTCTCAGCTAGTGGTAGAGCAGGTTTGTTTTTTTTTACCAAAAATTGAGCAGATGAATCCCTAAGTGTAATTCCATTAAATACCTCACCACAAACGGAACTCCAATGGTCTGGTTAAGTTAAATTGGTATCCAGCCGTGGCTAAGATAGTCCGGCATCAAATTTGAATGAGTCAGATTTCTACTTCTTTACGGTTTTCAATACGCAATCCGATACTAACACGTCAAGGCATTATTCAAACTAAAAATTAAAGCTTTCAAACCAAACATTACGCAATTATAGTTATCCCTAATCTTTTCTATGTTTTCCCGGTGTTCAAGGTCTTTGATGGACCGTGATTATCACGCCATCGTACAGTTTGTTCCTCTTCCTCTCTATCTGAAGGGAGTATAAATAATGGTATCCGCAAGGCGCTTCAGCGACAAGTGCAAAAGACTATATTTTATTTTCTTATAATTTAGTGATCCATCCGTTGTTGTCATTGAGTTATTCCCTGGAGAAATCGATAACAGAGTTTCTCGAGTCCTAAAGATTATTCCTGTGTAATTGAGTCGAGAAAAGGACATGGGACGATCAACTTTTATGAGGGTGAGCACGTTGCTTGTTGCAATAAACGTAATATTTATCGTCTCCGCTGCTCGACATAACCTCATTTGCAATTTGGAGCGATTACAAAATTTTGGTTCAAGTACAAGCCCCGTAGGCCATGTTCCAGAACCTCCATCCACCGTTAACAAGATAAATAAGAATACAAAGGCAGTGATCACTCCAAGAGATCAGAGCACCGCTTGGGCGTACGGGAAAGTATTACAAAATATTGGTTCAAGCACAAACCCCCTAGGCTATGTTCCAGAACCTCCCCGTTAACAAGATAAATACGAAGACAAAGGCAATGATAGCTCCAAGAGATAAGAGCAGCGCTTGGGCTTACCGGAAGGTATCTGCAGACGATCGTATGCCTCCTGCTGATGTCACGAGCGTAGGCCCTTACTCGCAGTTCAATCAATAACACCTGCTCTTTCCCATTCCCATCCATAGCTTTTGAAAGCTGCCAATTAATAAGCCATGTTCCATTGTTACGCCCGCAAAGTTGTGTTCCTAGACCAGAATAAACATAGCTATTTTTGTTCACACATTATAATCGTACCTGATTATACTCAATGGATACAATTGTGAGGGGTCATATAACGAAATTAAAAATCTTGTTGTACAGTTAATTTTTTTTTTTTTTCCTAATTTCTTTTCACGATTCATAAGATAACAAGGTACAAATTGTTTACCAACAATAATTGTTATTAAAATATTATTTGTTTACTAACAATAATTTTTTTTTTTTTTTTATTTACATCATGAAATCTGTAGCCGCCACAAATTCGGGCAGGCTGTCCAGCTTTTATGGCCGCCACAGTATTCTGCGCTGTCCGCCCCAGAAGCTGCCACATAGATCTTCACACAGTCCACCCCTATAACCACCATGCCACAATCATTTTAAACCTTTTACGCCGCTGAAAGCACTAGGAAAGAGACAAGCGTTCAGTCCGGCGAGTAACTGTTAACAGTTAAAAATAATAATTTAAAATATGTTTTCATTTAAATATTCGTAATATATTAAAAAAATAAATTAAATTTGTTATTAAATATTTTACAATGGAAGATAATAAAGAAGAATATATTTTGATTTTTATGTTGTATAGAAACCCAATTATTGAAGTGAGCCAATTCTATAATATTATTTGTTCATCTTTAATAAAATTAAGCCTAATAAAATAATTAATACTGTTAAATATGTGTGATTCTTAAGAAAATAAGACCTTTATTTTATGGGTTCAAGAAATAAATTCAATAAAATTTTCATCTTTAATTAAAGGGGGCATATTTGAATTTTCATTGAATGTAATTTGTATTTACTTATATCAAAACTAAAGTTATTGAAAAAGTGTTGGCATGTATAATGTGTATACTTGTTATAAAGAAAAAAATTGGATTTTATTTCCAAAAATTTTACGTAGAAGTTATAGCCTATTTTATTTTTTTCATTTAAACATCAAAATATAAATATATATAATTTTCTTGTTTTTCTTGTTTTAGATCTTTAGGAAGAGTAGTGTTGCAGTTCTATGAGCAAACAAATATAGGAACTTGGCCTTTTTGTTTTTGTTCCATAGCAGTTTTAAAAGTAAAGGATTGTAGTAAAGAAATGCTAGGTAGCATGGGCAATGGTCACTTTTTGAACTCCTAATGAAAAAGTATGCACTAGAATTTCCAATTGGACATGAAATTATTATCACCAATATAAGATTTGAAACCAAAGTGTGGAGGTTAAAAATTACTTTTTATTTTAATTATTATTTCTATAATTCAAATATTCAAACTTATTAATGAAAATCTAACTTAACAATTAATGGAATACAATTGAAATTACTAATCACTTAATTAAGAACCAAAAAATAAATATGTATAAAACAAAATCTAAATATGTAATCTTAATTTTATAGGATTTTTAGTTAAAAGAAACCCAATTTTTTAGTTCTAGACCATCAAGGAAGAGTATGGAAAGAGTGTGGTAGTTTTAGTAGGAAGCAAGTGAAAATAAGGAGGGAGCCTTGTTAATTTTAAGAAGCAAGTGAAAATAAGGATGAAGCCTCATTAATTTTTGTTTCACAGTTTTAGTAAAATATAAAGATAAAAGGTTAGTATAAGAAAAAGCATAGGAAGGATGGAAGGAAAGTTATTTTAAAATTTCTCATTAAAATAAAGATATTCTAGATGAAAGGATGGATGCCCTAGCTAATAACAAGAAGGAAAACAAAATTATGGAAAATCTTACGTAGGTAGAAAATGTTATAGTATAAAGTGATTATTAGGAACGAGATGATACAACATAATATAATAATTATTAAAATCAAATAATAATATTCAAGTTCCACTAAGATTAGCCATTTGTTTTAAAAATATTGAATTGAATGAAATAGAAGTGGAGATTGAATTCAAATTACATCATGAATTTTATCTTTAAAGGATTTTTCACGTCACCTTATTTAATTTTATGGTTAGGGATAAAATGGTCTAATCCATGGTTTAAGAGGGGGTATATGTAAGACCATGGAGTGAGATTTTATTTGTGAAAACAAAAAAAATATTTAAAGGCTTCCTTTCTAGGTTAACATTTTTTTAACTTCCATATTAGGCTGTCAACAAGAAGATTTTAAAGGATATTAGAAAAACTTTGTGTGAGTTCATCCAATGAGGACCAACCCATAAAGAGTAAAGTCATGTTGCTTATACTAGATATGTGTTGACATGGATGTTCTCAAATCTTTTCTAGCATACATCAATATTAAATCTAAATAAAAAAATTCATCAAAATATTTTATATATAATTATAGATCATGAACTCCTTATCTAGTTCATTGCCTTAAGGCCTTCGTCAAAGTTGAAAAGCATATCATAATTCTTATAAATATTGCATAATAAAGGATAGATAAAAATATAAATACACATACCTATGATAGGAAAGAAAAAAAAGCATAATCCATACACATATTATGACAAAATCAGGGAATAAAATCAATGAAACATAAACATATGGATGGAATTCTATTAGTATAAGGTATAATATAGAGTGATGGGTAAGAGTAATGGATATACAGTTTGCTTACATAAATGCCTAAACATATTTCAAGTTGTATGAAAAAATAAACTAAAATAGCTTTATTCTAGTTTTATAGTGTTCAAGTCATAAACTAAAGAGTACATGTGATCTTCTTATGCCAATCACATATTATACTATGCAGAATTATGTGTTGTAGAGTAGACTCACTCATTGTTTCATCATCTCTCATTGTTTCATCATCTCTAATGCTTCTAAAAAAACTAAAATTCTAATGAGAAGGTACAAATGTTGAAGTTGGTAGATATTATTATTTTATATTGTTGATTAATATGAATATGTTTAATGTGTTTACCAATAATAATTGTTATTAAAATATTATTTGTTTACTAACAATAATTGTTAACAGTTAAAAATAATAATTTAAAATATGTTTTCATTTAAATATTCAATATTTGAAGTGAGCCAATTCTATAATATTATTTGTTCATATTTAATAAATTTAAGCGTAATAAAATAATTAATACTATCAAATATTTGTGATTCTTAAGAAAATAAGACCTTTATTTTATGGGTTCAAGAAATAAATTCTTTAAAATATTTATCTTTAATTAACGCGGGGGTGCGGGGCATATTCTAATATTTTGATATAAAGGGTATACAATAATTTTGGATTTTTATTTCCAATAATTTTACATAGAAGGCATGTCCTATCTTATATTTTTCATTTAAAAACCAAAAGAAAAGATGAATATATATAATTTTCTTGTTTTCTTGTTTTAGATCCTTAAGAAGAGTAGTGTTTTAGTTCTATGAGCAAAAAAATATGAATAGGGACTTGGCCTTTTTGTTTTTGTTTCATATCGATTTTAAAAATAAAGGATTCTAGTAAAGAAACCCTAGGTAGCATGGGCAGTGGTCACTTTTTGAACTCCTAATGAAAAAAGTATGCACTAGAATCTTCAATTGGACAGAAAATTTGAAACCAAAGTGTAGAGGATGAAAATTACTTCTTATTCTAATTGTTATTTCCGTAATTCAAATATTCAAACTTATTAATGAAAATCTAATTTAACAATTAATGGGATACAATTGAAATTACTAATCACTTAATTAAGAACAAAAATATAAATATGTAAAAACCAAAATATAAATATGTAATCTTAATTTTATAGGATTGTTAGTTAAAAGAAATCCAATTTTGTAGTTTTAGACCATCAATGAAGAGTATGGAAAGAGTGCAGTAGTATTAGTAGGAAGCAAGTGAAAATAAGGTGGGAGCCTTTAGGAAGCAAGTGAAAATAAGGATGGAGCCTCATTAATTTTTGTTCCACACCTTTAGTAAAATATAAAGGTAAAAGGTTAGTATAAGAGTGTTGGTAAGGAGATCAATTTTACGAAGAGCTTTCTCTACTTTGTTAACACTCTGAAAGCCAAGCAATCAAAAATTGCAAATATACTCAATTATAGGATTGCCACGCTGCCAGCGACCTATCTTGGACTGCCTCTCTTCATGGGGAGAATGAAATACTCACTATGGGACCCTTTGATTGAAAGGATCCAATGTAAACTAGCCTCTTGGAAAGGGGTGTTGCTGAGCCAAGTAGGGAAGGCGGTACTTGTTCAAAGCATCATGCTCCCTGCTAAAGTAACGGATAAAATTTATCATATTTGTAAAACATTCCTTTGGGCTGGATCAGATTTAAAAGGTAAATACCACTTGGTCGCTTGGGATCATATTCGCAAGAGGAGAAATGATGGGGGTCTTAATTTGAAAAGAGCAACACTTATAAATCGAGCCATGGTTGGTAAATCAGAGTGGTTGATTGCTTCGAACTATCCTTAAAGTGAAATACGGATTTAATTCTTTCTTTTCAGACGATCTCTCCTCGAGAGCCTCCATTTTTTGGAGAAGCTTAATGAAGATCAGGGACTTTGTGAAGGCTAAAAGCAGGTGGACCATTGGTGATGGGAGAAATCTCAAGTGTTGGGAAGACCATTAGTTGAGGGAAGAGTCGTTATTGGATGATCCAAATCTTAGGGCTCTTGCTTTGAAAGCAATGGAGGAAGGCAAAACTTGCGTTTCCCAATATATGACTATTATCAATGGTAGGCGTTCATGGAATTATCATCTCTATTGGGTGTCCAACCAGAACGATTTGGTCAGTTGGCAGAGACTTTTAGTGGAACTTAACAGGTATGTAATCAGACAGGGCAATTCCAGAGACCATTTTATTAGGAGCGGGGAAGCTGTAGGTGACATTAATATGAAATTAGCTTATTCCTTCCTTCTCCCGAAATATGAGGCTCCTTTTCCAGCAAATCTTATTTGGATTAAAAGAATAATCCCAAAGATCAATATTTATTTCAGGTTGGCGGCTCAAAATAAAATACTTTCTTTGGAGAATCTTAAAAAGAGGGGTTGAATTACAGTGAACAGATGCTATATGTGCAAATTGGACTAGGAATCCATGCAATATCTGCTCCTCAGCTTCCCATTCACATGGCAGGTTATTATGTTTATTTTTAATTGGTTTAACATTTATTGGGTGTTTCCAGCTATGTTGATGGACAACATACTTCAATGGTGTTCGTTGTTCATGTCCTAATGACTATCTTGGTTGTGGAAAATTATGGTTCCCCATGCATGGTAGGGGTTTGGCTAGAATAGAATGCTCATGCTTTTAATGAAATTGAGACCGATGCTGTCAGGGTGGGTACTAAGATCATTAACAAAGCATCGAAGAATTTCTTGGTTGCCTTTGTGGGTAAACGATCCAAGGCGCCCTCCTCCTCTAACGAAGTTGATTTGGAATTTAAAGTGGGTTGGAGCCCTCTCCCTCGCCCCCCCTAAACCTCACCCTAGAGCAAGAATTAAGAGGGCCCATTCGGCTCCCAATTGGTTGAAACTCAATTTCGAGGGGGCCTCAAAGGGTAACCACGACAAGGCTAAAGCAGGCAACGTTGTGCAAAACACGAATGACGACATCCTCATGGTATTTTCTGAACCCCTTGATTCCCAATCTTCACACTTTGTAGAGGCTCACACAGCTTATATGGGGGTGAAATTGTTAGCGGATGCTGGTTGTCAGAATGTGGAAATTGAAGGCGACTCATTGAACATAATCAAGATGCTCAAAGGGGAGTGTACACCTAGCTAGAACATTCTCAATCTTATTTTCGAAGCTAGGATATTGTTGTACGCTTTTGAACAGGTGAACATTCACCATGTGTTCCATGAGGGGAATGCACTGGCCGATATGCTAGCCAACCATGGTGTCCACTGTGCTACTTTTTCGGTGTGGAAAAATGATGTCGTGAATGACGTAGTCTCCCTTGCTAGGAAAGAGGCTCATGATGCTTTGTTGTTGTAAGGATGAGTCAGACATCCCTTTGGATATCGTTGGAAGGGGTGTTCGGTCTTGCTTTGACCTTTGACCGAAGTTTGTTAGAGTTTGTTTAGCCTTCAAAGCATTGTGCTTTTCTAATTTCTCTCCAGAATCATTATGTTTATTAGGAATTAAACTCTCTCGATTATTTCTAATAGGTATAATATTTTGAAGATTGTTATTATGGTTGAAAGTTTGGTTATATGTATAAGATTGTGAAGACCCTTTCAAAACCCTCTCTTTAAATTAATACCAAAAATAAAAAATAAATATATTTTCAGCCCCCTCATCAAGTGATAGAGCAGGCATTTATTTTTTACCAAAAATTGAGCAGGTGAAATCCCTAAGTGTACATGCATTATAATTCCATTAAATATCTCACCACAAACGGAACTCCAATGGTCTGGTTAAGTTAAATTGGTATCCACCAGTGGCTAAGATAGTCCGGCATCAAATTTCAATGAGTAAGATTTCTCCTTATTTACAGTTTTCAAATCCGATGCTAGACTCTTCAAGGCATTATTCAAACTAAAAATTAAATCTTTCAAACCAAACATTACGCAGTAATAGTTATCGCTAATATTTTCTATGTTTTCCCTGTGTTCAAGGTCTTTGATGGACCGTGATTATCACGCCTTCTTACCATTTGTGCCTCTTCCTCTCTATTGAAGGGAGTATAAATAATGGTATCCGCAAGGCGCTTCAGCGACAAGTGCAAAAGACTATCTTTTATTTTCTTATAATTCAGTGATCCATCCGTTGTTGAGAAGGTACAAGTTTTTTTTTTCTATTTTCTTTTCCCCAATTCATAAGATGCGTGTGAGAAGGAACAAATGTTGAAGTTGTAGATATTATTTCATATTGTTGATCAATATGAATATGTTTAATGTGTTTACCAAGGATAATTGTTATTAAAATATTATTTGTTTACAAATAATAATTGTTAACAGTTAAAAATAATAATTTAAAATATGTTTTCATTTAAATATTTGTAATATACTAGAAAAATAAATTTTATTTGTTATTAAATATTTTACAATGGAAGATAAAGAAGAATATATTTTGATTTTTATGTTATATAAACTAAATTATTGAAGTAAGCCAATTCTATAATATTATTTGTTCATTTTTAATAAAATTAAGCTTAATAAAATAATTAATATCCTTAAATATGTGTGATTCTTAAGAAAATAAGACTATGGGTTCAAGAAATAAATTCATTAAAATATTCATCTTTAATTAACGGGGGCATATTTAGAATACGATTTTCATTGAATGTAATTTGTATTTACTTATATCAAAACTAATTTTATTGAAAAAAGTGTTGGCATGCATAAAGGGTATACGTGTTATAAAGAAATAATTGTAGATTTTATTTCCAATAATTTTATGTAGAAGGCATATCCTATCTTATATTTTTTATTTAAACACCAAAAAAAGATGAATATATAATTTTCTTGTTTTCTTGTTTCAGACCGTGAGGAATAGTAGTGTTGTAGTTCTATGAGCAAACAAATATGAATAGGGACTTGGCCTTTTTGTTTTTTTTCCATATCGGTTTTAAAAATAAAGGATTATAGTAAAGAAACGCTAGGTAGCATGGGTAGTGGTCATTTTTTGAACTCTTAATGAAAAAAGTATGCACTAGAATCTCCAATTGGATATGAAATTATTATCACCAATATAAGACTTGAAACCTTGAAACCAAAGTGTAGATGTTGAAAATTACTTCTTATTCTAATTGTTATTTCTATAATTCAGATATTCAAATTTATTAATGAAAATATAATTTAACAATTGATGAAATACAATTAAAATTACTAATCACTTGATTAAGAACCAAAAAATAAATATGTAAAAACCAAAAGATAAATATGTAATCTTAATTTTATAGGATTGTTAGTTAAAGAAACCCAATTTTTTAGTTTTAGACCATCAAGGAAGAGTATGGAAAGAGTACAGTAGTTTTAGTAGGAAGCAAGTGAAAATAAGGAGGGAGCCTCATTATTTTAGGAAGCAAGTGAAAATAAGGAGAGAGCCTCATTAATTTTTGTTCCATATATTTCGTAAAATATAAAGATAAAGGGTTAGTATAAGAAAAAGCATAGGAAGGATGGAAGGAAAGTTATTTTGAAATTTCTAATAAAAATAAAGATATCCTAGATGAAAGGATGGATGCCCTAGCTAATAACAAGGAAAAAAATAAAATTATGAAAAATTTTGTGTAGGTAGAAAATGTTATACTATAAACTGATTATTAGGAATGAGATGATACAACACAATACAATAGTTATTAAAATTAAACAATAATATTCAAGTTCCACTAACATTAGCCATTTGTTTTAAAAATATTGAATTGAATGAAATAGAAGCGGAGATTGATTCAAATTACATCATGAATTTTATCTTTAAAGGTTTTTTCAGGTGACCTTATTTAATTTGAAGGTTAGGGATAAAATGGTCTAATCCATGGTTTAGGAGGGGGTATATGTAAAACCATGGAGTGATATTTTATTTGTGAAAACAAAAAAATATTTAAATATTTCCTTTCTTGGTTAACATTTTTTTAACTTCCATCTTAGGCTATCAAAAAGAAGATTTTAAAGGATATTAGAAACACTCTGTGAGAGTTCACCCAACAAGGACCAACCCATAAAGAGTAAAGTCATGTTGTTTATACTGGATATGTTTTGACATGGATGTTCCCAAACCTTTTCCAGAATACATCAATATTAAATCTAAATAATAAATATTCATCAAAATATTTTATATATAACTATAGATCATGAACTCCTTATCTAAGGCCTTCATCAAATTTGGAAATTATATCATAATTCTTATAAATATTGCATAATAAAATATAGATAAAAATATATAAATACACAAGCATAATCCATACACATATTGTGAAAGCTATTTTAATTTTTATGTTCTTAAATTTCCAATGTTTCCTTTACTGTATAAGACCCATGGGAGTGTTTGTAGCCTAGCACCCTATGGGATTAATCTATTTTAGATTGTTCTAGTATTATTTTAGACATACATGTTGGGATTTATTTTAACCTAGTTAAAAAATAATTCTATGAAAGTATGATTTCCAAGTGATATAATATCATCATTGTACCATTATTTTTATCTATTCACATAAGTAGTTTTTAAAAATGAATTAAAAATAAATATGGCATTATTAGGCCATCCCATCTAATCATAAAGTAGAATTATGAATTGATTATTTTATTGCGCAAAATACATAACACAAAAAGTTGTGAAATTCTAGCAATGTCTAGAAGCTAGAAAATTCATTAGTTGTCATCCAAATTGTCAATGTTTAGATTTATCTTAAAAGTGTTCCACCAAAATTCCTCTTGTATTCTTTCTTTTCGTATGTAATATCTTCTTTCCTACCATTGTTCAAGTAATGGTAAAACTTCTATGGTGGTTATAAAACTTGTATTTAGGGCTGGTAGAGAAGCTCTTCAAGGACATAAAGTTCATGTGTTTCTAAAATTTGGTATTTTATTATGCAATATTTATAAATATTGCATAATAAAATATAGATAAAAATATATAAATATAAATATTGCATAATAAAATATAGATAAAAATATATAAATACACAAGCATAATCCATACACATATTGTGAAAGCTATTTTAATATTTATGCTCTTAAATTTCCAATGTTTCCTTTACTGTATAAGACCCATGAGAGTGTTTGTAGCCTAGCACCCTATGGGGTTAATCTATTTTAGATTTTTCTAATATAATTTTAGACATACATGTTAGGATTTATTTTAACCTAGATCAAAAATAATTCTATGAAAGAATGATTTCCAAGTGATATAATATCATCATTGTACCATTATTTTTATCTATTCACATAAGTCGTTTTTAAAAATAAATTAAAAATAAATATGACATTATTAGGCCATCCCATCTAGTCATAAAATAGAATTATGAATTGATTATTTTATTGCACAAAATACATAACACAAAAAGTTGTGAAATTCTAGCAATGTCTAGAAGCTAACAAATTCATTAGTTGTCATCCAAATTGTCAATGTCTAGATTTATCTTAAAAGTGTTCCATCAAAATCCCTCTTGTATTCTTTCTTTTCATATGTAATATCTTCTTTCCTACCATTGTTCAAGTAATGGTAAAACTTCTATGGTGGTTATAAAACTTGTATTTAGGGCTGGTGAAGAAGCTCTACAAGGACATAAAGTTCATGTGTTTGATAATCCTAAATTTTTGTAGTGGAGCTCCATTGTGTCCATTGACCTTCAAACAACAAACAACTAACATTTGGTATTTAATAGAGAAAACAAGAGAAGTATGAAAATAACATATTGAAATGAATATGAATAAAGGAATGAGGTAGAAAACTTATTTCATTGTTGACATATAACCTTTATCATATATAAGATCATGCCAATATATTATTTTTATTTTGAGGTTAATTACCATTGTGATATTGTTGACATTAATATTACTCATTGTCATGAGATTTATTCCTACGATATCATCTCTCCTACAAGATTTATTTTTATGTGGTACATGATCAAAGAAAATCGTAGGTTTGAAGTTTTTAATATTGTCATGTAAGGAAGGTAAAAATTTTGGAATCATGTCATGCTCAAAGAAGATATAAAGTTCCCAATATTATAACAGGAGGAAAAAAAATGTTTTTTTCACAAACTAAAGTTCCTTACCCTTTAAGTGTGTTTATTACATTTTCTTGATTTACTTTTATCTTCGTAAAGGTTATTTTCCCTTTTCTTCTTCACAAAGGGTATTTTCTCCCCCATATGACCTAATATTATCTACATCTCATCCATACGCTATATTGAACAAAATAGATCATGTACATGATAACATATAGGAAACATATCCACTTGCCTATACACCACTTGGGAAAACTCGAAACATAATGGACTGGCAACAACACTAGAAGGAATCTTAACAACAAGTGTAACAAGAGTTTGTGCAATGAGGTCTCTTCATCCATTAATGGTGCTTACATACATTTGCATTTTCATTAATTATCTTTCATGATATTAAATAATATTTATTTCACATATATACATGACAATATCAAATGTATAAAAGAAAAGTAAAGTAGACAAAAAGTCAATTATAGCTTACCATGATCACACACTATATAGGATAAAATTATGGATACCATCATCTACATAACAATATTATCCATCCTAGCCTCTTTCCAATCCATTAGAAATCCTTACCTCTTCCCCATAAACAAAAATTTATAACTATTTGTTTTTTGATAGTTCCTTCTAATGCAGAATGTCCTTTGATTCTCAACTACATTTTTATGGTGCAATCCTTATTACTTGCCTCCTCCTCTAACCAATGGGTTGTACATTTTTATCGAGTAAATAAAATTATTAACAAAAATATTTTAAATTTTTAAAGGATGTTAAAAACTATTTTAATTAAAAGCAATAAATATTTATGAATGGTTTTATTCACCTAAGTGTTCATTATGATTTATTCCTCTTGTTAGAGGCTAAGGTCCATAAATACTACACAAATTATGATAATCTGATTGCAAATAACCAAAAATACATTTTATTATTATGTGATGATGTTATTAATTCACTATGAGTTTTATCTACAAATAAAACTTTTCAATGCAAAAATTATCATGGTGTAATTTTTAGTAAAAAACCTTGTAATTTATTTTAAAGTATATATAAATGCATGGGTATGTATCTTGTTAGCTTCTAGTTATAAGTTGTATCTCATTAGCATTGCTATTGTATTATATTTTTAGAATGAAATCAATGAAACATAAACATATGCATGGAATTATATTAATTTAAGGTGTAATACATAGCGATGGGTAAGAGTCATGGATATACGGTTTGCTTACATAAATGCTTAAACATATTTAAGTTTGTATGAAAAAATAAACTAAAATAGCTTTCTTCTAGTTTTATAGTGTTCGAGTCATAAACTAAAGTGTACATGTGATGTTCTTATGGCAATCACATATTATACTATGCGGAATTATGTGTTGTAGACTAGACTCACTCATTATTTCATCATCCCCAATGATTCTAAAAAAACTAAAAATCTAAACATAGCATAAAGGGAAAAATCACTACAAGGAAATTCATGTCACGTGCAACACTAAATGTAAGAATTTATAAGAAATAATAGATCCATGTGAATGTGTATCTTGTATAAATTTGAGAATATAATTTTAGACACATTAAGAAGGTCAATGAAGCTCTCATTAAGTAAAGTATGCCAATTCTATGCCAACTCAGAACACTGATATCTATAATTTAAATTTTTTAAAGTTATATTGATCTAATTTTTCTTACTATAAATATATGAACATAATATGACTATCACATGCACTATATATTATTTTATGTATATGCATCCAAAGGGAGAAACATGGGAAACAATTTTCAAATAAGAGAAGTTAAAAAGGTAAAATAATATTCACTATAAATAATCTAATATATCAAATATTTGCACCTTTGTCATCTTAAAACAATAAGAACAATCTTACAAGTATTAATAATTATAATTATTCTACAAGTATTCATATCATGAAATCTTCTAACACAGTAAACTATTAAAAGAATAAAATTTATAACTAAGAAGTTCATGTTTCATATAAAATAAAAAAATGTTTTAAAAATCCCAAAGAACAACGTACAACTTCACCATTATAGTTTTGACGAGCAAAAAGTCTTCGCTATATAATTGTATTTGCAATATGTGTATAATAATTGTATTTGTAATATGTGTATAATAAATATAAATATAAATATGATCTTCACTCTAGTGGATCTTGAGTTGGCTTTCTTCGGTTTGCGGTTGTCTGGGTTGTTCTCTCATTCGAATCTCTATTTTGCATTGTTAGTGTGTGATTTTGATGAAATGTGGTATCCGGGTGGGGAAGCTCTGGATGAACCGATGGAATCTATTTCTTTGGAAAAGCCTTGTGGACATGCTATTGGGGATGCTACTCCCAAAAGGAATGGAAGGAGCATAGACTTAGCCAATCAGGTTGTTGATGGAGACGTTCATCCCCAACTCAAAATCTTTGTCTCTGACTCAAATGTGTCCTCTCTATTGGCGAATTTGTCTGGTAATTTAGTGGGAAAATTCTCTGAGAGCAAACTAGATTTTGATGCTTTAAAGAGTTGTTGATCGGGTGTTGGAAGAGGTGTCATGGTTTTTCAAAAAGCGTGTGTTGTATTTGTAGAAATGGGACTCTAGTTTTAACCCTGCTACTCACAAAGTGGATATGGTTCTGGTTTCGATTCATCTTCCTTAAGTCCCTATCTATTTATGGCATGACTCCATATTCAAATAGATTGCCAATGCAATTGGAAAATTTATCTCTTTTGATGCCTCTTCCATGTCGGAAGATAAAAGGTAATTTGTTCGCTTGAGTGTTCTCGTATACTTGTCCAAAGAGCTACCAAAATCTATTTTGATCAACTCTCTTGCGAGAAGTTGGGAGTAGGTAATCATCTACGAACATGATAGCTTTTCATGCTTAGCTTGTGGGAGAAAAGGTCATTAATATTTGCATTATAAAATAAAGTCAGGGGATACCCCTACTAGGGTGCAACGCTCACAAAAATTTGTGTCCGTGATGGAGAAAGGGAAGAGATCGGCCTCTATTTATAGTGTTAGCAAGTCTGTTTGGTCTTTCCCCTCAAATAAGCAAAGAATATAGAAGAAGAAATTGTCCATTGTCCCATCGATCAAGGAAGCCACTGCTCCTTCAATGGATCTTCAAAATTTGGCTCCCCTTCATTGGAATATGTGGTTAGGGAGGAGGAGTTGGTCAAAATGATGTGTTTGTATATTACAATGGAGAATTATAATAGTCTAGAGGTGGACTTGTTTCTGGAAGTCAATCTAGCGGAGGCTTCTATCACCTTAGAAAACTCTTTCGAGTGTCTAAATACTCTATTAGAAGACTCGGGTCCATCATGCTCTAAATCCCATATGGCGACCTCAGAGGGGTCCTTAAGGGAATGCCCACAATCCTTGGTGGCTCGTTGTTTGTCCTTCTCTCTTGGCTCGGCCAACCGTGTGGATGGTTGTTCCCCCTCTATGGTAAGAAACAAAGCTTTAGTGATGGATGTGGCTCCAAATTTCCTGTCTCCTCAATCAGTGGTAATGGAAAAGGGCTCTCCTGGACCTAAAAACCATAGTCACAGAAGACGTTTGATGGATTTGGGCAAGGCCTATAAACTTGGAATGCTTGTGTCTAAAGTAAGCAGGAAAAGAAAGACCAATGCATCTATGGCCAACGAAGGTCAATCAAGACTAGTTCTAAAAATTGGTGAAGGCAAAAAATAATTGAGCTTGGATGGTTTCTTGAGCTTGTCAGTAGGTGGTGGAGATAAAGTGATTTCCCCATTCCCATGAAAATTTTCTCATGGAACTTAAGACAACTTAATAAATCCTCTAAGAAGTGCTTATTCGCGTCCCTGAGAAGAGAATTGGCTCCTGATCTGTTATGCATTCAAGAATCAAAGCTTGAGGTCGAGTCGTGGAGATCGATCCAAAGGGCAGTATGGAAGGACTAGGGTTTCATGGCCAGTGAAGCAGGGGAACATTGGGTGGACTCCTTTTTTTTGTAATTCACATAAATTTTATGGCCATGTAATATTTTTTTCATGTAGAGTGATAAATATTCTTTTCTAGTGCAACGAAACCCAAAGGTTTTGGGTGGTCTCCAATATCTACACTCCGAATGCCACTTATGAAAGGAGAGCTTTCTAGAAGTTGTTGCTATAAATGTATCAAACCTTCATTCATGAACATTGGTTAGTGATTGGAGATTTTAACTCCCCTCTATATCATTTGGAGAGGAGTGGAAGTGGCCCTTAAGAGTGCAGTATTGCTGATCTAGCAGATTTCATATCTTTCACAGAATTACGAGACATGGATTTGAAAGGGAAGTATTTTACATGGAGTAATAGGAGATCGGGTAATGGTTTGATACTGAGCCAGCTGGACAAAGCGCTAGTTTTGTATGGAAGTCTCAATTTATTTGGGGATGTGATGTTTTCCTACTTGCCCAAAGTGGGCTTGGATCATAATCCTCTCCTTTTGGATACTGTTGAAAACTCTTCTTTTGTTCCGATACCCTTTCGCTTTGAAGCAATGTGGTGCGACTTCCCTAACTTTGAATATTGCATGAAAAAATGGTGGGATGAGGAAGCGTCGGGATCAAGACTTTTTAAATTTGCTTTCAAAAATTGAAGGCTTTGTCATCAATTAAAATGGTGTCATAAGAACATGTATGGTAATATCTTGAGGGAGTTGGAAGCTTTAAGAAAGAAGGTTGCTGAAATAGAGAAAAATATTGAGTCAGAGAGACACGATGAGGTGTTATTAAGGGAGGAAAGGGAGTGCTTAGCCAATTATTATAAGAAACAAGTGGATATCGAGTTGCATTGGAAGCAAAAATTGAGAGAATTATGGTAAGTGAAGGTGACATGAATACGCGATTCTTTCATGCATCCACCATGTGATGGAGGAGTAGGAATAGAATAGTGGAGATTATTAAGAAGGATGGCAGGTCTATCAGGAAGAGCGAGGATACTCGTTTGGAGATTGTCAATTTTTTTAGTTCTCTTATTTTTCCCCCTCCAAATCGAGATTTGGCGGCAGAACGTGTTATGCTAGATGCCATTCCTACATTGGTGACAAAGGAAATGAACACGGGTTTGGAGGCCCTGCTCATAGATGATGAAATATTTAATGCTATTAAGGAGTTGGGGCCTTTAAAGGCTCTGGGTCCAAATGGGTTTCCTCCATTGTTATTTTAGAAATATTGGAATATTTATGGGTCTGAGGTGGCGGAGGCTTTGAGAGAAGCCCAAATATCGGCGGAGATTCCTAAATCCCTGAATGCCACGTTGATTGCCATAATTCCAAAAAAGTATTTCGCCTCATCATTTAAGTATTTTAGACCAATTAGTTTGTGCAATTATTTATATAAATTCCTCTCTAAGGCTTTGTCTAATAGACTCAAGAGGCTACTTTCGAATCTCATTTATATAGTTTAGAGCGTCTTTGTGTTGGGTAGACAAATCTTAGATGACGCTATTGTCATGCATGAGCTTCTTCATTCGATCAACTATTGTGGTATAGAGGCTTTCCTTTTAAAGCTCGACATCAGTAAGGCTTATGACAAAGTGACGTGGTTATTCTTATAAGAGGTGATGAGGAATTTTGGCTTCAACGATCGATGGGTCACCCTTATTTCGGCTTGCATTTCTTCATTTTGGTGCTCCATTCTAGTGAACGGATCAGTGTGTGGCTTTTTTAAGTCTCACCATAGTTTGAGGTAAGGTGATCCACTTTCCCCCTTCCTCTTTATCTTTGTGGTGGAGGCTTTGGGGAGAGCGATTGGAAGGTTTAGCGGGGAGGTGGATCTTTGCCAAGCTCTCACATGTCTTCTTGTATCTCATCACAAATTTTCTGACGAAACTCTAATTTCTAGTGGTGCATCGGTATTTTTCACCTAGGATATTAAAAAGATCTTATTATGTTATGCGAGGGTTGTTGGTCAGGAGATCAACTTTACGAAGAGCTTTCTCTACTTTGTTAACACTTTGAAATCCAAGCAATTAAAGATTGCAAATATACTCAATTTTAGGATTTCCACGCTGCCAGTAACCTATCTTGGACTGCCTCTCTTCACAGGGAGAATGAAAGACTCACTGTGGCACCCTTTGATTGAAAGGATCCAATGTAAGGAAAGGGGTGTTGTTGAGCCAAGTAGGGAAGGTGGTACTTGTTCAAAGCACGCTCTAGAGCATACCCATTTATTTCATGTCCTTATTCATACTCCCTGCTAAAGTAACGGATAAAATTGATCGTATTTGTAAAATGTTCATTTGGGTTGGATTGGATTTAAAAGGTAAGTACCACTTGGTCGCTTGGGATCAGATTTGCAAGAGGAGAAATGATGGGGGTCTTAATTTGAAAAGAGCAACACTTATAAATAGATCCTTGGTTGGTAAATCAAAGTGATTGGTTGCTTTGAACATCAAGACACCTTGGTGTTCTACCCTTAAAGCAAAATACGAATTTAATTCTTTCTTGTCAGACGATCTCTCCTTGAGAGGCTCCATTTTTTGGAGAAGCTTAATGAAGATTAGGGACTTTGTGAAGGCTAAAAGCAGGTGGATCATTGGTTATGGGAGAAATGTCAAGTTTTGGGAATACCATTAGTTGAGGGAAGAGTCGTTATTGGATGACCCAAATCTCAGGGCTCTTGCTTTGAAACCGATGGAGGAAGGTAAAATTTGGGTTTCCTAATATATGACTATTGTCAATGGTAGGCGTTTGTGGAATTCTCATCCCTATTGGGTGTCCAACCAGAATGATTTGGTCAGTTGGCAGAGATTTTTAGTGGAACTTAACATGTATGCAATTAGACAGGACAATTCCAGAGACCATTTTATTTGGATGATGGAAGCTGAAGGTGACTTTACTATGAAATTAACTTATTCCTTCCTTCTCTTGGAATATGAGCCTCATTTTCTAGCGAATATTATTTGTATTAAAAGACTAATCCCAAAGATCAATATATATTTCTGGTTTGCGACTCAATCTAAAATACTTTCTTTGGAGAATATTTGAAAGAGGGATTGCATTACGGTGAACAGATGTTATATATGCAAATTGGACTTGGAATCCATGCAATATCTGCTTCTCAGCTTCCCATTCATATGGCAGGTATTTATGTTTATTTTTAATTGGTTTAACATTTATTGGGTGTTTCCAGGTACGTTGATGGACAACATCCTTCAATGATGTTCGTTGTTCATGTCCCAATGGCTATATTGGTTGTGGAAAATTATGCTTCCCCATGTGTGGTGGGGGTGTGGAAAGAACATAATTATCGTGCTTTTAATGACATTGAGACCGATGTTGTCAGGGTGGGTACTAAAATCATTAACAAAGCATTAGAGAATGTCTTGGTTTCCTTTGTGGGTAAATGACCCAAGGTTCCCTCCTCCTTCGAAGAAGTTGATTTGGAATTTAAATTGGGTTGGAGCCCTCTCTCTCGCCCCCTTGAACCTGACCCTAGAGCAATAATTAAGTGGGCCCATCAGGCTCCCAATGGGTTGAAACTCAACTTTGAGGAGGCCTCAAAGGGTAACCTCAACAAGGCTGGAGCAGGTAGTGTTGTGCAAAATGAGAATGACGACATCCTCATGGTATTTGCTGAACCCTTGATTCCCAATATTCACACTTCGTAGAGGCTCACGCAACTTATATGGGGGTGAAATTTTTAGTGGATGCTGGTTGTCAGAATGTGGAAATCGAAGGTGACTCTTTGAACATAATCAAGATGCTCAAAGGGGAGTGTACACCTAGCTGGAACGTTCTCAATATTATTTCTGAAGCTAGGAGATTATTGTATGCTTTTGAACAGGTGAACATTCACCATGTGTTCCATGAGGGGAATGCACTAGCCGATATGCTGGCCAACCGTGGTGTCCATTGTGTTGCTTTTTCAGTGTGGAAAAATGATGTCTTGAATGACGTAGTCTCCCTTGCTAGGAAAGAGGCAAATGATGCTTTGTTTTTGTAATGAGGAGTCATACATCCCTTTGGATCTTGTTGGAAGGGGTGTTCGGTCTTGGTTTGCCCTTTGATCAAAGTTTTTTAGAGTTTTTTTTACCTTCAAAGCATTGTGCTTTTCTAATTTCTATCTGGAATCATTATGTTTATTAGGAATTAAACTCTCTCAGTTATTCCTAATAGGTATAATATTTTGAAGATTGTTATTATGGTTGAAAGTTTTGTTGTATGTATAATATTGTGGGGACCCTTTAAAAACCCTCTCTTTAAATTAATACCAAAAATAATAAAATAAAAAATGAATATATTTTCAGCCCCCTCAGCAAGTGGTAGAGCAGGCATTTCTTTTTTACCAAAAATTGAGCAGGTGAAATCCCTAAGTGTACATGCATTATAATTCCATTAAATATCTCACCACAAACGGAACTCCAATGGTCTGGTTAAGTTAAATTGGTATCCACCAGTGGCTAAGATAGTCCAGCATCAAATTTCAATAAGTAAGATTTATCCTTCTTTACAGTTTTCAATGAGCCAGATGGATTTCCTCCATTGTTATTTCAAAAATATTGGAATATTTATGGGTCTGAGGTGGTGGAGGCTCTGAGAGAATCCCAAAGATCGGTGGAGATTCCTAAATCCCTGAATGCCACGTTGATTGCCTTAATTCCAAAAAATTATTTTACCTCATCATTTAAGGATTTTAGACCAATTAGTTTGTGCAATTGTTTATATAAATTCCTCTCTAAGGATCTGTCTAATAGAATCAAGGGGCTACTTCCAAATCTCATTGATATGGCTCAAAACGTCTTTGTGTCGGGTAGACAAATCTTAGATGGTGCTATTGTCATGCATGAGCTTCTTCATTCGATCAAGTACTATGGTAGAGAGGCTTTCCTTTTAAAGTTTGACATCAGTAAGGCTTATGACAAAGTGACGTGGGTATTCTTACAAGAGGTGATGAGGAAGTTTGGCTTCAGCGATCGGTGCATCACCCTTATTTTGGCTTGCATTTTTTTAGTTTGGTGCTCCATTCTAGTGAACGGATCAGTGTGTGGCTTTTTTAAGTCTCACCGTAGTTTGAGATAAGGTGATCCACTTTCCCCCTTCCTCTTTATCTTTGTGGTGGAGGCTTTGGGAAGAGCGATTGGAAGGTTGAGCGGGGAAGTGGGTCTTCATCAAGCTCTCCCATGTCTACTTGTATCTCATCACCAATTTACTGATGAAACTTTGATTGCTAGTGTAGCATCGGTATGTTTCACCTGGGATATCAAAAATATCTTATTGTGTTACGCGAGGGCTGTTGATAAGGAGATCAACTTTATGAAGAGCTTTCTCTACACTATTAACACTCCGAAAGACAAGCAATCAAAGATTGTAAATATACTCAATTGTAGGATTGCCACGCTGGAAACAACCTATCTTGGATTGATTCTATTCATGTGGAGAATGAAAGACTCACTGTGGGATCCTTTGATTTAAGGGATCCAACGTAGACTAGCCTCTTGGAAAGGGGTGTTGTTGAGCCAAGTAGGGAAGGCGATACTTGTTCAAAGCACGCTCTAGAGCATACCCATTTATTTCATGTCCTTATTCATACTCCCTACTAAAGTAACAGATAAAATTGATCGTATTTGTAAAACGTTCCTTTGGACTGGATCGGATTTAAAAGGTAAGTACCACTTGGTCGCTTGGGATCAGATTTGCAAGAGGAGAAATGATGAGGGTCTTAATTTGAAAAGAGCAACACTTATGAATAGAGCCCTAGTTGGTAAATCAAGGTGGTTGGTTGCTTCAAACACCGAGAGACCTTGGTGTTCTATCCTTAAAGCGAAATATAAATTTAATTCTTTCTTGTCAGACGATATCTCCTTGAGAGGCTCCATTTTTTAGAGAAGCTTAATGAAGATTAGGGACTTTGTGAAGGCTAAAAGTAGGTGGATCATTGGTGATGGGAGAAACTTCAAGTTTTGGGAAGACCATTGGTTGAGGGAAGAGTCATTATTGGATGACCCAAATCTCAGGGCTCTTGTTTTGAAAGCGATGGAAGAAGGCAAATTTTGGGTTTCCCAATATATGACTATTGTCAATGGTAGGCGTTCATGGAATTCCCATCCCTATTAGGTGTCCAACCAGAATGATTTGGTCAATTTGCAGAGACTTTTAGTGGAACTTAACAGGTATGCAATTAGACAAGACGATTTCAGAGACCGTTTGATTTGGAGCGGGGAAGCTGAAGGTGACTTTACTATGAAATTAGCTTATTCCTTCCTTCTCCCAGAAGATGAGGATCCTTTTCCAGTGAATCTTATTTGGATTAAAGACTAATCCCAAAGATCAATATTTATTTCTAGCTGGCGGCTCAAAATAAAATACTTTCTTTGGAGAATATTCGAAAGAGGGGTTGCATTATGGTGAACAAATGCTATCTATGCAAATTGGACTGGGAATCCACGCAATATATGCTCCTCAGCTTCCCATTCACATGGCAGGTATTTATGTTTATTTTTAATTAGTTTAACATTTATTGGATGTTTCTAGGTACGTTTATGGACAACATCCTTCAATGGTGTTCGTCGTTCGTGTCCCAATGGCTATCTTGGTTGTGGAAAATTATGCTTCCCCATGCATGGTGGGGGTGTGGAAAGAACAGAATGCTCGTGCTTTTAATGACATTGAGACCGATGTTGTCAGGGTGGGTACTAAGATCATTAACAAAGAATCAGAGAATGTCTTGGTTTCCTTTGTGTGTAAATGACCCAAGGCGCCCTCCTCCTCCAACGAAGTTGATTTGAAATTTAAATTGGGTTGGAGCCCTCTCCCTCGCACCTCCTGAACCTGACCCTAGAGCAAGAATTAAGTGGGCCCATCTAGCTCCCAATTGGTTGAAACTCAATTTTGAGGGGGCCTCAAAGGGTAACCCCGACAAGGTTGGAGCAGGCAGCGTTGTGCAAAATGATAATGACAACATCCTCATGGCATTTGCTGAACCCCTTGATTCCCAATCTTCACACTTCGTAGAGGCTCACGCAGCTTATATGGGGGTGAAATTGTTAGCAGATGGTGGTTGTCAGAGTGTGGAAATCGAAGGCGACTCTTTGAACATAATCAAGATGCTCAAATGGGAGTGTACACCTAGCTGGAATGTTCTCAATCTTATTTCTGAAGCTAGGAGATTGTTGTACGCTTTTGAACAGGTGAACATTCACCATGTGTTCCGTGAGGGGAATGCACTGGCCGATATGCTGGCCAACCGTGGTGTCCATTGTGTTGCTTTTTGGTGTGGAAAAATGATGTCCTGAATGACGTAGTCTCCCTTGCTAGGAAAGAGGCTCATGATGCTTTGTTTTTGTAAGGAGGAGTCGTACATCCCTTTGGCTCTCGTTGGAAGGGGTGTTTCATCTTGCTTTGCCCTTTGACCGAAGTTTGTTAGAGTTTGTTTTACCTTCAAAGAGTTGTGCTTTTCTAATTTCTCTCCAGAATCATTATGTTTATTAGGAATTAAACTCTCTCTGTTATTCCTAATAGGTATAATATTTTGAAGATTGTTATTATGATTGAAAGTTTGGCTGTATGTATAATATTGTGGGGGACCCTTTCAAAACCTTCTCTTTAAATTAATACCAAAAATAAAAAATAAAAAATAAAAAATAAATATATTTTCAGCCCCTCTCCAAGTGGTAGAGCAGGCATTTCTTTTTTACCAAAAATTGAGCAGGTGAAATCCCTAAGTGTACATGCATTATAATTCCATTAAATATCTCACCACAAACGGAACTCCAATGGTCTGGTTAAGTTAAATTGGTATCCACCAGTGGCTAAGATAGTCCGGCATCAAATTTCAATGAGTAAGATTTCTCCTTCTTTACAGTTTTCATTACGAAAAGGGTAATCCGATATTAGACTCGTCAAGGCATTATTCAAACTAAAAATTAAAGCTTTCAAACCAAACATTACGCAGTAATAGTTATCGCTAATCTTTTCTAAGTTTTCCCTGTATTCAAGGTCTGTGATGGACCGTGATTATCACGCCATCTTACCGTTTATTCCTCTTCCTCTCTATTGAAGGGAGTATAAATAATGGTATCCGCAAGGCGCTTCAGCGACAAGTACAAAAGACTATCTTTTATTTTCATATAATTCAGTGATCCATCCGTTGTTGTCATTGAGTTATTCTCTGGAGAAATCGATAACAGAGTTTCTCGAGTCCTAAAGATTATTCCTGTGTAATTGAGTCGAGAAAAGGACATGGGACGACCAACTTTTATGAGGGTGAGCACATTGCTTGTTGCAATAAACGTCTCCGCTGCTCGACATAACCTCTTTGAAACGAATGAAAATTCAGATCACAAGAGGGGCAATTTGGAGCGATTACAAAATTTTGGTTAACAAGATAAATAAGAATACAAAGGCAGTGATCACTCCAAGAGATCAGAGCAGCGCTTGGGCGTACGGGAAGGTATTACAAAATATTGGTTCAAGCACAAACCCCCCAGGCTATGTTTCAGAACCTCCCCGTTAACAAGATAAATACGAAGACAAAGGCAATGATAGCTCCAAGAGATAAGAGCAGCGCTATCTGTCAAGTTTTTTTTTTGTTTTTTCTTAATTTGTTTTCACCAATTCATAAGATGCGTGTTAATGAGAAGGTACAAATGTTGAAGTTGGTAGATATTATTTTATATTGTTGATCAATATGAATATGTTTAATGTGTTTACCAATTATAATTGTTATTAAAATATTATTTGTTTATTAATAATAATTGTTTTTTTTGGTTTTTTGTATTTACATGGTGGAATCGGTAGTCGCCACGAATTCAGGATGGCCACCACAGTATTCTGCATTGTCCGCCCTAAAAAGCCGTCACGCAGATCTTCGCGCAGTCCGCCCCTATAACCGCTATACCACAATCACAAGCGTTCAGTCCGACTTGGCCCAAGATTTGAACTTTGGACCTCTGCCCCCCTTATGGGGTTTGGATGAACCAATTGGTCTACACCTCGGACCTTACTAATAATAATTGTTAATAGTTAAAAATAATATTTAAAATATGTTTTCATTTAAATATTTGTAATATATTAGAAAAATAAATTTTATTTGTTATTAAATATTTTACAATGGAAGATAATAAAGAAGAATATATTTTGATTTTTTTTTTTTTTTTTTAATGAAAGGACCTTATATTAATTGGAAATAATCACTTTCATACAAAAATGTTGGGTGGAATTAACACATCCCGTGGCACACACCCAAAAAAATTACAGGATCACATGAATCAACTCAAAAAGCCAATATTACAGCAGAACTGAGTAAAGAAAAGAAGACAAAACAGAGACAAGTGTATGCAGTCACTGGATCAATTGGAATCAAGTAAACTTCTCATCCACTAGAGGTGCGGAATTGGACTACAGTGGAGACCAAAAATGCTAAGAAGTAATTGGTTTTTATGTTATATAAACCAAATTATTGAAGTGAACCAATTCTATAATATTATTTGTTCATCTTTAATAAAATTGGGCATATTTAGAAAACGATTTTCATTGAATGTAATTTGTATTTACTTATATCAAAACTAATTTTATTGAAAAAAGTATTTGCATGTATAAAAGGTATACGTGTTATAAAGAAATAAGATTTTATTTCCAATAATTTTACGCAAAAGGCATATCCTATCTTATATTTTTCATTTAAAAACCAAAATATGAATATATATAATTTTCTTGTTTTAGATCCTCATGAAAAGTAGTGTTGTAGTTCTATGAGCAAACAAATATGAATAGGGACTTGGCCTTTTTGTTTTTGTTCCATATCGGTTTTAAAAATAAAGGATTCTAGTAAAGAAACGCTAGGTAGCATGGGCAGTGGTCATTTTTTGAACTCCTAATGAAAAAGTATGCACTAGAATATCTAATTGGATATGAAATTATTATCACCAATATAAGATTTGAAACCAAAGTGTAGAGGTTGAAAATTACTTCTTATTCTAATTTTTATTTCTATAATTCAAATATTCAAATTTATTAATAAAAATCTAATTTAACAATTAATGGAATACAATTGAAACTACTAATCACTTAATTAAGAACCAAAAAATAAATATGTAAAAACCAAAATATAAATATGTAATCTTAATTTTATAGGATTGTTAGTTAAAAGATACCCATTTTTTTAGTTTTAGACCATCAAGGAAGAGTATGGAAAGAGTGCAGTAGTTTTAGTAGGAAGCAAGTGAAAATAAGGAGGGAGCCTCATTATTTTAGGAAGCAAGTGAAAGTAAAGAGAGAACGTCATTAATTTTTGTTCTATATATGTCATAAAATATAAAGATAAATGGTTAGTATAAGAAAAAACATAGGAAGGATGGAAAGAAAGTTATTTTAAATTTCTGATAAAAATAAAGATATCCTAGATGAAAGGATGGATGTCCTAGATAATAACAAGAAGAAAAATAAAATTATGAAAAATCTTGTGTAGGTAGAAAATGTTATACTATAAAGTGATTATTAGGAATGAGATGATACAACACAATACAATAGTTATTAAAATCAAACAATAATATTCAAGTTCCACTAACATTAGTCATTTGTTTTAAAAATATTGAATTGAATGAAATAGAAGTGGAGATTGAATTCAAATTACATCATGAGTTTTATTTTTAAAGGTTTTTTCACGTGACCTTATTTAATTTGAATGTTCACTCTGTGAGAGTTCACCCAGCAAGGACCAACCCATAAAGAGTAAAGTCATGTTGTTTATACTAGATATGTGTTTACATGGGTGTTCCCAAACCTTTTCTAGAATACAACAATATTAAATCTAAATAATAAATATTCATCAAAATATTTTATATATAACTATAGATCATGAACTCCTTATCTAGTTCATTGCCTTAAGGCCTTCATCAGAGTTGGAAAGTATATCATAATTGTTATAATATTGCATAATAAAATATAGATAAAAATATATAAATACACAAGCATAATCCATACACATATTGTGAAAGCTATTTTAATATTTACGCTCTTAAATTTCCAATTTTTCCTTTACTGTATAAGACCCATGGGAGTGTTTGTAACCTAGCACCCTATGGGGTTATTCTATTTTAGATTGTTCTAATATGATTTTAGACATACATGTTAGCATTATTTTAACCTAGTTCAAAAATAATTCTATGAAAGAATGATTTCCAAGTGATATAATATCATCATTATACCATTATTTTTATCTATTCACATACGTAGTTTTTAAAAATGAATTGAAAATAAATATGGAATTATTAGTTTATCCCATCTAGTATTAAAATGGAATTATGAATTGATTATTTTATTGCACGAAATACATAACACAAAAAGTTGTGAAATTCTAGCAATGTCTAGAAGCTAACAAATTCATTAGTTGTCATCCAAATTGTCAATGTCTAGATTTAAAGTGTTCCATCAAAATTCCTCTTGTATTCTTTCTTTTCGTATGTAATATTTTCTTTCCTACCATTGTTCAAGTAATGGTAAAACTTCTATAGTGGTTATAAAACTTGTATTTAGGGCTGGTAGAGAAGCTCTACAAGGACATAAACTTCATGTGTTTGATAATCCTAAATGTTTATAGTGGATCTCTACAAGGACATAAACTTCATGTGTTTGATAATCCTAAATGTTTATAGTGGAGCTCCATTGTGCCCATCTATCTTCAAACAACAAACAACTAAAATTTGGTATTTAATAGAGAAAACAAGAGAAGTATAAAAATAAAATATTGAAATGAATATGGAGAAAGTAACGAGGTAGAAAACCTATTTCATTGTTGACATATAACCTTTATCATATATAAGATCATGCCAATGTAGTATTTTTATTTTGAGGTTAATTAGCATTGTGATATTGTTGAGATTAAGATTACTCATTGTCATGAGATTTATTCCTACGAGATCATCTCTCCTACAAGATTTAATTTTATGTGGTACATGATCATGGAAAATCGTAGGTTTGAAGTTTTTAATATTGTCATGTAAGGAAGGTAAAACTTTTGGAATCATGTCATGGTCAAAGAAGATATAAAGTTCCCAATATTATCACAGGAGGAAAAAAAAATGTTTGGTTTGCAAACTAAAGTTCCTTATCCTTTTAAGTGTGTTTATTACATTTTGTTGATTTACTTTTATCTTCATAAAATAATTTAACATATAACGTCTTGTGAGTCTCTATAACATTCTTATGTATATTTTATAATGAATTAGATATATTTTTAATATATTTAAATTGCTTTGAAGCTTTTATGTATATTTTTATAATGAATTAGATATATAGATCACAAAATAATATACATAAATTTAAGATATTTTCTAATATGTTTGGTGTGGACACACATAAACACAATTATATATCTCAAATCCACTCCTTTAATTTTATTATAAACTATATATGGTTCTTTGTGATGCCATCCTAAATCTCAACATGAATTACATCAAGGCGGTAACCTCTCGTATGTGACTCTCTACATTTTCCCTTTTATTTTTCACAAAGGGTATTTTCTCCTCCATACGACCTACTATTATCTACATATCATCCATACACTCTATTTATCAAAAGAGATCATGTACATGATAAAATATAGGAAACATATCCACTTGCCTATCCACCACTTGGAAAACTCAAAATATAATGGACTAGCAACAACACTAGAAGGAATATTAACAACAAGTGTAAAAAGAGTTTGTGCAATGAGGTCTCTTCATCTATTAATGGTGCTTACATACATTTGCATTTTCATTAATTATATTTCATGATATTAAATAATATTTATTTCACATAGATACATGACAATATCAAATGTATAAAAGAAAAGTAAAGTAGACAAAAAGTCAATTATAGCTTACCATGATCACACACTATATAGGATAAAATTATGGATACCATCATCTACATAACAATGTTATCCATCCTAGCCTCTTTCCAATCCATTAGAAATCCTTACCTCTTCCCCATAAAAAAAAATTTATAAGTATTTGTTTTTTGATAGTTCCTTCTAATGCAAAATGTCCTTTGATTCTCAACTACATTTTTATGGTGCAATCCTTGTTACTTGCCTCCTCTTCTAACTAATGGGTTGTACATTTTTATCGAGTAAATAAAATTGTTAACAAAAATACTTTTAATTTTTAAAGGATGTTAAAAACTATTTTAAATAAAAGGAATAAATATTTATGAATGGTTTTATTCACCTAAGTGTTCATTATGATTTATTCCTCTTGTTAGAGGCTAAGGTCCATAAATACTACATAAAATATGATAATGTGATTGCAACTAACCAAAAATGCATTTTTTTATTATGTGATGATATTACTAATTCACTATGAGTTTATCTACAAATAAAACTTTCCAATGCACAAATTATCATGGTGTAATTTTTAGTAAAAAATCTTGTAATTTATTTTAAAGTATATATAAATGCATGGGTATGTATCTTGTTAGCTTCTATTTATAAGTTGTATCTCATTAACATTGCTATTGTATTAGATTTTTAGAATGAAATCAATGAAACATAAACATATGCATGGAATTCTATTAATATAAGGTGTAATACATAGCGATGGGTAAGAGTCATGGATATATGGGTTGCTTACATAAATGCCTAAACATATTTAAGTTGTATGAAAAATAAACTAAAATAGCTTTCTTCTAGTTTTATAGTGTTCGAGTCATAAACTAAAGAGTGCATGTGATCTTCTTATGGCAATCACATATTATAATATGCGGAATTATGTGTTGTAGACTAGACTCACTCATTGTTTCATCATCCCTAATGCTTCCAAAATAAACTTAAAATCTAAACATAGCATAAAGGGAAAAATCACTACAAGAAAATTAATGTCATGTGCAACACTAAATGTAGGAATTTATAAGCAATACTAGATCTATGTGAATGTGTATCTTGTGTAAATTTGAGAATATAATTTTAGACACATTAAGAAGGTCAATGAAGCTCTCATTAAGTAAAGTATGCCAAGTCTATACCAACTAAGAACACTAATATCTATGATTTAAATTTTTTAAAGTTATATTGATCTAATTTTTCTTACTATAAATATATGAACATAATATAACTATCACATGCACTATATATTATTTTCTATATATTTATCCAAAGGAAGAGATATGGAAAAAAATTTCAAATAAGAGAAGTTAAAAAGGTAAAATAATATTCACTATAAATAATCTAATATATCCAATATTTGCATCTTTGTCATCTTAAAACAATAAGAACAATCTTACAAGTATTAATAATTATAATTATTCTACAAGTATTCATATCATGAAATCTTCTAACACAGTAAACTATTAAAAGAATAAAATTTAGAACTAAGAAGTTCATGTTTCATATAAAATAAAAAAATGTTTTAAAAATCGCAAAGAACAACGTTTAACTTCATCATTATAGTTTTGATGAGCAAAAAGTCTTCCCTATATAATTATATTTGCAATATGTGTATAATAATTGTATTTATAATATGTGTATAATAAATATAAATATAAATATGATCTTCATTCTAGTGGATTTTGGGCTAGCTTTCTTGAGTTTGCGGTTGTTTGAGTTGTTCTCTCATTTGGACCTCTCTTTTGCATTGTTAGTGTGGGATTTTGATGAAATGTGGTATCTGGGTGATCCAATCAAGACATCCAGAAGGTCGAGGAAGAAGATTCCAATAGTGAACAGCTTTCATATAAGAGTGTTAAAGGAAAGAAACATTGAAATAAAATTGATGAGGAAACTAACAAGGCTACTGAATAACAGGACTGATGTTAAAAACAATGGGAGCATGATCAAATAAAGTCGTATGAGCAAGAGTGTGCACATACATAGAAGAATAGGTCAGCCGTGGAAACAAAAATTATCATTTTCAGTAAGCATGGCTCTATCTAACCGCTTCAATATTTATGTGAATCCTGATTGAAAATTAGACCAGGTATACCAGGCAGAGTCAAAAAAAGCAACAGGGTAAAAACAAGAATGAGGGTCAAAAACACCAAGCTTGTTTTTCATAAAGAACCAAGCTTCACATTCACCAATAGGCCAACGCATGGGAAGCTACCCAATCTTATCACAGGGTTTCTCAATCATATTAAAGTCACCACATAAAACCTATAGAGAAGGCAATAATAAAAAAATAAGTCAACGCTAGAGAGCAGAACGTTCAGAAGCATCATTGGAAGCATAGATATTAGCAATGCCAAATGATTTACCATGAATTTCTAGCAGAGACCAAACAACTTGATGGGAGAGGTTCATGCCCCAAAAAACAACATGATTCCACCATTTAGAAGCAATAAAGGTAACAACACCACCTTTCCCATAAGGATGATTGGTAACATGAAACCCACCACGCGGCCATAAAAAATTACTGGTACATTGAATAAGAAAGTAAAAAATCTTGACCTCTTGCAAACACACAAAATCAAGAGGACCAAACAAAGAAACAAAATGAGAAAGTTCATCACGAACCACATATTTTCTGACTAGGTCCGTTAACCCACGAACATTCCAGGATAAAAAAATCATTGAGTTTGATTGAGGTGCATGTTGACCTCAACAATCTCAGTATCTCCAAGATGACCCAAAGAGGCATACGAATTAGAGAACCGACCACTGTGCAATGTAATTTCGGAAGAGGGACAACTAGTATCATCCGACTAACATCATTTTTCAAACAAAAAATCCATCCCCCCACGTAAGGCTGCGGGATCGACGAAATTTGGAAACGGCAAAAACCGCAACAACAGAATCTGTAACAACATAGGAAGATGAGGGAGGAATACGAGTAGAAGGAGCTTGAGTGATAATAGAGGCAAAGAAAATCTATTCACATACCTATTTTTCAAAAATGAATTAAAAAATAAATATGGTATTATTAGCTCATCCCATCTAGTCATAAAATAGAATTATGAATTGATTATTTTATTGCACAAAATACATAACACAAAAATTTGTGAAATTCTAGCAATGTCTAAAAGCTAACAAATTCATTAGTTGTCATCCAAATTGTCAATGTCTAGATTTATCTTAAAAGCGTTCCATCAAAATTCCTTTTGTATTCTTTCTTTTCGTATGTAATATCTTCTTTCCTACCATTGTCCAAGTAATGGTACAACTTCTATGGTGGTTATAAAACTTGTATTTAGGGCTGGTAGAGAAACTCTACAAGGACATAAACTTCATGTGTTTGATAATCCTAAATGTTTGTAGTGGAGCTCCATTGTGCCCATGGATCTTTAAACAACAAACAACTAAAATTTGGTATTTAATAGAGAAAACAAGATAATTATAAAAATAAAATATTGAAATGGATATGAAGAAAGAAATGAAGTAGAAAACCTATTTCATTGTTGCCATATAACCTTTATCATATATAAAATCATACCAATAGATTATTTTTATTTTGAGGTTAATTAGCATTGTGATATTGTTGAGATTAAGATTACTCATTGTCATGAGGTTTGTTCCTACGAGATCATCTCTCCTACATGATTTATGCCTCCTTCTCATGTCAGGAGCATAGGCCCTTACTTGCAGTTCAATAAATAACACCGTTCTTTTCCATTCCCATCCATAGCTCTTGAAAGCTGCCAATTAATAAGCCATGTTCCCTTGTTACGCCTGTAAAGTTGTGTTCCTAAACCAGAATAAACATAGCTATTTTTGTTCACACATTATAATCGTACCTGATTATAGTAAAAGGATACAATTGTGAGGGGTCATATAACGAAACTAAAATGTACTGTTAAGATTTTTTTTTCCTGTTTTCCTTTCACCATTCATAAGATGCGTGTTAATGAGAAGGTACAAATGTTGAAGACGGTAGATATTATTATATATTGTTGATTAATATGAATATGTTTAATGTGTTTATCAATTATTAAAATATTATTTGTTTACTAACAATTATTGTTAACAGTTAAAAATAATAATTTAAAATATGTTTTTATTTAAATATTCGCAATATATTTAAAAACATAAATTAAATTTATTATTAAATATTTTATGATGAAGATAATAAAGAAGAATATATATATATTTTTTAATGTTGTATAGAAACCAAATTATTGAAGTGAGCCAATTCTATAATATTATTTGTTCATCTTTAATAAAATTAATCCTAATAAAATAATTAATACTGTTAAATATGTGTGATTCTTAAGAAAATAAGACCTTTATTTTATGGGTTCAAGAAATAAATTCATTAAAATATTCATATTTAATTAACGGGGCATATTTAGAATATGATTTTTATTGAATGTAATTTGTATTTACTTATATCAAAACTAATTTTATTGAAAAAAGTGTTGGCATTTATAAAGGGTATACTTTTATAAAGAAATAATTTTGGATTTTATTTCCAATAACTGTACGTAGAAGGCATATCCTATCATATATTTGTCATTTAAACAACAAAAGATGAATATATATAATTTTTTTGTTTTCTTCTTTTAGATCTTCAGGAAAAGTAGTGTTGTAGTTCTATGATCAAACAAATATGAATAGGGACTTGGCCTTTTTGTTTTTGTTCCATATCGGTTTTAAAAATAAAGGATTCTAGTAAAGAAACGCTAGGTAGCATGGGGCAGTGGTCATTTTTTGAACTCATAATGAAAAAAGTATGCACTAGAATTTTCAATTGAACATGAAATTATTATCACCAGTATAAGATTTGCAACCAAAGTGTAGAGGTTGAAAATTACTTCTTATTCTAATAGTTATTTCTATAATTCAAATATTCAAATTTATTAATAAAAATCTTATTTAAAAATTAATGGAATATAATTGAAATTACTAATCACTTAATTAAGAACCAAAAAATAAATATGTAATCTTAATTTTGTAGGATTGTTAGTTAAAAGAAACCCAATTTTTTAGTTTTAGACCATCAAGAAATAGTATGGAAAGAGTGCGGTAGTTTTAGTAGGAAGCAAGTGAAAATAAGGAGGGAGCCTCATTATTTTAGGAAGCAAGTGAAAATAAGGAGGGAGCCTCATTAATTTTTGTTCCACATCTTTAGTAAAATATAAAGGGTTAGTATAAGAAAAAGCATAGGAAGGATGGAAGGAAAGTTATTTTAAATTTTCTCATAAAAATAAAGATATCCTAGATGAAAGGATGGATGCCCTAACTAATAACAAGAAGAAAAAAAAAAATTATGAAAAATCTTGTGTAGGTATAAAATGTTATACTATAAAGTGATTATTAGGAAAGAGATGATACAACACAATACAATAGTTATTAAAATCAAACAATAATATTTAAGTTCCACTAACATTAGCCATTTGTTTTAAAAATAATGAATTGAATGAAATAGAAGTGGAGATTGAATTCAAATTACATCACGAATTTTATATTTAAAGGATTTTTCACGTCACCTTATTTAATTTTATGGTTAGGAATAAAATGGTCTAATCCATGTTTTAGGAGGGGGTATATGTAAGTGTAGACATCAAAACAACACCAATCTGATTATGTGACAACAAGCACTAATTGCATTGACACAGATAGCCCCTAGGGCAGCCCCCAGAGGTTAAATAGTGGTCCTAACCACTCCCAAAAGAAGTTTGGAAGGTCATAGGTCAATTTGGCACCTTTTTGGCACTTTTCTCCCTACTCGTCCCACCCTGGGATGAATACAAACTAGTATTCATCTCACCCAGGGACAATTATCAGAATTCATCCCAGGGTGGGGCGAATAGTAGGTTTGTCTGGAAAAAAGTCAAACCTCGACAGGTCCGCCAGCTAACTATAGCTTCAGTCCATGCAATTGCGAGGAACGACTTCAAATCAAGGAGAAAGACTTAAGTCATGCATGTATTTTATTTTGGAGGCCTCATGCAAGGAGACTCTAAATCAGGGAATAATCTTTTTCCCAAAATAGGACATGCAACTCCAGTGGCAGGCTCACATGCGCATTCAAACAGAGAGACCCTAGGTCTATAAATTGGTGAGTCTTCTCATCCAAAATGGAGACATAGAGGAGCCTTTGGAGCAAGGAAGTGCTGCCAAATTATATCCTCACCCATCGATTGTGCTTTTACATCCTTGATCTCTCTTTTAGAGGGAGGTTATTGGGTGATTATTGGAAGCGCAATCTAGACCCAAACCCAAACATTTGGCTACAATATTCTACAAAATTTACCAAAAACACCCCATAAGAGGTTTTGGACCTATCCCAAGTTGATTGGTTTTGAAACAAAGTCCCAAAAAACGGGCGTCCTATCCCCGGGCGTCCCCCCAAACTATCACAGTTCTAATCACCCCACCCCGGAGTGAATAGAAATATGTGGTAGATTTCCTTTATGTTATTTTTTCATCTAATTATATACTACTTAGATAAGTTTTCATTCAAATTTCACATCGTTTTGAGCATTTTTGATCATGTTTTTAACATTTCCCGCCTTTACTAACTTGCAGGTAGCATCATAAAATTCCTAGTGATAGAGGCCAAATTGGGAAAATCTAACCTTCTGGGTCTTTCCAAAATACCCCCTTTTAGCTAACCCCAACTTTTCATGTGATTTGGAATCTTCTAGACCAGACATTTGGGACTGTGCTTTTTGACACTTTGTTGTAGGTCTATTCATCCTGCCCTGGAGTGAATATGAATATGTGGCTAATTTTCCAACTGTTCCAATTGTAGTTCCCTCTTGGTAATTTCATAATGCCCCTGTCAAGTTTTTAGTTCATTTGGATCTATTTTAGTTACCGTTTTATTCAATTTTTGCATTCACTAATCGTAGGCTTGGGTATTGCATGTTTTATTTTATCTATAGGTGCTACTGACTATTTCCTATTTCCTTGAACATAGGATCTCAACCTTAGAGGAGTAACAAGGAGTCAAGACTCATCAACGTAAGTGGCGATGACGTTTGGTCTACCCATTCTACATGTGGGCACGCGAAAGAAGGAATACCATCTGTGGATGTGACAAGAACACTTTTAACGCTCCTAGCCCCTAAAAAGGGAGGAGGTGGATTGTAACCGAGTTCTGAAACATATTAATAAAAAATTATGCCTTCCACATTGGCTTCCTATTTGGTTTCGATTCATTTATGCTTATCTCCTTTCATGCACTTTCAATTCATAGGAATTGGCGTTATCTTTTGTTTCGTTTTGCATCGCATCTTGGATTCTCCTTTTTGTTTCTGTATCCTCATGATTTCAATTGCGATCATGGTGGGACTTCTGTCCCTTGATTTTAAGATTAACTTTTTGATCAAAATTTGCTTGTTTTTGCTTACAAGTACCAAGTTTTCAAACGCTAGACTGTTGTTCATTTCAGTATATGACAAGTATAGAGCTAGAATTTGTCTTACCCAGGGACGAATGGGCATTCACCCCACCCTGTGACAAATATAGTTATGTTATTCATTTCAACCAGGTATGAATAGCTCACTGTGCAATTTTAGGGCAAAAATTCAGAGACATCCGATTTGGGCAGAGAAGAGGTAGGGGTCCTAAACACCTTCTATCATTTTTTGCTTTATGTTCTCTGGTTATTTGCTTGCATAGGAGAGTTTGAATGCTTGTTTCCTTCATTTATGCAATGTAAAAAGAACCCCACACACCATGTGGTAATTTAAAACAATAAGGATTTGGTCGTAAAATCCCAACCCTTGAGCAAGACCAACAATGGATTTCATCACCACCTTGGCTTGAGATACTGCATACATAACCTCGATCATGACTATTGCTAGACGTATATCTTGATGAAAGCTGACAAAGTGTATCTGGGGTGATTCCCAATGCATGAAGATAGGCCTTCTATGGTAGGTGTCATAAACAGAGTGATTCCCCTTCCGTACCACCTACGTTCAATGTACCATCTTCTCTCATGTACCAATAGTTTCCCTCACATAAGGGCGGGTATATAGAGAGGTTGGTATATCGGCCTGGCAATGGTATATCGAAGGGGCAACCATTTTTGGGAGTCATAAGAGCCATCATATTGCATTTAAACATTCTTTACAAAATCTTTCAAAACAAAATCAAAACACAGTAAACTAGATTTAGGGCACACTTTTAATCTATAAACAAGATAACCATTGCTTTGACTGTGTGTTTCCATTCTATTTAGTGTAGCATAAAAAATCCTAAAATAAGATAAAAACATACACATATTTAGGTAAACATCACCATGGTGTACACCCGTAGTCGATCCCAATCATGAGCAAGAGCTGCAAAGAGTGCACAAAGGGGGACAAGTCACCTTCGATATAGTCCTGAGGACTTGGTCATCCCACCTTGGTGTCCTGACACACAAGATAGTCCACATCATTTCATCATAGAACAGTACTATAGAGGCACCTCTTTGAGGGTCACCCCCACTCAGCATAGATCCTTTCAAGAGGAGAACCTACACGTGGCACTTAACATCGACAGGAGGCCTCCCTTGGATGCTCATTATGAGTGGCCTAGTGATGAAGCACTAGAGCAACATAGGGTCCATAAGGAGGGGCCACATGATTTCGTCATCCCTCCTTTGCCCCTTATTACTGTTAGAAACACTAGACCAAATCTAGAGCACAAGGCTCTCCAGACAAGGCAAGCCAATTCTACTTGCCCCTTTCACACATATGAAAGGGAGTATGAGGAAGACTATTATGTTCCTCAAGAGCAACATACATTGCGGAAGCAATGCACCTCTGCACCTGCTATGTATCAGGATCACCCACTGAGGCCAGGGCCTCGGGTGAATGCCACTAACCTCGACAGAGGAAATCAACCCATAGGGATCTTGGATCATCAAGACTGAGATAGACATGTAGGGGAGGCATCTAGGCTTCCTAAACACAAGACGGTGGAACAAATTGACTTTGCATTTTATAGACACACCGTCCACCAAGTGCAAATCACGTAGCTCAGGCAATATCAACAATAGTTAGAGCATCTGTATCGTCTTAACAAAGAGCGCATTCAGCATCAAACAGTCGAATTGCTTCACAACATTGTGCCTGAGAAGGTCCCAACCCCTCACGTGCATAAGGTAGAAGTGTATGAGAGGCACAACCCCTTGGTGCGAGATAGGTCCCCGTGACCTCACCAAAAATTGCCTCCAAGACCTCCTAGACCTGAGCAGGAGGCCACTCCCAGAAACAACGATGGGCACCCTCCGCAGGCACCCACCCATGTTTATAGGTCTCGGTCAAGCACTCCTCAAGAAGCCTATGAGGAGTATGAGGAGTATGAGGAGTATGAACAAGAAGAAGAGTGATCTAAAATGCCCTACCAAGGTAGAAGGGGTGCTATCCAGCCACCCCTCCATAGGCCTCAAGTTCCTCGCAACCCATAATGGGAGCAAACCAAGGAGGAAGAGATCAAATCCTTCGATGCATATAAAACATTGTTAGAGCGCTTAGATTCTATGGAGACCAAGACTTCTGGGCCCCCAAATCCCACTTTACGCCAACTCCATAGTCATCCTATGCATCCATCAGTGTCGGCACCTTATTGAGTGAATATATTGTCCTATAACAAAATGACCACGCAACTAGAGTCTCAGACAAGAAACTCTTTCTTGCAAAGAAAAATTGTTATTTTTAATTTCTCCAAGGTTCTTGTGAACAAACATTCATATGCATATAACCAATTAAGACTTAATGCAAATAAATGAATGTATCCTAGAATAACTTAAATCCTGCAAGTAACTGTTAACAAGGGGCCTTTAATGATTCACAACAAACCTTGTAACCCTAATCTGTTAAAATAACCAACCGAGTAAAAAAAGAAAGAAAAATCCTTTTTTTTTTTATGCTCTTGAAATTAATGAAACCCACCCGAAAATAAATTAGTAACCTCTTTTATCTTTTGGCTTAAAGAAAGATTTCAAATGATAAAATGCGTGGTATAAGCCACTTCATTTTAAGCTCCGTGCCTTTAACATGAGGTTCATTTTATCGTTAACTGGTTCATTTTATTTTTTATTTAACTGTTCTACTATTTCTATGTTAGCTTTTGGAGTTAGTAAAATTGAAAATGCATTCTGGAATGCACCAGAATCCGAAATGCCAATCTTTGAGTAAAAAATGTGAAAATAAAATTAGAACCTAAAACAAAAATGTTGCTTATGAGAATCAGCTGGAAAACTAAAAAAATAGGACATTAATTTGGTTAGCAATCTCCTCCCTGCAAAACCCCAAGTTATGAGATGAAGCTCTAAAACAACCTGACCTAACAGACCTGCAATAAAACATAGTCGAATCAAATCAGATGCAAGACTCTAAGGAAATAAATAATTGCAACATTCTATCATTCACCTATCGTAACCCACATTATGGTGTAAATGAATAGATACAAGAAATAATAATGCAAGGGAAAGATCTACAGAAATAACAGTAGTCTTAGCCTTCAATCTCCTTTTGGTTTCACACACAAAAGTTACTTTTGCCAAATAAACTCATTTTTATTCAAAAGAATAATGCTTTTCTTCTTACAATTTCCAGCCCCTGTATCTACATTTGCTCTACTTTTAAACTTTCTATTGCGGCTCTTGGTTTCACTCTGTGACACTTTGTTTCATTTCCCAGATCGCTTCGTTTCATTTTCTCGCTTCTTTGGTGTTTTGACCTTTTGCTCGAGCCTAAAACGTTTGGTCTTATTTGCTAATGGTAACTATCGATCTAGAGCGTTATCATGACCCTCATGCCTTTGTGCCACATGTTCAGCACTTTTTTGCACGTTCTGTAATGGCCCCATTTAAATCATGACATTTTTATGAATGTAGCTTTACTCCTTTGCTTTCACCGTGAAAACGTGACGTCACGATATCACGACATTTTCCTGCCAGCAGCCTTGTGCAACCTATCGTGAAATCGCAACGTTTTTCATCTTCGTACGCCTTTGGCTACAACCTGTCGTGAAATCGCTATGCTTCTCCGTTCCGTACCACTTCACTGCAACCTGTCACAAAATCGTGACACTTTTCTGTTTTGGGCCGTCTCGCCACAACCTATCACAAAATCGGTATGCTTCTCCATTGCGTACCACTTTGCTATAACCTGTCGCGAAATCGTGACGTTTTTTCATTTTGGGCTATCCAGCTGCTTTAGCATCTGGGTCACTGTTTTCTTATTTGAAAGCATGCAAAAAGGTGGGCCCCCAATTTTGGGGTGTGTTGTGGATTAGCCACAACAAATGGTGACTCTGCTATCAAATGCTTCAGAGCATTTTGGTGAGAACCCAACCTGAAATATACAAGCTTAGATATAGGTGTCAGCACATAAAAGATAAACAAATATCGACAGATCAAAAGTACATGAAACATCAGAATCATTAGTATTAGCTCGGTGTGTGCTATTTTTTTTCATTCCATATCGCTTGAACTTGATCAACATTCCATTGTCAGTTTTACATGCATGCATATGTGAGAATGTGAATGATTTGTGTAACCTAATAAATATGCTTAGAGATTTTGCTTTTATAAATGCATAGACCTTCTAATATCATACAAAAACATTCAATATTATCAAACCCTCTTAGGATCAACCATATGTATAATGAATTATTTTATTAGATCCCAAAGTTGGTTATGAGTCACTACTATCTTGAACCCATGTGTAAGTGAAAGTGAAATCAGAGCTTTGGGAAATCAGACTCCCAACCTAATCGAGATGAGAGTTTAACCCTATTCTTACTACTCTAATTTGGAATTCATTACCTCACTTTGAGCAAAATAATTTAACCAATTATGGAAGAAATAGTCATGCTAGTCTAACCCTTTGAACAGTCAGTGGTCTTGTTTTTTAGACAAGACATGCTACCATGCATGGGCATACTTAACCCCATAATCCAAGATTTATCTTCATTTATTTGGACCTTGGGGATGACTACCCATCCTTTGTAGAGGACAAGTAGTATGATCCTTCCAATCCAATATAAAGATGATATGGGAAAATTAATTTTTTACTTCTTGGACCTTGGGGATGACTACCCATCCTTTGCAGAGGACACATAGTATGATCCTTCCAATCCAAGCTTTACATGTAAATGAAGAATATTAATTTTATTGCTTGGACCTTGGGGATGACTACTCATCCTTTGCAGAGGACAAGTAGTACAATCCTTCCAATCCAAGCTTTATCATGAAATGAGACATAGGAGCTTTGGGGAATCAGATTCTCAACCTAGGCAAGATGAGAATTATGCCCTATCCTTACTACTCCATGTAGGTCAAATAAAATTTTTGAGGAGTTGGATCCTCAACCTAAGTTCAATGAGGACTTAACCCTATCCTTACTACTCTGATTTTAGGCTTTAAGCTTTATGGAAGTGGTAAAAACCACTGTTTTAAGGATCATGTTGCATAATAGGATAGACATGAAATACTTCTTTTGCCTGACCTTTTCTTCCAAGCAAGGTTTTGATCATTTTGCTCAAGATCCTTTTTAATGTGTATAAAATGTGCTTGGTTCTAGATTTCTCGGGGCTCGATTTCCAACCTTAGGTTTTTTCTTATTTATGTTGTAGCATAACCCTAAGAGGATTTGACACACTTTAATGATTTGTATCTGAAATGCATATACAACTAAGATGGCATGTATATGCAAAGTGAGATGTAATATGAATGTATTGCCCTTTGAATTGCAGATAAAGTATTGTCATAATTTGTAAAACTGACTACTTCATGCCTCACAAGCTTCAAACGATATTATTTAACTGTTTGTGTTACATGCGGAGCTTTTACAACATAATTCCAATGTTTCATATTTTCCCGATCTTAGGCATGAGTTAACATTTCAAACTTTTATTCTTTTTATTATTATTATTATATATATTTTTTTAAGAAACCAAAACATGTCCAATAAACGCACCACCTAAACGTCAAATCTGCACACACAAAAGAAACAAAGCACGACATTATTACATATAATACAAAAACTTAACATGTCAAACAAACACGCAACTTAAACATCAAATCTGCACACACAAAAGAAACAAAGCATGGCATAATTACATATAATACAAAACCCAACCGCTTTAGGCCTGGAAATAGTGTTTCAAGTGCAACCCATTGACAGGTAATGCCAAATCCTTTCCATCCAAGGTTTTTAGTCTAAAACTATTCTCCCTTAGGACTTCTAAAATCTGGTAAGGACCCAACCATAAGTAGTCAAACTTATCATGATCCCATTTCTTCTCATGTCTTTTATCCCATAACAACACTAGATCTGATATTTTAAAAGCCTTGGCTCTAGACTTTTTGTCGAACCATATTTTTACTACATCCTGGTGTTTACTAAAATGAAGCATAGCCTCATCCCTTTTTTCATCCACATGCATTAATTTTGTTAGTCTAGACTCAAGTTTATCATCAGTTCCAAAATAATCTTTCATGAAATGCAGTGTTTTTAACTTGAGATTTGTAGGAAAAATGGGATCTTGTCCATAAACCAGATGGTAAGGAGATATTCCTATTGATTCTTTGACTCTGATTCTGTCAGCCCAAAGAGCCAACTTTAGTTTATTATGCCAATCTCTAGGATTTCTTTCCAACAATTTTTTTATGACGCATAACAAATTCTTGTTAGAAGATTCAGCCAATCCATTACCTTGTGGATAATAATTGGAAGAGAATTTTAAACTCACACTGTTGTCAAATGCCCAATTAGAAAATTCCAGAGAGGAAAAAGCTAAACCGTTATCACTTACAATGGAGTTAGGCATTCCAAATCGAGTGAAAATATTATCCTCTAAGAATTTGATAACAACCTTCGAAGTAGCATTATTTTTGGGGATAGATTTCGTCCACCTTGTGCAATAATCCGTAGCTATCAGAATGTACTTGTGGGAATCGGATGAATTGGGACTGATAATCCCAACAAAATCTAGGCCCCATTGCACAAAATGTCTAGACTCAATTACAGATTGTAATGGCATGGAAGCACCCCTGTCTCTATTGGCTGCAGTTTGACATGTATGGCATGACCTCACATGAGTATGGGCATCTTTGAACAGTCGAGGCCAATAATAACCGGTTCTAAGTATTTGATGGGTTGTGGCATTAGCGGATCCATGTCCTGTCCCATTTTTACCATGAAATTCCTCGATTATTTGCATTGCCTCCTTTTGATCAACACAATGAAGGTAAATACCTTCATGGTTTTTCTTATATAACGTGTCAAATCTAATTAGGAAATTAGCAAACTTCAAGCGCAAGGCTCTTCGTTGAGTAGAATTCAAATGTGGTGGACATTTACCATTTAGTAGAAAATACACCACATCTACATACCACTCATCTTTGGTTATATCTGTGACTTCATAATGTTGACATGAAATTGCGAGATCCTTTTTTGCTATAGCCTTAACCAACCCTTGTCCCCGCACTATCTTCATGGATTGAATCTCAAGATCAAAATCTTGCAAAGTTGAAATCCACTTACCTCGTCTTTCACCTAATTCATTATGTATGAACATGGCTTTGACTGCAGGATCCGGGACTATAGCAAACACCCTACTGTGGACTATGTAATGCCTGAATTTTTTAACAGTCTTAACTACAGCATACATTTGCTTGTCCAAGGTGGAGTATCTTAGTTTTGCATCTTTGAGAGGACTACTCAGGAAGGCAATAAGATTTTCAATGTTTCCTTCACTCTTATGAGTTAAAACACTCGCAAAGGAGTGATCTGAAGCAAATGTGTAAATATAGAAAGGCTTCGTATAATCGGGACTCACTAAAATTGGGGCTTTAGAAATCGCGTCCTTGATATTTTTGAAAGCATCTCTATTTTCATCCGTCCACTTGATTTGGACCTCCTTCTTTAACATGTCGTTCAAAGGCTTTGCTATTTCTGCAAAATCTGCAATAAATTTTTTGACGAAATTGGTCTTCCCAAAAAATGATCTCAACCCCTTTTTGTTGTTGGGACAAGGAATCTATTGTATGGCCTCTATTCTTTCAGGGTCAATGGAAATTCCATCCTTAGATATTACATGTCCCAATAACTTTCCTTCCGTTACCTTGAAAATGCACTTATTTGGGTTGAGAGAAATGCCATGTTCCCTGCATCTTTGAAAGACTTTCTTTAGATCCCTGACGTGGTTTTCCCTGTTCTTAGAAAATAAAGGAATGTCATCTACATAGATAATAATGCACTTACCTATGAGCCCCTTAAAAGCAAAGTCCATAGCTCGTTGGAATGTGGCACCTGTGTTCAATAGTCCGAAAGAAATTCTCCTGTATGCAAAGGTGCCCCACTTTGTGGTGAAGGCAGTTTTCATCCTATCACTAGGATGGATAAGGACCTGATTATATCCCAAATAACCATCCAGGAATGACATCATCTTCGACCCATTTACCTTTTGAAGTATTTCATCAATGGTGGGTAAAGGGTAATTGTCCTTTTGTGAGGCTTTATTAAGATTTCTAAAATCGATACATAACCTTATTTCTCCACTCTTTTTTCTCACGGGGACCAGGTTAGCAACCCATGTGGAATGCCTAATAGGAAAGATGATTTTAGCTTCTAACAGTCGCTTTACCTCTTTCTCTATCAAGGGTTATAATAATGGATTGACTGGCCTTTGTCTTTGCCTGAAGGGTTTGGATTCTGGCTTCAAAGGAATCGTATGCGTTATGACATTCTGATCATAAGTTTTCAGCTCCTTATAACTCCAAGCAATGCAGTCTATGTATTCCTTTAATGTATTGGCAATGGAATACTTCTCCTGTTTGGTACATGCTTTTGCTATGAATACTTCTCGAGGGCTTTCTGCACTTCCAATATTAACCAAGTCACGGGCTTCTCTGGGAGGTGGAACCTTTCTACCTTCTTTTGGTTGGTATCTGATATCGAAAGTTTTTTCTAATGAAGCCATATCATTTGGCATCTTATTACATTTTCCAATAATATTTTATTTCAAATCTGCATCTTCTAGGTCCCTCTCATCTTCATCTATAACCTGCTTTTCAAATATACTAGAATTAGTGACAAAATGGAATATGTGCCTGTCACTATCAAACACTTGAAAATTCGTGACATTATCCGGTATCGAGGGGCAAGGGACCAGTTCTATGGAGAATTTCTTGCACTTCTTGTGCTCGACTGGTTTCAACATACTCATAGCTACGGCTAGAGAATCTGCCAAATGATTGCCTTTTCTAGAGATCAAAGATATGTTAAAAGCATCAAACTCGTCTATTAAATCTCTAACCCTGGTTTGGTAAAGTCTGAGCTGCCTATTCTTACATACGTATTGTCCCTTCACTTGTTTTACCACTAGTTACGAATCACCAAGGACCTTGATACACTTAATTTTATTTCGAAGGGCCAATTGAAGTCCGAGAATCAAGGCCTCATATTTTGCCATATTGTTGGTGGTAGGGAACTGTAGTCTATATGCAACGAACATAGGCTCTCTGTCTAAACATGACAATTCAATACCGGCTCCTGCTCCTTGTCAGGACTTAGATCCATCAAATATTAAAGTCCAAATGTCCTGATGTCCTTCAGTAACGTTGCATCCAATCCTTTCATTTTGGGAATTTTTAGGTGTTTCTATGTCTAAAAAATATGCTCATAACTCAGCTTCAATGTATTGGATCTCATTAGGTTTGTTGTATTCTGTGATCATCTCCTTGATCCTAGGTTCACTATCAACCCAAATTTGGTTGGTCACTTCCCTCCAAGGCAACCACATATGTGAAGAATCTGTCACAATGTAACCGTTTAGGTTTTGACTCCAATCTCTTCCCAACACCATGCCATATTTGATAGGAATGTCGAGCACCAATATGTCTATGTGATGTTGAACCCTAGGTTATGAATTGACTTGAATAAGAACATCACCCAATTCTCCCACTGCCTCCATGGTTGATCTATCCAACTGCACCACCCTGCTTCTAGAAGGTTCTGGTGTAAGTCCCAATTTTTGGTAGATTTCTAGGGGCATAATGGTAGCCGAGGCCCTTGAATCTATTAAGCAATTATGCAGATTTTTACCTGCAATTCTAATGGTTATCAGAAAAGGAGGTATATCTCGTATTTCCTTTTTCAAAACCAATCGGGACTAAACACTTTTAGCTTCATGAACTTGGGCAGGTGGATCTAAACTTTTTGGTGGACTTACTTCTTGGCATAATAATTGGGACATATCATACATTGAGACATTGGCCTTAGTTTTCTTCATGTCTTCTACCAAGTCGTAAGTGGGTTTTTCTGAACTTGACATGTTTTGCACCATCTTAGACTTTTCCACCAAGGATGGAGGAGAGGGATTGACATCTCCTTTGAAATCAAGAGGGAGTAATTGGTTGTTTGGAGGAGTAGAGGAAGTTTTGGGCTCCTTAGAACTCCTAGTGTAATACTTGTGATTTCCTTTCCCAAAACGTTTGTTGGCATGAACTCCCAATGTTTCTTCATCTTCGTTTCCAAAAAATTCCACATCCTCCTCTTCTTCACTTTCTTGGGAATGTATAACCTCAGTCAGTATAGACTCATGCTTCCCGTGGCCACAGTGCATGCAATCGTTGTCACAAGGTCCTGATTCTCCAAAATATTTCGAGACATCTGCCTGATTGGCTACGGGATTGGGTACTCGCCCATTATTTGGTTGCGTGTTGTATGTTCCTTTTCCTCTATGGATATGAGGTTGATTATGACCCATGGCTTGGTCAACCTTTTTATTGACATTTCCCATCGTAACAAAAATTTTGGCCAAGGTTTCCTTCATGTTTTCTATCACGGATTCGGACCCTTGTGGTTGGGGCATGGTAATTCCGGGTCCAGTTGTGTTTACTGCATTAGCCACCTCTGGAATAGGTACAATGGCTTGGTTCTGGGCAGTTGGATTCCATCCTATATTCACACTTTAAATCGGAGTGATTGTTGGATAAGTCATTGGGCTTGGCATGCTAATCAGAGCAAACCCCGACATGGTCAACAAATTACTGCCCAAATCGAACCCAGGCAAACCCATTGGGCTATTTTGAATTAAACCCTACGTTTGAATGGAGGCATTAGGATAACTTGGAAATGACTCCACTTGGGTGGGTGTTTGGAAATTGTTCATCATAGGAACCTGTGGTGCCATTAACTGGTTCATCATGGCAAATTGACTGTATGGACCATATTGTCCCATCCCAGCCAATTGAGACAATCCTGCTCTTGGTAAGTTCATTTTTTATTCGAGAGTCATTATCTCTGCATAGGCTAAAGGAAGCATCGTAACCTGAGGATTCCTTCTAGTCAACAAAGATGTTAAAGGATCTAAGGCTCCGAAATATAATTGCAAAGCGACTGCAGGATCTACCGCAAAGTGACGAGTCAGATTCATGTATAGTTTTTGGAACCTTTGATTGAATGTTTGTATGGGTTCATTAGGTAATATTTTGCATGATACGAACAAATTGTAAATTATGGAGGGATCCAATAACATTCTAAATTGGCTAATGAAGGCAGTTTCTAATTGGGCCCATCACTGCTGGAAGGTTCCTATACCATTCATTGGCCGTGTTGTCTAGACTAGCAGGGAAAACTCAGCAAGCAACATCCTCGTGAGTAACCCCTTGTCTAAACATGTAATATTTGTAGATTTGGACATGATCTTCTACTATTGTGGGACCATCGTGCATGAATTTTGGTAATCCCCTTTCAATATTTCTAGGCAAGTCGTGGACTGCCCCAAGAATATCTAAAGGGGAACTTTGTGCACCATACCAAAGGGCAGGTGGTTGTTGTTGTTGTTGTGCCATGTTGTTCAAAGGTTTTAACCCTGTGGGAACAATGTAAACGCTTGGAACTATGGAGACAGATACACCTGGTGTTGCTTTCGCACTTGAAATTAAGGGCTCAGGCTTTCTAGACGTACTTGAGTCTAAATAAATCCCTAACTCAAGTATACTGGGTGGTATTTCAATCTCTAATGTTTTGTTTTTCGGCTTCCTAGCAGTGGGAGAAATGCTTTGGAAAATAGTTTCACATATGGTCTTAGACCTAGTAGCTATGTACTCAGGTTGGGCCAGCTTGAAAACTCTAGAACTCTGAAAGACTTCTCTCAACTTACTTGCAAAATAAAGTATCTAAATGTTGTACCTGCAAGCACAATAGGTGGAAACAAAACTACCCACGTTAATCGTTAGAACAGATCGTAATCACAAAGCAATAAAGAAGGCCCTCCTTCTAGCGCCAAAATGTTGAGTGAATATTTTGTCCTATAACAAAATGACCACGCAACTAGAGTCTCAGACAGGAAACTCTTTCTTGCAAAGAAAATTTGTTATTTTTAATTTCTCCAAGGTTCTTGTGAACAAACATTCATATGCATATAACCAATTAAGACTTAATGCAAATAAATGAATGTATCCTAGAATAACTTAAATCCTGCAAGTAACTATTAACAAGGGGCCTTTAATGATTCACAGCAAACCTTGTAACCCTAATCTGTTAAAATAACCAACCGTGTAAAAAAGGAAAGAAAAAATCCTTTTTTTCGATTTTTTCTTTTATGCTCTTGAAATTAATGAAACCCACCCGAAAATAAATTAGTAACCTCTTTTATCTTTTGGCTTAAAGAAATATTTCAAATGAGAAAATGCGTGGTATAAGCCACTTCATTTTAAGCTCCGTGCCTTTAACATGAGGTTCATTTTATCGTTAACTGGTTTATTTTATCTTTTATTTAACTATTCTACTATTTCTATGTTAGCTTTTGGAGTTAGTAAAATTGAAAATGTATTCTGGAATGCACCAAAATCCAAAATGCCAATATTTGAGTAAAAAATGTGAAAATAAAATTAGAACCTAAAACAAAAACGTTGCTTATGAGAATCAGTTGGAAAACTAAAAAAATAGGACATTAATTTGGTTAGCAATCTCCTCCCTACAAAACCCCAAGTTATGAGATGAAGCTCTAAAACAACCTGACCTAACAGACCTGCAATAAAACACAGTCGAATCAGATCAGATGCAAGACTCTAAGGAAATAAATAATTGCAACATTCTATCATTCACCTATCGTAACCCACATTATGGTGTAAATGAATAGATACAAGAAAGAATAATGCAATGGAAAGATCTACAGAAATAACAGTAGTCTTAGCCTTCAATCTCCTTTTGGTTTCACACACAAAAGTTACTCTTGCCAAATAAACTCCTTTTTATTCAAAATAATAATGCTTTTATTCTTACAATTTCCATCCCCTGTATCTACATTTTCTCTGCTTTTAAAATTTTTGTTGCGGCTCTTGGTTTCACTCTGTGACGCTTCGTTTCATTTCCCAGATCGCTTCATTTCATTTTCTCGCTTCTTTGGTGTTTTGACCTTTTGCTTGAGCCTGAAATGTTTGGTCTTCTCTGCTAACTGTAACTATTGATCTGGAGCGTTATCATGACCCTCATGCCTTTGTGCCACATGTTCAACGCTTTTTTGCACATTCTGTAATGGCCCCATGTAAATCGTGACATTTTTATGAATGCAGCTTTACTCCTTTGCTTTCATCACAAAAACACGACATGTCACGATATCATGACATTCTCATTCCAGTAGCCTTGCCAATGCAACCTGTCATGAAATCGTGACATTTTTCATCTCCGTACGCCTTCGACTGCAACTTGTTGCGAAATTGCTATGCTTCTCCGTTTCGTACCACTTCACTGCAACCTGTTGCGAAATCGTGACACTTTTTTGTTTCGGGCCATCTCGCCACAACCTGTCATGAAATTGCTACGCTTCTTTGTTTCGTACCACTTTGCTGCAACCTGTCGCGAAATCGTGATGCTTTTTTGTTTTGGGCTGTCCAGCTGCTTTATGTCGCGAAATCACAACACTTTTTTGTTTCGGGCTGTCTAGCTGATTTATGTCATGAAATCGTGACATTTTTTCATTTCGTACAACTGTGGCTACTTTTTGTCGTGAAATCTTGATGCTTTTCTCTTTTGAGCTATGTGGATGCAAACCTGTCGCGAAATCGTGATGTTTTTCTCTTTCATACCATCTGGCTGTTTGGAGCCGCAAAAATGCGACATGTCGTGATATCATGACAGTTTTTCATTTTCGACCGCGACGGAGCAACATGTCGCGATATCATGACACTTTTTCATTTTTGGCCGCGACGGAGCAACATGTTGCGATATCGCAACACTTTTACATTTTCGGCCACGACGGAGCAAATTGTCGCGATATCGCGACAATTTTCTCATTTGTGAAATTTTTCCCTTTTCTTTGATTTTTTAGCATCTGGGTCACTATTTTCTTCTTTGAAACCATGCAAAAAGGTGGGCCCCCAATTTTGGGGTGTGTTGTGGATTAGCCACAACACACCTCCATACCCTGAACACTTTAAACTGCCCCAGTTGGCACTCTTTAGAGGGGAGGAGGATGCCTAGGAGCACGTGAATATATTCCTAAGCCAGTGTTTTGGCATTCAGGACAATGATGCTTTGTTGCTAAGAACATTTATAACCACATTCGTAGGCCCTGCCTCAGATTGGTTCACTTAGTTGCCAAAACACAGCATCAGTAACTTGGATCAGCTAGTGGACGCGTTCCTAAAACACTTTGCATTCAACACCAAGAAAAAGGTGTCACTAAGTGACCTAGCTAGCCTCAAGAAGTATGAGAAAGAAACCATGGCGGCATATGGGAACTGGTGGAGGAAACTTCTTTAAAAATTGCCCTATCTCCCTCCCATGTCTGACCTAACCCAAATGTTCTCAAAGAGCTATTTGAGATCAATCTTCGTGCTATTGTAGTTGTAGCAATATGCCACTTTAGAGGAAGCTTTGGAGCAAGCCAGAATCATTGAGGAGATCAAGATATAGGATGGTGATATTGCCAAGCCAAAGAAGAAAGAATGGTCTAAGAACACCAAAATAGGGACCACGCAACAGAAACCCATTGTGGTCAATCAGGTTGCTATAAATGTCCCTAAGCCTGCACAAGCAACACATCCTCAAAAGGCTAACTATCAAGCGGTGCCTCCTAAAAATTATGATAGAGAAAACTAGAGGCAAGAACAAAATCAGTAGCATCACCCTAGGTGACAATTCACACCTTACACAGAGTCCAGGGACTCCCTGTTTGACCACTTGTCAGTGGTGAACTTGATCAACCTGCCAGATATTCAAACCATAGACCCCAATGCACCAAATCCTAAGGGGTACAGGGAGTACTTGTACTGTAGGTTCCACATATAGAAGGGACATGACCTTAATGCATGTTGGAAGTTTAAAGGCTTGGTGCAAGACCTAATTGACAACAAGACATTGGCAGTGGACAACCCCGTAGCACCAAACAACCAACATATGGGAGTCTTCAGAGACCCCCTACCTGCCCATGATGCACAGGAAAAACCCCTTCAAGTCAATGAGGTGCAACAAAATTTCCCCATGTAGGGGTATGTAGGGATGATAAGCATAGTGACTAGGAACAGGAGGTACCCAGGAGCTGCCCCCGTTGTGGCCACTGAAGAATTTCCATCGATGTCACAACCTCAACAGTGCCCTATGCAACCTCCCCCACCTAGACCAGTGGCCATGATTCGGACTAGACTTACCCAAAGTCTAAGGACCACGTCAGCTAGCCTATCCATATACGAGCTCATTCAACAATTAGTGCCCCATCAGGAGGCTTGAATATAGATATTAAAAGTCATCGAGCTACAGCCCCATGAAGCAAACTCTTTCAACAACTTTGTAGGACATGTAAAACAATGTACAGAACCAGTCATCACCTTTAGAGAAGATGAATTGAAATCAGTGACTGGTGATGTGGTAGATCCACCCCTGCACATAATTGCATAGGTCAATGGGATTCCGTATAAGAGGGTGTTGGTGGATACTGGCTCATCCAGTAATATCATTACAATAGCAACATTGAAACATCTAAAGTTTTTGGCATATCACATCATGGCCTCCACCTATACCCTTAGAGAATTCAATGATGCAATATGCTCGATAGTTGGCACAATTGTCCTACCCATCCAAGTGGGACAAAATACTATTCATACATTGTGCCACATCTTGGAAGGTGAGATGGCCTATAATATCTTGTTGGGCCGACCTTGGATCAGGGACATGAAGTGTGTCCCTTCAATAGCTCATCAGTGCCTAAAGTATAAATTTGAAGGATAGGTGCATGTATTCCCAGCAGACTTAGAGCCCTTCAAGTACTGCAATACGGTGTAGCTAATTCCGTTGTCAACCCTTCCATCAATGCATTTGGATTTTTAGTTGAATCCATCTAAACAGGGTCTGATTCTGCAAGAATCCCCATTGACAAGGCCATCAAATCCCCAACGGGGTCCATCTTCCTCATCTGGTTCTTCAAAAATGATGCCACCTATGGTGGCCACACCAAAGGACAAGGGAAAGAAACCCCTAGAAGAGGAACCACCCCTAGTCTCAACCATCTCTACTAAAGAGATACCTAGCCGAATGGACATCAAGATGCCTAGTTCACCCTACATGAAGTGGACTCCGAAAGAACTCCCATTTGCTCCTCCTCAACTGCTAATGATCACCATTGAGATGGCCAACACGGTCCTGGGAGAGTATCTCATACAAAACATTGTAGCAACGTCTGCACTTGATTCCATGCAGGACATGGGGATACTTCGACTCCCCATCGGCTCTGTGGTTCCTCTAGGTTACCCACCCAATCAGAAAAACTTTGTTTATGGGGGCCTGGATAATGGCATTGAACCTTACATGCAAGAAGACAAAGATGAAGAGCCCTTTGCTGAGGACATCAACTATTTATCCAACCCAGATTTCGCTTTGAGATATCTTGGCCAATGTAATTGGCATGGATATGGGTTGGGCCGATATGAGCAATGAGTGCGTTTTCTATGCCAACTGAGATATAAAATGTCATATGACAAGTCAAGAGTAGGGTTTCAACCACCCCCTGCCCCTAGACATCTTGGTAGAGAACATGCAAGGCCTAGGGATAGGCAACAAGGATGGGTTGGCATTAGATCCATATGCCAATCCTAACACAACGTATACATTGGGGGATTATCTCCCATTGCTAACAACCAACCTTATTGACCTTAACAACCCTTTCCCTTCGGTCGAAAAGGGAGAAAGTTCGAGGACTCACCTACAAGAGGGATATGGACAAGACCAAGAAGGGTCTTTAGAAGATGAGTTAGAATACGAGGTACCACCTTGGGATCCCTTCGATTCTGATAGCAATCATTCACAAGTGACTCCCATGGATGATTATCAGGAGAGCTTCCTGATAATGTTCCCTTTGGATGCTCCAGTTCAACATATGCCACCTCAAGAGAATTATGTCCCCTCGCAGAGCGGCACAATGTCGATGGGACCATATTAATTTGCTCGAGCAAGATGAAACTCATATATCACAAACAATTTTTGGAGCCAACGAAGGCCTCTGGATCTCTGATAGTGATTATGAAGATGAAACTAAGATGATTTATCTCAATCATGTGTGATAGCAACAATATCCCTTGGACATAGAGGATATATTTGAACAACTACACATCAGGCCGAGACATAGGTGGCACCTCAACCTGACGTAGTTGGACCAATTACTACACCTGCCACTCCAGGTATACAGAGAGCACCTTCCGCCTAGAGACCCTATAGATCCGTCAGTGCCTAGGGTAGACCCTATCCTTTTATCCACACATAGGGCCGATCCATTCGTGCAAATACCTCCAAAGCCAGATCCAAAGCACAAAGATAATCTAGGATGTTCGAGTAACAACACCCATAGTAATGGAGACCAAAATCATTTCATCAACATGATCTCCATTGATTTAACTACCCCCATCCATAATCCAACCGACCCAACACGGTCATTGCATCTAGAGCTAGATGCTATAGACTGGGATCATGCTGACGCATCACCATCCCCATCAAAGTAATGGCCTTGTGGTGGGATGTTCCATTTCACCCCAGGATAGACTCAGGTTGTCTTCCATTCTGAAGAGGAACCTAATGTTCCAAACGTAGATCTAAATTCAAAAAATGATATCCACCTGATCCCAACTCCACACTATTTGGAGGATGGATCCCACATGTCAGTCGAGGAGATGACTGACGTAGACATCAGCTTTGATCCAATGAATTTGTAAATCATCAAGCTGGGGGTAAGTTTATCCCCCGAAGTGCAAGCTGACTACATTACCCTTCTCAAAGAGAAGGTGGTTTTTGCATGGTCCTACAAATACATGTCGAGGCTAGATTCGTAGCTAGTCACGCAAAATATTACGCTTGATCTGACATTAAAGCCAATAAAGCAAAAACTATGTAAGATGCATCCAACAGTAGCCTTAATGGTCAAATACGAGCTACAAAAGTTGTTGGATGCACAGTTTGTCATCTATGTGGATTACCCACCATGGTTTTCTAACATGGTTCCCGTCAAAAATCCCAACAGGAGGATTCGCATATGCACCAATTTTTGAGATCTAAACAAAGTGAGTCCTAAGGATGATTTCCCCTTGCCTAGCATCAACGCATTGGTAGATGCTATAGTGGGCCATGAAATGCTTTCCCTCATGGATGGTTTCTCGGGATACAATCAAATTTGTATCAATCCCGAGGACCAACTAAAAATGGTGTTCACAATGCCTTGGGGGAAATTTTGTTATAAGGTCATGCCCTTTGGCCTTAAAAATGTTGGCTCCACCTACCAACATGCCATGACATACATCTTCCATGATCACATGCATAAAACTTTGGAAGATTACATGGATGATTTGTTGGCCAAATCTCTTTTGCATCCAGATCATCTCGATGACTTGATCAAGATCCTCGATCGCCTCATTGAACATAAATTCAGACTAAACCCCAAAAAGTGTGTATTTGGCGTCACATATGGAAAGCTCTTGGGTTACATAGTATCCAAATGAGGAATCGAGGTAGACCCACACAAAGTCAATGCAATCCTTGAAATGCTTCCTTCAACTACCATCAAGCAGCTCAAAATTTTATAAGGAAAGGTTGCGTCAATCAAGCACTTCATAGCACATCTATCTAACAAGTGCCGACCCATGAATAAATTATTGCACAAGGGGGTAGCATTTCACTGGTATGATGAGTGCCAGTCAGCCTTTAACGACATTAAACAATACTTTGCTTCACCACCAGTATTGGCACCACCTAGACTAGGAGTGTCATTCTACTTATACATCTCAGCTATTGAGGTGGCACTAGGCGCCATGCTGTCCCAGAAAAATGAACTACACAAAGAATAGGCTAATTACTATCTTAGTCGCACCCTGGTCAGTTATGAACTTAACTATGCATACGTTGAGAAGCTCTACTTGGCAGTGGTGTTTTCTACCAAAAATCTATGCCACTACATGCTCAGCAATACAACGTATGTTGTGTCTAAGGAGAATCCACTGCGATACACGATGAGTCATACTTTTCATAGTAGCCGCACGGTGAAATGGATCATGTTTTTGATGGAGTTTGACATAGAATTCATTGGATAGAAATCCATAAAAGTTCAAGTCATCATCGATCAACTAGTAGAGGCTCCTCTTGAAGACGATCAGCCTCTAACCATAGAACTACCTGATGATGGGGTCTTCCATGTTTCAGAATCGTCAGATTCTAATGAGCCTGAGTCACAGGCGACATGACCCTATTCTTTGATGGTTCTAAATGTGAGCAAGGAGGTGGTGTAGGAATTGTATTCTTCACACCGCAAGGGGCTCCAATGCCTTTATCATTTAAATTAGACTTCTCGTGCACCAAAAACAATGCAAAATATGAAGCCTTGCTCATAGGTCTTCAGACAACAATCACCATGAACATCAAACATTTAAACATCTTTGGTGATTCGTTGTTAATTGTCAATTAATTCAAAGGGTTATTCCAATGTAAATGCCCAGTTTTGCAGGCCTACAAAGCTCTTGTGGACAAATTCCTAGCACATCTTGAATGGTACGACATCGAGGCACTCCCTTGATCATCGAATCGTTTTGCAAACACTATGGCCTCCTTGGGGTCACTAATCCCACAAGACCCTTTCGGTGAGATGACAACCATTCAGGTCAAAACATTATCACAATCCATTATGGAGTGTGCATGCTCTGACCTAACGCCAAGAATCCACCTGATCTAGATTGAACCATCTCAGGATAGGTTCTCTCGAATCCATGATTGTCTGACTCAAGCAAACTAGGTGTCCTTGTTCTCCTTGACTCCCCTTAATAGCAACACAAAGCTATTCCTACATGTTCTTTCCCTCTCAAATTTTTCTAGGGATGAACTTCAAGAGGGATTGGCCATTCATACCATCGAGGTTTCTGATCAGTAGGATTGTTACACACCCATCAATGATTACCTTAAGTTAGGTACTCTCCCACTTGGATTGACATAAGCCGCGAAAAGATCATTTAAAAAAAAAATTGCAAAACATGTCTTGCTAGGAGACATTTTGTATCATCAGAGCTATGAAGGAATCCTCCTCCATTGCTTGGACTAGCAGGAGTCCGCTTGGGTGATCACCCAAGCCCATGATGGTATGTGCAGTGGCCACTTCAACAGTATGGCCATCACAAAGCGCATTCTCTTCATGGGCTATTATTGGCCATATTTAGAGCGATATTGTTGTGCATATGTAAAGAAGTTCGTGGAGTGTCAACACCATGCCAATTTGACACATGTACCTTCTCAATCCTTGCAACCAATCCAATCGGCTTGGAATTTTTTGCAGTGGGGCTTCAATATAATTGGAAAGATCTCCCCTGCATCGTCAGGTCTTCACATGTTTATCACAACGGCCACAAAGTACTTCACCAAATGGGTGGAAGCAATTTCGCTTACCTCTACGACTGGAACCCGCATTTCAGAGTTCATTTTACATAATATCATATGTCATTTTGGTATTCCATCCAAGATAATCTTGGATAATGGGACGTCATTCAAGAACAAAGACATGCATGCTTTGACCACAAAATACAAAATTCAGCATAGTTTTTCAACACCTGAGGTGTCAAAAAAAATGCTAGTCGCCATCCCCAAAAAGACCATCACAAATAGTCATAAGGATTGGCACATTCAGATCCCACTTGCCCTATGGGCTTATCGCACTAGCATTCAAACGCCCACTGTTGCAACTCCATTTTCACTGGTGTATGGCTCCGAGGCAGTCATGCCTCTCGAGTTGCAAATCCCTTCACTATGCATATCAATGCAAGATTTCATCGATGATTACACTGCATGATAGGCCTGGTTAGATCAACTTACGTTGCTCGACGAATGGCGCGTCAATGTTATCGATCATTTGCATATCTATCAATGACTTAAGAAAGCATACAACATGAAGGTTCACCTAAGGGACTTTCGAGTTGGTGACTTGGTCTTAAAAGAGAACCAACATAATTCTAATTTGCCAACCCATCTAAGGGACAAGTTCATGGCAAACTAGTTAGGTCCTTATGTAATTGACAGTAAAATAGGACCTAGAACATACTGGCTCACATCTCTTGAAGGAATCAAGGAACTAGAACCCTTGAAAATCAGTCATTTAAGGCTATTCCACATTTAGAGAGAGCCATAGTCAACCCAAAATGCCCCAAAGATCCCCATAAACCCTTTGGTTAGACAAAAAGCTCCAAGGATTCCCACAATCGCTTGGTCAAACCCTAAAAGTCCCCAAAGGTCTCCATAAACCCTTTGGTCAAACCAAAAGCTCCAAGGATTCCCATAATCACTTGGTCAACCTAAAATGCCCCAAAGGTCCCCATAAACCCTTTGGTCAAACCAAAAGCTCCAAGGATTCCCACAATTGCTTGGTCAAACCCAAAATGCCCCAAAGGTATCCGTAAACTCTTTGGTCAAACCAAAAGCTCCAAGGATTCTCACAATCGCTTGGTCAACCTAAAAATGCCCCAAAGGTATCCATAAACCCTTTGGTCAAGCCAAAAGCTCCAAGGGTACCCATAACCGCTTGGTCAAAACAAACATTAAAAAACAAACAAAAATAATAAAATCATCAAAAAATTGCATCTCAATTCCATGCATACTCGTAAAAATCAAAATACAAAAATATAAGTTGCATTAGGCATCGCAAACATACATTGCATATTTGTTGGTCATACATGTCACAAGCACCATAGACTGTAATTGCTTGGCAATTCCATCATTTTCCACATTCAATCCATTTTATGAACACATACATCCAAAATAACACCATCCCCATTTTTAGCATAATCAATTGTCTCCTAATGTATATGGGGTTTTCGTTATTCAATTGTCTTTAAATTTCTAGCCAAAACCTTTAAAAAGTTAAATAGATTTTACAAAGGACAGTTTTACTTGGATCACACCTTGTTATGTAACATCCCTACACAAGTTAAAACACATAAAATAATTCCCAAGTTGTGTGAACGCAAGAGAAACCTACAAAGCAGTCTAGGATACCATAGGTGAAATATTAGCCTGCTCATCCCCCTGTGTGAATGGTTTAAGAGTGCTGAGAATTGATAAATAGACAAGCTTTTCCCCATCAATTCCCCCTAATAAATAGTGGTTTTCACCACAAGCAAAAGTTCCAATCATCGTTGGTCTCCAAAGTTGTAAGGATTCGTACTACACATCCCTGAACAGGATGGGTAGTCATCCCCAAGGTCTAAAATGATCAATGCCATTCCAAAGAAAAATCCCAACAAGCCATCATCACAATCACCTTTGGTCTCCAACATCGTAAGGATTCATACTACACATCCCTGAACAGGATGGGTCTCCCAACAGTGATTTTCATCACTATGTATACGAGCAAGTATCCTAACACATTGAGCAAATAAAAATCCTGAACTTGAATCCCTGGAATTCTTAGCATTCGAAAACCATCCAGGTGATCCTCATTACGGGTTTGGTGGACAGCCTACCTAGCAATGATGGTATCCTAAACGCATGACGATATGTCTATCACATTAGCTTTGCATGTGAGCAAACCAATGTTTGCATGTGGATGAGCTAGCTTATGGTACCTTAGATTTTCCCATGGATTAATCTTACTGAATACAACAATGGAGTTAGTGGAACTAATTAGGTGATCCTCAATACAAGTTTGGTTGACAACCTATCTGGCACTGGTGGTATCCTGACAAATACCACATAAACAAACTCAATTGCACACACAGGGATGTGAAATAACTTGGTTAAACTCAAGTCAGATTTATACCTTGTTCAAAAGTCTTGCGAGATAAATGTACAGTCTTGGCTAGCTAGTTAAACTATATGAATATCAAAAGCTTAATTACATTTTCAAACAACTGGTACATTCCATTACATACATCACAATCAAATAATATAAAAAGTACAAAAACAAAGTTATCACATGCAAAGTCATTCCACAAAGCCATCACATAAGTACAGAAATCCAGTCACTCTTGTACAGTCTATGGTGCCATCGACAAGTTATCAACAACTCATTTAATTCATTCCATATGCATACATCCTCTAATTTGACATATCATATTCATAATACCACATGCATACATCAGCATAAATAACTATGCATAAATAGAAACAAAAACCACGAAAAGTGCATAAATAGATAATATGAAAATCACTGTTTATTTTTCTCTTTTGTTTTTCTTTTTTAGCAAGGATTTGGAATAGTGGTGATAACCACTGTTATTTGATTTTGGATTTTGAGATTCGTAAGGTTGATCTTGTAGGTTGTTGTCTTATGAATGAATTTCATCCTCTTGGCCTTGGGGATGACTACCCATCTTGTTCAGGGACGTGTAGTATGAATCCTTACAACTTTGGATACAAAAGGTGATTAGGGATACGATGAAGTAAGGGCATTGATCGTTTAGACCTTGGGGATGACTACCCATCCTGTTCAGGGACATGTAGTATGAATCCTTACAACTTTGGAGACCAAAGGTGATTGTGATGATGGCTTGTTGGGATTTTTCTTTGGAATGGCATTGATCCTTTTAGGCCTTGGGGATGACTACCCATCCTATTCAGGTATGTGTAGTACGAATCCTTACAACTTTGGAGACCAACGATGATTGAAACTTTTGCTAGTGGTGAAAACCACTGTTTATTAGGGGGAATTGATGGGGAAAAGCTTGTCCATTTGTCAATTCTCAGCACTCTTGAACCATTCGCACAAAGGGATGAGCAGGCTAATCTTTCACCTATGGTATCCTAGACTGCTTTATAGGTTTCTCTTACGTTCACACAACTTGGGAATTATTTTATGTGTTTTAACTTGTGTAGGGATGTTACATAACAAGGCATGATCCAAGTAAAACTATCCTTTGTAAAATCTATTTAAATTTTTACAGTTTTTGGCTAGAAATTTAAAGATAGCTGAATGATGAAAACCCTATATACATTAGGAGACAACTGATTATGCTAAAAATGGGGATGATGTTATTCTGGATGTATGTGTTTATAAAATGGATTGAATGTGGAAAATGATGGAATTGCTAAGCAATTACAGTCTATGGTGCTTGTGACATGTATGACCAACAAATATGCAATGTATGTTTGTGATTCCTAATGCAACTTATATTTTTGTATTTTGATTTTTACGAGTATGCATGGAATTGAGATGCTTTTTTTTTTTTTTGTTATTTTTGATGATTTTATTGTTTTTGTTTGTTTTTGAATATTTGTTTTGACCAAGCGGTTATGGGTACCCTTGGAGTTTTTGGCTTGACCAAAGGGTTTATGGATACCTTTGGGGAATTTTTATGTTGACCAAGTGATTGTGAGAATCCTTGGAGCTTTTGGTTTGACCAAAGGGTTTATGGATACCTTTGGGGCATTTTGGGTTTGACCAAGCGATTGTGGTAATCCTTGGAGCTTTTGGTTTGACCAAAGGGTTTATGGGGACCTTTGGGGCATTTTAGGTTGACCAAGCAATTGTGGGAATCCTTGGAGCTTTTGGTTTTACCAAAGGGTTTATGGAGACCTTTGGGGCGTTTTAGGGTTTGACCAAGCGATTATGGAAATCCTTGGAGCTTTTGGTTTGACCAAAGGGTTTATGGGGACCTTTGGGGCATTTTGGGTTGACTATGGCTCTCTCTAAATGTGGAATAGCCTTAAATGACTGATGTTCAAGGGTTCTAGTTCCTTGATTCCTTCAAGAGATGCGAGTCGGTATGTTCCAGGTCCTATTTTACTGTCAATTACATAAGGACCTAACTAGTTTGCCACAAACTTGTCCCTTAGATGGGGTGGCAAATTAGAATTCTATTGGTTCTCTTTTAAGACCAAGTCACCAACCCAAAAGTCCCTTAGGTGAACCTTCATGTTGTATGCTTTCTTAAGTTGCTCTTGATAGATACGTAAATGATCTAGATCATTGACATGTCGTTCATAAAGCAACATAAATTGATCTAATCGGGCCCGTCGCATAGTGTCATCATCGATGAACTCTTGCATTGATATGTGTAGTGAAGGGATTTGCAACTCGAGAGGCATGACTACCTCAGAGCCATACACCAACAAAAATGAAGTTGCCCCAATGGGCGTCCGAATGCTAGTGCAATAATCCCATATGGCATGTAGGATCTGAATGTGCCAATCCTTATGACTATCTACGATGGTCTTTTTGAGTATGGCGACTAGTGTTTTTTTTTATGTCTCTGCTTGCCCATTTGCCTGTGGATAATAGGGTGTTGAAAAAATGTGCTGAATTTTGTATTTTATGGTCAAAGCATGCACGTCTTTGTTCTTGAATGATGTCCCATTATCCGAGATTATCTTGGATGGAATACCAAAATGACATATGATATTATGTAAAATGAACTCCAAAATACAGGTTCCAGTCATAGAGGTAAGCGAAATTGCTTCCACCCATTTGGTGAAGTACTCTATGGTCGTTATGATGAACGTGTGACGGTCTGACGACACAAGGGAGATCTTTTCAATTAGATCGAAGCCCCACTACAAAAAATGCCAAGCCGATTGGATCATTTGCAAGGACTGAGAAGGTACATGTGTCAAATTGACATGGTTTTGACACTTCACGCACTTATTTACATATGCGCAACAATCTCACTCTAAATATGGCCAATAATAGCCCATGTAATGAATGCACTTTGCGATGGCCATACCGCTGAAGTGGCCACTACACGTACCATTGTGGGCTTGGGTGATCATCCAAGACGACTCCTATTGGTCCAAGCAACAGAGGAGGATTCCTTCATAGCTCTGACGATACAAAATTTCTCCTAGAAAGACATGTTTTTTTGCTTTCTATTTAAATGATCTTTTTGCGGCTTGTGTCAATCCAAGTGGGAGAGCACCTAACTTAAGGTAATCCTTGATGGGTGTGTACCAATCCTGCTGATCAGAAACCTTGATGGTATGAATGGCCAATCCCTCTTGAAGTTCATCCCTAGAAAAAGCTGAGCGAGAAATAACATGTAAGAATAGCATTGTGTTGCTATTAAGGGGAGTCAGGGAGAACAAGGACCCCCAGTTGGCTTGAGTCAGACAATCATGGATTCGAGATAACCTATCCTAAGATGGTTCAATCTGGATCAGGTGGATTCCTAGCATTAGGTCAGAGCATGCATGCTCCATTACGAATTGTGATAGTACTTTGACCTGAATGGTTGTCATCTCATGAGAAGGGTCTTGCGGGATTAGTGACCCCAAGGAGGCCATAGTGTTCGCAAAATGATTTGATGATTGAGGGAGTGACTCAATGTCGTACAATTCAAGCTATCCTAGGAATTTGTCCACAAGGGCTTTGTAGGCCTGTAGAACTGGGAATTTACATTGGAATACCCCTTTGAATTGATTGACAATTAACAAAAAATCACCAAAGATGTTTAAACGTTTGATACTCATGGTGATTTTTGTCTGAAGACCTATGAGCAAGGTTTCATATTCTACATTGTTTTTGGTGCACGGGAAGTCTAATTTAAATGATAGAGGCATTGGAGCCCCTTGTGGTGTGAAGAATACAATTCCCGTGCCACCTCCTTGCTCACATTTAGAACCATCAAAGAATAGGGTCATGTCAGCCTGTGACTCAAGCTCATTAGAATCTGGCAATTCTGAAATATGGAAGACCCCATCATCAGGTAGTTCTACGGTCAGAGGCTGATCGTCTTCAAGAGGAGCCTCTGCTAGTTGATCGGAGATGACTTGACATTTTATGGATTTCTATCCAATGAATTCTATGTCAAACTCCATCAATAACATGATCCATTTTTCTATGTAGCTACTATGATAAGTATGACTCATCATGTATCACAATGGATTCTCCTTAGATATAACATACGTCATATTGTTGAGCATGTAGTGGCATATCTTTTTGGTAGTAAATACCACTACCGAGCAGAGCTTCTCAACGTAGGCATAGTTAAGTTCATAACTAACCAGGGTGTGGCTAAGATAGTAATTATCCTGTTCTTTGTGTAGTTCATTTTTTTGGGACAGCATGGCGCCCAATGCCACCTCAATAGCTGAGATGTATAAGTAGAACGACACTCCTAGTCTAGGTGGTGCCAATACTGGAGGCAAAGCCAAGTATTGTTTAATATCATCAAAGGATGACTGGCACTCATCATCCCAGTGAAATGCTACCCCCTTGTGTAATAATTTATTCATGGGTCATCACTTATCAGATAGTTGCGCTATGAAGAACTTGATTGACGTGGCCTTTCCCTACAGACTCCTGAGCTGCTTGATGGTAGTTGGGGGAAGCATTTCAAGGATTGCATTGACTTTGTGTGGGTCTACCTTGATTCCTCATTTGGAGACTATGTAACCCAAGAGCTTTCCATATGTGATGCCAAATACGCACTTCTTGGGGTTTAGTCTAACTTTATGTTCAATGAGGTGATCGAGGATCTTGCTCAAGTCATCGAGATGATCTAGATGCAAAAGAGATTTGGCCAACAAATCATCCATATAATATTCCAAAGTTTTATGCATGTGATTGTGGAAGATGTATGTCATGGCATGTTGGTAGGTGGCACTAGCATTTTTAAGGCCAAAGGGCATGACCTTATAACAAAATGTCCCCCAAGGTGTTGTGAATGCCATTTTTAGTTGGTCCTCGGGATTGATACGAATTTGATTGTATCCTGAGAAACCATCCATGAGGGAAAGCATTTCATGGCCCGTTGTAGCATCTACCAATGCATCGATGCTAGGCAATGGGAAATCATCCTTAGGACTCGCTTTGTTTAGATCTCAAAAATCAGTGCATATGTGAATCCTCCCATCGAGATTTTTGATGGGCACCATGTTAGACAACCATGGTGGGTAATCCATGCAGATGACAAACTGTGCATCCAATAGATTTTGTAGCTCATATTTGACCATTAAGGCTACTGTTGGATGCATCTTACGTAGTTTTTTCTTTACTGTCTTGACTGTCGGATCAAGCATAAGATTATGCATGACTAGCTGCAGATCTAGCCTTGGCATGTCTTTTTAGGACCATGCAAAAACCTCCTTCTTCTCTTTGAGAAGTGTAATGTAGTCGACTTGCTCTTCAGGGGATAAACTTACCCCCATCTTGATGATTTGCAAATTCATTGTATCAGAGCCAATGTCTACATTAGTCGTCTCCTCGATTGACATGTGGGATCCATCCTCCAACTGGTGTGGAGTTGGGATCGGGTGGATATCATTTGCTAAATTTAGATCTATGTTCGGAACGTCAGGTTCCTCTTCAGCATGGAAGACATCATGAGTCTATCCTGGGGTGAAATGGAACATCCCACCCCAAGGCCAGTACTCTCATGGGGATGGCGGTGCGTCAGCACGATCCCAGTCTATAGCATCTAGATCTAGATGCAATGACCATGTTGGGTCGATTGGATTATGGATGGGGGTGGTTAAATCAATGGATATCATGTTGATAAAATTATTTTGGTCTCCATTATCGTGGGTGTTGTTACTCGGACATCCTAGATGATCTTTGTGCTTCGGATCTGGCTTTGGAGGTATTGGCACAAATGGATTGGCCCTATGTGTGGATAAAAGGATAGGTTCTACCCTAGGCACTGACGACTCTATAGGGTCTCCAAGTGGAAGGTGCTCTCTATATACCTAGAGTGGTAGGTGTAGTAATTGGTCCAACTGCGTCGGGTTGAGGTGCCACCTATGTCTTGGCTTGATGTGTAGTTTTTTAAACATGTCGTCTATGTCCAATGGATATTGTTGCTATCACATATGATTGAGATAAGCCATCTCAATTTCATATTCGTAATCACTTTCAAAGATCGAGAGGCCTTCATTGGATTCGACAACTATTTGTGATATATGAGTCTCATCTTGCTCGAGCAAATTAATGTGGTCCCATCGAGGTTGTGCCACTCTCTACGGGGGGACCTGATTCTCTTGAGGTGGCATATGTTCAACTGGAGCATCCAAAGGGAACATTGTCAAGAAGATCTCCTGATAATCATCCATGGGACTCACTTGTGAATGATTGTTATCAGACTCAAAGGGATCCCAAGGTGCTACCTTGTATTCTGACTCATCTTCTGAAGACCCTTCTTGGTCTTGTCCATATCCCTCTTGTAGGTGAGTCCTCGAATTTTCTCCCTTTTTGACTGAAGGGAAAGGGTTGTTAAGGTCAACAAGGTTGGTTGAGTCACACTTAGTCACCAATCAACAAAAAAACACCCAATCAAGGAAATAACATGCATTCAAAGTATCATTGACAAATACAACCATGCCCCTACTTGGGGCAACAAATAAGCAATAATCACAAGCTGATCAAACACTTGGCATTCATGAATCATGAACTCAAGGTTCCCACAGACAAAAGGTTGCACCCTTTGACTATTCATGACTGATCAATTTCCAAGCTCAAGTAATACCTCACCAAAAAAGGTTAACATTTGAATTAAGTTCCTTAGCTTGTCAGAAGCAAGGATTCAAGAATGCATGCCCTTTCCATACTTGGGGCATCAATATTTGGTTAGGTTACTGAGAAACCCTAATAATTAGTGCTTTGGTTATCTATTTTTGCTCGGTGTTGTGCCTTGCACAATGCTTCCCAAAAAGGGGCATCTATAGACACCAAAATAGCACCAATCCAATTATGTGACAACAAGCACCGATTGCATTGACACACACAGCCCCTAGGGCAGCCCCCAGAGGTTAAACAGTGGTCCTAACCATTCCCAAAAGCATTTTGGAAGGTCAGAGGTCAATTTGGAACCTTTTTTGTACTTTTCTCCCTACTCATCCCAACCTAGGACAAATACAAACTGGTATTCGTCTCACCCAAGGACGATTATTAGAATTCATCCCAGGGTGGGGCGAATAGCAGGTTTGACTGGCAAAAAGTCAAACCTCGACAGGTCCGCTAGTTAACTGTAGCTTCATGCCATGCAATTGTGAGGAATGACTTCAAATTAAGAAGAAAGACTTCAGTCATGTATGTATTTGATTTTATAGGCCTCATGCAAGGAGACTCTAAATCAGGGAATAATCTTTTTCCCAAAATATGACATGAAACTCCCGTGGTGCCCTCGCATGCGCATTCAAACAGAGAGACCCTAGGTATATAAATTGGTGAGTCTTCTCACCCAAAATGGAGACAAAGAGGAGCCTTTAGAGCAATGAAGTGCTACCAAATTATATCCTCACACATCGATTGTGCTTTTACATCATTAATCTCTCTTTTGGAGGGAGGTTATTGGATGATTATTGGAAGCACAATCTAGACCCAAACCCAAAAATTTGGCTACAATATTCTACCAAATTTTTTTACAACACCCCATAAGATGTTTTGGACCTATCCCAAGTGGATTGGTGCCAAAAAAAAGTCCCAAACGGTGGGCATCCTGCCCCCGGGCGCCCCCCAAACTGTCATAGTTCTAATCGCCCCACCCCAGAGTGAATAGAAATCTATGGCAAATTTCCTTTCTATTATTTTTGCATCTAATTCTATACTACTTAGATAGGTTGTCATTCAAATTTCACATCATTTTGAGCATTTTTTATCATGTTTTTATCATTTCCCGCATTTACTAACTTGCAGGTAGCATCATCAAATTATTGGTGATAGAGGCCAAATTGGGAAAATATGACCTTCTAGGTATTCCCAAAATATCCCCTTTTATCTAAACCCAACTCTGTAGGTGATTTGGAAGCTTCTGGACCAGAAATTTGGGACTATGCTTTTTGACACTTTGTTGCAGGTCTATTCGTCCCGCCCAGAGCGAATACGAATCTGTGGCTAATTTTTTTACTGTTCCAATAGCAGTGCCCTCCTGGTAATTTCCTCATGCCCCTATAAATTTTTTAGTTCATTTGGATCTATTTCAGTTACCGTTTTATTCATTTTTCGCATTCACAAATCGTAGGCTTGGGGATTGCATGTTTTATTTTATCTATAGGTGCTACCGACTGTTTCCTATTTCATTTAACATAGGATCTCAACCTTATAGGAGTAGCAAGGAATCAAGACTCATCAATGCAAGTTGCGACGATGTTTGGTCTGCCCATTCTATATGTGGGCATGCAAAATAAGGAATACCATCTGTGGATGTGACAAGAACACTTTTAATGCTCCTAGCCCCTAAAATGGAGGAGGCGGATTGTAACCGAGTTCTAAAATATATTAATAAAAAATTTTGTCTTCCACATTGTCTTCCTATTTGGTTTTGATTCGTTTATGCTTATCTCCTTTCATGCACTTTCAATTCATAGGATTATGCGTTATCTTTTGTTTCATTTTGCATCACATCTCAGCTTCTCCTTTTTGTTTTTGTATCCTCATTATTTCAATGGCGATCACAGTGGGATGTCTGTCCCTTGATTTTAAGATTAAATTTTTGATCAAAATTTGCTTGTTTTTGCTTATATGTACCAAGTTTTCAAACGTTGGACTGATGTTCGTTTTAGTTTGTGACGAGTATAGAGCTGGAATTCGTCTTACCCAAGGACAAATGGGCATTCTCTCCACCCTGTGATGAATATAGTTCTATTATTCATTTCACCCAAGGATGAATAGATCTCTGTATAGTTTTAGGGCATAAATTTAGAGACATCCAATTTGGATAGAGAAGAGGTAGGGGTCCTAAACACCTTCTATCATTTTTTGCTTTTTGTTCTCTGGTTATTTGCTTGCATAGGAGATTTTGAATGCTTGTTTCCTTAATTTATGCAACGTAAAAAGAACCCCACACACCACATGGTAATTTAAAACAACAAGGAGTTGGTCGTAAAACCCCAACCCTTGAGCAAGACCAACGATGGATTTCATTACCACCTGGGCTTGAGATACTGCATACATAACCCCGATCACGACTGTTGCTAGATGTAAATCTTGATGAAAGCTGACCAAGTGTAGCTAGGGTGATTCCTAGCACATGAGGATAAGTCTTTTATGGTAGGTGTCATAAACAGAGTGATTCCCCTTCTATACCGTCTACGTTCCATGTACCATCTACTCTCACGTACCAATAGTTTCCCTCATGTAAGGGCGGGTATATAGAGAGGTTGGTATATCGGCCTGGCAATGGTATATCGAAGGGGTGACCATTTTTGGGAGTCATAAGAGCCATCATATTGCATTTAAACACTCTTTACAAAAGCTTTCAAAACAAAATAAAAAAAAAACTAAACTAGATTTAAGGCACACTTTTAATCTATAAACAATATAACCATTGCTTTTATTGTGTGTTTCCCTTATGTTTAGTGTAGCATAAGAAATCCTAAAAGAAGATAAAAATGTACACATATTTAGGTAAACATCACCATGGTGTACACCCGTAGCCGATCCCAATCACGGGCAAGAGCTGTAAAGAGTGCACAAAGGGGGACAAGTCACCTTCGATATAGTCCTGAGGACTTGGTCATCCCACCTTGGTGGCCTGACACACAAGATAGTCCACATCATGCCATCACATAATAGGACTATAGAGGCACCTCTTTGAGAGCCACCCCCACTTAGCATAGATCCTTTCAATAGGAGAACCTACACGTGGCACTTAACATTGATAGGAGGCCTCCCTTGGATGCTCATTATGAGTGGCCTAGTGATGAAGCACTAGAGAAACATAGGGTCCACAATGAGGGGCCACATGATTTTGTCATCCATCCTTTGCCCCTTATTACTATTAGAAACACTAGACCAAATCCAGAGCACAAGGCTCTCCAAAAAGGGCAAGCCAATTCTACCCACCCCTTTCACACATATGAAAGGGAGTATGAGGAAGAGTATTACGTTCCTCAAGATCAACATACATTGTAGGAGAAATGCACCTCTATACCTGCTATGTATCAGGATCACCCACTGAGGCCAAGGCCTCAGGTGAATGCTGCTAACCTCGACAAAGGAAAGCAACCCATAGGTATATCAGATCACCATGACCAAGATATACATGTAGGGGAGTCATCTAGGCTTCCTAAACACAATAAGACAAAACAAATTGACTTGGCATTTTCTAGACACGTCATCTTCCAAGCGTAAATCATGTAGCTCAAGAAAAATCAATAAAAGTTAGAGCATCTATATTGCCTTAAAAAATAGCACATTCAATGTCAGACAACAAAATTTCTTCACAACATTGTGCCTGAGAAGGTCCCAACTCATCATGCGCATAAGGTAGAAGTGTATGAGAGGCACAACCCCTTAGTGCAATAAATGTCCCCGCGACCTCACCAAAAATTGCCTCCAAGACCTCCTAGACCTAAGTGGGAGGCCACTCCCAGAAACAATGATGGGCACCCTCCGCGGGCACCCACCCATGTTTATAGGTCTCGACCAGGCACTCCTCAAGAATCCTATGAGGAGTATGAACAAGAAGAAGAGCGGGCTGAAACACCCTACCAAGGCAGAGGGGGTGCTATCCAGCCACCCCTCCATAGGCCTCAAGTTCCCTGCAACCCACAACAGGAGCAAACCAAGGAGGAAGAGAAAAAATCCTTCGATGCATATAAAGCGTTGTTAGAGTGCTTAGATTCTGTTGAGACCAAAATTCTCGGCCCCAAAATCCCACTTTACGCCAACTCCACATCCATCCTATGCATCCATCAGTGTCGGCATCTCCATACCCTAAACACTTTAAACTGCCCCAGTTGGCACTCTTTAGAGGAGAGGAGGATTCCCAGGATCACATGACTAGATTCCTAAGCCAGTGCTTTGGCATTCAGGACAATGATGCTTTGTTTCTAAGAACATTTATAACCACATTCATAGGCCCTATCTCAGATTGGTTCACTTAGTTGCCAAAACATAGCATCAGTAGCTTGGATCAACTAGTGGATGCAGTCCTCGAACGCTTTGCCTTCAACACCAAGAAAAATGTTTCACTAAGAAACCTAGCTAGCCTGAATTAGTATGAGGAAGAAGCCATGGCAGCATATGGGAACCGATGGAGGATGTTGCTTTCAAAGCTACCCTATCTCCCTCCCATGTCCGACCTGACCCAAAAGTTCTCAAAGAGCTATTTTAGATCAATCTCCATGCTATTGTAGCTGCAAAAATATGCCACTTTAGAGGAAGCTTTGGCGCAAACCAGAATCATTGAGGAGATCAAGATACAGGATGGCGATATTGCCAAGCCAAAGAAGAAAGAATGGCCTAAGAACACCAAAATATGGACCACACAATAGAAACCCGCTACGGTCAATCAGGTTGCTATAAACGTCCCTAAGCCTGCACAAGCAACACAGCCTCAAAAGGCTAACTATCATGCGATACCTCCTAACAATTATGAAAAAGAAAACTAGAGGTAAGAAAAAAATTAGTAGCATTGCCCTAGGCTATAATTCACACCTTACACAAAGTCCAAGGACTCCCTGTTTGACCACTTGTCAACGACAAACTTGATCAACCGGCCAAAGATTCAAACCATACACCCCAATGCACCAAAGCCTAATGGGTACAAGGAGGACTTGTACTGTAGGTTCCACAGATGGAAGGGACATGACCTTAATGCATGTTGAAAGTTTAAAGGCTTGGTACAAGACCTAATCAAAAATAATACATTGGTGGTGGACAACCCCGTAGCACCAAAAAACCAACAGATGGGAGTCTTCAGAGACCCCCTGTCTTCCCATGATGCATAAGCAAAACCCCTTCAAGTAAATGAGGTGCAACAGAATTTTCCCATGCAGGGGTATGTAGGGATGATAAGCATAGTGACTAGGAACAGGAGGTACCTAGGAGCTTCCCCCACAGCAGCCACTGAAGAAGTTCCATCGATGTCACAACATCAATAGCGCCCTACGCAACCTCCCCCACCTAGACCAGTGGCTACAATTCAGACTAGACATACCCAAAGTCTAAGTACCATGTCGGCTAGGCTCTCCATATACGAGCTCATTCAATAACTAGTGCCCCATCGGGAGGCTCTAATGGAGATATTAAAAGCCATCGAGCTACAGCCCCACGAAGAAAACTATTTCAACAACTTCATGGGACATGTAAAACAATGTAGAGAACCATTCATCACCTTTAGAGAAGATGAATTGAAATTAGTGACTGGTGATGTGGCATATCCACCCCTGCACATCATTGTGTGGGTCAACGGGATTCTATATAAGAGGGTGTTGGTGGACATTGACTCATCCAGTAATATCCTTACAACAGCAGCATTGAAACATCTGAAGTTGTTGGTATATCACATCGTGGCCTCCACCTATACCCTTCAAGCATTCAATGATGCAATATGCTTTATGGTTGGCATAATTTTCCTACCCATCCAAGTGGGACAAAATACTATTCATACATTGTGCCACATCTTGAAAGGTGAGATGGCCTATAATATCTTGTTGGGCCGACGTTGTATCAGGGACATGAAGTGTGTCCCTTCAATAGCTCATTAGTGCCTAAAGTATACATTTGAAGGACAGGTGCATGTAGTCCTGGTAGACTTAGAACCCTTCAAGTACTGCAATATGGTGTAGCTAATGCCACAGTTGACCCTTCCATCAACGCATTTGGATTTTCAATTGAATCCATCTAAACAGGGTCTGATTCCATAGGCATCCCCGTTGACAAGTCCATCAAATCCCCAATCAGGTCCATCTTCCTCATCTTCCTTCAACAACGATGCCACGTACGATGGCCACACCAAAGGACAATGGAAAGAAACCCCTAGAAGAGGAACCACCCCTAGTCTCAACCATCTCTACCGAAGGGATGCCTAACTGAATGGATGTCAAGACACTTAATTCACCCTACATGGAGTGGAATCCAAAAGAACTCCCATTCGCTTCCCCTCAATCACAAACGGTCACTGTTGAGATGGCCAAAATAGGCCTGGGGGAGTATCTTGTGTGGCACATTGTAGCAACGCCCGCAATTGAGTCCATGCAGGACATGGGGAGACCTCGACTCCCCATCGGCTCTAAGGTTCCTCTAGGTCACCCACCCAATTAGACAAACTTTGTTTATGGGGGCCTGGATAATGGCATTGAACCTTACATGCAAGAAGACAAAGATGAAGAGCCCTTTGTTGAGGATGTCAACTATTTTTCCAACCCAAATTTTTCTTTGAGATATCTTGGCCAATGTAATTGGCATGGATATGGGTTGGGCCGGTATGAGCAAGGAGTGCGTGTTCTATGCCAACCAAGATATCAAATTCCATATGACAAGTCAGGATTAGGGTTCAACCACCCCCTTCCCCTGGACATCTTGGTAGAGAACATGCAATGCCTAGGGATAGGCAACAAGGATGGGTTGGCATTAGATCCATATGCCAATCCTAACACAACGTATACATTGGGGGATTATCTCCCATTGTTAACAACCAACCTTGTTGACCTTAACAACCCTTTCCCTTAGTCCGAAAAGGGAGAAATTTTGAGGACTCACCTACAAGAGGGACATGGACAAGACCAAGAAGAGTCTTTAGAAGATGAGTCAGAATACGAGGTAGCACCTTAGGATCCCTTCAAGTCTGATAGCAATCATTCACAAGTGACTCCCATGGATTATTATCAAGAGAGCTTCCTGAAAATGTTCCCTTTGGATGCTCCAGTTGAACATATGCCACCTCAAGAGAATCAGGTCCCCCCGCAGAGAGCGACACAACGTCGATAGGACCACATTAATTTTCTCGACCGCAGAGAGTGGCACAACCTCGATGGTACCACATTAATTTTCTCGAGCAAGATGAGCCTCATATATCACAAATAGCTATCAAATCCAACGAAGGCCTCTGGATCTCCGACAGTGATTATGAATATGAAACTAAGATGGCTTAACTCAATCATATGCGATAGCAACAATATCCCTTGGACATAGATGACATGTTTGAACAACTACACATCGGTCCAAGACATAGGTGGCACCTCAACCCGGCGTAGTTGGACCAATTACTGCACTCACCACTCTAGGTATATAGAGAGCATCTTCCGCCTGGAGACCCTATAGAGCTGTCAGTGCCTAGGGTAGACTCTATCATTTTATCCGCACATAGGGCCGATCCATTCATTCCAATACCTCCAGAGCCAGATTCGAAGCACAAAGATCATCTAGGATGTCTGAGTAACAACACTCATGGTAATGGAGACCAAAATCATTTCATCAACATGATATCCATTGATTTAATCGCCCCCATCCATAATCCAGCTGACCCAACACAATCATTGCATCTATACCTAGATGCTATAGACTGGGATCGCACTGACACACCGCCATCCCCATCAGAGTACTAAACTTGTGGTGGGATGTTCCATTTCACTCTAGGACAGACTTAGGATGTCTTCCATGCTAAAGAGGAACCTGACATTCTAAACGTAGATCTAAATTCAGCAAATGATATCCACCTGATCCCAACTCCACACCAGTTGGAGGATGGATCCCACATGTCATTCGAGGATACGACTGACGTAGACATCAGATTTGATCTAATGAATTTGCAAATCATCAAGCTAGGGGTAATTTTATCCCTCGAAGAGCAAGCCAACTACATTACCCTTCTCAAAGAGAAGAAGGAAGTTTTTGCATGGTCCTACAAAGACATGCCAGGGCTAGATCCATAGCTAGTCATGTATAATCTTATGCTTGATCCAACAGTCAAGCCAGTAAAGCAAAAACTATGTAAGATGCATCCAACAGTAGCCTTAATGGTCAAATATGAGCTACAAAAGTTATTGTATGCACAGTTTGTAATCTGCATGGGTTACCCACCATGGTTGTCTAACATGATGCCCATGAAAAGCTCAATGGGAGGATTTGCATATGCATCGATTTTTGAGATCTAAACAAAGTGAGTCCTAAGGATGATTTCTCCTTTCCTAGCATCGATGCATTGGTAGACGCTACAGCGGGTCATGAAATGCTTTCCATCATGGATGGTTTCTTAGGATACAATCAAATTCGTATCAATCCTGAGGACCAACTAAAATGGTGTTCACAATGCCTCGGGGGACATTTTGTTATAAGGTCATGCCCTTTGGCCTTAAAAATGCTGGTGCCACCTACCAAAGTGCCATGACATACATCTTCCATGATCACATGCATAAAAATTTGGAAGATTACATGGATTATTTGTTTGCCAAATCTCTTTTGAGCCTAGATCATCTCGATGACTTGAGCAAGATCCTCGATCGTCTCATTGAACATAAAGTCATACTAAACCCCAGGAAGTGCATATTTGGCATCACATCTAGAAATCTCTTGGGTTACATAGTCTCCAAACAAGGAATCGAGGTAGAACCACACAAAGTCAAGGCAATCCTTGAAATGCATCCCCAAACTACCATCAAGCAGCTCAGAAGTCAGTAGGGAAAAGTAGCATCAATCAAGCGCTTCATAGCGTATCTATCTGACAAGTGTCGACCCATGAATAAATTATTGCACAAGGGTGTAGCATTTCACTGGGATGATGAGTGCCAGTCAACCTTTGACAACATTAAACAATACTTGGCTTTGTCACCAGTATTGGTACCACCTAGACCAGGAATGCCATTCTACTTATACATCTTAGCTACTGAGGTGGCACTGGGCACCATGTTGTCCCAGAAAAATGAACTACACAAAGAACAAGCTAATTACTATCTTAGCCGCACCTTGATCAGTTATGAACTTAACTATGCATACATTGAGAAGCTCTTCTTGGCAGTGGTGTTTACTACCAAAAATCTATGCCACTACATGCTCAGCAATACGACGTATGTTGTGTCTAAGGAGAATCCATTGCGATACATGATGAGTCGTACTTATCATATTAGCCGCATGGCAAAATGGATCTTGTTGTTGATGGAGTTTGACATAGAATTCATTGGATAGAAATCCATAAAATTTCAAGTCATCACCGATCAACTAGAAGAGGCTCCTCTTGAATACAATCAGCCTTTGACCATAGAACTACCTGATTATGGGGTCTTCCATGTTTCAGAATTGCCAGATTCTAATGAGCCTGAGTCACAGGCGACATGACCCTATTCTTTGATGGTTCTAAATGTGAGCAATGAGGTGGCATGGGAATTGTATTCTTCACACCGCAAGGGGATCCAATGCCTCTATCATTTAAATTAGACTTCTCATGCACCAACAACAATGCAGAATACAAAGCCTTGCTCATAGGTCTTCAGACAACAATCACCATGAACATCAAACGTTTAAACATCTTTGGTGATTTGCTATTAATTTTCAATCAATTCAAAGGGGTATTCCAATGTAAATGCCCAGTTCTGCAAGCCTACAAATCCCTTATGGACAAATTCTTGGCATATCTTGAATGGTACGACATCAAGGCACTCCCTCGATAATCGAATCATTTTGCAAACACTATGGCCTCCTTGGGGTCACTAATCCTGCAAGACCCTTTCGATGAGATGACAACCATTCAAGTCAAAACATTATCACAATCCGTGATGGAGCATGCATGCTCTGACCTAATTTCAAGAATCCACCTGATCCAGATTGAACCATCTCAGGATAGGTTCTCTCAAATCCATGATTGTCTGACTTAAGCCAACTAGGGGTCCTTGTTCTCCCCGACTCCTCTTAATAGTAACACAAATCTATTCTTACACGTTCTTTCCTGCTCAACTTTTGCTAGGGATGAACTTCAAGAGGGATTGGTCGTTCATACCATCGATGTTTATAATCAGCAGTATTGGTACACACCCATTAGGGATTACCTTAAGTTAGGTACTCTCCCACTTGGATTGACACAAGCCGCAAAAATATCATTTAAACAGAAAGCGATAAAACATGTCTTGCTAGGAGACATTTTGTATCGTTGGAGATATGAAGGAATCCTCCTCCATTGCTTGGACCAACAGGAGTCCGCTTGGGCGATCACCCAAGCCCACGATGGTATGTGCGATGGCCACTTCAACGGTATGGCCATCGCAAAGCGCATTCTCTACATGGGCTATTATTGGCCATATTTAGAGCGAGATTGTTGTGCATATGTAAATAAGTGTGTGAAGTGTCAACACCATGTCAATTTAACACATGTACCTTCTCAGGCCTTGCAACCAATCCAATAGGCTTGGCCTTTTTTGTAGTGGGGCTTCGATCTAATCGAAAAGATCTCCCCTACGTCGTCGTCCGTCACACGTTTATCATAACAGCCATAGAGTACTTCACCAAATGGGTGGAATAAATTTCGCTTACCTCTACGACTGGAACCCACATTTTAGAGTTCATTTTACATAATATCATATGTCATTTTCCTATTCCATCCAAGATAATCTCGGATAATGGGACGTCATTCAAGAACAAAGACGTGCGTGCTTTGACCACAAAATACAAAATTTAGCACAATTTTTCAACACCCTATTATATGCATGCAAATAGGCAAGCAAAAGCATCAAACAAAATGCTAGTTGCCATCCACAAAAATATCGTTATAGATAGTCATAAGGATTGGCACATTCAGATCCTGCTTGCCCTATGGGCTTATCGCACTAACATTCGGATGCCCATTGGGGTAACTCTATTTTTGCTGTTGTATGGCTTCGAGGCAGTCATGGCTCTCGAGTTGGAAATCCATTCACTGCGCATATCAAGGCAAGAGTTCATCAATGATGACACTGCATGATAGGCCCGGTTAGATCAACTTACATTGCTCGACGAACGACGCGTCAATGCTCTCGAGCATTTGCATATCTATCAAGAGCGACTTAAGAAAGCATACAACATGAAAGTTCACCTAAGGGACTTTCAGGTTGGTGACTTGGTCTTAAAAGAGAACCAACATAATTCTAATTTGCCGCCCCATCTAAGGGACAAGTTCATGGCAAACTGGTTAGGTCATTATGTAATTAACAGTAAAATAGGACCTGGAACATACCAGCTCACCTCTCCTGAAGGAATCAAGGAACTAGAACCCTTGAACATCAGTTATTTAAGGCTATTCCACATTTAGAGAGAGCCATAGTCAACCCAAAATGCCCCAAAGGTCCCCATAAACCCTTTGGTCAAACCAAAAGCTCCAAGGATTCCCACAATAGCTTGGTCAAACCCTAAAACACCCCAAAGGTCTCCATAAACCCTTTGGTTAAACCAAAATCTCCAAGGATTCCCACAATCGCTTGGTCAACCTAAAATGCCCCAAAGGTCCCCATAAACCCTTTGGTCAAACCAAAAGCTCCAAGGATTCCCACAATCGCTTGGTCAAACCCAAAATGCTCCAAAGGTATCAATAAACCCTTTGGTCAAACCAAAAGCTCAAAGGATTCTCACAATCACTTGGTCAACCTAAAAATGCCCGAAAGGTATCCATAAACCCTTTGGTCAAGCCAAAAGCTCGAAGGTTACCCATAATCGCTTGGTCAAAACAAATATTCAAAAACAAAAAAAAACAATAAAATCATCAAAAAAAAAAAAAAAAAAAATTGCATCTCAATTCCATGCATACTCGTAAAAATAAAAATACAAAAATATAAGTTGCATTAGGCATCACAAACATACATTGCATATTTGTTGGTCATACATGTCACAAGCACCATAGACTGTAATTGCTTGGCAATTCCATCATTTTCCACATTCAATCCATTTTATAAACACATACATCCATAATAACACCATCTCCATTTTTAGCATAATCGGTTGTCACCTAATGTATATAGGGTTTTCATCATTCAGCTATCTTTAAATTTATAGCCAAAACTATAAAAATTTAAACATATTTTACAAAGGAAAATTTTACTTGGATCACGCCTTGTTATGTAACATCCCTACACAAGTTAAAACACATAAAATAATTCCCAAGTTGTGTGAATGCAAGATAAACCTACAAAGCAGTACCATAGGTGAAAGATTAGCCTGCTCATCCCCCTATGCGAATGGTTCAAGAGTGCTGAGAATTGAAAAACGGACAAACTTTTCTCCATCAATTTCCCCTAATAAATAGTGGTTTTCACCACTAGCAAAAGTTCCAATCACCGTTGGCCAAAGTTGTAAGGATCCGTACTACACATCCTTGAATAGGATGGATAGTCATCCCCAAGGCCTAAAAGTATCAATGCCATTCCAAAGAAAAATCCCAAAAATCCATCATCACAATCACCTTTGGTCTCCAACGTCATAAGGATTCATACTAAATGTCCCTAAACAGGATGGGTAGTCATCCCCAAGGCCTAAAATATCAATGCCCTTACTTCATCGTATCCTTAATCACCTTTGGTCTCCAAATTTGTAAGGATTTGTACTACACATCCCTGAACAAGATGGGTAGTCATCCCCAAGGACAAGAGGATGAAGGTCATTCATAATACAACATACAAGCTCAACCTTACGAAGCTCAAAATCCAAAATCAAATAATAGTGGTTATCACCACTATTCCAAATCCTTGCTCAAAAATAAAAACAAAAGAGAAAAATAAACAAGTGATTTTCATCACTATGTATACGAGCAAGTATCCTAACACATTGAGCAAATAAAAATCCTGAACTTGAATCCCTGGAATTCTTAGCATTCGAAAACCATCTAGGTGATCCTCATTACGGGTTTGGTGGACAACCTACCTAGCAATGATGGTATCCTAAACGCATGACGATATGTCTATCACATTAGCTTTGCATGTGAGCAAACCAATGTTTGCATGTGGATGAGCTAGCTTATGGTACCTTAGATTTTCCCATGGATTAATCTTACTGAATACAACAATGGAGTTAGTGGAACTAATTAGGTGATCCTCAATACAAGTTTGGTTGACAACCTATCTGGCACTGGTGGTATCCTGATAAATACCACATAAACGAACTCAATTGCACACACAGGGATGTGAAATAACTTGGTTAAACTCAAGTCGTATTTATACCTTTTTCAAAAATCTTGTGAGATAAATGCACAGTCTTGGCTAGTTAGTCAAACTATCTGAATCTCTGAAAATCTTAATTACATTTTCAAACAACTAGTACATTTCATTACGTACATCACAATCAGATAATACAAAAAGTACAAAAATAAAGTTATCACATGCAAAGTCATTCCACAAAGCCATCACATAAGTACAAAAATCCAGTCACTCTTGTACAATCTATGGTGCCATCGACAAGTTATCAACAACTCATTTCATTCATTCCATATGCATACATCCTCTAATTCGACACATCGCATTCATAATACCACATGTATACATCAGCATAAATAACTGTGCATAAATAGAAACAAAAACCATGAAAAGTGGATAAATAGATAATATGAAAATCACTGTTTATTTTTCTCTTTTGTTTTTCTTTTTGAGTAAGGATTTGGAATAGTGGTGATACCCACTGTTATTTGATTTTGGATTTTGAGCTTCGTAAGTTTGAGCTTGTAGGTTGTTGTCTTATGAATGACCTTGATCCTCTTGGCCTTGGGGATGACTTCCCATCCTATTCAGGGATGTGTAGTATGAATCCTTATGACTTTGGAGACCAAAGGTGATTAGGGATACGATGAAGTAAGATCATTGATCTTTTAGGCCTTGGGGATGACTACCTGTTCAGGGACATGTAGTACGAATCCTTATGACGTTGGAGACCAAAGGTGATTGTGATGATGGCTTGTTGGTATTTTTCTTTGGAATGGCATTGATCCTTTTAGGCCTTGGGGATGACTACCCATCCTGTTTAGGGATGTGTAGTATGAATCCTTACAAATTTGGAGACCAACGGTGATTGGAACTTTTGCTAGTGGTGAAAACCACTATTTATTAGGGGGAATTAATGGGGAAAAGCTTGTCCGTTTGTCAATTCTCAACACTCTTGAACCATTCGCATAGGGGGATGATCATGCTAATATTTCACCTATGGCATGCTAGACTACTTTGTAGGTTTCACTTGCATTCACATAACTTGGGAATTATTTTATGTGTTTTAAATTGTGTAGGGATGTTACATAACGAGGCGTGATCCAAGTAAAACTGTCCTTTTTAAAATCTGTTTAACTTTTTACAGTTTTTGGCTAGAAATTTAAAGACAGCTGAATGACGAAAACCCTATATACATTAGGAGACAACTGATTATGCTAAAAATGGGGATGGTGTTATTCTAGATGTATGTGTTTATAAAATGGATTGAATGTATAAAATGATGGAATTGCCGAGAAATTACAGTCTATGGTGCTTGTGACATGTATGACCAAAAAATATGCAATGTATGTTTACGATGCCTAAGGCAACTTATATTTTTGTATTTTGATTTTTACGAGTATGCATGGAAATGAGATGCATTTTTTTTTTGTTATTTTTGATGATTTTATTGTTTTTGTTTATTTTTGAATATTTATTTTGACCAAGCGGTTATCGGTACCCTTGGATATTTTGGCTTGACCAAAGGGTTTATGGATAGCTTTGGGGCATTTTTAGGTTGACCAAGTGATTGTGAGAATCCTTGGAGCTTTTGGTTTGACCAAAGGGTTTATGGATACCTTTGGGGCATTTTGGGTTTGACCAAGCGATTGTGGTAATCCTTGGAGCTTTTGGTTTGACCAAAGGGTTTATGGGGACCTTTGGGGCATTTTAGGTTGACCAAGTGATTATGGGAATCCTTGGAGATTTTGGTTTTACCAAAGGGTTTATGGAGACCTTTGGGACATTTTAGGGTTTGACAAAGCGATTGTAGGAATCATTGGAGCTTTTGGTTTGACCAAAGGGTTTATGGAGACCTTTGGGGCATTTTGGGTTTACTATGGCTCTCTCTAAATGTGGAATAGCCTTAAATGACTAATGTTCAAGGGTTCTAGTTCCTTGATTCCTTCAAGAGAGACGAGCCGGTATGTTTCGGGTCCTATTTTATTGTCAATTACATAAGGACCTAACCAGTTTTCTATGAACTTGTCCCTTATATGGGGTGGCAAATTAGAATTCTGTTGGTTCTATTTTAAGACCAAGTCACCAACCTGAAAGTCCTTTAGGTGAACCTTCATGTTGTATGCTTTCTTAAGTCACTCTTGATAGATATGCAAATGCTCGAGAGCATTGACGCGTTGTTCATTGAGCAATGTAAGTTGATCTAGCCGGGCTTGCCATGCAGTGTCATCATCGATGAACTCTTGCATTGATATGTGCAGTGAAGGGATTTCCAACTTGAGAGGCATGACTACCTCAGAGCCATACATCAACAAAAATGGAGTTGCCCCAGTGGGCATCCAAATGGTAGTGCAATAATCCCATAGGGCAAGCGGGATTTGAATATGCCAATCCTTATGACTATCTATGATGGTATTTTTGAGGATGGTGACTAGCATTTTTTTTGATGCCTTTGCTTGCCCATTTGCCTGCGGATAATAGGGTGTTGAAAAACTGTGCTAATTTTTGTATTTTGTGGTCAAAGCGTGCACGTATTTGTTCTTGAATGACGTCTCATTATCTGAGATTATCTTGGATGGAATACCAAAATGACATATGATATTATGTAAAATGAACTCCAAAATGCGAGTTCCAGTCATAAAGGTAAGTGAAATTGCTTCCACCCATTTGGTGAAGTACTCTGTGGTCGTTATGATAAACACGTGACATCTTGATGACACAGGGGAGATATTTTTGATTAGATCGAATCCCCACTATGAAAAATGCCAAGTCGATTGGATCGGTTGCAAGGCCTGAGAAGGTACATGTGTCAAATTGGCATGGTGTTGACACTTCATGCACTTCTTTACATATGCACAACAATATCGTTCTAAAGATGGTCAATAATAACCCATGCAGAGAATGTGCTTTGCGATGGCCATACTGCTGAAGTGGCCACCGCATGTACCATCGTAGGCTTGGGTGATCGTCCAAGCGGAATCCTACTGGTCCAAGCAATGGAGGAGGATTCCTTCATAGCTTCGACGATACAAAATGTCTCCTAGTAAGACATGTTTTGCCACTTTTTGTTTAAATGATCTTTTCACAAATTGTGTCAATCCAAGTGGGAGAGTACCTAACTTAAGGTAATCCCTTATGGGTGTGTACCAATCCTGTTGATCAAAAACCTCGATGGTATGAATGGCCAATCCCTCTTGAAGTTCATCACTAGGAAAATTTGAGTAGGAAAGAACATGTAAGAATAACGTTGTTTTGCTATTAAGGGGAGTCAAGGAGAACAAGGACCCCCAGTTGGCTTGAGTCAGACAATCATGGATTCGAGAGGACCTATCTTGAGATGGTTCAATATGGATCAAGTGGATTCTTGGCATTAGGTAAAAGCATGCACGCTCCATAACTGATTGCGATAATGTTTTGACCTGAATGGTTGTCATCTCATAGGAAGGGTCTTGCGGGATTAGTGACCCCAAGGAGGCCATAGTGTTCGCAAAATGATTCGATGATCGAGGGAGTGCCTCGATGTCGTACCATTCAAGATGTGCTAGCAATTTATCCACAAAGGCTTTGTAGGCCTGTAGAACTAGGAATTTACATTGGAATACCCCTTTGACTTGATTGACAATTAACAACGAATCACCAAAGATGTTTAAATGTTTGATGTTTATGGTGATTGTTGTCTGAAGACCTATGAGCAAGGCTTCGTATTTTGCATTTTTGTTGGTGTACGAGAAGTCTAATTTAAATGATAGAGGTATTGGAGCCCCTTGCAGTGCGAAGAATACAATTCTCGTGCCACCTCCTTGCTCACATTTAGAACCATTGAAGAATAGGGTCATGTCATCCTATGACTCATGCTCATTAGAATCTAGCAATTATGAAACATGGAAGACTCCATCATCAGGTAGTTCTACGGTCAGAGGCTGATCATCTTCAAGAGGAGCCTTTGCTAGTTGATCGGTGATGACTTGACATTTTATGGATTTCTGTCGAATGAATTCTATGTCAAACTCCATCAAAAACATGATCCATTTTACTGTGCGGCTACTATGATAAGTATGACTCATCATGTATCGTAATGGATTCTCCTTAGACACAACATACATCGTATTGCTGAGCAAGTAGTGGCATAGTTTTTTGGTAGCAAACACCACTGCCAAGTAGAGCTTCTCAACGTATGCATAGTTAAGTTCATAACTGACCAGGGTGCGACTAATATAGTAATTAGCCTATTATTTGTGTAGTTCATTTTTTTGGGATAGCATGGCACCCAGTGCCACCTCAGTAGCTGAGATGTATAAGTAGAACGACACCCCTGGTCTAGGTGGTGCCAATACTAGCGATGAAGCCAAGTATTGTTTAATGTCATCAAAGGATAACTGGCACTTGTCATCCCAGTGAAATGCTACCCCCTTGTACAATAATTTATTCATGGGTCAGCACTTGTCAGATAGTTGCGCTATGAAGCGCTTGATTGATGTGACCTTTCCTTGCTGACTTTTGAGCTACTTGATGGTAGTTGGGGGAAGCATTTCAAGGATTGCCTTGAATTTGTGTGGGTCTACCTTGATTCCTCGTTTGGAGACTATGTAACCCAAGAGCTTTCCAGATGTGACGCCAAATACGCACTTCTTGGGGTTTAGTCTAATTTTATGTTCAATGAGGCGATCGAGGATCTTGCTCAAGTCATCAAGATGATCTGGGCGTAAAAGGGATTTGGACAAAAAATCATCCATGTAAACTTCTAAAGTTTTATGCATGTGATCATGGAAGATGTATGTCATGGCCGTTGGTAGGTGGCACCAACATTTTTAAGGCCAAAGGGCATGACCTTATAACAAAATTTCCCCCAAGGCATTGCGAACGTCGTTTATAGTTGGTCGTCAGGATTGATACAAACTTTATTGTATCTTGAGAAACCATCCATGAGGGAAAGCATTTCATGGCCCGCTGTAGCATCTACCAATGCATCGATTCTAGACAAGGGGAAATCATCCTTAGGACTCGCTTTGTTTAGATCTCCAAAATTGATGCATATGTGAATCCTCCCGTCGGGATTTTTGATAGGCACCATGTTAGACAACCATGGTGGGTAATCCACGCAGATGACAAACTATGCATCCAATAGCTTTTGTAGCTCGTATTTGACCATTAAGGCTACTTTTGGATGCATCTTACGTAGTTTTTTCTTTACTGGCTTGATTGTCATATCAAGCATAAGATTATGTGTAACTAGCTGCAGATCTAGCCCCAGCATGTCTTTGTAGGACCATGCAAAAACCTCCTTCTTATCTTTAAGAAGGGTAATGTAGTCGGCTTGCTCTTTAGGGGATAAACTTACCCCAGCTTAATGATTTGCAAATTCATTGGATTAGAGTCGATGTCTATGTTAGTCGTCTCCTCGATCGACATGTGGGATCCATCCTCCAACTGGTGTGGAGTTGGGATCAGGTGGATATCGTTTGCTAAATTTAGATCTACGTTGAGAATGTCAAGTTCCTCTTCAGCATGGAATACATCCTGAGTCTGTCCTGGGGTGAAATAGAACATCCCACTACAAGGCCAGTACTCTGATGGGGATGGTAGTGCATCAGTGCAATCCCAGTCTATAGCATCTAGGTCTAGATGCAATGACCGTGTTGGGTCGGCTATATTATGGATGGGGATGGTTAAATCAATGGATATCATGTTCATGAAATTATTTTGGTCTCCATTACCATGGGTGTTGTTACTCAAATATTCTAGATGATCTTTGTGCTCCATATCTGGCTCTAGAGGTATTGGCACGAATGTATCGGCCCTATGTGTAGATAAAAGGACAGGATCTACCCTAGGCATTGATGCCTCTATAAGGTCTCCAGGTTGAAGGTGCTCTCTATATACCTAGAGTGGCGGGTGCAGTAATTGGTCCAACTACACCGGGTTGAGGTACCACCTATGTCTCGACTCGATGTGTAGTTGTTCAAACATGTCTATGTCCAAGGGATATTATTACTATCGCATATGATTGAGATAAGCCATCTCAATTTCATCTTCATAATCACTGTTGAAGATCCAGAGACCTTCATTGGCTTTGACAACTATTTGTGATATATGAGTCTCATCTTTCTCAAGAAAATTAATGTGGTACCATCGAGGTTGTGCCGCTCTCTGCGGGTGGACCTGATTCTCTTGAGGTGGCATATGTTCAACTAGAGCATCCAAAGGGAACATTGTCAAGAAGCTCTCCTGATAATCATCCATGGGACTCACTTGTGAATGATTTCTATTCTCAAAGGGATCCCAAGGTGCTACCTCGTATTTTGATTCATCTTCTAAAGACCCTTCTTGGTTTTGTCCATATCCCTCTTGTAGGTGAGTCCTCGAACTTTCTCCCTTTTCAATCGAAGGGAAAGGGTTGTTAAGGTCAACAAGGTTTGTTGAGTCACACTTAGTCACCAATCAACAAAAACACACCCAATCAAGGAAATAACACGCATTCAAAGGATCATTGACAAAGATAATCACGCCCCTTCTTGGGGCAGTAAACAAGCAATAATCACAAGCTGATCAAACACTTGGCATTCGTGAATCATGAACTCAAGGTTACCATAGACAAAAGGTTGCACCCTTTGCCTATTCATGACTGATCAATTTCCAAGCTCAAGTAATACCTCACCAAAAAAGGTTAACATTTAAATTAAGTTCCTTAGCTCGTCAGAAGAAGGATTCAAGAATGCGTGCCCTTTCCATACTTGGGGCATCAAGAGTTGGTTAGGTTACTAAGAAACCCTAATAATTAGTGCTTTGGTATCTATTTATGCTCAGTGTTTTGCCTTGCACAATGCTTCCCAAAAAGGGGCATCTATAGACACCAAAATAGCACCAATCCGATTATGTGACAACAAGCACCGATCGCATTGACACACACAACCCCTAGGGCAGCCCCCAGAGGTTAAATAGTGGTCCTAACCACTCCCAAAAGTAGTTTGGAAGGTCAAAGGTCAATTTGGCACATTTTTGGCACTTTTCTCCCTACTCGTCCCACCCTGGGATGATTACAAACTAGTATTCATCTCACCCAGGGACGATTAGCAGCATTCGCCCCAGGGTGGGGCGAATAGCAGGTTTGACTGGCAAAAAGTCAAACCTCGACAGGTCTCCCAGTTAACTGTAGCTTCAGGCCATGCAATTGCGAGGAATGACTTCAAATCAAGGAGAGAGACTTCAGTCATGCATGTCTTTGATTTTGGAGGCCTCATGCAAGGAGACTCTAAATCAGGGAATAATATTTTCTCTCAAAATAGGACAAGCAACTCAAGTGGCGCCCTCGCATGCGCATTCAAAGAGAGAGACCCTAGGTCTATAAATTGGTGAGTCTTCTCACCCAAAAAGGAAGACAGAGAGGAGCCTTTGGAGCAATGAAGTGCTGCCAAATTATATCCTCACCCATCGATTGTGCTTTTACATCCTTGATCTCTCTTTTGGAGGGAGGTTATTGGGTGATTATTGGAAGCGCAATCTAGACCCAAACCCAAACATTTGGCTACAATATTCTACCAAATTTGTCAACAACACCCCATAAGAGGTTTTGGACCTATCCCAAGTGGATTGGTGCTGAAAAAAAGTCCCAAACGATGGGCGTCCTGCCCCCGGGTGCCCCCCAAACTGTCACAGTTCTAATCGCCCCACCCCGGAGCGAATAGAAATCTGTGGTAGATTTCCTTTCTATTATTTTTGCATCTGATTCTATACTTCTTAGATAGGTTTTCATTCAAATTTCACATCGTTTTGAGCATTTTTTATCATGTTTTTATCATTTCCCGCCTTTACTAACTTGCAGGTAGCATCATCAAATTCCTAGTGATAGAGGCCAAATTGGGAAAATCTGACCTTCTGGGTCTTCCCAAAATACCCCCTTTTAGCTAACCCCAACTCTGTAGGTGATTTGGAAGCTTCTGGACTAGACATTTGGGACTATGCTTTTTGACACTTTGTTGTAGGTCTATTCGTCCCGCCCCGGAGCGAATACGAATCTGTGGCTAATTTTTTGATTGTTCCAATTGCAGTGCCCTCCTGGTAATGTCCTCATGCCCCTGTCAAGTTTTTAGTTCATTTGGATCTATTTTAGTTACCATTTTATTCATTTTTTGCATTCACTAATCGTAGGCTTGGGGATTGCATGTTTTATTTTATCTACAGGTGCTACTGACTATTTCCTATTTCCTTGAATGTAGGATCTCGACCTTAGAGGAGCAGCAAGGAGTCAAGACTCATCAATGCAAGTGGCGGCGATGTTTGGTCCGCCCATTCTACATGTGGGCACGCGAAAGAAGGAATACCATCTGTGGATGTGACAAGAACACTTTTAACGCTCCTAGCCCCTAAAAAGGGAGGAGGCGGATTGTAACCGAGTTCTAAAACATATTAATAAAAAGGGTTGTCTTCCATATTGGCTTCCTATTTGGTTTTGATTCGTTTATGCTTCTCTCCTTTCATGCACTTTCAATTCATAGGATTTGGCGTTATCTTTTGTTTCGTTTTGCATCGCATCTTGGCTTCTCCTTTTTGTTTCCATATCCTCATGCTTTCAGTGGTGATCATGGTGGGACCTCTATCCCTTGATTTTAAGATTAAATTTTTGATCAAAAGTTGCTTGTTTTTGCTTACAGGTACCAAGTTTTCAAACGCTGGACTATTGTTCGTTTCAGTCTATGACGAGTACAGAGCTGGAATTCGTCTTACCCAGGGATGAATGGGCATTCACCCCACCCTGTGATGAATATAGTTCTGTTATTCATTTCACCCAGGGATGAATAGCTCTCTGTGTAGTTTTAGGGCAGAAATTCAGAGACATACGATTTGGGCAGAGAAGAGGTAGGGGTCCTAAACACCTTCTGTCATTTTTTGCTTTCTGTTCTCTGGTTATTTGCTTGCATAGGAGAGTTTGAATGCTTGTTTCCTTCATTTATGCAACTTAAAAAGAACCCCACACACCACGTGGTAATTTAAAACAACAAGGAGTTGGTCGTAAAACCCCAACCCTTGAGCAAGACCAACGGTGGATTTCATCACCACCTTGGCTTGAGATACTGCATACATAACCCCGATCGTGATTGTTGCTAGACGTAAATCCTGATGAAAGCTGACCAAGTGTAGTCGGGGTGATTCCCAGTGCATGAGGATAAGTCTTCTATGGTAGGTGTCATAAACAGAGTGATTCCCCTTTCGTACCGCCTACGTTCCACGTACCATCTGCTCTCACGTACCAATAGTTTCCCTCACGTAAGGGCGGGTATATAGAGAGGTTGGTATATCGGCCTGGAAATGGTATATCGAAGGGGCGACCATTTTTGGGAGTCATAAGAGCCATCATATTGCATTTAAACGTTCTTTACAAAAGCTTTCAAAACAAAATCAAAACACACTAAACCAGATTTAGGGCACACTTTTAATCTATAAACAAGATAACCATTGCTTTGATTGTGTGTTTCCCTTCTGTTTAGTGTAGCATAAGAAATCCTAAAAGAAGATAAAAATGTACACATATTTAGGTAAACATCACCATGGTGTACACCCGTAGCCGAGCCCAATCACGGGCAGGAGCTGCAGAGAGTGCACAAAGGGGGACAAGTCACCTTCGATATAGTCCTGAGGACTTGGTCATCCCACCTTGGTGGCCTGACACACAAGATAGTCCACATCATGCCATCACAGAATAGGACTATAGAGGCACCTCTTTGAGGGGCACCCCCACTCAGCATAGATCCTTTCAAGAGGAGGACCTACACGTGGCACTTAACATCGATAGGAGGCCTCCCTTGGATGCTCGTTATGAGTGGCCTAGTGATGAAGCACTAGAGCAACATAGGGTCCATAAGGAGGGGCCACATGATTTTGTCATCCCTCCTTTGCCCCTTATTACTGTTAGAAACACTAGACCAAATCCAGAGCACAAGGCTCTCCAGATAGGGCAAGCCAATTCTGCCCGCCCCTTTCACACATACGAAAGGGAGTACGAGGAAGACTATTACATTCCTCAAGAGCAACATACAATGTGGGAGCAATGCGCCTCCACACCTGCTATGTATCAAGATCACCCACTGAGGCCAGGGCCTCGGGTGAATGCCGCTAACCTCGATAGAGGAAAGCAACCCATAGGGATCTCGGATCACCACGACCGAGATAGACATGTAGGGGAGGCATCTAGGCTTCCTAAACACAAGACGGTAGAACAAATTGACTTGGCATTTTCCAGACACGCCACCCGCCAAGCACAAATCACGTAGCTCAGGCAAGATCAACAATAGTTAGAGCATCTGTATCACCTTAACAAAGAGCGCATTCAATGTCAGACAACCGAATTGCTTCACAACACTATGCCTGAGAAGGTCCCAACCCCTCGCGCGCATAAGGTAGAAGTGTATGAGAGGCACAACCCCTTGGTGCGAGATAGGTCCCCGTGACCTCACCAAACATTACCTCCAAGACCTCCTAGACCTGAGCGGGAGGCCACTCCCAGAAACAATGATGGGCACCCTCCGTGGGCACCCACCCATGTTTATAGGTCTCGACCAGGCACTCCTCAAGAAGCCTATGAGGAGTATGAGGAGTATGAACAAGAAGAAGAGCGGGCTGAAATGCCCTACCAAGGCAGAGGGGGTGCTATCCAGCCACCCCTCCATAGGCCTCAAGTTCCCCGCAACCCACAATGGGAGCAAACCAAGGAGGAAGAGATCAAATCCTCCGATGCATATAAAGCATTGTTAGAGCGCTTAGAGTCTGTGGAGACCAAGACTTCTGGGCCCCAAAAGCCTACTTTACGCCAACTCCGTAGTCATCCTGTGCATCCGTCAGTGCTAGCACCTCCATACCCTGAACACTTTAAACTGCCCTAGTTGGCACTCTTTAGAGGGGAGGAGGATGCCCAAGAGCACGTGACTAGATTCCTGAGCCAGTGCTTTGGCATTCAGGACAATGATGCTTTGTTGCTAAGAACATTTATAACCACATTCGTAGGCCCTGCCTCGGATTGGTTCACTCAGTTGCCAAAACATAGCATCAGTAACTTGGATCAGCTAGTGGACATGTTCCTCGAACGCTTCACCTTCAACACCAAGAAAAAGGTGTCACTAAGTGACCTAGCTAGCCTCAGGAAGTATGAGGAAGAAACCATGGTGGCATATGGGAACCGGTGGAGGACGTTGCTTTCAAAGCTGCCCTACCTCCCTCCCATGTTCGACCTGACCCAAATGTTCTCAAAGAGCTGTTTGAGATCGATCTCCATGCTATTGCAGCTGCAGCAATATGCCACTCTTGAGGAAGCTCTAGCGCAAGCCAGAATCATTGAGGAGATCAAGATACAGGATGGCGAGATTGCCAAGCCAAAGAAGAAAGAATGGTCTAAGAACACCAAAATAGGGACCACGCAATAGAAACCCATTGTGGTCAATCAGGTTGCTATAAACATCCCTAAGCCTGCACAAGCAACACAACCTCAAAAGGCTAACTATCAGGCGGTGCCTCCTAACAATTATGATAGAGAAAACCAGAGGCAAGAACAAAATCAGTAGCGTCACCCTAGGCGACAATTCACACCTTACATAGAGTCCAGGGACTCCTTGTTTGACCGCTTGTCAATGGTGAACTTGATCAACCTACCAGAGATTCAAACCATAGACCCCAATGCACCAAAGCCTAAGGGGTACAGGGAGGACTTGTACTGTAGGTTCCATAGATGGAAGGGACATGACCTTAATGCATGTTGGAAGTTTAAAGGCTTGGTGCAAGACCTAATCGACAACAAGACGTTGGCGGTGGACAACCCCGTAGCGCCAAACAACCAACAGATGGGAGTCTTCAGAGACCCCCTACCTGCCCATGATGCATAGGCAAAACCCCTTCAAGTCAATGAGGTGCAACAGAATTGCCCCATGCAGGGGTATGTAGGGATGATAAGCATAGTGACTAGGAATAGGAGGTACCCAGGAGCTGCCCCCGTGGTAGCCACCGGAGAAGTTCCATCGACGTCACAACCTCAACAGCACCCTACGCAACCTCCCCCACCTAGACCAGTGGCCATGATTTGGACTAGACTTACCCAAAGTCTAAGGACCATGTCGGCTAGGCTCTCCATATACGAGCTCATTCAACAATCAGTGCCCCATCGGGAGGCTCTAATGGAGATATTAAAAGCCATCGAGCTGTAGCCCCACGAAGTAGACTCTTTCAACAACTTTGTGGGACATGTAAAACAATGTACAGAACCAGTCATCACCTTTAGAGAAGATGAATTGAAATCGGTGACTGGTGATGTGGTGGATCCACCCCTGCACGTCATTGTGCGGGTCAACGGGATTCCGTATAAGAGGGTGTTGGTGGACACTGGCTCATCCAGTAATATCATTACAATAGCAGCATTGAAACATCTAAAGTTGTCGACATCTCACATCGTGGCCTCCACCTATACCCTTCGAGCATTCAATGATGCAATATGCTCGACGGTTGGCACAATTGTCCTACCCATCCAAGTGGGACAAAAGACTATTCATACATTGTGCCACATCTTGGAAGGTGAGATGGCCTATAATATCTTGTTGGGCCGGCCTTGGATCAGGGACATGAAGTGTGTCCCTTCAATAGCTCATCAGTGCCTAAAGTATACATTTGAAGGACAGGTGCATGTAGTCCCGGTAGACTTAGAGCCCTTCAAGTACTGCAATACGGTGTAGCTAATGCCGTAGTCGACCCTTCCATCAACGCATTTGGATTTTTAGTTGAATCCATCTAAACAGGGTCCGATTTCATAGGCATCCCCATTGACAAGTCCATCAAATCCCCAGTCGGGTCCATCTTCCTCATCTGGTCCTTCAACAATGATGCCACCTACGGTGGCCACACCAAAGGACAAGGGAAAGAAACCCCTAGAAGAGGAACCACCCCTAGTCTCAACCATCTCTATCGAAGAGATGCCTAGCCGAATGGAAGTCGAGATGCCTAGTTCACCCTACATGGAGTGGACTCTGGAAGAACTCCCATTCGCTCCCCCTCAACCGCCAATGATCACCATTGAAATGGCCAACACGGGCCTGGGGGAATATCTAGTGTGGAACATTGTAGCAACACCCACACTTGAGTCCATGCAGGACATGGGGAGACCTCGACTCCCCATCGGCTCTGTGGTTCCTCTAGGCTACCCACCCAATATGACAAACTTTGTTTATGGGGCCCTGGATAATGGCATTGAACCTTACATGCAAGAAGACGAAGATGAGGAGCCCTTTGCTGAAGATGTCAACTATTTGTCCAACCCAGATTTCGCTTTGAGATATCTTGGCCAATGTAATTGGCATGGATATGGGTTGGGCCGGTATGAACAAGGAGTGCATGTTCTATGCCAACCGAGATATCAAATTCCGTATGACAAGTCAGGAGTAGGATTCAACCACCCCCTGCCCCTGGACATCTTGGTAGAGAACATGCAAGGCCTAGGGATAGGCAACAAGGATGGGTTGGCATTAGGTCCATATGCCAATCCTAACACAACATATACATTGGGGGATTATCTCCCATTGCTAACAACCAACCTTGTTGACCTTAACAACCCTTTCCCTTCGGTCAAAAAGGGAGAAAGTTTGAGGACTCACCTACAAGAGGGATATGGACAAGACCAAGAAGGGTCTTCAGAAGATGAGTCGGAATACGAGGTAGCACCTTGGGATCCCTTCGAGTCTGATAGCAATCATTCACAAGTGACTCCCATGGATGATTATCAGGAGAGCTTCCTGACAATGTTCCCTTTGGATGCTCCAATTGAACATATGCCACCTCAAGAGAATCAGGTCCCCCCGTAGAGAGCGGCACAACCTCGATGGGACCACATTAATTTGCTCGAGCAAGATGAGCCTCATATGTCACAAATAGCTGTTGGAGCCAACGAAGGCCTTTGGATCTCTGACAATGATTATGAAGATGAAACTGAGATGGCTTATCTCAATCATATGCGATAGCAACAATATCCCTTGGACATAGACGACATGTTTGAACAACTACACATCAGGCCGAGACATAGGTGGCACCTCAACCCGGTGTAGTTGGACCAATTACTGCACCCGCCACTCCAGGTATATAGAGAGCACCTTTCGCCTGGAGACCCTATAGAGCCGTTAGTGCCTAGGGCAGACCCTATCCTTTTATCCGCACATAGGGCCGATCCATTCATGCCAATACCTCCAGAGCTAGATCCGGAGCACAAAGATCATCTAGGATGTCCGAGTAACAACACCCATGGTAATGGAGACCAAAATCATTTCATCAACATGATCTCCATTGATTTAACTGCCCCCATCCATAATCCAGCCGACCCAACATGGTCATTGCATCTAGACCTAGATGCTATAGATTGGGATCGCGCTGACGCACCGCCATCCCCATCAGAGTACTGGCCTTACGGTGGGATGTTCCATTTCACCCCAGGACAGACTCAGGATGTCTTCCATGCTGAAGAGGAACCCGACGTTCCGAACGTATATCTAAATTCAGCAAATGATATCCACCTAATCCCAACTCCACACCAGTTGGAGGACGGATCCCACATGTCAGTCGAGGAGATGACTGACGTAGACATCGGCTCTAATCCAATGAATTTGCAAATCATCAAGCTAGGGGTAAGTCTATCCCTCAAAGAGCAAGCCGACTACATTGCCCTTCTCAAAGAGAAGAAGGAGGTTTTTGCATGGTCCTACAAAGACATGTCGGGGCTAGACCCGTAGCTAGTCACGCATAATCTTACGCTTGATCCGATAGTCAAGCCAGTAAAGCAAAAACTACGTAAGATGCATCCAAAAGTAGCCTTAATGGTCAAAGATGAGCTACAAAAGCTGTTGGATGCATAGTTTGTCATCTGCGTGGATTACCCACCATGGTTGTCTAACATGGTGCCCATCAAAAATCTCGACGGGAGGATTCGCATATGCACCAATTTTTGAGATCTAAACAAAGCGAGTCCTAAGGATGATTTCCCCTTGCCTAGCATCGATGCATTGGTAGATGCTACAGTGGGCCATGAAATGCTTTCCCTCATGGATGGTTTCTCGAGATACAATCAAATTCGTATCAATCCCGAGGACCAACTAAAAATGGCGTTCACAATGCCTTGGGGGACATTTTGTTATAAGGTCATGCCCTTTGGCCTTAAAAATGCTGGCGCCACCTACCAACGTGCCATGACATACATCTTCCATGATCACATGCATAAAACTTTGGAAGATTACATGGATGATTTGTTGGCCAAATCTCTTTTGCGCCCTGATCATCTCGATGACTTGAGCAAGATCCTCGATCGCCTCATTGAACATAAAGTCAGACTAAACCCCAAGAAGTGCGTATTTGGCGTCACATCTGGAAAGCTCTTGGGTTACATAGTCTCCAAATGAGGAATCGAGGTAGACCCACACAAAGTCAAGGCAATCCTTGAAATGCTTCCCCCAACTACCATCAAGCAGCTCAAAAGTCTGTAGGGAAAGGTCGCGTCAATCAAGCGCTTCATAGCGCAACTATCTGACAAGTGCCGACCCATGAATAAATTATTGCACAAGGGGGTAGCATTTCACTGGGATGACGAGTGCCAGTCAGCCTTTGATGACATTAAACAATACTTGGCTTCGTCACCAGTATTGGCACCACCTAGACCAGGAGTGTCGTTCTACTTATACATCTCAGCTACTGAGGTGGCACTGGGCGCCATGCTGTCCCAAAAAAATGAACTACACAAAGAATAGGCTAATTACTATCTTAGCCGCACCCTGGTCAGTTATGAACTTAACTATGCATACGTTGAGAAGCTCTGCTTGGTAGTGGTGTTTGCTACCAAAAAGCTACGCCACTACATGCTCAGCAATACGATGTATGTTGTGTCTAAGGAGAATCCATTGCGATACATGATGAGTCGTACTTATCATAGTAGTCGCACGATGAAATGGATCATGTTGTTGATGGAGTTTGACATAGAATTCATTGGACAGAAATCCATAAAAGGTCAAGTCATCACCGATCAACTAGCAGAGGCTCCTCTTGAAGATGATCAGCCTCTGACCATAGAACTACCGGATGATGGGGTCTTCCATGTTTTAGAATCGCCATATTCTGATGAGCCTGAGTCACAGGCTGACATGACCCTATTCTTCGATGGTTCTAAATGTGAGCAAGGAGGTGGCACGGGAATTGTATTCTTCACACCGCAAGGGGCTCCAATGCCTCTATCATTTAAATTAGACTTCTCGTGCACCAACAACAATGCAGAATACGAAGCCTTGCTCATAGGTCTTCAAACAGCAATCACCATGAACATCAAACGTTTAAACATCTTTGGTGATTCACTGTTAATTGTCAATCAAGTCAAAGGGGTATTCCAATGTAAATGCCCAGTTTTGTAGGCCTACAAAGCCCTTGTGGACAAATTCTGGCACAGCTTGAATGGTACGACATCGAGGCACTCCCTCGATCATCAAATCATTTTGTGGACACTATGGCCTCCTTGGGGTCACTAATCCCGCAAGACCCTTTCGATGAGATGACAACCATTCAGGTCAAAACATTATCGCAATCCATGATGGAGCGTGCAAGCTCTGACCTAACGCCAGGAATCCACCTGATCCAGATTGAACCATCTCAAGATAGGTTCTCTCGAATCCATGATTGTCTGACTCAAGCCAACCTGGGGTCCTTGTTCTCCCGAACCCCCTTAATAGCAACACAACGCTATTCTTACAAGTTCTTTCCCGCTCAACTTTTGCTAGGGATGAACTTCAAGAGGGATTGGCCGTTCATACCATCGAGGTTTTTGATCAGCAGGATTGGTACACACCCATCAGGGATTACCTTAAGTTAGGTAATCTCCCACTTGGATTGACACAAGCCGTGAAAAGATCATTTAAATAGAAAGTGGCAAAACATGTCTTGCTAGGAGACATTTTGTATCGTCGAAGCTATGAAGGAATCCTCCTCCGTTGCTTGGACCAGCAAGAGTCCACTTGGGCGATCACCCAAGCCCATGATGGTACATGCGGTGGCCACTTCAGCGGTATGGCCATCGCAAAGTGCATTCTCTGCATGGGCTATTATTGGCCATCTTTAGAGCGAGATTGTTGCGCATATGTAAAGAAGTGCATGAAGTGTCAACACCATGCTAATTTGACACACGTACCTTCTCAGGCCTTGCAACCGATCCAATCGGCTTGGCATTTTTCGTAGTGGGGCTTCGATCTAATCGGAAAGATCTCCCCTGCGTCGTCAGGTCATCACACGTTCATCATAACGGCCACAGAGTACTTCACCAAGTGGGTGGAAGCAATTTCGCTAACCTCTACGACTAGAACCCACATTGCGGAGTTTATTTTGCATAACATCATATGTCATTTTGGTATTCCATCCAAGATCATCTCGGATAATGGGACGTCATTCAAGAACAAATATGTGCGTGCTTTGACAACAAAGTACAAAATTCAGCACAATTTTTCAACACCCTATTATCCATAGGAAAATGGGCAAGCAGAGGCATCAAACAAAATGCTAGTCGCCATCCTCAAAAAGACCATCATAGATAGTCATAAGGATTGGCACATTCAGATCCTGCTTGCCCTATGGGCTTATCGCACTAGCATTCGGACGCCCACTGGGGCAACTCTTTTTTGCTGGTGTATGGCTCTGAGGCAGTCATGCCTATCGAGTTGGAAATCCCTTCACTACGCATATCAATGCAAGAGTTCATCGATGATGACACTGTGGGACAGGCTCAATTAGATCAACTTACGTTGCTCGATGAACGACGCGTCAATGCTCTCGAGCATTTGCGTATCTATCAAGAGCGACTTAAGAAAGCATACAACATGAAGGTTCACCTAAGGGACTTTCGGGTTGGTGACTTGGTCTTAAAAGAGAACCAACAGAATTCTAATTTTCCGCCCCATCTAAGGGACAAGTTCACGGAAAACTGGTTAGGTCCTTATGTAATTGACAGTAAAATAGGACCTGGAACATACCGACTCACCTCTCTTGAAGGAATCAAGGAACTAGAACCCTTGAACATCAGTCATTTGAGGCCATTCCACATTTAGAGAGAGCCAAAGTCAACCCAAAATCCCCAAAGGTGCCCATAAACCCTTTGGTCAAACCAAAAGCTCCAAGGATTCCCACAATCGCTTGGTCAACCCCAAAACGCCCCAAAGGTGTCCATAAACCCTTTGGTCAAACCAAAAGCTCCAAGGATTCCCACAATCGCTTGGTCAAACCCAAAATGCCCCAAAGGTGTCCATAAACCCTTTGGTCAAAACCAAAAGCTCCAAGGATTCCCACAATCGCTTGGTCAACCCCAAAAATGCCCCAAAGGTATCCATAAACCCTTTGGTCAAACCAAAAGCTCCAAGGGTTCCCATAACCGCTTGGTCAAAACAAATATTCAAAAATAAACAAAAACAATAAAATCATCAAAAATAACAAAAAAAAATTGCATCTCAATTCCATGCATACTCGTAAAAATCAAAATACAAAAATATAAGTTGCATTAGGCATCGCATCCATACATTGCATATTTGTTGGTTATACATGTCAAAAGCACCATAGACTATAATTGCTTGACAATTCCATCATTTTCCACATTCAATCCATTTTATAAACACATACATCCAGAATAACACCATCCCCATTTTTAGCAAAGTCAGTTGTCTCCTCATGTATGTAGGGTTTTTCGTTATTCAGTTGTCTTTAAATTGCTAGCCAAAAACTATACAAAGTTAAACAGATTTTACAAAGGAAAGTTTTACTTGGGTCACGCCTCGTTATGTAACATCCCTACACAAGTTAAAACACATAAAATAATTCCTAAGTTGTGTGAACGCAAGAGAAACCTACAAAGCCATCTAGGATACCATAGGTGAAAGATTAGCCTGCTCATCCCCCTATGCGAATGGTTCAAGAGTGCTGAGAATTGACAAAAGGACAAGCTCTTCCCCATCAATTCCCCCTAATAAATAGTGGTTTTCACCACTAGCAAAAATTCCAATCACCGTTGGTCTCCAAAGTTGTAAGGATTCATACTACACATCCCTGAACAGGATGGGTAGTCATCCCCAAGGCCTAAAAGGATCAATGCCATTCCAAAGCAAAATCCCAACAAGCCATCATCACGACCATCTCCACTCACCTTTGGTCTCCAAAGTCGTAAGGATTCGTACTACACACCCCTGACAAGGATGGGTAGTCATCCCCAAGGCCTAAAAGATCAATGCCCTTACTTCATCGTATCCCTAATCCCCTTTGGTTCCCAAAGTCGTAAGGATTCATACTACACGTCCCTGAACAGGATGGGTAGTCATCCCCAAGGCCAAGAGGATCAAGGTCATTCATAAGACAACAACCTACAAGCTCAACCTTACGAAGCTCAAAATCCAAAATCAAATAACAATGGTTATCACCACTATTCAAAATCCTTGCTCAAAAAGAAAAACAAAAGAGAAAAATAAACAGTGATTTTCATCACTATGTATACGAGCAAGTATCCTAACACATTGAGCAAATAAAAATCCTGAACTTGAATCCCTGGAATTCTCAGCATTCGAAAACCATCCAGGTGATCCTCATTACGGGTTTGGTGGACAGCCTACCTGGCAATGGCGGTATCCTAAATGCATGACGATATGTCTATCACATTAGCTTTGCATGTGAGCAGACCAATGTTTGCATGTGGATGAGCTAGCTTATGGTACCTTAGATTGTCCCATGGATTAATCTTACTGAATACAACAACGGAGTTAGTGGAGCTAATTAGGTGATCCTCAATATAGGTTTGGTTGACAACCTATCTGGAACTGGTGGTATCCTGACAAATACCACATAAATGAACTCAATTGCACACACAGGGATGTGAAATAACTTGGTTAAACTCAAGTCAAATTTATACCTTGTTCAAAAGTCTTACGAGATAAATGTACAGTCTTGGCTAGCTAGTTAAACTATCTGAATCTTCGAAAAGCTTAATTACATTTTCAAACAACTGGTACATTTCATTACGTACATCACCATCAGATAATACGAAAAGTACAAAAACAAAGTTATCACATGCAAAGTCATTCCACAAAGCCATCACATAAGTACAAAAATCCAGTCACTCTTGTACAGTCTATGGTGCCATCGACAAGTTATCAACAACTCATTTCATTCATTCCATATGCATACATCCTCTAATTCGACACATCGCATTCATAATACCACATGCATACATCAACATAAATAACTGTGCATAAATAGAAACAAAAACCATGAAAAGTGCATAAACACAAAGAAAGTCATCTATATATATATCATCAAAAATGCCCGTAGGCTACAATAAACCGGTCCTCTGACCTCACAACAAATCCAAAAACTCAAAAACCCCAAGCCTAGGGCGTCGACCACCATGATCACGCAGGATCGATGCGACGGGAACTACCCCCCATGGTGTGGGTCCTATGGGACCCCTCATGGTGGCTGTTGCTAGCCCCCGCATCACGACCACTAGCACCTCCCTCATCCAATCGCCTATGACAAGATGACGCTAACTTCTCAGTATCACTGCCCCTCATCTAACGTGAAGACTCACCTCTAGAGGGCTCAGGTATCTACCCCTCGAGGCAGATAATCTCTCCCTCCAAATCCATCCAGCACTAAAATCACTCTACCTCCCACCGATGGTATAAAGCTACTACATCATCGCACTGTGCCAATGCCTTCTCCTTCTCCACCAGCTACGTTCGTAGAAGATCTCTCTCCCATGCAGCATCGGTGTCCCCATCCTACCGATGGTACGCAGCCCATGTGTTCTCCCACTCGCTAGCTACGTTCGTAGGAGATCCCTAGCACATCCCCGAGCTCCTCATCTCGCCTTCGGAGCAGCCCCTCCAATCATGCATTCTCAGCGTGCAACCCTGCCTCCATATCCCTCGAGACTGCCTGAGGCATTGGCATCTCCAAAACAACAGCCTCCTTTAGCTCCCACTGCTCTGGGACGTCCTGCATCTCTGGCTGATCCGAAACCCCAAAATCCCCCCAAAATCATCCACCTCTACCATGTCTGCATCCTCGAGCGAAACCCACCAGCCCTCTCTCGATGCCTCTGCATCATCACCCCCTACTATTGCCACCTCTGCGCCCCCTAGAGGCCCCTCACCTCGCCATCACCGCAAAGTCCACCACTGGTCATACTCAGCGGTAACCCCGACGTCATCCACATCCAGGACGTCAATAATTGTATCTGAATCCTCACCCAACGATGCAATGATGGGCCAAACCAGAGTCCTCTCGCCCCCCCAACACCGATAGATCAAGGGCTCACCAAGCAACCCCTGGCGCACCCCAAACTATCATGTCACCCGGCCATACGAGAAGAACTCTTGCTCGGTCTCGTGCCGCCCAATCAGCCACCTCCCCCTACGAACCCGCCATAGCCACTCTCCAGCCTCAGGCCAGGCTAGACAGTCCTGGTAGGGGCACCAGAAAACCTCCCCTGGAGCAAGCCGAGCAAAGGCATCAACATAGTGCCCTATGACACCTGCCCATCACCGACTTTGTCCCTACTCCTTAGACCTCTACCACAATGCCTCGTATCCGATCTCTCAGTCTACCATCTTCACCAGAGTCGTCCATGGTAGCCCCACCGGCCTCTCCATCGCTATGTGCTGCCAAGCCCAACACTGCAACATATAGCTACATCCAATCCCCTTCTGCCTCCGACAGTAGACCTCGTACAACTCATCATAGAGCTATGCCAGTAGAGTCTGTCCCCATCTCATGATCATTGATGCCTCCGTAGGACACTCCACCAACCTGAACACCACCTCCAATAGGTTCCACGGGAACCTCGCACCTGATGAGTCGGGTAGCAGCATGTTGGAAATAAGGCCCATCAGTACTGCGTGCCTCACTCCCAACACGCCCATCTCTAACCACCATCAAACCAAAATACCACCAATTTGGCAGTCGCCCTCTGCCCTCTCCACTAGGTTGTCCACACCCAACTCCTCCCCATGCCCGAAGCAGCATGTCAGCACTGCTGTCCGCTGATCCCGTGACATCGTCTTGATTGGCAATCCATCTATCAGAATCCAAATAATCTGATAGACGTCCTCCAAGGTCACCGTCATCTCCCTTGTTGGGATATGGAAGGTGTTGGTCCGGGGATCCCACAAGTTGATCAGGGCCATCAGATAGGCTCGATCCCCGACCACAGGCTCTAGCCGAGTCACCTGCTTGAGCCCAAGGGCATCAAGCCACTCCCAATCAGCCAAATTCAATGCCTCACGTGCTTCAGTGAAAACCGTGGGCACATGGTACCGGATCTTCACAACCTACAAAAGAAAACAACACAAAAACATTAAAACCATGAAAAAATATACAACAATGCATGAAACAATGTACAACTAACAAAACAGACAAAAAAAAATAACTAGGGTTTATTTACGTTTTTAAGCTCAGTTTTACCTGACATTTCTAACCTAAGTTTTGATATTTGTTAAAATTAGGGTTAAGCGAAGTTTTAATTTACGTTCTAAACTAAGTTTTTCAGCTAAGTTTAAACTAACTTTTGATCTTTGTTTAACTAGGGTTAAACTAAGTTTTAATTTTTGATAGACTAGGGTTTCTTTTAGTTTACAACAAATACAAAAACAACATGGTTTCCACTAGGGTTTCAACCTAAGTTTTAATGAAGCCATAACACAAAAATTCACACATAATAACAAAACAACTTCTATTTAGGGTTTCATTTTTAATTTGAAAAACAAAATACAAAAGGACAAAAGCAAATTGTGGTTTTAAAAACTATAACATACAACACAAACAAAATAAAGAGGAGGAGAACTCACTGGTCTCACTTCGGCTCTACCGCTAGATGATCCAGTCTGTGAACTCATGGTGGCAGGAAAAATTTGGCAATGCTTCGCTTCATCGAATTGACCTCCTCCTCCTCAGAGCTCCAAATCGCTCGAAAAAACAAATGCAAATGAGCCCAAAACCTAGTTTTGGCCCTTAAATAGGCTTTTTAAGCCTGTAATCGTTCCCCCCTAGGATGAGCACTCTAGTTAGTTCTCGTCCCACCCTAGGATGAATACTAAACTAGTATTATTCCCACCCAGGAATGATTACAAAGCAAAAATTTCAAAAACAGCAAAAACTGCACAAAATGCACCAAAAATAAGCAAAAAAAAGTGTCCAATAAGAGTGCTTTTGCACTTGACATTCCGGGCATGCAAAATAGATGTCGGGGTCACAAATCCTCACTATACTACTCCCTAAGAATGCTACCATAGCCGAACCGCTCCACGGGACAACGGATTGTCAAGAATTTTATCCCCAAACGACGTCACAAAAAGGGTCAAAACCCAACCAAAAATAGCAATAACATTGCCGAATGAAGGCACATTTGCGCTTGACATTATTGGCATACAAAATAGACTTTGGGGTTACAAATTATCACTATCCTACTCCCTAAGAAGGCAACCATAGCCGGACCGCTCCACGGGAGGACGACTTCTTGACAATTTCAGCTCCAAAATGCGTCACAAAAAGGGTTAAAACCCACCAAAAACAGGTCAGAATGTTTGAAAACTGTTTAAGCATTCAATGGTAAACAACTGAAGGCACCCTTAACTAAGTCATTTTTGGGTCAAGTGACTTGTCAATTTTCTCATGTTGGTCATTCCCTCATCGATTCATCGCTTAAGGGGGTAGTCACACTTAGTCACCAATCAACAAAAACATACCCAATCAAGTAAATAACACGCATTCAAAGGATCATTGACAAAGACAATCATGCCCTTGCTTGGAACAATAAACAAGCAATAATCACAAGCTGATCAAACACTTGGTATTCGTGAATCATGAACTCAAGGTTCCCACAGACAAAAGGTTGTGCCCTTTGCCTATTCATGACTGATCAATGTCCAAGCTCAAGTAATACCTCACCGAAAAAGGTTAAAATTTGAATTAAGTTCCTTAGCTCGTCAGAAGCAAGGATTCAAGAATGCGTGCCCTTTCCATACTTTGGGTATCAATATTTGGTTAAGTTACTGAGAAAACCTAATCATTAGTGCTTTGGTTATCTATTTTTGCTCAACACTGCGCCTTGCACAATGCTTCCCAAAAAGGGGCATCTATAGACACCAAAATAACACCAATCCGATTATGTGACAACAAGCATCGATCACATTGACACACACAGCCCCTAGGGCACCCTATAGAGGTTGAACAGTGGTCCTAACCACTCCCAAAAGCAATTTGGAAGGTCAGAGGTCAATACCTTTTTAGCACTTTTCTCCCTCCTCGTCCCACCCTGGGACGAATACAAATTGGTATTCATCTCACCCAGGGACGATTATCAAAATTTGTCCCAATGTGGGACGAATAGCAGGTTTTACTGGCAAAAAGTCAAACCTTGATAGGTCCGCCAGTTAACTACAGCTTCAAGCCATGCAATTGCGAGAAACAGCTTCAAATCAAGGAGAAATAATTTAGTCATGCATGTCTTTGATTTTGGAGGCCTCATGCAAGGAGACTCTAAATCAGGGAATAATATTTTTCCCAAAATAGGACATGCAACTCCAATGGCACCCTCGCATGCACATTCAAACAGAGAGACCCTAGTTCTATAAATTGGTGAGTCTTCTCACCCAAAATGGAGACATAGAGGAGCCTTTGGAGAAATGAAGTGCTGCCAAATTATATCCTCACCTATCGATTGTGCTTTTACATCCTTGATCTCTCTTTTGGAGGGAGGTTATTGGGTGATTATTGGAAGTGCAATCCAGACCCAAACCCCATAAGAGGTTTTTGACCTATCCCAAGTGGATTTGTGTCGAAACAAAGTCCCAAACGGTGGGCGTACTGTCCCCGGGTGCCCACCCAAACTGTCATAGTTCTAATCGCCCCACCCCGACACAAATAGAAATTTGCTGTAGATTTCATTTTTTTTATTTTTACATCTTATTCTATACATCTTAGATAGGTTGTCATTCAAATTTCACATCGTTTTGAGCATTTTTTATCATGTTTTTATCATTTCCTGCCTTTACTAACTTGCAGGTAGCATCATCAAATTCCTAGTGATAGAGGACAAATTAGGAAAATATGACCTTCTGGGTCTTCCCAAAATACCCCCTTTTAGCTAATCCCAACTCTGCAGGTCATTTGGAAGCTTTTGGACCAGACATTTGGGACTATGTTTTTTGACACTTTGTTGTAGGTCTATTCGTCCCGCCCTGAAGCGAATATGAATCTGTGGATAATTTTTTGACTGTTCCAATTGCAGTGCCTTCTTGGTAATGTCCTCATACCCCTATCAAGTTTTTAGTTCATTTGGATCTATTTCAGTTACTGTTTTATTCATTTTTCGCATTCACTAATCGTAGGCTTGGGGATTGCATGTTTTATTTTATCTACAGATGCTACTGACTATTTCCTATTTCTTTGAATGTAGGATCTTGACATTAGAGGAGCAGCAAGGAATCAAGACTCATCAACGCAAGAGGAGGTGACATTTGGTCCACCCATTCTACATGTGGACACGCGAAAGAAGGAATACCATCTGTGGATGTGACAAGAACACTTTTTAAAGCTCCTAGCCCCTAAAAGGGTAGGAGGCAGATTGTAACCAAGTTTTGAAACATATTAATAAAAAGGGATGTCTTCCAAATTGGCTTCCTATTTGGTTTTGATTCGTTTATGCTTCTCTCCTTTCATGCACTTTCAATTCATAGGATTTGGCGTTATCTTTTGTTTCATTTTGCATCGCATCTCGGCTTCTCATTTTTGTTTACGTATCCTTGTGCTTTCAGTAAGACCATGGAGTGAGATTTTATTTGTGAAAACAAAAAAAATATTTAAAGGCTTCCTTTATAGGTTAACATTTTTTTAACTTCCATATTAGGCTATCAAAAAGAAGATTTTAAAGGATATTAGCAATATAGTACCAACCCATAAAGAGTAAAGTCATGTTGTTTATACTAGATATGTGTTGACATGGATGTTCTCAAAAATTTTCCAGAATACATCAATATTAAATCTAAATAATAAATATTCATCAAAATATTTTCTATATAACTATAGATCATGAACTCCTTATCTAGTTCATTGCCTTAAGGCCTTCATCAAATTTGAAAAGTATATCATAATTCTTATAAATATTGAATAATAAAAGATATATAAAAATATATAAATACACATACTTGCGATAGAAAAGAAAAACAAGCATAATCTATACACATTTTATGAAAGCTATTTTAATATTTATGCTCTTAAATTTCCAATGTTTTCTTTACTGTATAAGACCCATGGGAGTGTTTGTAGCCTAGCACCCTATGGGGTTAATCTATTTTAGATTGTTCTAATATGATTTTAGACATACATATTAGGATTTATTTTAACCTAGTTCAAAAATAATTCTATGAAAGAATGATTTCCAAGTGATATAATATCATCATTGTACCATTATTTTTATCTATTCACATACCTAGTTTTCAAAAATGAATTAAAAAATAAATATGGCATTATTAGGTCATCCCATCTAGTCATAAAATAGAATTGTGAATTGATTATTTTATTGCACAAAATACATAACACAAAAAGTTGTGAAATTCTAGCAATGTCTAGAAGCTAGCAAATTCATTAGTTGCCATCCAAATTGTCAATGTCTAGATTTATCTTAAAAGTGTTCCATCAAAATTCCTCTTGTATTCTTTCTTTTTGTATGTAATATCTTCTTTCCTACCATTGTACAAGTAATGGTACAACTTATATGGTGGTTATAAAACTTGTATTTAGGGCTGGTAGATAAGCTCTACAAGGACATAAACTTCGTGTGTTTGATAGTCCTAAATATTTGTAGTGGAGCTCCATTGTGCCCATCGATATTCAAACAAAAAACAACTAAAATTTGGTATTTAATAGAGAAAACAAAAGAAGTATACAAATAAAATATTGAAATGAATATGAAGAAAGGAATGAGGTATAAAACCTATTTCATTGTTGACATATAACCTTTATCGTATATAAGATCATACCAATAGATTATTTTTATCTTGAGGTTAATTAGCATTGTGGTATTGTTGAGATTAAGATTACTCATTGTCATGAGATTTATTCCTACGAGATCATCTCTCCTACATGATTTATTTTTATGTGGTACATGATCATGAAAAATCGTAGGTTTGATGTTTTTAATATTGTCATGTAAGGAAGGTAAAAATTTTGGAATCATGTCATGCTCAAAGAAGATATAAAGTTCCCAATATTATCACAGGAGGAAAATAAAATGTTTGGTTCTCAAACTAAATTTACTTATCCTTTTAAGTGTGTTTATTATATTTTTTTGATTTAATTTTATCTTTGTAAAATAATTTAATATGTAACGTCTTGTGAGTCTCTATAACATTCTTATGTATATTTTTATAATGAATTAGATATATTATTCATAGATTTAAATTGCATTGAAGCTTTTATGTATATTTTTGTAATGAATTAGATATATAGATCACATATTAATGTACATAAATTTAAGATATTTTCTAATATGTTTGGTGTGGACACACACAAACAAAATTATATATCTCAAATCCATTGCTTGAAGTTTATTTTAAACTATATATGGTTCTTTGAGATGCCATCCTAAATCTCTGTTAGAATAAGTGAATATTCTCCTAAGTTTCACTAGGATACACACTTGAGTTTCCACTCCTCCATGTGTCAGGAGAACTCTTAGTGGTGTCTTCATCAGGTTTTATGAGTTGTTGTAATCCAACGGTTCTCAATGATCAACTCTGCTATTTATATAGAGTTGATTCTAGAGACAAATCAATCAGGTCCACTCTTCTCTTCATCTTTTGTGTAATACTTTGCATATCTATTATTATGAAATTCTAACATGGTACCAGAGCAGGATAGATTTTTCTAGTATTTCCTCTCGAAGGTTCTAGGATCTGATTCATTTACTTTGGATTTTTTTTTGGCTATCTAACTTGAAAGTTTGCATTAGTCTCCTTTTATTTATTGTTGTTTTTTTTGCTCTTTCAGCATATTTATTTTTATATATGTTGCATATTCTCTCATATCTATATTGAATTCGTGCTTGAGGAAATTTTTTAAGAAAATATAGCTATTTCCTTTCTTTAAAACACGCGGTTTACCCTATGTGAAGGCACTTTTCTCGCCTATTTTTCAAAGGAAAAATAGCCTTTTTATTTTATTTATTAATTTTTTTTCTCTCAATGTACTCATTTTATTCTACCACTGAGAGGCCCACATATCTAGTTATATCCCTTTTTTTCCACTTATACTTATAGTGAAAATCTCGGATTAACTTAAAGTGTTATCTTAGAGTGTTTTTTGAGTTTTTTATTCGCTCGTGGAGGAAATAGAATCCCTCACTCATAATTATTAAACTCAAAGTTCCCTGGCACTCTCGACCTTGGACCTCAAAGTTCTCTGGCACTCTGTATTATTATTAAATTCATAATATCGACGTTAGAGAAGACCTGACGCTCTCGTTGGCGCTATTATTAATTAACATTGAGTTACAAGTTTGTGGTGGATTAATAAGAGTTCTTGGTTTCGTTACTACTCAAACCTTAAAATGTTCTCTCTGGAACACTCAACATTGAATTTAGATGTCTCCCGTTTTCCATTCTATTTTGTTATTCCTCTCGGAGTCATTTTCCACCGGCACTCTCTCTCAATCAGTATTGCTATCAACTCCCTGCAGTTCATTTAGAAACGATTATTGCTTTATATTTTTTTTGTTGTTGTCTAAAGCAAATGTGAAATTGTATGCAACTCCTTCCTTTTAGTAATATTGTGTAGGTTCTCTCTTCATCCAGGAAGTGATTTAACTTCTGCCCCTATGATGCTTTAGGGGGAGGCGTATCCTTTTTAGTTGTATTATGTTTCGCTGGCAGTGCTGCTCTTCCTCTGCCATATTTTTTGGTTTTGTTAAAGGAAATGTGAATTTGTGCAGGTTCGCTCTTCGTCTAAGTAGTGCTCCTTCTTATGCCATTCAAGTTCTTTCAAAATATTAATCTGTTATAGTTTTTTTTATATAATATTTTTTGCAGGATCGCCATCATTTATAAAGTATATCAGGTTAAATTTTGTGCAGCTTAATCTGTTTGGTGCCCTCTACTTAACGTGTATTTTGCAGATTACTCTCTGGCTACGGTTGTGCAATATAAACACTAGTTATTTTTATATAATATTTTTTCAAGGGCATGATAAAGTATTTTTGTAGATTAAAGGAGAAAGGGTCGAGTTCACCTCAGCTCGATGCAGTTTAAAGTTACTTTGAGGAATACTATTTATATTTTATATACAGTGATTTTGTAGGGGCACCCAATGTGTTTTTTGCAGGTTCCCTCTTTTGAAGGTTAAAGGAGCATAAGATCGAGTTTCTTTCAGCTCGATATAAGTCTTTTGCCTTCATTGGTTTTCTAGAAATTATATAATTTGTTTTGCAGATTTTAGACCCGAGTGTCTCTGTATTTTCTTTCATTCGTTGTCTTATTTTGCTTAGCACCGATTGTAGTTTGGGGATGGGAGTCTTCTGGTCTTTGCATCTTTTGCATATCATCTCTCTACCTTTTACTTGTCTTTTTTTATTCTTTGCATATAATCTTAAGAAAAATATTTTTTAAATTTATTTCCTTTCAAATATTTTGAATGCAAAGGCCTTTATTTATTTTATTAATTTTCTTGAGATTAAAATTATTGTTAAAATTAAATTTAAATTATAATTTCTCTTTCTATAAAGCAAAATTTCTATCATTTTGTTATGCATTAAGGGAAATATATTTTAATCTAACAGTAATCATTAAAATTTTAGTTTTTTCATTATTTAAGCATTCACTCTCTAATTACTTTTCTCACTTATCTTGTGTATCAAAATTTGAGAAAGCTATCTTCCTCATAACATCTTCTAAATATATTGTTATTGTTAAAATAATAATTTTACACAAGAAGTTCCTTTTTTCCTTTGAAATTAATTTTTACTCTTTCTTATCATTTAGTTTATTAATATATTCGAACTAACTATTTTAAGAAAGAGCTTTTCTCACATTTTCTTATTCTCTAAGGGTGTTATTGTTAAATCTATAAATATATTTTATTATCTAAGGGTGTTATTGTTAAATATATTTTAAATTAAAACTTAACATTTTTTTTAAGGTTATAAAAATATATAAAAGTTTTAAAATACTTTTGCATAAAAAAATTCAAAACCCTAAAATTTTCCATAATTGAAGTTTTAAGGGGGAAGTATTGGTAATTTAAAACTTCAATATATGTCTTGTGTTAATATGAATTCAATTGAGTTCCTCACCCCTCATAACTTTCACTCATGGAAACCCAAAATTTTAAATCTCTTTCTCTTTCAAAGGGCTAAGAGAAAAGCGTCATTTGTAACCTAATAATTAAATCTCTTTTTTTGTTTTGTCTTTTAGGGAGGGTGTATTCTTCTAGATTTATTTATAGTAGCCTTTAATTTTTAGAGGTATATATTGTTTATAAAATCTCTAAAAAGTATAAGAAGATATTCACTAACTTCATTCCCACCCTCATTTATATCAAAACAAATATATTTTTATTTTATTTTAAAATGTTTTATAGGATCTTTACATTGGCAATTCCTATATACATTAACTAAAATATATTATTAAAACTCAAAAAAAACATATTTTTTGGTCAACCAAATATCTCATTTTCACTTCAATTTCCCATTTGAAGTTAATGGAAGGGTATTAAAATTCAGAAAGGTTTTTTCGAGATGAACACAATGTTGGTGTCCATTTTTCAGTTTCAAGACTATTTTCAATGATATTTTTAAATTTGAAAATTATTGTATCATGGAATGCACTCTCGATTGAACCCGACACTCCCAGCATTTGTGCCCTTGTTTTTTTGGTTGTCCATTCTTTGGACCTTGTTATTCAACCCATTGTGGCATACAGGTGGATACCACTACTTATGCTTTCAGAGTCAATTTGGACATCTCTTACAGTTTTTGTGGTTCATTATCCATCCTATCTTCACATTATTTTTGTGAGAAACTTTGATTTAATGGTTCACGAGCACCAGTCTGGGAGTATGAATTCTTTTCTACAACAAGTCTCTAATTTTTTGAGACATCTAATGGGTCCATTGCAGGATTCTTAATGGAATTTTTCCTAAATATGGGGTTGAAGAGGACATATTCCTTCCTCTCAATCCTCCATGCACATCTTCTTTATTCTTCTTTTCTGGAAAGTGGTTTCCCCTTGAAATTTTCTACCATTAACCTAATTTTGTTGTTTTTCCACAAGGTTTGGACCTAGTTATCAGCCCATTGTACTCATATAGGTGAAAACCACATACTCATGCTTGTGGAGTCATTTTTGGACTACCCATGCGATTTTTTTGTGGTTATCTCTCCATCTTATCTTCACTTTGGATTTAGGAGACTTTTATTTAAAGATATTTATTATTTTGATCACATGTTGTAAATGAGTACCTTATTAGGCCTTGGTACTGGGATTTATCTTATGTAGGTATGCCACATATTGTTTATTCCTTTTTCACTTACCCATACTATCACTTAAGGGGGGTGTTAAAGTATCTTGGTGCATAGAGGTTTTTCACCTCTCTCTCATTCTTCTTCTTATTATTAGAATCACTTCATTCGACAACATATTCAGAGTGAGGACATACACTTGGAATATATTCCAACCGAGGCATAAATTATAGACATCTTCACCAAGTCAATTTCTTCTCTATGTTACCTTCAATTGCGAGAAAAACTTGGAGTATTACAATTGCATTGACAAAGAGGTATTCCACCTCTCACTATATTATAAATGAGTGCCTCATAAGGCCTTCTTATTGGGACTCATCATTTTCTTTGTATAGGAGGACAATCTTCGTCATCCAAAGACAAGCCTCTTTCATACTTCTTTGTTTTTGATTGATGGCTTTTCCTAGTGGTTTTTTACCATCACTTCAAAATAAAGGGGTGATAGTTGGTTTTTCCCCATAGGGATTTTTTCCACCAACTATCTATATTGTACATGAGTACCTAATAAGATCTTGTTGTCGGGACTCATATTTTATTTGTTAAAGAGGACAATATTCGCCATTCGAAGACAAGCCTCTTTCATAATTCTTTGCTTTTGATTGATGATTTTTCCCACTGGGTTTTTACCATTATTTCAAAGTAAAGGGGTGATAGTTGGTTTTTACCCACAGGGGTTTTTTCCACCAAATATCTATATTGTACATGAGTACCTAATCATGCCTCGTTGCCAAGACTCATTTATAAAATCTCCCCTAGTATCACTTAAGGGAGGGTGTTAGAATAAGTGAATATTCTCTTAAATTTCACTAGGATACACACTTGAGTTTCCACTCCTCCATGTGTCAGGAGAACTCTTAGTGGTGTCTTCATCAAGTTTGATGAGTTTTTGTAATCCAACGGCTCCCAATGATCAACTCTGCTATTTATACAAATTTGATCCTACAGATAAATCAATCAATTCCACTATTCTCTTCATCTTTTGTGTAATACTTTGCATATCTATTATTATGAAACTCTAACAATCTCAACATGAATTACATCAAAGCGGTAACCTCTCGTATATGACTCTCTACATTTTCCCTTTTCTTCTTCGCAAAGGGTATTTTCTCCCCCATATGACCTACTATTATCTACATCTCATCCATACACTATATTGATTAAAAGAGATTATGTACATGATAAAATATAGGAAACATATCCACTTGCCTATCCACCACTTGGGAAAACTCAAAAGATAATGGACTAGCAAAAACACTAGAAGGAATATTAACAAGTGTAACAAGAGTTTGTGCAATGAGGTCTCTTCATCTATTAATGGTGCTTACATACGTTTACATTTTCATTAATTATCTTTCATGATATTAAATAATATTTATTTCACATATATACATGATAATATCAAATGTATAAAATAAAAGTAAATTAGATAAAAAGTCAATTATAGCTTACCATGATCACACACTATATAGGATAAAATTATGGATACCATCATCTACATAACAATGTTATCCATCCTAGCATCTTTCCAATCCATTAGAAATCCTTACCTCTTCCCCATAATCAAACATTTATAAGTATTTATTGTTTGATAGTTCCTTCTAATGCAAAATCTCCTTTGATTCTCATATGTTTATTTGGGGGTTATTATAGGTCTCCTCATCATGCAAGGACATATTTGGCTATTTTCCTTTAACGTCTAACTAGAGAAATATTGCTCCTATATCTATTCTCATCTCATCTACTTTAGGCGAGGCAAAAATCCTAATATAGGATCATCATTACTCATGTCTTGGCTCAACTACATTTTTATGGTGCAATCCTTGTTACTTGCCTCCTCCTCTAACTAATGGGTTGTACATTTTAATCGAGTAAAGAAAATTGTTAACAAAAATATTTTTAATTTTTAAATGATGTTAAAAACCGTTTTAATTAAAAGTAATAAATATTTATGAATGGTTTTATTCACTAAGTTTTCATTATGATTTATTCCTCTTGTTAGAGGCTAAGGTCCATAAATGCTACATAAATTATGATAATGTGATTGCAACTAACCAACAATGCAATGCAGCGTAGAATACTTTGGCGGCCATAAAAAGCTGGACAGCCTGCCCGGATTCGTGGTGACTACCGATTCCACCATGTAAATTAAAAAAAAAACTAACCAACAATTGATTTTCTTATTATGTGATGATGTTACTAATTCACTATGAGTTTATCTACAAATAAAACTTTCCAATGCACAAATTATCATGGTGTAATCTTTAGTAAAAAAACTTGCAATTTATTGTAAAGTATATATAAATGCATACGTATGTATCTTGTTAGCTTCTAGTTATATGTTGTATCTCATTAGAATTGCTATTGTATTATATTTTTAGAATGAAATCAATGAAAACTTAAACATATGCATGGAATTATATTAATATAAGGTGTAATACAGAGCGATGGGTAAGAGTCATGGATATACAGTTTGCTTACGTAAATGCCTACACATATTTAAGTTGTATGAAAAAATAAAGTAAAATAACTTTCTTCTAGTATTATAGTGTTCGAGTCATAAACTAAAGAGTACATGTGATGCAGGAGCATCCAGTGGCATCTGGTGTACGAGCATCCAGTGGCAGGAGAGCCATCTCTGAATCAGAAAAAAAATTTAAGTGTTTGCGAGGAGAAGTTGTCGCGATATCGCGACAGAAAATGTGTCACGATATCGTGACACAAGAAGCGGAGAGAAGCCTGCAAGGAGAAGCTATCACGATATCACGACAGAAAATATGTCGCGATATCACAACATAAGTGGAGTTGATGAGACAGCGAAGAGAAGCTATTGCGATATCGTGATAGAAAATGTGTCGTGATATCGCGACACAAGTGGAGCTGAGGAGCCAGCGAAGAGAACCTGTCGTGATATCGCGACAAAAAATGTGTCACGATATCGTGACACAAGTGGAGCAGAGGAGTGGGCGAGGAGAAGATGTCGCGATATCGCGACAACAAATGTGTCACGATATTGCGACACAAAATGGAGAAAGAAGCAAGGGTGCCAAGGATGTCGTGATTTTGTGACCCAATCAGGCAAGAGGAAGCTGCAAGCAAAGATGTGATTTCGTGACATGTCACAGTTTCATGACCCAAAAGTAGGAGAGTATGGAAGGCAAAGATGTCACAATTTTGTGACATGTCACGGTTTTGTGACCTGAGGAATAAAGAGGAAGCTGAAAGCGAAGATGTCACGATTTCACGACCCAAAGGCAAGATGAAGAGCGAAAGAGGAAGATGTCACGATTTCATGACATGTCATAGTTTTGCGACCCATAGAAGAGAGAGAAGGCATAGAGGAGAAGATGTCATGATTTTGTGACATGTCGCAGTTTCACGACCAGCCAAGGAGAGAGAAAGCCAACAGGAAGAAATGTTGCGATTTTGTGACAGGTCGCAGTTTTGCGACCAGAAGGTGAAGGAGCCAAGGAAGAAAGATGTGATTTCGTGACATGTCGCATTTTCGTGACCAGAGGGCAAGCGAAGAAGCCAAGGGAGGAAGATGTCGTGATTTCGTGACATGTCGCATTTTCGCGACCAGAAGGCGAAGAAGAAGCCAAGGGAGGAAGATGTCACGATTTCGTGACATGTCGCATTTTCATGACCAAGAGGCGAAGAAGGAGCCAGCGGAGGAAAATGTCATGATTTCATGACATGTCGCATTTTCACGACCCGAAGAAGTGAGAGGAAGTAGAGAGGAGAAGATGTCACAATTTTACGACATGTCGCATTTTTGCGACCCGAAGAAGAGAAAGGAGGCGAGGAAGAAAAATGTCACGATATCACATGTCGCGATATCGTGATCGAAATAGAAAAAGACATGCAGGAGAGCATAAATGTCGCGATATCACGACATGTCGGGTTTTCACAACCCGAAGAGGAGAAAGAAGGCGATGGAGCAAAAATGTCATGAAATCGTGACATGTCGGGTTTTCGCAACCCGAAGAGGAAAGAAGGCGATGGAGCAAAAATGTCGTGATATCATGACCAGAAGAGAAGAGGAAGAGGTAGAGGAAGAAGATGTCGTGAAATTGTGACAGGCTGCATTTTCGGAGGCCGTTATAGAATAACAAGTGGCATTCTCATAGGCCGTTACAGAGTGATAGGTGGCAACTTGCGAGGCCATTACAGAACGATAGTGCGATAGCAAACAAAATTCGTAATGACAGTTTCAAAGTCGTTACAGGGGAAAGCGACAGTGAATGGGAGTGGACAGGCGATTGCAAAGGTCATTGCAGAGCAGGGACGACACGTGGCACCAAGATGCAGTAAAGGTAGGCGAAGGCCAAGAGTCATGCGAAAGGCAAAAATGACCAATTGTGGAATAGAAATGAAGAGTCATGCGGAGTAATGTGATAGTTAACAAAATTCAAGCGGTGATTGCAGTGGGGGTGCAATAATGACTCAAAGGATCAAGGTGTGGGCAGCTACAGAGCACTCTACTATTTTGTGACAGAGGGTCGGGTCCTCTATAAAAACCTAGGTATTGTAATATGATAGGGATGCATAATTAGGTAATTGCATAAGGAGTAGAAAACTAAGCCAAGTGCTAGTTAGTGTAAAGTCTGTGGGCTATTACTGTAGAGTTATTCCAAATTAATGAACAAAAATTTGGGATTTTTATGGGTGTAATTTTTTGTTCTACATTAGTGGTATCAGAGCCAATGATCCTGAGTGCGCAAGAAGATTCATTGAACGTGAGGCAGTTTGTGCCAGGATCTGTGGTGAAGGGTTCTGATGGGACAAAGAGAGCATAAGTCATGGTCACAGGGAGAGCCATGTTGATTGAGGAAGACGGACCAGACCAGAGGAAGAGTCTGTTCCACACAAGGTGCAAATGTGCAAGGAAAGTCTGTAACATCATTATTGACAATGGTAGTACTAATAACTTGGTCTCTAAGGAGATGGTTGCCAAGTTACAGTTAGAGAGAATAAGACACCCGCATCCATATCAGATCACGTGGTTGCAGAAGGACCATAGGGTTTTGGTCAATGAGCAATGCCTGGTGAAATTTAACATTAGGACTTATCGTGATGAGGTCCTGTGTGACATCCTGCCTATGGATGCATGTCACATGTTGCTTGGGAGACCATGGCAATTTGATAGAAGTGTGGTGCATTATGGGTATGCGAATACTTACTCTCTGAAGAAAGATGGAGTGCGCCACAAGTTGAAGCCATTGAAGACAGTGGACGAAAAGATGTGCAGCAGTGCCAAAATCTGCCTGGTAGAAGGCAAAAAATTTTTTGGGCCAAAGACGGAGAGTAAGTGGGCTATAGACGAGGAAGTGTGTAGCAGTGGAAGAATCTATCTAGAGGAAGATAGAAGTTCTTTTGACCAGGAGGTAGGGTTGGAGTAGGCTGCAGAGGTAGGTAAATGTCTGGAGGTGTTGCAGAAGGTGGTGACCAGATAGCACAGAAGTGAAGATCACTTCTCCACCAACCCCAGGTGTCTAATGTAGGAGCATCCAATGGCATCTGGTGCAGGAGCATCCAGTGGCAGGAGAGCCATCTTTGAATCAGCAAAAATTTCTAAGTGTTTGCAAGGAGAAGCTGTCGCGATATCGTGACAAAAAATGTGTCACGATATCACGACGAGAAAATGTGTCGAGATATCATGAAACAAGTGGGGCCGAGGAGCTAGCGAAGAGAAGTTGTCACAATATCGCGACACAAGTGGAGCTGAGGAGCTAGCGAAGAGAAGCTGTCACGATATCATGACATAAGTGGAGTAGAGGAGTCAATGAGGAGAAGCTATCACGATATCACGACAACAAATGTATCGTGATATCGCAACACAAAATGGATAAAGAAGCAAGGGTGCCAAGGATGTCACAATTTTGTGACCCAATCAGGAAAGAGGAAGCTGCAAGCAAAGATGTCATGATTTCGTGGCATGTCACGGTTTCGCAACCCAAAAGCAGAAGGAGAATACGGAAGGCAAAGATGTCACGATTTTGTGACATGTCGCGGTTTCATGACCTGAGGAAGAAAGAGGAAGCCCAAAGCAAAGATGTCATGATTTTGTGACCCGAAGGCAGGATGAAGAGCGAAAGAGGAAGATGTCATGATTTCGCAACATGTAATAGTTTTGTGACCCGTAGAAGAGAGAGAAGGCACAGAGGAGAAGATGTCATGATTTTGTGACATGTCACAGTTTTGCGACCAGCCAAGGAGAGAGAAAGCCAACAGGAAGAAATGTCACGATTTTGTGACAAGTCACAATTTCATGACCAGAAGGTGAAGAAGGAGCCAAGGAAGAAAGATGTCACGATTTTGTTACATGTCGCATTTTCGTGACCAGAGGACAAGCGATGAAGCCAAGGGAGGAATATGTCGCGATTTTATGACATGTCACATTTTTGTGACCAGAAGGCAAAGAAGAAGCCAAGGGAGGAAGATGTCACGATTTCGTGACATGTATTTTCACGACCAGGGGGCGAAGAAGGAGTTAGTGAAGGAAAATGTTGTGATTTCATGACATGTCGCATTTTCATGACCCGAAGAAGTGAGAGGAAGCAGAGAGGAGAAGATGTCACGATTTCACGACATGTCACATTTTTGTGACCCGAAGAAGAGAAAGGAGGCGAGGAAGAAAAATGTCGTGATATCGTGACATGTCGTGATATCATGACCAAAAGAGAAAAGGACGTGCAGGAGAGCAGAAATGTCGCAATATCATGACATGTCAGGTTTTTGTGACCTAAAGAGGAGAAAAAAGGCGATGGAGCAAAAATGTCGCGATATCACGACATGTCGGGTTTTTGTGACCCGAAGAGGAAAGAGAAGGCGATGGAGCAGAAATGTCTCGATATCACGACATGTTGCAATATCACGACCAGAAGAGAAGAGGAAGAGGTAGAGGAAGAATATGTCATGAAATCATGATAGGCTACATTTTTTAAGGCCGTTATAGAATAACAGGTGGTATTCTCGGAGGCTGTTACAGAGTGACAGGTGGCAACTTGCGAGGCCGTTATAGAACGATAGTGTAACAGCAAAAAAAAGTCGTAACGACAGTTGCAAAGCCGTTACAGGGGAAAGCGACAGTGAACGGGAGTGGAAAGGCAGTTGTAGAGGTCGTTGTAGAGCAGGGACGACACGTGGCACCAAGATGTAGTAAAGGTAGGCGAAGGCCAAGAGTCGTGCGAAAGGCAAAAATGACCAGTTGTGGAATATAAACGAAGAGTTGTGCGAAGTAATGTGACAGTTAACAGAATTCAGGCAGCGATTGTAGTGGGGATGCAATAATGACTCAGAGGATCAAGGTGCGGGCGGCTACAGAGCACTCCGCTGTTTTGTGATAAAGGGTTGGGTCCTCTATAAAAATCCAAGTATTGTAAAAGGATAGGGATGTAGAATTAGGGAATTGCATAGGGAGTACAAAACTAAGCCAAGCGCTAGTTAGTGTAAAGCCTGCGGGCTGTTACTATAGAGTTATTCCAAATTAATGAACGAAATTTTGGGATTTCTATGGGTGCAATTTTATGTTCTGCGTCAACATGTGATCTTCTTATGGCAATCACATATTATACTATGCAGAATTATGTGTTGTAGACTAGACTCACTCATTGTTTCATCATCCCTAATGCTTCTAAAAAAACTAAAAATCTAAACATAACATAAAGGGAAAAATCACTACAATAAAATTCATGGCATGTGCAACACTAAATGTAGGAATTTATAAGCAATACTAGATCCATGTGAATGTGTATCTTGTGTAAATTTGAGAATATAATTTTAGACACATTAAGAAGGTCAATGAAGCTCTTATTAAGGAAAGTATGCCAAGTCTATGCCAACTCAGAACACTGATATCTATGATTTAATTTTTTTAAAGTTATATTGATATATTTTCTCTGACTATAAATATATGAACATAATATGACTATCAAATGCACTATATATTATTTTATGTATATTTATCCAAAGGGAGAGAGATGGGAAACAATTTTCAAATAAGAGAAGTTAAAAAGGTAAAATAATATTCACTATAAATAATCTAATATATCTAATATTTGCACCTTTGTCATATTAAAATAATAAGAACAATCTTACAAGTATTAATAATTATAATTATTCTATAAGTATTCATATCATGAAATATTCTAAATTAATAAACTATTAAAAGAATAAAATTTTAGAACTAAGAAGTTCATGTTTCATATAAAATAAAAAAATGTTTTAAAAATCCCAAAAAACAACGTACAACTTCACCATTATAGTTTTGACGAGTAAAAATTCTTTGCTATATAATTGTATTTGTAATATGTGTATAATAATTGTATTTGTAATATGTGTATAATAAATATAAATATAACTATGCTCTTCGCTCTGGTGGATCTTGACCTGGCTTTCTTTGGTTTGCATTTGTTTTTGGATTCTTGCGGTTGTCTGAGCGGTTCTCTCATCTGGTCCTCTCTTCTACATTGCTAGTGTGTGATTTTGATGAAATATGGTATCCGGGTGGGGAAGCTCAGATGAACCAATGAAATCTCTTTCTTTGAAAAAGCCTTGTGGCCATGCTATTGGGGAGGTTACACCCAAAAGGAATGGGGGGAGCATAGACTTAGCCAATTGGTTTGTTGATGGAGACATTCATCCCCAACTCGAAATCTCTTTGACTCAATTGTGTCCTCTCTATTGGCAAATATGTTTGGTAATTTAGTGGGAAAATTCTTCGAGAGTAGATCAGATTTTGATACTTTAAAGAGATGGGTCATCGCTCGTTGGAAGCCAACTGGAAGCCTCTATTTATCTCTTCTCCCGAGGATTTTTTTCTCTTTTCTCTATCGGACCCCTTTGATGTTGATCGGGTGTTGGAAGAGGGGCCATGGTTTTTTGGAAAGCATGGGTTGTATTTGAGGAAATGGGACTCTAGGTTTAACCCTGCTACTCACAAAGTGGATAAGGTTTCAGTTTAATTTCGTCTTCCTGAAGTCCCTATCTATTTATGGCATGACTTCATATTCAAACAAATTACCAATGAAATTGGGAAATTTATCTCTTTTGATGCCTCTTCAATGTCGGAAGATAAAAGGTAATTTGTTTGCCTAAGTGTTCTTGTAGACTTGTCCAAAGAGCTGCCAAAATCTATTTTGATTCACTCTCCAGCAGGAAGGTGGGAGTAGGTAATAATCTATGAACATGATAGATTTTCATGTTCAGCTTATGGGGGAAAAGGTCATTCATATTTGCATTACAAAAGAAAGTTAGGGGATACCCCTACTAGGGTACAATGCTCACAACAATTTGTGTCTGCAGTGGAGAAAGGGAAGAGACCGACCTCTATTTCTAGTGTTAGCAAGTATGTTAGATCTTTCCCCTCAAAGAAGCAAAGAATATAGAAGAAGAAATTGTTTTTTGCCCCTTCGGTCAAGGAAGCCACTGCTCCTTCGGTGGATCTTCAAAATTTGGCTCCCCCTCTTTCCTCCCCTCTATTGTTGTCTATGGTTAGGGAGGAGGAGTTGGTCAAACCAATCTGTTCGGATATTTCAATGGAGAATTCTAATAGGCTAGAGGTGGACTTGTTTTTGGAAGTCAATCTGGTGGAGGCTTTTATCCCCTTAGACAACTCTTTCGAGTGTCTAAATGCTCTAGCAGAAGACTTGGGTCCATCATGCTCTAAAGTCCAGATGCCAACCTCAGAGGGGTCCTTAAGGGAATGCCCACAATACTCGATGGCTCATTGTCTGTCCTTATCTCTTAGCTTGGCCAACTGTGTGGATGGTTGTTCCCCCTCTATGGCAAGAAACAAAGCTTTAGTGACGGATCTGGCTCCAGATTCCCTGTCTCATTAGCTGATGGTAATGGAGAAGGGCTCTCATGGCCCTAAAACCCGTAGTCACATAAGATGTTTGATGGATTTGGGAAAGGCCTGTAAACCTGGAAGGCATGTGTCTAAAGTAAGCAGGAAAAGGAAGACCAATGAGTCTATGGCCAACGAAGGTCAATCAAGACTAGTTCTAAAAATTTGTGAAGGCAAAAAATGATTGAGCTTGAATGGTTTCTTGAGATTGTCGGTAGGTGGTGGAGATAAAGTGAGTTCTCCCTTCCCATGAAAATCTGCTCATGGAACACAAGAGGGCTTAATAAATCCTCTAAGAAGAACTTATTGGTGTCTCTAATAAGATAATTGGCTCCTGATCTATTATGCATTCAAGAATCAAAGCTTGAGGCCGAGTCATGGATATCGATCCAAAGGGCAGTATGGAGGGAATCAGTTTTCATGGCCAGTGAAGCAGGTGAACAACGGGTGGACTCCTTTTTTTTGGAATTCACAAAAAATTTATGGCCATGTAATATCTGTTTCATGTAGAGTGATATTATTCTTTTCTAGTGCAACAAAACCCAAAGGCATTGGGTGGTCTCCAATATCTATGCTCCGAATACCACTTATGAAAGGAGAGATTTTTGGTAGTTGTTGCTATAAATGCATCAAACCTTCATTCATGAACATTGGTTAGTGATTGGAGATTTTAACTCCCCTCTATATCCTTCAGAGAGAAGGGGTGGAAGTGGACCTAAAGAGTGCAGTCTTACTGACCTAGCAGATTTCATATCTTTTACAGAATTACAAGACATTGATTTGAAAGAGAGGCATTTTACATGGAGTAACAGGAGTTTGGGTAATGGTTTGATCCTGAGCTAGCTGGACAAAGCACTAGTTTCATCTGGAAGTCTCAATTTATTTGGGTATGTGGTGCTTTCCACCTTGCCTAGAGTGGGCTCGGATCATAATCCTCTCATTTTGGAGACTTTTGAAAAATATTCTTTTGTTCTGAGACCCTTATGCTTTGAAGCAATGTGGAGCAACTTCCCTAACTTTGAAGATTGCGTGAAAAAATGGTGGGATGAGGAAGCGTCGGGATCGGGCCTTTTTAAAGTTGCTTACAAAATTCGAAGGCTTTGTCATCAATTAAAATGATGTAACAATAACATGTATGGTAATATCTTTAGGGAGTTGGAAGCTTTAAAAAAGAAGGTCACTAAAATAGAGAAAAATATTGAGTCAGAGGGACTTGATGAGGTGTTATTATGGGAGGAAAGGTAGTTCTTAGCCAATTATCATAAAAAACAAGCGGATATCGAGTTGCATTGGAAACAAAAATCAAGAGAATTATGGCTAAGTGAAGGTGACATGAATACACAGTTCTTTCATGCATCCACCATGCGATGGAGGAGTAGGAATAGAATAGTGGATATTATTAAGAATGATGGCAGATCTATCAGGAAGAGCGAGGAAATTCATTTGGTGGTTGTCAATTTCTTCAGTTCTCTTATTAGTCCCCCTACAGATCAGGATTTGGTGGTAGAACGTGTTATGTTAGATACCATTCCTACGTTGGTGATGGAGGAAATGAACACAGGTTTGGAGGCACCGCTCATAGATGATGAAATATTTAATGCTATTAAGGAGTTTGGGCCTTTAAAGGCTCTGACGCCAGATGGATTTCCTCCATTATTATTTCAAAAATATTGGAATATTTATGGGTCTGAGGTGGCAGAGGCTCTGAGAGAAAGCCCAAATACTGGGGGAGATTCCTAAATCCTTGAATGCCATGTTGATTGCCATAATTCCAAAAAAGTATTTTGCCTTATCATTTAAGGATTTTAGATCAATGAGTTTGTGCAATTATTTATATAAATTCCTCTCTGTCTAACAGACTCAAGGGGCTACTTCCAAATCTCATTGATATGGCTTAGAGCGTCTTTGTGTCAGGTAGAAAAATCTTAGATGGTGCTATTTTCATGCATGAGCTTCTTCATTTGATCAAGTATTGTGGTAGAGAGGCTTTCCTTTTAAAGATCGACATCAGTAAGGCCTATGACAAAGTGACGTGGTTATTATTACAAGAGGTGACGAGGAAGTTTGGCTTTAGTGATTGGTGGGTCACCCTTATTTCAGCTTGCATTTCTTTAGTTTGGTGCTCCATTCTAGTGAACAGATCAGTGTGTGGCTTTTTTAAGTCTCACCGTAGTTTGATGCAAGGTGATCCTATTTCCCCCTTCCTCTTTATCTTTGTGGTGGAGGCTTTGGAGAGAGCAATTGGAAGGTTGAGTGGGGAGGTGGGTCTTCATCAAGCTCTCCCATGTCTACTTGTATCTCATCACCAATTTGCTGATGAAACTTTGATTGCTAGTGGTGTATCGATATTTTTCACTTGGGATATTAAAAATATCTTATTGTGTTATGCGAGGGCTGTTGGTTAGGATATCAGCTTTACGAAGAGCTTTCTCTACTTTGTTAACACTTCGAAAGCCAAGCAATCAAAAATTGCAAATTTACTCAATTGTAGGATTGCCACGCTGCCAATGACCTATCTTGGACTACCTCTCTTCATGGTGAGAATTAAACTCACTGTGGGACCCTTTTATTGAAAGGATCCAACATAAAATAGCCTCTTGGAAAGGGGTGTTGCTGAGCCAAGTAGGGAAGGCGTTACTATTTTAAAGCATGCTCTAGAGCATACCCATTTATTTCATGTCCTTATTCATGCTTCCTGCTAAAGTAACGAATAAAATTGATCGTATTTGTAAAACATTCCTTTAGATTGGATCATATTTAAAAGGTAAGTACCACTTGGTCACTTGGGATCATATTTGCAAAAGAAGAAATGACGGTGGTCTTAATTTGAAAAGAACAACACTTATAAATAGAGCCCTAGTTGGTAAATTTGAGTGGTTGGTTGCTTCGAACACCGAGAGACCTTGGTGTTCTACCCTTAAAGCGAAATACAAATTTAATTCTTTCTTGTCATATGATCTCTCCTCGAGAGGCTCCATTTTTTGGAGAAGCTTAATGAAGATCAGGAACTTTGTGAAGGCTAAAAGCAGGTGGATCATTGGTGATGGGAGAAATGTCAAGTTTTGGAAGACCATTAGTTGAGGTAAGATTTGTTATTGGATGACCCAAATCTCTGTTGAGCAAGGTGCAGCAAAAGTATTGTCATTGTTGTCAACATAGATAGTTGATGCAGTTGATGCAGTGGATAGGAGTTCAGAGGTCAGTCAAAACATGTACAATGAATTTCCAAGAAGACAGAAGTGGCCCAGATTCAGAAAATCAAAGAAAAATGCAAGTAAGAAAACTGTCGCAATATCGCGACATGTTTTCTGTCGCGATATCGCGACAGGTTGAGAAGAAAGAAGGCAGAAAGCAAAACTATCACGATTTTGCGACATATCGAAGGAGAGAGAAAATGTAGGCAAAATTGTCATGATTTCGTGACATGGACAAGGAGAGATAAGGCACAAGAGAAATTTTCACAATTTTGTGACATGGACGAGGAGAGAGAAGGCGTAAGCAAAATTGTCACGATTTCGCGACATGGACGAGGAGAGAGAAGGTGCAAGCAAAATTGTTGCAATTTCGTGACATGAATGAGGAGAGAGAAGGCACAAGAAAAATTGTCATGATTTCATGACATGGCCGAGGAGAGAGAAGGCACAAGGAAAACTATCGTGATTTCACGACATGTTGGCAGAGAAGGAAGCAAGTAGAAAAATTGTCACGATTTCGTGACATGTTTGAAGAAGAGGAGCAGGAAAAGAAAACTGTCATGATTTTGCGACATGCTCGAGGAGAAGGAGCTCGCAAAGAAAAGTTTCATGATTTCGTGACAGGTTCCAAGAGGAAGCACTAAGGAGAGAAAGTGTCACGATTTGGTGACAGGATCGAAGAGAAAGTGCCAAGGAGAGAAAGTGTCACGATTTCACAACAAGATCAAAGAGAAAGTACCAAGGAAAGAAAGTGTCACAATTTCACGACAGGATCGAAGAGAAAGTGCCAAGGAGAGAAAGTGTCACGATTTCATGACAAGATCAAAGAGAAAATGCCAAGGAGAGAAAGTGTCATGATTTCGTGACAGGGTCGAAGAGAAGTGCAAGGAAGCGAAAAGTGTCACGATTTTGTGACATGTTGTGTTTTCACTGGCCAAAGATAGAAAAGACACAAGGTAGCAAAAGTGTCGCTATTTCATGACATGTTTTGTTTTCATGGGCAAAAGGCAGAAAAGGCACAAGGCAGAGAAAGATGTCGTGATTTCGTGACATGTTTCGTTTTCGTGGGCGGAAGGCAAAAAAGGCACAAGGCAGAGAAAGATGTCGCGATTTCATGACATGTTCTATTTTCACGGGTGAAAGGAAGAAAAGGCACAAGGCAGAGAAAAATGTAGTGATTTTGTGACCTGTTCCGTTTTTGCTGGTTGAAGCCAAGAAGTGTCATAATTTCATGACATGTATGGTTTTCATGGGTACAAGCGAAGAAGTGGACAAGGAGGCAGAAACTGTCACAATTTTGTGACATGTATTTTTTTGGGTAAAAGGCGAGAAGGGCAGAAAGATATAGAAGTGTCACGATTTCACGATAGGTCGCAATAGCACGATAACAGACAGTTGACTGGAACAGAACAATAGTTAAAGGGTTAGTTGTAGAGGAAAAGCATGCAGTCAAAATAAGAAGAGGTAACTGGAGTAAATGCGACAGTTACAGATGCAATCATGCAGCTTTTTAAGAATTGGAGTTAACTGGAGTAAATCGAACAATCGCATTAATAGAATCGTAAAATACATGCATGCACAAAAATAAATACGAACAGTCATGTTCAAGAAGACTTACAGTCATGGTAGAAATATATGTTGCATGTAACGTAATGCACAAAAGGAGTTACATAAAGAAGGAGTTACAGTTGACAAGTGGCAGAAGAGAGCATTAATAAAACAGTTACGGATTGCATGCAAAAATATGGAAGCTAAAAATAAACTTATATGTTATAAAAGTAGGTCTGCATGAAGAATAAAGCTATTTCTATAAGTGAGAATTTGCTACGTAAAGAGGGTTAGAAGAGGG